>OY987259.1:9567472-11027601 GCA_963920725.1 Rhamphomyia laevipes
GAATCGAAGCAGTGAATCTTTTTTCATATATTTGAAATTCGCAACTATTTTGTCGCGTTAAGAAAATCTAAAATGTAAGTAAACTTAACAGTATTTTTAAAAGTGTTTTTTTTTTGTGTTTTAACAAAAGTATTTAAAATCCAGGAAGCAATTCCAATATTTATTTGAATTGCTAGAAAACAAAGAAGATATACGTATAATAGCAAAAGCATACCTAAAGGTTCGCCGAATGAATTAAGAGAATTTTGGGAGAATAAAGCAAAGGAATTAAATAAATTGGGTCCACCTATTAGAGATACATCCGCATGAAAAAAATTTAATTAAAATTTTTTTTTATCTATGATTGAAAAAATATTTTTATGTTATTTATTTCATATTAGGTTTGGACGGCCTATAAATCGAATTTTAAAAAAAATATTCTTTAACAGAAAGAAATTGAATGCCACCGGTGGAGGACCAAATAAACAATGCAATAGTGTTCTAGACCATATAGACTAAACATCAATGCAATATAATTCATTTTTAAACACAATTTTATTAATTTATTACAATTCCCCGACATTACTCCCATCAAAATTAATAAAAATATATGTATTATTATTTATTTGACATAAAACACCTGTTATAATTTTTTAAAAATTATATTGATAATGTAGTGTTCGATCGTTTTCTAGCATACTACAATAAAGTGAAAGTGAAACGTAACAGCGAAGGGAAGCTCAAATACGCCGTTTTCCAGAATAGGGGTGAATATAATTTTTTAAAAATTATAACAGGTGTTTTATGTCAAATAAATAATAATACATATATTTTTATTAATTTTGATGGGAGTAATGTCGGGGAATTGTAATAAATTAATAAAATTGTGTTTAAAAATGAATTATATTGCATTGACGTTTAGTCTATATGGTCTAGAACACTATTGCATTGTTTATTTGGTCCTCCACCGGTGGCATTCAATTTCTTTCTGTTAAAGAATATTTTTTTTTAAATTCGATTTATAGGCCGTCCAAACCTAATATGAAATAAATAACATAAAAATATTTTTTCAATCATAGATAAAAAAAAATTTTAATTAAATTTTTTTCATGCGGATGTATCTCTAATAGGTGGACCCAATTTATTTAATTCCTTTGCTTTATTCTCCCAAAATTCTCTTAATTCATTCGGCGAACCTTTAGGTATGCTTTTGCTATTATACGTATATCTTCTTTGTTTTCTAGCAATTCAAATAAATATTGGAATTGCTTCCTGGATTTTAAATACTTTTGTTAAAACACAAAAAAAAAAAACACTTTTAAAAATACTGTTAAGTTTACTTACATTTTAGATTTTCTTAACGCGACAAAATAGTTGCGAATTTCAAATATATGAAAAAAGATTCACTGCTTCGATTCGATCGTTTTACAGAATACCTATAACTTTCACGTTGGTAATGCAGGTTTCACGAGTTTCCCCACTCGTATTCCAGAATACTAATACAACGAATTCGTAACTTTTAACATAACGTCGTTTTTCAGAATAGACGTGAATACTTCACTTCCCCAGCTGAACAATAACAAAATATAGATTTCTTATGCGTTAACAAAATTTATGAACGAACCATTTATAAATACAATTTTACCTTAAATCTGAAAACACATTTTTTAAAGATAACAAATTTTTTATTATGCTTTCATATCATCTTCTTTATATTTACTTAAAATGGCTGCAGTTCATATTTTTACTTTACTTTATACTTTATACTATTATAGTTTATTTGACACTCCCATTATTTTGCTACAACCATTTTTAATATATACATATAGGTATAGTCAGATAATCACCCGCCCCAGCCCCACACACACTGAGTTATAAAGATTTTGAGTTCTCTATTCTCTTTTTTTATAGGGAGAGTGTATTTTTCCAAATAAAATTATAGTAACAATTAAATAAATTACATTTTGTTTATATACACATGCATGTATAATCATAATCAAATACATTTATATAAATATTACAATTTTAATAGAGTGAACACTAATTAGTTGACCGATCACCGATGGTATCACCTATCACGCTATTTGTGTATTCGAAGGAAAAAAAATGTATGGTAACTTTCCAAAATTAGGCCCCCCATTTTCAGTTACACTCTATTCTTTTAAATTTGCAAAAATACTCGGGAAAATTTAAAATATTTAAATTGATAATAATCTAAAAACATTTATTTTATAATATTATTAACGCTTAAGTATATAATTATAATTAATTTCTTACACTTCCAAGTACACAAGTCTTTTCACACCCAGCAATCAAATTTCACATTTTAAAAATAAATATAGGAAAAGTTAATAAAATATTAAATTAAATTATATAAATAATAGCTAAAGTAATAAATTTTTTGCAATTACTTTAAAAACCTTATTAATTTACTATTCTGTCAACAGTAGCATTGCGTTTGTCTTGGATTTGTCTTGGCGGGGAAAAAAAAATCTACAGCTACCGCTAAAGGTTTGCACCCACATTACGATTGGGCCTTTAATCGAAATCTCAAATATAAACTCGATTAAAAGTTTTAATAAAATTTAAATTTAATTTATAAACCATAAAAAGAAATTATCCCACATCACCAGGACAATTGATACAAAAGTAATAATTTAAAAAAGGAAATTATTTCTGTAATGGAAACTTTTCCATTTAAATTTTCCTTTCTAATACAACATCTTCTAAGAATCTTTTGAAAATTAAATCGTCTGTCTAAATAAACATTCAATTATTCATTGAAAATGTGTAATTAAATTTAGAATTCGTACAGTGATTCTAAATTATTAAAAAGTCAATAAATTGGAACGATTTAACCCTACAAAATATAAGATTACCAGCTTCAACCTAAGCTTTTTGAATATTACATTTTTATTTATTTCATTTTTTTCTGACAGTTTTTCTTATCTAATTTTGTTCGGTAATCCTAATTAGAAAATCTCTAAAGAAAGTTTTATTTAGACAAAGTTTTAATCAATATATAAATACAATTATCCAATTTAAAATTATTTATTCTCATTTTACATATATGAATTATATTAGATACAATTATACAAAGTTTATAATTTATAAACTGACTTAACATAAATTTATTTCACTTTGTACAATGTTGAATTGATATAACCAAATTGTTAAGATTTTAAAATTTAAATTGTTTACTTAAATTTTTTTCATTTTATTTTATTTTATAATTTAAACAAAAATTAAGCGGCCATACTGTCAATGACTCTGCAAAATTGTTTATTTTTTTTTTATTTTTTTACATATCAGTAGTTATTGATCCTTCAAAGAAATTTACTTAATTATGAAATCTACAAAGAGTTAAACTTGATAATGATATTATGTACTTTTAAATGAAAAGTATTTATATAATTTTAGATTGTTAATCATAATCTAGCTTTAATCCTTGTACTGTCATTCAAAATTATTTTCAAAAATCAATACTAAAATAACTGATCATTTAATAAATAACAATTTTGTAATTAATTAACAGTGATGTGTCGCTAAATTTGGGATAATATAATTTTATAAATTATAATTTTTGTTAATAATATATTCATCTTCATCGTCTTCGTCTTCGTCATCTAGAAATTCTAAAAACGGCATCATATTTGTTTTACTTTCTATATTACATTTACTATTAAAAGAATTTTGTTTGAAATTTGCAAATGATTCTTTATATAAATCCGAAGGTCTTTTAATAAAATGAATAGATTTTCCAAAATTAGATTTAGTTTTACTATTTTTTTTATTTTTATATTGTACTGGTGTATATATTATTGAATTTGGATAGTTTTTACCACTTATTTGTTTTGGCATTGTTCTTTTTCCTGATGGACGTAAATATTCAATACAATGTGGTCTTCGGGAATATTCTGACTGGTTATTTGATGTGGTCATTTGTTCAGGCCAATTGTAATAATTCATTTTATGTTTTACAATATACTTTTCAAAATAAATTAATTTTAGATTTTCTAACAAAATATTAAAAAATACTACGATTTTGTTTTTTTTTTCTTTATTTATATAATTTAACAATATTTTTTAAAAACTATACTAATTGATTTTAAGAATAGTAATTTTTTTTAATAAAATTTGAATTTTATTTATATGGAATTTGACAATTATTTCAACAGGAAAATACATGATTTTAATAATTGTGATAAAAAATATTATTTATTGATTATGTAATAATAGTTATAGAGCCCTTGTAAGTCCTTGTAATAATTATGTCTCTTTTAAATGAGAAATTTCGTTACCTTGCTGTGCTGCTCATAAAATGGTATAGTTTTGAGTTATCCGACAGGGAAATGTACTAGGAATTTCATAAACTGCTCCAATCGAGAAATTAGAATTATTTATGTAAAAATATAGCTTCAACATCTAAGAAAAAAACGATTTTTAAATAATTGGTGCAATCTTTCGTAAATGAAATGGATTGTTAGCGCGATAGAATGGACCCAGTAAATATCAATAAGAAGCAATCAAATCAAAAATAAGAGGAAAATTAATGAATAAAGTCTCCACTTCATGGTATAGTACTTCTTGCAGTGGCTACAATTATGTGGTTATCAAGAATTATATCATACTAAATGATAATTTCTTGTTTCTAAATTTGTAATTTAGATGGTTGCTTATGTCGTTCTTTGTTGTACCTGAAAGTTGAAATCTAATTATGTTACTGTAGTTAACTAATTTACTCAACAACATAAGTAAATTTGTAGCGTCCATTGCGGGAATATGAGCAGTTGATAACATGTTCCTCAAAGAAAATAAAGTTAAAGAATATTAAAAACCTGGTTTTTAATTATTCCATTTAATTTTAAATAATTACTTTATGATCACGAATTATATTATCCATTACCATAATAACAGATGGAATATTAAAACGATTAATCATAATTTTTATACTTAACAATATATTCAGGAAACTGTGATTAGTTCCCCCCGAATGAATGAAATGATCAAGAGAACCGTACAATTCGATTTAATGATATTTCAATTTCCAATTATGGTTTTCAATAAAGAGAAATTATAGTATTCTAACTATAGTATAGTAATTCTAACTAAACAAAATGATCAACTTTAATTTTATATAGAATATTCAAGGAATGCTTATTTAATAGATTCGCTAAATTACGAATAATAAAATTTCGATTGAAATTTATAGTTTTTTTTCTTAACGTAGAGTTACTTCCTAAAAGTCTCATACTCCTATGTAAGCGATGTTGTTTACCTTTCATTTAGCGACCCGCTGATCATTCCACTAGCATATTTTAGTTTGATGGCACTGATAGTAACTAGACTTTATTGGCGACATAAGACTACCATTCATTTCACGTATTTTAAAGACACTACTTGTATCCGCATTATTAAAATATATTTTCGCATAACCAGATTATCACAAGTTGCGAAACATGTTGCCCAATTTGAAAATAGAAATTTAGAAGAGAAATACTATACCCACTTAAGTTGGTGTTGTGCATTTGTTGCAACTGCGATGATTAATTATGCAATAAGGATTTAAAATATTACTAGCAATAGGAGCACAATATTATTCCTGCCGAAAACTACTAATCCATTAATTAATTTTTGTTTTCAAGAACAACTGGAAACTTCATAGCTCGGTACTAATTTTTAAACTTATCAAAAATTAGCAATCTTAGAATTTTATTATTCAAATTTTAAATTCATATTGAATATTATATAATAATTTTAAGTTATATATATAAATGTATAAATTTAATTAAAAAACTAAAAAAAAAATAAATTAAATTGTTAAAATTATATTATTTATTAATTTAACATGTCTGTGAATTGAAATTAACAATGAAATAAAATTATTTAAAAATTAAATGTAATTTAAAAATTCCAATAGAAAAAATAAATTTTGTTATAAAAAAAAAAATAGAGAAAAAGATTAAAAAAATAAATAAATATTATTAAATTAAATTAAGACTTTCTTTAAAAAAAAATGCGTTATTACCCTATAAATAAGGATGCAACTTTTTATATTGAAGATTTAAATGAATGGAATAAATATCAAACATGTAATGATCTAGCCGATACTATAGAACGACGTCAAAAAAATATTTGTGGTACAGCAACTTGTGCAAGATTTTTTCATCCTGATAAGGCAAAAACAACTCGCCGGAAGAAAAAGAGTAAGAAAAAAAAGAAAAAAGAAATATTCGTACGACAAAAAACTTATGATCAACCAGAACAAAAAATAATACGTTTTTGGAATGATTTAGATGGTAAAAAGATTGATCCAATTTTAAAGGAAAATTTAAATTGGCCAGATTGGAAGAAAACACGATTAACAAAAAGATATTTACCATGTAATATTAGACCAACATATATTAAAATACTTCAAGGTATACCACCGCCATTACCTTATGCACTTACACCAATTAATTTAGCTGAAGTTAGAGAAATTAGACGACAAGATAGGATTGCTGAAAAATTAGCTAAAAAATTAGCCAAGGAAAAGAAAAAAGCAGCAAAATTAGCAAAAATGGATGCTTTACGAAAAGGGAAAAAAACAGTTTAAATTTTATGTAATTTTGGATGTTTTTCAATTTTCTATATTAAGTATTTTAATAAATTATAAATTATTTTTAATTAATGAGTTATTTTTAATAACACTTTTTACTACAAGACATATTTCAAAAATTCTAATCTACATAAAAATGAACTTTGTCATATCTCCAACAAAATAAGTAGTGATACATTTAACTGAGCTTAACATGCCCCGGAAAAACCTGAATTCTACGATAGAAGTAATTTGCTCAACTGATTATCTTCGGTACATATTTATTATCTAAATGATTTCTCTTTTATCATTAAATTTAACATCAATTGAACTAATGACGAAATAACCACCCAACTTTCTATAGGACTACATTACAAAAATATAGTAAAAATGTATTCAAAATATCGAAATCTTCTTAAAATTTTTAAATAATTTTATTTGTTTTTATTGAAATACAATTTTAAATTAAAATTATATAAATCCAAATTAAAAAATTCTGAAAAACAATTTTATATTTTAAAAATGTTTTATTATATTATATTTATGTAAATGTAAAGTTTTGTAAGTATATATTATAATTTTAAATAATTGGACTAGAAATATGTTTTGTAATATAATTTTTAAATTTTTTTTAGATATTTCCAGAAAACCGCGATTATGCAAATAATAATTGACAATAATTTATGTAAAGATTCAAGAAGAGAAAAAAAAAAAAAAAAAATTAGTAAAAATCAATTTATAATAAAATAATTAATGTGCAATTATAATAGTAACTATTGCAAAAATACAAAATAATATTTTAAAATTGGTTTTACTAATTTTAATTTTTCAATTATATTTAATTTATGATTTTATAAATATTTAACAGTGCAAAAAACTATTTTAAATTTTTATTACATATTTTACTTGGCAAATACAAAAATTATTTTTATTTATTAATTTCTTTCTTTTTTTTTTTTATTTAAATGTGATTTTCTTTTTTCATTGTGTTTTTATATTCTTCGACTGTATAAAAAAATAATATTATAAAAAGCTGAATTTTTATATATTTTTAATATAATATATACTAAAATTCTACGAAATTGTAATTATTTCTAAATTTATGATATATTTTTTATGTTTTTTTTGTATTGTTTAGTTTTTAAATTGCTTAAATATTAAATATTTTTAATTATCGAATAATAATTTAATATTATTTTAAATAAAACTGGGAAAAAGAGTACAATCAAAATTTTTATATTGATTCATTGAATTTTTATAAATTGAATACTGTCTAACCAATGTCCAGTGACATAACAATCTTCTCTTTTAATATTATACAATTATTATTTTATATTAATTCTTATATATATTTGGTGATTGATATCGAGATATAATAACATCTATTAAAATTAAATCCAGGATTCCTAAATTTTTATAAAATTTAAGAATAAACACAAATAATTTAATAAATTAATTAATTAAATAAAACATAAATTTGAATTTAACCGCAAAGAAAATATAAATGAAATAGTAATCTATTTTGTTATCTCTGACAAATTTTAATGGTGGTTTATCCGCTCTGTTATATAAAAATCCGTTAAAAATAAATTATATATAGATAAAGTTATCGGTGATTCGTCATTTTTAAAGTTACACAAGAACGTTCATATGACAATAATCTGAAAGTCCTTATTTGGGATAAAAATGTTTCCAATGTCTTTCAGCTGCTGAATGGATTAATAGTATACATTTAACTTCACAAATAAACACATGAAAGTAATATAAAAGATATAAATCGCAAGCTTTTACAGGCAATTTTTATCATATCTTTCTATTACAGAACTAAAAGTAATATGATCATATTTACTATAGTTTAAAAAATTATTTCTATGTTTTATTTCACTAGAACCTTTGGATCAACCTTTATAATGAGAGATCTAAATAACAAGTTTTTATGATTCTGATTCAATTATTCCAAATTTTATAGTTTTTATATTGAAATAATATTTTCGTGTGGCCTTCAATCTCCACGTGTGTATCCACCGTAACATTTTTACCTAGTTGGTTTTCAAGCATAAAAATTAAATCAAATCAAATAAAAATAAAACAAATATAATTTAAAAAAAAAAATTCAAATTTTTATTTTATAATCAAAATATAAAATAATATTTTTAATTTTTTTTTGATCACATTTTTCACATAAAAATTCCGTTTTGTTTTTCCTTTTCAGTGTGATGTAATTTCTCCTTTTGAATTTTTTTGTAACATCGTCGTATCGTAACTAATACCCTTTTAAGATCGAAATTATATTCACTTAAATAAATTTTTCTTAAGTAAATTCAATTCTTTAAAAAATTGAAAATCCGAACCATTTTCTAACTGAAAACAATATAATATAAACAAATTAATGAAATAAATTTAAAATAAAATAATATATATATAAAAAACAAATCTATTTAAATGAAAATTAATACAAAGCATTTTCCATATATGTATATATAAGTTTTTTTTACATGAAATTATGATCATTTTAACCATTCACTTTTTTAAATGCAATTTTATATATTTATATAATTTTTTAATTTTTGTTAAAAATGATTTTTTTAAATGTATTTTTGTATTATTTTTTTTTAACAACCAATTCTATTTATATTAGGTTGAGAGTTTTTAAATTTAAAAATCAGAAAAAATAAACAATAATTAAATTATTCAAGCACCAAAACATACGCTCGCAAAAAGAGATTATATTTATTATAATTAAAAAAAAATATATATATTAAATTTAATAACTTAAAAATTTAACCACAGCTTCAAAAAAAAAAAAAAAAAAAAATATCAAATAATAAAAATAGGAACGAAATTTAAAGAGTTCAATAAGTCGGAAAAGTAATTTTTGTCTTTAATATCGATTTAATGTTAATTTTAACAATATAAATGTTAATATTAATATATTCATTTAGGTTATTAATAGTCAATTGTTCAACATTTTAAACTCTTAATTTTCGTGCGTTAAAAAATTTACATATTCTTGAGAAAAAAAAAAAAAACACAAAACAAGAAATATATAATCAAATTAAAGTAATGATAATTTATATTATTTTCTTTTATATTATATTCCTTAAATTTTAAAATGTATGTTAATTAGATTTTAGTTTAACTTAATAACTAAAATGATATTTAATATTTATAGTTTATGTTAATTTTAAATATCCAGAAAAGAAATGTGAATTAATGATGATATTTTTCATGAAGAATAATAACATTTTAATTATATTTAATTACAGTTTTTATACTTTTTTTTTTTTGGAATTCATCTAACAAAAAAATACAACATTTATTTAATCTATGATTACTTGACTTTTTTTCTTAACAAAAGAAATTTATAATGTAATACAAAATTTACAATTAAAAATAATTAATTTTTCCTTTTTTTGTTTAAAAAAAAAAAATATTAATTTTTTCCATTAATTTGATTTTCTTGTGTTTTCCCAACATTATTTGTTGGTGAATTTATTTGTTGTTGTTGCTGTTGTTGTAGTTGTTGTTGTTCCACTTGCAATACAGCTGATACATTTGAATATAATAAATCATTTGGATCTTCAATTATTTTCAATGTTTCATCTAATATTTTGTTATTAATTTGTTGTTGTTGTTGATGTTGTGACGATTGTTGTTGTTGATCCTGTGGAATTTTAGAAATAGAATTGTTTTGCTTTAATTTACTTTGTATGTTAGCTGGTTTAGCGGCAATTATTGGTTTTGGTGATGAATTACAACTATTATTATTATTATTATTATTATTATTACTTATAATATTATTACCACTTAAACCCACCAGTATTTTATTATTTATACTATTTGTTACCCCAACACCAATACTATCATTATTACTACTATCATTATTAATACCACTGCCGCTAGAATTTGTTGTTATTGTATTTTCTAAAATTTTCACCTGTTGTTGATTTAATATGATACATTCATTATCATAAATTCCTTGTAAACTACTTGGTGGTGATGTTGTATGTTGTAAAAGTAATTGTGAATTTTTATTAGACATAATTTGTGGAAAATTTTGATAACTTTCATTAATCTGATAACCATCTTCATTATTTGTTGTTGACATTGGTCTTACTTGTTCGGCTGATAATGGTGGACATGTTGTCGTTGTTGGTGATTGCGATTGGAATATTGAATTTGATGATGGTACTGTAGTTGGCGTTGATGTGGAAGTAGATGTTGATCTTTGGAATTCTTGTGAATTTTGTTGTGACATTGTTAATCTTTGTTTTGTTTTCAAATCAATGGACGGAGATTGATGTAATAAGGAATTATTACAATTACTACTGCTATTACTACTGTTACTGTTCGTATTTGTTGTTAAATTATTAACAATACTAGTTGGAGTTTGAGGTGGTTTGTTTATAAATAAGTGTGGATAACGTTGTTTTATTGAATCAACAACATCAAGTAAATTTTTAGCGTCCATTGCTAGAATATGAGCAGCTGATAACATGCTCCTGCAAGAAAATAATAAAATTAAATTAAAGAAAATCAAAATATGATATTTTATATTATAATCACGATTAGATCACAAATGAATGGTAACTAACGATCCCATTTAATGAAATTTTTAATTAAAATTATAATATCATCTAAAAATATTGTTTCAAACAATTTCAGTGTGTGTTTACATACATTTAAAAATCAAATCAATCACTGATCACAATCAATATTATAAATTTACAAACGATTTCTTAAATCAGTATTGGAATTTTTTTTTTTTAACATACTTTCTATAATCAGCATCCAGTGTTGTATCACTATATTGTTGTGCTAAACGCATCGCCGAAACTAATTCGTGCATGTCCTTTGATAAAACTTTATGAGCCATTTCCACCTCTCTATAAAATAATATATAACAAATATTGATTTTTCAATAAAAAAATTTTATATCTTACTTGTGAGCTTGCGGTGGAAAAGCACCGGACAGTGCATCTACCGAACCCAATAAATTTCTTAATTCTAAACCAACATTTTTGACTAGTTCTAAATATTCAAATGCATTTGCTATTTCAACACCTTGACTTAATGCCATTATTGCTTTAACTACAGAAGTTGTTGCGCCATAGACTGCATCATTTGATCGATCAAACTGATGATGTCCACTACCACCACTTGATACCATTTTTGATGATAATGATGATGATGACATATCGGTTTTTAATGAACGTGGTCCACTATCTAATGGTGATGACGGTGTTGTACTACGTTCATTAGATCCAGGTGTATGTGGCCTTGAATTACCAGTTGTACTAGTCGGCGTTTGCGGACAATCGGGTAAACTTGATGGTCCAAATGAATTTTGTGGTGAAAATCTAGTTTGATTATTTGTTAAATAATTGCCTTGCTGATGATGATGATGATGATTTGGATTTGTACCATTCAAATTAGTTGTATCAATTTCATTATTCGATGTTATTAGGCTTAACCGTTTTTTCTATATGAAATAAATTTAAATTGCATTTATAACTAATTTTAAAATTTTCTAGATTTACCAAAATATTTTCTTCTTGTATTAACCATTTTCCATCATTTTCACTTTCGACTATTTGTTTTCGTAATTTAGTTTCTAGGTCGTCTTGTGATTTCTAAAAAGTATTAAAAAAAATTATTTAGTTTATGAAAAAAAGCTTTCAATTTTTTTATATTTATATATTTCATAAAATTTGTTAGTCAAAATATTTTGGGAATCTTTCTGGGAAAAAAAATGCTGAAAATTTAATATAAGCAAAAACAAAATGATGATAAAATAAAATTCTTACTATATTAAGTTTTAAATAAAACTTTTACTAATCTACTTTTATGTATCATATTTCAGTAAAAATAAAAAGAAAATTTGTACGTACGATAAACCAAACTCATGCTAAAAAATGGTCAAATGATAGTTTTTAAATAATTTCTAATTGCTACAAAATTAAATAACAGAGTTGTAATTTGATTGTTATTCAAAGTGATTTACGATCCAATTTAGTTAAAAATATTTAATCATTTTGGATCATTTCCAAATTTATATATAATATTAACAAAAAAATCATATAATTAAAATTATTTAATCATTTAACCGAAGAAAAATAAAATTTTCAATTGAAATTTTTATTTTTCCTTTTTGATGGACAATCAAATACGAATTACAACTCTGAAATTTATCGTGCTTCAATAACGTAACAACATTATCACAATTTTGCAAACCTGTTGCCCAATTAGTAGTCCATCACCAGAACAAATAGTAGAATTATTAGAAACAGCAGCTGATGAAGAAGATGCTGTTTGATTAGGAATTTGGCAACTAGAAGAAATACCATAACCACTTGATTGGTGTTGTATTTGTTGCAATTGATTATTAATTATACAATGAGGATTAACAATATCAATTGGAAAATTATTAGCAACAGCAGCGGCAGCATATTGTTGTTGCTGCTGCTGTTGAAGAGGAGATAATACTGAATTTATCATTGTTATTGAATTTGGTTGTGAGGTGGTCATTTGTGAATGATAGTTTTGAAATATAATTTCTTTATTTGGTTGTGATTGCATATTCCACAAATTTCGTGGCGCCATTGGGGTATAAGTGGAATTTTGTGAATAAATCGATATATTTGATTGGGGTGGTTGATAGAGCATGTGTTGTTGTTGCTGCTGCTGTTGAATAATTTGCTGTTGATTATTTCCAGTATTATTATTACTATTTCCTGGTAATTGTGTTCCCGGTGGTATTAAGCCTTTGGCAATACTTTTATTTAATGCAATTGATGCACAACTTTTTACATTTGCACCACCAAAATCATAAATTTCCTCCTGAAATGGTTCTGGTTGTTCAACAGTTTTCATTTGATTACGGTATGCATAATAGCTAGGATTACGTTCTAAACTACCAGAACGTGTTACCGAAACACCACCTGTGCCTCCTGATTGATTATTACGTTCTAAACTATTAGCACGATAAGCAGCACGACTACGCATTAAATCATATGCACTAGACATTGATTGATTACGTTCTAAGCTACCACCTTTAGTACGCATCGAAAATGGTAAATGTTGTTGCTGTTGTTGTTGTTGCTGCTGCTGCTGTATTTGCTGTTGTTGTTGATGTGCAATTGTATTGCGTTCTAAACTACCATAAGAAATTCGTCCACGACGTTCTAAACTACCAGAATGTGGTGAAATGCCAGCAGCAGATACAGCAGAATCCATTAAATATGTTTCTTGACCGGCACTTAATTGTCGGGTTAACGAATTTGAACGATTTTTTGCTGCCATTGCTTGCATTCGATCTAAGGAATTCATTTGTGCTTCATAATTTTGTGGCATAAATTGCGGTAATGTTTGTAATATATGTTGTTGTTGTTGTTGCAAATGTTGTTGATAGAGGATAAAATTATTATTAGTAAATTGTTGTTGTTGATGGTTAGCTGCTAATATTAAATTTTGATCAATTTCTAAACGATTCATTGGCTGATAAAGTGATTCAATTTGTTGCTGTTGTTGTTGTATAATTTGACGTTTTGGTGATGTATTATTTTGTTGGGTATTTATTATTTCACATGGTATTGGATAAGCTGGAGGAGATGGTGTAGGATTAATATTATGAAGAGAATTTTGGGAAAACATTGTTGGTACAATACCAACACAACCACTAACATTACTAATTATATTAGAATTTGTTATAATACTATGAGGATCAATATAACGATCAAATGTATTCGATTTAGAAGATGATGGTGTACTATCAATAATTGATGAATCAATTGTTGTTGGTGTACAACCAGTAGAAGTACCACCACCACCACCACAACTAATACTACTACCACCAGTTAATGATGATAAATTATCATTTGATAAATGTGAAATAATTGGTGATGTTTCACCAACAATTGGATCTAATTTCATTAATTCAGCTGCTGGTAATTTAATAGTTTTTAAATTTAAATCACCGGGATTAATATTATTAATATTAGTTTGATTATTTTGTATTAATTTTGCATCATCAAGATCTACAGCTATTGTATTAAATACCGATGCTGGTGTTGTATATGATGATGGATTTATATTCCTTTGTTCATTCTCTTTTATTAAACGAGCTAGTACAGCTGGATTTTGTGCAATGATATATGTTTGTGGTCCAGAAGATTGTTGATCATCTTGGCCAAGTATTGGTAACATAATTGTTGAATCTACAAGAAATTGAGAATGATTGATTTATATTCAAAAATTAATTGATTTATATTCAAAATTAGTTTTTATTACCTGCTTGTGGATATCTGGTTGGTTTTGGGGGTGGTATATCATCACCAGCACCCCAAGACATTGCTGCAACACGACGATTTTCTCGTCTCATTGTTTCACAGTCGCTCATTTTTTCCTCTACTAATATTTCACTATAAAATAATAAACAAAAAATTTACAAATTAAATTTTTAATCGATGATTTATTTACGATGAACTTACTAAAGTGTTTCTTTAATATTTTTAAATGTTGGTCTTTTTAATGGTTCATATGACCAACATTGTGACATTAATGAATATAAACGTGGCGGACAATTTGATGGTAATGGTAAACGTTCTCCATTTTCTAATTTACCAATAACATCAGCATTTTTAATACCTTGGAATGGTTTAACACCTAACATTAATATTTCCCAAACACAAACACCTACATAAAAAAATCATAAATATTATTTTAATATTAATTTTTTTTTTTAAATATTTACCAAACATCCAAACATCACTGGCAGTTGTAAAACGTCTAAAATTTATTGATTCTGGTGCCATCCATTTAATTGGTAACATACATTTACTTGAATGATAATAGGAATCGTTTTGTACCCATCGTGATAAACCAAAATCAGCAAGCTAAAAAAAAAATATTTATATATATATTTTATTTAAAATTTGAATTTAAATTAATAAACCTTTATACATGTTGACGAACTGACAAGAACATTTCTAGCTGCAATATCACGATGCACAAATCGTTTTGATTCTAAATAACTGAGAGCGGTTGAAAGTTGATATGAGTATAAGAGTAGAGTTCCTAATTTTAACCTTAAAAATATTAAAAAAAAAAAATGGTTATAATAATTAATACATTATTTTTTTCAATAAATAAATTTAAAATTACCTTTCACAATTTGTCTTTAAATATGCTCTTAATTCACCCAATCTAGCTAATTCCATAACAATCCAAACTGGTGTACTGCTACATATTCCAATTAATCGAATAATATGAGGATGGTCAAATTTTTGCATAATATCTGTGTACATCAAAAATTAATAAATAAGAGTTAAAATTTATGCAAAGGGTAAGCTTGCAATTTTTTCTTAAATAAAATATTCACTTTATGAACGAACATTGGAAATATTTTTTGTATTTAAAAACATTGATTTATTGCAATTGTACTTGCAACACCACTGCTTTGTCAACAGGCGAAATTGCTTGTCAAATGTTTAGATAACAATAAAAATGGATACTGGCATTTCGAATGTGGACTTTCAAGAGCTGAAGTATTTGTGTATTACCACCCAAAGAAAATAATCCAACGCAGTTAAATCAGCAGTTTTTGTATTTACAGGGCGATATTTTTATTTATAATTTGCAAAACTTTACGGATTCGAATAAACGAAACCGACAAAAATTTATACAATGGTCATATTTTATTTAAGAAAACTTAACGTCAACCATGAAATCACCATTTATAATTAATAAATTTTAATCTTAATATTTATTTTTATTCTTACATGCTTCTTCTAAAAATTTCTCAGTTTTATTTTCATCATCTTCTGCTTTACATGTTTTCACAGCCACATGAATTATACCTGATTTATTATTACTACTAAAATTATTAATATTATCATTATTATTATCGTTAGTATTATTTGTTGATGATTCATTTAATTTAGTATCAGCTGATGATTTTTGTTGTTTGCTCCGATATGTACCAATATGTACATCGCCAAACTGTCCAACACCAATGATATCATTTAATGTTATTTGGGACCTTTCCAATTCATAATTTCGAGCTAAAAATCATTAAAGAAAATATTATTTAAATATATTTTAACATAAATTAATTAGGAATTGTATTTAATATTAATTTATAATTTTATTTTACTTTTTTATTTGATAATTTTTATTTATATTCAAACTTATTTTCTTTATAACTATACTAATCGCAAATCTATTTTTTTTTTACCTGCTGGTGTTGAATAATCACCTTCCTCTTCTAGTAAACCAATTTCAGCATAATCTTCATTTAACATTGGTTTACGTAATTCATCTAATGATATTGCATTATTTGTAATTGAATTTTCATTATTTAAATTTTCATTAGTGTTTAATTTAATATCATTATTTAATTCTTCTTTAGAATTATTTGATTTTTCTAATGAATTTGTTGTACTACTATTTGGTGTTTGATTTGAACGATCCCATAAGGTTATATCACTATTACTAATTAAACGGCAATAACCATCTACTAAATCTGCAATACTTTCGGCAGTCTATAAACCAAAGAAAAATTATTAATAAAAAAGATTTCAATTTAAAAAAAATAAATTAAAATTGATATTTACATTTAAACCATCACATGTAATTGCTAAATCTTCATCATTTCCAAATACTTTAATTTTGATTTGTGTTTTTATATCACGACAACTACATAAAATATTTTTCTTTTCTATTGATGTTGATAATGTTGTCGATGCAGCTGTAGCAGCAGCTGTTCCGCTTGTTGTTAACGATGATTTTTTACTACTTAATGGACTATTTGTAACTGAATTACTATTATTTGTAGATGTTGATGATGATGATAACGAGGTTGATGATAATTTTTGTGACAAATTTAATGGTGTACCAATTCCACCACCAGAATCAGTTGATGATTGTTGTTGATGATAATGATGAGTTGAATTGTCTTTTGGTAAAATATAAGTTTTAATACGTTCAATATCCAAAAAATCAGCAACTTTTGTTAATTTTGCTTGTGGATGAGTTAAATATGAGATTCCTTAAATATAATATAAAAATAAATAAATAATTTGTACAATTTACTATTTATTATTAAAGAAATCGTAACAAAAAACTTACCAATATGCGGTCCAATATATAAATTTCCAGATATATTCCATGCTGAACTTAGTGTTACAGCAAATTGTTCTTGTTCGAATGTAAATTGTGTACGTAATAATGTGAAAAATTTTAACATATATTCCATTTCGTTATAATTATACACTTTTTTATAGCCATTTTGTATTAATTTTTTTAAATTTTTCTGTTTAATTGTATGTATCACAGATTTTGGTACAAAATTACTAAAACCAATTTCTTTTTCAATAAAATCAATATGTTGTTTTTTATCAGATGATTGATTTGTATCTTTATAATAATGTCGTATAGCTAAACAACATAATTGTATAGAAATATCTTGATCAATTGTAGGTAAATTTGATTGAATATAATCTTGCTTAACCTTAAAAAATTGTAATTAAAAAAAAATTAATTTAAAATTTAATTAAATCTATAAATTTATATAATTTCGAGAAGATTCGAGTTCTATTCTTAATGATTCTATTTATATTTTAGCGAAACTAATTGAACTTATTGATTGTGACGTAAACGTGCAATTATAAAACAGTGGTTAGTTAAAATAAATTTTATTTTTATTTTTAATATTTTTGAATAAGTTAACTAAGTTACAATAAATGTCACTATTAAAAACTAATTACAATTAAAATATTGTTAGCTTTAAAGAAACTTATAATGTTTTAGAATCCATTTATAATCAGTAGCTCGAAATTGCAATAAAATGTCACGAAACCTCTTTGAAAAGTTTAAGCAGGCTCGATTTCGGAAAATGAAAAAAGGAATCTGTAAAACGTAATTGTAGCCGAAAATTTGTAGTTTATATAATTTATATAATACGAACGAATACGATTAATTGACAGAAAAGTAAATCACTAAAAAAGTAATTCGTTTAGGTACTTTTCTCCGGAAAGGTGACACCTCAAAGCCATGACACGGAAATGAATAACATAGCGAGTTCCAAAACATAGCGAGTTCCAAAACTTTTAGCACTTTTTTTCAATTATATTTCTTTGTAAAATATTAACTTCATAGTATGCAATTAATTGAATATGCGCAAATTCCTATTGATCTTTAAATTTACGAAATTCTGCCGAAAACTTTTACATTTATTGTAATCTGCAAATTTTTTTACTTACTTGATCAAAATAAAAATGACATGTTGTACGATCCTTTAAATATAATTCTTCTAAATTTTTTGGTACATATCGAACTCGTAATTCAGCACGCCAAACACTATTCGCATGTACACCAGCATTATTACTATTAGCAGTTTTTTGTTGCTGTTGTGTTTGTTTTTTATTGGTAACTGCTGGTGGTGCTGCTGTTGCTGTTACATTAACTAAATTACTTATAACTCCTGATTTATCATTATTTGGACAATCAGCATTCGGACATGATGGATTTGATATATGTGCAACGACCTGCGTTATTGTTGTATCTCGTGACATCCAAAGAACTTCTTTGGTAACAACATTATGTAAACGTAATGCATAATTTTGTGGATTAGTTTTTTGTCCTGGATTCATTGATAAAACAATTATATTTATTATTTGTGCAACATCAGAGGCTTCATCAAATTTAATCATACGAAAACCATGATTTGGTAAATGTACATGTAATGTTGGATTATCGGATTGTGCTAAATAAAAAAAAAAATGTTAAATATTATTTATAAATTCGAAAAATACATACAAACTGTATAATAAAATAAAACAACTTACTTCCATTATTCCGTGACGGACTAAAATGTGGTGAATGACCACGTGTTAAATTTAATTCGGCCGCCATTATTGAATTTGCTGGAATTCCTGCAGATGCTGCTATTGATGAACGATGTCTTGGTGATGGTCCCAAATTTAATTGATTACCAATTGCTGATGAACCACCACCGTTACCACAATAAACACCACCAAAACCGTTACCAGTACTTAATTTACGGAAATTTGATGATGTTTGTGTTTGGGATGGTCCCCAACTAGGTATTGGACCACGATTTAAACCTTCAGTTATTTCAATTGTATTTAATGTTATCGAACCACCATAGCTAAAAATTGATAAAAGATAAAAAAATAATGTTAATTGAATTTTAATTTGTAATTGTAATTATGAAATTGTAATTATAAAATAATCAACGTATTTGTTAGATTTCAAATACATTTCAGTTTAAATTACTCATAGCCTATATTATTCTATTAATTATTTAAAACTAAAATCAATGAACAAATAATTGATTTAAAAAAATATAAGGAATACTGGGTACGAAGATAGGCTCCCGATTTGTTTTACGATAGGGGTTGAAAAGAATTTGTAATACTTTATAACCTTTCCATTTTCAGAATAAATGCTTTACTAATAATAGAAGTACAAAAGTGCTCACATTGTCGTTTCAATTTCTATTCAATTTTTTTTATTTTTAGAATCCAATTGTTAGCTCAATTGGCAAGGTTATATTCAAATCTTCATTATTTTAAATCATACATTATTTCAAAAACTATAATTGTAGAGAACAGATAAAAAATGTATGATATATATGAGTTTTTCATAAAGCCATTTAGAATTTTATATGAAAATAATTAAAATCTTAACCTTCAAAATAAAATTTTAATTAATTTCAAAATATATGTATACAACATAAAAATCAGAATAATATTTTTAAGTATGATTATTTAATATAAGTTTTATAATCTTTAAAATTGCAAAATATTTGTAAATATTTTACCTTTCAAAAATTCATAATTGAAACTTAGCAAAAATTAGCAGAGGCGTTACAACTTTAATGAAATTTATTCAATTTTATGTTGTATATAAGAATGTTGTCTTTCAAAAAAAAAATGTTGTTAACTATATTTTGATATTACTAAAAGTTAATGTTTTACATAAAATTTATGTAATTATACTTAATACATTATATGCAAATGAGAATTTGGTTTTAATAACTAAGACGTTTGCAACAACACCGAAATTTTTATGTTAATAAAACGTTCTCTTCTTATAAATGTACTTTTTATTTTGAACGACCAAATGTCATTTAATATTTATTGACATTGTTTTCTTTGTATAACTATAATTAATTAATTTAATTTATCTTATTAAAATTATTAACTGACAATTATTTAATTTATAAGTGAATATTTGGAATGAAGTAATTCAATATTTCGAGTGTTAATTTATTATTAAAATATTTTTGTGATTGTATATTGTAATAAAAAGTCGATAATAAAAATTCACTTAAAAGTATAGTTTATATAAATTATAAAACATTTCATTATTTTTGAGTGAATATTTATAATTTATAAAGAATCAAGCCAAGAATAATGAAACTGATTATTTGATTTGTCCAATCTTAAAGAAAGATAATGTTCATTACCAAAATAGAAGAACACAATCTTTGAAATCTTACAATTTTAAGCAAGAACTTTTTCCACATGCTGAGAAAAAAATTACTATCCACAGTGGATTAAGCTTTGATGTTTCCATCACCGAATTTAAACAAAAGTTAGTAATTAGACACAAATCCTTAATACAATCAGTAAAATAAAAATAAAACTACTATACTACTACTTCCCTTCACTGTCACCTGTCATTTCGATGAAAATTAAAAATTAAATATAAGAAAGCCTGCTAATAACCTACTAATAATAAACCTAACATTTAAGATTCTAGACATATTTATATAAATCAAAAATATTTCATTTTCATCATATCATTGAGAAACCAATCTCGAAATGATATTCAAATTACAATTTATTTGCAAATATAAACTATCGACCATTTTATAAGCTCCACAAAACAAATTTTGAATAGTTCTAAAAATGAAGTATTATGTGAAATTATGTTGCCAGGTCAATCGATTTTTAAGACACTTTTACATGATTTTTCTAAATATTTAAATTATAACATGAATCATGTTGTCTATGGGAGTCAACTTCTGGCATCATCACAAGCTCGTAAATGTTTATTTCACAACAAAACAACATTTTTGTACCTTGGCCTTACTGAAGGCACCCTTTTAAACCGTGAATGTTTCGGTGACCGAAATTTACGAATATATAAAAGAATTTATCGTTCGAATGGCGTTAGTTTGAAGCTTGTAGCTTTTGCAAATCCGGAGAATGAACGATAACAGATGGACGGTCTGCCCGACAAACAAATAGAAACATTAGAGCATTTTGTAAATATAAAATTACCTAAAAATATATAGCTAACTAAAGACGGTCAAATCAATTAAATTTAAGCTTAATATCATAATATGAAATATACTTTTCGGAAACAGTTTCGTTTTCTTATTCATCAGACAACAAAACCAGACTATTAAATTTTGATGTTACAACTCTCCGATTTTGTTATTTATATTTAAAATTTTAAGCTTCAAGTAATAAAAATTCAATTTATTTTATTATTATATTATATATGATAATTTGAAAATTATATGCCAGTTAAATTTCACCTATAGGGTCACGAAATTATGTGCAGACATTATTGCAGCAGACAAAACCACCTACTTTATTACTAGAATATAATTTCAATTTAAAAACTAAAATCGACTCTGTAGAAACGACGGAAACGCCTAATATCGTAAAATTTAATATTGTTTCTTTGTTATAATTGTTTAATTTTAAGGTATTTGAAATATAAAAATATTAATTTTTAGCCATAGCCAATTTGAGAACAAATCACTGCCATTTTTTTTTTATAATGAATGATACGACGACAACGCATTTATATACAGGTACAAAAAATTTCATAAATATGGTGTTTTATTTTATAAAGAAAAATCGTCAATTTTACCAGCTGAGACGAAATATTTGCGATAAATAATTTATGAAAATGATGACATCACTTTTACTGAATGATTTTTTGTGTGCATATAATAATAATAACCATAAAAATACCAGGATAGAAAAAATTGAAAGGTAAAAACGTGGCGCTGTCGTAATAAATAATTATTTTTTTTAAATAAAAATGATTTATGAAAAATAATAAGAAAAAATAAATAATAATGAAATAAAATATGTAAATAAATTTAATGGAAAACTAATTAACAGAAATAAAACTCCAGACAAGCGTAATTTGTGACACGATTTAGTAAGTCGATCCTTTAAATATTTATTATTGTACGATGTACGGTATAGAAATTACTTCTTAGAATATTATAATTTTTTGGCGGTCTAAAAAGGTGACTTTTTTATTAATCATAATCACATTATATTTAATTTTTATGCAGTTCGAAATTGTGATCATAAATTTCGCAATCTATGTATTATAAATTAGCTTAGAAATCACTGATCAAAATTAGATTGAATCGAAAAAAAAGCTATTCACATTTAAATATTCTTAGTTTAATTAAAATAATTTTTGTTTCACCTTCTTCGATACACCCATGTTTTAACAGGATCAGTTGAACCACCAACACTATGCCGTTCTGAATCACGAAATCCAGCAATTGATCGTCGTTTACGTCTAGTCACACCACTAGAAACATTTGCCGCATTACAATTTGTTGATCTTGGTGGACGTTTAGTTAATATATTACGAATACGATATTTATTTTGTTCATTATTTGTATCAACATTTAATGAACTACTACCACTACTACCACTGCTACTACTAATTGATCTTTTAAATTTAAAATTAATTGCATTAATTGAATTACTACTATGTATTCCTCCTCGAATTGTGTTATTTATTGAATTACTTCCGTCATTATTTAAATTTCTATCATTCGCCGGATCATTTACTGTCAATGGCCAACTGTTTTTAATAATTTCTTCATCATAATTTAAATTTTGGCTCGAATTATTTTCACTAAGTACAGAACAGCCACTACCAACACCAATATAACTATCACCACTACTAAAAACACCGCCACCAATATCACTTAAATATACAATATCATTTTGGCTACTACTGGACGCTGCTGCATATTTTAATAATGATGATGATGATGATGATGCCGCCGGCGTTGAATTTTTACTTTTGCCAAATGAAAATTTCGATGATAATCTACGTAAAAGTGCTGGCGATGATCTATTTTTATTATTTGTATCATTTGGCAAATCATTAAAACTTAAATTTTTATAATTATTTTCATCATATAAACCATGTTTTCGTATTTTTGGAATTCGATCATTACAAGTTGGGCCAAAAAATTGATAATTATTTTTCAGGCTAGAAGGAGATGATAATTTTTGATTTATTCCATCTGTAAGAATTGGTTCACTTGACGAAAGTGATAATTTATTAATTGGTTTATCAGAACATACAATATTCATATTATTTATTGTTTCCAATGATGAAATTATTGAACAATTTGATTGATTTGATTCGGCGGACAATTGATGCTGATAATTTCGATTAATTGGCGGTTTTGTTGTTGTTCGTTTATTATCAAATTTTAATGATGAAATTGTTTCAGATTTATTATTATCTGGCTTTCGGCGATGCTTTTTCCAAACAAACTGATTAAAATTTTGCTGTTTCTGTTGAAAGAAACGTTTAAATTTATTTGATGATGATTTTGTTACAGCTGTTGTTAATGGTATATTCACGATTTCATCATCAATTTCTATTACAGATTTATAATTTTTTATTTTATCTATTTTAAAATAATTTTGATCTTGACTATCAAATCCAAAATTAGATGGTTCATTTAATAGATCCTCGTCACCTCCAGATATATTGACTAGGTTGTTGTTATTTTTTGTTATAACAACTTTATCATTAAATGATGATGATTTACTAGCCTGTGGTGTTATATTTAAAATTTGACAATTTCTATTTATATATTTATTGTCGTTGTTGTCTTTAATTTGAAAATTTTCACGTTCCGTTTCATATCTTTGATGGCGATGATCCCATTTTGGTGATGAAGAATTTAAAATTTTATTATTTTCCAAATTAATTTTAACATTATTTTTAGATATACCAGAAGAAGATGAAGACGAAGCTGCTACATTATAATTGCTGTTGTTGTTGTTGTTGTTACATGGTTCGGAATTAATAGGATTTGAATTTTGTAATTTATCTAAATTTAATATTTTACTATTTGTAATTTCATTTTGTTGTTGCTGTTGTTGATGCTTATTTAAACAATTTTCATTAATATCATAACGCATTAAAATTGGATAATATTTTGAATTATCAACAATTATTATTGATTTATTAGTTGAACCTAATAATTTTGATGATTCATTATTATCAATACTATTATTTATATCAGTCTCTTGATTATTTTGTAAATTATCATAAATATTTATATTTGTAATATTTTTATAATTATCATTTATTAATTGTTTTGATTGTAAATTATTATCATCATCATTATTATTATTATGATTATTTTGATCATTAAAATTTGAATTTCGTAATAAAATTGGATCAAATTTTTTAGAATCAACTAAAACTACTGGTTTACCATATTTAGTATTAAATATGTGTGGGCATATATCATGATTAAATATTAATTGTTTATTATAATCATCATCATCAATAATATCATCAATAACAATATCAGGTTTACCTCGACAATTTAAATATTTTGATGATTCTAATAAATTTTCATGTGAATTATATTTTTCAATATTATGTGAACATTTTATTGGTAAACCATTTAAAATATTTTGACATTCTTTTTTGGTATCATTACCATATAAAATTTCTCTTTGTTTATAAATTTCATCTTCTAATTCTTTAATCATTTGTAAATCAATATGTACATTATCATCATCATTATTATTATCTAAATTATAACTAGATGATGATTTTTTTGTTGAATCATTTATTTTTAAAACTGATGATAAACGTTTTGTTAAATTAAAATTTGATGGTAAACTAAGTGGACGTTTTAAAAATTTTAATGTAGTACGTCGATTTTTACGATATTGAATACGATTTTTATCTAAATTTATAATATTATTAAATGTTGAATTTGTTTGATTTAAATTTGATTTGATTATAATTGGTGGTTTTTTATAATTATTATTACGATTATCTATTATTAATTTTTCATTATCGGTTTTTATATTTGATTTTAATATACTAGCCATTTCAAAATCATTAAAATTTGTTTTATTATGATTGTTGACATCATCTTTGTCCAAATTTTGTATTTCAGTTTTTATAATATCATCATTATTATTACAACGATTAGAATATTTTGAATTATATTGATTTATTATTGGTGGTGATGATGGTTTAAGTGGAAATTGTTTATGATGTTTTTGATGATATGATGATGATGATTTTTTTTTAGTAATTTTTAAACCAATTTGATTTTGATTTATTTCGGATATCATCATTTCATTATTTTTTTTTTTATTTCGATTTCAAAGTAACATGAGGAAATTTGTAAAATTTCTTAAAAAAATATTTTCAATATTTTATTAGATTTATCGTTGCATTTAGAACTTTAGAGCAAAGGCAGCAAATCCGATTGAGTATAACGCCCACCTTAAAAATTCAGAAGTTTTTTTGGATCGTTCTTTTGAGTTTTTTATTTTTTTAGTAATTTTTCTTATGAATAGAAAATTTCCAGTTGATTGCACAATATTATGAAAATTAAGTTTTTTTTTTTAACCTGATTTTATTGATAATTTAACGATTTAACTTTCAAGGAAAATTTAAGATACAATTAAAAATTTATTATTGTTTTTATTTATTTGAATTCGTTAATAAAATTTATCATAAATTCAAATGTAAATGGAAATTTAACAAAAAAAATATATTTCACAATATAAATTATTACAACACTTTTCAAAAATATTTAATTTTGGTAAATATTTTATTAATTCACATTTTTTCGTTATATTGATAAATTTTTTTTTGCAAAATCTTTAAATGGTTAAGATTAGAAATAGTCAATGAACTAAAAAAAAATAATAATAATATTATTTCCTGGATTCAAAAAACCAGAATTTTAGAAGATCACTCAAGTAAAAAGATCATCACATCACACAATAAAAATATTTTTATAAACACTTTTTTATTTATATTTTTGAATATTATCGAAAAAAAATTTTAATTTCCTCTCGTCGTTTTCATAATTTTTTATTTAAAATTAATTATTAAATTTTAGATATTTCGCGCCGATTATTTTTTTTTTATTTAATTATTTACCGCAACAGCATAAATTACAATAATAAACTTGATCCTCTTGTGTACTAATAAAAACCGCTGTTTATAATTGTTTAATGTATCGTAATATGTTGGGATCCACCACACAATTTAAAACGATCTACCGCAAATCGACGTTAATTTGATACTAAACATATATTTTACAACACTGAACAAGCATAGAAAATTAGCTACAAAAAGTGTTCATAAAACATAAAAATATTGTATCTATATACAACATAACAACAATAGTGGCAACAACATATAAATATAAGCAATTTTAGGGAAGATGGATTATTTATTTTTATGATTACGACATGCTACAATACTGAAACATTGAACAGCGACAAACTACAGATTTTAGTGAGCTGTTTTAAATATAGTTTACTCAATTTTTTATGTTACAATTTTTGGCTGATCTCATGGATTTATAATGAGAAAATTATATTTATATATAAAAAAAAAGCATAAATATATCGCGCCTTCACATATAAGTTACGCTCACGGTACAATAAGGTAAATAATAATAAAGTTTTTATATATTAATTTAATAGATTTTAGTTTCCGATTTCAAAATAACAAGTAAAATTATTTTTTTCGGATTAATCAAAATTATTATTAAGGTGATTCTTATTTGCAATGCTGACTGGCTTGTGGTAAAAGGTAATACTACAACGAATTTATCAAGCATCCTGGACTGAAAGATTCACAGAAAAAATACCTATAGCTTAGTAAAACTTCGGTTTGGTTTATTTTACAACTCAATGTTAGGGAGACACACTTTTAAAATATGCCGATTCGAGGTACATTTGTATGTGGAGAAGGCGATTGAATGTTTTAATTCATACTTTATTAAGCAGGTGTTCAAGTTTGACAACTGATCCTAAAATTTGATGGAAAAAGGAAGTAGCTTAAAGGGTTTTGATGAGTTTAGTACAATCTGTTTAATTATTACATGAGTGCATGATTCAGTCATGCATTCCCGTATTTCCTATCCATGCATCCATTCAAAATATGTAAAGCTATAAACAAACTATAGAATTGGAGGGTACCAAATAAAAGACTTAAATGAATAGGATACAAACTATTGAATGGAAATTATTAGTTTTTGACTTGGGTCATCTTGCGTTCCAAATAAATTATGTAATCTAGATTTATTGTAGTAATTTTATTTTTGACAGTTTTCGACTTGTTGTAAAAATAATTCAAAGATTAGTTTAAGAACCTCTTTCATATTTTTAACAATGTATAACAATTTAAATTACAATTTATAAACTATGAAATAACTCTACGGACCTCGTAAAAATTTGTGAACTTAAACATGATGAATATTAAAAAGTTTTCAGTAAAGAGCAATAATTTGTTTATTTTTTATAATTATAATCGTGTTCGGGACAGGCCTGAGCTGATTTAGCTAGCTTATATACCTTTATGCTAATCGTACTAGCATTGTAAAAAAAATATATATTACTCGGTATTACGCGACTAAATGAGCCTCCGTTCAATAAAAAATTTTCTTTTATGTTTTTCTTTATTAATAGACTCTACAAAACACTAAGTGGAAATAGTATTTTAAAATTTATGTATTTTTGATGGGATATATCGCGTTTTTTTATGTATATTATATGCTCACAAATATATTAACTGTATATCAAAAGAACGGTGGGGTATATTAGTTAGCATCTGGGAGCTATTTTTTTTTTGTTTTTCTTTTGTAAATTTTTTTAAATCATTTTTTGATATTTTACATGAAAATTTTCATTGTATCTAAAAGAAAAACGAACAAATTTGAATATAGTTCACATAATCAAGAGAAAAATCTAGTATGAATGAAAAAAAAAATTAATTTTAAATAATAATAATTAATAAATACAAAACTAATTAAAATCTGTTAATTTAACAATAAAAAATTAAAATATTTCTTTAAATTTTTGTTTAGTTTTGAATTTGAATATTTTATAGCTTGTTCATAAGTTCATTTTGTGGTTGGGTTTGGGAACTATTTACACAATATTTTAAAAAATTATGATTTTTTTTTCAATAATTGAATTTGAAATATTTCAGAAAATTTTTTTGTTTTCAAAAAAAAAAAAAAAAACATTTTTCTATTTTGTGGGAAATTTTTAAAAGAAAAACTTTTATTATAATTTTTGTCAAGAGAAAAACTATAAATTATAATTGAACATAGAAAGGAGAATGAACTTTTTTGAAAAATGAAAAATTGGAATTTTCTTTCATTAAAGAAAATGTTCATAATTTAAGTATAGCATTTTTAAAATGATTAATTATTTTTAAAGTTTAGTTTGAAATAAAAATTAATTGTCTTCAACAAAGATATTTCATACAGGCACAGCAGAATCCCTTCTGCAGTAGTTTTATATTTGTGAGTTCTTGTGAGTGCTAACAGAGTTGACAAGGCTCAAGTACTTTTTATTACCTTTTTAATACGTGTTCTAACTTCTAATATTGTTATAGGTGGCAAATTAATTTGAAGTTTATTATAATAATTAAACGTATGAATTTCTACTATTGGCAGAAACTTGTCTTACATTTCCATAATACACCATCAACACACCTTTCCAAAGTGGAGTCTTCTAGCAATTTTTAACTGAAATTGTAATATTTAGTCATTAACAAACAGTTTTTTAATATTCACTGATTGTAAATTATTTGATATCTCGAACACTTGTGAATTATTAGTAAAAATTTATGCCGGACAGACAGACAGACAAACAGACACCTTAAAAAATTGTTTTAATTCTTAAGAACACCATAAATTACAAATTCAATTAATAGCATAAAATTCTGGCAATTCTAATAAAATATCATTGACTCATAAATTCTAAGATTGAAATTTAACATAAATTCAGGTAAAATTTTTTATTTGTGAAATCCCTCGAATGATTCAAAATTATAAATTTTGCATAATTTTACTGAAAGATTGAAATTTTGTTAAAATTTAGGTCATATAAATAAATCCAATACAAATAATTTAAATAAACTAAATTATTTTTGTAAAAAAATTTGTCATTTATGTAAAAATAAAGTACAACAACATATTTTTTCTTAAATTGAAACAATCACGTAATGAAATTTTTACATAATTCTATATCTATACTAAAACATACTTTTATTTTCCAAATCAATTTTCTACTAATATCTTTTGAATGTTTTGACTGTTATTTCAATATTATTCAATCTGAATCATAATATTAACAAATAAAATCTTCATATAAAAACATAAAAAAACAAATTTGTGTTGCTGATGAATAGAAAATATTTGAAATTTAAATAAACTAATTCAAATTTATTTTAATAACCTTAATAAAGATATTATTTCCTCTTTTATCTAAAATATAAAAAATTGATTTGGTTTTTTTTTGGGCGATCAAGTTTCTATATAGATTCTATATCGAAAAAATAAAATAAAACTATTTTGACCATATAAGAAATGTTTTCGCTAATTTTAGTGAGTGGCATACTGTCTCTATTGCAAAGAGTTTGGAGGTTCGTTGTGATTTTTATCGAATTATCAGATATTTCGATATTAGATTGTCACTGAATAATTATTACAATTATTTATCGACTAAACTCAAAATCCTTTAGTTACTACACTAGGTCATAGATCAATCGAAGGAAATGAGATAGTAGATGAGCTGGCAAGAGGCTGGAGATATACTGAAACCTTGTCAAACAGTTTACCTCTTGGAAAACATCAAAATCCTCATCGTGGGAAGAATAAACGAACAAATTTAGATGGATAGAGCTGAAGGGTTGATTGATCCATCAACTTGGAGTGTAAAAAACATGGCTATGTGGCTTCAGTGTGATTCTAACGAATTAACCAACCAACCATTACAATTTTAAAGTTACAGGCATAAATTATTATTCATTTAAACAAAATTGATGACAATTAATTAAAAAAAATTATTATAGAAGCAAAATCATAAATGCCGAAAGCAAAGTATCATAATTTCAAATCAATTTTTCTGATCCAAGATAATACGAGCAAATTAAATGAATGAAATTTTTTATTTATTCCAATAACTATTTTTTACTGACAGGTTCAATGATTACGATTTGATGGGAATGATGACAACTCTGTCATTGGATAGCCATTTAGGCTAAAACTTAAAATCGTTAGATTAGAAATTATTTAAATTAATTTCAATAAACAGTTTTCTTTACGATTATCAGTTTTTGGATATATTACTTCTTTTGAATTACAAAAGCGTCTTTACAAATTTAAAATATCGATATAATTACGATATCCGCAATTTTTTTTTTTAACTACGACGGTATCCCACCTGGAGAGAATTTGTGTTTGCAAAAGATAATATTTACAAAAAAAAAAAAAAACCAAAGGTAGGCAGACAATCAAGATTTCACCTGCCTACCCAAAATTTGAAAAGTTGAATTTACAATATATAAAAATAACAAAAATATGAGTTTTTAAGTTGTACACGCGCGTAGCTTTATTTTTTATAAAACTATTTAAAATTTATTTATTTTATATTTTACTGCCATTAATGTCCAGATTAATGAATTTTTTTTGGAAATTTTTAAATTATATGTAAATTTCCACAAAATTTCCTTCGCATTGATGGTGATGAGCAGTAAAAATATTATTGAAGTTAAATTGAGCGCGTAGCATTTGAATCTTATATCTGGTTTTTGTGAACTTGAAGTATATATATATTTTACCGATATTCGCGTGGAATTCCTGAGTTTTTTTTATAATACAAATACATTTTTTATTGTTGTTTTATGGTTTGACAATGATGACAAGTGGTTTTTTAATATTCTCTAAAAATATCAACAAATACGGTGCGTTTATAATTGACGTTAGTGGATCACAATTATAAGAATTTTAAATTTCAAGCTTATAAAGATTAATCACTTGAAAGCAAAATCGTGATAGTTTTTTTTTTGTTGTATGGTATGTTTTTGGAGTAAATCAATTAAAAATGAAGAAGTTTTTCAATTGTTGTGATCAAGTTCAATATAGAAACTTGAATCTTGATGATATCAATAAGAAATCTTTCAACATTAAATGAAACAGTAAAAAATAATTTGTTTTTAATTTTATTTTTTATATCTTTGGAATAACTAATTTTTATAATAATTATCAATAATTTGCTGGAATGAATTTATAAAATTTGAATGAAAAACTTTCCATTTCAATTATAACCTAATTTTTAATTTCATTTCAAATATAATATGATAAAAATTGAACTAATGTTAAATTAATAATTTTTGTTATTAATAAATTAGCCGAACAACAAAAATTCTTCCTATTTTTAAAAAAAAATGCAATTGATTCAACCTTGCACAGTTCAACATAAATTATTAATTTTCAATCAGAAAATCCAATTAATCATAAAAAAGAATTTATTCAATAGTTTATATGTAATGTATAACTAATTGAGCGAATCGAGTCAATATTAAAGAACGAATTGTAAAGTTCTTTGAAAAATTTATGTCAAACATAAATAAATAGTTGTACCGAATTAAGGATACGGTAACAAGTACTTTTTTTTTAGAAATATGAAAACGATTAATTTCGGTTTAATAATATTACAAAATTGATAACATTTCCTATAGATATAGTTCGATAATAGGCACATATACTGTATACAGACTGTCTGGAATACAAGTATAGTTTTAAAATATAAGTGAAGGCATGTTCACTAGTCACTGCCCTCTAAGGTACCAACTGAACAAAATCTGACAATAGAGACTGTCGGTTTTCTTCGGATTACCAAGACGCTGCGAACTACATCCTCTGCGATTGCGAAGTCGTATCTCGAAAAATGCTGATACACTTGCGGATTTCTGAGTCCTCTCTAAATAAAGAGTATAGCCGTCATGAATATTCTTGGTTTCTATGGAAGTCTGGATATCATCTGACCAAACATTAATAGGGTTGACACAATAGATTTCATTAGGTCGCGGTGTAGAGAGGCAAGGTTTCTACACCTTGACTTCAACTCTCAACGACCCCATACTAATCAATCAATAAATCGGTGTATCCAAAATTTCTTTTTCAATTCAAACTTTTTGAATTGAATACAATTTTATTTGAATGGAACTTTTTAGAATAAATATGTCGATAATAGGTTCGATAAGCTTCCATTTCTTTAATAAGAGTTATAAGAACTGAAATACATAAAACACGAATAATTTCAAACTCACAGCACCAGTCAGTTTAATAAAATTATTAATTTTTACAAACTGAAAGTAATAATAAAATTTAAAATCGATAAACTTGTCTCAAATATTTGAATTCTGCAATCCACAAAAATATTTTTTTTTTTTTGAATAATTACTAAATTAACCTTGTGCGGTTTCTTTTATCTCATTTTTTATAAACACCAAAAAAAAAAAAGAAGCAAATTTGATAATAAAAAATTATGCCAAATAAAAAATTTTAGGTGTCAAGTTTTAACCATGACAAAAAAGAAACCGGCTCAAAAATTTACAATGAAATTTTACACTTGAACAATTTTAAATTACACCCCCAAAAATATTTAAAATACAATTTTTTTTTTTTTGGAATTTCGTTAGCCATTTTCAGCGAATACAGAGAAATTGAGCTAAAAAAAAAATTTCGTTAAAGATTTTCAATTTTTTTTTTTACAAATTCAAAAATTAATTACTATGCAAATTATTTAAATACAAATTTATATTTGTTTTAATTATCGTAAATTTATTTTATGATGTTCATTCACATTCCATTCGTTTATAAAATATATAATTGAAAAATAATTTAAATATAGATAAATAAATTTATGGTAAATTAAATGTCACAAACCATGAACAGTTTAATTAAATATTCGGTAGGGTTTTGTATTTAGTGCTAATTGATTTGTGTAATTTATTGATAATTTATAAAATATGTTAATTATTTGAATAATTTGTATTGTTTAAAATTAATAATTAAATAACAAAATTATTTATTTATTATTGAAATGGAAAAAATTTGTGTAAAAGTGTTAAATCAAAAACAAGAATTCAAACATTAAAAATCTTTATTAGAAACATATTTTTACTCCAAATTATAATGCTACTAAAATCATTTTTATAAATTACTAAATTTATAATTAAAATTACTTTTAATTGTAAAATATCAAAAATTATGTAAAGATTTATCGCAAAACAACAAAATTTTATGATCCCAATCATTAAAGTAATAAAAGTTTCTGGTGTGTTTCTTATTGGAGTCAATTAAAATTTACGATCTTAGAATTTATTTAACGATAACCGCCCTGGAAATCATATCTGGATATGGTAAAACTCCCTTAAGTTTTTTCCAATTATTGTTATTTAGTTATATTAAAATAATCATAGAATAATAAAAACGACTATTAACATTTAATGTCACTCAGTTTATTTTCGAATATATTTTATTTATTCATTTTGCAGTTTTATTTCCTCATTTTACGCAAAATTTGAAGAAAATTATCGAATCAAAAAATATAATTTTATATTGATAAATATTTGACCTAAAAAAATTGTTTTTGAGGAATTTATTAATTTGTTTATAATTCAGAAAATTGAAATTAAATAATATTTATATTAAAAAAATATTAATCGAATTTTGATTCTTGATTTAAACAAAAATTTTAATGCTACTAAATTAGTAAATTTTAAAATAAATATTCATAACGTTTTTAAATATGCTTTTATGTTCCCAAATTATAATTTAAATTAATTACACCATTTTTTAAGCAGTGAAGAAGCACTGAAATAGTGATAATGAGGTGTGAAAGTTTCTAAATTTGGAATCGTTTATGGGAAACCTTCATAACTGATTAGCATAATCAAATATAATAATAAACTAATTTATTGGTGATGTAAATATATTTATATAATTTTATTATTGATATTTGTATATAAGAAATATTTGAAATATTCATAGTATATTTTTATGAAGCCTATAAATATGCAAAATAGTATTATTTATAGGAATGACATTATAATATCAGTGATTTTTGTAGTCAACTAATTCTTTTAAATCAAATTTAATTACAAAATTTTGGAATTAAATTTTTGATTTGAAGCAATTGACCCTATTCGCCTAAAGATATGCAAAAAAATATCTTGTGAGTATTTTATATTTTTACAGGGATGCAAACTATAAAACAACCGAATTTAGTTACAAGTTTGTGATTTTTATCCAGTTTCAATTAAATTTGGCACAAAGTTTTAGTAATTTATTGCGAGATATAATTTCGCCTAAAGATATGCAAAATATTATCTAAGAAATTTCCAACTTTTTAAAAGTATGAAAATTACTATATTCCAATTTCAATACAAACTATCTGATTTCAATTAAATTTAAAATACCATAGGTAATTTTAAATTATGTCAAATTAATGAAGTTAACACCGAATATTATACAATGTAACAGAAATAGAATAGAAAACTGTAAGTGAGAATATTTTTGCATATATACATATGTTTTCATTAATATTGCATAACTTTAGGCAATTATATTTATTTTTATTTATTTAAATTTAAACGAGTAGCTATTACAAATTAAACGATGAAAACCACTTTTAAAAACCAATTAGCAATTGCTAAATATTAAAAAAAATAATTTGAATTCATATTCTTCGATGTTATTTTAACACAATTTTTATTTAATAAAAAAATTTTCAGTCTTACATTATAACTCAAAAATAATTATTTCTTAACCAGGTGGCTAATAAAATTAATTTGTATGCTTTAAATAGAACTTCAATAAAACTGAAAAGCTACAAAATAAATATTTTGTGAATTTTAATATAATCAAAATTAAAATTGTAAATTTTTTTTTAAGTGGTTTTTAAAAGAAACAAAAAAACTTTAGAGCTAAATCTTCAAAACTTATATAAAATTCAAAAATATAAATTTTTAAATAAATAAACAAATTAATGATTTTAATTACTTTAAATTAAAAAACAACGCAAATTTGTAAATGCAAAATTATAAATTTTGGATTTACAAATATGACTTGCCCAGACTTGATTTGATTGAATAAATTCAACTATAATTATTTTATTGATCAATCATAATTTAATTGTAGAGGTTATTTGATAACTTAAATGTGTAAAATAAGTAATTCTCGAAGCTATTAAATAATTATACTTTTAAACTTCTAAAACGATAAATTTTAGAAACAAAGATTGTTAAATTGAATTGAATTATTGTTAAAATCAAGCTTTGTGAAGGTAATATGGTAAAATTTAAACTTTAAACTCTGATAATTCTATTTTCTATGGTTAAAAAACAAAAGTTCAAACTTATTAAAATTTTCATTTCAAAATCATAAAACTATTTTACTAAATAAATTTTATTTATAAATATAAATAAATAAAAAAAAAATGAAATAAATTATGCTAAAAATTTCATCTTGTTCAACTATTAAGAAATTTGGCACAAAACTTAAAATTTAAATGTTTTTTTTTTTTTATTATTATTATTATTTAGCTTATTTTAATCTTTAATAACATTAAAACCTTAAAATTTTATTTTAAATATTTAATTTTAGATTTACGTATTTTGTAAATAGTACATAATTTTAAAAATACCAAAAATTTTATTTTTATACATACAAAAAATGTTTCCGTACAAAACAATTTAGTTTTTTTTTGTTTAATATTTGACCTCATCGGGCCTAGAGCATAACTTACCTAAAAAGATAAAAAAAAAAAAAAAAAAATATTAATTTTTAATCAAAATTTGATACTAAATAAATAAATAATTTGACGTGAAAAAATGACGTATGTACAAAGACAGCACATTGCTATCAAGTTCAATAACCTGAAATTTGTGCCAATTTATAATTTTACTATATATACTTTTTTAATACACTTATTTTGTTTTTGCTTTATGTTTTTAATGCTATTTTTAAAATTTATGGGAACACATTGTAAAATTACCATAAACAATTTTAATATACTATGAAATATAATAAAATTAAATGTTAATTTAAATATAATTGATTGAATTGATTTAAGGTAAAGAGAAATTGATTAATTTGAATTTATTATAATTAATTGTGTTGAATGATTAAGTGTAAATAGTGATAAAGGTGTAAAAGAAATACGTTTAACTACTTAATATAATGAACGTATAAACAAAATTTTAAAATTTAAATAAAGCAATTATAATTAGAATTTACAAGTACAATTAATAAAATTAGCGAATTTATCAAAATTGATGCTATTAGAACGTTTCCACAGTGACGCTGAATTTCATACTCAACCATTAGTTCTTATGAATGCAAAGAATTATTTATCGGATGTAATACTAACGAGGAAAAGCCAGTATAACAACTGAAATAATTAATGCTCCGATATCTCTCAAAATAGTAAAGGCTGGGCTACATAGTTTCTATCAGTGCAGTTCAGTCTCGATTCGAGTCGTTAAATAGACTGAGTACATAGTTATCAATTACTACCGATAAAATCACATAGTCTCTTGATATCAGTTTGGATTTGCAAAATTCCAATTGTTCCAAACTATTTCGATTCGATTCGACCTATGTGTCCAATTAATCGATTTCACATACAAAATATATGAATATGAAGACGTCAAATTTGAACTTTACTGAACGAATCGAAACTAAACCGATCGAAACTATGTAGCTCACACTTTAATGTGGAACCGATTTAATCAAATATGCTGAAGCTCACACGTTTACGAGAAGTTTGATTTAATGAAATGATAACACCGAAACAATCTCAAGACAAGACATGACATTGTATAAGTAGGAGTCTTTTTGAACGACTGCAATGCGGATAAAAGCTAACTAGACTGGGAAAATATACTACCATCTTTCACGTTGAAGGTTTCTTATATTAAAATTTTGATATTATCACTCTTGTTGAGAAGACATATTAGTTTTCATAACCTTTTAAAATGATAAAATTGTATACTTTGAAGTTAATTTATTCTGTGTGATGGGTTAGATTTGAACGAACCGATCACTTCTTAATGAAACACAATGTAGCAACCACATTTTTTACACAATTAACTAATTACTAATTTTTTTGATTTAAAGCATTTAGAAGAACTAATTACCCGGTACTGATACACTTCAGTTTTTAAAAGTAATGTAAAGTCTTAACTTCTCCTCGCCACACAGATTACAATATTAAATATTTTCACAAGATTTTTCTATTATATTAAAAAATGAAGTTATATAAAAATTACAAATTTCCTATAGTGGTGCTCTGTTGGATGTTTCCCTATTTTGTATTGTTTCTATTTTCATATAGATGGCGCCAACTAAATTAAATTAATTCATGATCAAAATTAGATAGTATAATACAAAACAAATGCTTTTCTTATTTGTAATTATAAAATCACTCTGTAAAATTATAATTAATATGTTAATTAAAGACTTGGTTGTTTTTCCATTTCCATAAAAAAAAACTTGATAACGGACAGAACAATTGCTTATAAATAATTTTTATTTGCATTTAATTATTATTCAATTCTCATAAAAAAAGTTGTTGTTTCTTTTCTTGATTAAGACAGTTGAAAAATTATTATTATTTTATTAACAAATTTTCATTTTGTTCACTTTACTTGACTAATTAATTTATTTATGTTCATGTATTATTTTAAAATTATAACTTTTTACTTTTATGCTTTAGCTATTATTCACCCGTTATTTACTATACATATTTTGTATAGTATGTTCATTTAAATTTATAACGTTTGTTGTATAGGTATCGGACTAATAAACCGAAAACGATTCACCAAATTCACAATTGACCGAAGGTAAATTAACCAAATGCTAAATTAACAATTGACTCAAGTTAAATTGCTTAAACGGAAATGTCTGAATTTCAGAATTAGTCGATTCTAAATAATTTTTTAAAAAATGATTTCAATGCTTTTTCAGTAATTGTGTTTATATTCGATCAATTGTGTCTTCAGTTAATTGTATACGATCATTTACCTGATAATCGTTTTTAATATACTTTTATAGCTATCTTAAATTTGTATGTATAATGCCAAAAACATAATTGAGAAAGTAAATAAATAAATCATAAATGCAACTGAATAAACATTTTTAAATAATAATAACAGGAAATTATAGAACATTTTTTGAAATGCCAGGTAAGCAAATAAATTACATTTTTGTTATCTCAGTTTCAGTAAGTGATAAGGAAATCCATATTCAAATAAATATCAAATCGTTAAAATATTTTTATGCATTTATTCTGTCTGGGCGCTACTACCTCAACATTTTCTATGTTGACAAAGAAATTTTATTGCTGATGTAACAGAGGAAAATATAAAATTATTATATAATTTTTAATGTATCTATAGCAAAAGTTTTATTGAACTTGAAAATTCTTCTTTAAAATAAACTATGTATTTATATTAGAAAAAAAAATTATAACTGCGTATTTTTTTGTATTTTTACTTTTGACAATGCCTTAAATTTTTTAAGCATACAGAATCGGTTACCGAAAAAAATTTAGATACACTAATTTTCCATATTGTTTATTCACCGTTGACAGTCAAAATATCTTAAGTAAACAGCAGCCATTTTTCAGAACTATAATTAGTAATTATATCGAATTCAATTTAAAATTATGTCGGAAAAAATCTAAAAAAGAGGAAACATTTAAAGGTCACTAATATCTACGAAATTTAGCAGAGTTTAGATACAAGTTACTAATATCGATGAAAATATATAGCAGAGTTAGATTCACTTTGACAGAATAATGAAATTAATTTGGATTCTAGATATAGGTACAAATATCTGTTTAATTTTAAAGTTATTGCAGAACCTATTTAAGCAGTGGCTGAATATTATAACTGGGAGTTGGAAGGTAAAAATATTGTGGACTTTTAATTATCTTAGATTAACAAGGTTATAATTGTTAAGAACAATACAACATACACGACTCGATTACAAAATACACGATTTGGAACATCAAATCAAAACAGCTTTGATAATCATACCGATTATTTATCCATTTAATATTTCATTTATTAAAATTCATTTATTTGTCTCCATTCTACGATAATGATTTGCTAATGTCAATGTCACTACTTTCAATTTCAATTGACAATCTTGTAAGAAAATTATAAGATTAGATTTGAAGCTAAAGCTTCATTCATTTTTGCGTAAATTCCGATACGTTGCTGTATTGAAGATTCAAATTCGTTTTTATATAATGTAATAGGTAAGTTCATGGCTCTAATTTTCACTATTTCCAATATTATAAATTCGCCCGAATAACATTTAGAAGCAATTTTTATGATTTTCCAATTTCTTTCATAAAACCAATAAAAAAATATTTTTTTTTATAACATTTATTTTATATTGTATGTTATAATTGGCAATAAAATTTAATCTAAATTTTGTCTTGTCGCGCAACAATAATACAACAAATATTTTAATAGAATTTTTACAAATTTTTATACATAATTTTATGATAATTTACTATCTAAATGTAAAATACCAGAAAAAAAAAACTAATAGATTACTTAACATTGTTGTAAAATTCGTGCAAAACAATTTTATTTATTCTATGAAATTCCATCAGAAAATTGTTAGAATTTCCTCTATAATAGTAAAAATGTCAAATCACAAAACAATAAAAATATACTAAAAGAATTCATGTTTTTTTTGTGGTTCGTATATGTTAAATAATTACCATAACAACACATATTTTTTATGTCTATTTTTTTTTTTTTGGTATAGTTCCAAATATGGAAATTGAATAAAGTTTTGTTAAGTTATCGCAATTATGTTTTTAACTACAAATCGATGTAATCTATTTACATAGAAATAAAATATATATAGAAATAGAAAATTCATAGCGACAACAAAAATGTCATTGGTAAGTAAGTAAGATTAGATTATGTGAGGATAAATGTACATAGGGTGATTTTGTACAAAAAATTATCTATACACCGACCACAAACAAATGTTAATTAGACACTACTGGCTTAATACAAGCAGTAAAATACAAATAACAATATAATAATTAGGAAAACAAAACATTAAAGCTTGACCCAACAGCCCAGCACAAACACAAGGGTTCAGTTCAGAGTTCTGAAAAGAACTCATACCCCCTACGTACGTTGCCTCTGTTTATTCAAGCCATTACAAATTAAACAATTCAGTTTTTGAATTAAAGTATGTAAGTTAAAAAAAAGGATAATAGATATCATTATCAGCTTAGGGTGCGAAATACGCTAAGCAAAAACTGAAATTGCAGTTCCAGCGTTCCAACTTTAGGCTTCGCAGTTCTAAAAGGAACGCTACTACTTCCCTCGGCTGTCACCTGCTAATTCGAGGCTAAAAAATTTTAGAAACTTAACCTACTGGCTCATTGAAATCGGTGACATAAAAATTCTATAAAATTTATTATTTAAGGTTAGTAACGTAGCTCGAGTTTGAGTTTAATATAATTTTCACATAAATTTAAGTCGTGAAACCAGAAATGAAAAATTTCGCTAAGCAGATCTCGTGAAAAGGTTATAAAAATAATGTAACTTTTTTTCAAATAAATAGCAAAATTCTTCAATTATCACGTGAAATAATGTTCTGAATCTGAATATGTTTCACGATGAAATTTTGATATTTATTTCTTTTCTCTTGTTTATTGGCATTTGAAATGTCAAAATGTTAAATTAACTCGTCTAATTTTTCTACAAAATATTTATCACAATATTTTCACGCCTTTGGAGATCACATTCAAATATTAGGAGCTTCATACTAAGCTTTAGGAAAAAGAAGATATGGCTAAATTAATTGTAATTTCCTTCACTCTGTCTGAAATATACAAATGAGCTTCGCTACCTTTTTTTTTATATATTCGGTTGTGTTGTAAGTAGTAGAGCGTAAGTAATTGTCAATCAATATTTAATGAAAAATTTTGGGATGTAAAAATGTAAATACTGCGTTAGTATTGTTACGGCACGTTACGTTTTAAGAAAATGAATCCAAATTAATATATTTGGACAGTTTTTTGGACATTGTCTTTAATTCTGTCATCTGTCGGTTAAAATTGGAATGTCGAGAACTGTCATTAAATATTTTTTATAGAAGTAATAATATGATGAAGTTTATAGTATGGTAAATAATTGTTATGATGCCATGAGGTATTATTATTTATTATTAGCCTGAGCTGTACAACCATAAGCACTGCACAGTTTTGGGTGTTTAATCTAAAAATAATTAATTAAGAAAACAATACCACTAACCAATAAAATATAATAAGTATTATAAATTATCAAAAATACTGCCACTTCTTACAATAAATTTGACAGTTCTTATCCCCTTTATAAAATAATAGCCGTGAATTACAACAATTCCCGATTATAATTCAACAATTGCAATGATTCTTATTAAATTTCTTACAGCACCTTGTCAAAAAAAAACAAAACAAAATTAAAATTCTAAAAATTTGTGATATTAAAATTCAATCACGATTTTTTTTTTGTTGTATATATCGTCATTTGAAAATTATTTAAATAACATAGTTAAATATGCAAAAATAATGTATGTCTATAGCGTTGTAAAGGAACAACAATAGGTCATCAATCTGTCAAACACACTGTTAAACAAATTTCTCGAAAACATCCTTTTTCCGATTCCGATAATTTAATATTAATTGTTCAATTTTTTCTTTCTTATTCAATACAAAATTTATTAATATATTTTCATTTTCTTTTTCTTAACAGTGTAACAAGTTAAAATACAGTCAAATTAATTTTCATGTCTTATAAAATTCTATGAAAACTAAATTTTCCTGTCTCGTACCTAATCACCAATAGCTAAATAAAGACATTATTTACCTATCACTATAAAATTTGCGATGGTTTTGTATAGAAGAGCAGCAACAACACACTTGACACTTGTAAGTTTTAGAATACTGTGAATTTTAAAATCTTTTAAATAAATAAATTTCAATTTCATTGGAATATTAACCACATTGAAAAATTTCGTTATAAATTTATTTATTTAAATATTCAAAAAATCGTGAAGAAAATTAAGTTTTACTTGTGTAATCATTGCCAAGTCAATATCAGTTTTTAAAATAAGTGTCTAGCTTAGGAATTTATATTTTAGACATTATAATTGAAGATTTGTAGAAAATAAGCATGGAAACTAAGGAATCCTATTTTATTTATGAACTAAACTTTTTTTTAATAATTTGAAATTAATGTTTACAGAAAATATAGTTAACTTTCTTTGGGTCTACTAAAATTTTCTTCGAAAAAAATCCAAAATTTGAGCTTAGAATAACACCAGAAATAAAAACTGTTAAAGTTATAATTAGCTATAAAAGACTATACGAAATTATTCAACCTTTTGACAAGAAACACATAAATCTGTCAAAGGATGATCGGTTACCATACTGCGAAACAAAAATTTTCAGAGCTACAATATTTGAAAAAGTGGAAAATAATGTAATCCATGATGGTTTACATTATTTTCCTCGTTTTCAACTGTTGTTTTGTAATACAAAGTTCCAAGCTAAAGTGAAATTGAAATCTTGTATTTTGATATTAGCTATAAAAAAACTATAGGAAATTACCAAAACATTTGACAAATGAAACGTAAATCAGTTAAACGTGGAACAGATAATATACTGTGAGGACTCTATCTTAACAAATTTAAATTCGTACATACTTTTGACTGTGGATTACATAATTTTCGTCCATTTTATCTGATCAATTGAGCAAGACACAAATATTTTGTTTTACTGTAAGTGGTGGTTTTATCTTTCGAAAACCGATAAAATTAATATCACATTTTTGATGTAGAGGTTGGACCTATTTAGACAACAGATTCAGAAGAAAATATGGTTGCGTCTTAAATAGTGCCAGTACGCAAATATCGCGTGTAAAAAAAACTAAATTTATCGAAATGAAAAATCTTATCAATAAATAACTAAATTGATTTGATCTTAATTTAATTGAATTAATTACACAATTTTATTTATAATTAAATATATTTTTTCTCAATTTATATTGTAATTACTGCGCAATATTTTTTTCAAACCCCTCTAAAACAATCTCTTTTTTAAAAAAAAAATTATTAATAAACAATTTTAAATTATTAAATTTAATTTTTTATAGAATATAATATTTAATTTTTGTTGCAGTTTCAAATAAATTTACAAAATTAAAATCACTATATAATTATATAGTTTCCTCCACTGCACGGCCTCCACCAAAAAGGCAAAACAAAACTAATTTCTCAACTCAATTGTTTATTAAAATATAACAACAACATTGTTTTTACTATAAATTTATGAATCATAAAACAGAAGCTTTTCTTAGCTTTTCCGCATTGTTATGCAAACCAACAGCTGCTGTCAAATATACATAGCTTATTCAAAACTGTACCGATATTTGTTTGAATACAATAATGACACTGCAATGCATAAATGGAATTTATCTATTGTCCTAAAAATATTTAAATTAAAATTATAATATTTTTAATTTAACTGAACATATTGAATTTTGAAACAAAAACAAAATCTCATTAAGCTTAGTACGAAGCTCGATTGAAATTAAATTTTCATATTACAATTTAATTTCGTGAAATTAGAAATGAAAAATTTTGGTCAGCTGGATGTAGCTTGCATGAAATATTCATATTTTTTTATAGTTCTTTTTATCCTCTTAACAGATGGCGCCCAAATAGTTTATAAAGTTCTGAAGATTATTTCACGATTAATAATTTTGGCATTTCATTTTCGTTTTGTTTATTTAGATAGAAATATTTGACAGGTCAGTATAAAATTATGTTAAATGTTAAAAAGAGCATATAATTAGAGTGTTCATTGCAAATGGAAGAAAATTACTAAAAAGTACAGAAATCCGAAATAAATAATGAACCAAAAAAATTGCTAACAACATCTAAAAAAGGAAAATTCAAAAAAAGTGTGATTTTACAAGCAGTGAAAAACAGAAATTGCCTTTATTAAGTAAAGAAAAAAGTTGTAGTTCCATCTACAATTTTAACTATATCATTTTCATTTTACTGCTCCTACTACATGAATAAAGAATATATTCCTCAATTTCTATTTCTTCATCACTAATCAAATTAATTTTTGTTTCTTATTATTTTATCTGCTATACAACTATTAATTTTACCGGAAGAAATAATTATATTTAACATAAAAATCATTTTATAAACATAAAATATTTGAAAATATCAAATTAACTTGTGTAATTTCTATATCAAATATTTTTCATGACTATTACTTTTTCTCCAAATTGTTCATATTTCATTTCATTCGAGCTGCGTACTAAGCTTAAGAAAAATTCAATATTTTTTATAATTATTAACTAAAATGAATATAAACAAAATAAAATACAATATTAAATATAATAAAAATTGTCAACCAAGAAAAACTGAAATTTTGGACATTTGCCAGAAAAAATTAAATTTTAAATATGAAAATGATTTAAAAAAAAAAAATAGTATTTTCTTCATTGTTTACGGAAATTTAAATTTATATTTTCCGAAATTAGAAATACTTATTTTTAATTTAATAACAAACAAAAATCAATATTAAATTTTTTATTTCTGATTTCGAATGAAAAACCTTGCGGAAAATTAAACAATAGTGAATGAGAAACTAAATTTTTTATATTAAGGTCGGTGTCGGCCCTTTTATAATCAAAATTATTTAATTCAAAAGAAGAAAATGTTGTGTAGAGCTAGGCTATAGAGATATCATTTACAGATAAATAAATATTAATTTTTTTTTATTCATTCATTTATAAAATACAATATTTTTTTATAAATTAAACTTTTTTATTTAAGTTTTCTATTGAATTTGTCGACGCCATTTGGACTTAAAAAGAAAATTAAAAAATATTTTAAATGCCTGCCCTTCAGCATTTTATTTGAAAGGTTTTTTTTTTTTAATATTATTTTATAATAAATATAATTAACACAAATATTTTGGGGGTTATGCAGTTATTTGGGGTAATAAAGAAAAATTTAGGAGCCTCAATGATGCCATGACATAATATCGAACACATTGTAGCATGACATATATTTTCACAGTCATATTTATATCGATATATGAGCCGTTCAGAAGCCAATGTGATTAAGTCCAATTTTTCTAATTTTGGTAATTTCTAATAGAATAAATTTTATTTATTAGAATTTACCAAAATTTGAAAAATTTCAATAAGTGGACTTAATCACATTGGCTTCTGAACGGCTCATATTTATATCGAGCAATTTTTATCGTTCATTTTTCTTAAACATAATAAAATATCGAGTAAATTTCGTCGTGGCGTACGCACGTTACGTAAAAAAAACAGGTACAAAAATTTGAAATTCGAGTTTTAAGGTACAACGTAAGAACAATTTGTCAAAAAAAAAACAAGAAAGCAAATTTTTTTGGAAATGTAATTCAGCAATATTCAGAGATTATAGAATCTTCTAAACTTCTTTCTGCACTATTTACACTACTAGTATTCAATATTTCTTAAACAAATTAAAAAATTCCAGATCGAAAGGGTTAAACTTTATATTTATAACATTTAATTATCTTCGAAATTACTGTAATTTATATATAAATAAAAAAAATAAAAGCACTCACAAAAAACTATCACGAAAATTTATCATAATGAGCACATGTCAAAAGAGATAACAATTATGTATTTATAAAAACATGTCGTTTTTCAATATTCAGCAGTTTCCCTTATATAAAAAATTCATGTTTTCTTAAAGATATCGATACCAACGTACAATCAACAAATTTTTTAAATGTTTTACCGCAAATGTCTTCATATTAAATATCCCTCAATGATAAAAAAAAGACCTTAAAACAGCTGTACATTTATAAACATATATACAAAACGTCGACCACATTCATTTCTGTTGTTTGGTGCTATTCTTAAGGTCGTTGAATTACAAATTTCAATTTTTCATTTATTTTATTTATTTAATTTTTTTTTTTTTTTTAAAAAAAGGGACTTTCAATTTACACTGCTGTTACGATGACATGCCACACGATATGCTGCCTTATTCTGTTTTGACATACTGACCCATGAAAGTAAAAAAAAAAAAAAATTGGAAACTATTATGGATTTTTATCGGAATTGTTACGAAATTAAATGAATTCGTAAAATTTTTGTAATGTAAAATGATATTTGTTATTTTCATTTTGTTGATAAAAATTAAAAAGATAACGCCATCTGTATTCAATACATAGAACATTAATTTAATATTTTATAGTTCTAATAATAGAATTAATAAATATGTTCTAATACAGTAAAATTTTGACATTTAGGAAATTTGTAGTACATTTGATAGCTCTAATAATTAAAAGAATATAGCAAACGAAAAACTGCTTGCACTTTAGTAACATTCGTAAAAAACTCTTCCATTTCATAAGAATCGGAAAAACATTTACTTTTTTTAAGATATCAGCGGAAAAATGGCTATATTTTAATTCCACTTGAGGTTCAATATTCTTCCTTATAACCAAGCGAAACACAATTGTTTCACTTCAGGAAGAAGTTTAATCCACTTCAATAATCGGCTCAATTTCAGCTGCTCAATTTCGGGAATAGTTGTTCCACTATTCCCGATACAGACACAATTGTAAGCAACTTTTACGCGAAAAATATATGTTTATGTTTAACCTCAGGAACAAGTGTAGATGATGTAATGTTGAACCATTCATATCATGATTCTTTTATGTTTAGAAGTTTAGGTACAAATTTATTATACAAAATCATTTTATTTCGAAACTTATTACGACAAGAACTCGATAATTTTCATAATACGTCTCCACTATTTAATTGAAATTATGTTTTCTGCAACGTTTCACGTGAAAAATGTAACATATTTTTAAAAAAATTCGTTTAAGAGAGCATATTTAATGTTTTTATGTTTGCCAGTGCCAATAAAAACATGAAGATAATTTCCAAATTCGAAACAATTTATCTATTTAAATAATAAGGCAAATTTTTCTGTTTATACTATTTACATTACGAATTACGATAACATTTTTTATCTCTTTTGATTTTTTCTTTTGCCTATCAAAAAAACTAAAATAATATACAAAAATGATTTTTTTTTTGGCTACATTTGCCTTCAATTATTTTGTTTATTTGAAGAAAATATATTTTATATTTATACATTTTCTTATAAATATTTATTTAGAAACAATATATTTGAAAAAAAATAATGTTTACATCTATAACTAGAGAAACAAGAATAATATTTATCTAATTTACAGACTAAAATTATTGTAATTTTATAAGTAGTGAAAACTAGAAGAACTATTAAATCAAATTTAAAAAAATTATAATAAAGTCAATCATCGATTAAATTCAATTGCAGAATTTGTGATGAATATTTGAATACAACTTAAATTTTTGAGGCGCTTGGTGATTTATTCAATACCTTTTTTTGTTGAGATGTCTCTCAATATCCAGCACATTTAAAATGAAAATTTGCAATTATTCAAAACAGCTTGTAATTAACAATATTTTTGTGACAGTGTAGCAGTAAGAATAATCCTTTTTTTGAGGCACTATTACTATTTCAGTTGGAATTATTAAAAAATATAAATTTTAGATACCCTAATTATATGGAAACAAAAATTTGATGAGTTTTAGTAATAAATATGTTGTCAGAATATTGGAACCAGATTTCTCATAATGATTGCGTCGCATTTTAAAATTGCAGTTCCTACAGAACATCTCGTAAGTTCTGACACAACGGATTGAAACTATATATTTCAATAGTAAAAGTTAGTAAAATAAATAAAATAATATGTTTAATATTTATATTTTCAGGAAACTAAATAGCACTCCACACAAACTGCGGAGAGCTCTATAACAAAGAGGATCGAGAGGTCTATCCCAAAGGTGGTGTAGAAACAAACTCATTATTATTTCCTACAAAAGCTTTTATTAAATAAAGAGTTTTATATACCCTGGTTTCACTGAAGTCTCACTACAAAAAACATTTCTTTCTCCACCACAAAAAAACGGCGCCACGATTTTTTATCCTGTCTATTTCTTGTAAGACATTTTTACATATTTTGTATCAATATTTTCAAAATACCGAAAATTTGAAAATATTTTCAAGTCTAATTTACTTAAATATTATAAAAGCCATAAAATTACTATAATCATTCCGAATTATTGAATAATTTTCTACACTATTTACATTTTTAATTGATGATAAATCATAATTTAATATAATCGTATTAGCTATAATTATTAAATTTAACCTACATTTAAAACTAAATATTTTCATACCAAAATAATTAACTAATTAGAGCTGATATGCCAAAAATAATTCTGTCTACATATATAAAATATGTAAATATATTTAAGTAAATATTGTTTTTAGACAGTTTGGTAATTAATAAATTAAATTAAAAATATATCTGGCAAAAAACAGCAATAAAATTAATTATACTGTGAACTGTGACTTATTTTAAATAAACTACTGTCAAATTGTGTATACATGGGAAAAAAAATCAGGTAAACTTGATTTAAATTTATAAATTTGGAGATTGTAGAATGAGTAAGATTATTTTAATGGCATAGTAATTTAATTTTTGTGGTATATATTTATTTTATGGAATTGTTTGTTATAAAACGTTTTTTTTTTCGGTACGGAAAACATTAAAATTAATACAGAAACTAATAATTTTTGACATGATTTGGTTTGCAGCAATTCAACAAACAAGTTTTAGTTAATTTATCTTATGGTCTTTTTTGTTGGTTGCCTTAAAGGTCAAAAGAAGTTCGAAATAAATTCTTAAATTATGTTAAATATACATTTATAACTAATCAATAATGATAGTGTTTGTAACATTATTTTAATAAAGCGGAAGGGCCAAAAAGAAATTAGGTTAGATTTAAGATAAAATTAAGATTTATATTGATTTATTGAAAATATGGCACTATTTTTGGAGTAAACAAAAAAAATTTATGGGAATTTTTATATTTTAATATATTGATTTATTATATTTCATCTAAATGGAAACATATTCTTCACTCCAATTACGTAAGGTGCGTCACTTGTAAAATCGTATCACTTTTATTGTCATGATAATTATAATTTTTCTATATATAAGTATACAAATTATTTTAATTTTCATTTGTCACACGTAATCGAACTATATTTTTGATATTACTAAAATAGCTAATTTGACACTCAATTGTAAACTTTCAAATTTTCAATTTAGGTCCAAAATTTGAAATAGTAGATTCAAATTATTTTATTATAATTTATGGCAATTTCTCAAAAATTTAATTGATTATTTTAAACTTACGTTTCTCTTCTAGCTGGCGATGGTTCTAAATAATGAAGATATGGCCATCCTGGTGATCTTCGATATAAAAATCCTTCAGCTTTTTCTACCATCATGACGTTTAAATATAAAATCCACAAAATGGTAATGTAAATTATCCAATTATTTTTATTTATATTATAACTTTTTATTTGATAAATTATTTTTGTAACAATTTATTATTTTTGGTAACACACTTTTATTTTTTCACAAGTAAATCATAATTTCTTTTTTACGATTTCACACACTTTCGTTTTAAATTTTTTTTTTATTTTCCTAATTTAATTTAAAATATTAAATTAATGTAAGTTTTCTAAATTATTCGGTTAATTTCGATTTTTAATGCTTTTTCTATTTAGAAATTTAAAAATAAGTTTTTTTAAAAATTGAGTTTTTTTTTATTTTGTAAATAGTGAAAAACCTCAATAATATTAAACCAAATTTTTTAATTAGTTGGAATATAAGTTTTCTGGTTATAAAGTAAAGTAAAATATAAAAATTTAATTAGGTTTTCTTTTTCAACTTTTGACATATAAATTTTCGTTAAAGATATGGTCACCACATGTCATTTAACATTGTTTATCCATTTCCGTTGATTACATATAAAAAACAACAAAATTGATTACTACAGTGAATCTTAATTTTTTCAAATTGATTACAAAGTTAACTAAAATGACTGAAAAAAAATATTTGAAATATAATCCAGAAAAAATGTATATACATAATTAATAGATGACTGGAGCTCAGAAAATGAGTTAATTTGAACAGAAACGTAATTACATTGGCAAGAATATTGATTTTTTTACCATTTGAACCTTCAAACTTATACATAACCTGCTTCAAGAATTTAAAAAGGTTCGTAACTACAATTTCTAGTTACGAGGTGCTCAGCTCAAAACGATTATTTCTTAGTTACGAGTTATACAAATTTCATTTTGGTACGTTTTTAATTAACTTTGCAATAATTGTGGCATACACAGAGTAAACCAGAGGTTCCGATATATTTCTAAAGGTTATTTCATTAAAAAAATCAATTTTTGGACTTACGAGGTTATGAATTGTTTTGCTATCAATATTTTAAAATAAGAAATGCGGTTTTTGACAGAAAAATTATATAAATATTTTTATCTATGTCCTCCTATTCAAAAGTTTTACACGAAAGATCAATTTTCCCATTAAATTATTACTTGTTTTTGTGAAGCTAAATTATTGAAACTTCAAAAACTCAATTACATTTTAATCTAATTTTAGAAATATTCATTTAATTAAATTATTTTTGAAATAAATTTTCACAATTTTTAAGAAACGGTAAGAAAAATTACAATTGAAATTTTATGTTATGAGTACAAAATAAAAGAAAATCATTGGAAAACTGGAGCCAAAACTAAAAATAAACTATTTATTTTTCTTCTTCACTTTAAATGGTAATTTATTTTCGGGTGGTCTTTTTAGATTATCTGATCTCTTATGTAAGAAGCTGTTAATTGCCGTGTAAGATTTATGTTTTGTTATGTAATTTGTAACTTTAAGATTTCTAGTTTCTTATGTTGTTGAAAAAGATATATAGAAAACAAAAATGGTTGCTGATTTAGTTATTTTAGTTAATTGTTAAATAAACTTGAAATAAATTAGAATGTTTTTTTTTTGTATATAATTACGATTGGATTTGTAATTTTTTTGTTTGGTATGATTTTCAGATATTTTCAAAATAATTATTGATTTTCGTTGAAACTTATATTATCAGAAAATTTGAAAAATCGAAATTGTAAGATAGTTTTGGTTAATCTAATGTAAATCTAATTTGAATAATTGGTCTTAAATGCCTGATTCCACAAGCATAAAGCTTAAGTCTTTGCTAGAGTTTAAACTTCTGGTTTTTCAGTTTAAATCCTTCCTTATATATTGAAGTGTAAGTGAAGAACCTAACTTTTGATACTTTTTAATAATTAGTTAATACATACAAATAGAAATTAAATTAAATTTGAATTAAAATTAATAATTTGTATTTCATTGAAATAATCTACCACAAATCATAATTCCATTGAAAATATTCAAAATCACTTCAATTAATTCCCTTTTTGAAAAATTACTATATACTATTTCTGCAACACACATGGAATTCACATATTGAATGCACCCTTACCCTAACAACATAAGGATAATTTTGAAGAGGGCGTACTATTATATTTAATGTTTTATGGATTTTGAGTGAAAATATTTGATAGTAAAAATATATTTTTATGAATAATTTCAAAAACGGAACCCATATTGTTAAGCCATCATTATACAAACTCACAAATCAAATAACAAACAATTAAATTTATAAAATTGTCATAAAAACTCCACGTTTATTATACTAAGGCACATAATATCCTTGCACAAAAGGACTCGTATAATTTATATAAAAAATCAAATACATATAATTTGCCCATCCCTACATTCTAATCGTCCCTACACAATTTCTGATTTTCTCACAATGAAAATTTGCTGCAATTTTCTATTAAAAAAAGAAATTAAATAAATTCCCCTCTCGTACGAGTATATCAAAATAAAAATTAATTATATTAAGTGCAAAAAAAATTCTCACAAAATTTTTATTTTAATGAATGAAATATTTTGTTTAATTTCGTAGTGTGTAGTGTCCCTTTTTGTTTTTTCGAAAGGGTGTGATCCTTGCAAATAACAAAATAAAATTTGATGAAAAATTATTAAATTTATGGGAATTTTAATGTCAAATTCAGTTAGGGTTTATAGAAATCAACACAATCCATTTAAAAAGTAAATTGAATACGTTACGGATTTCAAAAATGTTATAAATTAAATTAATTGTTTTTTTTTTAATTTAATGGACATTGCAATTTTTGAATGGATTTTGTTGTTTAGAGTGAATATTGATTGGTAATAAATTAGATATAATTTTTGTCCAGTATTTCAATTTGTAATTTGTATATTTATACAGCCACATTTTATGGGATTGGTTGCTTTTTTTCATTCTACGATGATGGCTAATTGTGTGGTCTACAATTGAAAAAATATTTGAATTAAATTTGTGGCAGGAGTGGTTCTTTTTTTGTTGAGATTTTGGAAATTAGTATAAAAATTTATTTGTTATTCAAAAATGATTAATTTGAAATTAATTTTAGTTATTTTTTTTGTTAAAGAATAATTAATTTTAATGTCATAAAAATGCTGGTTAATATTACCAGGGATAAGTTTACGTAGCAGGGACCACATTTAATAATTAAAAAGGTTACAATTAAACTGAAAGATAAGAATTGTTAAAAAAAATATTTTTCTAAGTGACAAACAATTTTCTAGCTATATTGACTTGACAATACGTCTAAATAAAGCCATTTTTAAGACACAATTATTATCATTTTCATATCAAATAATAAGCTTTAACCAATCGAATCGAATCAAATCGAAAATGAACTGATAGAAACTATGTAGCCCAGCCTTAAAGTTTCAATACCTTTTTTACTTTCCACTGACTTTACTTTCCAATGGAACATAGGAGATTATGAAACTTAAAATACTTTTTATTCTAAATAAATTGTTAATAGCCGGTTAGATGAAGTTTACAACATGATTATGTTAGCTAAAGAGATGAAATTGGTCAAACTACTGTACAGTGCATGAAGTGCATAAAGTTTTGTATCCTCCTAACGAAGCAACCAACGAAATAATAAATTTTCATGTAAAATGGCTCAATATGTTAAAATCTTTATCGAAGATTTCTAGTTTACTCTAGCTTTCGAAAATTATCTAATATTTTTATTCTTAACTAAAAATGATTCATGTAATTAGTATGAAATAATTATAAAATAACAGCTGCGGGTAAATTTATCATAACCAGACTTAATTATACTAAAATTTATATAAAATTCTTACAAACACTATACATTTTTCAACTATTAAAAATCTTGAAATTTAACAAATTCTAAAATTCATCACAAATCATAACAAAACAAATAAACTATGACTCAATATCATACAAAATAATGTCATCATCATCATCATCGTAATCACATATTCAGCCTAATATTTTCAATTTTTTTTTTTTTAAATCGTGAGAAAATTTGATGTCACGAATCATAAACAAAAAAAAAATTGTGTAGTTAGTTATTTTGAGTTTAATTCGTTATATTTAAACTATATAATTTATATTAATTAAAGTCATTGTAAATGGCTAATAAAAATGTCATAGTCGCGCAATGAACTACACTACACAGTGTATTTAATAAATGCAGATGTTGACAGCAAGTTTTGTTCCATATGCTGGAAAAAGATATGAAATTATCATTGAAAAAAAAAATATTCTTTTTTAGTTTGGTCTTAAAATTATAACCATCAATTTTTTTTTAATCATTATATTCTGGTAGTGTACAGAATATAATTATCAATTAAAATTTTTAAAATACATTTGAAGATAAGTTTTAACAATAATATGAATAATAAATTGACCACGCGTCTGTATTAGCCTAAATGTAAAAGAATTGGTCTATAGAACAAATTTGAATGAATTCTGTTGAAATGGAATAGTAATAGACCTTTCCACCAAGAAATTTTTGACAGATACATTTTTTTTTAAAGCCACAGGTGAAACAAACTTAAGCCTAATATTGAGTTAGGTGTGAAGCGAAGTTATAATATTCACTTTTAATTAAAACTTTTTAAGATAAACTCCATACCACTAGAGTGAAACCAAAAGTTGAATTTTTCTTAATTCGATAATCATGAATTTGTATAAAAATTTCATTTCACAGCGAACACAATACTAAAGATTGAGTTTGTTTGGGCCTTCGATTTCGTTTGAATTTGACAGATAATTTGAAATGCAAATGTCAAAAAAAAAATTGGTTACACTGTTACACATTCATTTTAATTGTAAGTTATTAACAAAATAAAAATGATAAATACAAATCACATATTGTTCACATATGTGATTTTTGTTCATTATATTTGATGTTTCGTAAATTTTATCTGACAACATTAAGTTTGAATTCAAAAAGCATAGTTTGAAATGTTAATGTTTAAAAAAAAACACTAACCTATTATATTGATTTGAAATTTAAATAATTGACTTTAACATTTATTTGCTTGTCATTTTTAATTTAAAAAACTCTAATTATTTCAACACTGGGCTTATACTTTCAAAATTATTTAGGCCAACAAAATACAGAAACTTTTTTCAAAATGTAATTAAATTAGTATAAATTATGCTTTTTTACAACCGATTAAAATTTTCAATTAACAATAAGTTAATGACTGCTAATCTTATCAATAATTAAAAAAATTCCATAAATTTTTATTATTATTTGATTAAAGTTAAATATTAAATTATTTATTTATTGAATTTTTTTTCTATATATAGTCGTCGTATTTGCATATAGATAGTGTCATTCAACTGCAACTATATTGATTACCATCTAAACGTAAATTTTGTATCGTAAATGATATCCAAAGTATAATAAAATAAAAATAAATTTTTGTATGAAAATTTCGCGCCACGAATTCATAAACAGTTATAGTTATGCCAGGAAATTAAAAGATTCTGACTTCCTTCATAATCAGAAGACTCAACAGAATATTGTAGTGTAGAAGACTATAAAACTATATAAATTTTATAAACGGGGTTCCATGTTCAAGTTTCAATTGCTCTTAGGAACTTAAACAATTGAATAATAAAGATTTTATAAAAACAATGTTAATATTGTGCAATAGATGGCGTTGTTTGTAAGTAAGTATTGATTTATATTATATACTATAGAAATCGGTGTTCAGCTATAATGCATCTATTTGGATGTGATGTACAACTGTCATTTTTGACCTGTGCGCATGATATCGCGAACAAATCAATTATTTATTGTTAATTATTAAATTCATTTTTAAATGATGAAATAATTATCTAATTTGAAAGCCATTACTTAGAATAGGAAGTCGTGCAACTAGAAACTAAATATTCACTCAATATAATAATTCAAATCATGAAACATGTTTTCAAAAAGTAAACTAAAAGCAAAAGCTAAAACTTATCCACAAAACATAGATAGATAGATTTAAAAAAAAACAACTCATATTTAAGATGACCATTTTGATTTCATGCTAACTAATTTTCTAGTTGATTTCCAATTAATGACTTGACATTCGACACAAGATAATTTTATAATATAAAAGCCGGCGATAATTTTGAATACAAAAAAAGCAAATTATTTTAAATATCATTTTTGTTATATTAAGAATTATTATATAGAATTTATTCATAACTTGTACAACGATTTTTTTTTTTTGTAGAGACAGACGTGAATGTTATTATTTGTCTAGAATTTTAGATGAATTTATTAACTTTTTGACAGTTTGTATATAAAAGAAAAATTAGATATTTCTATTATCGGAATTGCATTATTATAAATTTTGTTATATGCTGCAATGGAATTCAAAAATGAACTTTGCTACTGTATAAAATATAATATAATCATATCAAGGAAATATTTTAGTAATGAACTTTAAAATTATATATTTATTTTTTATATAGATCTATCTATATACAAGTGAAATTTATGTGTAAAACAAAATATATAATTATGTTAATGTTACCATAAATAGAAATCAAGAATTTATATATTTATATACGTGAGTTTTTATTATTTTTTACACATATATTGCCAAGCAATACCAGGTGATAGCAAAGTCTACTACTAAAGCATCAATGTTAATCATAGAATTTGTATATCATCATAATATATATTAAGGTGTGTAATAATAATAAACAATCATAGCTTAAAAAGCATATATTTAATGATTAATATTGACCAGATTTTAAAACTGAAATGAACTAACTCGAAAAGTAAATTTTATTAAGTGGTAACGTTTAAATTTGAAATTAAAATTTCAAACTTTTTACAAAACACCGTATGTTTTAACATATTTTAATATTTCGTATAGGTTTTAATTATATAAATGTGTTTTATTGATAGATTATTGCTTTAAAATAATCTCGTGTCCTAATTTTAAATTTATTTTTAAAAATACCTAAGGTAAAATAAAAAAAAATTAAAAAATCTGTAATTACCAAGTCAATTGCTTTTGAAATTTGATAAAAGACCTGTCCAAAAATTTTCATTACATTTAAAAATCAATTAATTATTATCAATTGCATGTCCATACATAATTATAAATATAGACCACCTTCGATGACTTCTGTCTTATTGAAAGCCAGACTACTGTCTTATTCGATGACTTGGTTTAATTATTCACAAAAACGCTATTAAGTACCAAAATATTTGTGAATCAAAATTTAGGAGGACGTAATTGATACTTTCACTTTCGAATGGCGTTTATCAGTGTTTTTTTTTCGATTAAGCGAAGTAATAAATTTTTGATTAAGCGAAGTTGCTGTCAAATTCTTAATATTTCAAATTCAAAAATTAACCCAAATTTAGAAGGTTTAGCAAGATTATCTCTTCTTGTGTAAACATGAAATTCTTATCTAAAAATCTAAATCACAAAGATTCAACTCCAAATTCCTTTCTATATGCAAAATTACTTATGCAAATCGTTTCTTAACACAAACTATTCTCTAAAACTATTAAACGTATGAAAAATATTGTCTATTAGTATTAAAATATTTTATTGCAATTTAAGTGCTATACATTAAAAGTGCTAAAAGATCATTGACACTTTCAGAAAACCCATATAAGAATTGACTTCCCCATCAATGTACAATTTCCGTTGTTATTGCACTTTTTATTCCCTTATTTTTCATTTTCATTATAAATATTATTCAAATTTAAAATTTAATTTATTTTATTTTTATGACGGATATTTTCCCTGGAAATGTACAAAACCATTTTTCTTTATTGTTATAGTTGTCACGATTTTTATACGATATTTTAAATTATGGGAATAAATTGCACCAAAATATTTTTTCTTTCACTTTTTTATATATTTCTCGATATTTATTTATCCGTCGATTGTAAAGTTGTAAACGATAAATTTTTAAAAATATATTTCGATATTATTTTAAATATTTCAACAGGTGTTAGTGATGATGGTGATTAATATTATGAAATAGTTCTGCAAAATTCGATATTTTGAAAATACAATATTTTACAATCAATATTATTTGAATAAATCAAATTTTTTTAAGACGATTATTATTCATAATTTTATTATTGAAATCAAAGTTTTGGTTTCGTAATGTTTTAATATTTAAATTTTTATAAAGTGTTTACACCGGTGTCGATATTATTACGAAATTCAGTTTTACAATCATGTAAATGGACTCTTTGATTATGTACATTTAAATAATTTATTAAAAATTGTTCATTCTTTTGAAAGAAAAAGGGTCAAGTGTCGAATTAATGGGATTGTTTAGTTTGGATTATTTGATTATATACAATGAGAATTATTAGTGCGGTTAGGAAATTTTGAAACACCGACAAAAATGTATTAGTAATGAATGAAAAAATACTCTTAATATTTCTGGTATTTTATTTATTGAGTAATGTGGGAAAATTTATTTTCATAATTTTGTTCTTCAATTAAGTATTTGAATTTTAGGATTTACTAGAGTTAGAATTTTATAAGAAAACTTGTTATTTGTCTGTATTTTTGGCAGTATTTTTAAATCTCTACATAAAGTCAAATATTTTCCATTTAAAACACTTTTTTTATAGTTCGTCCGACACTCCGACTGCTATCGGTTATTCTCCGGATAGAAACTAAAAACTAGCATTTCTAAAGCTAAAAGTCTTTAATTGATATTCATCAAGAATTTTGTCCCAAACTTCCTCACGTTTTATTTATTTAGTAACAACTTTTGAATCGTACTTTTATATTGAACTTCTTTCAAATGTAATTAAGATATTTGATGTGAAAAGCTGATTCCATCTAATTTGACTATAATCGCTTAACACATTGAACATCAAATTTCAAAATTGTCATTGACATTCAAAAATATTTTGTAACTCTTAAATATGTATATCCCAGCAAAAAACTCTTGTTATTTTTGAATTTTCCAAATTATTGCTACAGATTTTTCTCATGAACTCACTAGTAATTTAGTGCCAATGTGCAGCAAAATTGAATTATTCATTTTTATATTATAATTAGTTGTACTTTACAAATGTATTTTTTAATTGAATTTCAAAAATTATAATTCTTTGGTAAGTGACAAAAAAAAATGTGCTTGTATATAAAAAATGAATTGACTGACAAGCAAGAATGGCGCAAAAAAACAAAAAGGTCATAAAGGGCATTTAACTTTGAATTGTTGAAATCGCAATTTAACAGTCTTGACAATTATTTTACATTACATAAATTAATTATAATTGACACTCTCTGTTAATTGAATGCAATATTTTACATAATTCTATATAAATTTTATGTTGAAATTGGATTGCAGAGAAAACTATTATTTACAGAAAATTAAATTGTGGAATTTTTGCAATTATATTTTGTTCTCACAAGTTTATTTGTAAATGCAGAAAAAAAAATTAGGATTTAAATAAGATAAATTGGACTTTAATGATAGTTTTCGTTAAGAAATTATTATTTGTCATTAGAATTTGTATAGAGTGAACTTCAATTTGTACTGTAGAGAAGTATAATTTCTATATAAAATAATTTCAGATAATGCAATTGCACTAAAGTTTATAGGGCAAAGGTTTTTAGGTTTGCAAAATTTTATCTTAAAGATTTAAAGATAATTTTCAGGTTTCTGTGTGAAATGAATAATTTTACAAATTACTATACAATTTATTTATAATTGAAGATTGTTATATAAATTTTCTACAATATTTACTAATTTTAATCCTAATTTTTAAGTCTTATTCGAAATACTTATTTTCTGCATTTAAAAAATAACTCAATTTGAAAACTGAACCGGAAATTTGAGTATAAATTATAATAATCTAGTTCAATTTTTAAAGGCGTACCCACACAAACTTTAATTTAGTGCAAAAATATAATATAATTTTTTTTTTATTTTCCTGTTAAATTAAAGAATTTTATGGTCAATTGGCACACTTTAACCATTAAAGAATTGCAGAGTAAAAAAAATATTATTAGTTCTTTAAATAATAGTGTAAATTTAATATATATAGAAAAAAAATCATTAATATACAAATTTTCTACGCATATTAACGTTATTTCAAATTAATTTATATATAGATAACTAGAAACGTGATGAAATAAATGAAATTTATATTAAATATGGCCTTCCATTCAACACTGCTCTACAGTCTACACTACACCGAAATTCATACGCGAATTGAATTGGTTTTTTATTTACTATAAGGTTAAAGGAATTCCAATAGAAATATTTGCCTAGTTATTGACACCATCAGAAATTTTTTGTTTTCCGTATTTTGAAGGATGATAAACAAATAAAATTCGATTTACTTTATAATGTGAAAAATTATTAAAATTATTTGCTTATATTTTATTTATCGCCACGACATAAAAATGAAAATAATTTAAGAGATTTTTAAAAAAATCTTTTATTTTGTTGGAAAATAAAATAAAAAAACCATTTTTTTATTTTGTATTTATCTACGAAAATGACTTTTATAAAAAAATATTATTATTGCACATTCTGTAAATATGTCATTAATTTCAGATAATGAATTCTGTGAAATTTAAAAAAAAAAAAATATTTATGATTAAAAACCATCTTTTTGAAGTATTCTTTATTTGCGATAAGAAATGGCCTTTTAATTATTACAAGAAAACTGATAAATTTTATTAAATTGGTACAAAATAAATTTTCGCTGATAATTTTTTTAATGTTTATCAATGTAATTTGATTAAGTTTTCACTAATATCACAACCGAGGGAGACCAAAGATTCTTAGCGAAATGTCAATTCGATGTTTTAGAAGAAATTGTGATAATGAATATTCTTAAACTTGTGACAATAACGAAATACTTTAGTAGCTATAGCAGGATTCAGTACGAATGCAAAAATTGGTTTTGATATGTAAAAAAACTAATGTAATTAGATGACATTTGGTATTAAAGGTTGATATATACCCATCCCAACTATAATACACTGCTACTTTCTTAAATAAATTGTTATTAATCATAATGAATAAATGAATTAATTTCAATATTCTACAATTGGGCGATTTGGGAGAAGTTTTAACGCCAAGGGAAAAAGGTAAATTAAAAGTTTATTTTTCGAATTCAAGATGTAAAAAATACCTGCCAGCCAAATTAGTATAAATATAATTGGGATTTTTTTAGTAATTATTTACTTTTCAAATTATACCAAACAAAAGTTTAAGATAACAAAATAATGAACGCAATTTTATGCTTAGAAGAAAATATTTTCAGAATTTTTTTTTATTATAATTTTCACTAAATTTTTCTTTATCTTTATTAATTATTTGTATATATAATATACAAAACCCTTTAAATTTCTCATAATCAACTAAACATAAATTGAAAACTCTTTTTTTTCTTCAGTTATCTGTTAAGGAAATAAACAACTTCCTGTCTGAGATATAGCACTAAACATAAGAGCCTAATGAAAATTACATTTATTTTTATTATATATATCTACATAGCTTCTGGCTGAAAACCATATTGTCGTTGTCATCGTAAATTTTATTAAAAATTTGAATTTTACATTTTCCCACAACCCAGAAAAAAAAAAAACATGTAATATACAAAAAATTCAGACGTAATTTTCCTTTAAGCAAAAATTATAATTATTATTCATCGGCCATGAAAATATTATTATAATATAGTATTTTTAAAATTCAGTAAAATGAAAATAATTTCGATTTATATCTTGCATAAAATTGTCCATATATAGGAATAACAAAATGTTTTGTTAGTTTTACATGAAAATTGTTTAAAATTTCGTTGATTTTTCATCAATATTTCACCCTTAAATGTGTGTCCAATAATGACAAGGTTTTAACATATGCTATGAATTTCCCATAACATATAATAAATACCCTTCAGAATCATTTTCATTGCAATATATATATAAACTTTATGATACGCTTTGAAGTACACACATTTCTACATTTTGCTTGCCAACCCTATTAAAATTAATGAGAGAAGAAAACATGAAAATTTTATGCTCTGGTTAATAATTGAGGTACATATATATATCAGGGATGATATTTGGTGTATTTTGATTGTACTTAAATTTGATGAAAAATTGTACCAAAAAGACAAAAATTGTACCTAAATATATTTTTTTAATTTAGAACAACTTAATATAAAAATATAAAACATTTATTTATTAAGATCAAGCTCCATTAGTCTTTTAAAAGTCGTGATGACTTTTTTTCTAGCAAAAAAGAAAAGAAATAGCATGTAAAATTATACAGTACAGACAGAGATGAAGTTTCCCACTACTGTAAGAAACATTTTGACATTTTAATTTATTTTTAATTAAATTTTTAATTTTATGTTAAATTTCTTTGACTAGATCAAAAAATTTGAGATTTTATGTGTTCAAAGAAATTTGCGACGAGATCGGTTTTTTTTGTGTTGCGTTTGTATTTGTGTGGTTTGACAGTTGAATTTAAGTTGAAGCTAAGTAAATATTTCAGCTAAAGGCACATTCCATAACTTTAATCAGTTAATTTATAATTTAATATTCAATACTTTTCTGGACAAACACTAATTTCAAAATAAATTACTTTTTTTTTTTTAAAACTATACCAGCTGAGAATTGAAACTTCAAAATTACCAAAAAGTATATTGGTATTGGTAAGTGGAGGGGTAAATCTTGCTAAAAATCGAGATTTTTGAAAAAAGATTGATTTTTTAGGTCAAAGAAATTCAACATTAATTTATTTTCTCAGCATTCAAAAAAATAAAATTTCAAAAAAACATACGTCAACTATGATTTCAGAAAATTTTAATAAAAAATTTCAAGTTTTAGTAAAAAAAGTTGTTCACAATCAACTTTTCTTAGGATACAACATCTATTTTGTTGGATTCAACGACTTTTTTTTCGGAGACAACCATCTTTTTTGTTGGATTTGTCGATTTTTTTCCGAAAACAGTCGCTGTTCCGTCTCTACCGCACTCATGCTTTTTTGTATCTTGCATAACTTCTTCTAGAAAAAAGTCTTGATGACTTTTAAAAAAGACTAATGGGGCTGGACCTTTATTATAAACAAAATTTAAATAATTCAGAAGTATCAAACATAAAAATTATATACTATAGTAATATTATTTAAAACATACGGTTTAATAACTTAACTATTATTATATATTTTTACCACACTTAATTAAATGAGATCATTCAAGTAGTTCACCTTCTTCAGGGTCATTATTTGACAAAGAAATATGATTTAAATTCGAAATATTGAAATTAAAACAATCACTATAATTTGCTTTAATTACATTTTTGGTTTGAATTAATACCGAACAAGTTTCCAAAGCCAATTTATTTCTGCATTTTGTTTTTATCAAATTGTAATAAGAAAAAACCCGCTCAACACATGCCGAAGAGTGTGGCTAGGCCAAAAGTCCTTGAACAATTCTAAATATATTGGCAAACATTAAATTACCCAATTCATTTTATTTTGTCTTATACGTTATACCAGAATTCAGAAATAGATAATTTTTTAATTTTTTAAAAATATCTCGAAAATAAGTTTGCTGGTTTAGAATTTGACGTTTTCAATTTCTAAAATAATTGACAGTGAAAAATTATTTTCTGGTAGAACTACGAAATGATGAAAAAAAAAGTTTGTTTTTTGTAGCTTCTAAAAATTGTACCTAAAATTATAAAATTGTACCGAAAGTACTTCAGTATTTGAATTGTACCGAAAAAAGTACAATTGTGCCTAAAAAATCATCTATGATATATATAACATAAAAAAAACCATTACAAATTAAAAATTCAGAAAATTATAAAAATTATTAAAATTTTCAGAATGTAAATGAGAATTTTATTAGTTTTTCCCTAGGGAAATTTTTATTAATATCACATTTTCGCAATAGAATTATTAAAATTTGTATTAATTTTAATGTAAAGCCATTTCTAATGCCTAAAGATCAGGAATCTATGAACCATTTGATAAAAACACAAATTCTTTATTATGCAAATTATTCTCTTCCTATTTTCATAATATTTAAAATAAGGGAAATGCGAGGGAAACCTTAAACATTTTATAACTTTCTTCTTCATAATACCCTAGTCTTAACGCTACGATTATGAGACCAGAATATGCTATAAATTATATATAAAAAGAAATTGTCATAACACTTGTGGTGGTAACAAATTTTAACCTTCAAATTTTCAAAGCAAATTGCAAATTTTTTGAAAAACTACAATTTCTTGAGGTATACTTGTAGGTGCAAAAGGAAAATAATCATATAAAAACTTTTAGTTTCGTTACTACTTACCAGAGTTGTAATGCATTATTTTTGTAATACATTATTTTTAATAATACAAAATAATGCATTAATTTTTATGTAATTCAAATTATTTTTGAATTAATTAAATAAAATAATGCATTACGTTAAATAATTCGAATTATATGAATTAAATTAGAATTATATGAATTATTTTTGAATTGTTTTTGTTAATTCAAAAATAATTGGAATAATTCTTTTCATATAATTCGAGATACTTTGAGTAATGCATTATTTTAATTAAAATAATGGTAATGAAATCAAAATGCAATACAAAAATAATCCATTATTTAACAACTCTGCTACTGACTTAACCATGCTATTTAGTAATTTTGAAGTACCTCATTACGTGATGGAATTGTCTAAAACTTTAATAGTTTTAAGTATTTTTTTTCCGAATTAATCTAAATAAAAAAAAAATTCAAATTATTCGCATAGAAAAACTAATTTCTTTGAAAGAAATATAAAAATAAAAATAAAAATTATTTTTATCTCAAATTAAAAATAACAAAGAAGTGCGCGCTTTAATATTTTCTAAACAAACACATCGCACACGTCAGAAAAGCACCCCCTGAAGCGATTCGTATATACAAATTGAAATTTCTATCTTTAGCATATTATAATGTATCTATATGTATACAAATGAACCAGAAAGAACACCGATTAATGTTATATGTATATAATTACAATTTGAAACACTTTATTTATTTCAAATAAAAAATCTATGAAATTTTCATCTAATTGGAATTATTTCATATATTATAACAAAATTAATATCGATTTAAATTGAAAATAAAAATAATTAAATTAATAAATTTCGAAAACAATAACCTTGAAAATTCAAATATTCCATATTTCTTTAATTTTTACATTATTATGTGTAAAATTATATTTACAAAATTAAAATCACAAAACACTTGAAAAATTAAAAATGAAAAATTTCAGAACACAACACCAGGTGAAAACAGGTGGAGTTATTATTTCAAATATTTCACCTGTTTTAATTTTTTTTTTTCATTTATATTTTTATTTAATCATTTTTCCCAATTTTTATTTTTTCGTATTATTTATAAAATCACCTTTTTTTATTTTTTATTTTAAATTTCTGATTAAAATAATTTCGTTATTCGGATTTGTTTTAAACCGCGCCTTATTTATCACAATTTAAAATATTTTTAATTTCATTAATGAAATTTATATTTATATAAATTTTAATTAAAAAAATAATTTTCATAATTTTCTTTATTAAATGAAATCTATTAGCTACACGAATTTGAACGTATTATTTTATATGTCATTATTAATTACACAAAAAAAAAAAATTAATTCAAAATTTATTGTTCCGCCCCGGTAGCCAGTCAATTCACAACTGGAGGAAAACAATATTAAAAACAGAACCGAAATCGACAAACTCTCTGTTTCTATACAAATATCTCTCCGATTTTTTTTTTTATTCCCCTGAAATGTACACCACCAACAACAACAAAAGCAATAAAAAAAAAAATAACATAACAAAATAAACTAGTAAACCAGCTGGTTCGATGGACTGACAGACAAGTCAGGCTGTCTGATTCATAATAATAATATATACAAATACATTTATGTATAAATTATACTTCTGGGGTTTTCATTTGAATGCATGGCATCATTTTGTATATAGTTATTTTATTGTCTCTGAATGTGCAATTGTGATACCCAGGAGGTTTGGATTATTTTTATTGTAGGTTACGTCATTTTTGTTGTTATTGGTATTATTTATATAGTGTAGTGTGTAGTGTATAGATTTTATAAAGTGTTGCGTGTTGTTGACGTTTTATAAATAAGAAACAATTGAACAGGAGTACAGAATTATGAAGTAGGACAGTACAGAATTGTAGGAGAATTTATGAAATACAGAAGATATAATAAAATAAAAGTTTGTACAGTAAAATTAAATAGGGTATATGTTAAAAATTACAAAATCTAAATTAAACATAGATTTTATGATTTTATGGTAAACTCATATTTGAAACCGAATTACCGAAAGTTTTTATCGGTCAAATTTCTCGGAAATTGTTTTACAGATTTAAATCTCGACATTATTATTAGATTTTCAGTCTTTTGTTAGGTAACATACAGTCCTTATCAAGACTTGTCAAATTTAAAATAATGTCAAATTTAAAATAAGAGAAGACTGATGCGACTAAGAAACTTTTCTTGAAGACCATCTACATAAATATTAAACAAAGTTGTTTTTTTAATTGCTCTTTATTTTGTTTTCAAATGAAATTGATGCGTCTTAAGTAAGACAAGTGAGAAAATCTAACATTAAACATCAATTGAAATCTATACAGAAGAAAGTATTTATTTAGTCCTGCACTGAGATATGAACTATGAGACAAAGTGAAAAAAAAAATCATGATTTCAAAAATAATTGGAAATATTAGTTTGTGTACAGAAAATTGTGATGAATACCGAAAGTATACTCAGAATGATTACCGAAAGTATACCGAAAGTATATTCTTTAAGGTTTATAAAATAAAAGCAGCTCGAACGAACTCACAGCTCACATGCTTTACAATTACATTTTTGGACTTTCCGACATCACAACCGCCCTGGAAATAATTTTCAGCTATGCTTTATAGTTAAAATTATAAGACATTTGATTAATTCCATCTACCTAAATCGAAATTAGTGTAGGATATTACGAATTATGACTATATCCTTAATGAACTATCTTAAAAAAATTAATACTGAATATATTTAATTTTAATGTTACTTTTGAACTCGTTAAACTACCTTATAATTAGTCATAAATTACTAATTACATACAGACATAATTTGTCCTGATAAATCTTCTCAAAGGATATTTTTGAAATCCTAGAATTTTATAATATTAATATTTCTTGTCCTATATGAAAATTGTCTGCTTCTTTAATGTCCTGATCGTCTGGTATTTTTAATTTTATAGTTTGTACATATTTTTTTCTATCTATACCTTTCACGTATTACGTACATTATTAATGCATACATACAAATATTTCAAAGAACTTTCATTATTGACTTTCGGTGTAGTGTATTTTCTTATTTTGTTGTTGCAATTTGCAATGGTTGGTGTGGTGACGATGCCTTTACATTATATACCATAAAAATATATCCATTTTCAAATAATTTTAAAAATTTAAAAGTTACTTGGGGAAAATCCAACTGGAATCTAAAAAGGTATACAACGTAAAGGTATAAAAAAAATTGTGTTCCTTGTATTTTAAAATATTGCTGCAATGTTTTCTGCCACAATTGTGAATATCGTTGAAAATTGTTTTATGTGTAAATGTACTTTTAGTATTTTCTGTACGCCTGTTCGTCTGAAGTTGAATTTAAATTGGAAATGGAAAAAGTGGAAGTTTTTTTTTTGTTTTAATGTTTAGGGGTTACCGGCTTAAATAAAAAAACGGCGGCGGATGGGTATAGATAGGTCGTTATAAATTATAATTTTGTTGATATTACGTAGATAGAAATTTGGAAAAAAAAATCAAAATGATAATTTGTATCTGGGTTTTGTTTTTGGGTAACATTTTATTAATGGTTTTTGACAGAAGATCGATCAGTCTTTGCTAATTGGTTATTTTTATTCAGGGTGTGTGCCAGTCGGATTTTTTACACTTGACCAAAATATTAATTTATAAGAAAGTTGAAAAATCATTTCTAGTACATAGTCATATTTTTAAAATTTCAATTAATTTCTATTTTATTTCACATTTTTAGTTAATTTTTGGGTATTGCAGTTTTTAAATTTTAAAATCATTATTTAACTATATAATCGATTTTTGTATATCGGAAAAGTTTTTATAAAAAAACTGATTTATTATTCGATTTAAAATTCTAATAATATTTAAAATAATTTTGTTGATTATATTATTATAGAATAATCAACAAATTCATAAATTACAGAATATCATTTCCAATATTATATAGGTTAAATCAGACACTGACTATGCCATTAATATCCTTTCCTTTATATTTATTTTGATGGCTTTTCCTGTGTGTGGCTGGTATAGTATATTGAAAATGATTATTTTTAGATAATATATTTGTATAAAGAAAATTCTAAAGAATTCAAAATTGAATATCAAAAATAAGATAAAAAAAAATTATACTCAATATTTTAATATGGAAATGGCAGAATGTATTGAATATTTTATTTAAAATTGAATTTTATGTACATTTTTTATATGACGGAATATTTTTTTTTAATGATTTTTATGATAAAAATAGAATATGTTTTTTTTTTTATTATCTGCATATAATATAAAAATGATTCCGAAGGTTTCGAAATACATTAAAATTTAAATATATTCTCTTTATAATACCAACTAAAGTCATGATTAGTTTAAGTGTAGTTAAGGATATTATGAGCCTTTCTGAATTGTATGACGAAATAGATTTATAATATTGTAATTTTGTGGTAACTACAAATTGTTCAATTCTTAGTTGTCATCTGGAATTTGCAGGTCCCATCCTCAAAAACTGACTATGACATTATATGCTTTTATCAATTTTGGTCTATGTAATAAATTTTAAATTTATATTTACTCTGTAATTATAAATGATTTTTTCCGTTGCCGATGTATAAATACTGAAATTACGAAAATGTTATTTAAATTAGGTTTAAACAAGCATTTTTAAAATTGCTAAATTTCAGCTTACTGAAGAATGAATTCCCTGCTGATTTTATATTTCCATTTTCAGAAGATAAATTTATGCTAATGGTAAGTACATATCGTCTAATTAGATATTTACAGATTGTCGTTAAGAATATTTTTTGTATTGTTATCTGAGCATTATTTGTATAATTTATAAAATAAATTTAGCAAACTTTTTTGTATGTTGCGCTGCGTGTTTTTACGAGGTTTGAATACTTTGTATATTATTTTAATTTATTTAAATATTGGTTCTTTTGACATTTATTTTACTCTGTATACTAAGCTAATTATGATGAAATATGAAGTGCTAATTATTAATGTTAACATAAATTATAAATGTGGTCAAGCATGCGCCATATTTGAATTCAAGTCTAAATAACTTAACGCATTACTGAAAATATTGAAAATACATTAAAAATAACGATGTCCCTTGCATGCATCCCTTGGATGGATGGATGGATGGATGGATTGAGAGAGGGTAGTCCGTGAAGGACTCAAGCACTCAGGCCAGAACTAGGCCCATTGCACCCCTCGGTGCGAAGAACCTTCATGTCACTCCCATGTCACTTGTGAGCCATCCGCTATCTTTACCGAATTTACAGATTTGCTGCCATCCATAAAATTAATTTATTAACCCTGTTAAATATATCTGAAGAGCCGTAGGAGCAACAGGCTATATTTGACATTAGGCTTTGTCAGAAATAAAATACATATATGTGTATTCCGTCGTGTTGACAGGGTCATACCACAGAAAGCATCGCGCGTTCGTAAAATTTGGTCGTACTAATTTAAATAAATGTCCTGCTGAATCAATAACAGGACAATTATTTTAATCAGCATACGCTCATACAGTTTGTATGTGTAGAGTAATTGCATTTGTACAATTTATCAGTAATCAAATGAATATATAAATAAAATGAAAATCAGTAAACTTTTTTATATACATTTGAATTAGTTCGACTATGATTTCACCACAAAACTCTTGATTATAGTTTTAATTTATAAAATTATTTTTATTTATAAATATTTCATAAAAACACGTAGAAAAATAATTTAGAAAGCATAAATTATTTTCTTTAAGCTCTAATTCAAGTATAAATTATTGAATTATGAAATTTTTAAATTATTAACCTAAAACCGATAATATTCTATGCAAGAAAGAAATGATCTTATTATAACTTTTCCTATATAATTTTTTTATTAACAATTTCTAACCATGTAAAATTTATGGTTAAGTAAAAACATGCCAATTCTAATTTGAAATTATACATGATTTCCATATATAAATCTATAAAATTATTGTTTTATTATTATTAAATTTTCGATACTGATCTTCATCAAAAATATATGATTAATAATTTTTTTTTTCTGGTTGGTTATATACTCCATTCCGTCCAATAATGCGTCGTTACTACAAAACTTTTTTTTTCTTGTAATGAATCCAATTAAAACCAATCTATTTAAAGTGTGTATTTTTTCTCGTTTTTTCCCTGTTAACAATCGAAATTTTATTACATTTTACTTCTCGTTATTATTTTTTATTATTCGTCGTAAAGTTTTCTGCCCTCTCTCTTATATATGTGGTGGACCGTCCCGTCCGAAAGTAATTTAATGATTACAAAATTGTAACTCAAAGTATACCATTTAACCTTCATGGTTTGCCGCTTTATTAAAATAATGTAAAAAGAAATATATGAAAAAAAGATTTCATGTTGCACATCAGACATAAATGCAAATAAACAAACAAAATATTTATAGACATATTTGTGGTATGTAAAACGTCAAATGAAGATAAATATTGGAAGTCAGTGACACTTTTAAAACAGTAGCGGATTTAGGATTTAATTGGTTACAAAGTTTTGGAGAATAAATAACCATTTTAAGGGCTGGCAATTACACTTATCATTAAATGTAAATAATATTAGTTTTTTTTTGGTAACAATGTAGATTCGAAAACTTTTAAAAAATTATTGAATTTTGTATAAACTGTTTTAGATTTTTAAACAAACATTTCATAGCTTCAACTGTAGCTCCAACTGTGACCACTATTGTATACCAACATTTTTAAATTATCCAAAATATTGTTAAGCACTTTTAATTCACTTTGAACTTTTTATATGTGTATCGATCTATTTTAATCGTGTTCGTACTGGCTATAAAGCTTTTTCAGAGACAAGATTCGCAACTTCAAAAGAAGGGGTTATTATTGTTACAACAGCGCTCCATAGTTATAAAAATATATGTTCCGGTTCCGGGTTTAGAGCTAATATTCGCAAAGTTATAGTAAATCAATAGAAAAGATTGGTTTACCTTTCTTCTTAATGAATTCTAAGAGCAATTATTTTAGATTGATCCAACGATGGATTAGCATTTCAATTCAAACTTTTCATACTTTTGTCTTATATAGTAATTTTTGAAATTGCGATTACATTCTTCTGTAGCGTGTTATATAATTCTTATTACCATAATTTAGTAAATCGTTATGAGATATAAAATCTTTAACTCGATATTTGTCTTTAATTTCCTTAAAGTTTAAAATGCATCCCTTAATATAACTCTGTCCCTTAATATAATCATAGCCTCTAATCATATATATTATAGTATAATTTTTTGTTGGTAACATGGCGCTTTGATGACTATCATTGATTACAAATACCGCAATAACAATAATTTGGTTTTTTTATATTACAATATATAATTTTTCAGCATTCTGTCATTCTGTTTAGTCAATTTTCTCATTTTCAAGTCTAATTTCTACGTCAATGAGTTCACAAAGATATCGAAGTCTTTAATTTAAATTTTTATATGATGCAATGCGCTTTTTGGGAAAAATCAAAGATATGGTATACAAAATATACAAACTAATTCATATGGTTGGCATAAGTTGAAATATTGGCTTGATGAAGATTTATATTAGTTGTAATTTAGGTTTGTTTATATACTTGTGAGAAAATAAAAAAAAAAAAAAATATTTATAACTTTATTTTGAATTTTTTATGAACTTGATTGGGCTTGGTCTAAAAAATTGTTCAATGTTATATGCTGGGTATCATAGCGAGTTTAGAAAATTAAAATATCAAATATAAAAGATAAATGTTTTTAACAAGAATAAATTGTTGAACAATTTATATGTTAATTGAAAATTTATTATGTTAACCATGAAATAATAAAGTCAGATTCAATTTTATTAACCTATCTACAAAATAATCATAATTTTGGGCTATTAACAAAATGAATTTGTTATTTTAGGGCAAAGCTAGAAAAGAATAATTTTCAAAATACAAACATAAAACAAATTCCTATAGAAAAATTTAATGATTTTATAAAATAAATAATTCTCAATTATCCTTTTTGTATGAAATTAATTCAATAATATCAAAAGGATAAAATATTATAAGTGATTTTCTTTAAATTAATTGGTTTTTCTGAATTATTTATAGAAAATATTTATATTTATCAAGAATATTAAAAGTTTTTTTTTAAAATTTTGTAATAAATTTGCTGAAACTTACCTTAATGAAGATGATGCAGAATCTGAAAAAAAAAAAAAAAATTATATAATTATATATAAATATTAAATAATAAAATTTAAAATGTTTAAGAATTATTTCTTTTTACCGGGTGTTCACCGGGAAAGTTTACTACTTTGTTTTGGTTGCTTACCATTTCGGTAAACATGAGTGTTTTAATCGTAAAAACATTTTATCAAATGTGCCATCAAAATTCACTATTTATTGTTTAAGTGAATGATTTGAACCAAGATGCTCTGTACCAGATATGCACAAGCCTAAGGCTTGTCACCATTTCATTAAAAGTGATAGTATATGGTTGGATTTGGATATGTGGTTTAGAGGAATCATTGGGCCATATTTTATTTCAAAGCTTAAAAAATGTCGATTTCCTAATAAAATTTAGGCATTAAAAATTAACATTTAAATTTTTGATACATTTTTCAACAAAATCTTTAATGTTCGACTTTATATAACATAAATTATTATGGAACATTGACAACATTAACACTTAAAATCAATTAAATTTTGATATCTAATTCTAATCTAATCTAATATATTTTTAATTTATAAATATTGGAAATTATATTTCTTAAATACTTCTTCTATTCGTCATAATGACAAAATGAATTTAAATTAATTTACTAGAAAATTTTGTGTGTATTGTTCTTAAGTGGAATCTCGTTTCAGTATACGAAATCATAAATTTATACTTCAAATGATAGTAAAGTTAACTCTAAAACCACTTTCGCTTTTATAAAATGATAAAAAATAAATGAAATTTAATATTTATTTATAAATTCAAAAGAACAAAGAAAAAATTTTACCTTTAAGATTTAATTAATTCAGAAAACAATTATTAAAATTAAATTGCAATTTTATTTTAACGTCACAGTAAAGTGAATAAAAATAAAAATGTTTTTGTAATTTTTATAGAGGTCCTTATATAAGTTTATAAAACTACTATTTCCATCACAGCCAAAATATAATTTTTAGACAGATGTTAAAGAACAGACAGTTTTCCAACGAAGCGAGAGTTCGCAACGAATTCAACTGTCACACGAGAAGTTAATTGACAAGGGTCGATATAAAATCGACACGTTGTTAAATGACGTTTCATTTTAAATTATAATTCAAACACTTTAGACAAATATTACCAAATATTTTAAATTTTTTAAACCAATTTGTTTTCGTAATCTAAATCCGCTGTTCTGTTTATGACATTATAGCTGATTGCCCAATAACGAGATTGTCTACTACAGAATTTTGCTCGTTGCGAAGCCAACTTTTGGCGAGTCTTGATATTAAGTGTGGGTTACACAGTTTCGATTCTTTCAGTAAAATTCAAATTCAAATTTGACATCTTCATATATTTTGTATAGGAAATCGATTGAGTGGACACATAGGTCGAATCGAATCGAAAGAGTTTCGAAAGATTGGAATTTTGCCAATCTCAAGAGGAAAGAAATTTGACAGTTGAGATGTGATTTAATCGATTACAATCGATAGTTATGTGTTCAGTCTACTTAACCAGTCGGATCGAATCGAAACTGAACTGATAGAAACTATGTAGTCCAGCCTTTATACTCTCTAATTTCGACAAACTGTCAAAAACCTTTAAAAATGTGAAAAAAAATATATAAAATTTCTGACAATTACTAAAAGTCCGTAAATTCCGACAATTAGAAAATCCACCTACTAAAATATATTCTCTAAAAATTTCAATCTATACAACAAACACTCAACAGAAACTAAATTTAAAAGATAAAAGAAAATGTTGAATTTAACATATGTTTTCGTAATTAATGTTGACATTATTTTTCTTCCCTTGCATTTAGTTAAATTTAGCTTCTATATAATATTTTCAACAGTCCTTTTTCAATTTGAATTATACATTTATATGCTATACTCCAATCTGTCTACAAAGTCTTCTTATGCAATTACATAAATATAAAAGTGTAATTTGAGATGACAAAAACAAAAGCAAATGTTTCAAATGCAACAAAAATTCATGGCACAAAATTACACAATAACCGACGAAACACTGCACATTATCAAGTGCCGGAAGAGTAAACTTGGAACTGGTCTAAATAATTTAAATAGAAAAAATATAAATAAATTCTATCACAAGCCACAAATCACCTTCAATTCTGTTTGTTTGTTTGTTTGTGTTTTTGGCACAAAATTGTTTTGCCTTCCTTAGACGTGCCGGGTTTGTGGATATAAGTTAAAATTATTATAATTCAGAATAAAAAGGATTCCGTCAGAAGTTAAAACCATCTTTAGGGTGTAAAATTTCCTTATTTATATAATAAATTTCATAAAAATGTGGAAATACTTTAAGATAAATGCAGAATTATAAGTTTTTGTTGTTGTATCAGACCTTCTTCAAAAATTCCATTTTGCACAATTCAACACTTCAAGTGTTCTTTAAATATTTTCCTTTTTTTATTATTTCTTTTTTTTTTATAGAATATGAGTTTTCATAACCTTTAGGGTAAGCGTAAAGGAAAATGATTTTCAAGTGGTTTTCTTTTTTTTTTAACGAAAATTGTGCGTTTATAAAAAATTCTGTATTGGTTGGATAATTTGGTGATGCCTTTGGGTATATTTTTGTGTGGTATTTTAGAATGGCGTTATAGCAAATCGATATCTAATTTACAACTTTTTCAAGTGCTTATTTAATCTGCAGGACCGTGTTGTAGGATATTCAAAATGTTGATAAGGAAAAAGAGTATAGTAATATTGAAATTATGGATTTGAAGAAGTATAATATATTATGTGTTAACTGCAGATTTATATGGTCATTTTGTTTATTTACATAAAAGTAACGATTTTGTTATATATAAAATTTTAAATTACAAAATCAGAATTTATAAATAAAAGGTTTTAAAATTATTTAGAATTCATCTGAAAATTGTAAAATGTTGTAAACAAACATTAATAAAATTACAATTATTACTCGTAAAATATTCAAGTTCTATTCAAAGCGATTTGGACCTAACTAATTTAATATGGATAAAAACAAATCATAATATTTTATATATGAGATGTTAATTAGGAATTGGATTTAATAAATGATAGAAATATTTGATATAACAAACACGAATGAACACTTCATTACTGCAGCCACTACACAACGTTCTTTTAATTATTTTTAAATTCACCATAAAGTTAAAATAGATTTCAAATTATTATATTCATTTCTTTCTGTTTTTAATTGACCGAAGATAAATTTACCAGTAAAAATGTTTTTTTTAAACAATTTCTCTTTCGACCATTTGTTAATTCTCGCACATTTCTGAATTCGTTTACTTAATTCAATTGCGAAATCGATTAATTGGAAATTCCGTCAATTGTGGCTCATTAGTGAATTCTTTCAATAGTCAAGTATGAATTCGGTTAATTCTACATTCGGTAAACTCAATTGTTTTCGATTAATTAATCGGATACCATTTTCATAATATAAAACAAAATATTTAATTAAAAAATAAACGTCACTCAAATGAAATCCCTGATTTAAGTATACAAACAACTTTTTTTTCTGATTCCTCGGTATCGGCACTAACTGGATGTCATATAATAATAATCATAAAAAATTATATTTATTTGTACTTCTGCCACGATTCAATTAAAAAAAAAACACTATTTAATTTTAATATTTACACATGGAAAAATGTTGTTAATTAATTCGCAAAAACGTTGAAGATAACATATTGAACGGTAAACATATTACATAAATGATTTTTAATGATTAAGTACTTTTCAAGATTTAAGATTTAACAACATTAAAAAAAATTAGGGAAATATGCATTTCATTTAAAACTGATGACTGGTAGTTCAGTAATAAAAAGGACTCCGCGTTGATAATGAAAACTATTTTTAACATTATCGTATCAAATGAGTATTAATTATATACCGGGTCGCCACTAGCAGGACCCCATCTTGCAAAAGTTTTCTAAAGGTAGTGCAATGGCGATACTTTCTGAAAATTAAAATATGCAATTAATTGTTTCGCTTATTTTCTTTGTTATATATATATATTATGTTCTTTAGTATGACGCCAACGCCATTGATAAGAACACATTTCCACACAATACAATATAAAAATATATTTCGTAAACCAGCATTTCCAGCACCGAATTACTCATCTAATTTTGGTACGATAGATATAACTACAATGAGTATCGCGATTTACACCCCACCGGCACCGATATTTCTAATTGGAGGTAAACAAATAAATAAGTTATAATTCTTTTTTTGTCATTTATGTCACATCTTGACACAGGTGTGAATTAGCAAAATTGAAATTCATCAAAACTATTTATTTGTCTAAAAACGGAAATCTATGTAACCAAATTTCAATAAAACGAATTAAATTTTACTTTACGTTTCGATCACAACACTTGAAAAAACCGGGAAATAATGAAATCATAAAACCAATTTTTTTATATGTAATATTATAAGCAAAAAAAAATTAACAATTATTTTTATATTAACAATAATCGATTAAGAAACACGAAAATACAAAAAAATATTTGAACTTTAATATTTTATTACTCGGTGTTGTTTTAAAAGCAACTGCGAATATGAAATTTTTGGATAAAAGCCTGGCGCGGTTTCATAAAAATCTAATTTATTACGTCAATGTTTAAAAAATTTTTTTTATTTTTTGTGGCTTTAAATTTCATGGGAGACTAAAAAATTATACAAAAATGTATTATGTACTTATTTGCCAACACTCTTGATTTTCCGACGTTCATTCGAAACTAGGTAGAGATTGTAGGAAAGTAAAATTTTTTGGTTTATTTATAATAAATTTTTAATTATTTCATTTCGTGGCGAAGTTAAGGCGAATTATACCATCATCGATTCAATTAAATATCCAAATTAACTTTTAGTAGTTTCGTTACTTTGTGTTGGAGATAAATCGTGGCAATGCCAACCATTCAAATACGCTTCAGCAATTCTTCAATCAAAATATGAAAAACTGACCAACAAAGAGTTGGGAAAATTTGCCTTAATAATTTAGTAACTTCAAAATTTAAGTAATTAATTGACAATATGCTTAAATTCAACATTTTTGTTATTATAAAATAAGTTTATTTAAATATATATAAAAGAATATATTAAAAAAGCAATTCATATAAAATGTAATCAAGTTCAGATTGATGTGTACAATAAAATACCATATTTTTCACACCTTTTTATAAATATTTATTTTATATATATGTAATTTAAAAAGATTTCCTAGTATTTTTTAATTTGCATTTAATGCAATTTGATAATAACATAACAATTAAATAATTATTATTATTATTATAAATTTCAAAAATTTAATTTGGTATTACGACAAGGTTTATGAGTAGATATAGAATTTTGAAAAACTAATTTTAACTTGTATATATATACAATTATTTAAATTAAATTAAATAAAAGTGAAAGTTGAAAATCGGTAGTTATTGTTGCTACTTTTAGTATTATTTAAATAGAAATATTACTTCTCATATTCATAGTAACCTAATAAATAATTATACTGTTTGTTACAACCTATTATTTATTATATCGTAAATTCAATTCATTTTAATTATATAATAATTTTTAAACTATATACAATTTTAATTTATATTTTAAAATGTAAATAAAAAATATTGAAATAAAGTAAAAATAATTTAATATAACAAATTAACATATTTTTTAAGTAATGTAAACGATTTTAAAACAAAGTTAATTCTAATTTAGTATCTGAAAAGAAATAAAATGGATATAGTCCAAATTTGAAGAAACGTATGACTATATAGCGGTACAAGCTAAAAATAAACGGAGGAATTATGGGTGGAATTGCGGTTTTACTTTTTTTTATTATTGTGGCAAACCATACTGTGGTTCGCCAAAAGAACCTTGTATTTGTAAGTCGAGTTCAAGTGTAGTTTGAAATGAAAACCCGTGATGAGCAAAAAGCGAATTTAAAAGATCATAAATTTATAAGTTTTTGACTTGGAATCCCTACGGTTTCTTAAAATAAAATGAGACTGAGATTACATCGAAATTTGCACCAAAATCGGTACATTACTTAGACATAAAATATGACTTTTTGCAATGTAATTTTAAAATATTTCGTTGAATTTAATGTTGACTGAATACTTTTACATTAAATTTGGAAATATTCAACTTTTCAATAACCAAGTGTGCACCTCAGTCTCGAAAACTATAACATTCGAAAGCAACTAGACCACATTATACTAAAATTATGTTACGTTAATATTTATATTTAATTTCTACTTTAACAAGAATTCCAATAAGAATATTTATGTAATTTTAAAATTGGTAGGTAAACCGTAACCCGTAACCTATATAATATAATTAGAAATTCTATAACATGAAAATAAACAACAGCAAAACTGAATATAACTATAATTTTCATTTTTAATTTATATAATCGTTAAAAAAGATTTTTTTTTATCTATCTATATCTACTTATTTATGTGTTCAGGCATATAAAGATACTAATAATAACAGACAATTTTTTTTATATATATATTAGACTTATGATTCTAATTATGATGCTGATGTATAAAAATAAACCATAAGATAAGAATTATTATAACCATAGAGATAATCGCAGCAGAAAAAGAAATACATATAAAAAAAATCATTTTCTACAAACAACATCGCTAAAAAAGCCGCTCATAAAAAATCTTTTTTTTTTTTTTGTAGATTTTATGTTTTTTGTTTTGCTAATCTAAGCACAAAATAAAAAGCAATACTAAATAAATAGCTTCAAATAAAAATATGAAATTGTGGCATAAATAATTTAAAAATAATAAAAAAAAAACCAGAATAATTTTAAAAATGATTACATGGGGATGAGTTGTGCTGACATTGGACACAACTTTTATTATTATATTTATTATTCCCTTGAAATATTTGTACAAAATATTTTTGTAATAATATATTGAATTTTTTGAAATTTAATACTTGATGAAAACATAATATTTTCTATGAATATATTTAAGAAATCTAAAAAATGTTTACTGTATTTTTTTTTATTTATCAAATTCCATAAATTAAAACAAATGTTTTATGGAAAAAGGATTTCATTGAAAATGCTTTCAAAATCCCATTAAATATCAACAATTGAACTGGTAAATAGGAAAAATTGTTTTGTGTACTACTGTTGGAGGAAATAGAATTTCTAAGGGCATTGTACCTACTTCTTTTTTCATAATCTAAAAAAAAAAAATCAATAATTATAGATATTTAATACTAAAGTATATATATACAGAAAATAGGTTTTTGTTAAATTTTTAATCAATCGATGACATTGACAGTGAGTTCTTATTGTAAAAAAAAAAATCCGATTGTATTTATAACAAAAAATAATATTATTTTTGTATTAAGTACCAATAAAAAAAATAGTAATATACTTAAATTTAATATTTTACTTACCCAAAGAAAATGTTCCCTAAATTTTTGACGTTTTACACCTTTTTTTTTAGTTAAATTCACTTTTTATATTTCTGTTTAATGTTTTTTCTTAGTTTTTCTGATATTATAAAATTGTAAATCTTTGACAGTTCTTTTATAAAAATTGTTATTAATTAATTATTTAAATAATTGTGTTTATTTTGTAAATTCTTGTCGAATATTTAAAGAAAAAAAAATATATTTTATTCGGTATTTTTTTTCACACTTCCATAACGAAATTGCATTTTGTATAGAACTGACATTTGCTGTCAATGAGGGATGGAAAATCGAATAAAATATTCGATTTTTTTTATAGAAGAGGTTACAATTTATGATTGCAGATGGCAGTAAATTGATTACACAAAAATATTTTCGGTTATATTTCGTTTCGGAAGAAATATAAATGTTGAAAGTTAATTTTGGTTTGAACAATGGATATGAAATTTGTGGTGAATTTGGTGAATATTCAGAAACAAAAAAAAAAATTAAAATATAAATTTTATTTTTCACCCATTAAAATTTAGTGGTTAGTTTTTTGAAGTTCATATTTCTGGCGTTGGTTGTCAATTTTCGCGCCCAATTTTTAACGAATTGTGTCAAATTATATTTTGTTGCCTAGAAAATTTATTTTGCGGTATTTGATAATGAAAATTAAAGTAATTAGAAAAAGTAATAAGTTTTATAGTGAAAAGTAATTAGAAAACAAAAAAAAAACTTAGAAATGTGCATTGAAATCGAAACATAAGCTTTAAGTTTATTGATTGTGATTAGAAAAATGTAAGTAATTAATTAAAAAAATATGAAATTTCTTTCAAAATTATAAATTTTATTATTGAAAGTTACAAAAAATAAATATAATTTAATGTAGGAAATTAATTGAAACTTTGATTAATTAAAATATAAATTAATGTATAGGACTTTTTTTTATTGCAAATGTGAAACTAATTTCATGATTTTCAAGAATTTTTATGCAATTATGAATTTTTTTTTATCATATATTTAAAGTTTTTTTTTAATATTTTTGTGAGATTTTTAATATTTTATTAATTCTTCGCAATTTTTTGAAGGGGGCAATTTTATTTTTCCTACTTCTCTTCATTAATGAAATTAAAATTATGACCGAACATCCGCGGAACATCCATATAGAAATAAAATACTTCTTATAACCAAAAAAAAAAAAAAATCAAATTAATTTACAAATGGTGAATTCGATTTTGATAAGAATGAATTTGATTTCCAAAAAGTTGAATTTGGATTGCAATGCAAACTCTGTATAAATTACATTTGAATAAATTCTAATATTAAAAATACTTGAAATTGGGAATGTAAAACTCCTAAGGAACAAATGTGACATAACCTAATTTTTTCAATTTTACTTAATGGTTAATGCAAATCAGATTCATACAACAATATAATATAATTTTTAAGTAAAATAAAATATTATTTTTATTTTTATTAAGGATTTTCAAATTATTAAATCCTTTCATATAAACTTAGAAGGAATGACAGAAATTATATATAAATTGCCTCAAAGGTTCATTATTTCAAATTATTTGATAATCCTTTTTATATGTTTAAAATAAGTTTCCATTGAACTTTTGTCTCCATCTTTTATAGATTTTTTTATTTTATTAGAGTATAATTTATTTTGTTCTGATTGTGACATGGGATCATTTTATTAACAAATTTAAAAAGGTTTAGTGCCTAGAATTATTAATATGTAATCAATTATTAGTGGGTACTTAACTTAACATTATTTTCTGATACACAATTAAGAAGCTGTTTAGCTATGAGTGTGGGTTTGCCAAATAGTTTGTAGTTATGTCCATTAATGATTTGCAATTAAATATTTATCAAAGAACTATAAAACTCGGAATTCTACATAAATGGGAAGGTAACATTAGAATGAATCGATACGGAATAAAGGCATTCGGAATTTGCATAACCTAGAAAAGGGAAAGAAGAACACATTTCAGCAAAAAGGGTTTCCTTAATGTGTGTATAAGTAAACGAAGTAAACGAAGCTGCAATTATTTCCGAGTTATATTGTTGTATTGTCTGTGATGTTGACTATTGGCCACTTATTACAAATTTATGTGAATTTAAAATGATTATAACATCATCCTGGCATTATTATGTACAAAATAAATATATTGACCGGGCAGGTCCTCGTGCGGCCTTTAAATTATTTATATAATTTTTACATAAATAATATTTTAATGTAATTGTTATCCAATTGGTTATTTTCACGATTTAAATAGTTCAGTAGTGCATCTCAAAAATTTCGTATTAAATTCTTGATACTAGAAGAACTCGAGATTTCTACAAGTTACGATAATTATACATTTATGTAATTTTTTATACAAACTTTGTTTACGCAGAGTTTTGGGTTATCTATCCATGGTTAGTGATGTTTTCATTGTTTCTCTTGTTGTTTTTTGCATCATTTTTACAAAATTACAATTTTCTTCTTTCTTTTTTTGAATCTTTAGTTTTTCTGATCACAATTTTTATTTTACTATATAAAAAATTACAATTGAGTTCATTTCAGTTAACTTTAAAGTATAATTCTATTATATAAAAAAAATAATTTTTAATTCAATTTTTCTTCTTTTTTTTAAATATTAAAAAAATAATTAAAATTCTTTTAAATTTTATAAAATGTTTTATATATACAAAAAAAAAAAAAAATATTTTCGGCACAGATCTGACTATTATTTTTATAAAAAAAAAAAAAAAATAAACCAAAAAAAAATCATAAAAATATCTCCAATAAAAAAGCACAAAATTAAACTTAAATTTAATTATTTCCTATTACAATTTATAGACACAGGAATGTAATATATAACAGTAATGTAATTTTTCCAAATTTCGAAATTATTTCTAATTTATTTCCACTTGACGGTTTTGGTTCTTGAGCTTGTGGTTTACTCAAATCCATTTTATTATCATTATCTGATTTATTATCATGTAAATTTGATGTTACTGTACTAGTTGCTTCCATAATCATTTCAGTATGATCATATCGAATTTCTGATGATTCTTTAATATCAGCATGTGTTTCATGAATATCAATTTCATCTGATTCTTTATCAGATTCATGATGATGATTTTGATGAATTTCAGAATTTTCATGATTTACATTACTGTCAACTGTAGTATATTGATGTTGATCATGATTATTAATTGGTAAATATTGATTATCATTATTATGATGATTAATTGGTAAATATTGATTATCTCGATTCATTGGTAAATATTGATTATCACGATTAATTTCAGTATATTTACGATATCCTTCAGTATTATGATTATTATTTTCACTTATATTTTCTGGTATAATATCTTCATCCATAATTGGTTGATCATTTTGACCATCATTTAAATCTTTTGTCATATCTGTTTCATTCATTGTATGTTGTGTCTCTTCCATATGATTAATATTTTCAGCATTCATTTTCGTCATAGAATCATTCATCATCATTGATTCATTTTGTACTTTTAACATTTCAGAATCAGTTGATGATGATGATGATTCATCAGCTGATACTGTTGTCATTGAAATATCATGTAGAATTTGTGATTGTTCTGTAGGTCGTACAGCTGGATTTAAAAATATACTAGTTAAGAGTCCAGAATTTGAATCTAAAGATCGTCCAGCATTTGAATCTAAAGATCGTCCAGAATTTTCATTATCTTGTGTTGATGGTGGTATATCAATTTTTTCTTGGTGATCGCCGTGATGATGTTCTTCATGATTATCACTATTAATTTCAATTGGTGGTATTTCTGTTAAATGTGCAGTTGTTAATGTTGGAGATGATTGATTTGTTGATGATGATGCATTTATAATTTCATCAATATTTTGTATATGGATTTCTTGTGGATATGGCAAAGATTGGGTTAATCCAGCGATGAGAATTAATCCGAATGACAAACTTACAATCATTTTAATTTATATTAATTCTGAAAAAAAAACAAGTATAATTAGATTTGAATCATTATTTTTTTGTTAAATTTATTTAGAAATTAACATTTTTTCAAATATTAGTAAAGGCTTGATTTGGGTTTTGTGTAAAATTTTGATTTTTTAATAAAATATCTTCTAATTTTCAACAAAGAACTAATCATAATAATCTTGAATTTATGAAACTTTCTCAGAATGATTCATTTATTTTTCCATCAAATAATAAATACCTTGACCACCAAAACAAGAAACAAAGATTTACCATAATTTAATAGATATAATATTTTTTATGTTCTTCCCAAAAATCGCGATATTTTGTTTTTTATTGCCGCGGCATTCGAAAAAAAAAAAAACTGTTTAATTTCCATAATGAAATAGAGAAATGCCATTAATACAAAAAAAAAAACTGCTTTATTCTGACTAAACATAATTTTGTTATTTTCCACTTTTGATCTCCCTTCCATCGCAAAAATTTTAAATTCAAACAACAATAAAATTAATAATTGTACGAGGATCGTTTGAAAAGTTTGTAATTAAATTAAATTAATCATTTAAATTTATAAGACATTAAATCAAATGGAATTTTTCCACTTTTTAACCAAAAATTTAGTCAATTATTTTATAGAATTTTATATAAATTATTTGAAGACTTTAAAAAACTTATATATATAAAATTTTTGTTCAATTATAAATTTTGGCTGATAGGCTGTTAAATAGAAACATTAATATTTAATTCAACTCTTGTTTATTTTGTAGTTTAAAATATGTGAGATTGTGACCAATAATTTGCACCATTGAAATTTACAATTTAAATAATTAGTTTATAAAAATTTGTTTTGAATAGTTTTGTTTTACTTTAATAACATAATGTAGTATGTAAAAGTGTACTAATCAATTTACACGATTTACACGTTTTCAGGTATCATAATATTATCATTTACAAAATAATACTAAATATTAAATTTAATATTAAGTATTACTTTCATATTGAGATATTTCAAAGCTTATTAGATTTTGTTTGAAATTATACTTTCCGAAAATTCACTATATATTTTCTCTTAGAACATTACAATATTACGTAATTACGAAATGGATTTATAATCATTAAAAATGATTGAAGACTGTTTTCGAGAATCAATTGATTAATTTACTATACTTTTTATTAGGTATCCAAATATTTATTTAGTAATTAACTGATTAATTACAAAAAATCCATTACTAAATGAAATCAGTTAATAATCAATTGTTTGAAATATTCATCATCCATCACTCTACAAAATAATTTAATTAAAAATGATTTATTCATAAATTACAAATTCTTAAGAATTCTTAGAGTTTCTATAATAATAATATCAACAACAACAATTCGTTATTAATTTATGCTTAATCGGAAGATTTTAAAAATTCCATAGATTTTATAATAAATATTTTAATATTTTTTTATAAATTTCACCAAAACAAATCACAATAAAAATTTACGAAGTAAACATGACATTTTTTCCATTTACGAAGTAAACATTAAATATTTAATTTACGTTAATTATTCTAACTAGTTTTTTGTAGTTAATACCGAATTTTATTATAAAAACGTAATTTTATGCTATGTGTCAAAAACAAAATAGCAAATCAAATAATTTATTTAAATAATTATTTTATATCGATTTTAATTAGCTAAAAGCTAACCAACCAGTTTTATATAGTTTGAAACCGGTCTATTGGTAATTGGGAAAAATCCCCTATAAAAATCAATCGCATTCGCAGGTCAATTTTTTTTTTGAACAAAATTTATTTATTTGTTATGTAAATAAAAAAATCAAATTTTGACAAGTCATTAGTTTTTAACGAATTAGTGAAAACACTAAATTAATATAAATGAAATTAAGTGAATTTTTTTCTAGAAATTTATGAAATATGAACATAAGACATTTTCGCTTGGTTGAATGTAAACTTGATTTTACACTCAACTAAAATTTAATTCATTTTGTCTTATTTACATATCTTTTTCCATAATTTATTATATTAAACTTTACATTCTGCCCTCGTACATTTCTAATTGCCTTGAATATTATTTTATATAGCAACTTTTGAAAAAAAAAAAAACAGCCAACATCAAAATTTGTTGTCTGCTGATCAGTGGGTTTTCAATACCGTAAAAAAAAAAACGTTCTCCATAAAATAATAAATCTAAATTTTTTATTTGTAGTTTTTGCCGTTCTTGACGATCTTTTACAAAACAACTTTTTTACCAATTCTTTTTTTTTTTTTATATATAATTCTTTGTTTGTCGTTTTTTTTTTTTTGACAAATCAAACAAAATTATCCACTCTAATGCAAAAAAAATAAAAAATTCTTGGAAATTGACAAGATTTTTAATATGATGAATTTAATAGAACCACGTGATTACGTTAAATTCACTGTAACGTAATTTTTTTGTATCAAATAAAATCATTTTTTCAAAAAATTCAGTTATCCACAAATCACAAAATTTGTTATAATTTACGATTATTTTTTCAGGGTTAACTTTTTCGAAAAAAACTTAAATAATAATAAATATTTAAATTTAAATAATGAATTTCCTGTTTTTATTTTAATTTGAATATCATTTTAAAATAAAGAAAATAAAAACATAAATTAAAATATATAAAAAATAAAAATTTAAATTCATTCATAATTTTTAAAAAAAAAACGACTTAACAAAAATTCGATATTATTAATTCGATATAAATATTTCGACAATGTCAAACACTCTCACTTGTTAACACCAAACAGTTAAAATGGAAAAATTTCATAATTGAAAATTTTCAAAATTAAAATTTTGTAATTTTTCACATTTTAATTTTTTTTTTTTGTATGTAATTTAATTAAAAAATATTTAATTTTTATGTAATTAACACGATTTGTATTCAAAAAAAAATTTGATTTTATCTTGTTTTGCATTTTACCTTTTAATTATGTTTTTATATGTAACGATTAGTCCGTTAACAAAGTTTAAATCATACTGAAGCTTAAAATCTAAAAAATTTAGCTTTCATACATAAATTTTTTTTTTTTACATTTGTATAGTTTTTTTTTTAATGTGATGGAAAAATATATTTTTTTAATAGGCAAAAATTTTTTATTGTGGCGGTTTTTAGAGTTTACCTTTTTGGTTATGGACTAGCCAAAAAAAAACAAAAAAATTTTTTTTTTTTGGTTTCCGGTTTTTCAGGTTTTTATCTAAATAAATGTGAGAATAAATTTCGATTTGCCAAAAAAAAAAATATTTGTTAAATTTTTTTTTTTTTTTAGATACTTTTTTTTTGTTTGGTAAAATGGTAAAAATCTAATCGTTTAGTTTAACGAAACAAAAATACACACAAAAAATATAAAAAATGTTTCCTTTAAATTAAATAGAGAGACAGACAGATAGAAAATATTTTAGGTTTATTTTTGGTAACCGAAATTTATAAAATGTAATTAATATATAATAAAAATTGTAGTAGATTTTTTGACCGTTTTTTTTTAATGGGGGGGTAAATCTGAAAAATTAAAATGTTTTGTTTATGATTTTTATGAATTTATTTATTTATTTATTTGTTAGTTGTTGTGTTGTGTGATTTTTATGTTTACGTAATTTTATTTAATATAAATGTGGTTCAGGTCAAGATCATTTATAATAAAATGTTGAGCAGTTTTAATATTTTAATGTTATAAATAAAAAATATTTATTATTATTATAGTTAAAGTACACAGTGATTTAGAGAGCGTTAAAGATTTGAATAAAAATTATATGATTCATTTTGTTTTAATTATTTTGTTCGTTTTACATATTACCGTCTTTTTACTGTAGTTCTATCAGAAATATTTGTAATAATTAAGGCTTGGGCTACATAGTTTCTAATCAGTTCAGTTTCGATTTGCTTTGATTCGACTGGTTAAGTAGACTGAACACATAGTTATCGAATGCAATCGATTAAATCACATATAATTTTTTTTTGTTTAAAAAACTGTTAAATTTCATTCTTCTTAAGATTTTCATCAATTTGGATTCGCAAAATTCCAATCATTCCAAACTCTTTCGATTCGATTAGATTCTTTTCGATTCGACTTATGTGTCCACTCAATCGATTTCTCATACAAAATATATGAAGACGTCAAATTTGAACTTTACTGAACGAATCAAAACTGAACTGAACCGAACGAAACTATGTAGCCTACACTTTATGACAAAGAAAAATGCGGAAGCTTCAGATTTATAATATTCTCGTGTTGATATTGAATTTGACGCTAACGCTACATGACCTAAGTTAACATGCGAATAAATGCGAACTTTCAACCGAATTGGCTAAATTCTTAATTAAATGGAATTGGAAGATGACTCTAGTCTAGAGATATATTAAATATATGCGAAGGTATCAGGTATCACGTGAGCTTAACACCGGTGGCCGAATTATATGGTAGTCTAACGACGACTTAAATGTATAGATATAAAATATATTTTATTTTATCAAATGATATTTACATTGATCTAAACTTTACAATTTATTGATTTGCTTCACTGCCGCCTAACGCGACTTATTTCTATACAGTCCACCAATAATATTAGTTCTAATTTTGTAATGGTGTGACCTATATACGTATTGAGTGACCTATATACGTAAAACGTAATACAAAATTATTAATATTGATTGTTAAAAGTTGGTAATCTTCAAAACGTTTAAATTTCTACTAATTAATTTTATTACTATGCCTACATTAAAATATAAAATATGATTTTCAATAATCCTTGAAATCACGCTGTTTAAATATGTTACGATTAAGTAAATCAGTTTATATTTTTTCTAACTTGGTTTAAGATAAATTTTTCCAATGATAAAATTTCCAAAAATTTTTTTTTTTTTTTGGTGGGGAATTAACGAAGCGAAAATTTGGCAGGAAGGGTGACTGAGACAAAAGTGTTTTCTAAAACATTTAACATAAATTTTTAAATAAATACATACAATATTTATGATCTACTACATTTTTATAGGGTATTTATGTTTGTGTAGTTGTTGAGCGCATAGTCCTCAGAAAATTATTGTATACAAATAATTTCGTTATTATAAGAATACAGGATATGATGACAGTGTCAATGGAATTTTTTAGGTATTAGAATTACACAAAAAAAAAATTCGTTATTTTATTGTAGAGGGTTCAGCACGTAAAAAAGAAATATATTAAATTTAGCAAAATTATTAAAACTTTATAAAGTCTTTCAATTTCATATAAGATATTCGTAATACAGCTCTGTACGCTCTCCAATAATATAATTTAATGATTCTATACGTAAATCAGATTTAGATTTCACATAAATTTGAATGCATTTTTGGCATTAAACTTTCCGGTATTAATATTCCAGAATTCTTATAGAAATAGAAAACCCTAAAATGTCGCTTTTTTTTAGTAAGACGGAAGCGGATTTGTTACATAAATTAGAAATTATTACGTACAACATTTTAAATTTAATAATCTTTAAATATAACAAAATAAAATTATCAAAAAAAATTTTGTTTTATTTATTTTTATTTATATTTAAAAATCACTGAAAATTGCATTTTTTTTCTAATTGGACTTGGTAAATTAATTCTTAAGGAATTTAAAAAAAAAAAAAATGTATCCGCAAAATTATTTGCAGTTAGAATATAAACATTTATTTTCATTTTCATATAGCAAAAAATGAAAAAAAAAAAAAAAAGCTAATGAATTTCAATTTATATTTTTCTTTAATATAATATTTCCTGATGTCTAATGTATATTTATATGTAATTGAGATTAATAATGCCCTACATGAGCTAAAAATATATTTTATAAGGTAACATTACCAGTTATTATCATATCACGTTAAACATTTTTATAAATAATTTTAAAATTACTTTGATTTTACATAAGAAACATATGTGAGATTGGAGTGACGAGTAATCATAATCAATCCTTTAATCTGAGTATTTATTATAAAAATTAAAAACTGAAAAAGTATCAAGGATTTCAGGTCTGTAGTTTTTATAATGCCAATTATTCTGATCAAGATTTCTGGGATTTTTATCAACCAGAGACTTATAGTTTTCGAATATTCGAATGTCGTTGGTCTAAAGTGTGGGATACATAGTTCCGATCGGTTCAGTTTCGTTTCGTTCAGTGAAGTTCAAATTTGATGTCTTCATATATTTTGTTTGAGAAATCGATTGAGTCTGAGTGGACTCATAATTCGAATCGAATCGAAAGAGTTTGGAAGGATTGGAATTTTTCGAATTCAAACTGAAGGAAATCTCAAGAGTAATGAAATTTGACAGTTTAAAAAAATAATAATAATATGTGATCTAGTCGATTATAATTGATAGTGATAGCTATGTGTTCAGTCTACTTAACCAGTAGAATCGAATCGAAGCTGAACTGAACTGATAGAAACTATGTAGCCTAGCCTTAAGTCTTGAACCAAAGATATTAGATAATGGTTTCATTGCACAGACGCAATGAAAATCATGAGTAATTACAAGTACCGAAGTACATAAAAATTTTTTGTAAATATTTTTTATTTAAATTTTTTATTCAAATAGAATTTACTAACTATTCAAGTACCCGCGAAAGTTAAGTAAAGCTTAAAGTCGATTTTATTGTGATTACGTTGATATTGTACCAAATTAAAATAGTTCCGATATAATTTCCTAATTTAAAAATTCTTGCAAATAAATATTTTAAAAATTGTATATCCATTTTTGTTGATGGTCAATTATTGAATAATTTAACTTATTTCTTTCGAGAGATTTAAAGCAGTTTAAAATCTTTTTATATATCATATATAAAAAATAAAAATGGATATTAAAAGATTTAATAAAGAATTTTAATTTCAATATTAAATTGGATTTAAATAATATTTTTTTTTTATAAAATTTATATTTTTATATAATATGTTTACATTTTTGATAAAATGATGTCAGAACTTAATTCTATTATGCGTAAAAGAGGTTATCGGTTCTCTTCACATCACAATTCAAGGTTAATATCAGATTTTACTATGTATAATTATATATTTCATCCTATAAATGCCAAATGAATTTCTATATTACAGGAAGATAAAAATTGATAATTTTTGCTTAGCAAATCCTTTATTGTAAATTGTAACCATATACACAACAAAATACGAAAATTATATTTAAAGGATAAAAATTGTTCAAAGAAAATCTTATCTCTGATAATTCATATAATAAATTTGGTAATTTTCTTTAATAAAAATCCTTAATCACTATATAAATTTCATAGAAATTGACTAATTTTCATTTAATTTACTAAATTTCCATATATTAGAAATTATCTTTTTTATGTATTCAAACAATGCCAGCTGAAAATACAATCAAAGAAAATGATTCAATTATACTTAATAGCATCAAAATGTATACCTTTAAAATAATCTTTTATATCCTGAAAGGATATTACTAAATTTTGTTGAATTTTCTATGGAAGTCTCTTTAACTTTCTATATATTATAGGAATTTTCTTATTGGTATAATTTTCTTTTGTGATTTTCATTTACAATATAAGAAGAAACAACAAAATTATAATATTAATATTATAATGATATTAATATTAATTTTAATATAAAGTCGTTATTGTAATATTATTAGATTTTTTTAAAGAATTTAATATTTTTAATAAAAATATAAAATAAAAGGATTATTTTAATAACAAAATTCTTGGATTGGTTAAAATTTAACGTTTAAAATTATAAAAAAAGTACATTGTAAATTTCCTGTAAGTAAACAAATAAATCCTTTCCTAATTCAAATTTGTTTTCCATATATATTTACCAAAAAAATAAAATAAAAATATAAATAAAAATTGGAAAAATATTTGACGAATATTTAATACAAAAGTCAGGAGCTTGTTGGGAAATATGACAATTATTTTTTATTCATAATTGTCGAATAATGTTGTAAGTCATAAACTCAAAATATCTTTAATCTTAAGTGTCATATTTCTGAATTTAAAAAGAAAGCTTTCATTCTTAACTTTTTATATATGTATTAAACAATTCAATGTAGACTGCATCCCATAACTCGAAATACTCACAGTCAATCTATAATTTCTGAAATCCGTTTCGCTACAAAAGATTTTTGTTGTTTGTTTATTCCACCCGAAAGCTTAGTACTTCCAGTACTGAAATATGTCTTGAAATTGCGTTAGTTGAATTTTTAATAGTAGCTGTATCAAAATTTATATTTACATGTAAAGAATATTAAATTTTGGCCTAATTGAAGAGTTATTTCGTAATTTGAAAGGAATTAAAAAAATTAGAATATTTGGAAATAGTCCTTGTTGTGACTTGAACTTACAATTACAAAATCTACAGAGGATTCCATGTAATAATCAAGCATTTAGGAATTAATTATTATGATTAAAATAATAAATTTTTGATTAGAGCTAAATTATATTTACAATCTCCTTCCTACTCAGTTGTGAATGTTATTAACTTATCAAGTGCAAATTTGATGACGAATAAACAAACAATATGAAATTCATAATTATAAAATATTAAATTTATTTGTTTTATTTTCCATTTTTTATTTCTTTTAAGTAAATTCTTATAATATTAAATCACGTTTTCATTTTTCTTGTTGAATGAAAATTACAGACGGAATTTTTAAATTAAGATTTAAGAAATATTAATATGAATATTAAAAAATAAATAATTTTATTCAGTATAAAAATGTCTTTAAACAGAATTATAAGATATTTTTTTGTTGTTTTTCCAGGATATTAAAATTTTACCTCTGATAAAAAATAAAAATGAAAATTAATTTCAATATTTAATATCCGTAGAATCGCTAGGTAGCATATATTGTGAAGGTTAAGGACTGTTTTTAATGATTTCAGGGTAAATTTTCTGTAATACGATAAGACAATAATTATTTTTGTTTTATTTCATAAATTTATTGCCATTATATAATTTAATTTGCAGTCATATTTATTTCAATCAATCTTCCTTTATATACCCAACAAAAGTGTCTTAATAATTCATTTCTGAAATAGGCTCCGTACTAGATAAAATTAAGTTATGCAAAATTAAGAATTTTTCTTATTTGATTTATTCAATTCATTTTATTATTTAGTTTTTTATTACTATATAATAATTTATCAAATTTATAGATTATCTAAAATTTACATTCATCTAATTTAGTTCGGAAACTTCGGTAAACTTTTAACAGGTTTTAATTTAACTAAATTTTTTTTTTGCATAGTATCCGGTTTCTTTCAAACAAACTAGTCGTGTAGTGTAACTTACCTTTAAGATAACAAATATATATAAATAAAATAATTAATTAATATAATATTTAAATTTACATAATATATTTAAATTTATTTAATTAAAAAACGCAAAAATAACTTTATTACTTCTATTACATAAATTATTAATTAATTTATTTAAAACTAAACTAAAATTCTTGATTTAAAATTATATTCTATAAAAATACAAAGAAAAAGTAAAAGTTAAATTTTTTAGATATAATATAATTTATTGATTAATATTGAAGAACTAAACCAGATGTTGCCATATTTATCTGAAATAGTTTGTAGTTAATCACGTTTTTAGTTCGACCAACCAAAACCATAACGAAATGCAAAATGGTTTTATATGAAAATATGAAAACATGTTATTTTTTATGATTTATTTATTGTGTGTGATGTAATATGAACATTAAAATAAGATATCTAAATTATATGTTTCATATTTTTTTTCTTTTTTTTCAAAAATTATGATAATTTCTGTTTAAACATTTTTATTTGAAGTTAAAAATTCAAGTTTATTAAAGTTTGAAATATTAAATTCAAATAATCTTAAAAATATTCAGTAAAGGTATCATAAAAGAATTTAGATTAATTTTTGACAAAATATATACCTAACCTTTCGACATTACTAAGAAAATAGTTTAAGGAAATATGTCAAAAAAACAATTTTTTTTTAAAAATAATTTTCTAGTTGGGTTTATGTACAGCTGTGATTTAAATTAAAACTTTGAAATGATTTATAAATAAAATTTTTATGCTAAAATAATGTTTGCATTTTGTTTACTGAATTAATGATTAATATTTGATTTGAAGCCTGTGCTATATTAGTGAATCTTGTATATTAAGTGAGTCATTTTGATTAATATTTGCTTTGGAAAATCGAAATTATACTAAAACTTCAGTTAACACGAAACATTGATAAATTTTATTATAACCAATTTTAGTAATTTTATTATCACTGGTTTTCTGGTTGTCAATTTGGAAATTGCTTATACTAAAAATATAAAGAATGAAAAATGATAAATTCTAAAAATATTTCGACAGGTTTTGGGAATTATAATATTGTCTTTTGCCAAGACCGGTCTAGTAATTTTAATTTTATTCGGTAATGCCGGAAATAAATACAAACGTATGACAAACCTCGCAGTTGCAATGATAGTGTAGAATTCATTAAATAAATAAATTTGTTCATTTGTAGAATTTTTAAGACTATATATGCATAGAAATTTTTCAAGAGTTTTATTAAAAAATTCATTTTTTCAATATGTCTTCAATAAAATTTCAAAAAACTGTCAATAGAAAATAAATAGTAAAAACATATCAAAAACAAATATTTATACTTCAATAAAATATATGCGTACTTAAGAATAATTTACCTGATAATATCCTAGAGTTATATAAAGATAAGATTTCATTACGTTAACAATCGTTTTGATAGCAATATTTAATAATTTAAGTTACAGGAAGAATTTATTAAATTTATTAAAAGTGAAAATGCTATACCAAAAATATAATTGCAAAAAATATATTTAACGTCAAAATTATGAATTCTAAAATTAATTTAACTTATAAGAAATACGACATAATAATGGCTCTTTAGATGGACTGTCCGGTCGCTGCCCCTGCGTTGCAATTGTCGAATTCCTCATAATGTTTGCTCAATTTCCACTTGACTAGTTACTGCTAAGTGCTAAATATTTTTTCAACCGATAACTATATACTAATTTAAATCAGTAAAGGCTGTAGTGCTTCTGCAGGGTAATAAGGATCGGGCGATAATGCTCACCCAAGTGGGAATTATCGCCCTTCGGGCGATAATGCCCTGCACCTAAGGAAACATCTGACAAGTAATTTCTATAATTCAAAAATATTCATACCTCGTATAACTCGTTTGTAAAAAAGAGGGCCTACTCGAGCATCGTGGATACAACTAAGTAAATCCAACTAAGTAACGAAGTAAAATCGTTGCTTTCATATTTGTTTGTACCTAATAAAATCAAAATATTGGTAGTATCATAGTGTAATGGAAACTACTCTTTATTCTTGTCAAAATATTAAATTGACAGCCAAATAAAATATTTTTCCTATAAATAAATGAATATATATTTTTATTTTATATTATTTTTTGACTAGGAAAATTATTCAATATTTTCTTTTACGTATCGAATAATTTTTATAAAAGAGGGTACAATAAATAAGCCTAAATAAATTCGCAGATATCATACGAAAATTTATTCAAATTAAATTCTTTTTTTTTATTTCTTTTGCATGCATACTTTTCGGAAAACCTATTTCTGAAGAAAATTAATACAATTTCTTTATATTACTGAATTATTAATAAAATTGATAAAATACTAAAAACCAGAAATAAATCACTAAATCAAAAATCATCATGACTTTTTCTAAGTAAAATAAATTTCAACAGGTTTTTAAGAGGACTCCTTAAATTTACATTAATAAATTTAATTTTTTTTTTTTTTTTCATTTTCAATTCTTTTTTATTTCGAGGACTTCTAAATTTTTGATTCGTAATATGCGTAAAATTTGAATTTAAAAAAAAAAATGATTTTCATAAACTATATAGAAAATATAAAATAATTTCATAGGAATTTGAAGAAAACATGAAATTCTTATTGAATTAGAAAAACTTCCTGAAACATAAAATTTTAATTATTCTAAAATTTACCTTAATAAATTGGAAAGAATAGAAAATTTGCTTTGAAGAATTCGATAATTACTAAAAATAAAAATTTATTTTTAATCTCTAACCTTGAATAATAAATGCTAATTATATAGCAAGGACTTTCGGATTTTCATATATAAGATTTTCATTAACTTTAAAGTTAATTTCAGAAATCCTGCAATTTAAATTTATTATTCTTAGAAAAATCTAATGTAATTTGGTAACAACCCTCAGAAAATATACAGAAAATTTTATGTACTACAATTATTTTCAGTATTTGCACTAGATTACTAAATTGTGTAATCTAAGTTGTTGCATTCAGTTTAAATTTAAAGAGGTTAATACTTTATAAAACATGCAAATACACAATACAAAAATATTCTAATAAAAAAAATAGGAACAAAACATGAAATATTTTCAAGTTGTAAGATTGAATAAGATTTAAAATAATGTTATGCTATATTGCTAAGTAACACAAATACTTGAAATAATTATTTAGTTTGCATTTCCATACAAATATAATACAGGGTAGTTACTAAAAAATTCAATTATCATTTGAAAAAATATAATAATTGTCAAGAAAGATAATGTTATTTTGCCTGCAGATTTGGTGTTAGATTCATTTATTTTATCATTAACCTTATTCGTGTACTACATAAATGATAGTAAAACGAATACATAGTGACCTGTAACAAGAAGCACTCCGCTACCTCATCTTTGATAGAACGATTGCGTTCAAGCGGACGTGAGAATGCTGAACCTGTTATGAAGTTGGAGCTTAGTAGCGTAAAACAGAAATCAATGTAGATTAATTATATACTCGGCACAAACGAACACGTTGTAATGCCGGTTAAGTAAGTAAATCTGGTATTATAGATAGATAAACTTGTGACAGAAAAACAAGTCTCAGTGTTGATATTGTCGATTGGAAGCGACCATCGCGACAGAATTTTTGGTACCAACTTAGTAATTCGCGTCATCGCAGCATTCTGATATATTTCTATATGTTTCAATAATTTTTGTTTTACATTTCAAAGCTGTTGTCTGTCACAGCGGCTTGTCGAGAACATCTGCTGGGTAAAATATTTGTATTTGGTGAACAACTAAAAATAAAACTTAAATTTAATCAAATGTCATTACAATTATTGTACGCAAATAGCTGCAACATGTCGAAAGTTGTTAGTCAATGTGAGTAGATTTTGAAATTTAGTATTTATTTAATTATAGGACTTATTATAAATTTCATATATTTTAATATTAAAATCAAATTAATGTTACCATTTTCCCGATTCAATTGATTTTTACCTGGAAATAATCATTTATTATTAGCCCTTGAAAATAACTACTCCCTAATACGAATAAATTATGCTTAAAATAAACTTTATAATCTTTTAGAATAACGAAATAAATTTATAAATTACGCTTCTAATAATTCATTTTCAAGTTTATTAAACTTTACATTTATAAAATTGTTGTATAAGATTTAACTAACTGATCTGAGTTTAGAATTTATATGTCCTTAAGTGATTTAAACATTTTGAAAAACATTTAAAGTTGGTATTTTCTAAAATTATAGAATATTAAAGATAGATTTACCACAAAAGATGTAATACTTTAAATGGATACGAATAAGATTTATAAATTATTACAAAATTTCAAATTTACTACATTTTTGTAAAAATAAGAAAGTTGTAAATTTATTGGTTTTTCATTTACAATGCGAATCGTTTTTATAATGCGAGTTTAAATTTTGTAATAATAAAAAAACTTTTTTAACATATTTTTCCAGGTTTAACTTCTTTCACTGCTGTCTCCAATTGGATCTATTTTCTGCAGTAATTTCGACTAACAGATTCCTAAATGTTCTCAGATATTCTTCTACATTATTTAGCCATTTTTTTCTAGGAAGTCTAGTTTCTGTGGTAAAATACTTTTTGGAATTCGATTTCCATATTTTCCTTGCACCTGACCTCTTCATTTAATTCATCATTTGATATTCATTTGATCCTTTTATGGTCATGCTCCAGCATTCAGAACTATAAGTTACTATTAGTCTTATTAATTTTGTATTCCTTGACAGAAGTTGGCTTTTTAATAGTTCAATATTGGCAAAATAACACCTATTTAAAGCTTGTCTGCTCCTGCTGTCTTAGAAATATTTGATGGTATTCCGTAGCGAAAATTTTACTGGTTCGTGGTTTTGGTTTCTGAAAATTTCAAAGTTTTGTATTAGTTTTGGTTCAGTTTGAAAACGGTTTCGATTGATTGAATTTACTGTAATTTGTTACTAAGAATTGTTTTAGCAAACTTCATATTTTGAGCTATTCTTATAGGTTATAAATTACAGTAATTTCTCAATAAGTATTGAAATACATTTCATAAATTTTTTCCTTTAGTACTCAAATAAATAAATAAATAAACCAAAATAAAATTAAACTAAGTTTAAACCATCAAATAAAAATAAGTTTATCTAAGTCTATGTAAAGATAAATTATGTTTAAACAATTGCACAAACAATTTTTCAACTTAAATTCAGTTTATTATTAAGTTGTATTGAAAAAAAAACAGCCCTGAGTAAAATATTTGTATTCTTTGCGGTTGATTTCACTTTGTAATTTTAAAATTATTGAACTATTTAAGCTCTACACAACAGACATAAAAAAAATGGATTTTAATCAATAATTAATCATTTTGGCCAGTGTCCTTTTTTTTTATTACTTTCTGTTTCAACTTCTGTGGAATAAAATGGAATTATTTATTGATACGTTAAATTTGAGATATTAATAAAATTTTATTAAATTTTCTTAAAGATTTTTAATTTTAGAATTTTCAAGTTGTCTGAATGGGTAAAAAGTTAATATAAATAATAATTCAATATTTTCGTAATTTCTCTAGATATGATTTTGAAGTTAAAAATATGAATTTAATATGTAACTAATAAAAGTGCTTGCTAAATTAATTCCTTGTACCTATACCTCTACAAGTACAAAATGTAATAACAATTAGCTTCTGTATGCTTAAGAATAACAACTATTTTACAATATTTAATTAATTTCTTATTTAATTTGACAATTGCATCATGCTTTGCATCATTTTAATTTATATTTAGATGGTTAATTCAAGAGTTGGCGTTGAAGGAAGCCGTAGCGTTTTTTTTTCAGAACTGTGAAGCCTGAAGCAGTTGGTAATTTGTTGATTCATGGCTCAACAAAGCTTGTAGGCTGAAGAAGGTAGTAATGTTATTTTCAGAACTGTCAAGCCTGTATGAAGTGGTAATCAACTGATCCAGTAATTGTAATTGTACAATAATTACAACTTCGAGTTTTTTCCAATCTTATGTTTCAATTGTTAATAAGTTAATAATTTGTATTAACGCTGTTTTTAATTGAACATCTATTTACTGCCTTGCTATTAACAATTTAAGATTTATTTCTAAAAATGTCTACAGCTTTATACTAAGCAGATGGTTGTTAATCATTAATTTAATCTGTATGTCTATTTGCATTGATACGCTAGACTCAGATGTGGTTACCGAAATTAAATGTTAAATGTTTTCTTAAATTGTATGACTGTTAAAAATTATGTGCAATGTAAATAATTTATATTTCATATTACAACATTAAATTAACTTTCTGCGGTTGTTTTGATCATAGTAAGGTATATAAATATAAAAAAATCCAAAATTTTGCACGAATTTCTAATGTTTATGTTATAGACCGATATTGATTGTTATGAAAGATTCAACCTGTTAAATTTGTATAAAAAACTAATATAAGAAAATTACTCAAAAATATTTTTGGATATGAAAGTTTCTGACATATTAATTAAACTTTTCATAAGCTTTGAATAACATGTAAATCTTGTAAGGATTACCATATAGTATTAAAAAAAAAAAAATTTCCTGTGTGACGATTAACATTTACTCTTTCAAAAAAAAAAACATGAAAGCAAATTTTTTATTTATCTTTAATGGTGTCACATATGCTGCCTGACATGACATAATTCAAATATCCATTTTTTTTTATTGGGTCTCTTTATATGTCATCACAAAAACATGAGCAGATTCGCAATATTTCGAAATTATATAATTTTATTGAAAATTTTAATGGTTCTTCTAAAACTTATTATACTTAAAATCTGTAAATTATAATTATGTGTTTTTGACAATTTTGAATTTTAGATAGTTTATGTGAAGAAACCTTTAAAAAGTACTTTTCATATCCTCATGTATGTACTAATAATAATAATACATAAATTAATTAGAATTGTTTGAGATAAATTTAGTTAATAAATTTAATATTCTTAGTTTGATGCTGGTAAGAATTGTAATTTAATTTTTCTCCTATATTTGGTAATATTATTGCCATTTAATTAATTTTATTACTAAATTTACCAATTAAATTGATATCGAAGAAAATTCCAATTCTTTATTATAGTTATAATCTTTTCAGTGTATTTAGATAGAAATTTATTTTTAATGTTTACGTAACTCTATAAAAATTAAATAGAAGAATATTATTTACATTTCAATAATTAATTTTAATCAGTAAAATATATACAACATACTAAAATTGCAGGAATTGGTTTTGTTGTATTGAACAAGGACATTGTCCTTAGGTAGTAAATATTATTGTATTACTAAATTGCTAGGGGTTATATTAAAAAGGAAACTGGGAATGGAAATTCCATATTCAAAATGTTGAATTTTGTGATTTTCTTAGGTATTAATTAAATTTATTTCACTTCAATTATTTTTATTTGAGATTTCTTTCAATTTTTTGACGGGACAAAATGTTTTTTAAGGATTGAAAAAAGTAATTTTCATCATTTAATCGACATGATTATATTTTCATGTACTATTTTAGTAATTCGTAAAATACCATGTCATAAAGCTGCCAATCCTTTTTGGCTATCCTAGCAAAATATAGAAAAATTATAAATTTTCGACAATACTTTTACAAAATGACATGTAAAAGATTATTCCGTAAAACCAATTCTACCTAATTTGCCAAACTCAAATATTTTGGATTCAAAACATTTAATATAAAATATTAAAATTCTGTAGCTTCACTTCCTGCTAATGATTTATAGCTTATTACTTGAGCCCATATAGTGGACAGTCGCCACACAATAGGTCACAATTTTTTTCGATAAATCTTCTTTTTATGATTTTTTAACACGAACTATCTAACGAAAAAAGTTTGGAACTCCCAACAATTTCTTATAGGCGAGTCATCAGCACCATTCATTTTCAAATCGAGTGTGTGAAATATACGGGGGTATGGAGAAAGTGTATAAACTTTAATATAAATTCACTGAACCTCAAAATTTCATATTTTCAATTTATTTTTTCATTAAAACCTAATCATCAAATTACAAAACATCTGCGGATAAACCTTTTTTTAAGGTTTTTAATTTTTGGGTCTTAATGTTATAATTGCAGGTGATGTGTCAGTGTCATTTATATTTTACTTTTAATATTTTTGTCATGTACAATTTAAAAAATACAAATTTAATGAATTATCCGTCATCAAATTTTAACTGGACTGTTTGGGTTATATTTTACGTAGTTAATTTGGAACATTTAATAATTAATTATTCAAACATTTTTTTCTTTTTTAAAAATAACTCATAAATATAGAAGAAACAAATAAAATATTTGATTAAATCAAATTAATCACAGAATTTCCGTAAATTTCTTGGTTATATAATAAAGAAGGAAAAAATAAAATTTAAATATTTTTAAAAGGAAATTTTATTAATGCGGATTGCGGTTAAAATTATTAAAGTAATTTGAGAATTTATAGCCTTAAAATCAAATTTATGGTTTAAGGTCGGTTAATTTTTAGGCTGCGGCTGTTATTTTATTTTGTGTTGAGGAGGAACATTAAATTGTTGTGTTGATCATAAAATTGGTAATAATTATATTTTTATGATATTATGCTTTATACTGTGGAAACTGATTATTTTGTTTAGAAACTTTATTGTCAATTTAGCTACGAAATTTTTTGAATATTTCATAAAAAATTTAAAGTATAAATATTTTGTTCAAGCATTTAAATTTATCATCAGTAAAATAATTTTAATTATTTTCAACAATTTTTTCGGAAATAAAATTGTAACAAATATTTAAATTTTTTACTCTTATTATAATTTGTCTGTTTTCAAATCTTAAAAATCAAATTATTTCTTAAATAAAAATAGAACAATTTTAATATATAAAGTTTGTTATATATTTAATTTAGGGAAACACGTTCGACTTTCGTATTATTTCAATTCCTTTGAGGATATTTATAAATATATATTTAAGAATTTATTGTAAAACTTTAAGAAATTAATCCTAGAAATACAAAAAGGCAAGAAATATTTTTTTTACTAACAAACAAAATCCTTAATCTTAAATACTTTGTGTCTCGATATCGAAATAGGAAATTGACTCGTATTTAAAGATGATAATAGTTTATAATCAAGTTCAAAAAATATTGTGTGTTTCTTACTTGGACTTGGAGATAAAAAGAATAATGTTAAGAATTTAGTTTTTTAAGTGTTCAATTAGAAATTTGGTGATAAAGATATTTACTTCTATAGATTCGGTCATTTATTTTTATTGATTACTTTGGGTACAAAATGTTTATTGGTTTTATTGGAGTGTGACATTTTTACGATATCATATTAGTTTATCTTTTGTGTTCTACAGAAACTATAATATCGTAATCGTAAATATATTTTACAGTGATTTGTAAGAAACAGGAGTTTTATTAAACATTTCAGATATTTCAAGATACCAAAAATGTATTTTATATAAAATCGGAATTTTAATAAGTATTAAGCCCAGATTATACGAGTACATCAAATTAATTAACTAAATATTATTAAAATCAACTGAAACTAGCGACTCTAAATCACCAAATAGATATTACAAAACCAACTTGTCAAATGTCATTTAAATCGCGTAACACCTAATGACCTAATGTGTGGTATTACACTGTACATTATTGAAAATATATGAAACATAATTTGCGAATTTTAACATTACCGATCATAACTAGATCAGAAAATATTTATGTGTGCTAAATTTCATGCAAATCGTATAGGAATTGCTACATTTTGTTAGTATACATAAAATATAAATCGGAAACAAGGACGTACTGAAAAGCTACCACAATTCAAACTGTTTTCACTGACCAATAGGAAAATAAAGTGAACTTTGGTGCTTTGGTTTCATTAAACTAGTATCAGATGGTAATAAGCTTCGGAGCACATCACATTACATACTAAAAACATACGTAAAGTTAGTTTTTTTTGAAGATTCGAAAAACATATTTGAACGAAATCGATTTAATTTTGGATTCCAACTCCATTGCACCACTTTATAATTATAACTACTCTGTAAATATGTCAAAATTCACCAGATTTGCATGATATTAACAATTTCTTAATATGAATTGAAAAATTGATTTATGTATACTTGTAATATATTGAAGAATTATTTTAAAATTGCATAAAAATAAATAAATTTTGTATAGAATAATAAAATTTTAAAGCTTTTCAAATATTTATAACCAAAATCCAAGTCTCTAAAACAAATTACCTAAAAGTATGCAATTATTTAATATAAATTTGGACATAAAAAAAATGGTTTTTTAAAACTTTCTATTCATTTTAAAATATTTATTTATTCGATAAAATAAATTATTACTTAAACAATATTCATAAGTTAACTACTATTAGACTAATACGAACTTTGAGAGCTCAACATTTATTTCAACAAGAAACTAAAATGTCATTTCCCATTTACATTTACAAATTATATCTAAAATCTATAATATTAAACTAAATATATAGAAGGAAAATTGTTGTTGAAGAAATTTCATTTTATACTTAAAATTCAAAACATGATTTACTCTACATCTACTAGAACTAACAAAATATCTCATATTACGCTCTAGTATTTTGTTTATCTAGATAAAAAAAAAAAGAAATATTAGCTCTATAACAATATCCAAAGTAGAAATAAAAGTTGTTATTTAAAAAGCATAAACTCTGAAACTTATATTTCCTATATATAAAATAAAAACTATTGGATAGTAACTTACTAAATAGTTTTTTTCTTCCTTTTTTGGTTATATGAGAAATTATGGGAAAAAGTGAGTTTTCTAATTTGTTTTAATTAACTAAAGATATGTAATAAAGTAAGATTTTTAGAACTAACATAAAAATACTTGAAATAAAGTTTAATTAACCAATATATTAACAAATAATTTATTATGTTATTTTCTTGCTTGATTTCTTGGACTTTCTCACATCACATGCTATTCGCAGATATTCGCACCTATTCGCAATGTATTAAGTTGTGATGTTTTCATCACCTAAAATGAAACAAATATTTATAAATTTGATAAAAAACAGTCAGCATTTAAAGAAATATAATTAGAAAAACAAAATTTTAAAAATAGAATTTACAGAAGATAATTTTCGACCATTTTTCAATAATTTTCGTTCACAGTTCTGATAAGAACGCTATTACTTTCCCACGTCTTATCAATTGGTAATTCAAGCCATTAAAAATTGAAAAAAAATTAAAATTAAATTATTAGAACTAAAGTGGTTCCAAAATTATGACAAGTTTTAAACAACTAATTCAAGTTAATATATCCGATACAATCAATTACGACAGATGTGTTTCGATGTAGTGCAATTTCTAGCCGCGCAATAATCAGATAACAGCGAACGTAATGGTAAACTGGGTGAGCTCTGACGGCAGGGATGATTTATTGAAAAATTGTTGTATTTCCCAGGAGTAATTTATATTTAAATATTGATTTTTTAGTGATAATGTTTATCCCATTAAAATCTAGAATTTATAAAAGAATCCGACAGAAAAATAGTTTTAAAATTTTTTATTCTTATTGTGGTGATGGAACTTGAATAAAAAACATAAAAAACATACTAAAAAAATTCATTCAGATTTGTATATTTATGTAAAATGAATTATATATACAATATCAATTTATTAGATCCCTAATAAGTATTACAGCTGAAACAAATATATTTGTCAGATTTATTTACAATATTTGAAAGTGATACCAATTTTTTTTTGAAAAAAAAAAATCTCAAAAATCAATTTGTGTAAATGTTGAGTATAAAATAAAATTTCTAAAATCTTTTTGATCCTTTTTTTTTTGTTTGTTTTGTTTTCAGTCCTTAAATTTCTATATTGATTTATTTACAATAAAATGATACTCTTTAATATAAAATTATTTTTTTATGGAAATGGAAGACAAATTCGTTCATGTGAAAAAATATTTACATGAATTTACCATAAAAAAATATTATATATTTTTTTTTTTGTTAGCCTTTGAAAGATGTTGTTAATGAAAAAAACAAATATTTGCCAAATAAATAGTTTTCCGCTAAAGAATAATACCAATAAAAAAATGTTTGAGCTTAAATTGACTCGTCATTTTTTAATCCTGATAGTTTGGTAAATTTTGTTCAAATACTTTAAATGGAAAGCTTATAAAGTATCAAGGATTTGGTATCAAGGATCAACTAGAGACTTTTAGCTTCCAGTTCGCTTTAGTTTGAAATTTCTAACTCTTCTAGATACAGAGACGGACAGACGTTCAGACGTTCCGAAAAACAAGTATGTAAATACAAAATGTAAAAATGTACAAGGTTTAATATTCTAATATGTTATGAAAAAATTTTGTTAAGTAGAAAATTATCTTCTGGTTTGTTAATTAAGGATATTCATATATAAATATATGAAGTTAATGACCATAAGTTTTTTATTATCTTTTAATCTTTTAATCATTAGTAATAATTATTTTTATTATGGCAAAAGTTATTTAAATATTATTTAATAAATTCATATATATTTTATATTTGTACAAATAAATATGTTATTTTAGTTAGAAAAATATTATGAAAATACTTAAATATAACTCTTATTATAAAGATTAAATATATACATGATCCTTGTAATATTCCACTTGTAAAAATGTTAAATATTTCAAGTTATGTTTAACACTTTGCTTCATAATTTTCAAAATATAATAAGTTTTTTAATTCACCAATTTTCTGTATATAATTTTTTTACGTAAATATTGTATTTTCATAAAAAAATTTACTTTTTTATATGATAAATTCTTTTAATTTTTCTTAACAACCTTGAAACAATTTTTTTGTTAACTTTATTTAAGGTAAAAAATCACAATATTTTAAAAATAACTTACTGAATTATTATTTATGGCATCATACATAAATGCCAAAGTGTAGGAGTTTTTATTTAAATGAATTTTAAAATATCAAAAAAAAAAAAAATCCTTAAAAAAATATCCTTTTTTGTTAATGTTTTTATTTTGCATTCAAATGAAAATCTTTTTATAATCTACTCTATTCATAATGAAAAATTGTTGATTTATGTTTAGATAATGTAAGTGAAGTCATAAAATTATAGTCGCAGTTAGTATTATATTTTTGACATGGTCTATAGAAAGTTTTGACAGTGTTGTTTATATAAAATTTATTTTATATTTTTAGTGTTTGGCATCGCCGGAAGTTGGTATTTCACCGCCTAGAGCAGACATCATTGCTAAACTCACTAATCTTTCGTGACGACCTAAATATTTTTTAATTATTTTCAATTTGATGATGATGCGTTTTCCAGAAGCAATCGTTACAGGTTAGGTTAGCAAAATATTAAAAGTATCACATAAATCTACCATTACTGAGAGGAAATTCAAATTTTCTTAATTATATTGCACCTTTTTTTATTAGAAACTGTCGAAATTCATTAAAACTATTTTTTCACTGAACGAAAATATTTCATTAACAAAAACAATATCGCTTTCGTGTAAATTTTCTTCATCTATAGCCATTGGTGCCGGTGTTTGGTGTTAATCTATTTATAAGTAAATAATTATTTAAAAAAAGTAATTTTCCTTCAATATAATATTTCTAATAACAATTTTCTTTAATTATTTGAAATCCATCAAGGCATCAACCACCAAAATAATTTATAAGTTTGTAAAAAATTTCAAAAATTACAATTTCAAATTAAATTAACATAACCAATTTCGGAGACGTACATAAAGTTTCAGAAGCCATTAGTTTCTCTATATTATTTTAGTGTAGTTTTAATATAAATTATATTTACTTTCTTAAGCATCTTTCTTCTTGAAAGTTCATTATTCATAAATAGTTTAGCTTAAATCAAACATTAAATCTTGTAGTAAGATTTTCAATGAACTTACAAATATAAAAGAATTCAACCAAAGTTTGAAATTCAACCAAAGTTATGTTAATTCTCAGATAATTGTGGTCTTCTTGGACTCAACCGTTTTTATTGAAAAATTATAATGCTTTTTGGGATTCACCATTAATTTTATAAGATAAAAATAGAGAGTTATATAAAAAAAAATATGAAACTTAATCATAAACATAAATTTTAATATATTTTTCATTTTTCATATTATTTGAATGTTTAAAGTTTTCTTATAGTTTTCTTATTCTCATGGTAGTAAATTGAAAATTTTACATAAATATATTAATTTTATTTTTCAGATAATTTAAATAAAATCCAACATTATTTAATTATTTTCCTATACAATTTAAATGATAAATATTTTGTTGTTTTTATTATCATTTTATTCGGCTTCAGCATATTTTACATAAAAAATTAAATTTCATAAATTTTCTAAGGAATCTGATAATAATAATATTGAAATTATATTTTCGTACATGAATTGATCGAAAAACGTAAATTTATTTTAAATATTGAATAAATTTATTTTATTTATAGAAAATTTATGATTTTATTGAGTTATTAATCACAAAAATATTGAATGAAATATTTTATTCCAAGCTTTATATTGAATCCTTAACATTAAGATTAAGTAAACTGATTCTATGGTTTAAAGCCAATAACTTCAAATCAGTTGCTTGTCCTAAGCGTAGCTGCTATACCTGCTATACTGATATGGTGAAAACAGGTCAAAAAATGCAATTAGGAATTTTTCTGTCGAAAGTACCTAAGAACTGCTCATCGGTATTGAATATTGATGAGTGGCTTCCTAAGTATGATCTTGGTTTTTTGAGTAAACGATTATAATCTCATTAGCTTTTTCAGATATAACAGCATCGATTGGTAAGAACAATACTTCGTTTTATTTCAAGGCTGGTGTTATTGTCATCTGGCTGAGTTATAAAAATTCTTTTACCGTGTTAAAGTTGTGTACCTCCATGGTCTTGTGCATTGATCTACAGCTGCGAAGACATTAAGGATTTTCCGAAGCTTAAACTCTAGCTAAACTCGTATTATAAAACTGACAATTAGCTTACATAATTTTAAACCTAAAAAACATATTTACAGCATCAAATTTCAAATAATAACTAATATTTATTATATAAAATACTCTTAATAATTACTTCGTTCTACTAGCGAGCTACATCAAAAATAACTATATGAAAAGTAATCCAATCTACAAACTTCGTTGTTCTACTGTTTTGATTATGCGATTTAAAAATTATTTTCAGTAATAAAAATCTTAGGATCATCTTTAATTTTTAAAGACCACCAAAATGAATCTAAAATTAATTAAATTTCTTACTTTTTATATATTTTTATATTAACTCTTCTTAAGTCTTTAAATATTTTTTAAATCACGTTTTGTTATACGCCATTAGATTGTGGTACATAACAAAATTTTCATTTTTATTAATTCTAGTCATGATCGTTCAAAAATATGTTAGCGTCTAAATTAGTTTATATTTTTTCATCCTTTTAAACAGATTTACAAAAAAATGATATGTGATTTGTAGAATTTTAATGTATTTTTATTTAACTTCATTGACCGTCAGATCAAATTTTATTTTCAACTAATAATGAAATTAATATTTTTTTGTAAATCTGCTTCACCAATTTCATAAATTTGTTATCAAAAAAAAAAAAAATATATTTTTATACCATAAAATGACCAGGACATTTAACATATCCTCAGGAAATATTTTTTGTTCATATATTTTTATTTGAATCGAAATTCTTATCCCTTTTTGGTTTTTGATTTTTTTTTTTTTACACACTGTAATTTTAAATATGCTCGTATTACATAATTTCTATTTTGAACAAATGTTGTGGAAATATATGTATATGAATATATTCAGAATTGATATTGATGATGATGATGTAACAAAAGTCCAATTTTGATTGGACTATATAGAGAAAATTATTTCGAATGAAAAACTTAGATATGAAATTCTTAGAATATTTTTGTTTCTGATTTTGTGTAGTGATGATTCAAAAACACATAGAAGAATCTCAAATCAACGTGCATTCAAATTGGTATCATCAATTTTTTGATTTAACTTATCATTGTTTAATTTTCTAGGAAAATTTACTGGTAGAAATACTAAAAGTAGAAATGCCTTAAATTTTAGGTTATTCTTTATTATTTACGTCATCAAATTTATGTATAAATTTATGTAATAAAATTGCTATTCGCAATGAATTTAATAATAAATACAAATTTTGTTTAATTATGCTGTGCATAAAAATATCTTGTTTATTGTAATTATAGTTTAATGAAGTGTACTAATTAATTGTAATTGATAATATTATATTAATGAATTTAATTTGTCACAAAATTGTAATATATTCATAGCAACTTTAACATTATTTTACATTAATAATGATTCAAATTTCAGATTAATTAATATAAATATGTAATAAATAATTCAATATACATAATTAATTTTAATTTTATGTAATTCCATAGAAAAAAAAAATTATAATTTTACAATAATTCAGTAAACTTGTTTATTAAGGACTGAATATTAATTCCAGTTTTTTAATAATTTAAAAATTCAAATATCGCGCGCTAACTTAAAATATCAATTTTCGCATTTTTTTTTATTATAAATTTAATTAGTCCGACTCTTTTACTTAGTTAAAGTTTAATTTTAAGTATTAAATCAACTTAGTAAAAATAAAAATTGTAAAATAAATACCATGCACAGCCCCCGATATACCTATACTATATTAGTATGAATTTATCGATACGATACGGTCGAAACGGTTCGATAAATGTTAATATTATCGGTCATTGAAAATTAATTAGTTAATATTGTAAATTTAATTTTACATTATTTTATATTAAATTAAGGGAGTATTTCAAACCAAAACTCAATTTTAAGAAAGTCCGAAATTTTTTGAAAAATATAGGTGATTCAGTCAACACATTCAGCTTATAAGTTCCACAGTCCACCGTCCCAATTTTACAATCTCTCAATCCGTCAGCTTTATTTTTAAATTCTCAATGTAGTTTTTTTTTATATCCTATTTAACAAAAAATCGACGTTATTCTTCTTGTGATTATCGGAAATTTGTCAACTACAAAATGGACATAATTTATATTAAGATTATGTCCATTTTGTTGTTGACAAATTTTCGATAATCTTCATTTATATATAAAATATTTAAAAATCTTATGATTTCAACATTTAATGATAATTAAATATAATTTCTCTTACCATGTTGTATAAAACTACAAACAACTGGTACAGACAGAAAGAAGAAAACTTAAATTATTGATTATATTTGGTGATTCAATTAACTTAATATGAAAACAATAGAAAAAACAGAAGCAATCCAAAGAATTAAGGATGCATTGCTAGTTGAAATCACTTCGTTTTATGCTTTATATTACAAATGCTTTATAAAAATTGCTATCTAGCAAAATATTCAGACTTTAAAAATTACTTAAAATTGTTTTTCCATAAAAATATTTGATTTCCTTATACCAACTTGTTCAAATGGTCAAGTCGTATATTATTTTTTATATTGGACATCCTTGTTATTTTGTAGAGGTGCTTAAATTATTGCATTCGATGATTTTTAAATATATCATTTCGAAAACGCTAATATTTTACAAAATTGAAATCCATAAAAATCAATATTTCTTTACGTAGCTCTCATTAATTTTGATAACATTTGCCCACATAAAATGTACTCGATTAATACGTAATTTACGTGCGTGTTGTAATTTTTAAATAGCAAATTTAAAGGATAAAAATATTTATTAAACGTTATCTATAATCCTTTTTCGTATATAAATAAATTTTGTCTTTAACGTATTTAAACAAAAGGACATTTTTCGTAGGCGGAATTTTATTGGATTGAAGTTTTTAAGTCTTTCAAAATATACCTCCACAAAATTATTAAAATTATGAAAAAGCTTTTGCAATATTGAAAGTAAAAATGAAACTGAACGAAATTATCAAATTTCCCCTAGTGACAAATACACGTGATTTTTATGAAAGTTCGAAATTATATTCGAAAATTATAATAAAGTGGAAAATATTGTATATTTTTTAAAAATAATTAAATTTAAATAATTAAATTTATTATTTATAAAGGTTATTGCAGAAATCTGTGATAAGTGAGTGAACTGGAAAAAATAATAATTAAATTAATTTAAACTCAGAAAGACAATTTATATAAAGTTATGAAACTTGGGAATTGATTGATTTTATGTATGTAAAACAATTCTATAGAATAAACGAAATATCATATTTTATTTTAAAGAAATATCTTATTTATTAGTTAGTTATTACAATTGAAGGATATAAAGGATATAATTATACAAATTATTCAATTAAACTGAAATAAATAAAAAAAAAACTAAAAATATAAATACAATAAATAAATATTATTTTGTTCATGGTGTACACATTATTTGTAGACTACGATTACCAATTGCTAGTAATCCGGAAATGTTTTATTTTATCTGTTTCCGTACACATACCTGATTAATATTCGGCAGGAATTCAGGACAACTTTCAATGACCGTATAAATTCTGCCTACGTGCATTGAAAATTTCAATAGTTTTGTATATAAATTATGCTTATAAATATTCAACAATGCATGAATAATGCATTAATTTGAACCGTCATTTAACATAACACAAATTTTAAATTGTAGAGATAAATGGAAATTTTTGGGTTTTTGGCTTCATCGCGAAAGATTTATTGTAAGATATAACCAAAAATAAACGATAAATTTCATTTATATTTTTAACCAGAAGTATTACCTTTAAAATTAACTTTTGAAAATGAATTACTTAAACAATGCTTCTAGGAAAATCATAAAATCGATATAATAATCAAAATATTAAATTAAATATCATTTTTTTATATAATTACTGCGTATAAAATCATAATTTTTAAACTTTTTAAATATGTAGGCAATGATATACAATCAAAATATAATAAGGTTTGTGGACTTTTTATTAGCTTCAGGAAGGAAACATAATTCCACGTGTAGAAAAATGAAAAGATTGTCTTTCAAGTTAATATTTTTATGAAAAAATTTCCTTTCCAATTCAACATAAAACGTTAACCATTGAATGTCTTAAACTTTTCATATACTTCCGATACAATAAATTAACTTTTTGGTAAATTCCTTTCATCCTAATAAATTACACATAAACTTCTTGTAAAATTATAATCTGAAAGAACAGGAAATTAAATAATATTCGCCTTCGAATATTTTAAATTATAATCTCGGAAATTTTGGTAACATTCGACCAGCAAAAGTGGATATGACAGTTTTATGAATGGATTTGAAATCATATTTAGTAACTAGATATTTTGAAAAATGGAAAATTGGTGGAAAATTAATTTAATAATATTAACGACATTTTCAAGAAATTATGAATAATTTAATTATATTTGAATTATATATTTTCTAATATGTATAAATTTTTAAAAATTACGTAGTCAAATTATGTTTGTCCTTCAGATTAACATAAATTTTATGTAAATATTTTTAATTATTTAATTATTCATTTGTTTTTGTAAATATTTTGATTTTCACTCATAATTTATGATACAACAATGAAAAACAATTAATTGTTAATTATTATGAATAATTAAATTTTATTTGAAAAATTTACAGGAAATTTAATGTTTTGGTTATTTTAATAAAGCATAAATATACAAATGTAAAACACGTTTTAATGTAATGTTTTTTTTTTGTATTGACCTAAATTTTTTTGAATTTTATTTGCTAAAATATTTTGTACTAATGAATTTATTTTATATTTTGTAAATAATAATGTTTTTATCAAATTAAATTTTGAAATATTACGATTATTTTAAAAATAAATAATTATATTAAACTATCGGAAGCTAGTTTTCATTTCGTATTTTTATTTACACATAATTTGAATAGTTCCAGCTTTAGACATAAATTTAATCTTCACGTAATCGTTGCTCCATCAGCAAGATGAATTTCATACCCTAAAAATTAGCTCTTTTAAGTTGAAATAAAGCTATAAATTCAGTAGTAGCTTTAATTATAATTTCTAGACTCCGGCTTTAAACTCAGGAAATTTAAAAAATAAATGATTAAAAAATTAAAATTAAACTAAATGCAAACTAAATGAAAATATACTCGTAATTCCATGTAAATGAGCTCATTGTAAATATTGGTGGGCTTTAAAACACCTTGCTGAATACTATGAATTATGATTTTTTTTATATTTTAACTAGAAAAACATTTACACACCGAGGAAATTACAATTTTAATGTAATAAAATTTAGTTTTAAATTAATGTAATAAAATTGTACGTAAATTTATTATTTTCCCAAAAATTGTTGAAATTAAAATTATTCAACTGGAATGACATTGAAAATTTATAACAGTGAGAAATGAAGATAAAGGATATTTATAAAAAAAAAAGCTATTGAAAAAGGTTCACATTTTTGTTATAATCTCATTTATTTTCTTTCAAGTATCACACAATCTTTAAAAATCAATGAATGGAAAAAAAAATTTTTATAAATTGAGTTTGAAAATTTTACCAATAACACTTACAAATGATGTGGAATATTTTATTTATTAATAAATTTATGTTAAGTTTTTTTGAAAAGTTATTATTGGAAAATTGAAATTTAATTCATATACTATCGAAATTGGATATTCATTTGTCATATAGTTTCAATTTCAATCAATGTGGGCTGATTTCCAAATTATACGATTTGTATTGGTGGTGCAGGAGTTTAGGATTATATTGTGATTCATAAGATCAAAAAATAAACTTTAAATGAGCACAGTAGCCATAGTAATAAGAGGTACAATAATGAGATATTAACAATCAGATAATTAAAAAAGTTTGTTACAATGAAAAGATTCTTGACTATTTGTATATTTTTGTACTTCTCTTAAACCCTTCTGAAATGACCAATGATTCGCTTACCAAAATCTGGAAGGATCAGTTGGTGACTTTTAGGTTTCGAATGACGTAGGTTTAAAGTTTCTAGCACTGCAGGTGACGGATAAAGTGAAAAAAAAGCGTTTTGTATTAGGTTAATGCTTACATTTGGATAATCGTACCCTAACTAATAATTCAATTCAACTTATTCTCATTAAAAATATTCTGAATAGTTTTTATATTGTTATTGATTTTGGACATATTTTTTTATTCATTCTGTCTTTTAAAAGCATATAAACAATTTAATTTTTATCAATATTTCTCAAATACCATCAGGAAATTTTATATAAAATAAAAATTCGGTCATGATTTCATTTTGTGTAATATTGGTTTTTAATCCATCAAGCCTAAAACAATTTGTTTGTTATATGTATTTAAATTTCAATGATAAATCATAATATTAAAAGTAAAAAAAAATTGAAAATATTAACAAGAATAATTCAAAAATAATTCATCGAAAATTTTACTATATAAAATGGAATTGGCATATGGAATATTGACACTTGAAATTTATTGATATTTAAAATTTATTAAGAAATCATCAGGAAAATGTAACAAATAAACTAAAAAATGTTTATGAATTTTTACCAAATACAAAATTTTCCAATGGCTCTGTCAGAATTTAATTTAAAATGAATTAGAGACGTGCGTACTTTTTACATTTCTATTAAAAAATTACAAATTAATTTTCAATTGAACTTATGGCGATGGAACAGAATGTAAATATTTGCTTGAAGCGTACAATTTATAACAAAATTTCACGTAGCAATTTGAAAATTTTACTTTGCATGTTGGTTATAGAAAATTGAACAAAGTATAAATTAGTCGGATTTTAGTTGCGTGAATTATTTTACTATACAAATAGAATTTAATTAAACATTTGAATTTTGCTTTTTAAAGTGGAGTTAAAATGTCACCGTTGAATTGACAGTTTTATAAAATTTCTACAATTACAATTCACAACAAACAATTCTTAACGTTAACAGTGTAGTAGAAAAATTTCTACTATCAACACTGAGCTGATACTTTGACACAAATATGTATTAGTCGCGCTGTCAAAAATGTAGTAGCATTAATTACAATTAAGTAGCATTAATTACAATTTCACAAAAAATAAGGTAATAGCAACTTTAAAAGTTCCTTTCAACAAAGTAATTTAAGATCGTCGTAAACGCTTGTTGTGACGGTGCCACTATGAATCCTGCTTTATTCACTTCTTCAGTGATGTTATCAATACAACAATAAAAATTTATATTAAAATCAATTTAACTAAAATGTAATAATCATAAAAAATAATACAAAATGTTGAAAACATTAAATAAAGTCTCTGATTGAAGCATTAATTAAAAATATATTTTTGTTTTATTACTGGCTACTTTTGAAATTTAACATTCGTCAGAAGAAAATTATTTTAAGAAATATCTTCCGGAAGATAACTAATGACTATTACTATAAGGAGATAAAAATTAAAATTGATTTTTGTTTCTTGTGGGATATTACTTGGAAATATCGAAAAATGCACAAAACCGCATTTTGATGTAATGCTATTAGTGAGGATTTCACAAAATTTGTTATTTATTATTGGTTATTGATGGGTAAATGAAATGTTTTAATAATTTTTTTGTTCTATAAATAAAATGATTTAACTAATTACTATAAAAATAAACTTTTATTAAAGTAATAAATTATAACAAAAATATTTAAAGTTTCAAAAAGTTAAAATTTAAAATTTCATTTTATTTGTAAGACTTTTTTTTAACTTTGGATAAGTTATTTGCATTCAGGTCAGGGTAACTTAGTAGTGTTCACGCTTTGTATTTGGAAAGTTCTAGAATCCTGCAAAGAATATTTATATTATGCAGTAACCGTAAGTGTTAAACAGTTGGCATAGAAACTTTTACATGGTTTCATTCCAAGTCACCTGCATTCCAAGTCACCTGCATTCCAAGTCACCTGCTTTTCACAAAGATTTGCTGCTTATAAGCCTTGATTATAAAAAAATATATAAATACTGGTACTACAAGCATATCTTTCAGTTCATTTTAATAAGTTAATACAATTTTGAATTCTAAATAACTTTAACTTTTCATATTGTTATAAATATACTATACATTATATTAAATGTAGTAGTATCATAAAAACTACTTTAAATATGATAAAAACGCTTTTAAAAAATAATTTTATACTTCTTAAATCCACATAGTATTAAAAGTACTTAAAATGATATTTAATTTCAACACATTTTCTAAAATTATAATCTAATGTTTTGCATTCTCTGCAAAACATTATACATAAATAATTTAATATTCTAAGTTTATTACATTTTTTTTCAATTTTCCATGCTTTTGCAAATTCCTTTAAGCTTAACCATTAATCGTGATGGACTTAGGGAACGTGCAGCAATGTGATATTTATTGAAAACGTGCACCAATCTTATGACCAGCATTAGCAATGAATTAATATAATATGAAGTAAATAGAAAGTGTCCTTTTACCTTAGTAATATATAAATTGTATATAATAATAAAATAAATATAATTTTACTATAGAAATATTGCATTATTCTGGTGAACTTTATAAATATGTTACTAGAGATTTAATTAGTTTGTACATGAAAGATGAAAAAAATATTGTTTTATAAGAAAAATCTGTAAATTATTTGAAATAATTTACAGATTTACAGAAATTACTTTGAAATTTGAAGTATTTTTGATTCCTTTAACATTAATAATTATTAATTTAACTTATCGAAGTATGAACGTTTTAAATTATAAAATATTTAATTTGGTTAAAATCGGTCGTGGCTTTCTATGTCAATTTCGATTTCCTCAATCTTATACAAATCAAGCAATTATTTATCGGACGGAAGTCGGAAGGAAAATAGTTTAATTATTCACAAAAAAAAAATAAAAAAAGGATTCGTACGGAAATTAATATACGGTAAACAAAATTTTGCAAATCAAATAGAGTTTTTGTAGCTTTCGAATGTTTTGAATTTCCGGTTAGTCTAGATTTGAAGAATAAATGAAAACAAATTGACAAACGCACATAAAATATCGTTATTTTAAGTAAAAGTAAAATGATATAAATATTAATAATCCATCATCATCATTACACATGAAGTGTATTTTGAAGTCCTACTCAGAATTTTAATCAAAATCAAAATAAATACTTAAAAATATTTTATAATTTTTTTTCCAATTAATAATTCTTTTTGCGGTCGTTATTACAAAAATAAATCTAGATCTAAATCAAATTAATAGATTTTAAGGTTTAACGAAATTTTACAATTTAGCTAAAAGAAAAAATAAATTCCTATATAAATAAGGTTATACAAAAAAATGAAAGCAATAATATATAAAAACAAATATAAATTTTAGTTATTATTTGTATAAATTATATCAAACTTTGAGGATTAAAGAGCACCACAAAAATAAACAAAAATCCATTGAAGTAAAAGACCTTTTTTATCGATAAAACCCATAATTTTGAGAAAATATATTAAAAGGTCAAAATTGTTTCTTTCTGGCTTTTGAACATTATAAAATGTCAATGACAAAAATAAAACCCCTTAGCTAAATTACAAAGTTGAAAATGACCTTAACAATTAGAAGGCTACACTTTTTAAATATGAATAAAAACATTGTATTTATATATTGTTAAATACGTTAATTATTTTGTCATAAAAAAGTTATAGACTAAAAACGGATCCGGAAAATATAACCCAAGGAAATATAATGGAAAATTGACGGTCGTTTTTATTTTGGCTTTAATATTCTCTTCGTTTTTAGGAAATAATTTTGATGAAGTGACTAACCGATGATAGTTGAAGTGACTAATAAATGAAAATTTTAAAAAATATTACGCCAAATTGAGTACTGACTTAAAATACCGATATTTGCTGTCACATAATTGAATCCACATCAATAATACAAAAAAACTCAAACAAAACTTCTACAAATTAATGTTTCTCAAAAGGAAATTAATCTTAAATACTTTGATCCGAATATCATATTTTATTTAGGCCATACTTCTTGTTTGTTGTAGAAATCAACCCAAATTATAGAAATAAAATTCGACCAAAATATTTGGCTCGAACTTCCTACAATTTAGGCTTAATATTTCCAATGTTCAAATGTAATTTTTCAATTAATTCACTGTCAATATATTTGCATTTAAGGCTCCTATACTATACTAAACGCTTTGGAAATCTATTTTTGAAAATCAGAAAATATGAAAGTATATATAGTATAAGCTTTGTGGCAGCAGTGAATAAGGATTGTTTAAAAAAATATTTTGTAGTTGAAAATTGTATTTCAAAATTTAGTTTCAAATAATTTTGATTATAAATTTTCACAAAATAAAAATTAAAGTAAACCACATGAAATTGCGGAATATCATAGAAAAAAAAAATTGAGGATTTAAATAACCACCAATCGAGGATTTGGAAAAATGCTCTTATTTATTGAAAGTATAATGTAAAAATTGGAACATTGAAATCAGTAGCGTAGTTACAAAATAAATCAATCGGTATTTTTTTGATAAAGGCACCAACCAGAAGTTTAAATGCAAATGAGTTTTATAAAAGTGTTGTCAATTCCTTAGTTAAATATAACTAACTGACATAATAAAATCTTCATAGTAAGAGGCTAGATAATGGCTAAAAATGAAAAGTATATTTATAGCTTTTTTGCTATTAAATAACAAAAACATGGTACACGTCAAATTTATGAATAAAACACTAGAATCTTTGAAATATTTAGTTGACTGCAAATATAATAAATAATTTTAAATTAATCAATTTATTTAATTGAATTAATTTAAAATTGAATTTCATCGAGAATTTAGAAAAAAAATAAAACAATTTTCGGTTTATATAGCTTTAATTTTTATCAGAAGTAAAATTTTAATACATTTACAGTAGCACCTGAAATTATAATGAAATAGATTCCACTATTATTCAAGAACTTGAAGAATATTAGGTTTTTCTAAATAAAAATGAAAACTTTTGCCATACTTTTTGTCGGTCCTGTAAATATACTGAAATGATCGAAAAATTAATTTTCCAAATATATTTATTCCCGAAACCTTCTTTTATTATCTGAATTTGATTAAATTAATCACCCAACAAAATTGTAGACATTATTAATGAAAATTTCCTAAATAATTAGTTATCTAAATAATCTATATCTAAGATTGACTTTGATATGATATGTATTTAATAAACATTATTAAATAAAACCGATCATTTCAATCAAATAAAAATGTAACAAGCAACACATCTAAATTCAAATTTAAATTTTTATTTAAATCTAAAAATATGTTGCTAAAAAGGTTATCCAAATGCTTCGCCTCAATTGTAACATGTGAAAAAAAAAATCATTCAACTTTAAAATTTTAGATTAAATCAACCATAAATCAAATTTTCTTTGTGTCAGGTATGTTAAAAGATAAATCAATTTTACTTTTTCATATTGTGAATGTTTTCATAGTTTGATTATTTAAAAGTTTTCTTATTGATTGAAAAGATTGAATAATAAAAAAATTTAAATTGAACTTTGAATGAATGATGGATGATTTAATATGGAATTAAATTCAATAGATGCCAAAATATATGCAATTTAATATTTCAAACGTTTATGTTCTTCTGAGAAGGTACACGACACGATGCATCTGTAATAGTAACAAGAGGTGAGAATTTTATTGAACTTTTTATTTTATATTTTATAAAATTAAATTAAAATAATGCAATAAGTTAAAAAGTTGATTTAAAATAATGTTCTTGTGTTAGGTTTGTGAACTTTATTTAAATCGTTTTTCTACATTTTGAGAAGATTTTTTTTTTTTTGTTAAAAAATCAATTGGAAATTATTAAATCAATTGGAAATTATTTACTCAATAAATTGAAAATCGTAACTTTTTGTAATAATATTAAAGTTTTTAAATCTTTACACGATGAAGTAAAGTTTTGATAATAGAATTTTGGAAAAGTTGCCCTATATAATTGTCAATTGAAATTTATTGTTTATTATATTACATAAAGAAAATCAATCGTAATTGGTTGAACCCGTAGATTATCCTTCTCCTGATAGAATTTCATCTTTTATAGAAATGTGATGGCCAAGAGATCACATAATTCTTAGCATGTTGACTAAATTCAACATCACCGAATTTCTTTAGGCACATTCTCTATTAAGAGTTTTCACTATTAAACATTAATTTTATTTTGCATTGCCGGTGGAGCTTTCAATAAAGTTTAAATAAAAATCGTGGAATAATTAAAATTTATTCATTTAAATTTTATAAGTTAATATCACTTAGTTTACTTTACTTAAAATACTTTGAGTAATAGACCACAAATTAAATTTATATTATATAGATGTAATCATAGGATTGATTTTAAATTCAACAACACATCCTGAATACAACTTTCTGTTTAAACTCTTACATGCATATTCTACTAACATTTCATGAACACCTCTGTGTATACGAGCAAAATCAATGAAACACTGATATAAGTTAATCCGTTTCGTAAACTACTAAAAGATTATAAACTAATAATGATGTAAATTAATTAAATCTAAATCTATGGTTCTTTTGGAACGTGCAAAAATTAAGAATATTTTAAAATTTATGTTTAAGACATTTTAAACTTTTTTTTTTTTTTTAATAAATTATCTTCAATTATTTAAGATTATTTTCTTATAAAGACCATCATTTTTCTTAGAAATAAATCTGTATAATTATTTTCAGTTCAAGGTAAAACAATTTTTCCTTTATGTTGTTAAGATTTTCCAAATTATTTCAATTTTTATATAATCATTTTTCGAGAAGATCAATTTCAGTTAACTTCAGTTAGTTACATAATTCAGAGACTTCATTTTAATAGAAAATATATTAAATTACTGAAATAATTTCTATTTTATTTATTTAAAAGATCAAATTAATAATAAAATTTTCTTTAAAAGTTATGATAAAATAATTTTTATTTTTGAATTAATTATTATATGATAAATAAAAATTTGAAACTCATGGGAAATTTAGAAAAATAATTTACATCATTTAAGAATTTTGATGTAGGACATGATATTCAAAAAAGGATTTTATAAAAATAAATAATTTTGAGTGGTAAATTGTTATTTGATTTATGGAATTTAAGTAAGTCAGGGATTAGTGTTGGCCAAGTAAATTACTTTGAACAGTTTACCCAGTAATAACACAGTTTACGCGTAAAAAATGAATAATTTACATCCACGATTCATTAATTAATGTGGCCTACATTTATTTTAGCTTTAAACATTTAGTTTCAATTATTTATTTTAGATTTTGATTAAAACCACAATTAAAAATTTAAAATAAAATAATTTAACTTTTATTTGTAATTTGATTATATTCGGAATGGCTTTATTAATCTTTTGTTGTGAAAATGTCTGCGAATTGTGCAATTAACAAAACTCCAAAAATTATATCCTTTTAAGGCAGTTGTTAATCCAAAAAATGTTTTAATCTGTCAAAATTGTTTAGCAAAAGGTTAAATATTACTTTTTAACCTAAAGTAAATTAGCATTTTGGAACAATTTGTTTTAAAAAGGACGTTAAATTTAATTAAGATAATAGGGAAATTGTTTGTAATACAAATAAAGGCAAACATCTTGACAGAATTGTAATTTTTGTATTTAATATTCAAATTCATGTAAATTAATAAAAATATTCAATAATTTTACATAAATTTTTATTATTTATATTTATTTATTTCTGTTCATTCTGTTAACATATTAAAAAGTTGTTTTGAGATTAGGAACATATTAAAAAGTTGTTTACAGATTACAAAAACTTATCATATTAACAGAATTTTCTTCATTTAAGTTTTTTTTAATTACATTTTCATTGTACACAGTTTAATGGTTCGTAGAATGATAGAGATCAACCGAAATTATCTCCCAATATTTCCATTTGTTTCATAGATTTCGATTATATAACATTTTCTGAATATAAATTTGAAACTTATATCGAAATTTGATCTTAAAGCCCCAAACAAACAGAACCAAAGATAAGAAAACATTTGGTTTCAGAATTATAGAGTTTGTAGTCGAGGGACATTGTCGTTGCTGTCGGTTTTAATATATTTATAATTTTGTAGTCAATCTATTGATACCAATCAAATTGGTATCAATAAAATTATATTCTGTAAAAAAAATATTTTAAAAGCATTTCGTAAAAATAAATAAATTAATAAAAATTAAAATAGTTGAAAATGTCACCTCACCACAAGTTTTAAGTGAACTGGAGATGGATCTATATAATTTAGTGTATAAAATAATAGAACATAAATTGAAGTATTAGCATTGAACATTCATGTGCAAGATACATGAATAAAATAAATTTTAAAATTTTAAAGTGTATATTAACAAAATATTTTATATACATTAAGTAACAGCTAATTTACATTCTTATGGGTTATGGGTTTTCATTGGGAAAACTTCTGCAACCTCTTTGTTAGAAAATTCAGCAGCAGATTAAAGTGAACAACATTTATCCGTGATGATTTATCTTTATTTTTTAATTCTAATAAACTTTTTTTCCAAAAAACACACCATAGATCAAGGTGAAGTTGATTTCGCAAACACTTCACCGCGAACCAGAAAACAAATTTCGTACTAATTTTTACTTTGACACTTCAATTAGTGTCGCCAGTCGTTCACGTTCTGATATCTTATATCACCCAGCTATAAGAGTATTTTGTATTTGCAGCTTATCGTTCTGTTTGGGTCATAAATATAATAATTAAATTAAAATTTTTGGTATAAAGATTACATGTCAATAATAATAATATCACCAAACACTTTATATTAATTTTGTCTTGTCTTTCTAATTTTCTATATAGGTAATAATAATCTGATGAAAAACTAACAATAAAAATAATATTTATAAATAATTATATAAAAATGACACGTGCATAATAAAATTGTGACCAAATGTAATTAAAGTATCAATATCAAATGAATTTATATATGAAAATAAAATCAGTTTTTGTGTTAGATGAAACACCTCTACAAAAGAACAGATACTTTTCACTTGTGTAGCACATTTTACGCAGATGATAAAATAATGACTCCCATACGACAGAGATATTACAAATTATTTTTCTTTCCTGTCTGAAGAATCCAACGCCAATATAAGTTACACATAGCTTAAAATTGAAATACAAATCAATCAATTCAAACTTCAATTTTTAGAATTTGATTTTATTATTTCATATAATAAAGTTGCTTATTCTTAACCACAATTTTTGAGTTATACAAATGGCCCTAAATTCAACCATTAAAAGTTATTATGCCATTCACTTTGGGAACATTTTTCCTTCATTGTTTGCTCACATTTTACACCAAAAGTTTAAAATTAAAAAGTAATTTGTTTGTCCTGTGAAATGTGGTAAATGTGGGTTGAAGTAGTTTCAAATGAACATCACAATTGCATTTAATCATGTGCTTCCGTAACGTTGTTCACAATGGTATTTAGGAATACGATACCTAAAAAATCCTTTTTCAAATAAATTTGTAGTTATAGTACCTAAAAATCCCAGGTCTATAAATTTAAAAATTAAAAAGTTATTTAACCTTAAAATTGGTTCGATAATTCCGTAGAAAGTATGAATTTATTGCATATATTTTAGGTATGTTATTATTCATTATTTTCAGGTATTCGAGCAAAAAAAATATGTAAATATAAATACAAATTTGCCTACAAATAATGTTTTAATTAATTTGTATATCTAAACTCGATATAATTATTTTCTTCAACTTTATGCTAACTAAAACTTAACTTAGTAACAATTATTTATACAAATATTTTGAATATTAGATAATTAAGTTTATAATTTAATTGGGTTATAATTATAAATTGTTTAATTATTATATCAAATTTATTACAATTAATTAATATAATATGAATTCTTTATTATTTAGATTATATATCTCGTATTAATAATATACAAATTTTCCTCTTATCAAATAAATTTTTTGGTATTATTAAAATCGAACATAATAAAAAGTAAAGATATAAAATAAATTTGATAAACTTTTCGCACAGTTGGATAAATAAAAATAAAAGCAATATGCACTTTATGTCAAAAGTAGAAATTTATGATACCATATACTCACTAATAGCATTAATATTTATTATATTAAGCTATTTTCCATACAGCACCCACAGTAGCTTCACATAAGTATGTATCATTATTGAATTCTTTGCATTTGTAAATTAATTCACAAAAAAAAAAAATGTTTTTCAATTTTATTGTAAATGGAAATTATTTACAATATTATTTTATAGAAAATCAATTTTTTTTATATTAATATAATTTCTATTACTTTGATGAAATAAAATATACGAGTCAAGAATCTAATTAGAAATGAATTATATCAACAATTCAATGAAATATATCAATTTATTGTTAAATTTATTACTTATAAAAGTTATCATAAGATTTATTCATTATAATATAATGTTTCTAATGTTTCTAATCAGCTGCAGAATTTGAATATTTGGACACAAAAAGTATCATTTTTGTTTTGTCAGTTAGCTAAAATGAATAATGCCAAATATCACATGTTTTTCGGTGAGACAATATAATATTTAGAGTTGGTTAAGTGATGTTTAGTTGCTAGATTGGTTCGTAAAGATGTGCATTGGATGAAAACCACTTAAAGGGCCGTGTTATCCTATCGTTGATGGATCAATTTGAATTGATAACGTATAAACCTATTCACATCAACTTAAAGAACGTAATAAAAATGACTGGGTTCATCTTAAATTTTATAGTCTGCTATATTGAACTGACGCTATATAAGGATTTACAACCAATACCAGTAAATATTCATGGATAAGATAGTTTCAACATCTGGAACAACCCAGGATAGTATTCGGAATCTTTAATATGAAAATTCAATGAAATTAGTAATCAATATACAAAAAGGATATCAATAATGAGAAAAAATTCTAAAAAATTCTAATATACGAGTACCTACACCATCGTATTCCTTGAATCGTTTTGAGAAATAAAAATGTATGAGTATGAGAATTTCCCATGACAACTACATATATATCCAATGTCGTTTGATATTTTGGCTTATAACTTCGGAATGTCTGAATGGATCAGTGTGATTCATAAATCATTGGATGTTATTTTAGTTTGGATGGTTTTATGAAATTATAATAGATTACGTTAAAGACAATGAATTTATATGAATTTTTCAATTATAGTAAATTTTCAACATTGTATTGCCTGTCACTAGTATTGCCTAATTATACTTGTTGAAATACTTTTTATATAAACTTTAATAATAAATGTCAATTGAAATGTAAATAATTCTAAAACGATATGAAAGTATTTAAAACGATCTTATATACAAAATTCCAACAAATTCTAATAATATGTGAAATATTTATTAAAAAGAGTCAACTAAAACAAATTACGTTACATAAAAGTCCATTTATTTAATTCAAACTTTTCAATTAATTTATAGAAAACATAAAATATTTTCTAACTTTTTAATCATCATAAAAATTTCTCTTTCAAATAAAAATATCGTTACTTTCAATTTCAATATTATATAATGTTTAATGAATATTTAATTATTTATTAACCTGAGTTAAGAAATCATTTGTATTAATCAACGAAATGTATTTGAACAGGTTCAGCTCAAGTAAATTGTAAAAATTAATCGAAGCCTTAAAAAAAATTTGGCACTTTTCCTGGTAAAGATTTTTCTATCTAATTTTACTGCCACAAATTTTTGTAATAAAGTTACTGTTAGAAAAAGTACTTTATAGAAATTCCTTCTCTGTTTCGTACTTACTCCAATTTTTTGTATCCATATAATATTGTCCAACAAAATTATCCCAATTTGTATGAATTTAAGATGTAATTAATTATCATTAAAAGACAATTAAAAGTTTATTTTCCCAAAGCGATAATTTACAAAACATTATTTCAACTCCATATAAAAATAATATATTGGAATATTCTGAATGTTACCAAAATTATTAATGTTATCAAATTGTTATATTAAAAAGACTTTTACTTTAAGGATATATAAATTTCTTATGTTTAGTATGTGAAATGAAGATAAGACTGAAAATCTTAATCTGAAACATGAAAAAATATTTCACAAATTATGATATTTATTACCTGCAGAATGAAATTAATTTATCCATAATATAAAACGTCTCCACCATAAAATCAATTTTGTTGACTTTTCGATTAATTAACTAATCCGTCATTATTTATATTTTGTTCTTGCTACTTGAAGTTTTTTCAAGGAAACGAAACTAAATTCTCCCATTAATTAATATAAAAATTAATTACATAAATATTTTTTTTCTTTAGATTTATGAATTCAAATATTTGTCATATTTTCGTCTGAAATCAATATTACAGACGAATGAAATAAAGTCAAATTAGTTGTCGCGGTGTACTGTATCGTATCAGTTGAAATGAAATAAAATTATTTTATTATATAATTTTCTACTAGTCAACTTGGTCCTTTAAAAAATACGTTGATGACTTAACACTTATAGTTATGACATTAACTAAATTATGTCTGTAGCTGAAATATTAATAAAAAAAATTGCAAATTGACTTGGAAAAGAAGAAACTTGAGATGAAAATGCTCTATGTCTATTTTGTATAAACTTATAAACACTCATAAGAATTATATAGAATTAGTACAAATGCTTAACAAAATGTTACCCAAAGTTTCCATAAGTTTCCATAATCATTCTTACGTAACTTCAAAAGCGGTAATAATAGACTCATGAACTTGTCTCGACTTATAACCATAAGTAAATTTAACATTTTCATAAGTTTCGCTCTGCGGTGCATTAACAAAAGTCAATGTTTTGTAAAGTTAACGAAAATTTTCGTAAGTTACATTAAAATCGGTTGTTATATTAATAATATTTGGATAGTAATTACGAAATAAGTTTTTTTTTTGTCAAAAAAACCAATTATTTAATTAAAAATAATTATACGATTTGAAAATAAAGTTAAAGGCATAAAATTGTAATTGTATTTTAGCTGCCAAGATTTTGTTAAGTCGATGATTATAATTCGAAATCAATGAAATTTAATTCTCGTAAGTTTTGATAATTATTATTCAGAAAATTATTTTATTTTAATTATTTTACTTTATTTAGTAACAAAAAATTCTGATTGTGACAAAATCCACTAAATTTATTTCACGATCCACCCACATGTAGTATGACATATGTCAGTTTCTAATATAATAAATTTCATTATTTTGAAAATGTACTTATTAATTCTAATATATTTTGATTACATAAATTTGATATATATTGACATCGTCTTACCAGCTTTTATATTATTCTAAAAAGTAATTGTCATTTACATCAACCGGAAACTTATATAATTTTTTTTTGGAATATTGAAAGAAAAATACAATTCTGAACAATCTCATAATTCTGTTAGTTTCATATTTAAGTTTTCCTTTCTTATTATTTTTATATACATATTTATATTTTGACATGATTCTATTTTGAATGAAAATGAAATTATAATAAAATTATTATATAAGGATTATTGTCCGTACAAGAGAAGATTCCTAAAATGATAAGTAAAAGAAAACCAATATATAATTTCGACTTACATAAAACATGAAAGAGGACAAAAAAATTCATTGAGCAATAAATCATTTTCATTAGAAATAATAATATTTTATATTATAATGTATATAAAATTTTTGTTTTTCGTCCTTTCTATTATCCTTGAAGATTATATTTGATTTGATTTTTTTTTACTTTCTTAGTTATTCATTTAAGTTGAAACTTGAATAAGAATGATAGCCTGTTTCTATTAAAAAAAAAATTTCAAAATTTTTTTTTTTTAACTTTATAGATGTAATATTTTTGTTCTTTAACCAAAGGATCAAAATGACATTGTGTAACTATGGTGAATTTAATGGACTTTGAAAACCTTAATTTTCTTTTTTACAAAAAAAAAAAAATAGATAAATTAAATACATAAACTAGAAATATTTTTAATATACAGCGTAGATAAAGGATACAAATTCACATTTCTTTATAGAAATTAGAAATGAAGTTCCCCAAAATTTGATTAAATACTTAATTACATGAAGTTTTAAACAGAGCGTATTTACAAAATTTTGTTACGCAGAATTATATGAGCAGTAATTGTTATCCGTTTTGAATGAAATTAGGCACACGTACCTTTGTTACGTGATATAGTTTAGGCTGATGTAAATTGCGCTGATGTAAAAATTCTTTTAAAAATTTGTATGAGATTTGGGTTAACTGGAAAATATAAACGAATTTTCGAACAGAAGAGGTAGAAGAGGATATTAAGAAGAGGTATATTAAATAATTATTTAAAGATATTACAAAGCTCAAATAAACCGCCAAACAAACATTAAATCCTTCATGTTTTAAATATTATTAAAAACATAGTTTAATCAGTAAAACATAAAATCTTTAACAAAAAGTATTAAATTTCTTTTGAACTAATAATTTGAAACATTTATAAATAATCATATCATTGATTATCAGCTACATGTCAAAAATTGAGAAACTTTATTAAAAGTTTGATAAAGCCCAAAAGGATTTTATTTTTATTTGAAGTTTACACAGTTCAAAGATCTTTAAATGAAACGAGACAATTTTTAATAATCGTTTCTTTGTTGTGTTTATTAGTTAAATTATTAATTTTAATTATAAATAATTATACTTTGTAAATTTGAATTATCCAGAGATTTAAAAACAAAAATATATAAAAGTAAAATATTTTGAGACAAGATAATAATTTTATATTGAGATTTATGAACTTTATGGAAAATATAAAATCATATTTGAAATTTGATAAAACATATAATGAAAATATTTTGAAATAAGAAAATTGTAATTTATAATTTTATATTAAGAAATTGATATAAGATTTCTCAATGTATTCATTTCTGGATTATTCATTCATTCTTAATTTCTATTTACTAAGTTAAATAGAGGACGACACACGGCATCAATCTCTACATGTAATACTAACACTAGGCCACCGTTTTACCAATAGATATTTTGCTAAAACGAATTTTACTCAAGATTTATAATATACAAATATTTGAAACAGCTTCCAAACTATCAAAGCTGTGATTACCTAACATTAAGCTTCATCTTTATCTCATAAGATTTAAACATTCAAATTTATTCACAATAGAAACCCACTGCCAGTCTTTTGACAATACTTCTTAAGAACAACGTAAATTTTTAACTTATTTAGTTACAATTTGGCCAAAATATCTTCTTTTTTCCTTTTTGTTATCTTATCAATTTTATTTTTATCATTATCGAAAGGAGCAAGAAGAGAATAATCCACAAATCCAATCTCTATCTTAGAACCTATCCTTGGTAAGGTAACATAAATAAATTTAAGGTAAAAGAAAATCTTATTTAGTTAATTATGAATGGTATTGGTGAAAAAATGAGATTGAGTCTTCCTTTATTAAAAAAAATAAGAGAGAAATGGTGAAAAATATAATAATGATTCAAATATTGTGTGTGTTAAATTTTCGTCGTTGTAATTCAATAAAAAAATTTATGGAAAAAATATGTAAAGATAAAATTAAAATACTTCTTGCTAATGTACTTTGTGAACCATGGCAACAAACGCATTTATAATAGAATGTTATCATTCCTAAATAACACTAATTTTTTTAGTATTTTCTAATTTGGTTTCAAAAAATTTTAAAAAAGTGGAAAATGCAGGGTTTAGTTAGTAGATCTATTAATTATTGGTTTAAATCATATTTACAAAATCGTAGGCAAAGTGTCAAAATTAATGCTTATTTAATGATTATTTAAGGTTCTGTCTTGGGCCCAATATTATTTTTAATTTTTATTATGTAATTCTTGATTTATTCAAAGTTTTAATTTATTTAATTTTATATTTTGCCGACAGTGACATTCGCGTCACTTTATCAGAATGTCACTTGTTTTAACCACTCGCCGCTGATTATAATTTGGCATCACATGTGTGACATTTAGAAATTTTATATTTATGTGTAAGATAAATACGCCACTCAGGCTCACCATTGTTATAGGCAATTATTAATTATATAGTCATATTTATAACATTTGCCTTTAAAAAAGTTAGTTAGATATTGTCAAATATTTAAAGATATTAGAAAAACTTAGTCAAAGGAAGTAAATTATTGAGCACTTAACTACAATTTATAATCTTAATTACATAATATTAAATTTAACCTCCTCATCATCCGTTTTTACTAAAAAGTTATATACAATATAATAATTATTAATGTAAACATTTTTTATTATGATATTAAGTTTATGATTTCATAAACATAAAACTCCTTTCATACTGAAAAATAAATTAGTATGTAAAGCTATTAAAAATTAATGATTTAAGGATTGTATAACATAATTTCCTGAATTAGTGGTTTTTTTTTTCATTTACCTGATGGAAATAAATTAAATAAATAAAAAAAATTATTGCTTATAGCAATAAAAACTTAATATATATTTAACATTGAAGGATAATGTAAATACATTGAAAGAATACATCATAAATTTTTTTAATATTTAATGTAAATTTTTAAGATTTTATTTTTACACCTTTTCTTTAAATTCATTTCTGCAATGCTATGAAATTATAGCAAATCGATGCTACTTTGGTTTACAACGACAAGTTACGATCCAAATTGCTTTCAAGGAAAACGAAAACTTTATTATATAAAACACTCATCATACCCGTTCTACTCTACGGAGCAGAATCTTGAACGTTGGCTAAAATAGATAAGCAAGCCTTGGGCACTTTTGAACGTAAAATTCTTCGGAGAATCTATGGTTCAATCTGTGAAGTCGGCATTTGGAGAAGGAGACTAAATAGTGAGTTGTATGAGCTATTCAACGATGCTGATATTGTCCAACGAATAAAAATAAAACGGCTTCGATGGCTAGGACATTTGGCAAGAAGACCGAAAAATGCTCCAACCAAAATAGTTTTCGATTCAAATCCTGATGGTCGCCGTAAAAGGGATCGTCCTAGCCTCAGGTGGAAAGATGGAGCTATGGGTGACTTAAATAAATTACGCATCACCAACTGGCGTATGCTAGCACAAGATCGAGCAGCGTGGAAGCTATTGTTGAACCAGGCGCAGGTACACAACGTACTGTAGAGCCAGCAAAGTAAGTAAGTAAGTATGAATTTATGTAATATAATTTTATTTAATGTTGTGTTTAAGGAAATGACAATTTCTGTTGGATTGATTTTATGTTTTTGAAATTTTATATATGTAGTACGTAGTACGGTAGTACCAAATATTTTGGAGATATTTTAAAATTTTAACATTTTCAGATACAATTAAATATTTTAGAATAACAAAAGATTTGAAGGATTAAAAGAATATTATTTTTTTAAAAAAAAATTATTTATGCTTTTTAAATTTACAACATATATTTGGCATATTTAAAAAAAAAATGTTTCTTATTGTTGAATCCTTTAAACATTTTGACGGTAAATAGATAAAAAATATTCTATAAATTAATACTATTCAACAAAAATAATTTTCCAGGTCAAAGATTTTTTTATATACATATAGATAAATTTAAAAACAGTAATAAAAACAGTTTTTTTTTAAACAAAAAAAAAGGTTAACAATAAAACTATTTATATAAAAAATTTCCGGTTAAAATACAAAAAATAAATATAGATAGTATAAAATCTACTGACAAGCAATCTTTATTTCCAGTTTCATCTCTTATTGTAGATTGATTGCTATATGTTTTCATATAAAGCTTCCAATTAACAGAAATATTAAAAAAATTTATATTATATTTTAAAACCACATTTAAAGATTCAAGATATTGAAATAATCTATTCACATACTCGCTATTCTATTGTTAGTTTCCTAAATTTATGTTAAAGAAGATAGATACAGTGTAAATGTAAATTATGTAATTTGCAGACAGTTAAAAAAGTTGGAAATATTTATAATTAATGTTAAAGTTACAAAAACTTATATAGTAATCAGTAAATACTATTTTTTTTTCAAACCATTGCCAACCCTGGATCAAGAGAACTATCTCAGTTTACAGCTCACAGATTATTGACGTCATCTGATTAAAATTGACATTATCTGTCGGTTTTGTTCGGATGGGAACTACATTTTCCTAATTTTCTAATTAAATTGGTCATGCGTCTTTATAGGCCCGAAAGTATCCAGTGTAATACGCTTATACATCAAGATTTAGTAGTGGTAAAGCAATAAAAATTAAGAATTTCATCAGTCAATGTATTTTAAATGTAATAATTATAAACCATATAATTTTTTATTGAAATTTTTGCAGAAACGGAAAATTATCAGTAATTTGTTGATTTACTTAATGAGTTCTGTTGAAAGTAATAATAAAAAAGTTAGGCACTTCAAAAACTTAGAAATTCTATTTGATTATAAATTATCATTTAAACATTTTGATTTTATAATTAACAAAGCAATCTCATTACTAGGTTTCATTAACAGATTGTCCTTAAATCCTTAAATCCTTGTTTACTTCCTTTGTTCTCCCAGTAAATAAAAGCATTGTAAATTAATTTAAATAAAGTATAAAAATATTGACGAATGAGAATATATATCCTGGAAAAGGTTGTGATATCTAAGAGTTTTCTAACATTTTGTAAATATTACTAACCTATCTACAAGAACCATATAACTCAACCAATCACAATCAGCTGGATATGCACGTATGACATACCACTTTACGTCGAGGTACGATCAAGTCAATCAAAAGTGCCTGTAATATACGTATTAAATAACCATTAATCTGTTTCTGCCATCTCCATGTCCGTGAATTGTAATATTATTATAAAAAAAAAAATCTAAATTAAATAAACTCTAAAGGCAATCACAGAAATTCTATAAATGCTTGAACACATTTCAAAATAATTTTCAGAATTATGATCAACTAAAAATCAATTTATAAATTCCTTTAAGATTTTTTCTTTGATAAACCAAATAGTGGCTTTTAAATAAAAGCAACAAATTCGTTTATTAAATTTTAATTTTATCCCTTTTATCTTTAAAAATCTCTTTAATAAAAAAATCGAATAGATGATAAAATTGAATCATTCTTAAAAAAAGAGCTGCTAACCTAGGGGTAACCCAAAGTTCGGAATTTATTAAAATATCGTTGAAATATTTCACGAATGTTATTCTTTTAACCGTGATTTCCATCACAACACTCAAATGACAATATTTTATTTCTTCTCATACTCACAATAAAAAAGAAAATTTGTAATAAAAACCAAAAAATAGATAAAAACATCAACGCATACGGCACGACAACTGAAAGTGATAAATCTTTTATGAGCTATTTTTTAACAAGAAAGCAAAATAGCAGTTATATAAGCATTCAATATTAGAGTCCTAATTTCTTTTAGTAAAATGTGTAATAAAAAAAACCTCATATGAAACTAAATGAATGAATAACATTCAATTTTTATAGGTAATTCTTTAGTTAGAAAGGAGGTGGCACCCGCTACATCCCAGTTATACCAACACTAGGCCAATAATTTTTCCACTAAAGAGAATCACTAAACTGTAAATTATTAATTCAGTTTAGTTCCTTTATGATTCTGAGAATCATCTTCATAGGTACACTCGAAACCTCATACAAACTATAAAACCAATGATTACCAAACAATCTTAATTTAATGCTTCTCATAAGGCTAACAATCTTGGCAACAAGGAACCACGACATAATCGTGAGGTTTATAACTATCAATATAGTTTCTTCGAATGGCTTATACTTTTCGTTTCCTATAAAATTGACGAAGATGATTACAATTACAATGGTATTTGTAACTACGGAATTTATATTTTATATTTTGCGCTAGAAATTTATTTAATTAACTAATAAAATGATTTTTGTATAAAACTTAAATTAAATTTGAATTTTTAACATAATTGCTCTATATATATTTAAGATTTCCTTTCATCGTCTATGAAATATGACAAAATACATTTTATAAATATTGAAGTTTATTTTGGTTGTTTTTTTGGATGGTGATAACCATAAGGTCGTATTTATATTTAAAAAGTTTTACTAACCGATTTGCATAATAACAAACTTTAAACTTTGTTTCATAGAAAGTCAAACAATCAACTTTTAAGTTTTGACTATCTTGTTTCTATGATTATAAAAGGATTTCATTCCAGGATTAAGATTTTATATATAAGTTATATAAATGTTCACAGAAAACTTTTGTATAATATAGATAGAAAATAAAGAAAACAAAAAAATACTTTTAAACATTTTATTTTGTATAGTATTAAATTGAATAATTTAGATGCTAATGACAATGTAAATATTATATAGAAAAACAAGGGTAAAGGCTAATAATTTGTGGTTGCTTTTATAGCAGATTATTATATTCTACCAAACACAAAAAAAACGACATAACTATAAGATTTTTTATATTAAATAATGTTATAGAGTTTGTTATTCGGTTATATTAAATACGTATATGGAAAAATTTGAATAACAAAAAATTAAATTTACTAAATAATAAAATGGAAATCTAAGATTCAATAATTTATTGCGTAGTTTATTTTACGTATAATGTATTCCATTATTTTATAGAAAAATTTACATATGTTCCCTAGATCTTGCATGTATCAAACATATATTTCCTTGACAGTCTTTATGCCAAATTTTCGAATCAAATAAAATTAAAGTAAGGACTACAATTAACCGATCAGTTCAGTTTCAGTAGACTGAAGACATACTGTCGATTTCAATCGATTAATTTGTCAGTTTGAAATTTTGTTATCATCTTTTTTTCTGGTGTTTATGTAATTTTTATTTTGTTTATTATAAAATTCAGGATAATTTTAAATATCCTCTATAAAATTTTCATCAGTCATTTTATAAATATCAATTTTAATTTCTCTTGACATTTCTTTCAGCTTGGATTCAAAATATTTCAATTGTTCCAAACTCGTTCGATCCGTTCCGATTGGCAGCTATGTCATATGTCCACTCAAACGATTTCCCATACAAAACATAAATTTGGGAACGATTTCCCATGAAAACATCAATTTTAAACTTTACTGGAGGAATCGAAACTGAACTGATGGAAACTATGTAGCCCATACTTAACTTTTCCTCTAATCAAATAATTTCAACTCAAAATATTTATTAAAATTTGAAAAAAAATATTATTTTCTTTATTTATTGATTATATTATCATAAATTTGTAATTTTCATTATTATTTATTTACTAATTTACTAATAAAATTGAAATTAAAGATTAAGATTTTTATGGTACTCTAAAATTAAATTAAAGTATCTCCCCGCAAACCAAAACACTTTGAAAAATTCGTGACGGTTTGGATGAACCTTAAAAAACGAAGTGAACTTAATAAATCCAATAAATATGATTTTTAATTCGGTAAGTTGTACAGGCAATGTTTCATCTAAAAGACGTGTTAAAATTTTCTGATTAATAAATTTGATTTGTCATTATAAAAATATAATAAAAAGGATCAATTTTAATTCAAATCGTAGATGAAAATTATTTAATACATTACATTTTTGAGCATACTTAGAAATACTTAAATAGAACTCAAAAGTATTATTTTTATAAATACGACATCTACACACTTACGAGTATCTTAAGTTTAAAAGTGTTTTATATATTCGGCCCTTAGACTTAATTGTTGTTAGTATTATTTGCCCTATCTTCAATCTCACCTAATATTACTACCTGTTTGAATAAGATTAACAATAAACTTTAATTTAAATTATACGTGCTCTATAAAGCAGAATATAATGTAAATGCAGCTATTAAAAACTGGTTGTATATTTGTCTTTCGTAATAAAAAGAAACATTTTCGTTAGGATTTGTATGTTTTTAGTGTTTCTTTGTACATATTTCATTTTTATTATTTAGCTATTTCCACATTTTTTTGTTTTGATGACATATAAAAAATAATAATACCAACTTTATTATAAATGTAAAATGTTTTTAAAAGTCCTTACATGAAAAAACTGGACTTTTGTTAAATATTCTTGCAGCTACCGACACGAATATAATAAATAAGTTAACAAAATTTCAACATTTCTGCACAAAATAAAAAAAAGAAATGCTTTTAAAAATTTATTTTCAATTAAATTGTAAAAATAATCAAGTTTTATATTTGAATTGTTAGAAGGTTTTTGCCATGTGTTTTACTTAATAAATTTTATTTACAACGCGATAAACTATTTAATACAACCTTATTTCCATATTGGTGAACACCTAATTATGCTATTATATATTTTTCGGTATACGTTTAATTGCATACTTCTTATACGATTACACTCAATATACTAGAATCTACACATATGTATATGTTGTCCAGCGGATCACATATGCGGTCCATTGAGATGTAATATTTACCTCGCGAAAAAAAGTGTTTTGTTTCATTTAAATAACGTCTATTGACGCCTTAATGCAAATATAATAAAAGTTTTTTAAAAAAATCGAGTATTTTAATAAATATAAATTCAATTTTAAATTATTTATTTCGGATACCAATGTCCACTAGTTACCAACGTCCACTTGTATGTGGACCCTTTATTGTAATTATGAATACAATTTAATAAATTACAGAATTAAAAAATATTAATTTACCGTGTACTGTTGTTAACATTTGGTAATTCGAAATTTCAGCATGGACCCACTGAAGCTATTACCTGCTACCGGGGTGCACCTGCACGATCATGTAACCAAGCTGTATACCAATTTCATTCTAACCTTAGATACAAAATATTTTTGATATTTTTGTGTACAGCAAAGTAAAAAAAACACTGTTTTCAACATAAAGAGGTTATTCTGGCATGGACCTACTGAAAAATTTGTTAGATTTTTGGAAACATTTTCGAATTATAGTGGATACTGTAAGAATAAATTAAATAATAACTCGATTAATGAAAAAAAAAGAATAAAATTGGATCAATAATCAAGTAATTTCAAGGAAATAGTATCCCAAGGGTTACATAATTAAAAGTAACCTTTAATCCCCTTAATTTAAACTGTATACAATATAACCTAGTATAAATAATATTGTTCATATTTATAGCCATATGAAAAAGATTTTAATAATTTTGGAGTTATAAAATTTAATCAGAGCCTTCACTACAAAAGAATGAATAAATTTGTTTATCTTTTTAAGCAATTAGCATATTGATAGATCATAGTTGTCAGTATACACAAAGTAATATAAAATTATTATTTTTCATCAAAATTTATTCTGATCACAGCATTATACATTACTATGAAAGATTACAGTCCAAATGGCTTATTTCAAATTTTACAATTATCAGCAACAAATTATGACATTTCATTTTAATAGATGTCTCAAAAACAACTCAAATACATTTAGAATTTATATGCAAGAAACCGATTTAGTATTGTATAAATTGGAACTTACAAACTGTGTCGCTTTATTAAAAGTTGTTTGGCTTATTAACACTAAAACTCACAAAACTCTGAAAATTAATTTAATATTTTTACGTTATTTTTTTTTTTATAAAAAAAACCTTTTATTCTACAACAAAAAGTGATTTGATTCACGGGCTGAACTTCTGAAGATGTTATAAAAAAAAACATTAATTTTCAACCCTCCAAAAGTCAAAATCCTTTCAATTTAAATTCATTAAATTTATGAAATTTCCAGTCATTAATTAACACTCTGAAAAAAAAAAAAAAAATCATTTCATCATTATTGAAAATCATGTAAATCCTTTTTATTTAAATATATAAATTTGTCAGAAACATACTAAAATTTTGCGGTCTATATTTTTATAGCTCCTGCTGATTTATATGATAAAAGTCACTAAACTTTAATTCACAATATTTCTTTAAAAAAAATATATAAATAAAACACTTTTATCTCTTATCAGTCCGTATTTGAATAAGAAAATATATAAAAAAAAAATATCCTTTCTTCAGAATTCAAATGAGAATTGACATAATAAAATTACCATAAAATCTATTTTTATATCCTTTTTTTTTTTTTTTTGATATTTCAAAAGAAAAATTCTTGAATATCGTAAATTTATGGACTAATGATATTTAAAAATGTTTGTCTGAAGAATGCTGGGTTTGAATATGTTTTTTTTCTTCAAATATAGACAATATAGGATGACAGGATTTGATTTGTAACGGCGAAGTAATATTTTAGAATATGATTGATTTAATTCGTATATCACAAGCTATACCAAAAAAATTGTATATAATATAATAAAATTTTATGAAAGATTTACGAAGTAGTTTTATGATTCATTTATTTGTGAAAAAAATTTAAATGATTGATTGTGCGGAGTGTGACTTATGTTTTTATTCATAAATCTAAATTTTACTACGTAATTGGAAAAGATAATATGGATCAATAATGATAATCAAATACCAATAACAATAGTTCATAAATTTTCCTTAAGTTTTGGTGAGTCAGAAAAAGCACATTAAGAACAAGGTGATCACAATTTTATATAAACCATTTATGGCCATTCAATTATTAACTGAAACACTGAATATTTGTGATTACTGAGATTGTATTATTGCATTTTACATAACATTATTGATAGTAATAACGAAATCAATATCATTTTTAATTTCTGTTTTTTCCCTTATTATTAAATTGTCTAATCAAACAAAAATATTATTAGCAGTATTACATTTCCCTTATTAAATATTGCTTCGTTATTGGCGGAATTCGATAATGTATCTTGCAAGAATCTTATGAATTCTTTCTTGCAATATTAGTTTTACTTATACTTCTTTGTTTTATTTTAAGTAGCCTGCGGGAAACTTATCATTACAAATACAGGAAGTTATTTTAACGACGAAAAAAGATTGAATAAAGATTTTCAATAGTTTTATTATTATTATTTATTATTTTATGTAACGATATCTTTCATATATTTATTCATATATAAACATTTTCGAAACAATATTTATATTATGATTTATTGATATTATTCGTTCGAATAAATAGTATTTTTCAAATAATTTTCTTGATAAATGAATCTAGAAAAAGGAATAATAGTTTTGATATATTTATAGATTCTTTGAATTGAATTAATAAGTAATTATAATTAGTCTAATTTAATTAGCTATTGAATGAATGTCTGCATCGCTTTGTATACTGTTAAATATCGTAACATATAAATTTATCATTATTTTGTAATTGTTATTTACTAAAATGTATTTACATATAACATTGTCGAATAACGTTATCCGATCACTGATTACGATACCCAAAAAATAGATTAATGAAAAGATTCACAATTACTGCAGGTGGTATAGGTCTCTAATTTCAAAAACAAAGCGAAAAGCTGAAGTCTGAAATTAAAAATATAATATCTTTGTAACATATCTTCAATTACTTCACATATCTTCCCAGCCCTGAATTGTTATCAATTAAACAACAAAAAAAAAAGATTTAAAATCAGCAAAAATGATTAAACAAAAAATGATTTATAAATAAAGAAATTTCCATTTATGTATTTTATATATTATACTCATTGAAAAGATGAAAAACCTTTTTAATAAAATAGGATAAAGGATCTAACTATTTATTTTCAAATATTAAATATCTTAATTTTCCTTCCACTTTTAATATTTTAAATTAGTTCTTTTTTATCTATATATCTTTTATAGTAATAAAAGTAAATGTTTACAATGTGGAGAAAAACCTTACAACAATTTCAAATGAACATATTTGAAATTATATGTAGTCTAAATATTAAAACTTATATAACTAAATAGTAAGTTAGTTTTTATATCTTTTTCGATATATCTTTTTTTTCAATGTTAACCTTAAATTGAAACAAAAGCTTTTAATGTTGTAATTTATGTTTATTTGTCTAAAAGGACTCTCTGTCTATTTACTCACATTTTTATATAGAAATATTTTATGAAATGGTTTTTAGTCCTGCCGGACAAACCAAACTAAACAAAATTAAAATTTAAGAAGGTAATACATTAGCTAAAATATATGAAAATTTTCCTTGGTCCTTTTCTATAGAAGGAAAATTTTGTTATAATCAAAATTTCCAATGGGAAATTTCATTTATTTTGGTTAAAATAATAATATACGAAACTCTATTACAAACTTTTTTTGAAACTTAAGATTTTGAAGTGTGAAAACGTTTTAATATAAATCGTTTGGTTTTTATTGAAGTTTCAGTTTTTATGAAAATATGAAAAGTGAAATTTACTCTAGAAAATGTTTAATATTTGCACATTTCAGTAGAAGTAAATATTTTTCATAATTTTCCAATTCATATTCAGTGTTATTCGAAAAGCCTAATTAAATATCTTAAATAAATATTAAATTTTATTTAATTTTTCATGAGAACAATTGAAAATACATAAATTTTCAAAAGATCGTTATGAAATACGATTCGAAAAACGTTTTTCATCTTAAAAGAAGAAGTTTTATCTATGAAATACAATCAAGGATCAAGATCAAGGATTAAAGAACATTATTTTTTTTACATTTAAATTTAATATTTTTCTTAGGAGACATCAGAAATTACTCAAATTAAAATTATTTTAATTTTAATTTTTCCAATGTTTAAATACCCAACTTTGTCAATATCTTCTTTTTTTTTAATATTATATTTACTTAATTACATATTTAATGATTTTCGGTAGTATGAAAAAAAATAATTAAATTTTTCCATGCGGCAGACAAATTTTCTTTTATTGAATTTCTTTTTGAAGTGGTAATCGAATTTTTGATATAAGAAAATTTCGTGATTACAACCATAATTATTAAAAATTGGGAATTTGACAAATTTTTAATATAAACTTTTTATCCAAACATTTAATAATAATAAAAATATATGGTAATAAGAATTATGTGATAATCAAGAGTCAGAGTAACAAAACTACACTTAAAACTTAAAATTATAAATTAAACTATCCACGAATTTAGACAAATATTTAAAAAAAAAAATATCTAGTTACTTTCTAGATCAAATTATTTTCTTGACATAGTTTTACTTTAAAATTCAATTTAATTTAATTATTATCTGCTTCAGGGTCCTTTATTAATAAATTCTAAATTCCGAAAAATTATTACTTTATGGAAAAATATCATAAATATCTTTCAGATATTAAAGAAAAAACACTTTTAAAACTGTTGATGACATAAATAGCACGAATTTTCTCTTTTGTACAAAAAATGAAAATTGTAATTTAAATTTTTGACTTTTCAGTTTTTTCTTGTAAAATTGTCGTGTTTTTTAATAAAAAAATAAAGAAATGTTCTAGCTGGAATAGCAAAATAAAAAAGGAAAAATTGTTAATTTATGTCAAAAGTACACTCAGAAAAAATATAATTATTGTTTCATAATAATTAAGATCATTAAAAGAATATTTGCAGTACAAAATAATTTTTTTTTCATAAAAGTATGAATTGTAAATTTATTGAAGTTAATTTATAAAGTTAATTTTCCATTGATCTGAATGCCACTGAATAATTTAAAAAAAAAACCCACGAATTATAGTGCAATAATAAGTCAAAATTATGAAAAATCGAAATTTATTTTGAAGTTTTACTATAACTTTACGTATACGTTATCCGTGAACATAAACATTAAACATTAATGTTAACATAATCTACAAAACATTGTAATTGTTGTTGTTGCCATAATATTATCAACTATGATAACTTACCAAAAGAACAAAATATAAATAAAACATGCCGTGCAGCAGAACTACTAGGTAGACCAGTTATATTACTGGTCTTTTTGAGAATAAGCTTTACTTCCAAACTAAGTGGATCAAATGTGCTATAATACTTTATACTGGCATCTTCACTTCATCACCTTTCCATAGCGTAACTTATGAAATTTTTTATAGTGATCATTTACTGTCTTAAATTACATTTTAAAGTTCAGTATAGCACGCCATCTGGTGTAGAAAACTCATTTCTAAAATAATTTTTATTTTCCAATTATAGTTCACGTTCAGAGAGACGTTATGAGCGGTATTGAACCTGTGCTATGCTGCTGCATATATTTAAATAAGTGTATGCAGAGTGCAGCAACGCTATTTGCTGAGAAATAAAATTATCACAATTGTCTGCTAATTAATAGCAGACGATTGTTTCTGCATACACTCTGAATGGCCCCTTATATTTCCAATGCAAGATGTAGAATCATTTTTGATAAAATAAAAATTAATAATAAAAAACTCAAAGAAAATAACGAGGCTATGCAGTTTACACTAGTGTCACAATAATAAATTGTCTACTATTTTAGTTTATACTTTATTGCTCGCTGAGGTCTAATATCAAATTTTATCCGTAAATTTGCATTATAAATTACAATTGTTCCAAAAAAATTCTCTCAAATGAATCGCCTACCGGATAATCTTAAAAATTATGTCAATTTATGCTTTAAAATGCAACTCTGTCAAGAGGTTAAGTTAGAAATTAACAATTTGTAAAAGTTTGCAATGGCTGAGTTAACTTAAACAAAAACAATTTTTTTATTTCTCAGCCTAATAGAAATTAAAATTATTTAAAATTAAAATGGCAACAATTTAAAAAAAAAAACTTATGAATAACGAAAATTGGTGCAATTTTATTCAATTAAATTATTATTTGCAACTTATTTAATTTTTGTAAGTATACTTACAAGAAAAATAAAAATAAAATATTTCTATTTTTTTTTAATTATGTAACTTTTAATATTACATATTCGTAAAACAAAACCATAAAGAAAGTTGACATGCTACGACAAATTTTTAATGTTTTTCTTAATATTTTCTACAACGTAGAGAAATAATAAAAAAAAAAATACCGGAAGCTAAAATAAACATCAAAAGGATACACAAGAAAACTGAAATATTTTTTTAAATTTCAAAGCCGCTACAAAGAAAAAATATTTCTCATATATGCAGAATAGATATATAAAAATAGTATTAAAGTTGAAATACAGAATTTTAATTAAAATTTAAGAAAAATTAAATTTAAAATATGGAATATCTAAAGAGATAATTTAAATTAAATGGAGTTTAACCTTATAACCAAACAAATAAAATATAATTTTTCCAGTTTTCTATATCTTTTATTTTGAACTTTCAGGAATAAAACATCCACACACTTTTATCTTGAGAATAAAATAAAAATAATATTTCAAATATAGAATTATCTTCAATTTTGTTCTTCGGTAGAAAAAGTTTCACTTTTATCCACGAAAAAAGACACAAACGAAGCAGTTTTCGGTCCGGGATAGCAAAAAATAGTTTAAATATGACAGATTTTGTAAAATAAATCAGAAAATTATTCAATGAAGATCAAGCTAATATGACATTATATTATCTACCATTTTGCACGACAATTATCGTTCGATATTAATAGTTTGACTACTGAAATTATGTAACCCGAAATATTGACTGTAGCTATTTATATGATACTATACATAAACGTTCATATCGCTTGTCTTAAATACAATTACGAAAATAAATTAACCGACTATAGTTCAAAAATTGAAATTCACTCATATTTGTATATCGATATATTTGCAAAATTGCATTTCAAACATTCATTATCAGGTGGCGAAAAGTCATTCATAAATATTTACACCTTGAATATTCTGATCCTCAGTAATATCTGTGCTTTCTGCTTTGGTATCCATTTCGTATCATACTATTTTAATTTTTTAACAAATAATTGAAGCACGTTTTGCAGTTACTCTATTCACTTTGACTTTGTGCATAAATACAAAAATTTATTTAATTTATCATTTGAAGAAGAATTTCTGTCTTATTTTGTTGCAAAAATGTTTAATAAAATCTTTTTTTTTTAACGATACTTCAATTTTATGTTAATATTATTTTTAAAAACAAACTTTGTCATAACAATTTTCTGGTATTTTGTTTGCCTTTTTATTATATTAAATATAAAATTGATGTTATTTTTATAAAGATAGATCATTAAATTTATTATTACTATTTATTTTACGTGCTTGTGCATTTATAATAATTTTTAATATGAATTTTTAAGTAAAATATCTAAAATGATTTTACCATTATATAAAATTTCCTTTAATATTAAATGTTGCAACTAAAAGTTAAGTTTGTACATTGTTGTTGTTTTAGAAATTAGAATTTACTATAAATAAATTCTAAATTTTTAAAAATATAGTCTAAATTTTGTTAAAACGTAACATAAATTTTATGATTTTATGTTGAATTTTATTTGTGTTTGTTGGGGACATATTAAATATCAATTATTTTGAAAAAAAAAAAAAAACTTCCGAATTTATGTATAAACTTTTCCATAAATATAAAAACAATTTTTTATTATTTTTTTTTCTGATTAAAAAGAACAACAGAAATATAAACTTTGTTTATCCTTAATGGCAATGAAAAATAATCCTGCGATTTGTTGATTTTTCCCTTAAAGGAGCAACTTAATACTTTTGAAATTTCTAGTTGTTTTACGATGAGTTATGAAATAACTATTAAATATTGCAATGGAAAGATCGATTGTAAATATGTATAAAAATTTCTCAAATATATTTTTAGTTATTTGTGAGATACGAAAAATACGTTTCATTTTAAACACTGGCTATTTGATAATAATATTGTTATAGTAAATGTTTTTCGATCTAAATAAAATTTGACAGGTAAATTTCGTGATATGTAACGTTCCGAATTATATTTGATTTTTTCTAGGGCCATATTATTATAGTTATTCGATTTTAATCAAATTTAGAACATAGCTTTCTTTACCAGATATAATTATCACCTGTAAATCGTTTACTTGAATGAATCATATTTAAATATTTCGGAAATATATATTTAAAATAAATTTCTGATTTCCTCATGTGAAGTTTCATATATTTTCAGAACTCTGAGCCCTGATGCAAAAATAGTAACCAGTCAATTTAAGTTTTTTTTTTATATTTTTAAATATATTTTATTTTATCAGACTTAGAACCGCAATGTTCTATCAATTTTTATAACTTACTTCTTTTTTTTAAGCTTGTGCAAGTGACAACGGAGGGAAGTAGTTTTATTTTTAGAACTGCGAATCCTTTATACATGGATAATTTTCTAGCTCAAGTTTTTATTATTTTTTATTTTTTACTAACCACTGATTTGTTGTACTACTTTAGTGCTTATATTAAGTTTGTTTTCGGTGAAAGAAATATTAGAGTTCAATCTACTATGGATAGTGCAAGAAAGTTCAAGAAATCAAGCTTAAAGATAACGATATTATTAACAATATTTCTCTTTATGCATGCTTTTGCTGATCCAAGCAAATCAATGGTAAGATGTTAAGGAGTAATGCAAATTACATAATCAATTACAACTTATTATATTATCGACACAATACTTTCCTTGATGTTTTTAAAAGAATTGTTCAACCAACCTTAAGTTTTATTCAACCCCTAGTTGCCGAGCTCTTTTTCTGTATTTAATACTTCTTGAATTTAACTTTAGACGACGACGCACATTTACTTTATATTTCTTCAAGTTAAATGTCTAAGAATAAAATTTATAACGCAAATAAAACTTTTCTAAAAATATAATCATTCAATGGGGAGAAATAAGTAAATTTATTAAATAAAAAATTAGTATTAATCATGGATAAGTTTACATTGAAATTCGGAGCAAATAATTTAATTTTTAAATGAGATGTAGACATTACCTACTGCTAGTTGTCTGATCATTGTCGAATCTAGGTAAAAGTTTTACGTAATTATTATAGCTTAAAATAAAATCTAAATGAATTAAAGTTCTCTAATTGAAAAAGGTATACGATTTAATTTAGAAATGTTTAGATGTTAAAGAGAACTATTTACACACATTTATTTATAGATATCCTTTAGAGGCCCTTAAAAAGAAGGATTAAATTTTACATAATTTTACATACGCTACTCTTACATATTACCACAGAATTTATACTTTTCACTATGAAGTGATGATACAACTTTTTATACCGGCAAATAAAAATGGTGCGATAATATTTGAAATTTATGAAACCGATAAGTCCGAAATGAAATTTTAAGCAAGTTCCCTTGTGAAATTAAGGAAGTTCCGATAAAAACTATGGATATAATAAAAGATAAAGTGTTTTTGGACAATTTTCAGATAAATTAAGAAATAGTAAATAATATTCAGCTAAAAATTTTTAATTTTGAGATAAATAAAGGCATAGTTAAAGTAAAATGGCTTTTAAATTATAATAACAGAAATTTATTAATGCTAAAACTTCATTAACATAATATAAACAAATTCTTTAGTCTGTCATAAATTAAATTTTTCAGACTTTTCTGATATCGAATATTATGTCTAACGAAATAATTACAAGCCTGACCTCATTAAATGTGTAATTCTTACCTAATAATGTCCTTTGAAACATTTGAAATAAGTTGATCTCAATATGAAGATTGTCTCCTTCCCATGCAGTTCGAATAAAACATAAATTTCATAGACCAAAAGTAGTACATATATTTTACAGGTATGTATTACATTAAATTTTTTACATCAATAATTACAATTTATTTTTTCTTTGGCTTATTTTAAAACTTATTTTATTTATTTAAGTAAATTTATTTATAATTTTAATATTAAAAAAATAATTATGATTATTTAATTAGTATAAAATTTAAGATATTTTTATAATGCTAGTAAGCATTAACGTTTACACTATTTAAAGAGTTTATAAAGTTTATATCCATTGATATTTGATATCGACTAATTTAAGAATCTTATTAAAAAGCTTGAATCTATTGAGGTTGATCAGAAAACAACTAGAAATTTGTTGTTTTCGGACAACAAAGTATTGACCAATAATTGAAATGTGGACGCTATCAGAAAAATAATTCAATACTATGGAAATTTACGAGTAAAAGATACTGCAACAATTTTAAGTCTAACGTGGAACAACAACCAATAAAAAACTAACTTTTCTGTCATATTTTTAAAGCAAGGCTCAAGTTGGGCTGTCAATTCTAAAAAATTAAAATATAAACTTTTATTTTATTGGTTATGTACGTAGTTTACTGATACTTTCATTTTTTCATCTATTTTTATTGAATTTTTTGGTAATATCGTAATACTTAAACTGAAAATTGTTTAAATATTAAAACTTAAACTGAAATTTTTAGTTTAAGAAATAAAATAAAAATAAAAATTGTTCCAAGATTAAAAATTTTCAATGTTTGTAAGATATTATTTAAACGTTCTTCTATAGTGTAATCGCAATTTCAATATCAAAGTAAAAATGATATAATTCTATTTTAATTAATTATATTTTTTTTTTATTTTTTAAATATTATTTTATTATAAAATTTAAGTACATTCTTAACTAAATTAATAAAAAAATTACTCTCTGAATATTTCAAATTTATTTCTTAACAATTTTACAATAAAAACAAAATTAATTTAATTCTATTTACATCAAAAACATAAAATATCTCTTAAAAGTTAATATGATTTGTTTACATATTTTTATATATACCGTATTTAGATAAAAAATAGGAAAATAAAAACACAATTTTTTTAAATTATTTACATAAATCCGCCATATTTATTTATTTATATATTTTTGGTCAACCGAAAAGATTTTCAAATTTCATTTTATATGTTTTTTTTTTATGTTGATAACATCAAAAGAATAATTTCGTCCTTTTATTATAAAATATGAAATAAAAATAAAGAGAGCACAACCCGCTGAATAATTTTAATTAAGGAATTTAACCTTTAACTTTTCAAAAACATAATGAAAAAAAAAATGTTTTTAATTAATTTATTTAAATTTTAAATTATTTAAATGATTTTATCTAATTTCATTTTGCATAATAATTATGATAATTACCAAAAATAAATATTTTTTTTTTAGATTTGCATTTTGAAATTTGGCTTTACATAAACATAAATTTATAAATATTATTTACACAACATAGTTTTTTTTATTTTAAATACTACACCTTTTCCAATTGTAATTCAGAAATCATCAGTTGTAATTCAGAATATTTTAACATTTCAATTGGATCTTTCATTACGAAATAAATATCCTCCTAACCGCAACACACATACTGTCGTCTCATTTATTACTACATATTTCAATGGTAAGTTGTGTTATCTGCAGCAATCTCTAAAAATTTACCAATTGATTACCCATTTTTTGCAAGTGATTTGACCTAACATTCGCTAACTATGAAGTAAATTAACATCTTCTACATTATATACATAAAATTTTTGTTGTGGAAAATGCTGCAATTCAACGAATGTTGAAATGTTCTGAATTACAATTGATACTTTCTGAATTACAATTGACTAATCTGAATTACAACTGATGATTTCTGAATTACAATTTGAAAAGGTGTAGATATTTGAAGTATCTTACATTCTTATATGCTTATATACTAATTAAATTTAAATATAAGCGAAAATTATATAAATATTTATAAATTAATTTGATTAACAGTCTCTGGTTAGGCCTTTTGAATCTTTTGACCATGATACACGAAGCTTTTCTCGTCAAGGGATTTGTTCTTTATTTGAGTTTAATATTGGAATCGATGCTGAATGTCCATTATTTACACAATTTTCAGCAAAAGTTGTTTGCATTGTTTGCTAAATTTTGTAAATAGATAAATTTAATTTTATAATTTTATTTTATTAATAATTTTAAGAATTTTTTTAAATTATAATTCGAAAACTAAGGTTAATAATCGATAATTATAGGTCGAAAAGTATACAAATGATTGTCGACGAAAAAAATATCGACTTCTGCGAGTATAAAAACCAAGTCTTCAAAAAATTTAAGTAAAATTACTACATTTCCGATGGTTTTTTATATGATCTAAATTCAGTTTTTCATGATGTTCTGTTTTTTTATTTAATATTTTCATCAATTTTATACATCTACGAAGTCTATCCATTAATATTTTTACCGAAACAAAAATGCCCGAACTTTTATTTTTGTGAGATAATTTTTACAAAATAATTTTCATTTTCTTCAATTACCTGTCTTGTTAAATCTCTATTAATATCACGAACACTTGTCAATTGGTAATTACTTCTTGTACTTGGACTAATATTATTTAGACGTGATGCTGGTGTACTGTGATTTAGGGATCGGTCTTCAACTTTAGGTCGAGCACATCGACATTTTTCTAAAGCATTATGAAATTCTCGTCGAAATTTACCTAATTCAATAATTATTTTTAATATTTATTCATCACGTTTTAATAATTATTAATTTTTAATTATAAATTAATGTTTTGTTGAGCACTTACCACTCATAAAATTATAAATAATTGGATTTATTGCACTATTTGCATAGCATAACCAATGTGATAGTAGCGAAAATATACTCGTAATTTCATCATGTGGTAAATTATTTGTATATCTATAAAATGAAAATTATAGGAAAAACTTAAAATAAGAATTTATTCAGTTTGAAAATTATATTTATTGTTAATTCAATATTACAAATTAAAAAAAAATCTAATTTAGATTTCATAGATTGTACTATATATAAGTCGCAGAAATGCTTTGCAATTATGTCATTAAACAACAATTACGGAATGTTGACAACCCACCACACGCAGAAGTATACAAACAGCGGAACATATAATTGTGAAGAACTTGTGAAGCCAAGAAGATTCTGAGCTTCAACGAATGCGTGTAAATGAACCGACTTTAAACTAACAGAGTATAGTAATTAAAAGATCTTTGAGCTACCTGAAGATTACCTCTTCTTAATACCCTTTTAAATATGTAAATTTTGTTGTACGCTTTTGAGTTGTGGTAAAATTTTCAAATTATTAATTAGATGAAACGTGAAGTTGTGAATTTCAATAAAAAATGAGTTTTCCATCGAAGATGTGATTTTCACTATATACTTTGAATCTTAAATAAAATAAGTTATTCTGTTAAAAAATAACCAGGGAAAATAATTTGAATTGATGTTGGTTAATGGTTTCACAAAAACTTCATTAAAACAAAATATTTTTTCTGGTTCAATTTTGGTAGTTTTGATTATACATGTAAAAAGAGGCAAATATCTTTGACGAATGGTTTCTCATGATTTTTTATGACTTTGACGCAAGTTAGTAGCATTTTTCTCATGAGTTTGACGAAAGTTAGTAGTATGTTTTCCAAAACTGTGCAGCAGTAATTCAAGCTTTAATGTTTTTTTTTTTTTTTGGTATAATTAAATAATTTTTATTTTCATTTAACTACTTTTATTAAGCAGCTAGTGTCTAAGTCTATTAACATTTATTTGTTTTCGATTGTGGAAACATCTGAGCTAGAGCTTAATATATTGCTGATAGTAAAATTATTTCTCAGCACGTGAGAAAGTGCAAAAAGTCAGGCTTAAGGTTAAAAGATATTGTTTTTGTTTATGTTTCCTTTTAACATAGCCATACTAACAATAAATCTCCTTATGCTTGTTTTCGGTGATCCAAACAAATTATCAATGTCTTTCTCAGGTACCCCATTTTAATTTATCATGTATTGACGTTGGTAGACACTAAATCTTTTAAATCGAAATTTGTTTCTTTTTTATGGTTTTAAAAAAAAATCGGATTTTGTTTTGAAAATTAAAAAAAAAATATTTCGTAAGTTTCGATTTCGGTTTTTAAAAAATATAATAAATGTTCAAAGTTTTGGTTTTGGTAGCTTTCATGGCTTTGACTTTGGTTTTGAAAAATATTATGGCGTTCATGGTTTTTGGTCTGGATTAAAACCAGTTTCCATCCCTGATAAAAAATATTTCTTGTATGAAAGTTTTAATACAAATATCTTAAAACCTCACGTTTTTATGTTAAATGCTTCAGTATGAATTAAACAATCCGGTGTGGGGTGTCGACATAAGATATTAACTGATTAATACGATCTTATTTACTTCCAAGTAACAATTTAATATAATTCACAACTTGAAAATATTGATTTTCTGTTGTATACACATTAATTTCCGCACATTAATTTCCATCTACTAATTGGAAATAATACTGTAAAACACACTCAGCATTATTATCTAATTAATAAAATGTTTTACATAAAATAAGGAACATATAAACTTACACCATTGCTAACATAAAATTAAATTCTGAACTATTTATACAAATTTGATTTTAATCGATACCAATTCAAAAGTATAAAAAAAATTCAATTACCATGAAATTATCCGTAAAGTGGAGAAAATCAGTCAGAAATTTAATTTTTTTTTTTATTTTGATTTCAATATGTAAGAAGCGCCAAATACAATTGTAGATTTATATAGTTTAAACTCTTAAACCCAAATCAGATAAATCTGTTCAGATAAAACTGTTTTTTGTTAAAAATTCTCTTCAAATTCCGACACTTTTAAAATGCCAACAAGTCAAAATCTGTGACACATTCAATATTTCATCAAAAATAATATTTATCTGTAATTTCTAGAACATTTTGTTCGGTATTATCGAGATTTTGAAAAGGACTTTTACCGGTAAGTTATTTTTTAAACTGGTGGTTATTCTTTTTATTTCAAATATTGTATATTGAATTAGTGTGAAATTTTTAAAATAGATGACTTCATAAGCAGAATTTAATAATGTTAATGTGCGTAATTAAAAATACTCCAAAATAATTAGTTAAATTTGATTTTTTACAGTGTTTCAGCAAATCGCCATAATAATATTTATATTCGGAAAAACTACAATTAATTTTTCAATAATTATATTACACTTTAAAATTTCTTTAAAATCAATCACGCTATAAATTTTGATATAATATTATATAAATGCAACTATTAATTTCAATTTGATTATTCGTTTTGGCTTGGTTATTTGCAGATCAAATTTTAAACCCTAAATTAAAAATTAGAATTAATTATTTGATTCGAGATTCAAGTTCCAGAATTTACAATTAATAATTCAAATTTAAATTCAAAATTAAATTATAATTTATAGTAACTTTTAAATCGTTTTTTAGATTGATTTAAATTGTTATGAAATTTCTATTCCAAATAGATTTTTCCCAATTCTACAATTTTCATTTTTCCGGAAATATACTTTATTGTGTTTTGAAATATTTGGTTGCTCTTCAGTATTCACCTAACAAATTGACGCTTAAACTTAAGTTTTATGGTATGTAATTAAAATTATTGAATTAAATTTAATATTTTGGCTACATATCCAATTAGGGATTATGAAAAAATGGTCCATAAAATAATTAAAAACTGAAAACTAAAACATATTTTCTAAATAAACAAAAAAAAAACATGAATAAATCAAATCTCACCTTAATATATTAAATGCATGTACTGGAAAATAACAAACTGCAAACATTATAACAACAGCAACCAACATTTTAGCTGCTTTACGTCTTGCTCTCAATTGTCCCATTGTACTTGTATTAGCTGATGCTGGTATTTGTGATCCTCTGGCATCTAAAAAATTTAAATAATTTTTATAGATTATAAATTTTTTTAAAAATCTGATAGAAGAAAATTTTTTTATTCGAATTTTTTGTTCTATTTCTTACATGTGTAATGATGATGATTACGAGATTCTCTGTGACCTGGTATAGTTTCTGACCTCCAAAGTACACGTACAATTTGAAAATATGCTATTATCATCAAGAATAATGGAAATCTGTTGTAAATGATTCAAAATGAAATAAAAATTTAATAATTAATTAAAGACAATAAATATTTAATTTTATATTTGTTCGAAATAATTATTCATTTTATTAATTAAATATTTACGAAAACAACAAATGTTGATTGAAAAATTAAATATAATAATGATTAATTTGTGGTTTTATGTTAATTGTATGATTTTTCCATTAATTTAATAATTTAACATTAAGGGCGGATTTCACAGTGGAAGCTTATATTTTTCGGTTTAACTTATTTTCTGGGTTTCTCATTGCAAGCTTAAACATAAGTAATACTTAAAGTGAGGTTTATCTTAAGATGCAGTTTGGATAGAGCTTAAGTTTATATATACAAATAGAAAATAAATTCATTGACATTTAAACGCTATTAGTAAAAAATTATTAGAAAAATTCTAAAATTGATGCTACATTTCTTTTCTTTCATATTATAAATTTATATTGTTATACATTAAACATAGTTTATAATAATTTACATTTTTTGGTTTAGCTAAGCTTATGGAAAATTTTGATAACGAAAAGTGAACTTAAGTTACAGGCTTAACCAATTGTGGTTTTGTTAACCTTAAGCTTCTACTGTGGAATGCGCCTTAAAATATATTAATTTGATATATAAATAAATATTATATTCAATTAAAGAAATAAGATAAATATTTAAATATTATATAAATTTCATTATTAATGTTGTGAAAATTTGATTTCGGGTATTTTTATAAGAATGTTTCTTAAATAATTAAATAGAAATTAGGTTTTATAATCGAAATGCTATTAATATTGAAATATGCTTGCTTAAATGCACGTTTATTCCTTCTATGCTTGACATCCAATTTTGTTAATATTCTAAGCTCAGAGTTGGCCCTGAAGTTACCAAAACTGTAGGCTTCTTAGGGTATAAATTTAATTTTTTTAGTAAATTAATTTTTTTGTTCTGAGTCCATACTATACAAAACTAATTGAAGCTTAATCCATTTTTATTGAAAATTACTTTCCTTATTTACAGTCAGAGTTTCAAAACGAAATATTAAATATAACGTTACATATTTGGTTATATAACGAAATAAAATATGTTTTTCGTTTCGTTATTCATATAAGTAACGAAAAAAGTTTCTGATATCGTTATGTTATAACCTTATAATACGTGATGTTATAATACGAAAACTAAACAAATTGATTCCGATAAAATTACGTTTACCATTATTGTAAAATAATTCAATTTTTGTAACGTTATTTTAATAAATAACGCTAATTCATTTCAGTAGTAATAATACAATTTTACATAGACTATTATAGAAACAAATTTCATATTATATCCAAGGAAAATATCAAGTAAATCTTCATATTCAAGGATACTTTTTTGAACCTTTTAATAATAATTTAGTTTATCAAATAAAAGTAATTTTGTCAAATATAAATAACAAATAAATATCCGAATTTTATTATATAGTTAAAAAAAAAGAAAGAAATTTTCAATAAATCATGACTTTTGGCCGAAATTTTGACATAATTACAAAAAGATAATTAAATATACGTCTTATTAATAAAATCCTTATTGTACTCTCCCATTAAAGCAAAAAAAATTCTACAAAAGAAATTTAATATGAATTTAAGATTGAAGGAGATAGGCGACACAAAATGATGTATCACAAAAATCACAGAAGGTTTCAATACAGAATATCTCAGTAAGAATTATTATATTTTATTTTACGAAACCATGAAAGTAAAATATGAATGATAGTTCCATTTAATCATAAATTGATTTTTTCCATTTAAATGTGTTTGAAATTGAAATGATCTATAGAAAATTTTTAATGAAGAATATAATAAAATCAATTCAAACCAATAATGTCTCTGAAAATAATAATTTAATATTCATAAAAATTATGCGTTATATCCATAAAATTAACTTATAAATCTATAATAAAATGGTTTTCAAATTATTATAACTTTCTTATTAAAATTCGATTAATATCATTATCCATTTCTAACATCCTGTAAAACGTTATAAAATATTTAATGGTAATGTAAATTTTAAATGCAAATTTATCATAAAAAAAAATTCTTTAAATCTTATTTTATCCTTTGTATTAAAAAAAATAATAATAAGAAAATATCCATAAATGCTATAAAAAGATATTTATCTCAACATTTATTTAACCCTCCATTACTCATGTTTTTTGTTTCTTACTTTCTATACGTGGAAGGTGGAACCCATCATCATCATCATATTTTTAAATTTATTTCTAAGATTATCCATATAAGCATTCAAATTTAAGTATTTATTAAATTTAACTAAACAAATTGAGACTGCAAAGCATAGAAACACATTTTGCCTGAAATATTTTAGAGTTTGCAAAAAAATGACTTTAGGTATCGGATGTGTAATTTTGTTTTTTCAATAAGTATTAGACATTGTACATCCGTCAAGATCCACATTATATATCGGTAACCCGAATTAAGAGTAACATTAGATATCTAAAATCAAAACGTCAATCGATATCAATATAAATAGACTGGATACTAAATGCTATTATATTCAATTATCGGACACCGATTACACAGCGGGTTAATAAAAATATATTCTTAATAACAATATTTAGCAATATAAATAAACCAATCATAAAATTAATGCCATTGATGATAAAGAATTTGTATTAATATAATTTTCTTTTTCCACATTAAACGTTCAGCCATTATTAGTATCCAACCATTCTAATTTATCAATCAACAATATCTATACAAAAAGCTTAAATTAATCAATATAAATACTTACACATAAAGCGTAAATAATCGTACAATATAAAAGTTTTTTTCTGTCTCGAATGGCCAATTTGTTACACATTGGGTAAATAATACAGATTCATATCTTAATTCCATTTTTTTTAGGGTCAATGCTAAAAACTCCGGAAAAGCTAAATAAACAAAAAACAAGAAAAATATTGTTATAATTTAAATTCCCATTGATAATAAATAATGATTTTACTAAATATATGAATTATTCATTTTGAACTTAAAAAGGATCAAACGACGATTTTATGATGATATATGTTAAAGAAAAACAAAAAATTTCATTTAATTTTTACTTACCCGATAAAAGTGCTATAGTCCATATAAATGCTACTGATGCTATTGCTCTAGTAATTTTTGTCCTGTAACGTAATGGAAAACATATTGCATACCATCTGTCCACTGATATGAATGTTAATGTTAATACAGATACTGTTACTGAAACAGTCTTTAACAAAAAATGAAAATGAAAGAAAATTATTTAATTTTTTTTTTGTTATTATAAATATGTTTATGTAACAATTTTAGTATAAACGTGATTTGAATAATTTTTAGCTTGAAGATATTATAAATTCCAAATGAAATTAGATCACAAAGTTTTTTTTTTTTTTTTTTTTCATTTTCTATTAAGGTCGAAGGGTCAATAGTTTTTATATAGTTTTTTAATATATTTGCATGTATGTACCTTTAAAATGTCAGATGCAATAATATACCAAGTCAAGTGTTAAGTTCAATTTAATAAAATTGAAACATAAATTTATGTATTAACAAATTTACTCATATAGAAATTTAAATCAGATTTCGCTGTTGTCGCCAAAACTTATAAAAACCTATTGGAATTAGTGATCAGAGCATTGAATTAGAAATGGAAAAACTACTAAAATTCGATTTTTTTTTTATTTATGTTGCAATATAATTTAATATTTTACTATCTGATGATGATATAAAATGCATAATATTCATAAATAATAAAAATATTATGCATTTTTATCATCATCAGAGGGTAAAATATTAAATTTAAATAATCTTTAAGTATACACTTTTTTAAAATTTGAAATTTCTTTATATTTTTTAAACAAAACAATTTACATAAAAATTTTAAATATTTCATAATTTCATAACCGCATAGTCTTTTGTACACAATTTATTTTACATAAATTTTAAATATGTTTTTGATATATTTCGCAATATTTATTTGAACATTGAATAAACATATGTTCTGTATAATACTAAATCTATCTTATCGATAAAAGTGTTTTAAAAAAAAAATGAATATAATTTTTTACATGTCAAGTAGTTCGGTACCTCAAGTTTCTGTATTGTGAAAATATTGAAAAAAAAAAAAAAAATTAAAATTTCATTTGACAAATTTCATATTTCTTCTTTTTTTTTTTTTTGGTTCGGAAAATTGTCTAGACTTATTAACATTGTGTTGAATTTCATTTTGAAAGATTGTTACCTCTAAACTTTCATTTAAATAGGGGATGAATTTATTCAGTATTATATATTTATAAATTATAACTTTTTATATACAGAATAATGTATAAATAATGGAACGTTTTTCAATTGTTGATGCACAGATCCGAGGAAAACTATAAAATAAAACAGATCGTACCGCTTTTGGCAATGTTATATTATCAAAACTATATTTAGACTTGTTGACAAACTGATTTCTCTCGAAACGACTTAGTGGATAAACAGATTAAACAAATTTGAATACGAACTTTTTATTGGATACTAAAATCAGTAATCAAGGAAAATTATCTTCAAATTATAAGTTTTCTTTGCAATTATATTATTTACATTAAAATTTTTATGTTAATGGTATAATAATAATCAATTCAGTTAGCTTTTTACATAGAAGTTTCTGTAGAACGTAATTGCGTATAAATACGTAATTGAATTACGTATATAAAGAGTCTTACTGCCTGATTACTATCACACCATACTGAAGTTAAGCTAGGGAAAGAGAGATATTTTTACATAATTCTCTGTTATTTAAATATATATCAGCAAAAAATATTAATTTTTTCCAAAAATTTTGTTTTCTATAATTAATTCTGTCATATATCATAAAATTTATTAAGAAAAACATCATCCCTGAGTGTATTTCAAATATAATTATAACTACACTATCATTTATCATCATTTCATTATCTACGCAAACACTTGATGACTTCATATATAACTAATATTTTCATTAATCAGCAAAAATAATGATAACATTTCTTGAACAATAAATTTATTTTAAACCCTTTTTAACAAACATTTTCTTTAAATTTATGAAGTCAAAAAAAAAAATTGTCTGAAATTGTTAAGAAAAATGAATATTTCATTCTATAGTAAACCAGTAATATTTGTAATTTCCTGAAATAAATTAGTGTACGTACTTTTAAAATTGTTTTTCTTGTTACGATGTTATCATTATTTCTAGTAAATTCTAGTATACAGTCATAGAAGAAAAAAAATTGATGAAAATTTTCCTAGCAATACAAAAATAAAACATTTTCATTAATTTGTTAATAAAAACTGAAATTTTTGTTTTTATTTCTTATCATTTCTTCATTTTCCTAATAAAATTTTCACTTTTCCTTTAGAGCAGACATAAAAAACTGTGTTAACTTAGGATACTCAAAAAGATGAAGTTTGTTAAAACAGCCCTTTGTAAAAAAAAAAATAGGAATGTCTGATTTATCTAGGGTCTAGAATATCAAGAATTTAATTTATTTTATATAATACAGACATTTTGATAGGGAACCACAGAATTCGCCTAGAAAAGGAAATTTAACTTTTCATTTAAAGCTGATAGCAATTATCATTCGTATATCTGCATCCGGTTACTAGAACTTGAACGTTTCCTGTTACACGGATATACAGATTTTCTTTATATCCGTTTTATTTCTACCCTCAGAAATTAAAGAAAAATTTCTTTAAACAATATCAATTTTTTCAACAAATCTTTCCATCACAATACATTATAGTTATTCCGTAATTCATCGTATACAAAACTGGTACAATAAGGATTAGTAAATGTCCTTTTTATTGCAAAAAAAAAATTGTTATTAGTTTTTCCCAAGGTAATTTGATAATAAAAAATTATTTAAGTTTTCCGTTCTTATTTTAATTCCATCCGACATTAAACAGAATTTTTAATTATCTCATTTCGAATCTCGTATATTTTATTTGGAGTATGGGTAATGAAAATGAAAATTTATATAATTTATTATTTCGGATTCACATTAATCATTAAATGCAAAAAAAAGGAAATTAAATTGAAAATTTAACTAACAAAATAATCTAATAATATAATTTATATTGTGTCCATTTTCTTTTTTTTGCACATGCTTATCCATAAAATTAATTTTCATTTTACTGATTTTTTAACGAAAAAAATATTTAAAAGTTTGTGCCCTTCAATATTATTTCATTTCTTAATTAAATTTTATTTTACACAAAATATAAATAAAAACTTTTTTAATTTAATATCAAAATAAAATCTGAAAAATAAAATTAAAAAAAAAAAAAATTAAATTACCTGAAAATATAAAACAATTTTACACATTGATTCACCAAGAAACCAAGTTTCTGTCACATCCCAGACAACAGTGGGTGGTAAACAAATGAATATTACAAAAAAATCTGCAACAGCTAAATTTACAATAAATACATTTGTTACAGTTCGCATTGAATAATTTGTGTAAACAGCTATACAAACGAGAGCATTTCCAACCTGAAATTGATAAGAAAATTAAAATTATTTAATTTGACAGAAACGAAATTTATTAGTGTTTTTTGGTGTAAGGAAAGTTGATTATAATCGTCTTAAAATAATTTAATTTTTCTGTCAGTATCCTTTTAAGAGTTGTAATTTTTTTTAAACGTCAAAATTTTTGCAAGTGGCTAAGTCATATGGTAAAGCGCGGAAAATAACATTAACAAAACAAGTAATAATGCATATATCGAGTGGAAATCACTAGCTCTCGGTGAATAAAAAATTCTTGACTAATAGTTTACAAAATTGTATTTTTCATTTACTTCTTCTAAAGCTATTATAAATTTATTACTAGCTATGTATTTTCCTCATAAAATTTAATGAGTTATTAATTTTCATATTGTACTAAATGAATTATATAAGTATAATTAATAATAACATAATTAATTTACCAAATTAAGTGAAAGAATATTAATTTTCTTATTAAGAATCTTGTTAATTAATCTTTACTTATGACGATCTCATTCTCAAACGTCTTATAACGAAATAGCATTGCATATTTCATAATCAGTGTTTGCATGAAACAGTTTTGAGCCACTAAAGTTTCCTAGTTGATTTTGACCAATGAATGCAATGAGTGGATTTAAAATGTCAACAATAAAGTATTTAAAATTTATACTTAAATTTCATTTATTTAATTAAAATTCGTAAATAAAATTTATTACAGCTTTGCATTGTAATAAAGTTTATAGAAATCCCAGGGACCAAACAAAAATATTAGTTTAAAATATTTTAAAGAAAGTTGTAAAAAGGATATAATCCACGTAATAATTAATAATAATAAATATTCTACTTTTTCTGTAGTGAATTCATCCGGAATTCATTTTTTCTATGGTCCTTTTAACTACCTTGGATATTCACAAACCGAAAATCTAAGGACTTTTTAAAGTTAACAAAATCATATTTTTTTACTGGTTGGTATTATTATCACTGCCAAGAATTTGCAACGAAAAAAAAAAAACATATTTTCAGGAAATTTAATAATTTTTAAATTCCTTTTTGAATAAAGTTTTTTGCATCATAGAATTTTTTATTTAAATTTTTTTCCTTGAGAATAATTTTTCATCAATTTTTTTTTTTTAGAATCTAAAGTATTTTTTGGCAAATACTTTCCTGGGGATTTGCTATAAAAAAATTATGAGATTTCATATTCTATGTAGGCAATATACATAATTTCATAATTCCAGCTCTTATAGACAAATATAATTTTAATTTAGGTACATCAAATTTATTCAGTTCTGCTGGTGTTATGAGTAACCAAAGAATGAATGAGTGAATGAATCTAATTTGTATGTATTAAATAAATTTCACTTAAATTTTCATTAATATTGAATGAATAATAGAATTATGATAATAATATTTAAGTAAAATGATTTCCTTTATTTTGGTTTTCCTTAACTTATTTTTGAAAATTGAATATTATATTTTTCTGATCCATATTTTTGAAATTTTAATATATATATATATGATAGTGAAAATGCGGTAACCGATTTTACTAAAGCAATTCCACTCGATCCACTCGTTAACACTTAAATAAATAAGAAATTTTCACCTAGTGAAATTATTAAGTGAAATTACCTAGTGGAATTATACCAAGTAGAATTGTACAGCTGCAATCGTGACCAATGGAATTGTGCTTGTGAAATATAATCGAAGGTTATACAAGTATTACAAAAATGAATCAAAAACTCTGTTTAATCACAAACTATATTCATCCAATTATTTTAATTAATTTCATATTTATTCAATTTATATTATTTTATGTATTTGTAGTATAAAATCTTCAACTTAAAGTGCTTTAAAAAACATTTTGATTACTAAAAACTTTGATTAAATCGTCGATATTTATTCAATATAAATTTTACAATTATTGAGACCAGATTTGCGTTTTCCTTACCAAAAACTATTAACAGAATTCATAATTGAAAAATATCACAAAATTGCTCGAATGTACAATATAAAATTTGACAAATTTCAATTGACTGAATGCTCAATTTACCGAATACACAATAAACGGAAAATAAATAAAAAATTTGTATTTATTGAATTTATTTTTCGGTAATATCGAAATTTATTTTTAAATTTCAATTGATTAATTTGATTTTAGATCAACTAAGTGTTCTGTCGGTTAGTTGTAAATTCGGTTAAAATCTTTTCGGTAAACTAGCCCAGAGACTATATATGAACATTTTCTTCAATTTAATAATATATATTTTATAATTAATATTGATTTTATCCTTACCAATCCTGTTAAAAATACAACACAATGTGATGCAATTAATATCCATTCTGATGTCCTTGGATAAACATAATCATAAATATATTGCATATATTCTTCATATGTAGCATTACATGGTACAGTATCATCATCACATGACATTGTATTATTTGTGCAATTGACACTTTGTTCTGATGTACATGATGTTGATGCTATTGTTGATGATATAAATGTGTCAAATAGATTATCATTCAAATCCATATACATACTAATATTATTATTAACATTATTCATATCTTGTAAGAAGAGATTTTTATTAATACTACCAGCATTTTCATCATCATCATCAATATAATCATTTATTTTAGATAATTTTGAATTTATTGTTGTTGATATTGGTTTATTATTTAATATATTATTGATTTCAACATTATCATTATCATTATTATTTGTTGTAATTGTATTACGTCTTTTACGTTTACGTTTAAAAACAAATGATCTTAATAAATTTTCATTATTAATAGAATTTTCATTTTCTAACAAATTTAATGATATATTTTTCAATTTTTCAATTTTTAAATCTAATAATATTTTTTTATTATTTTGATTTTCGTCATTTTGATTAATCACAATTACTGCTAATGATGACGAATTATTATTACTGACTTGATCTAATTTGATATAATCAATAAAAATTTCATTCACTGTTGATTCTGATTTTTCTAAATTTATTTTTATATTATTTCGTTCTCCGCTAACCAATAATAATTTTTTATTTTGTATATAAAATAATAAAAAAATTAAATAAATTAAATTATGTTGTTCTCTACCTAATATTTTCATTTTTATTTATATGTTTAATGTCGTATTCTTTAAGTTGAATTTAATAATATATAATAAAAAATATCTTTAGACCTTTTACTTTTAACCTTGACTTTAACAATAAAAATTCATTTATATAATATTTATTTTGTTTATTCGTAGTGTAATTGTTCAGAAATTCTTGATTTAAGATTCAATTTCCGTACTAAAAGATAACACAATTTAATGGTCAATTTAATCATTAAGAGAATTGACTTTTGAAATATTTTGTTTCATTTGAAGAGAATATCTTTTATATTTCGATTTTCTTCCGGAATAATACAACACTGATTACAACTTAAGTTTGTTGAGCCCTTTTCCTTCTTATAAGTTCGTTCATTCATTGAATAATTTTTCTGCTGGATGTTGACTTTCTGTAAATAAATGAGAAAATAGAAAATATGAAAAAGTTTTAATTGAATCAAGAATTTGATTGTAAGAAATTGTTTGATAATATATTTTTGTGAAATTCTAAAAAAAAAATTATTTTCAATTTTAATCAAACCGAAAGTTTGGATATAAGTAGCTCAACTATAAGCTTGCAAAACTACGAGCTATTAAATTAAAAGTATTTTATTTATATTTAAAGCTGACAAAAGAATTGACAGCTATTTGACAGCTATTAATAAGATTTAATGACGTTGCATTTGAATATTACTTTGCATAAACGAATTTACTTCCATTATAATTGAATATTAAATGTTGCTAGATTTAATAATTCGTCACTAATTCTGTGTCAGACAATTTGCATAATTATTATCAATAGAAGTATAAAAACCATCAATGGATTTGGGTAAGGTAAACGAGTTAATCGAATATAATTCTAAAGTATTACTCAATCTTGAAGTAGGTCAGAAAACTTAAATTTCGCTGGGAGCGCCATACCTTTCAAATGTGATCTATGTGATCGTCGCCGGCACAATAACATCTTATCATTATTAGAAGATAGCTATCACTATTGTGATGGCTGGATATAGCGTCCACATTTGTAATATATAATAGCTTTGTACTAGTTACATTTAATGATACAATTAAAGTCTCTTTTTAGCAATTATATTTGTACAACATTTTTTAATTCATATTTCCTAAAAAATTGTTAGCATAATGGTATCAACATTTTAAGTTTCATGTTTTTGGGATATTTGTAAAATTAATTTTAACAAAATTGTTTTATATAATCATGAAAATTACAGTCCACACACACATAACTACAAGGATAATATATTTCTATATATTTTACCATATTTTTACCCAAAAGAGGATATTCAAATATTTTTGCAAATGTTTTTTTTTCACAGGAAAATTCAAATTACAGACTAAATTTTGCAACGAAATTAATATAGAAAAACTGCAATTTTAACAAAATTGCAATTATTTCTAAATAAATAGTTTGCCTACAAAAAGATAATTACAAATCTTGCATGTTTCAACAAATTGCAATTAAATGTAATGTAATGTTTTTTAATAATTACTTCCCAGTTTTAAACGATTCTTATTGTCATGATTTTATACTGTAAAGTTTGTTTTTCATTACCGTCGATTTTTATCTTCAACATGAAATTCAACCACTCAAAAATTAGAGGTATGCCGATTTTTCATCGCCTCCAACAAATAATTCAATTTTATCGGCACGAATTCAATTTTATCAAGCACATTATAAAAATAGATTCAATATAAAAGTCAAAATTCAATGCAAATGTAAATCCGAATGCCGAAAACCAAGACAGAAATCGGCGGAAATGTAAAACAAGCTTTTTTTTTTAAAAAAAAAAAATGTATTAATTAATTTTTAATTTAACATAAAACAAATCATAGATTTTAATATTTTTTTCATATTAAGTTAATTTGGTAATACATTCTTGACATTAAAACTATTAATATATTTTAATATGTAAATTCAAATATGAAAAATTTATGTTTTATGTGTTAGAAATTATATTATTTCAATAAATATTTCAAAGAAATTATTTTCAGAAACATTAATGTCTATTTGAATTGTAGAAACTATTAAAAATTAGAAAAAAAAATATCATAAAATTTCATTTGTATTTTTTTTATTACTTACATAAGTTTTGTAAAACTTTTTTATTTGTGGTTTTAAAATAAATAATTTTAATGAATTTATTTTTAAATATTAAATAATTATTAATTTGAATAAACCGAAAGCTAAAAATAAAACTAAATAAAAAGTATTTAGTAAAATGAGATAGTAAAATGAGTTTAATTAGTTTTTATTTTAATTATGTATTTCTTTCAAAAAATAGAAGGTGTTAGAAATTGTATGCAAAGTAAAGAAACATTTCACTTTTAATCAATCTGAATCTTAATCTAAGACATTTCTTATGAAATTTTGAAATTTCTAGAGAATTTATTATAATTATAATTATTATTAATTACTATATTTACAAAAAATCATTAATAAAGAAAATATCTAGTTATTAATACATCAAATCGAATCTTTTAATCCTCAGAGAAAGAATATTTTGTTAATTTTATTTTAATTAATGACTCCGACTTGTAGAAATTATTTTAAGGTTTTAGTAATTATTCTTAAGTATCATTGTCGTAATTTAATTAAATATTTTGAAATCTGGAAAAAACATTTTTATTAATTAATTTATTAAAGATGAATTTTACGTATCTTAAACGAATTAAGTTATAAAGTAGAAGTAAATTAGTAATTAGGTTTAACCAGTATATAATCAGGTTGAGTAGAAATAGTATGAGTAAATTCAATGCTTATAAGTATTTACAAATTTGTTGATTGACAACTCTCAGCAAAAACCACTTTATTAGATAAAAATTAGATTAGTCCATTTTTTACTTTAATATTACGAATTCTACAAGGATTAATAGAATAAGAATGAAAAGTTGTCATAGGAGGATAAATTGAAGAAATATTGAAACTGCTCAAATCCAATGCCACTTACATTATTTGTTACAAACTATTTCAAAATTAAAACTACAATTCCGGATTTTAATAAAGTTTCTCAAAGTAATTGAAACAATTATTTTATTTTTTTGGCACTACTATTATTTAATGTTAACTTTAAATTGTGTTAATTAATGGCCGTATTTTTGTATACAAGACTAATAATTTATATTTGAACATTTTGTTATGGAAGGTCAATAAAAATAGTCATAATTTCATAAAAAATAAACTATTTTTTTTTTTCAATGTAAGATTTTTTAATTTAACTATAATTCATAAATTTTAGCTAGAACATTTAAAAACAATGTCAAAACGCAAAAGAATTCAAAAACTGCATAAATTTCTAGTTCGAAACGTGCTCAAGTCAATAATAAATGTTTCTAATTTTTTTTTTTGAAAAATATATGAAATGTTTGCCATTCAGCACATAATTATTCACACATCATTACTGCCACTTAAACAATCATTAATTAAACAAAATTATTACAAAAATTCTTCAAATATTATTAAAATATATTCAGAAATTTGCTGACTCAAATTTAAATTAAAATAAAATTCCATTTAAAATTATTTTGAAGTTTCTATGATAATTTATTAATAAAAAATTTAAATTTAATGTCTAAAATTATTTGTGATGCATAAAAATAATTATAATTTTAATATAATTTATTGTACTTGTAACCAATTTACAATATTTTTTATATTAATTAGAGAATTTAAGAGTAAAATTGATTATTCAAATTTGACGGTATACGAAAATGTTGCGGAATTGTCAATTTAGTTCGATGATAAGTTTTATCAGTCTATAACATAATTTCTTTTTATTTATAAACATAACTATTTTAACATAACTATTTTAATTTTAATATCCATAGTAGCACGATAATTAATATAAATTGACAATTCATTTTTATGAAATGGGAATATTATCAGAACAAAAGTTTTATTTTTACGATATTGTTAAAGCTTGTGTGTACTTGCTAAAATGGCATAAGTAAAACTTACTCTAAAATTTATGATGAAATTAAACAAAATTAAGTTTTTCTTTACACAAATCAAGAAAATAACAGCCTTTCATGCCCGACTTCTCAGTCGAGTTTAATATTAAGCATAACTAAACTGGTTGTACGGTTTAGGGCTGAAACCTGAAAGTTAAGTTTGCTTGGTTGGTTGGTTTGAGAAGAGGGGAATAGAAGCAGCCAAACTACTTACCTAGGCCGTACAGTCCCTCATATTCAGAATACTTCTCGAATATTTAGCTCCAGAACAATTTTGTGTGGAAAAGTTAAGCTTACTTGGTTACTGTATAAAAATTTGGCCTACTCAACTTTTGAAATTTAATTTCAAACTTCAAGCTAAACGAAAAAAATGAGAAATATTGTGAAAAATAAATTTTTCCATTGTACTTTTCCATTAGTTCCATGAAATTTTACCATTTTACTAATATTTTTCAATTTTTTTTTTTGACAAGTTAAGTCATTTTCAAATATCCTTGCACTTGTAATTGTAGATTATGTCAGTATATCTAAATAAGATTTAAAAAATCACTCGTAAGATAATCTTAAGCCAAATATTGTCGAAAAAAACAACTCAACATAAAATGTTAATATTGTTAATGTAAGTCTATGTACGCGAGTTTACTCTATTTTAATTTTGGTGTAATTAATAAATAATTCTACTAGGAGATAATTGTAAATGACAGTACCCCTAGATGAAGTTCAATTTTAGGAATTATCACTGTGAGAATCTCGCATTCATAAAACTACTCGCATAAATTTTTAATCAATATCGAAAATCTAAGGTGGATAACTAAGGAGATGTGAATCTCTGAATTCCATGGAATTAAAATTCCTAAAAGTAACTCCATGCAATTATGAAAGCTTACGTAATTTAATTGGTATTTTAAGCTAACTACTTTTATAATTATAGAAATATTTCTTGCCATTAAAAATAAATAACTAATAACAATAATTCGTATTAACGACACAACCAGAGGACTTTTAATATTATAATTATTCAAATACAAAAAAAAACACATAATTAATCGCTCAGGTCTGAGGACTATTTTCAAATTGTATTGCTTAATTTATTGTTTTATTTCACACATAAGTGAAATTGCGTGTTTATTTTAATTCGTGATTCACGTCCTTTTCAAATTATATAAGAGCTCTTCGGTCGCTTATCCTAATAATTATTTTTATTTTGTATTATACAATTTTAAATATCCTTGGTAACTCTGACATCATAAAATTAATTTTATTTCAGAGATTTTATTTAAATACTCATTTTGTGGAAAAGCAAACTATCCAAATAATTTAAATAATTCTGTGAAGGACATACAAAAAAAAGAAGAAAAAAACTTTTGTAATATAGAAAAGGACAAATTTAACATTTACTACTATTTAAAATAAGTTTTGGTTATTAATTAGTGCTTGGAGGGCTTTATAATCTACAATTTTGAAATAACCACACCGGATATGAACTTGTTTATAAAAGAATGTATATGAAAATTAGAAAATAATGTACGATATTAAATTTTAGTTGGCAGATGTGACGAATTGTTTTAGAACATAACTGGACGAATAACATTTATTTGGACTCATAATTATGTTCTTTTGTAAACATAGATGATAGAATTGCTACAAACTCAAAATCCTTGTTTTTGGTTAGTTTAGTACGTCATGCAATTTGTTGTAAGAAAAAACCAATTTGTACATTTAAATTATATTCGTAACATTTACATTACAAAGTTCGTAAATGCTATTTCTTTAAACTTATTTCTTTTTTTTTCTAGCGTAGTCTTTCTCCCCGCTGTCATTTCTAAGTTATTATTATAAATTTATGGTTCTCAAATGTTTCAGAAAGTATTAAAACATTTGAAAGTTCTGAAACGATTTCAATTAAATCATCCTTTTTAATTGTATAAGGAAACCGAAAAAAAAATACTCTTCAGAAAATCAATTATAAAGTTTTCCATCAAATCACATCAAATCAATTTTGGATATTAGCGTCTACCTAATCTAAATAAACTTGTATACAAAAAAAAACTCATAGACCTTCCAACTGGTCAATGGATAATCTGTAGGAAGACACTATATGTATACATGAACATCAGAACATCAGAGGTATACATGAACATCAGAGGTTAGTGAATGTGACAGACTCGTACGATCAAGGTTGGAGTACCAGAATAGCATTGGACTGGAAAATTTAACGATACTCATAAAATAATCTTTATGGAGGAGCAAACTTTCTTTATTAAAGATTTCTGTATTTACGACATGATTGAAAGGAACTCGGAACTTTTTATGAAAGATTTCTCATGTTGTAGGGAACCACTCTATTGATTTGCACCCTTTTCAACCTAACCTAACCTAAAACTTTCAAATATAGTTATTGTTCCTTTATAAAATTTTTGTTGATACAGTAAAATCAAAAAAATTGCCATAATTTATTTAATTTGTGTGCAACAGGACATTTATCTATGTTGAAACTTTTACTGCACGACGATATGAAAAATTATATCGTGTTGTCATTTAGAAATTTGAAAGGATTTTTTATTTGCAAAATACTTTATTGCTGGAAGATAACGATAATTTTTCAACATTATAAGTATTTCCAGGAGCATGACATTTATTAAAAGAAACCTGCAACAATGAACATTTTTCGAGATAAAATAATTTTGTTGAAAATTTAAGTTTTTGTAAATTTTCAATACATTATCAAAATAAATTCAGAAAGTTTTCTATCAGGAAAATAAAGTTTAATTTAACAAATATAATTGTGAAATATTGAAGTTGAATGTGTTACAAATGTGAAAGACCAGAAAATGTACGCTTAGGAGAGATAATTTGTAAAATAAATAAATAATTTTTGTAAAAGAAATTTATTTCTTTAGTAGTTAAAATTTTGTAATCGGAACCAAGCAATCAAATGTTAAGCAAAATGTTCAAAGAAAGTACAATATAAGACCACAAATCATGATCAAGAATTAAAATTATAATTAGGAAATTCTTCGTAAATTTCGTAATCAAAAGAAATCAATTAATCATTAAATAAGGACATGTCAAAATCATATTTAAATTTATTATCGCGATAAAAATTATTTAACTGAGTTTCTTGTTAACATTAATAATTTGATTATATAAAACTTAAACCCACCACAAAAATAATTTTTTGCACATTTATTAAGGATCTTTTGAAAATTTTTAATTTCAGGAAAAATTTAATTTGACATTTTTGTTGGTAGAGAAATATCGTCAAGACAGATTTCGAAGAGAAGAAAAAAAAACTATTAAAATTATAATTTTGAATTTATATAAATTAATTTTTAGGAAAAATGAAAAAGGGATAATAAAATATTAATTTTTGACAAGTTTTTAATGAATTTTATCAATGATTTATTGAGTTAATTCAATTTTCTGTAAGAAATGTAATTCAATTATAAATTTTTAAGATGGGAATTCAAAATATTCCATTTATTGAAAACTGTATATTTATGTAGTTGACATTACCTTTTATTTGAGGTGTAAAAATGTCCAACAATTAAATTTAAATTTTCCTTCATAATTTATTGGTAATTAACAATGACTTTTCTTTTGAAATATATTACATTTAACAATAAATAATGACGGAAATGGGAAATATTCAAATTATTAATATTCTTTATTATTTGATAAATAATTTATTATATAAATTGAGAATTTTTTATAAATTATTGATCATTCCCAGTAGACAAATCTTTTCTTCTTATTATCAAATATAAAATTGAAACTTTTTAAACTGATTTTTATCATCAAGAGAAAATAGATAAAATCATGTTCAATCAGAATTATTCAAAAGTCTAGACCTCTAGACTATAAAAGATATTAATTCTTAATCGACCGAATGCGTGGTAAATAAATTAGATCGCCGTTGGTGTTCTAATAATATTACGTACGTAAATTATGGTTTGTATCTGAAATTTTTATATTACCTTTTAATATTTTGTTTTATTAAGAAAACTAGTCTAAATGATTTGAGCTAAATGAGAAATTAGACTTACAGAAAGTTATAGAGCAGTCAAGCACAACTTTAAAACATAATACGACAAAAGATTTTCATCTCCTTACTTCCATTAGAATCTCACCGTTCAGCCAGAAATCACCTACATACCATATTTGTTAGTTATAAAATGGACTTCGAAAAACATTAAATTTATAGCTCAAGTTGTTACAAATTATTGACATATCATTTAAATTATAAATTGAAGATTTTGGATGTTAATAATTTACGTAAGTCGTTGAAGTTGTTAAATAATTTTTCACTACTACAAAATATTGTCACCATAACAATACTTGTCACCACAACAATAAAATACATTTCAGATGACCTTAAATATGCTTTAACATTTCCGATATCTTAATAAAAAAAAATATCCTTAAAATTAATCAGTAATTTTTTTTATCGTGTCAATTTAATTATATAAATTCTATTATGTTATCACTTATTCAAGAACTTTTTATAAGGTAAAATGTCATATTTATTAAAGACATTATCAGATATGTCAAATTAATAATAATAAGAAATATATTTTTGATATAAAAGATATTTAGAAATATTTTCTTTTTTTTTCATAATTAAATTATCTGAGTAATTGTTCATGAAAATAATGTTTTAATAATATAATGGGGAAAAACGAAGCGTAAACATTTTTTTTTCAACAAATTAATGAAAAATAAAATTCATTTTCGATTCATTAATAATATACTTTTTAAAAGTTATATAGTTAATTAACTATTTTACAATTAATAAAATTGATATTGAAGCATTTACTATTATGAAAATTAATTATTAAATTCATTTCCTTTGCAAATGGCTCTTAAGCCAAATTAAAAAATATCAATGTATAATGTCAATCAGAGAGTTATGTAGTGTAATATTGTAATTCATTCGATACATAATATTATAAATTGAAACTGTCTGTTAAAATTTATGAAATAAAATTTATCTGGTAAAGTTTCTCAATAAATTTATTATTTTTCGAATATATTGTTATATGGCAAAATGAATATCTCTTTGACAGATGTTTCAAGGTTGACTGAAATCCTTTTGAAACTTTTTGGAAAGTTCTATGTACATTAATCTCTGAATAACTTAGAAACGAATCGATAATATCACACCAAATTTGGTTTTTCAATTTATTATAATATTAATGAAGTATAATAAAAAATATGCAAAAAAAAAATATGGAAATATATTTATGAAAAAAGCAATATAGGAAAAGGAACTATGAAAAATCCAATGTTAACTTTCACATTTTACAAGGAGTAAATAAATAATGTTGTATAATTAAAATTTCAAAACAAAATTAATAAAAACGTATACGTTCCTGTTCAATACCTGAAGTAATTATTAATCCGATATTATTAATAAAATTTAGCACAGACTAATCGAGTTTTGATTAATCCACGTAAAATATTGTAAGTGGTAGTACAGTTCATTAAATCCATATCAAAATTCCAAAATTACACAATTTTTTTTTTTTTTTGTTTTTTTTTTTTTTTTTAATCTAGAGATCTGAAATTTTGTAAAAATTCCTGAAATTTATTACAAAATTGTTTTAACAAACACAGAGTTTTGAGCTACACAATCATTTTCCTATGGGAAATTTATTAATTTTCCATATTTTTGAATGATAATCAATCAATAATGATTTTATGTTATGCTATGATGATTTGCAATAAAAACAATTTCAATTAACCAGTACGTGTGCTAAAAATATCGTATTAAAATAATTTTAAAAAAAATAATCAATTTTGCACTTAAATATTACAAAGGATTGTCGAAAGGATAAAAACAAAATATTTACGTCATTTTAAGTTCATTATTTAAAAATTAATTTAAATCCCAAAAAAAAAAAAAAAAATAATAATAAAATTTATGTTAAAACTGAAAAAAATCATAATAATTATGTAATTTATTTGATTATGTGCAACAGGATATTTTATTTCTGGTGAATTACCATACAAGGAAAACAAAAAATTATGATGTCATGTTGTTATTTTGACAAAAGAGATTATTTTGTTCAGTTGTTGATCGGGGACAACATGATAATTTATTAACATTAAATGCAGTTTAAGGAGTAATGCCATTGTTATATATTTGAAATAATAAACAACACGGACGAATCTTCTGACAGTTTTCGAAATAAAATATTTTTATTTGATATAGTAAAGAAACATTTTCTTGATATTTATTTCCAAGTTGTTGTGGAAATTTTCTTGATATTTACCAACATTTTGTAAAAAGATTTTAAAATAGGAAAAGTCTGACAAATAAAATTATTCCTTGATGTAAAATTTTAATTTCGGAATTAAAATGACAAACTGAAAAAAGATTTTATCTGTTCTACTTCATATAAAATAAAAATATGATAAATTACATCTTGAAAATATAAATAACTGTCATTCTTAAAGTAAATAACAATAAAATCTAACGCTTTTCAAACATTTTAAAATTACATGGGTATAATCTTCAGCTAAGACACTTCAACATTTGGATTACACAATAATTGTTGCTACGGGACGAAAAGATTTTAGGGAGACGTAAACGCCAGAAAGTCTAAAAAAAATAATTCTGATGAATAAACCTACGTCCCGATTACGTATCGGAATTCGGAGTAGCCACTGGTCATATTCTACTCATGAAGTATGCGAGTAGATTGTTTTTAATTCTTTATGCAGACGAGAAGATAACTAACTCTGATTATGTGTTGAGGGATTAACTAGTAAGTCGAAGGATTTCGTAATTGCAGCAAAATTGAGGAGTTGCTTATTTGTATATTAAAGAACACAACATAAATTCCTAATAAAAATTTGCTTTTTTATGTATTTATATAAAAAAAAAATTCCCAAATATCAAAATAAATAAATTTCTTACATTCAAGTCTGTCAATAAATTTGATCCAAATGCGATGTATAAATAAATTGAATTATTAGTACTTGAGTGTCAATCCGCAAGTTGTAAAACAAATTGATTCACTAAATATATTCAATTAATTATCGAGTTTTTAAAAAATTTATTAAAACAAAATCAATAATTTCTGGCTTTTCTAAAATTTAAGGATATGAAAAATTGCTTGTTAAAATTTTACATTTGCACTCCATTAGTTTCTATTTCGAACATGAAATTTTACATAAAATTCTGCAGCTGTAAATACTCGAATTATGTAATTAAGATTCAGATAAAAAATTGAGAAACATAGTGGGAGGAGATATAAATTTTTGAGATTATGTTCTGGTTAAATTTTGCTTTAAATTTTTAAATTGTAAAAAACTATTTTGCATAAATTATAATCTTAATTATCTTTAAATCGATGCTAATTTTCATAAAAACTTTACTGTAATTTATATTTAAAAAAAAACGCAATTGAACGAACCACAATTGAATATAATTTATCTTGAATGCACATATGTGTACGATATATTTTATATGTATTAACAGAGCCTTTAGATTTTAGATAGAAGATAAATTTAGTAATTAAAATTTTTTTTGTAATTTTATTTAAGAGCGAGAAAATTAATTGTGGTTTGTATTATAAACAATGTATTGTTTTTATATTAAAAGGACCTAGTGATATTGGTTTGCAATGTCATTTATATAAATTGAAATTTTGTTACGATATATTAACATGCATTACATGCCATTTCAAAACTAAATTAAACTAGAGGGAGGCCAATTTATGTAAATTTCGATTGCTACAAAATATGAGTTCAAATTTTCTTTATCAATTGGAATTAATAATCAATTTTTAATTTGATCTACACCTTTTCCAATTGTAATTCAGAAATAATCAGTTGTAATTCAGATTAGTCAATTGTAATTCAGAAAGTATCAATTATAATTCAGATTAGTCAATTGTAATTCAGAAAGTATCAATTATAATTCAGATTAGTCAATTGTAATTCAGAAAGTATCAATTGAAATTAAGAACATTTCAACATTCGTCGAATTGCAGCATTTTCCACAACAAAAAATTTATGTATAGAACGTAGAAGATGTTAATTTACTTCATAGTTAGCGAATGTTAGGTAAAATCACTTGCAAAAAATGAGTAATCAATAGGTAAATTTTTAGAGATTGCGGCAGATAACACAATTTACCATTGAAATATGTAGTAATAAATGAGACGACAGTATGTGTGTTGCCGTTAGGAGGATATTTATTTTGTAATGAAAGATCGAATTGAAATGTTAAAATGTTCTGAATTCAAATTAATAGTTTCTGAATTACAATTGGAAAAAGGCAGAATAGATCAATTTTCTTAAATCTCGATTTTTTTTTTGTCAAATATTTTTCCGCCATTTACTAAATACATTTTGAAATTTAATCATATTAATTATGATAATAATTTTTTATTTTGACATATTTTTCAAAAATCATTAGAAAACAATTGTAAATGTAATATTTAAATTCGAAACTGGAGAACCTTGCTCAAGATCGTAACAAAAATTTCCTAACGATATGAATCTTTAATTTTAACTGATAACTTTAATCTGCAATATTTCGAGCATTACAAATAGTAGTGTACTAGAATGAGTAATGCTATTGCTAAAGATGCTGTTTTTCAAATATCAAATATATTTTTAATCAATTTGTCTATTTACTTTATAGAACTATTTATAAAAACAATTATAAATGGTCGTAAACGCTGAACAAAAGCAAATGCCGACCGTTGAATTACAATTAATTGTTAATATGCACGTGTCGTCACCATAAATTTTTAATTAATAATTTTATTTTATTGTGGCTTTAGCGATGACGATACACTTCAAAGAATTACTATATACAAAATATGAATTGCAACTTAGCATACAAAGTATAACGAAATTGTGCATAAATACATAATTGAATTATTTAGATTCCAGATGATGAAATCAATATCTATCTAAATTTATTCAGCTTTAAATGGGTACCAGTTATAAAATTTTCAGTATAAAAATTATGATTTTAAAATTTTGATATATACCAACATTTAAAGATAATTTGCTGACAACAAATTTCTGACTATTAATAGACACTATCACTATTAGTTGAGCTTGTTTCAATAAATGTTTATTCGATATAAATATAATGAAACTTATGTTTCGTAATTAATAGATGTAAATTGCAGAAGAATAAAGGCCATACTCTCAAGCGACAATACAGTAAAGAAAGTATAAAAAAGTAGACATTATTATTATGTGTGCGATGATAAAGCGTATTTTTTCTTTTGCTGAAACAAATTATCAAACTGATCTTAATCGGTAAATGGATCTTAAAAATCTTGTTTAATAATTTTTTATCTGTAAATCTATTTACTTTGTTTCATATCTCAATATTCAATTAAATTTATAACGAATTCAATACTTTCTTTCAGATCTCTCAAAAATTACTAAATAATTAATTGCAATAAATAAATAAATTGAAGATAATAAATATTAAGTTTTTCTTATTGCCTTAGTCTCAAAGCACGCGACGGTGAAGCGCTTCAACGGGCTGTCAAACTCAAATTCAACCAATACAAAATGTATAGGAGTAGTTAAACTCAACGCAAACATTCATAACGCAAACATTCACAACGTAGAAATTGGATAAATTCAATTTTCAAAGCGCTTAACTTTGACAACTAAATGACAATATAAAATTTATGTTGAAAAGTCAAAAAAAAAAAAATATTATTATTCTAATTATTCTGAATATATCGTCGTTTGAATAAAACCGTCTATTTCTTGAATGTCTTGCATTACTTTGTCTTTTTTTTAACCATTGTAATGCTAAATATGTAGTAACTAATGTTGAAAAAATTACAATAAGTTGTGTTTCTTACATTATCTTTCACTTTCACTAATCTTTAATCACAACTAATTTCAGTAGCAATTTTTTTTTTCAACTGTTTTATGTCATTAACGCAATAACACAACTTTGAGAGTAACTATAACGCCGTTGTGAATGTTGCGTTGCCGTTGTGAATGTTGTGAATATTTAATATCTCCAATATTAATGTATAATTCGAATAAAAAACATAATTTTATTAAAATAACTACAAAAAAATGATAAATATATTTCTTTTATTTTTCAAAGTTTTGGTAATTCTTCTAAGTATTTTATCAATGTCTAGAGAACTTTCTCGTTTGGTAATGAAAATTTTAATTTTAATATGTTCAAAATATTGCTCTACGCAATATATATAATGTGTTTGTGATTAGCACTGACTCCGAAAATTAACACATTCCGATATTAAATGTATAATTAAAAACATAATTCTAAAAACATAATTTGTTGACGTCATTTTCACAAAAAAGGGTCCATATAACCAGCATTAGTTCCCGGATATATTAAATTATCTGTCATATTGATCATTCAAATGTTTACTTATGTAACTTAATACAGAAAAAATATAATAGACAATGTGGTTTGGTTACAAAAAACTTGTTTCCCTTACAAAATATTTTACAATTAGTTCATTTCTAATGACCTAACTCAATTAATTGCTTACTAATATTGCGGTTGCTTCGCGTTTGTTTACACTCCGCTGCAAATTAATTAGTTTTATTAAAATATATAATTAAATAATTTATTTACAAAAAAAATTTCATAATTTATAAATCTTCTATTATAAACTTTGACAAAAATTTTTAGTAAAAGTTATTTTTTGATCAAGTTAAGATATTTTTATTGTTTAACATAAAAGTATCAGATACAAAATATTCAAATTTCAAAAATATTAAAGCTGTAACAATTTTTCACATAGTATTTTAAATTTTTAAACTTACAATTTAATTAATATTTCATAATTAATTTATTAAATTCCTGTAATTAATCCAAAACTTTTGATTATTCATATGTAAATCTAAATTAATTCTGCATTAATTTCTTCACATAATAATTATACACTTTAAAATTAATTTTCACATTTATAAATGATAATTATTCACTATAATTTATTTGAAAAATAATATATTTAATTTAAATATTTTCAATTGAAAAATTATTAATAATTTAAACAGGAAATATTAATTTAATTATGCAATTATATTTTTAAATTTGAAATTGATTTTTTTAATTATTCACAATTATTTTTATATTTCGAATTATTTAAATTCACAATTTATTTTTTATTCACTTTTTTGTAAAGTTTAATTTCTTATATTATTTACATTCAGTTTTTTTGAATATGAAAACTTTTATTGGACCATTTAAGTCTTACCGCATTGAATGTAACCGCCAAACTGCCAAATCTAACTGAATTCAAAATTGAATTGTTTTTTTCAAAAGCTTAATAAACATATAAATATACATAAAAAATGTATGTATACTTAACATATATAAGCTTTTTGTTATTTATATTTAATGTTATTATACCAGCTGATAATTATTTCGATATTGCAAAGTAAATAAATACAATTTGTTATTTTGAAAATTTAAGGAGTTGAAAATTTTCATTCATGAAAATCATAAATGTAAGAAAAGTTTCGTTAAGTTTTTTTTACTAAAGAATATGAAAAGCTTTCTGTACGTATAGTATGAATGAATTTTCGAAAAAAAATTGTATTTAAAATCATAATAGCAACAGGTAGATTATGTTTTTCATACTAAACTTTTTTATAAAGGGCCTTTCAATAGGTGTAATACATTTGACAATATAGGATTGCGTCCGATAAGGATGGATTGGATATCTGACATATGTTAATTTGTAGTTTTATTTATTCATGGCATGACCAAAAATTATCATGGATCGCTATACAATTATTCGTCCAGTTTTATGTTAAAAATTATGCAAATAAATTGGGTTGATCGAATTGGCTTTCTCATGCGTATCTGTGGTGGTCTTATGAATGAAATATTGTTGAAAAAGTGAAGTATAGAATCATTCTTCAAAACTTCTTAAACATTTCATAATTTCTGTTTTATTTCAATTTAACATTGAATCACGTTTGATGAAAGACTTTAAATTATTTTTATATATGATTTTTTATCAAGTTTTTATACCTAATTTTTAAATTGAAAGTTATAACTTTTTAGTAACTATTACTAAGTATCAATAGCACATAATTTTAACTCATAAATTGTTGTTGGAGAAACTTCCAAAGATTTTTGCGATTTTTATATCACCTACCACGTTTTACACTCCAGTAAGATCAATTACTGCTTCCTCCAAGTTTGTAAATTTAAATTCTTTGTTGGGGTCAACTCCAGTTTATTTTATTGTAAACTTCTTTGCTACTAAATTTTTTTAGTAGCAAACTAAAGTTATTATAAACAACTTTTTTTCTAACCAGTCGCATTTCTCTTTAGTGGGCCTACAGTCATGGACGCCGGAAGTTGTGTCACAAAGTGGTTACAAATCAATTTTTAGAATACAATACTTTTTTTTATTGTCCTTAATTTTTATTAAATGTGGCGAACTTTGAAACTACTTCGATTATAAAATCTTAATTATCAATAGTTCTTTTTTATGGATATGAATTCCTTTCGATTAATTCCTTGCGAGATTTTATTGGGCTGACTGGTTATCGCGATAAATTGCTCTGCTTTGACTGCGATGAATGTACTAAATTCAAAATATTACATTTCAAAATAAAATCAAGTAAATAAAATTTGATAAATTATAAATCAAAATATTTAAATTATTTTCTATATTATAATGCTTATAATTTACTGCTTGCCTTGGTTTGATTTTCCATAAGTATCAGAAATAATATAATTATACGAGTCAAATTAATTAATTATACTTCACATTTCAGTCCTTTATCAATCCCAATAAAATAAACTTTCAATTTTTATGAGAACATTGATCAAATATTCTTGAATTTGTATTCACAATTTTCGGGAGTTCTAAATCCTTCGATATTATTTTTTTTTTATTAAAACATATTAAACTTATTTATATGTTTTTTATTTGACTTTTTCACTAAAATCAGAAAATTATGTAAGCTAAAATCATTTAGAAGGAAATTTTTGTTTTTAGTAAATTATAAAAAGTTCCGAGAACAGATTGAAGAAAGGCAAAATTTAAAGATTTTCTCGATATAATACATAAAATCTGCATTTTCTTTGAACATTTTTTTATATATATGTGCAACATAAATATTTATGATCAACATTAAATTTTATTTTATTTTTATTGCATATGCAATGAGATATTTAAAATGCAATAAAAAGAATTTACAGCATAAATTGATATTTCAATGAACTCTGAATTTATCTTAAATATTTTAACAATTCTAATAAAAATATTTCGATTTGGTAATTTATAAATAAAAGTTAATAATTTTATAAGAAATCCTTGTACTTAATAAAATTAAAAACTGGAAAATAATTAAAGTATGGTTCAATAAATCCTTTTTTTTTTTTGTAATTTTTACGAGAAGTTATGAAATTATTATGATCGAATGAAATTGTAAAAATGGAAATGATCAAATATATTTTTTTATACGTTTTTAAGGGTGAAGTTTCCAAAAATGCAATTTAGGTTAGTTTCGTCCTTAATAATTAATGTGCGTGGTATTTAAAATCGGTAATCGAGTTTCATATTCCTAAAAATCTTAAATTCTGTATACATTCCTGAATGAAAAACTTCAAAGTACTGTTTTTTACAAAGTATTATTTAAATTCCTAATTTTCGCAAACCCCTAGATTAGCAGTTTTTAATTTTTATTTTATAAAATTTAAAAATTTTATAAAAAATATATAAATATTTTTGAAAAGTTTTAAAAACTTGTGTAAATTTTAAACAACAAAACAAAATATAAGAAATTTTATAAAACGTGTCTGTCTGGTGCCAACCTTAAGGATATATAAAATTCTATAAAAGTATATAAAAATTGAACTTTTTGAAGAATATCGTCAACATTATTTTGTGGTTTTATTATAAATATATATTTATAGTTGAATTTGATGATGTGGTGACAATGATTGCAAGTAAAATCATCTTTTAATATGAAGACATTAAATTTTTTATATTTTGTTCTTTTCTAAGTTTAAATATTCAAGTCAGGAATGAGATTTCAATTTTGTTAAAACAGCATCGATAAGTATGTTGACAAAAAGTTATATATAATATAGAAAATTAGTTTACTCAAGTATTTGAGCTTTTTTCTTTTAAAATTAAAATGCTGAGATATGAAAAGTTTAAATTTTTGTTAACATAGAAATACATTAAAAATATGTGCTGATAAATAAAAAATATAGAAATGTTTCAATGATTTCAGACTATTTCATATCGATAATCAGTAATTGAATATAATCTTCTAAATAGTACTTAATAAATTGATAATTATTGTAGATTTTTATATGGACTTTTAATATAACATCGAATTATGTGAATTCGAATTTAATTTACTTATTGCATATTGGCCGATACAATTTGCCTATTAAAATTAAGTAATATTTTGAAATTAAAATAAAATCAATGTTAAGACAATATTTCATATTGTCATATTGCTAAACCTAATTTCATCTTTAGACATATTTTATTTTACGTCCTCATTATTTCATGCATTTTCTAATTTTGTCTTTTAATTTGCATAAACAAAATTTAACCAAAGTTTCTTTAATTTTATAATTTTTAATTTTTTCTTTTACACTTTCGCATTTCCACAGTGGTACAGCAGTGGAAACACATCTGCGAACTGGCGGAATTAGTTAAGAGATTTAATTAATTTTAAAAACTTAAAATTTTGAGTAGTTATGGAAAAAATCTTAACTAATGTCAAATAATGGAAAATTGAAATAATGAAAATGACCCAAAAATAAATTATCTATACTCTATACAAAAGAAATATATTTTTACAGACAATTTCTTTATTTTTCCAATATATTTTATAAAATAATCTAATTAATAAAACAAATCAATTTCATTATCTTCCTCTGCATCATCTTCAAAGTCCATATCACCTTCACCTTCACCCTCACCTTCATAATCACCTTCTTCTTCACCAGCTAATACACTTTTTGATGATAATTTTGTTACGACTTTACCATCAGATGGTTCTTTAGTAATTGGTATATCTTCATCTTTAGGTGGTGGTGGTTTTTCAACACTCATTGCTGATGACGATGATCCCATACCACCTTCTTCATCTTGATTCTCTTCTTCTGGTGCTATATCAGCTACATTTTCACTTGACGATGAAAATACTAATGTCGAACCAATTTCAATATCAAATAATGTTTCACTATCTAAAAGTCTTGGTTTTGGTGTTATCCTACCATCAGAAGTTTTTTGTTTCAATTGTGGTAATAATAATTCAGCTGATGCGATTTTCTTCGCTTCACGTTTAAATAATTCTAATAATGATGCTTTTGATTTTGGTATAAAACCAGCTTGACCTGGTCGATATGTTGATTTTGTTGATGATATTGTACTAACACTTGGTGTTATTGATTTATCTTCATTATAATCAGATATAATACGTTGCAGTTCAGCTAATAATGCACTACGTTGGGCTTCACGGAATGGCTGATCATTAAAACATTTCTCATTTTCACCACGAATTGCTGATTGTATATTAAAATTAATATTTTTAATTATTTCACGTAATTTAATTATTTCGTTTTCATGTTGAATATGTAATGTTATTAATTTTTGTTTATCAACTTTAACCATTTCGACACGTTGCGTTAAAATACGTAATTTTTTTGACATATCACTGTATGCAAACTTATCAATAACATCACGTTTTATTGATTCATGATGTAATTTCTTAAAATGTAATAATTCAACATATTTCCTTTTTAATCTTTCATATTGATTTGTTAATTTTTCTAAAATTTCAATTTGATTTTGACATGTTTTAACTAAACGCTGTTTTGTTACTTCATTTGTTTGGAATTTTTCATTTAAATCACGTGAATTCTTTAATATTGTTTGATTTTCAGTTTCCATACGTTGTTGTGATAACATCATTTTATCCATTTCTTTAGTTAATGCAATATTTTCACGTATTAAACGTCTTGTATAACCAGCTATACGTATTTCACTTGATTTTGTAAAATCTTCAGATAATTGTAATAATTTAATTTCAACATCCTTTTTTAATTGATCCTTTTCGACAATTGCTTTTTGTTCAATTTCATTCATTAATTCTTTATGTTTACGTTCTTGTTCTTTAAATTGTAAATCCTGATCATCAAATTTTGATAATAAATCGTCACGTGTTAAACGGAATTCTTCTAATGAATTTAATTTACCATTTAATAATTTAATTTCAGATGTTAATTGTTCATGCATTGCTTTATATTTATATTGTAAATCTTTTATTTTTTCAGTTGATTCTTTCATTTCATTTTCCCGCTGTTTAGCTAATTCAGTTAAATGTTCATTTAATTCTAATATTATATAATCTTTTTCGGTAACAGCACGATCTAAATGAGCTGTAACATCTGTACGATCTTCTTCAAATTGTCGCATTTTCTCAGCCAAATCATCATTATTTTCTTCAATTTTCGATACATGAGTACGTAATCTTGCTAATTTATTATTTAAATCAGTTATGGTTAATTCATAGAATGTTCTATCAACTGCAGTTAGTGCATCTGCTGGTAAATCTTTACCTTTACCTTTTCCTTTACCTTTTTTATCTTTTTTTGGTGGCATTTTTATTGGATATTCTTATTTGTTTCATACAATTATGTTAAACTAAATTAAAGATATAGAAAATATAAAGACTAAGTAAGAAAAATTAAGAAATTCAACTAAAAACTTGCTTGTTTATTTGAAATAATAATTATATTATTAAAGCTTTCTCCATGACAACTTATTGATTATAGTTTTTTTTTATTATGATTAAATGAAATTGAAATTTTTATATTTTAGGAGTTGTAAGGACTAAATTTCAAATTTAATAATTTGTTTAAAATGATATATGAAAATAATGTTACGAATTGAATCCGTGAGAGTCGAATTTTAGCTTTAATATCCTTTTGCCAGTCAACAAATTTTCCAACTCCTAGCTTTTAATACTATTTTCGTACGGATATCCAAGTAAATATTGTAATCATTCACTAATATTAACAGACTAGTGTACAATCAAAACTTTGGATGGGGTGCGTAAGTAGTGAAATTTTGGATCTTTGTAGTTTATTTGTTTAATATTTATTTTGTGTTGGGAAATTTTTAAAAGGTCAGAAAATTTTACTTGTTACATTAAGCTGCCCATACATTATAAAACATGTTTAAGAACGTGTTCACAATCACAACTATATATCAAGTTGTATCGGTTGTGGGGAAGTTTACAATACATTTGACAAATCTATTGAAGAAATATTAAAATATTTTAATTTATGTGGTTGACGTTATGTTGTTTGATGTTGATGGTATTATGTTTTATGTTGGTTTATGGTTTTATGTTGTAAAGTATATGAGAAAGTTGTACAAACAAAATGTTAAAAAACACATGTCTTTATACTATTATGTTATCAATATTTTTTATTCTTTAACATAATATTAAATTATAATTATTTATTTTTCATATTAGCGAATTTTGTTTGTTATTTGACACTATCCTGAAAAAAAATCCATTTGATGGTTGTAATATATCGCTTGTAGTTGTATACCAAGTTGAAATACGTATAGTGAAAATTTACAACTAGGTTGAACAATGTATGGGCAGTATTAAATATTTATTTTAGTTAAAAAAAATCATTTATATTATGTATGTATAATCTATTTAATGTAAATAAATGCTTTATGTGATACCCGGCCGACAGTCAGATTAAAGGTAAAACATTTTTAAGTTTGCATGAATGGATGAAAATAAATGACGCCATTTAAATTTTATATGGTTAAATTTTTTGTGAGGTTAATAAAATTATATATTAAAAATTAATATATTTAAAAGGAAATTCATTCATTATAATAACTAATTAATATTTATAAAAATGTATATATAGTTGAAATATAAATGAATTATGTTTTACCTGACTGCACGCAGGTTATAACATAAAACATACTTTTATATCCACAAATTATTACAATCTGTGCATTTAATACATACTTTAATTTTATATTCTATAGATGCAGCCGCAACAACTGAAATAAAGAGGAAATTAATAATTTAATTTAAAAGTGTTAAAGGACCATTTACGAATATAATATAATTTTAAATAAATTAAAAAATATAAATATCCTTTTCTGTACATTTTTCATTTTATTTACTTTACTTAAATACATTTTTATTAAATGCAGAATAAAAAGCGTATTATTTCTACAAGCATTTTTAAACTATTTTCGCACGGAAAATTTTCCTATTTTTACATAGGTATTTATGATATTTACGTACGGAAAGTTGTACAACTTTCTCTTGTTATCAATACAGACAGAAATTTGGAATTTTAGCATTTTTTTCTTCAGTCAATTTCCGTTTACCTTGAAAACTTCTTACCCGGAATAATAAAAATCATATATTTACCGCGCCGTAATTTAAAGATTTCGTTAGTTTAGTGCAATTATTAAAAGTTCAGTATTTTTTGTATGAAAAACATTAAAATTATGTTAGCAATTGTTACCCACTCTCCGTATGACATAGAGCCAACGTTATATTCTTTATATGAATTTTTTAATTTTTATTCCATTTATTATTTTAAATGTTTTTCTAATTTTTTTTCTACTGATTTTATTTTTATATATTTCGCACGAATTAATTCATCAAAAAAGATATTAATTGTCACCACGTTAAACTGTCCCACGTAAAAAAACAGTCGGCACGTTAAATTGTCCCGACATTTAACTGTCGGTATACATTTTTCCATCTTTAAAGTTAAATAAATTCAAATAGACATGGAAAATGGAAATTATTTAAATTTAATGAATATATGTTCACAAAATTAATGATTTCAAATCCAAATGATAAATTTATATATAGATAAATATGTGAAAAACTCACTTAAATTTAAATTATATTAAGACTTTGTTAAGTCTACATTAAATTGCTTTCAAAAGATATCCAGACTTTTCAATTACATTTTCTAAATTATATAAATTTTTCTTATTTATCTCTTATTTCTTTGGCATTGATTCCAATCAGTTGCATAATGAAAATTAAATAATCTTAAAGGGAATTAAAATCATTCTTTGTTTATAATAATATATAAATAAATACTGATTTTATGATGTACGATTTATTTTTTGAAATATATTAATTAAAAGGATTTCATATAAAGAGGACGACAAAGAAGTATTGGAACAATAAAATTATTCGTTTTCATAATGGAATTATTATTCAGTCTATATAAGTTATTAAATGTTGAAAAGTCTTCGGAAAAGGTCAATTCAAGCAAATAATATATTTCAAGTTTTTTTTATTCTCCGGATATTGTGTTCTTGTACCCAGTAAACAGATCGAATCGAATTAGTAGGCATTATACCCATATTTCTATTGGATGACTCACGGACTAAATGAATATACGGCGACAATATAGAAAAGTTAACTTGTGTTTTCTTCAGTTTAGGACTCCATAGAAGAAAACTCCAAAAACTGGTGTTCAAATGAAGTGTTTTCATGGAAAATTATATTGAAGATCTATTTGGTTATTTCTAGTGGGCTCTGATGTCATTCTTTCCTAGTGACCTGTAAACGCTCGTCCATCGTCCCGTCCCTGAGCTTTCTTTTTAGTTTCTCAAAATATTTATTTTCTAACTTATTACAAAGAATGTTTTGTAAATTTTGACACTAATCTGATAAGATGAAACTCTACTGGTCTTCCGCTTGATTGAAATATTTGATTCATTGTGGATTTCATTTTTATTTATTTTAGATATTACAATGTGGTAATATCTTTGGTAAAATTATATTTCATGAACGCCATAGTAAATATGATTTCTAAATAAAATTTAATCATATTTTTATAAATGATATTATATTTCAAATGATCTAATCTAACAAATACATAATAGTTATACACAAATTGAAAATATTTTTATATATAAATTTTTTTTTAATCCAATTTTCCACAGATTACATATAAAAATTTTCAATATGTACAAATTCATCCAGGAAAGATTACATTTAATATATAATAATAAAAAAGTTTATTTATTGGTTTTAAAAAATTTTATATTTTTTCTTAATAAAATATCTTTTATTTAACTCTGGTCGTCTAGAATAACAGAGTCAACATAATCAAGACTAGCATAATAATAAAAATTAAATATTATAACTATAAAAAATCCGACTAAGTAATAAAATTATAAATATTTTTCTGTGATTTTTTTGCTATTAAATTTTTTATTAATCAATTTATGAAATATGAATTTGAAGTCACATAGTAAATTGTTAAAAGCATTACATAAAAATTTTATATCCCATATAAAAACTGATTTTTAATTCATTATTTTAATAATAATTTTATACTTATAGTGTCAATTTAAGTTTTAATTATAATAAAAAAATATATATATTTTTATATACTTTTAAATAGCAAAATTCAATTTAAAAATATTGACTACATTTTTATATTAAGAATTTAAATTTTTTTAAATAATTTTGATTGAAAATTTAATGTTACAATCGCAACCAACATTCTAATGTCTGGTTAGATACGAATTTTAAACGAAACTGGATCTGGAAAGTGAACTAATTTATTTTGAAAAAGTTTGAATTTTTCAGAATAGTTAATTTATAAATTACTCCAACAAATTATTTCCTAATTATTAATAAACTATTATATACCAATAAAATAAAGTGAAACGTGATGCAAATAAATCCCCTAGGCTTATATGGGGTAAATTAATATAAAGTTAAGTTCAAGAACTATTAAATTTACGGTTAACAAAATATAAACCAAAACAGTTTTACTAATACCAACATTATTACAGCACTAAAGTATAAGTTTTGCCTTCCGTTTAGAATTACCGATATAGTTTTGTTTAGACAAAATTAGAAATTTCGAAAATACTTCAAAGAAAAATGAAAAAGTTACAATTTCTAGCTTGACCCTTTTGATGGTTAAAATTTGATATTAATTGCAGACATAAACATAATGCAAATTTACAAGATTTTTAACTTGAAAGATTCTACCTCAAATATAGGAGTTCAAGATATGCCATTAGTTTTTATGAAGAAGAAGGGTAGTAGAGTATTCTAAAGATAGAAAATTTGTATACTCCTTATTTTACAAAATTACCACCCTCCCAGTGTATAGATGAAAGAACGGGTAACAAATTTCAAAACAGGTAAATTAGAAATTATCGAGTCCATCACATTCTTCATACTTCATATATACTTAATTATAGATATGAACCAATTAGTTTCCAAACAAATATCTCACTTGGTTATAAAAAGCTTACGTGCGATTATTATGATCATATTAACAGAATTTGTCGGGGTTAATTCACTTCTTATTTTATTTTTTGTTGTGAGGTTTTTCCTCAAGAAAATTCATTTAATTTTACAAAAATATTTATTTAATCTATTTTTAAATAGAAATTTTATCATGTGGGGTGAAAACATATTAAACATAATATAAAGTTCTTGGAAATTTAACTTGTAGTTGTAGTCAGGTCAGGCTTTTGCATTAGGTAAGGGCAATTAACCTACGGCACCAACTTGCAAGTGACGCAGCACTGTTCTTGGAAATACACACTAGTAGTATCCAAACACTAAAACTATTAGTTACAAAATTTCTGCAGTTTATATCCAAGATCGAAGTAAATATATTTTTCTTGTAATAAGTAATATAATAACTAAATTATTTCTTATATACTTGTTGAATGGAACCGTACAGTGTTAAACACTCTTCTCACCAAAATTCTAAATCACCTGGTCAGTTACGTGGTCATTAAGTCAAATAGATAATTAAAAATTTTATTAAAAATAATTTAATTGGTTTATATAAATAGTCACGATATCTTTCTCTCGATCGTTCTAACTTTAAGGTCATTCTGATAATATTTTTATATATGAAATTATAAAAATTGGTTTTATAAAAATGTTTTGACAAGTTATATGCCACTGTGACCTGATTGGAAAGTTATATAGTTAAAATTTATATTAAATTTTTATTTATAGAATTTGATTTTTCTATGTACAATTCTACAATTTCATATTTGAACTATTTCTAAGAATTTTTCATATATGAAACTTTTATAATACAGAATATGTCAATGTATCCTTGTTATCCTTGCTTCATTGTAATTTTACCATAATATTATATGTCAGAATATATTGAATATTTTCTATTGAATTTTCAATATTTTCTGTCTACATTCTTTGCACAAAATAAATATATATTTAACTAACTAAGCATAGTAAGTAGTAAAAGAAATTCTTTCTAATATATAAGGAAATTCTATTTTTTTATAAATTATTTATGCTTAGTTATTCTTTTTCATATACATAAAAGATTGTTGGTGTTTTTGTGTACAACATAATTTTTTTTTCTACTTATATAAAAAATAATTTAAATTCTTTGATCTTGTGTTGATTTTTGACATGTCTTAAACATTTTTTTTATATTTTAACACCAGTAAATTGTTAAAGTGGTGTTGAAAAATTATCCTTCATCCTTTAATGTTCAAAAACAAAAGTATAATTTCTTAAGTAAAATTCTTATCTGGAAAAATAAAAGTTAAATTTTTTGGTTTTTGTATTCGTAGTAATTCTTCAGTTTTGTTAATTATAATAATTAAAGTGATTTTACTTTTTTTCACTTTGATGTCCAATTTTTGCTGAAATTCATTTGGTTCAGATTATTTAATATTCTTCTTCTTTTCTAATAGATAAATCTTAAGTTATGGTATTTTCATTTGGACCCGACCGCCTAGTGCATTTTAATTTTACTGATGGCTTTCTATAATTCATTTTTTTTTTTTGTAATTTGTGATCCATCTAGTTTAAATCTATAAGAGATACCAAAAAGATTCGGACTACATTACCAATTACCACCCAGCTAATATAATTGAATATTCAAATTATGTTAATAGAGGGCGCACAACTGTCTCAAAACACTTTTGTTTTTGTTTTAACTTTTAATGCGCCAAATATTCACATTTTAATTGAAACGAAACATCTTAATTATATGATGTAAAATATTACTTATCTTTTTGAGATTTAGTTAATGTCCATGAATATTTAAAAAGAGGTCAGAATATTCTGTGAGTCACATTTCAGATTTATATAAATACTTTCCATATGTCCTAGATATCTCAAATTTCGTACATATTCCAGGAAATTGGTTAACAGATTTTTCCCTTATAAAATATGGCAATGGCAAGTCTATGGTTCATTATTAAAAGAGTATTAGATGGATTAACCTGAAGACCTACATTTGCTACAGTGTTCTAAAATTGCGTAATCGTTTTATGTAATAGCTATTAGTTAATCATTTTAAATTGATATCACCAATTTGGTATTACCAATTTACTCAAAATGAATGTTTGTTTCTAAATTAACTGATTTAGAAGATGGTTCAATAATGAAACAATAAGAAATTTAAATTGGTATTTATTTCTGTCTGGAATTTTACAACAAAATAATTATAAAATTAAATATTTTTCTTTATTAACTTGACTAACTAACAATTACTTCAAGTCATTTAACGTTATTACTTTAATTTCATATCCTAAATATATTTTTTTTAAATGGAATATTTTTTTTTTGATGCCAATATAAAGTATCTCTATAAGAATGAGGGAAAATTTGTCACCATCAAAATGCTTTCATTAAATTGACTCAATCAATAAACTTTATTATTCTATATATATATTCAGAAAAGTGTATAGAAAACGAAAAGGTCTTTTGATAAAAAACAGACAAGGACTCAACTCAAGTACATAATTGCAATTTTCTAAAGAATTTGTTTTCTTTTTCCATTAAACACACTTTTTCACAATCGCCATTATTATTTTTATAGTCTATAAGAAAATATCGAGTTTTTCTGCAACATTTCACAAAGGGGAAAAAGCAAAGCAATTAACACAATCTTAAATTAAATAGTTTTGAGTTTGTCAAAAGATTATCATTTCTAACAAAATTTAAAATTATCTTTTAATTACAGTCATTTTCAAATGAAAACTTAAATATGGTGGGTGGTCATATTTCAATTGCTTTCTTCAAGGATATACATGATATTTAAAGGACAAATTCTTTAATTGATTAAATGATAATTTTGTGACAAATTTGTTTAAAATTGATTTTTAATTTTCGATTTTTTAATTGAAAGAAGAAGATCTTACGTTTTAGAGTAAAAAAAAAAAAAAATTGATTTTAAAACAGACGGAGGAATAAAACACATTTAAATTTACGTGTTTCACTGAATTATGCTTTCACTTCTTACAAAATCAAAATTATAAAGGTCGTTGTCATTTTAATTATATTTTGAAAAATTTTTTCACCATCATCCCGAGTATGGATTAAAACGCATTTTATTCCCTTGTCATATGGCTATTTTTTCACTTTTTGGTGTAAATGTGTTCATTTCGCAGCTATCTAAAATCTGCAATTTTAGAATCATATCTGAAAGATCCTTGGAAACACAATATTAGATAAATAATATCTATGTGGTTATTATTTGACCACATAGAGGCAAAATGTACCACTTTATTCTTCGGAATTTTGTATGAACTATCCAGGCCCAGATAGAGGGCATATAGAACGGGGACAAATAGGTACGGGGCCCTGAATTTATATATATTTTTTTATTGTTTCTAAATTCGTTGAACACTGCGCAATATCAAAACATAATCCGATTCTGATGAGCATTTTCTTCTGTAGTATTGATTCTATAATATCTGGATTGTCAAGGTGGTTTGAATCATTTCAAGAAATTTGGAATTTATATTAAATTATTTGTGTATTTCAAGTCTTATCGGACGAATAAATAAAAGATTCAGCGAACCGATTATTGGAAAAATACTTAAAACAAATTTCTATTGAAAAAATGGTGAATTTATATTTTTATTTATAGAATAAATTTTCATATAAATCCATCACCTGAAAATTACCTGTACCAATCTTTAATATAAATTGTGATTATGCGCGAAAGGTTGATTTTTCAAAAATTATTAAAGAATTTGCTAATTGGAAACGCTCCAGGCATTTTTAAATTAGTTTAAAATTAATTTAATATTATTTTATATTACATATAAAATATTACATATTAATATTATTTTATATTACTTACATATTTTTTGAAAAAAATTTAAAAAATTTAAAATAAATAAATATGTACGGATCGCCCAAAATGTGTTTGGCCTCGTCCACAATTTTGAAAAATAAATGTAATATTCTTAAACTTTAAAAAGAATCATTTCAATTTTCTAGCATATCTTCAGCAATTTATAATTTTATCATTAAGAAAATGTTTCAATATAAATTTCAATTTTAAATTACTAAAACTATAATTATATATTGAAAAAATCCAATTAGAAAATTATTTCAAATAAATGCATTGCATAACAAATAATTCGAACTGCAAAACAAACAATGATTTCAAAGTCAAAACTAATAAAAAAAAATTAAATTTAAAAACATAAAACATGGTGCACAATCGATTAATCTAACGGATAAAATAATTTTAAAAAACACATGGTGCCAAGGAAAAATGTCCTTTATTATTGTAAATATTGGAAAGTTTTTGTATTATGTATTCTAAAAAAAAAAAAATTAATTTGGCTTTGTTCTGCAAAATTCGAAAAAAATTCAAAAATTACCAAAAGAGACAGGAATTTTGCAAATTGACAGGAATTGTTTCAAAATAACTTAAGTAAAATATTTCAATTTTATAACTTAATAACATAAGGATTCTATTAGCTGGAAAGTTTTTGTAATTTACAAGTTTAGTAAAAGTGAACTTAGATTATTATATTGAACTGAAAGTGCTTTCGGCACCAATTTGACCAAACGCAAATTGGCTCTTTGTTGCTTTCTTTTTATCATTTATTATTAATTATCATTGTGCCTTTTGAAACTTCAGTTATTAATATGTCATGGCTTTGTAAACGATCCTATCTAACCATCGAAAATAATAATGGACTTCAGACACACATAATTGAAGAATTCTTAACTTCACAGAGATATATTCGTATTTAAAATAGATTAAATAATTCTGTTTAGTTGCAGTAACCTTTTCGTGATTTGGACACTCCATCCAAAGTTTTCAGCTTGGCAAGATCAAAACTAATGGAACACAAACTTGCTGTTATTTCCACAGTAGTCTTTAAATATTTGTTGCGATTATTACCCAGATGGAATCGAAATGGTTAAGATACAATTTTGGTAATTGAGAATTCTGAAAAATTTTAAATCTTGTAAAATTACATAATTTCATAAATTTGTAATGTGAATTGTGTAATTTTCCATATTTAATAACAGAAAATTTTAATTTAACCGCATAATATTACGTATTCCAAATGCTTCTGGTAAACATATTGCCATAGTTAAAATTACCTGGAGTGAAAAACAACATGTAGGAACTACTTAAAGAATATTACTAAATAACAACCCAAAAATTAGAAAATTTGTAGGAATATAATAAATAATAAAATAAAATTTGCTTTGCTTTGCAGACATGTTGGCATTTTCATATGTTATCAAAAAACTGAAAATAATTTAAAATTATATTAAATAATATTAAAAAATTCTATTTGCCTTTGCTCATGTTGTTATTTACATATACATTTTTTTTGGATGAAAATCAGTCCAATGTTTTTTTTCTTATATTTTGATTCCACTACATAAGGTTTAAGATAGAATCCTATTTATGGATAGGTAAATAAATTTTCATGAAAAATATTTCATAAAAAAAAATTATTAGGGTAATCACATAAGAAAAATTTATGAAAATATATACCAAATTCATATTAAATCTGCTTGAAAATTTAAAAGTAAAACTAATAACCATAAAAAAATCTGTTAACGTAGAACGTAGGGGTATCCCAAATACTGGGAGTTTATCAAAATATCACTTTGTTGGAAAAAAATCATTAATGAATGAATGAATCTTTAGAATGTGTTCCAATTTTCATATCTCTGGCATATTAAAAAAAATGTATTTTATATAGGGGGCCACATTTCATTGATTTCGGATAAGAATTTCTATGATACATTGTTGGCTTCTAATTTTATACCAGAGCATTATACAGTGGTAAATTACATTAGTTAAGATTTTTACAATCAAATCGAATATTAAAGGCAAAAAATCATGTAAAATATTAATGTCGTTTAGCTTTAACATGAATAAAATTTAAAATTTAATGTAAATTTACATTCCATATTTATTTTTTTTAAATTGTGTAAATCTTATTTGTAATGTACATAATATCCATAAAATACAATTATAATTATTTCCACTTGATTCTATGCTATTTTATAGTAATTTATGTAATATTACGTATAAATGCGATTTTATGTTGTAAATTTTTCTGTAGTTTTAATTTAATGTGTAAAAATACTTTGCAAAAAAACTTATTAATTCAATTTGATTGCAAATCATAATCATTTTTTAGTTCTAATTGTTTTAAGGATAAAACAAACTGTTTATTACCAAGGTGCTACTAATTATTAATCACTGTTGGACATAAATAATTACTGACCACAACTTCCCTATAGTTAGCAACCTTTTTATATTTATTATTATTATTTTGGTTAGTTTAAACATTTTTTTTTGTCAGTGTACAAAACATGGATTTAGTTTACAATAATTTACGTAGTAATATTTTTAATTCTTGAACGAAGTGCAGTAATTATAGATTCTTCAGATTTTCCTCTGCAAATTTACATTAACTTGAATATAATTTCACTGAGCACATTGTAAATATTTTTTTTTTCCAGAAATGTTGGAATAGTTTTCATAATTTTTCAAGTTTTTATATGAAATATAGAAGATAAAAAGTGTTCGATAAAAAGTACGCGATGAATTGAATGTTTCAATTAATCTTTTTTTTGACCAAATCTATTTAGAGTGGTAAAACGCGCGAAATATTATATATTCTAAATGGGGATTAGCTATAAATATTTAACTATGGATGATAAATTGTTTAATGTAAATTGTTCTCGATTAGAATTGTCCCGGATATGGAATTGTATTCTAGTAGAATTGTTCTTGTGGGATATGCCTAGAATCATGATTTTAATTAGCAAAATCTATAAAGCCTTAAAAAAATTATACATTTTGAAAAATAAGTAATTCTATTATCAAGTTTAAATAATTCGTACTTCCATTATCATAATTAAATCAATTTACAAATTTTTACAAAACAACTTTCCAAACTAAAATTATCGTAAGGAATTATGAAAATTTTAAATTGTTTTTAATTATTATAAAATTTTCCACATTTTAATTATTAATTAATTATTATAATTTAATTTTAAATAAATTTACATATCACAAACTAAATTAAACTTTTCCAATAAATATTTTAATCTAATCATAATTTCTATTTAAAGAGAATATTTATTTTAATTTAATATTTCATAATCATAAAATATGATAAAATATTATAATTCAATTATTTGTCTGTAACATTTTTTTAAGAGATCTTTTTAGGTCAAAGTTTTACCATGAAATTTCTAATCCATAATATTCAAATGAACTTAATTGTCTATGTAAAAGTGACGTTAAACTACAAAACAGAAAGTTTTTAAACACATAAATAAAATCAACTAATTTCCATATCTTAATTATGTATATTTAAGAATCTTAAAAATTTTGTTTAGTAATCTTTTGAAGAGTTTCAGTTATAATAAGAATTGTTATCGAATTAGATTAAATATACAAGATTTATAATAATTTAATGTTAAATTTTGAATGTTTTTATGGGATGAAAGTCTGAGGTAGAAAAAGAATATCTTATAAAATAATTTATTTCTACATTTTTGTTGAATTTGTAATATTTAAGCTAATAATTTAGATGATTGCCAAAGTTAATGCTTTCCAAACCTACAATAACAATTTATATCTTATGTTATTATCTATCAGTTAAAATTATTGTGATAAATATTTTTTACAATTGGAATTAAGTCTCAAAATACTAAGCATAAAATATTTCATACAAATTTCATACAAATTTGAGGCAATTTTGAACGTTAGTTCAGTTCTTATCTTGGAATTTAGTTAATATGAACAAAAACCTAAAAAGTTTTGAGAGTAGCTTTACAGCTTTTAAGCAAATTTTCCAAAATATTCCGGTTACTTGATTTTAATATTAATTAAAATTCATCTTAATTTTGTAATTTTCTGTCAAAACCGATAAATCTTTTTGTCATTTTTGTAATTACAATGAAAAAATGAAAAATAATGTTATGCTAATTTAAGTCAAGAAGTATAGTTATCGTATTCGTAATGTAAAATCAATTATTAAGTTAAATTACATAGAATACAGTTCAAAAACATAACTTAAATTTCAATTAAGTCACAAACTGTTTCGGATAACAATTAGATACTAAGAAAGTTGTTGATTCATTACTTGAAATCAATAAACTGAATTGATTTCGTTATATATTGATAATAATAAATTGTTCCAATACCATTTCATATAAATATTACTGAATTATTTAATTTCTTAAAATATAATAGTAAATTTTATAAACATGATTTTTATTAACAAAATTATTATTCCAAAATACCAATAAATAATTTTACTTAAATTTCCATTACAAATGATCTACATTCTACATGTGGTGCAGCTGGTTTTATAAAAACTTCTCCATTAACTTTAAAATCATCGTACACTAACTTATGACTTCTTTCATACCCAATTTGTCCATTACTTTGGCCGAGTATATACTACTACAGATACGTCTCATAACTGGTATATTATGTTTATGCATATATTCACGATATTTTTCTATTAATTGTCCAGCAATTCCTAAACGACGATATTTAGGATGAACAGCTAAAGCTTTACCATCTAAAATTACATTTGCATATGGATATAATTCGTAAATATTCCATTGTTTATAACAGTGTTCTATCAGGCCCATTACTTTTTTCAATTTTTCATTTTCGATTATTTGTTCGACTTCATGCTCATGTGCAACCTAAAAATTAAACTAAATTGTAATTTATATCGAAATAATATTACTTTTTTTTGATAAAAAATTACTGGTCGTTTTTTTATTACACTTAGTACAAGTCCAATTATTTCTCCTTGTTCATTTACAGCTTTAAAAGAACAATTATCTGACAAATATTCCACAATATATTCCCTAACTTCAATACAATCGAGCAAACCTAATGCGCTACATAATGGTTCATCCTAAAATAATTAATATTTAATTATAAATGTTTAATTAATTGAAAAAAATATATTAAATTTTTGCCTTAATGAAATATTCCAAAGTAAATTTATAAACTTCGTTTGTATCGTCTACGGTTATAGTTTCAATAGTGATTCTGTCAACATTATTGCAGTTCTCTTTAAATCAAATAATATAATTAAAATTTATATGAAAAAATAATTTAATATAAATTAATTTTACAATATTTTAAAAAGCAATTTAATTCATTGTTTTGATGAAATTACAAGTTGAAATTACAAGTTTTGGTTTTCCATTTTCTGATTAACATATTGACATTTAAACCAAAATTGTTGATTTCAAGCAATAGAATAATTACCTCAATTTGTTTTTTATTTTTTTATGAAATATTTTCCTCGCTCAAAGAAAATGTTGTAGTTTGTTTAAATATATTTTCAAATATGTTATTATGACAATTTTAAATCTTTAACTACAACTGAATCTATTTCACTTCGATTTTTTTATTTTTATTTTTAAATTTCGAAAAAGTTAGGTTAGCAAACAGTTCAAAATAAATAGCAACGACGGAAGAACGTATTCAGTTTGCCACCCTCATTTTGGGATTCTAAGTTTTTGACATTTCAATAAGTCGTCCGTCCGTTGCGTCCATCGAGTTTATCTCCACTATTACTCAAATTTTTTTTGCTTTATAAATATATAATGTCAAAATCAAAAGCTAATAAATTTATAGTCTCAATTTAAGGCTATTTAAATCAGGGATGGAGACCGGTTTCGAACCGAACCAAAAAACCATCCGAACCAGCAACATTTTTAGAAACCGAAACCAAAACCAGAACCGTTATTAATTTTTTTACGAAACCGAAACCAAAACCATTATTATTTTTCTTCGAAATCGAAGTCGGTGGAGCCTCTTCTAAAATTTTCCACCATATCTAGTTCAACTTCTCAAAAACTTAAAACTTCAACTGCATGTAATATTAAAAGTGTTGTAGCTTTCTTTGTCATGTTCACACTTCAACTCTATATTATTTTATATTTAGTTTTTTTGAAAATGAATTTGTGAATTTTATTTACTTATATACTTAAAAAAATTCAGTTGAAATTTTGTATTACCTATTTATTAAGAAAATAAAAAGAGTTATGTTGAAATAATTTTCATTCATTGCTTTGAGACAAATAAAAAGTTTTTGCTTTTTACTTTTGGGAAATTTTGTTTTCTGAACCACCAAAAAAGAACTAAAACCTGGTTTTTTGAAATACTAGAAACCAAAACCGAACCGAAACCATTTTCTTAAAAGAGCAAAAACCAAAACCAGAACCAAAAACTATTTTGATTTTTTTGGAAAACCATTGAACCAAACCAACATGTTTTTTCAATGGTTTCCATCCCTGATTTAAATCATATAAATATTATGATTCTAATAATATGAAAATTTCGAAAATCACAAAAAACCATTAACGGTCAGTGAACATAATATATTTTCAATACTCAAATATTTTACCCATTTATAATTGTCTGCCAATTTATATCCTTTTTTTTTTTTGTACCGAAATTCCATTAAACTTGAAAATATCTTTCAGAAAAAAGAAACAGACTAAAAAACATTAAACAAAATTTTTTCGTCATTATACATAAAAAAAATGAAAAATATTAAATAAAACTTATATAAATAATTTATGGTTTTGCAATTGTAAATATAAATATGAAAAAAGTAACTTTCATCTCATAAATAAGAAGTGTTAAGAGTCATAATTTTTTTTTATGAAGTCCTGATTTTTCATTTGTTTTGACTGGGGTGGATTTTTAAGCAAGTATAATTTTTAAGAATAAGTTTTTTTATTTTTCTATTAAAATGAAAATCGAAAAGTTTTCATAAATTTCATAAATTATTTTATATCTTGTAAATAAAGTTTTGGATTTTCGTTTTTCTTTTATGTTGCGGAAAAATCAAAGATGAATAAAGTTAAAATATTTATGTTTTTTTTTTTAATATTATTTGGTTTGGGTGGAATTATAAATAGAAAATTTTATGAAATTGAAATAGTAATAAACAAAAATCACAATTTTTATAACTTTACACAACTGAAATAATTTTAACATTTTTTTTGTAATTTAAGTTTACCAAAAGTTAATAATCGTTAAGATTTCTATTAAATATTGGATAAATTTATATGTAATTGATATAATTAGTTTTTTGTAAAATAAAATAATTTCATAATATTTAATAAAAAGACTGACAAACAAAAAGTTACTAATTTTGGTATAGTTTTTCTGGATTGCCGATTTATTTTAGTTTAATTAAAGTACTTTTAGGGATACTTTTACGATTAGATTACAAATTGGTATAGAAGAGTGCCATCTCACCCTCATAAAAGAGTAGGATTTTGAAATATTTAAACCTATGTTATCTAATAATCTAATTTTATTTCAATTTTATTTCTCACCCCTTCCAAATAGAGAGGAGTTTGAAGATAGGGGATTTGTATTCTTAACTAGCCAGTGTCTATGAATTATAGGCTCTATGTTAAAGCGTAGTTTCCATAAGTGATATAGTCTCCAAGTCCGTCCCAGTTATGAAATGAGTATTAATTCGATTATCAATTAATAATCAATTCATCAATTAATAAATATATAAAAATATAATAATCCAAATTAACTAGCTAAAAAGTTTCACAATTGGTATAAATTCTATTTACTTAAAATCTTCAGAACCAATCCTTACCGTAAATGTTTTTACCTACATTATTCTATCGACTTAGAGACTCTTCATCTTGGAGACCAGCTGCGCGACCTCACCATAAATTTTGATTTTACACAGCTGTAAATACCATGTTTTTCTAGCCCATCTACAATTATCTCTTCACAAAATTCTTCCATGGCAATAAAGGAAACTCTACTCGATACTTCTGGACGGTTTCTTTATGCTTATTTCTCTAACTTGGATTAGAGAAGATCAGTTTTTTTTAATAACAAAGGTATATGTAACTGGTTACAGAATTGGAACCGTAATCGATTTCGTTCAATATAAAATTAATAAGATTATATATAAAAATAAATTTTGGTACTTTTACGTTTCGTTCATTTCATCCCACAGCGCCAGTTTTGCTTACCAAAAGCGGTCTTTTGGAGTACACAATTTATCATAACCTAAAACTTCATAAAAGTTCATGTCAAAGTTTACGAATTGGTTAAAGAGTTAAACTAAAAAATTAAATAATTAATTACAATATAGAAATAATGCTAAAACCAAATTCATTATAAAATTTAAATATATCTGGCAACAAAAAGTATTATCAAAGATATTACCATTATATAAAAATTAACTTGAAACTACATAAAAGAGCAATTCGACACTATGACTCTATTTAAACATATTTTTCATAAATAAATTTTTAATTGGAAATTAGATATAACTTCTTACAACAAATTTGTCATTATTACTATTACGAACTAAATAATTTTCTTTAAAAATTCTAAATCGCAATAAGACAATTCCTTCTACTAAAACAAAATATCTTTTATTGCGATTAAGATTTATTATTTTAAAAGAAAATGTTTTAGGTATTTCTGAAAGTTTTTCATAATCTAAAAAAAAAAATATTCCGTCAAACAAATAATTAACCATGAATTTAGGATCAAAGAGAAATTAAAAGTAATTGAAATTACTTTTCCTATTTTCCAATTTGTTATATTAAATTTTATATATAAAAAAAAAACTGTGGATTGAATCTGTCAATGCTTATGACATTAAAAAAAAATTTCAATGTATAAAATTGAAGAAAATTCAGGAAAATTGTATTATCGGTAATTTCCTGTTAGTACATTTCCAAGAAAAATAAAAAAACCTAGGGGTATCTGAAAATTGTAAGTGTTATAACCAGTGTCATTCATTTCAGGAATTTCAGAACTGTAGAATCTTAGGAATGTATTTTTTATAATTCGCAATATTTGATATTAATTAATGATTCATTATTGAAGTTACAGAGCCAAAAAAGTTTTATTAGCTTAATCGAATATATTAAATTGAGATCATACTGCGCAGAGCATTCGCGAACGAGGATTCTATATATTTATTTCGAATTTTTTATATAAACATCAAACGAAAACAAAAATTGATTTAATGAAATTTTATTTTTTCAATCAATCTTTCCATTACAATAACTCTTATTTATTCCATAAGTCCTCGTAAAATTGGTGAAGAAAAAAAATTATGATGCAATTTTTTCGAAATTGAACTATTTCTAGTACTCTTTATGGATTTAATTTGTTGTATGCCAATATTTATAACATTTAAGCCATGGAGCAATATTCCTGGAAATAAAATGAATAAATTGTAAAAATAGAAGAAAACATAAAAATAAATGATTTGAAACTTTAGGAACAGTTTTAATTACTTTTCTGGTATATTTAACTATAATAAATATACATAAAACAATAAGGCAATCTACAAACTCCTAGATTTCTACATTAATTTTTGAAAATTTACATCCCTAATTCAAATCAATATTTGTTTCGGGAAAATGTTTACAATATAAAAACCACACAAATTTAATTTTATTCAAAATATTGTACACATCCTTGAGGTCTATATCCTTTTAATTCAATTCTGTCAATTTTATCAGATGTTATTTTTTTTATTTTTAGTGTTGAAATAGATTTGTTTTTTGTTGCCAAAGAAAATCTTTACCAAGGTTTCTTGTAGTACAATCAACTTTTATTGTTATCAAAAAAAAAAGGATTTTTTATTTTTAATTTAAGGGTTTTTTTTTAATTTAAAGTCTGTTTACGGTTAAAGAAAAGTTTTTATATATTTGTATAATTTTTTTACAAATCAATGTCCTGTTTAATATATCCTTTCTCGTTTTTCATAAATATTTATTCAAATATTGTACCTTTTATACCAATAAAATTAAAAACTGCTCAAAAGTATCTATACCACATGAAACATGAAAAAAGGTTCTATACATTTCAAAATAAAATCATATAACAAATCTACGTATTTAAGTTTTGTCTTCACATGATTTCATAACATATGTTATCTAAAAAATTTCCCTAGATTTAATTTTAAAAAATGTATTTACGATGCCGGAAAAATGTTTCCAGAATAATCATAAAATGAAATATTTTTATTTTTCTATCCTTTTATGTGCAACATATTTGTTTTTTTTTAAATATTTCTAATGTTTTCTTTTTATGTCGTCAGCATCAAAAATGATAAAACAGAAAAATAAAACTAAACTATGTACCTAAATATAATTTCAGTTTATATAGTTATATGAAAACACCCAGAATTTATCCGCAGAACACAATATTTAAGAGTCATGCGTAATCGAATTTAAAATTTATGTTTTTCAAAATATGAAATCTGTAAACTGGTGTTAATTAATTAATCATTAGAGTAAATAGTTTATTTTACTATGGTTTTTTATCCAAAATTCTAAAAAGTCAATGCTCCTGACTTTGTGTTTATTAACCAATGGAAATACTGGCGCTATGATTATTTTAACTTGTTTAAGTAATCAATTTAACCAAAAAAACGTCTGTATTGTAGCTCGAAGGAGTTAAATATTGAAGCATAGTTCGCAGTTATATAAAAACAGGCCAATTTGTCAAAATATATACAAAAAAGTGTCAATTTATGTGGTAATTTATTATATTAACAACATACAAGCGTTTAATTTAATTGCGGTCAAAACGATTGCTTTAGCTATAATAATTTGTTACAATAAATATGATTTATGAATCTAATTATCGATATGATTATTAGAATAACTACTGATTCCACCTAAAACATTTTCAATAAGTATATAATGTTATAAAAAAAAAGTTATATTCACTTCTAATTATTCCCTGGTTCACTCTGATTAAGTTTTTCCTGGATGACACTTCTATAAATAAGGCCCTATTATTGATAGAAATTTCATAACAGTCTTTTTCAAATTTGAACCTACTATAAATTTAAAAGGACTTTGAACCATAAGTCATTTTATAAACGAAGAAATTTTTAATTGCAACCAGCTAAATGTTTTTTTAATAGTTAGACATTTGTTGTCAGGAAATGGTCTCAACGGTTAGCTTTTTTCTCAGTAGGAAAATTCGCTACATTTTTAGTATTGGTACTCATTTAAAGCTCAGGCAACTTGATAGCGATACCTCAGTCAGGACTTGAATACTGTAAGGATTGTATCACATCAGACGCCGGAGTGACGTAGTGGTAGTCTGGTAATGTATTATGGTGTACTTTAATAAACTATGACAGTAAAATATTGTCTTTTGACCCATTGAGTCTGAAATATAACTATAATCTTTTGAGATAAATTTAAATCTACATAATAATACTAAAATAACATAAAAAATACTAAGGCGATAACTCCTCCTAACCAATTAGTTATAATGTATCATTTTGATACTTTATAAAATATGGAAAAGTGTAACTAATCTTCTAGTACTCTGGGTACCTAGTAAGTACGGATTATATAAAAACTCGACAATTTCGTAAAATAAATATTTATATCTCATTCAATTCAATTCAATAATACAATAAAAAAAATGTACCCAACCGGAAAATATTAAAATTTTCTTATAAAATTTTCTATTATATAAATTTTCTATAAATAATATTGATTTTCTTAATAATATTTTCTTTAAATGTCAAAACATTGTGAAAACTTTCCCAACTTAATTTTCACAACAACAAAAATGAAAAAAGAAAATCAAATAAAATTGAATTATTATTTTTTATTTATTATGAAAATTGTGATTTAAATTATAGTGGTGAAAAATCTGAAAAGAAAATATAAAAATCTTAACCATAAAATTTAACTTAAAGAAAAAATTTCTCATACGAAAAAATTATAAATTATATTTGAAAAGTTTTAAAATTGAAAATTATTTATTTATTATTCAAAAATTGTTTTTCTTTTTCTTAATTTATTAAAGCGGTTTTACGAATAATATTTTTCCAACAAAAATTTAACATTAAAATGTTATTAATCGTGCCATTAAAACGAGTTTAATATAAGATTATAAATTTAACCACAACGAAACTTTACCACCAAACAATTCCAATTTACAAAATTCATAATAAATCAGAGCTAAAATTATATTATTTTTAATGAATATTTTTTTTTTGTGTCATTTAAAAAGTAATTTTCTTTCTTTTTTAAAAACCATCATTAATAAAATGACAAATTTTATGAAATAAATATAATTTTATTTTTTACGGAAATTAATTTAGATAAATATTTTGTTATTAGTTTACGTGTAGATTCAATTGTTTCTGTAGAATAGAAGGACATCTTCAATTAAATTTCATATTTTACTGTCAATGTTTATAAAATAATGAATTGTTGGAATTTGTAACAACTCGTAAACTGTTTAACTAGAGTAAACTACAGAAACTAATTAAATATGAATTACGGATTTCAAACTGATAATTTACAGAGAATTCAGGCCACGTTAATAGTTAACATTTTATTTCATTTTCATTTTTGATTCTTTGGTTATATAATATCAATCCTTCCAATATTACGCTGACGCAGATTATTAGAGTTATATTAAAGTGGGTTCCCGGACACACTTCACATAATTCACAAAAATGAAAAGCTATAAAGCGTGTCTCTTAAACTACAATTATATTTTCCTTGCAATTCATTAAAATGTTAATTGGTAGCAAAAACGATACAAACTTTAAGACTTCCCCAACGAAATCGTTACCACAAAATTCTTAAGACTAGTAGAAAAAAGTCTCGAGTTCATTTAGAAAATTTTCAGTCACATTCACTCATACAAATACAATAAATTGCTTCCAATATTTAAAATAAAATTTAAGTATTCATGGATACCTACGTCCGTACCGTTCTTTCTTCAGCTCTAATTGTACTTTAGTTGAATTCAGGAATTCGGAAACAATATATGTATGAGGTTGGCTTTGTCATCCTTTTGAATAATAAATGTAAAACTTTTTCACTACACCTCAAAATGACTACATTTTAGTATTATTTTTCATTTTATTTATTTTCATAATGGAAAAACTATAAATTTATATCATGCACAATTTGTAATGGAAATTTTTAAAAGGACTTAACTTCAAAAATAAAAATTTTCATATTTTAGTTTTTTGCAACATTTATTTATAGATACATTTAACATTTAATTGCTATACCAACCAAGAAATATTTTAATTACATATGGAAATATTTTCATTTCAAATGGAATTTTATTAACTAAAATTATTATTATATCAATTTTTTAGTTATAAACGAATAATTACATTTTTGTTAATTAAATGAATCCTTTAATCTAAATAGTTTTTATTACTTTTTATATTAAATATACTGATTACAAATCATAATTTAAATAATAATATATTTACATAAAATTGAATTTCCATTCTCATTATGTTGTCATTAAATTTTGAATAAACACTCAAAAGAAGTATTAAAACTTAAAACCCACATAAAATTAATTAGAAATATTTTAAATCATAATTGTGTAAGTAATTTATTAGAAATTTTATAATTAAATTAAAGTTTAATGCTACCAATTACAAGTCTAATACTCTCATCACCATACTACCCATAAATAATAAAATCTATTTAAAATTATAAATATAATTAAAAGTTTTGATGTTTTAAATAAAATTAATAGACTTAATTTCCGATCTTATAAATAGTTTTGGTAAACATACTTTAAAACATAAAAAAAAATATATATTTTTGTCACCATTATGTTAATTATCCTGACACCAGTTAATTATACAAAGAAATCTATTTTGTGGTTACCAAAATTAGTTCAAGAATTTTACTTTCTATAAATAAGTCTATCAAATATTTTGGTTTTTGGTTGCAGACATTAAGTTTTTATCATTAAGTTTTTGACAATTTCAAGTTTTGTGAATGTAATTTAAGACAATAACGAAGATTCATGTGACGATGTAACACAAAACACAATGACAGAAAATTATTTCACTTCAAAATTAAATTAAATCAAAAATACTTAAAAATACCAGAAGAAATTTATATAATTTCAAAATTTCATTTAGTAAAAGAATTATGGAAAATATTTTGGGTATATTCATTTTAAAAGTTAAGGATTTTTGATTTAGCAGAAACGAAACTTGTTAGCAGAAACTTGTCACATGTATTTATTTATTTATAATATTATGTCTACCATACCAATTACAATTTTACAGTCTTATAGTCTTATGAAGTATAACTAAATGATAAAAAAAATATTAATAAAAATAACTAGATTTGTATATAGTTAAATTTAGTAAAATTGAATGAAGAAACTTATAGACTAGAATTATTCAACCACTATATTTATGTGAGTTAGAAAACAAACATTTCAATTGGATACAAATCTTCTATACATTGAATTTGTAATAGCACCGTGAAATCCATAATTATTTTGATTTGATGATGAGTTATATGTAAAAACTCATGTTTTATAAGTACCCTGAAAGACTGGTACAATAGATTTAATAAAGTAGGTCAATTAATCTTACAGTATATTATATCCCGAATGAATCTTACGTGAAATATTTTTCTATGATTGATTAGAAACTCTAGTTCAAATAATGTGACCTAATGTGATTAGATAAAATAGCTTATACTTTAAGAAATTCAGCTTTCTCAAACGGAAAACTAGTGATGTGTTTTAATGATTCCTCTTTTAATGTGATGTACACTCTGGAAATTCCAGAATTTATTTTGGCATTTGTGTTATCCATATTTAGAATGATCCATATTTAGAATATTTAGGTAGGAACAAGCCAAAACAATTTAGTCTATTTAAACAATAATGTTTTGTGTAACAAATTTGTCTATCAGTTCACTACATTCATCCAAAGACAAGACTAATAAAAGAAATATAATTTTAATGTACATAAACATATTTAACAAATTATTTTATATTTAAATTTAAAAATTAAATAATTCAATTAAGTGATTCCACAAATACCATAAATAAATTTAATTTTGAACTTATTTTTCTCAAATTTTTAGTTATTTACTTAAAGGTATCACATAATGAACCGAATGAATAAAAAGTAGTAAATGTTATAAGTTTTTTATGAATAAAATCTGAACTATATACTTTTATTTAAGTGTACTAAATTACAATACTATTTACTATTAGCAATGCAATTATATAGTATATACTTAAGTTTTCGTTAATAAAATCATTTTTTTTTTGTGTTTATTTAAGGTTAAATTTCACTAGCTCTCAAATGCTAGTGTATTTCTTTTTTTTATGAGTTGGAATGTTCAAGTAAAAACTTGAAGTAATTAGTAGTAAGTAATTACTTCAAGTTTTTACTTCAAGTTCCAACTCATAAAAAAAAAGAAATATACTAGCATTTGAGAGCTAGTGAAATTTAACCTTAAATAAACACAAAAAAATTGACACAGTACTAAAAGCCCTTTTGCAAATCCTTAATACTTGTAGTACTTACTTACTGCTTATTCACTCGACCCATAATATATTATAATTAATTAATAATAACTAAAATTCTGTTTATTATTTAAGTATATAAAAAAAACATTTACAATTCCTTACAGTCTACTAAATTCAAATCCTTTTAATCCACCAAAGAAAAGGGTTTAATAATAATCATGAAAATGATATATATAATGATAATTTTATATAGTATCAGAATGAAAATTTATGAAGAAAATATTATGAATTATGCGGGAACAACCGATGGTTGACAATCGAATTTCCTTCTAAGTTAAAATTATACTTTTTATTCAGTTAGTTAAATGGTTAAATCAAATTATTTTTAAATCAAAATCATTCTCTGTTAAATTCAAATATTTAAATTTAAACTTATTTCCAACTTATATAAAATTTTGGTATGCACGAGTTGATTTTTCTGCTTACAATTTACAAAAAAAAAAAACAGAAAATAACTTAAGAATTTCATAGAAACTTTCCAAGAAGTTTACCTAAAAGTAATCTACACTCCAAATTTCTATTCATCCTTTTTTAATTAACTAATGAAAAGATCTCATTAAAATTTTATTCAAAAGATTTAAAAGAAAATTTACTAAGGATATTTAATACGTCATTAAACAAAAAACTTTATGAAATAAATCAGAGGCAATAAAATTGTCATATTTTACATTAATTCAAAAAAATTATTCTACAATTCAGAATTTTAATTAAAAAGAAAATTTTGTAATTTTAAATCCGTTTTTGATTTATAATTCGAAACTATAATTCAAATTTTGAGAGGTGGGTTACTAGGTAATTCGATCCGTTTATATTTCTATTCGAAAACGAACACTTCCCATCCCACTTCAGATTTCGTAATCGAATATTTTGAAATCCGTAAATTAAATTTCAGTGATGCCATTTTACAAACAGTTTAAATCGAATATTTGGTACTAGGGAATTGGTGCATCATTTATTTTTATTTCATCCAAAACATTATAGAAATGCTTCTCTAGAAAATCGAAAGTTTATAATAAAAGTAAAATAAAAAATAAACTTTTATTGTAATTTGCATTGTACTCTTGAAATTTAAATTTATTCTTGATTTCCTAATTCTAAAATATTTGAATTCTTTAATCCACTTCCTTTGAATTTTTTCATTATTTTCTTCTTCATTCTCAAACCATAATAAGACGAGGTTCTGTCAAATTAATATAGTTATTTACAATTCCTTACATTTGTTTATATAATTGTTTACAGAACTTTACTTTCTTTATCAGTTTTTTACACTTATTTACTCATATTTTCTAAATAACTTTATTAGAACATACTTAGGTGCGTAATTAGCTTTTCTTTAACATATAAACTTTTTGGTGAACTAAAGTTTGATGAACTATGTTTAAATTTTGTATCAAATATTTTCAATTCTTCTGAATACTCGTAACATTAACTTCTGAATAATGTTCAAATTTCACACATTATATGAAATAATATTGAAATTTGAACTTTATTAAATGTAATAAAAATATTGTCCATTCAAACCAAGGGTACCAAAAATTTCTTATAACGAACATACTAATATTAAAAATGATGACTATATCGGGGGTTGCTTATATCGAAAGTTTCTTATATCAAATCTGATTATATCGCTCGAGCACTGTATATTGTTAATTGCATATTTTAAAATTAAACAATAATATTATTAAAATTATTTTTTTAAATAATATTACTTAATTAATATAAAAATCGTAATTTTTGAACTCTAATATAAAAAAATAAATATATATTTTATTTTATTTAGCATTGGTGTGTATTCGGACCACAACATTCGGATCTAAATTGATAAAATACAACTAATTCAAACTAAAACTTATATTCGTTATACAAGATACAATATAAATATAAGGTTCTCTTGAGAAACGTAACTCTTAAGAGTTATATTAATTTCTCAGAAAATATTGAACTGACATTTAATAGAATGGAAAATTTTCGTCCTTACATATTACATATAATAATTGTAGAATCCCCATTGGAAAAAAACTTATAATATTATCTAAATACATAAATATTTTCATAAAAAATTATTGAAAATTTTCCAATTGTATATTAATTGGCGAAAAAATATATAATTTTCTTAACAATTCTTATTTTTATAATATTAGATTTTTCCTACGCAGATAAATTCAAATTTGTACTTACATAAAAATGAATAATTTATGACAATATTTTTTTTCGAATTCTAGTTTACTTGTGTATTTGATGTGAAATTTTAAGTTCGTTTTGCTAGATAGCAGATTATCTAGTAAGAAAAGAATAAGAATAAATATTCAACAACCCATTGTGTGGCATACCATGACCTACAGCTGAATTGGAAATAAAAATAAGAATGAATGCACAAATGCAAAAACACTGCCACTCTACACTAACAGGTTTGTCAACTAATGCATTCTTATTCACTCAACGGACGCGCTCACTTCTTGATATACCAAAGTCATGTAATGTTAAATCTCGTATTAATTATTAGTAATTTTGTTATTCAATATTTCGTATTTAAAAATCTCGAATATTTGTTGCGTTGTTTTAAGAAATCTTCTAGTCTATTTTAAAAATCCCAATAATCCTGCGTATTCCTATATTTAAAAAAATCATTTTTACCAGTATTACAGGCAGCTAGAATAACAAGGAGTATTGCATTGGACATAACTATAAAAAAAAATTTTTTTGGCTTTATCTGGGTGTCCAAAAATACAATAAATTTTGCTAAGAAAATTTGAATAAATTGGACAACTTAAAAATAACTAAAATATAAAATTTGTCTTAATAAATTAAGTTATAATCTATCAAATTTCTTTTATTTGGCATTTCCTATCCTGATTTTTTTTTATAATTTGCAACTTATTTCAATTTCAGTAAATCTATACCAGATTCTAAAATTATCGATTTAAAAAATTATATTATGAACTACCAACTTTGCCAATAAATTAATATTATTAAAAGTTTTTTACAAATTCGGTCCACATAAACTTTTAATTTATTCTTTCCATTTAATGAAAATGGTCTCTTAAAACTATTATTCTTTTCCCGACCGCATAATTTGAAAAAAAAACTCTTTAGAAAAGTTTTCTTTTATTATTTAATCACAATACAAGGGAAAAAAGCTGGTAATTTTAGTGGAGTGCTTCATATCACCATTGTAATCCACATAAAATTGCCAACATATTTAAGGTTAGAAAAAATTAGAAATGTTTAACCTCTCAACTTAGTAAAAAATTGGAAGACTCTAACCTATGTAATCAAATGTTCAAATTATTAAATCTTATCTCAAATATTCTTGATTTTATGGGCAAATTAAATCATAAAAGTATGGGGACGACTTTGTTATTAGTCACTCTATGCATGCACCTTAGAAATTGAAGTTTTTTAGTGTTCAATATATATAGCGTTTTCAACTTCGTAGCTGTTCGTCACAATGTACGAGAAAATCAGCTGAAAACATTGTTGCTGTACTAGAAAGTGTTCAAAACAATTCATCAGCCTCAATTCGACACCGTGCTCAAGAAATTGTATTTAAAACAACAATTTTGTGGGAAATTATCCATAAAAATTTGTATTTGCATCCATTTAAAATTTAGTTGACGCAATAGCTTGATTGATAATTTTTTGATACCAGAATTTGATTCTTTGGGCTTGGTTAATATGTGGTTCCAAAAAGACGGTCCAACTTTACATACAGAGAATTTTATATTACTGGGAGATCTGTAACAAATTATCTCAAGAAATGGTGATATCGATTGGGCCTCACGATAGTCGCCAGATTTAATAGACCTGAATTTCTTTTTGTGGGGATATCTAAAGAAAACGGTTTATGTCAACACACCAGAAACATTTGAATAACTGAAACAAAATATTCGTGACAAAATTAATGAAATTTCAGTTGAAATCTGTGAAAATGTTATACAAAGAGACCTCGTTTCTAAGGTTAACAGAGGTGGGAATTATCTTCCATAAGTAAGTCCCAAAGTTCAGTAAAATAAATTGTTAAAGTTTCCATAAAATTATGCCAAAATAAAGTAGTTAAACTTCCCGACGGACCCTGTGTTGTCTACTTCAGTCCTTCCTTACTTATTTTTATTATGAATAACTTATTTTTGTGGATTTTGATTTTCTGATATTTGAAATCGATATATCATTAAAACTTCCGAAATAAATAAATTCGAAACTTCGACTCAACCGCAAAGAAGTTTTTCGAATATATTATATAGATATGAACAATTCTTAAATGTATCGTATTATTTGGATTTTATAACCCTTGGCAACCAAAGTCATTGATCAAACAATTTAATGATCCCACTGCAAAAAAAAAAAAAGTTGAAAAACTTAAAATTTTCATCCACAAGAAAAACTATTTTCATATTTTCCAATCTAAGCAATTTATGTATCATGTATTTGCGTTATACTATATGAGAAAATTGTAAGAAATATTGAATTTTCCCTTAGAGCCTGATATTTTTCGATACAAAACCGTATAAATTATGTTTTATGTACTTAACTGAATAAAGCAAAACCATAACAAAAATATTTTAAATTCATAAATAAATGAGTTTGTTTGGTTGGTTGAAAAAAATATATTTATAAAACAAAATTCTTAAATTATTTATATTCTTTTAATATTTTTCAATTATTGTAAATTACTATATTTAATACACAATTCTTATAAATGTTTATCGTCCCTCTAGTAATGAAATGGTAATTAAATATGTGAAGCTAAGAAAAATAAAAGAAACAGTATATAATTCAAAATCCAGCATTAATTTTTCCAAATTGTAACGATTTAATAAAATTCAACGAAATCAAAGTAACTGAACAGATACAGAAACTTCCAAACATTATCAATTCAACAACCAATTTATGTTTAAGTAAATTATTACACTTTACTTTTGAAAATTATTTTAACAAAAGTTTAAAATACGATTTACTCGAAATTATGATTTTGCAGATACACTATATTTTATTTTACTAGAGGTACGACATCGTCAAATTATCATGTATCTTAATTTGTAGATTTTCTAGTAAATTTGGCTTTCATTCATCATAATCATCATAGCTATATAGTTCTCGGTGAACTTTCGTAATATTTTATTGCAATTTGGACTTACTATAATTTTATATGGACACCGAACCACAAGTTTCTTTATAGTGAAAAAAGATTTAATTTCTATAAGCTAATGGCTCTTATTAATGAGATTTTGATTTTATTTCGAAATTCTTGGATTTATTAGAGTAGCTCAACAAACTGACAAATAAATATTAATATTAAACTTACTTTTAAATAAAATTGTTTTAAAATATGCTATTCAAAAAGTCCACAAAATAATTTTACCATAACAACAACGTCACAACAAACAAAAAAAAATATCCTTTTATAAAATACCCATAACAAATTTCCTACATTCAATTTAGTGTAAGTAGTTAGTACCTAACAAAATCAAGAATGTTATAAAAATCGATTTACACTTTTTTTTTTTGCAACATTTTGCTAAATTTGTTACTTAAAATTTCATGAAATTAAGCTTTAAGTTTAATATAAAATGTGAAAAATGTTTTTAAAATATTATATAAAAAATTTATTAATAAATTTTCCTGCTTAATTTAAACATAAAAATTGTTTTAATGTATAAGATTGCCAACAATAATTAAAGAATTCTATGAAATATATAATCCGTTTATTTTCATTTATGTAATGTAAAGTCGTAACATCCTTAAAATACTATATTCTTATTTAAGGATGAATGAAAATTAGTCTTCACAATTAATATATGAAAAATTTCATTTACAATAAGAATTAAATTATTTCTATACAATATAAAATTTTGGTTTTCTATTTAAATTTTAAAGGAAATATTTATATTTTTGTGTTAAATAAGCCAGAAGGACGAAAAAACTGTGATAATATTTTATTTGATTTTAATAAAATCTTGTGATATTAAATAAATTATTTAAATTATATATTTTTGAATATTTACGCATAATTTTTCTTATTGATAAAAATTTTAATTTAATTTGTTAGTGAAAGGCCTTTAAACATATTTTTGTAATTAAAATTTGATTTGATCAAAATGGGAATTTTTGATAAGTTAGCTGGTATTTTAAGATTGAAAAAAGAACAAGTAACAATTTTAATAGTTGGATTAAATAATAGTGGTAAATCGACAATTATAAATCATTTTAAAGGACCAGATGAAAAAGCATCAATAACAGTACCGACAGTTGGTTTTAGTGTAGAAAAATTTCAAAGTAAGTAAATAATTAAAATAAAATTAGAAGTAATTTAAAAAAAAAAATCCTTTTTAAAATTTAAATTGATATATTAAATAATTGCAAAATGAATATACATAAATTTAATTCAATAATAATAATTCTAATTTGCGAAAAATATTAATTATAAACCGTACAAATTGTGATGTCATTGTTATTTATTAATTTACTCTGAAAGTGTTTCCGGAGGTTCCAATTCCAAGTTCTGATAGTTAGTAATCGAATAATTATTTACTAGAATTTAATTTCGATAATCAAATGTTGAATACAAGTTCAAGGGCAACAAATTACCTAACCGAAGATAACGCAAATATTAGTCAAATCGATTTTTCTATAGAAACGTCCTTACAAATTATATTATATTAATGTTATGTACGTCAAAAAAAAAAAACTTACCTTTTATATAATAGTGTCCAGGGTAAGCTTCTCATATTAATTTTTACTCTATACATTAAAATTATATACATTATTTATTACGTCTCCAGCGCAGAGGCCTGCATAAAGTAATTGATCGCTACTTACTATAACTTATTTTTTGTTATTTTCCTTAATAAACTCTTTATAAACTTATTTGATATTTAAGCTAAAATACTTAATCAATATAATTAGCATTCAGCGATTTCTATCGAATTTTCAGTTATAACCTACAATCAAAATCTGTAGATATTGATAACATTTTGTAATGAAATCAAGAACCGGATAAAACTATGATTCGTTATGTTTTCTATAACGTTATGAAAAATTTCATTTCAATTTCATTAAGTAACGATTATAAAATATCAATTAATTTAAACGTTACGAAAATTCTTTTTTATATGAAAATTGCAAATACAATAAAAAATTTATTGATTAATTTCAATTAACAGAAAATAAAATAAAAATATTCTAACTCTTCAAAGTTTTGCAGCAGACAAGTTTCATTAAATATCTAAATTATAATTAGAAATATATTAAATTAATAATTTATTAATTCTATTCAAATTAGGAATAAATTAAAATTATGATTTCTTTCAAACATTTAAAATTAATTAGTTGGATAAATATGAAATTTATATAAAATATAAAATTTTTGCAAGTAATTGAAAGGAAATATTATTTTTAATTAGGAAGTAATCATTTCCTCAGTATGCCTTATTTTTTAAAAAAAATTAAATGTCACATTTTTGTATAACACGCAAAGGCACATAAAAAAATTAAGAATGTTAAGAAACGTCAAAATTAAAAGGTATGAAATATGGGAATGGATAATTTGTAAGATGTGTACGAATGTTACGAATTCCTTAATAATATTGAAGGTTAAATTAACTTTAACATTTTGTTAACTTTTATATGAGGGAAATTTAAATTGTTCTTAGTTTCTGTTAGTTAAAACATTAACTAACATTTGACAGATCGAGATAAATTTATTCCGATTCTTATGTCTGATATAAAACTATATAAACATTTCTTAAACTTTTGCCCTTTCTCATCTATCGCGTGTCTTGCTTGTTCAAATGAAGTAACTAGTAATGGAGTAATGATATTGATATACATTACCAAAATAATGCATTAGTTAACAACTCTAATTACTGTATGCAGTGTCTATACAGTGATTCTTTTTCGTCATCATGAAATAGTGTATGCTTATGCATAACTCTTTGTCTACTAATTCATGACAATGAAACATAATTTTTAGCATAATTCTTTGCACTAAAAATATTATGTTTTGGAAATGTATTCATAATAAAATTATAGTCTTTACATTTCTATAACTTTTTAAATATTTATATATTTTCATCTTGTTGTTTCCATTTGGAACTGAAAATCTGCAAAATTTCACTGCATTGTATTGTAATTTAATATTTTTTTACTAATTTCCATATTTCAATGTTAACAAATTTACCATAAAAAAGTCTCCTTGGGATTACAAATTTTACTTATCTATTAAATATTCATTACAGTTTATATAAAACAAAATTTCAAATATATCTTAAAGCAATATCTATTTTTAAACAAATTATTTTTATTTTAATGTAACATCATGAAAATGGTATTAAATAATTTCAATTTTGAATTACAAATTTACAAGTAGTAATAACAAAATTTGTCTACTATATAAGGACTTTTCATAGTAATAATAAATTCTTAAAATAAATTTGATGAAAAATATTTGTTTGTCAATGAATTTAAAATGAAATATTTTTAGATTGACTTGAAAAATAACACGCAGATATTTTTTTTATATAATTTTACTTGATAGTCCATTAATTTTTAATTTTTAAGACACCTTGTATTTTATGTATACAGGACATAAATAACATTTCTTTTAATATGTTATATTACAATAAATAAAGTCAAATTTGAACAAAATAAATCAAACAGGAAAAAAATGTTCTTCATTTTTATGCTTTTTATCTTTTACAATTTATTTCATTGTTTGTACATATATATTTACATTTAAATATTTTATATCCTTAAAAATTAAATTTATTTTTCAACACACAACATATATTTATATATATATATACATATATATATATATATATATATATATATATATATATATATATATTATTTTCAGATCAAGGAGTTTGTTTTACAGCATTTGATATGTCTGGAGCTGGTAGATATCGTAGTTTATGGGAACATCATTTCAAAAGTTGTCAGGGAATTGTTTTTGTAATCGATTCAAGTGACAGAATGAGACTAGGTATTTATATAAAGTTTTACTATAAATGATTTATTTTATATTTTATAAATTGATTTTGAAGTACATAGTATATATTTATATAAATTCGAATTAAAAGTTAAATGAAATCAATAAAAACAAATTTTGTTTATATTTTCAAAATTTATATTTATATACTTTAAAGAAATAAATAGATTTTTATATTCATTAAAACTCTGAATTTTCTCAACATTATTAAATGGTCATTAGTTTCTGTTTAATTTCGTACAATCACAATTTTACAAAGCAGATTTGCATTATAAATTAAAAGCAGCTTATACATGCTGCCAGTTGTATTTACCCAGTGATTGTTCAATTATTTATCAGCCCATTTTATTTCCTTCAATAACGAAGTCAGATTGTCCGGTTTCATTTTACTTTTTGTTTCTAACAACTTAGTTAGTTAGATAATAGCATACTTAGTTAAGTATACTTAATTTTCTATATAATTATATAAAAGAAGTGCTAACGATTCCTTGTAATCCTCTCTCTCATCAATTGGTTGGTTGGTTTTAAAGGAGTGGGAAGGTCGCACCTCCCTCGCACATAGACCACATAAAAGCGGGCCCTTTGTACCCTCCAGCCGAACACTGTACCAGTGCTACAGCGTGTCGACCCATCCCACTTCTTTAATGAACGAAATCACCTTTTCGGGCTTTAGTTTACCCGCATCTTTCAGATTATCTATAAAGAATTTACCCAATTTTCTGAACCTTTTTTGCTGGACCGAGGGACCGTGGCACAACAAGTGAATCATAGTTTCATCTTCCTCCATACATCCTCGACAAATGGAAGAAGATATGAGTCCTAATCTCATTGCATGCTTTCTGAGAATAGTATGGGCAGTGATAATTCCCGTGTACAATCTCGCTGTAGCTTTATTCATTTTTAAAATTATCTTAGACTTTTTATGATAGGATTACCCCAGAACGTTTTTGTGTACTTACATTTGTTCTTCTCGTTCCATTTCAAAGTACTATACCTGTTTGCCCAATCATTTATTGAACCTTTCATCGTTATCGCAGGGAACAAAATGTTATGAATCTCTACGGAGATTTCAGTGGCACCTCTACGTGCGAGTTCATCTGCTTTTTCGTTGCCTTCGATCATATAATGACCGGGTGACCAGAGAAGCTTCACATTATTATGGTTTGCCAATATGTTAAGATTATCTTTACATTTAGTTACTAACTTTGAGTGAGTTGAGATATTGGCCAAGGATTTTAATGCCGCTTGGCTATCAGAACATATACTTCTGATATTGCTTATCATCGATTAGTACAGAATTTTCCCCTGAAATAGTATGTTCCCCCCACCAATCTGTCAGTTGCTTTCTAAATATAGATAGACGTATTCCAATATGAATACTCCTTCACAAATCGTTAATATAGCTTCATAACAAAACTTTTAAATAAGAACATATTATTTCCTAATATTTTCAATTTAATTAACCGCATAAAAAATTCCATGTCCTAAGGAAATTTATTTAAGCAATAAAGTAAATTATTATATTTATTTATATATAAATAAAGTTCAAAATTCTAAAATACATAAAATTTAAAATAAAGTTAATATTTTTATAATATCAATAAAATTATATATATTAAATATCTGTAAGGTATTTAGTCCATTTTATTATTAATACTATTTACCTGAGTATAAACTAAATGTCTACAATTTCATTCCATTTTTCTTTATTCATATACTTAATTAAATTGAAAAATATTGATAAATAAATTAAACCTTTTTCTTTGAGTTATTGATAAGTTTAACCTAATCTTATAAATTTACATTAAATTATATATAAAATTATGAAATTAATTTTAAATTATCAAATTAATTTTTTTTTTAATATTTACATGAAATTATTTGTGGTAAATTTTAAATATGTAATTTTGGTCTTGACTTTGTATAAAGAAAATTTCGAATTTTTGCAATTTAAATTTATTGTCAAACATAAACCTTGAACTATTTATTCATTAATCAAATATATTTTAAATAGATTTTTATTTATTTTTTAAATTGTATAACGAATATAATCGATGATCCAAAAAGGATATTCCTAATTATGCGAAAAATAATTTATTATTTCATTGGAATATAGTCGTTTAAAAAAAAGTATAATATTATTTTATATCAAATTTTAGTTTCCCATGAAAGTATAAATGTTATTCTAATTACTTTTAAGTTTTTTAAATATATTTGTAAATAAAAAAAATAATTAACTCACTATATTAATACCAATTCCGATAATTTCATTTAAATCTTAATTCTACAATTTAATATTTAAATAATTTTATTATTGTAATTTCGTTTCATTTTTATTATTTTTATTATTCTTGTTTTTTTATTTTTAATAGTTGTTGTAAAGGATGAATTGGAAATTTTACTAAAACATCCTGACATTATGGAAAAGAAAATACCAATATTATTTTTTGCTAATAAAATGGATTGTTCAGATGCTTTATCTAGTGTTAAAATTGCTGCTGGTAAATAATTTTATTTTAATATAATATTTAACAAAATTGTCCTTTAAAAATATATAACAAATTTTCTCTTTTACACGTAATTGTAATAAAAAAAAAATTTGTTCATTAACTTTTTGTATTTCGTTTTTCTATATTAAATTTTTTATCTTTAAAATAAAATCAGCTTTAAGTTTAGAGAAAATCGATGATAAACCATGGCATATAAGTTCTAGTAATGCTTTAACTGGTGAAGGACTTGAGGATGGTGTACAGTGGTTAATTGAACAAGTTCGTATTTGTGTTACAGATTCAAAACAAAATTTTCGTAGAAAATCTTCATCAAACAAAGTTTAAGGATTTATATTTAAATATATTATAAATTTTATAAAATATGATAAAGTGTAATAATTTTAATTATAAAAAACTTTGTATATTATATAATTTTAATGAAGTAACTCGTATTATAATGATTTAAATTAATTTTATGTAAAATATATATAATGAAAAAATATCCTTAACAATAATTTAAGGATCTATAAACCTGTAAGAAAATTAAATAGCAAAATAAGACTAGAGGTGTGTAATTATTAGATATTTTAATTATTATAGATATATAAAAATATGGAAAAAATTATGAAATTGTAAATTATTTTTATTAGATATGTGAAACTTTGTGTTGTATTGGAATTTGTATATTGTAAATTAAAATACTGAAAAAATTGTATAAAATATAAAGTGATTATGAAATTTTGTTTGATTTTTATCTCTATGTTACGATGTATTAATTCTGGTACTAGTTAAGCTATAAATATGAAATAAATATGATAACATAACTTTAAAATGCATTTATATAAAATCGAATTCAATTTTACATAAAGGCTATATAAACATCAATGTAATTATTATAATACTCTATATTGATTACGTTAATTAATTGCCTTAATTATAATTAAGGCAATTTGCAAACAATTTATGTAATTCAAAATTTATTACTATTCTCTCTATACTTATAAAGTACTAAATAAATAAACCTATTTAAGAATGTAGAACATTACCACAATATATTTTTTATTCGAATAATAAACTTTAATTAGCTAAACATTTTCTTTTCTAATTCTTTTTAATAATAAAAGTTTTAAATATATAATTTTATTATATTTCTGCCTGAAACATTTAATGAAAATAATTCAAAACTTTTATTGCTATAATTAAATAATTGGCTCTAAAAATTGCTATAAAAAAGTTAGTGAAAGATTCAGTAATGTCTTATAAATATCCAAAATGTAGGCCCCATGAACCCAAACACTTTATAACACCCAAACACTGTATAGGCCCATTTACATAAAATTACAAAAATATGGAAAAAAAAATTTCAAAAAATACTAAATGAAAATGGATTCAAATATTAAATCAAGTTTGTCTAAATTTACCGGAAAAATCTCCTTTATTGTAATTTTCTGGAAAAGGCTACTAATAAATATTCCTTCTTTAATATTATGTAAAAAAGGACGACAAATATATGTAAATAAGAAATGAATTAAAGAGCGAAACTTATAACCAAAATAAGAAATCAACTATCGTCCATACACTTTTGAATTTGTCTTTGTCATCGTCTTTTTACCCCTAGTCATCGTCTTTTTACCCCTTCAAAATGGACTTATTTGCCAACACATGAGAAATTAAGTCATTAGTTATATGGTTTTATTTCCCATGGGAAATGAGGTCATTAAAAATAAAGTAAGTAGGAAATAATGAAGCATATAGTTAATTAACTTTAACATGAACAATTTCAATATGAAGGTGGATCTCATATTGAATTGAAGGTGGGTCTCATATTGAATTGACCAAGCTGTACATCACGAGAAGAAAAATATTCTTTTGTCAGAAAATTATAATAATAATAGATTTATCAAATTTTTACAGAAAATATTAAATATTTCTTAGACCTTATTATAGTTTCCTTTTTGATTCTAGTTATTTAAGAGTTTATGTCGTAGTTACCAAAGCCATGCTTGATACTGTCGCAATAGGAACGTAGTTTAGTGTACCTGCGCAATTAAAACTTGGATTTCTGGAGCTAAGCATGTCCTAGGGCCTAGGACATCTAGGGAAATAATGCGCGTTCAAACATAATAAGAGAAAATTAATGCCACACCTAAAGGGAAATAAGGCCACATGAAATTTTCTGGCTTGTGTTTTCTTACCCCAAGTCATAAAAAAAATTATTTAAGATAAATTTTATAATATAATTCCAAGATTTAAAAATAAATTTTTACGATTTTTTTTTAAATGCTTCGGTTTAGACTAATTCATCTAAATTGAAATAAATATTTACGAAATATTTTTTTGATATTTAATTTAATATTGGATTCTCCATTTTCAGATTTGATTCTGCATTTTCTATAATTGTTTTCCAAACATGACGGACGTTTTTATGTAAAAACATAGACTTTTAATTATTACACACCATTATTTTATACAACCAAAAAATATATTAATTTAACATTTTTGTTTCTTTAATAAAAATGTCGTATTTAAAATGAAACTCTCCGCAACGATTCTCAGTATTTTTAAATTTCTAAACCAGATCCAAATAAAATAGATGAAGTACGCTAATAACATAGTATCATAACTAAAAAAAAAATATTACAAAATCAAAATTAAATGATGTGAAATTAATTCGTCTTAAGAATATTATTTTAACGATGATATTTCTTACAAAAACATTTCGTCGGCTCAGTATTTGTTTGTCGTATATTAGCTATTTTTTTAACCTAATAGCCATCCTCCTTCTATTTCTGCTGTCCGTTTTTGAATAGTTTTAAGTTTTAACTATCATCTAGAAAATATGAACTATTAATCGGAAATTTTAGCATGAACCCCTAAAGATACTGCCCGCTACCGAGGTACACTAAATTTCATTCAGATCGGATAAAAATTATATAAAACTCGGTAACTGAAACGTCTTATTTAAGAACCCCCTAAAAGTGTAGACTCCCGATGAAGTCAGAATGAACCTGTGTACCAGAGCTCGAAAATGATCAGAAATTTCATAATAACTACTCGTAAAACTGTTTAAAAGATTGCGAATACGTCAACCACATTTTGTGGTAAATAAGGAATAATTACCTAAACCTACCTAAGGTACATATAGTTTCAGAAAGCTAATAAATCAGTTTATTTCTGATGCAAAAATTAGAAAATTCTATAAAACTTATACCATTTTTTCTGTGATTGTTTTAACATTTCGATTTTTCCAGTGTTCAACCAAAAAACCAATACTGAGCCGACGATTTAATGTTTCAATTTTACAAATTATTCAAATTATATATAAAAATATGTACTTTACTTTAAAATGAAATATGTTTATTATGTTTATGACAAAAAAATATAAAATACATACTTGATGCAAGGTTAGATAAAAATATTGTTTGTCATATTCAAGTATTTTAAGGAGCTTAATTCCTCAATAAAAATATTATGTTTTTTTTAAGATGTATTTTTTTATATATTTTAATTTTCTATTATATTTTAAATATAAATGTTGGTCCTACTTATGAATTGAACTGAATACTTATTTAATAAAACTTTAACAGATTTATTAAAGTAAGATATTATTTCAGTAAAAAAAAAATCAGAATTTGTACATTTTATATAAAGAGTCATTCTTATAAGAGTCATCCTTAATTTTTTTGTAATAGTTTCAAAACTATCCTTTTTTTTTAAATCCGAAATCATAAAAACAAATTATCTAAAATTTACAATTTCTGATGAAAATAATGCTAATAAAATAAATTTGAAAAAACAAGTCCTTCTCAAGTTGTATGCTTCCAATGGTTTTTCATTAAATGTAACTAAATTCGTTTAATCAATGCTTTGCTATTGGCTTCTCAAAAAGAAACAATATTGCATTTAAAGATATTGGTACCTTAAAATCATTGTATTTTTCTCTAGTTAGAAGTATAATGGAATTAGAAGTATAATGGTGTTCTCCAAATTATCAAATGTACACATTTGATAGATTAGAAACACTACAACAAACATTTTCTTGCTATGCGTAATGAAAATATGGTTTCAGTTTAGATATCTTGTCATCTTATCATGTATGGAGTATAATCTTCTTGCCTCAGAATTCTTGTCTAATAGAATTTCTTCTATTGGACAAGAGTTCTGAGGCAAAGACCTCCTGTATTACTTTCGTTTATAATACCTTCCAGTAGTTTTTAATTAAAAAGAAAAATATTTATTGTTTTCTAAATTATTAAAAATTAATTAATATTAATTATTAATTTTATATTTTTTTTTTTTTCATTTTAATTCTTTTAAAATTAATATTTTCATTAAATTTCTTATATAATTGTAATAGCCTGTAAGCATTAATAATATTCGTAGACTGAATAAATAAATAAATCAATGATTTTCAAATTTTCTAGTTAGATAAATAAAATGACGTCAGTATGGGTGCAAGATCAGGAATTCAGTCGCTGCGCAGTTTATTCAGCAATACAAAATTGAAAAGCAGCTAGTATATGCATAAATTTCGAATGCATATTCATACGAACTGGCTCTAGTATAAACAAATTTATGGCTGGTAACATCTTGAACGAAATAAACGTGGAAAAAAAATGAGAATTAAAAATCATCCAGCCTATTTTAGACGATTGCAATAACTGCAAAGGCTTCATTAGTATTCTCGTATGACTGTGAGATCTTATTAACGCGATATATGTATCAACGATCAGAATGTTGCAATGAGAAGTTTCTTCACTATTAAAGGGGTCAAAAAGTCTGATATCAATTTTATAAAAATAAATACCGTCGGATTATTCAGAAAACATCACATGGCAAGCGATGAGTTCTTTTACCTTCACACTGTACGATTTATCGATTTACGGAAAATTCATTGCAGATAAAATTCATCGCAATTCATCGAGATTTAATGTACAGAAAATAAAATTCTTTAAATAGTATGAAACTCTAATTTAATGGTTTAATTTAAAGTGTTTATATGAAATTTTAGCATGGACCCACTAAAGTTACACCTAAATAAAAATATTATAAATTGCGGATGTGGATTTTTAGTTTAATTTTTGTATCTATACATCATCATGAAAACCCGATGAACTTTCCGGACCCAAGATTTATCGTCACACAAAAAATCGCATCAAATATTTTATGAATTCTAATAATTCCCTAACATTTATAGCATTGAGCTTTTTCCATTTAATACATATATCATTTTTATTATAAATAAGCACGTGAGCACCGTCATCACAACAAGATGGTCAAACGTAAAAAGAAACTAGATGAATCAAATGATAATCCAACCCCAGAAGAATGTACTGTGGTGATGAAATGTTCACTGAAATCAATTTTAAAACACACAAAAATATATGAAAAAATACAAAATGACGTAATGGAAATGAGCTCCTTGGCATGTGAAGCATGTATAGAAATACAATATGAGTTCATGAAACTGCTTGAACATAACACTTTTGATGGAAAGAAAATTAATTTCCGCGATTATTTTTATAGGCTTTTGGATACCAAAAAGTACAAACCCACAGCAGATTACCATTAGCTAAGAACTATATAGGTCTTACAAATTACGACAAATCCTATCGATCCAATTTATATTGTGGTCTAGCGGAACAATACCAAACCAACTTTGAGACAGATCTCAAGGAGCACGCATACAGTCGTGTTAAACATTACTTGATGAAAATAAATAATATAACCATTAAAAATAATAAAAAACTCTTGTTTCAAAATCTAAAATGGTTGTTGGAGAAAGACTCAGAATAGCCAGAAACTTTCTAAACGTTATGCCTTGGACTAAAGGATTTTTTGTCAATCTAAAAGAAAATGTTTATAAGAGACACTGCAAAGAAAATGAAAAAGGAGACCTGTGTTACAAATGCGGACAAAAAGGCCACATAGTCAAGAACTGCACTCAAGCCGCCAAGTGTGTACTGTGCGCCGAACTCAACATAAGGGAAGTAGATCACATATCTTTATCAGGGTCATGTAGAGCATTCAGGATTGCGCTCGAGGAGATCCGGGATGGAAGTTATTTATCGCAGCTGTAAGGAGTACAAATGGAGATCCATATAACCGTCACTATTGTGAAAATATCAAATACTCATCAGCTCAATACCGTCATGAAATTGGTTACTATCCAAGAAAAAGAAAACTTGAAAAGTACACTCATAATATTGAAAAGAAAATCGCAAAAGATCGAGAAACAAGTTTAAAATTAATTGACCCGACACAACCATGGACGTTGGATAACGAAGAATATAGAGTATTCCCATTAAAGTGGTTACAAAGAAAAATGAAAATGTACTTACAGAAACGAATTACTCGTTCAAAATTCGACGCCTATATTCGACGGAGAAAACACTTGCGAAAAATCATTGATGATAAACTAGTAAAGGGAGAGAAACTTGTCACATTTTTTTACGGTAATGCCGAATAAAGTCCTAAATGTGGTATTCGTGGTTACGTTCGGAGTCCTGGAACCCTGCTTGAAAAAGAATTAAAACAACATAAAAATATTTAACTAGTGAAGTGTTCAGAGTACAATACAAAAAAAAATGCTCTAGTTGTTTTTTAGACTATCAATTGATATCAAAATCTCCACATCAATACGCATTTTGCAGTAAATCTCGTATTGTATTGAACAGAGATATCAATACGAGCCAAAACATTCTACAACTAGGGTTCCAGAAATATATTAAAAACAATACGTTGTATGTATTCACTATATTAACAAAAATCAATAATTCATGAAAGATCACAATAGTGACGGTTGTATAAAATGTAAAGAATGCAAAAAAATCAAGGTAATTTTTTAAGTCTTATATATAAAAAATGAAATTTTATATTTTAATGTTTTTTTATTTTATTTAGCCTTGGTGTGTATTCGGACAACAACATTCGGATCTAAATTGAATTTGGACCACAAGATTCGGATCTAAAATGATAAAATACAACTAATTCCAACTAAAACTTATATTCGTTATACAAGATACAATATAAATATAAGGTTCTCTGGAGAGAACGTAACTCTTAACAGTTAGTTCGTAACTGTTAAGAGTTACAATTAAACAGATTTAAAGGTAAATTTCAAAAAAAAATCAAAAAATAAAAATTATATTTTTTTTTTCATATTTTCTGGTTATACTTTTTCTATGTCGCTAACTTCGGTTGTGGAATTCTTTGGCTGAACTTCTACAGCTACAAAACTTTTTTCATTGGCTGAACTTCTTCTCTTACAGTATTCTTTTACCTTTTTTGAATTTATTGTAGTCATATTTTTTAAATCATTAGTCGAACAACTGCTACTAGAAGTCATATTACATTTGCATGAAACATCTGAATGATAACTAAGGGAACATTCGCAACATTCTACCAAACTTACATTACCGGGACATACACAAGACGATGAAGAATCTGTTTTATTATTTGAATCTCCTGCTTTTTGAAGACAATCACAAACGAAATCGTGACTACCACTCGATGTAGCAAACAGACCTGAACTAGATGTGTCTGATGTAATCCCTGTACTAGTAGATGAAAGCGGTTTTCTTTTATATGGAAATAATTTCTTTCTTCGCTGTTCTTCCAAATCACGAACATGTTTTAAAATCTGATGAAAAAAAAAAAATGTAATTTTAAAATTAATTTAATAGCAATTAAATATAAATTTACTTTAGCTTGTAATTGAACTTTACATTGTCCAAACAATTTATTACAGAATCCTGGAATTTCAGTATCATTTGGAAATTCTTTTGTAATTTCTTGTACAAATTCACGTAAAACAGCACGAATCTAATCTTTAAAATATTATATTATTAGATAAAAAACATTAAAAATTCATCATCAAAAAAATTCATTACTTCTAAATGTTCATTTAAATATTTTAAATGATCATAACGTCCAGCAGATATTTCTTTTTCTAAACGTTCTTTTTGAAGATCAGATTGTACTGTAAGACGTTTTATTTTCGAGAAATTTTCTGGATAATGTGTAGCTGAAAAATTTAATGGATGCCAAGTTGTAAATAAATCTTCAGCCATTTTTATTATATATTATGTTCTTTTGTTGATTTCGATTTCGAGATTTGTTATAAATAATAAAAAAAAAAAAAATTGATTATAAAATTATTGTTTACTTTAATTAATAAAAAAAGATTTCGCTGGAAATAAACTTGAAATATTGAATTAGCAGAAAAAGAATTTCTTTATTTAATTTACAAACAAGTTTTTTACAAACTTGTAAAGATTATATCCCTAATCCCACGAATATCATCGGATTTTGTTCTGTTATGTAAAATTACAATGCATTATCCTTAATTCCGGAATTAAAATTAACGATATATAATTTCAATGTAAAAGTAAGTAAGTATTGAAATTTTATGGTCTAGTCTAGTGTAGGGCCGTTTTTGCTGAATTGAAAAAACCAAATCTAATAAAAGCATTAGAATAAAAGTTTAACATTAGAATAAAAGTTCTAAGTTTAAAGTATTAAAAATAATTAAAATAAAAGAAAAATGCGATTTATTTAAAAGTAGAACATCAAAAGAACACTAGATATAACCGAAATGGTATATCAAGTATTTGAATTAGTTCGTTGACTGTTATCAGTTACCCTAAATTGTCGTTAAATTTTTTGCACCTCATAATCATCTTCATCTCGCGTTATGAATTGTTTTCGAATTGACTCTTGATAAAAGATAAAAATAGTCCACTTTGGTTTCGTTTTTGTGCTGTGAACTTTTGCTTTATAAAATTTAAATATTCATTTTTAATTATATTATTAAGCCTCAAATACATTCAGCAAAAAGTAACAAAAAGTGCCACTTTTTGAAAATTATGTTTTGTTGCTTTTCATTCCATTAAAATTTATATCAATCCCTTTCATTTTTCATAAAGTGAAAACGGAAAAAGCTCAAAACATTCAAGCTTTAAAAAATTGGAAAAAAGTGGAAGCTTTAAAACACTAACACATATAAACATTTGCATAGTTTTCCCGGTAGGTTTCAGAAAAAGCTTCAGAAAAAGGTAAAAATTTATGATAAATATCAATAAAGGTTTGGGTATATGATAAACAAATGGTTTTACTATATGATAAATGAATTACATTTGACATTTAATATGATAAATCAATTTCAAATATGATAAATCATAAATATAAAAACCAAACCGAATGAAAATAATTATTTTTTATAAAAAAATCTGTCAAGTATAAAATCAAATTTCAAAAAAATATTAATAGCTTTTTATAACAAAAAGAGCTTTTATTTAGTTCATAATTATTCTTCCTGGGGGAGTTGTCATATAAACAACATTTTAAACTTTTTCACTTTTTCACTTTTTCTCACTTTTTGCTGAATGTATTTGAGGCTTAAAGCTGATTATTTTTGTATATGGATGATTGAACAAATTAGGTACAAATGTTATTAAAATTTTAAAGATTGACTCGTGACTTATTTCCATCCAATATTAATAAAAACAATACAACAAAAATCATTTCGATTTAATTATGAAAATAAAATTTCAACAATTCTATATTCAAATAATTATATTTTTTGATATCCCCATTTTTTTTTAAAAGGATTTTTGGTTATGATTCTCATTATGATTCTCAAAAGATTTATAGTCATTTATTTACATCTTTTCAATATTTTTATTATTTATTTTCAATATACCGAAAAAGGATAAATGATTTACAAAACAGATGACACAATAAATTCTCTATACCAAAATAATCAGCTTCCAGGATTATTATAAGAATGATTGATATTGATATTTGATATATATATACCCAAACAAATTTGGAAAAGAGTCAAAAATGATAAAATAAAAATGTTCTTGTTTAAATATTTAAATGGTACGTTCTAATATTTTTGATATTGATGTTTTGTAAATTAATTTCTTAATAATTTTTATTTATAAATTTGGAGTATAAAATAAATATTTTTAAAAAGATTATTATTAAATATTATAAATTTTGTATATGATTATAAGTTTTGTGATTATAAAATTCATTATTTTTCACTTTCTCAATCAAAACTTCATCATAATTTTCCATAATTTACATTTTTTCCTTATTTAACAAACAATTTAACCACCAAAAAAAAATTATTTACTACAACCAAAACAATATCACAAAAACAAAAACAAATTCGATTTCAAATTAGATATCAACGCTTACGCTTCCAAAAAAGTAGAAACTAGATCTACTTCATGCGTGCATGAAGCGTGCGTGCGTTAGTAGAACCAATGGAAATATATGGAGCAACTTTAAATGCAGTTTTGCTAACGCACGCAACGCTTTACGCACGCACGCGTGTGACGCGTCATTGTGTTTCTCACCTGAGAAAGGAAACACTATTTTCATATTGTTTAACTTTCAACTTTGCTTTACAACGTCTTTGCTTTGCTTTGCTTTTCTCATTATGAATGAATCCAGCATTAGAACTTAAATAAATTTGTTACAAAAAAACTGGCAAAATAAAAAGTTTGAAAAAGTGCCATCTATCATTCAAAATTTGAATTTCATCAAATGTCCGAACCATATTCTTATTTTAGATGTGGTTCTTGTATATTTTATTTTTGGTACAATTTTCAACATTAATCTACATTTTTCGCATTCAAATAAAAAATTTGACATTTCAAGCAGCTGTTGTCCCGCAAATTTGGTTTAATTTGGATTTGGATAGATATAAAGGCTTGATGGAAATTAAATTGGTATTGGTTCATAAATATAAAATTAAAAGTTTAAATAAATAAATATCATAACAATGGGCCCGATTCTTAGAGGGAAGAAATATGCTATGTTTATAGCTTGTATTGTTGGTGGAATTGGTATAGCAATATATCCGATTGTAATTGATCCTATGATAAACACCGAGAGATATAGTATGATAAATTTGTAATTTTAAACTTTGTGTCAAATTCTTTGTATCTTTTTTAGAAAAAGTTCAACAAATTAATCGAGCAGGAATAAATCAAGAAGAAATACAGCCAGGAAGTAAGTCTTTTTAAATATTTTTTTTTTTTTTTTTTTTACTAGATGAGGCTGTGGCAGAACTTAAACTGGTCAAAAGACCAAACATTAGTTTTCTTTTCAAATCATGCTAATTTATATAAAGTTTCCTAGATCACCCACTGGTACATTCAGGATTAATTTTGATGTTTTACTTAAGTTTAAATTTAATTTAAATTTTAAATACTATAATAATAAAAAATTTACCTTCTAAATAAATTTTGTGTTTTCAGATATGAAAGTGTGGACAGATCCTTTCCAAAGGAAATAGTAGAAACTGTAGATACAAAACAATATAGGATTATTAAGTTTAGTTTAAATGTTTATTATTATTGTTTATAACATAATAAATTAGAGCAAGCATATACAAGTGATTAAAATTTAAATATGTTTTAATAAAGTAATTTAATTAGGTTTTTTGAACAATAGTTTCATTAAGAAGACATACTATGACTAGTGTGCATGTATAACATATAACTTCATCTCCATAAAATGAATACATATTTCAATCTTTATTATTTCCAAAATAAAGCAAGGAAATCATAAGATATCCTGTAACAGTATCGTTTATAAGCGATCATATTTACGATACGTTCAATCTCATATATTATATATTATTTTTGAAAAGGACTTAAATAATTAAATTAAAGATGTAAGTAAATTCGAATAGTAAATATAAGTGTTTTTTTATATTTACAATTACAATATTTTTTTTATTTTATAATCAGCTATTTATTCAAATAAAAGCACGATAATCGTATTAAATTAAAGGATTAAACTAAACTTTTATACTTTTTTCTTTGTTTTTTATTTAATTTTTTATGGAGAAAAAACCACCAACTATTTTTGGCTATATGTATATATGGATACTATATCTTTTTATTTTTTAAATAATGTTAGGTGGTTAAATGCACATGTGTAACATGTCAGAACAGTGTTTTTAGCGGAAATCGAAAATTAAACCAACAATTACCTCCTACCTCAGTGATATTAGATCAGTATATCGTCACCCCAGTATTTAAGTGATACATATGCATTTTGGTCGTTTTTGAGTTGAGTATGCAATTTTAGTTAAAAAATCGAGATCTTTCGATTGGCGTTGTCAAAATTTAGCTTTTCCATTCCGTTCCGAAGATATCAGTATGACGAATGCCACATTTGCTTAAATTTAAGGAAAAAAATAGTATTTATCTGATACATCTACTGATTGTATATAAAGATCAAATTGTATATGGAAATTATGCAAAAAAAAAAAAAAGTTAAATGCCACATGAATACAATTCATAATTGAATATGACTTATATGCGAAATTTGAATTAAGTATTTAAGTGACATATACATACAATGAAAATTGAGATATACCATTAACGTAAAAAATGAATTCAGCGTTTAAGTAATACATGCATACACTCATATTCGAATATGCCCTATATGCGTAATTTGATTTCAGTATTTAAGTGACATATGCATACAAGAATAAATTGTTATATACCATTAACCCAGAAGTTGTATTCAGTATTTAACTGCTACATGCATACAACCGATATTCGAATATGCCTTATATGCGTATTTTTGATTTCAGTATTTAAGTGACATATCCATACAATTAAAATTATTATATACCATTTACACAGAAGTTTAATTCAGTATTTAACTGCTACATGCATACAACCCATATTCGAATATGCCCTATATGCGTAATTTGATTTCAGTATTTAAGTGACATATACATACAAGTAAAAATTGTTATATACCATTAGCCTCCCAAATAGCGCCACCGTCCTTTTAAAACCATTTGAAATACGCAATTAAAATCTTTATTTTGTTATAGTAAGTATTTTAAGAATACACTTATTTTTTAATTTTTGCAAAAAAAAACTATTGTGCTATATGGGTTAAATGCTGCATGCATACAACCCTTATTCGAATTATACGTTATAATGCGTAATTTGGTTTCGGTATTTAAGAGATCTATACATACAGAACAAATTGACATACAATCGAAGTTTAAGTGACACATACATACAACGCATATTCTAATTCAACGATGGTGAATCTATGAACCGTGGGTCACATCATGACCGACGCAGTTATTTTAAGTGACCCACAGTTGTTTTGTAAAACTTACGAAATTTATTCAAAAACTACTTTTTTTGTGAATAATTAAACTATTTATCATCAGATTTCGATAAATTAAAATATTTTTTTGTGAATAAGTAAACTATTCACTATTCGATTTTGTTGAAATAAAAACTAATGTGCTAAGGATGAGACAAGCTATCGAATGCATCAATTGAGATTCCCGTCCAGGTCCTGGCCTGGTCTGAAATCCCAGACTAGACCCCTTTGGAGAGCACAAAGTCCTCAAAAATGTTTGTTTTTGTGAATAATTAAACTATTTACCATCAGATTTCGGTGAATTAAAAATGTGTTTGCTTAGGATGGGAGTAGCCATCGACTGCATTAATTAATATTCCAGTCCAAGCCCTTTTGGACCTTAAAAAGGTCCCAAACCTATTTTTTTTTTGTGAAAAAGTAAACTATTTACAATCTGATTTCGATGAAATTAAATTTGTGTGCTAAGAATGAGACAAGCTATCGAATGCTCAATTTTGATACCAGTCCAAGCCCTTTTGGAACTTAAAAAGGTCCCAAAACTGTTTTTTGTGTAAAATTACACTATTTACCATCCAATTTTGTGAAAATAAAAACTAGTGTATTAGGATGATAAAAACCATCTGCTGACATTAATTGAGATACTATATCCGAACCCATGGACCCCATAATGGTCCCACAAATGGTATTTTCTGAAAAATACACTAGAAATAAATGAAAATATAGCTAATATTCCATTGCTCTTTCCCATAATTAGGAACTTCATTTTAGATTTTTTTTTTTGGTTTTTTTATTTAAAAATTATATACTTTCTTTAATTTTATAATTTTATTTATTTTTATTTTATAATTAACCAAATAAATACATTTATTTTCTCCTAATTTTTTTTAATTTTATATGTAATTATGATACATAATCCAAAAAAAATGGTGTTACAGTTCAGTATATAAATGATACATATGCTTGTTGAATACTGATACATCTAATACAAATCCGAACAAAACGATAAAATTTTGTGCTACATCTGCATTTTTTGCAATTTTGTTTCTTAAATTTAAAGAAAACTATTGATTCTTTTTAAAAGAAATTTGTTTTTTGAGCAAATGTTACCAATAGTTTTTAAAATATGTAAAAAAAAATTATTAAAATTTATTAAACCTCTAATTTATAGCTCCCTAAACTTAAATCGTTAATTACTCCGTTTCATGTTTTTGTTGGATGTATCACTTAAATACTGAGGTGACGATATATGGTAGTTCTTCCTTTTTAAATTCCCAATCGTATGCTCTCCATAATCAACTGTAATATCTGATCTGCATGATTCGAAATAAAAACTAAATGTAATTTTTTCTTGATAATTATTCTTGTAATTTTTTCTTGTAAATGTAACATTTTTACCTTGAATTTGTTAACGGTGTAGAATTTTTACCTCTCGTACAATACAGCAACATAATGTTAAATTTCTTTGACCAGATCAAAAAAATTGAGGTTTTGTGGTGAAAGAAATTTGCACCGAGATTTTTTTTTTTTTTTTGTGTTTGAATTTGTGTGGTTTGACAGTTGAATTTAAGTTGAAGAAGAAGCAAATATTTCAGCCAAAAGGCACATTCCATAACTTTATTCAGTTAATTTATAATTTAATAATAAATACTTTTCAGGACAAACACTAATTTCAAAATAAATTCCATTTTTTTAACTATGTATACCATTTGACAATTATTGGTAAATGGAAGGATAAATCTTGCTAAAAATCGAGATTTTTTAAAATTGATCTAAATAAAAAAAAGATTGTTTTTTTTTTTGGTCAAAGAAATTTAAAAATTGATCTAGCTAGATCAAAAAAAAAAATATTGATTTTTTGAAAAAAGATTAAATTTTTTGGTCAAAGAAATTCAACATAAAAATTAAATAAAAAAAAATAGTAAAAATATTAACTGATGTTTCATCGTACGTTACTCAATTATTATTATGATATATTTCGTTGCACGGTTGCACCCATAAACTATGGTTTTTATTTCGAGATTCGCGTTAAATTTTCATTTCATTCGAGCTGATTCTAGTACATTTTCATATTATGTATTACCCCTCAAACAAGCTCGACGCGACGTACGCAACGGAGACGGGTTCAAATGACGAAAAAAGTTTGAAATGTAGGAATGACAGTGACAAAGTCACGACGGACGCAAGACGCAAAAGTTCAATCGATTTCAACTTTCGACGGACACGACGGATATAAAATAGGTACTTTTCAAAATTTTGAATTAAAATAAATTTATTTGACATTCCATAAAAAATTTGAGTGAATTATAAGTTGTGAAAAATCAATTTAAAGTATAAGTACATAGTACATTGAAGAATATGTAGTCCGTCTCAACCGTCGGTTTTGCTCGATCGAAAATTCTTATGCGTTTATTGTCCGTCCGTTGCGTCCGTCGTCAGTCGAGCTTGTTTGAACCATTAAACATAAACATAATTTTTTTGACATTTTCCACATAAATTTTCTAATTTTGACACCAGACACCACAAGAAAGTTGAGTTGATGTGTCATGTGTAAAGTGAAGTGGATATTTCGTATTTAAGACTTTTGGGAATTTGTATTTGGATTTTTTTTTATTAATTTTTGCGAGCATTTATTATTTTATTAAATTTTATATTTTAAGTTAAAATTTATATTTGATTCAAAACTATTTATTAATTGTCATCCCATTATAATGGCTTCTTATATTACAAAAGTAAATCAACTTTCGCCGCTAATTGCTTCAATGAAAATTACAGGTAAAAAATATAACAAAATTTTTGACCTTAATATTTCATAAAAATTATAATTAAAAAATGTGTGAAAATTTATAATAAAAAAATTATTCCCTCTAAAAATGTATTCGACAAGTTTTTTTTCAAAATTTTTCTATAAAATTTCTAAAGCTGTTCAAAGTCCAAATTCCAAAACTGTCACAAACATTTCGTAATCAACAAAAAAAAACTTTCTTTTAAACTGTTTACCATTTTTATAGGGCTTAGAAGTTTATCAACTACAAACGTATGCCAACAAAACACTAATGCAACTAAAAAAAATGGTCATAATATTGTACTTGTTGATGGTGTACGTTCACCATTTTTAATGTCCGGCACTGATTATTCAAAAATGATGCCACACGAATTAGCCAGACATTCACTTTTAAGTTTGTTACGTAAAACAAATATAAGCAAGGAAATGATTGATTATATTGTTTATGGTACCGTTATACAAGAAGTTAAAACATCAAATATTGCTCGAGAAGCAGCATTATCAGCTGGTTTTAGTGATAAAACACCTGCACATACAGTTACAATGGCTTGTATTAGTTCAAATGCTGTAAGATTTGTTTTTGTTACCATTACAAAATTCCTAATATAGTAATTTTTTTAGGCTATTACAACTGGTATGGGTCTTATTGCAACTGGTACTTATGATATAATTGTTGCTGGTGGTGTTGAATTTATGTCTGATGTACCAATCCGGCATAGTAGACCAATGCGATCATTAATGTTACGTGCAAATAAAGCTAAAACACCAATGCAAAAACTTGGTTTATTAGCACAATTTCGACCCAGTTTTTTGGCACCAGAATTACCAGCTGTTGCTGAATTTTCCTCGGGTGAGACAATGGGACATTCAGCAGATCGTTTATCGGCTGCATTTAAAGTAACACGACAAGAACAAGATGATTATGCTCTCCGATCACATTCTTTGGCTAAAGAAGCACAAGATAAAGGTTATTTCACAGATTTAATACCAATGAAAGGTTAGTAAAAAAATTTACGAATAAATATTTTGAAATTATTATACATACATACTTAATTAAATTTATTTGAATTTTAAGTTTCCGGTGTTGACAAAACCGTATCTAAAGATAATGGTATCCGTGTTTCAACCAAAGAACAATTAGGCAAATTAAAACCAGCTTTTGTTAAACCTCATGGTACCATAACAGCAGCTAATGCTTCATACTTAGTAAAATAATAAAAATTTATATACAATTATTTTTTTTAACTACAATTAAATTATTTAATTTTTAGACTGATGGTTCCTCAGCTTGTGTAATTATGACTGAAGAAAAAGCGAAACAATTAGGTTTAAAACCAAAAGCATATCTTCGTGATTTCTTATATGTATCACAAGATCCAGTTGATCAATTATTATTGGGACCAGCATATGGTATACCAAAATTATTAAAAAAAGCTGGTTTAGGAATTAAAGATATTGATTCATGGGAAATACATGAAGCATTTGCCGGACAAATTGTTGCTAATTTGAAAGCATTAGATTCAGATTGGTTTTGTAAAACATATATGGGTTTGAATGAGAAATTTGGTGTACCAGATTTAAATAAATGGAACAATTGGGGTGGTTCATTATCAATTGGTCATCCATTTGCCGCAACTGGCGTACGATTATGTATGCATACTGTAAGTTATTTTATTGATTTTATAAATACATTATAAAATTTTTAATTAAATTGTTCTCTAGGCAAATCGATTAGTTCGTGAAGATGGTAAACTTGGTGTTGTTGCTGCATGTGCTGCTGGTGGACAAGGAGTAGCTATGTTATTAGAAAGATATCCTGGAGCTACAGCTGATTAAATTTAAGTTATAAAGAAATTATTTTTATTTAATTATAAATCCGAAAAAGATTGCGGAATATTTGTTACTTGTATGCGTAAAATTGAAAAGAATTCGTTTTTAAGTACAATTTATTCTCATTATATTTTTAACAATTTATATACTTTTCTAAAGTTTTATTAAAATATATAAATACAGTTTTTTAAGTGAATACAAACATATATTTATTTAATTTACATTTGATAGTCATAAAATGAATTATTGTATCAAGCGGAGTTTTAAAAAAATATGAATCTGCACAATTTTAACTTACAATTTTATTCGTATTTGAATAATCTGCAGAAAAAACCAATAAGATTATATTATATGCGAACTACATCAAGTCGTTACTAGATTCTTGAACAGTGCAGGAATCAATAAAATAATAATATACTGTTATTCGCAATTAGGTTGATAAATGATAGTATTCAAACATTCAAAGCATTTAGAAAATTATGAAGCTTATAGTTTATTTCATACAATAAAGTTTTAACATAAAGATTTTTTTGAACATAATATTTATTGTATTGATATATTTAATTTTTTAAAAGCAATGAAAGATTAAGATTTTAACCACGAAAAACAAGTTATAAGTTAATCCTAATGTAAAAATGAATTTAATATATTTAAAACATAATCTAACGCATATTTAATTTCTGTTAATATTTAATTTATTGCGATTATATAATTATATAAAGTAATTTTTTATTTCCACATAAAATTTAATAATTATTAATTATAAAAAAAAAATCATGATTTTTAATTTATTAGTTACTTAAATATTTTTCATTTAAAATATGCTGTTTAACAGCCGCTGCCATTGCATCTAAAAATTCATTGATTTGCACTCCTTTTATTTTACCACCAGAATATAAAGCATGTGCTAAAAATGGAATTTTCCTTAAAGTTCGACCACTCATTCCATTACTTTGTTTAGCAACTTCCAATAATTTAAAACTTTCTTTACTTTCATTATTATTCCCTTGATTGATAATGTTTTCTAAATTTTTGAATGATAATAAGTTCACCTGGTCATTATTTATCAATTCAACTCTAATCAATTCATTCAATGCACTTAAATAAATTTCATAAATTGCATTCGTTGATGGTAAACCAATATATTGTTTAATATCAACTCGGTCAATAAATGCTAAATCAATAGTTGATGTTAAATTTGATGTAGACAATATTAAAACATTAGAATACATTTTAATTTGATCTAATTGTGTTAATACTGCGTTTACAACACGTAATGAATCTTTTGGTTCTTGACCACTAATAGAACTTCTATCATACGCAATTGATTCAATTTCATCAATTAATACACAAACCAATGCATTTGGTTGCATTATCATTTCTTTAATACGTATGAAAAGTTTTTGTACCAATTTACCGCTTTCCGAAAACCATTTTGAAAATAAACTATGACTATTAATTTCAACAAAATGTGTAAATTTAAATATTGTATTTAATCGTATTGAAAGTTTTTGAGCAATTGCTTTACATAAACTAGTTTTACCGGTACCTGGTGGACCATGTAATAATATTATACGATTACATGAAATTATATTTTTATTTATTTCTAGTTTGCCAAAAATTGATGAAGTTTCAGCAAATTGTAAAATATTCTCTTTAATATTATCTTCGTATAGTAAACTTTCCCATAATCCATAAAATTCTTTATTTGGTAAAATCCAATGATTTGATGCTGGTGTCTCATCACTATCATCATCAGATTCAAGCATTTCAATTTCAGCACTTCTTTGATGTAATACATAATAATGATAAATTAGTTCAGTTTTTTCATTAATAAATTTAAAAGATTCATCTATTGTTATTGTATCAATATCATCAGAAAGTATATGGGGTATTTTAAAATTTGATATACGATTAATATCATTATTTTTACCAAATTCTATAATAAATTTTGTTAATCTATTTTGTAATTCTGCTTGATTTGTAATAAGTTTTTTTCGTTTTAAAGACACTTCGATATGTACTTTTTCAATGGTAGACATAATAAAAAATTATATTAGTTTTATACTAATTCGTAATTAACTATATTTATATTTATAACTTAACTATTTACAAATTAATTGTACAATACTATACTGATTAATGTGAATTGATGATTACAAAATTCTAATATGGCGGTTATATGCTTTAAATCAAACGTCAGAAAAATTTCAAATAATTTTATAAACATCGCCATCTATTGGGAAATAAAAATTAATAGTAATCGTTCCATGCTTCTCTTCGTAATTTCGTAATTGCCTTACCTTACCGGCAAGAGAAAAAGTGTCAAAAAAAAACATATGTTGAAAAGAGTGCAAAAAAAGAGCAATAAATTATTTTCGTCGGGCAAGAAAATTTGTTGAAACTTGAAACAAAAACTAATTAATGACTATATATATTATTAAGTAATCTAAGCGAATGAACTGAGCAGCAAAATCTGTCTCGCAAGTGTTGTAGATTAATTTTTAAGAACAATAATATTAAATTTTTATTTGTGAATTTCATAATATTTTAGACGAGAAAACTAAACACAAATATACAATTTTAAAGAAAATGCTAAAAATTGCATTTATAAAATATGTGTAAGTGAATTTGTGTGCAAAAATCTAAATTCTAAATACAAATCATGATTCATATTAGAAAATTCAATAAATTGGAAATTAATAAAACGTCACTTTATAATATTAAGAAAGGAAGATAAAAAACGGGAAATACAAATATATTTACATACTACTAGTCTAGTCTTGAAAATTTCTTAAATCGTTGGATTGGTGTTACTAGTTAAAGTTATACTATATTATTTACTATATATAAAAAAAAATAGAGCACGCTAGTATGACGTAAGTAAATATCTTTTTACTATCTTTAAATTGAAAAACATTCTATAGTTCTAGTAAAAATTACTAATATATACACCTATAAATATAATAATCTATTTTTATGTATCCTTTTATTTTAGTTATTAAAAGCAAAAGTCACGTAGACATACTGCATTTTCCTCACTGTAAACAAAGTTTTTCTTTTTGTATCGTACATTGTACTAAAAACTAAACTATAGGAAAAAGAAGTCTGTGCGTTACAGACTGATTCGTATTAGTTATCACATTTAATCATGATTTGAAGTAGTTTTTATTCTAACTACAATGTAAAGAATTTTAAATAATATGAAAATTTCGTATTAGCAAACAATTAAGTATACACTTACATACATATAGTTTAATTTACAAAAATCTGATGAAATTATTTTATTTGGCATCAAGTCAAAAAATTACACAAAATTCAATTGAAATAGGTTATAATAGATTTTTTACAACCCAGAATTTTCAATAGACAATTTAAGAAAATATCAATTTTCATAATATAAAAATGTGAATTGGAAAAGCTAATAATAAATACATTCTGTAATATGTAATATTTTCAATTAAGAAGGGAAATATATTAGATATTTCCAATTTGAAATAATGTACAAATCTTATGAATTCTAAAATTATCATTTTCAATTCTCATATATATACGTATAAATTTATAATTATTACCATTTATATATAAACAAAACAGTTTCCTTGAATTGAATTTATATAAATGTATACTATACAATTTCTATTTAACACCATTAAAATTAATTCACCCATAATTCCATTGTAAAATGGTAGTTTGAACATAATAAATATGTCATGGTTATGTTTAGAATTAAACTATAGGTAGCAACACGAAAAACTAAATAATAAGAATAAAGGTAGATATTTTACCGGGTAGAAATATATTTATGTACAATGTCATTTTCGAATTATCATTTTTTACGGTTATATAAATGTAGCTGTAATGTTTTATTTATAATTGTAGTTTTAAATTTATAATAAAGCAAATTAAAATGTTCTTTCAATGTTCATTATTTTAATTATATGTTAAAATAGTTAAATTGTAATAGAAAAAGAATATTATTACGTGAATAAATAAATTAAAAATGAAGGTTAAATTGAGCTTTCCATACAAGTTCAAAAAATTATTGAAGGACAAATTTAAAACCCTTTTTAAAATACAAAACATAAATTCCAATCATATTGAAATATTTGATTAAAACTTTTTTCACACACTCTTAAAAATAATATAAACATTTGATCAGGTAAAAGAATTGGATATTTTGATAGAAAAAAAAAATACAATTTAAATTCACTTCCTACAATAAATCATGAAAAATGCGTAATGCAAACCAAGATAAAATTTCGTCAATTTAATACTTTCGAAAATTGTAAACAACATTTTTTTTTTTTCAAATTTATTAATATATATCTATAAATATTTCAATTGTCTGCCACTATGAATCAACAGTTTATTCAGTGGTTCTTAATCGGTGTTCCGCGGAGCATTTGTTCTCCGCAACCTTGTCACAGGTGCTCACGAGACGGAAACCAAAGTAATCAACCATGTCACGAGACGGAAACGAAAGCAATCAAATAGGTTGCATGTTATTAACATACTGAATTTTTTGTTGTCGTGGTGGACTTCAGTATATAAAAACAAATTTTCACGTTTGGAATCAATATTAATTATTGCTGATGCTCGGGGAATGTTTCATAAAATTGAATGGCTTCAATCCTGAAAAAGTTAGGAACCACTGCGTTTTTATAATATAATTTTATTATTTATTAACCATACAAATTCAAATTCTAAAAATAAATTAATAATGATATACTTATTATTTTTAAAATTTGGTCTCACACAAAGTATAATAATAATAATAATAAATAAATAATAATAAGACGAGACTTGGCTGATCATTTCAATGTCAATGTCAATGGTAACAATGTCATTCAATAAATCTGTTTTTGGGTGTGTAAATTGGGGGTAAAATTATAGTCTGTTTTTATTTGTAATATATTTTATTTAACTTACCTACTATACTAAATTTTATATATGTAAATTATAAAATTGTGATTATTTTTTTATATTATTACGTCTAGTTATTTCTGTAGCTTATTCATATAATTAACAGATGTTTTAAACCATTATTATGCATTTGTTTAATATACAGCGAATATAAAATCAAAATGTTCAAACATAAAAAGATCCTATAAACAATATTTTCTTTAATAATAAATTAATTGTGTGCCCATTATTAAAATATTAATTAAATGCTTGTTGATTGTATATATTTGTAATACGATTCTTAAGACCCAAATCAAAAATAATTTTCACTGCATTAAGTTTTATTCAGTTTTTAATATTGTAATAATGTAGCTAATACAAAAATTTGTGTAAACAAAATTCTTCACCAAAAATATATGAAAAAAATTCTAGCACAATAATTTGATAAATAAGAATTTACAAAAATGATTTAAACTTGTGCAATGTAAAAATATTATTATTATTTTTTTTTTTTAAATTTATAATAAAATATTCACAATATAAGCTAAATAAAATATAAAGTATATTTGTAATTCTATATTCAATAATATAAATAAAGTATATATTTAGTTAGTTAATGAATAATGATTTCAAAAGGTGGTTTTTAAATTATAATACACTTTACACAAATATTTATTTTGAAATTTAATTTAAAACTTGTCAATTTTAATATAAATCAAATCAAAGAATTTAACAAAAATAAACAAACATATTTTTGAAAAATTTATTATTCTAAAGAACATTTTAATTAAAATTTTGGGGTTACGATGTTAGCATCAATATTGATCGTAAATACAATATTATTATATTAGAGACCTCGTTACAAACATCTCATATCAGGGAAATCATTATCAGCTATGTAGTTTAGTAGGCTCTATTTTAATATAAATTTTTATTTTTATATATAACTTTATTTATATTATGAGATAGAGAAAATTACAATTTTGTACGTTTCGGCAATTATAATATATCGCCAGCATTTGTTACGGTGAAGTATATGAAGACCATATGATGTCATAAATCCATAATTGCTTAATGACCCATTCGAATGAGTTTTAAAGCCATAAGCGCCAATTTTTCGAGGATAACTTTAAAACTTAATCTGATTGGGTCATAAAGCTAGATTGTAAACTAAAAATTAAAGTCTTGAAGTAATGGGGCGGCGGCGCCACGGCTTTTGATATTGCTGTTTTTATTCTGATATAAGTCTTAAAGCAAACCACACAAAATTACCGCTTATAGTTTAAAAACTAATTCGAGTGGGTCATAAGGTCATGACATATGTCCTTAAGACACCTCACTTTCTTTTTACAAAGTATTATAACAACGAATAATTGGCGCGAAGCTGCTAACTTTTATTTATTGTACCGACGGTATAATTATATTTATTAAGTCTAGTCTCGCTGCTCTATATGAATATAAGGTAGCTCATGAGACAGGTATTAAAATACTTTAATGTTATGGACCGGCAATTACAAACAATGCGAAGATTCACACGTAATTAATAACTTATCGCAATAGTGAATGTTTTTTTTTTTGTTATAAATTTGTTTTCTTTATGAAGTTGCCCGGTTTCCCAAAAGTTCCTGGTAAAAGTTTAATGTCTAGTCTCTAGTTCAACCATAAAAAATATCTTATTGATCGAATTATTTTCTTCTTAGGAAACATTACCCAGATAGTGAAACAAATCCAATTATTTATTGAAATTTCATTTTCATAGCGCCATTGTAATGATATGGAAGTGCTATAATAAATTATGCGGAAACAATTTATTCGGTTTCCAAGAAATTAATTTATCACGATTTTATTTATAATAATTAGATTTTAATTTATTTCATTTATAGTATAAAATAAATCACAAAATTATAAATAAAATAAAATATAATATTTTATTTTAATATAATCATTTAATCTTATAACTTAACAATAAAATAATTAATTTGTATAATATTATTTTTTTTCTCTTCAGGTAATTCAATAATAAAAATAGAATTTACCCCATAAGTTTTTCAGCTGTTTGTTGTCCGAGACTATTTTATAACAAATTTTTATATAAATATTTAAGTATAGTTTATTTCTGCTGCACAAGCAACAGGCAGTCATAATTTCCATCAGAACATAAAAAGTTTATTCAACGATTAACGTTCAAATTTAATAAAAAAAAAATTATATTGTGAAACCACTAAAAGTAAGTAATTTTTTATTAGTTACAAAGTTATAATAATAAAATTGAATTATTAGTAAACTTTTATAAAAAAAATTCCAATAAATAAAAATTTATTGATAAATTTTGAATATAAAAATAATAACAAAATAATTTTAATAAATTTTTTAATTAATTTATTTTTTTATTTAATCAATAATTTAAAATTTGATGGTAAATTATTATTAAGTATTTGTAATAAAATATTATCATGTAAACAATTTTTTTTTTTATTTGAAGTTTATTGATTTTTTTTATAAAAAAAAATAAGTGAGAATTCTAAAGAAATTGAATGTTTACAACGATATGAAAAGTGGTGTTATTGGTGTCAAAATCGTAATGATTTTTTGTTAAAATTCAAAATGTAAATAAATTAATTCTGATAATTTATTCCAAATATATTTGTGTATAATTGATTATTTAGTAATTTCAAGGATTTTATTTTAATTTTGAGTGGTTTAAATGTTCTCAAGCGGTTGATATATTATAAAAATTATTATAGTGCCATTGGTACGTTTAATGTTATAATAATGTCATTGATTCGACTGAGACAATAATGTCTGCAGTGGCGCCATTAAATTTCGAAGTTAAAAAAGTACTTCCTAACACAAAATAATAATTTAAATTAAATTTTCGAAATTGTTTTGTTTGTTTAAATCTATTCAGAAATGGACTAATTAAAATATTTGTTCTAATTTAACACTTATTGTGTAATGACCTCAATATTTACTTCAAAATAAAAACTAGATCTTTGTACTTTAACCATATTTATATCAGTTTTATATATAAATATATTTTTGATATACGCGATTATAATATAGAAATTCGAAACAGTAATAACGAAAGTACTAAATTCAATAAATGAAAAATAAAGCAGTTAAAAGTTTAAATTGACGAAAGTCTTTTGTTAAAAGGATAATATACAGAAAGAAAAGTGGTTAAATTTCCGCGTTATTTAATTTCGGTATAAAATAACGATCTACAAATGTGGTTTGAAGAAATGCTTGATCAAATATATCGTTATGTTTGAAAATATTCAAATATATTCAAGTTTTGGTCTTAGAATTATTCAGTTATTGGATGGACAGATATAACTGAGGATAAGTTGTTCTGAAACCTAATTCTTCCTTTAAATCATTGCTTACGTGTATATCTTCTTTGAAAACGTTTCAGGCCTTATGATCCCTTAACAAAAGTCTTCTAAAAATCGCATTTGCGGCCTCTGCTCTCCAATTCTTCATCCTCCGTTCCGTATGATTTATGCGACTATAACTAGAAATTATAAATATATTTTTCTGTGGGACTGTTTGTATAAATGTCATTGTAATTGGACTCAATAACTTTTCACCAAGTCAAATAATTTAAAATAACAAAATATTTTAATATTTATTTTTTATAATTTAATTTTAGTATTATATATTTCGAAATATAGTTTGAGTAAATTTCGGTAATTTTTATTTCCTAAATATACGATATTTCATATTGGACCCCCTAGACTGGAAGCTATTGAATTATTTATTTATAATTATATGTAGGTGTAGTCGTCTAAATTCTAAATGATGAAAATAAAATATTGATTAGAATAGAAAAAATATCCTTAAAACTTGACATTTCGTATATATATAATAATTATTCAATTATTGTAAAAGCAAATCAAAATTACTTTAACCTTTATTAATAATTTAATAACGCCGCACAATTTATATTAAACTCAAAACATTTTTTTTATTATTTAATTCTTCAATTATTTTTCTATCAAATTTTCATGTACGACTTATAATTTCTAATAAATTTAGAAATCAATAAAATAATTAAAAATATTGTAAATATAATTTTTTATATTAATAATTTTTTTATATATATTTATTTCATTTGAGTATCTCAAATTACCTACTATAAAAATAATAATAAAATGTAATTAATTAAATTGTAATAATATAATTTTGTTACCAATTAATTTATTGAAAGTTGCTCATCCAATAATCTTTTAATTAATTTTAAAATTGATAAAATAGTTTTTAGTAAAACAGATAAAATGACTGCCAAAAGTACAAAATTTAAATGCTATATTTAAAATAAAATTTTCTTAATGATCGATGAAAACTGAAATTTGAAATTTAGGACAAACTTACTCGACTACAGAAATTAAATTATTATATTCCGACTTTAATATTTTTTTTAAAACTTTTTCTGCTAGACTTTGAAAATAATTAAAAAATAAATTTAAATTAAGTACCGCCAAAAAAACAATTGAAATTTTTTTAATATTGACAAGAAAATGAATTTAAAAATATATTTTTTTTTTATTATTATTTATTAGGCCAAGATTGCAGTAATATCTGCACCAATTATATTATTAAAAACAAAAATATTTCAAAACATATTTTAGTGCCAATTGTTTATAATAAAACAAAACAATTTTAAATTCACATATTTTATAAGTAATTATCAAGAAAACTATAGTTCAAATATTTTTTTTACAAAATGTCAATAGAAACACAAATACCAGACCTTTGAAGAATCGTTGAATCTCTAACTGCACACTGCACTTTGGGTGAAATATGCTAAAAATGGGTCCATTTAATGGTTTTTTGTTGTTTAATGGTTAAATGCGTACTTATATATCAAAATCTATCAAGTACGTGGAAAATGATTGATAGTTTCTTTTAGTTATGATAAATTCTGAAGTTATGAATCTAAATATGTTGCTGGTTATTTTTAAGACTGAACCCGAAAATGAACTGTAATTCAAAATGGTCCGGAAAACCGGCCATATATTTTGTTGGTTCGCCGAACAATTATTCAATGTTCATCCTACCCTATATATAAGAACTTATTTCACGTTCATTATTAAATCACGAGATTTTTTCATATGTTCTTAAAATATTTCTAAATAATTTCAAAATTATTTTTTTTATTTTTCGATAAGAATTGTATATTTAAACAAAAAAAAAAACAATTAATATACAAAATGAAAATGAAAATTAATTTAAATCTTTAAATTAATTTTTAAATAATGTGTAAAGTTCTTGATAAAAACGAAATTTAAAACTTTATTTTTAAAATAAACTAATAAATTTAAATAAATTATTTGTTTTTTTAATAAATTATAATTTCAACATCATATAACAAAGTTTCGTCACAGTGAATCACTTAGAGAAATTGTGTAATTTAGCTATAGATTCTTGGGATTTCTAAAAAGATAATAAATCATAGAAGTTTTAAATAAATTTAGAATTTTTAGTACAAAATAATTATTAAATAAGCATTATTTTATGTATCACTTTTCGTATGGTATTTGCTGCTGCGTGTCATACATTCGTTCATATACGTTACTTATTAAATTATTATTATTAGAATCCTTTCGTTCAAGGTTCAACTGCTATAAATAAAAACGTGTCCCATCTTTGGCGTATTCTGTATGATGAATGAACCCTATTTTTTAGTTAACGTTATAAATATATTCAAACCTCGAAGGAAATGCATCGGTAACACCTCTTTTAACACAAGGGACAAACTTATTAATAAATAACGATAATTGTTTAATAATACACTAAACATTTTCATATTTTGTAGGCGTCTCTACGTATTTATTTGAATAATATTTATTACTATTTAATTTTTTTATCATATATTTGTCAATCGTAAATTATAGTTTACTTTGCTCTTGCAATAGCATGAAATTATATTTGTTATTGAAAATAACTATTAGCAAATGACGATATGTCCAATAATTTCGATTTTTCCTATACCTACAGAAATTTATTTTTATAATTAATCACCTAAATTGGAAATTAAATTAGAATATTTTTATAAGTAATTAGTATTTACATATTAACCACAAGAAAATTACTTTGTTAACTAATATTTTATATGTATATTTTTTAGTCAGTTTTAAAAAAAAAAAAAAAAATCTAATTTATAGATAGAAAATCGGTAAATTTATAATTATAAATTTTGAATGTGATAATGTCATGTAAAATACAAATTCCGACTATTATTATAAAATGTCGACAATTGAAAATATCCGGTCGAAAAACTTATCCACATTTTTCTCAGTCCGTATTTTCTTAGCCGAGTTTTGCTCATCACTCAACAATTTGTCAATCCACATTTTCATAGTCCACATTTTCTCATTTGACATTATGTGTAACCATGAAAATAAAAATGTCAAATTTCAAAAATTTTGTCTTCTATAACAGAGCATGATTGCTGGACATAGCTCATACCTCTGTATGCCTACATTTTAATCGTTAAAAATCATGTATGAAAAATCAAAATCATAAAACTAATGTATAATCGAAAACAAAATAGTTTTTTGACCTTTGTATTGTTTTGCGTAAACAAAACTCAGTAAAGCTAGAATAAAGCTTTCGAAGCTTAAATAAATTATGTAAAAGTGCTAAAAATAACAATATGGCGTTAGAACCGGTTTTTTAATCACTAACCAAACAAAAAAAAAAGATATAAAAAGCATAAAAAAATAAGTCAAGGTTGCAGCATGACCAGTACAAAATTTTTATCATAGAAATAGAACATTATATTCTAAACTAAATGAATCATTTGATTAGAATTCATTGCGTGCCAGAAATATTGACGTCATAAATATTTGACAATTAAAATTTCGGAATTTGCTGAATATTATAAGGAATGAGGTTAAAAAATTTGAATTGTATATTTCGAAATTAATGTGCGTATTAATTTAATATTGTTATTACTTACTAATTGTTCGTCTGTCTGTAAATAGAAATGGAATAATTCTGTTGAATATGTATTATTAGTAATTTAGTATTGATCGCGACAGGCACCAGGCAGTATTGATCGCGAATTTTCATCCAACATTAATGCACGTTTCGAACTATAGTATTTAAGAATTCTATTAATTAATGTATCACGTCCGAAAATTCATGGCGAAACCCGAAATATTGAAAATTGGCATATCTGTTAGACAAGCACACGCGTTAATAATTAAACGTGAAAAAATAATTTTCACAAAATTTATATTTATTTAAAATGTAATCTTTGTTATTTAAAATTATGAATGCAGTGTAATCTGATGACCTTGGCGGTGGCTTAGGAGTAGTATAGTAAGCTGTGATGCCTTAATATATTCCACGTTCAATTGCAGAGCTCGAATTGGACTGTAGTAGCGACATAGGAAAATGAATTTAAACGTTCCTATATGTATATTTTCACAATTTCCTCCAAATGTGTTGTGAACACACTTTAAAATTTGTATTGTTATATTTTTGAATTTTCAATTTTCTAGTTCATGTAAAATAAGCATTTTGTTTTGTTTAATGTTTTGTCTTTCATTGTTGTTATAGTAACGATGAAAAGGTAAAAGGATAAGGGATGAAATTTAATCGTTTTTTTTTTATTATACTTTTTGTGTGGGTTTTAAAATTAACGCTTTATAAAAAATTCGAATAAAATATACGTTCATTTAAATTTCCATATTTGAAGTTTGAACATTGCTTACACCTTTTTTGAAAAAAATAAAATTATTATTTGTTAAAAATGTTTGAAATATTGTGATAAAAGTTATTTATTAACTTCAATTTTTAGATTGGTGAGTTGTTTCGACACACTGCGAACTTGAAAGTTTCGAAATAATAGATAAAGTTTTAGTGTGAATTACTTTTAAGTTAAGTAAAATTTTGATAATTACTTTATTAAAGGTAAAAAAGATAATTAGTTTAACCTTTAATCATGTTAAATATTTTTATTGATTTCGCAATAGCTTGGCCACTCAATTATAGAAAACTGTTTTGTCACATCTGCTAAAATTGTTCACTTTTTTTTAAACAAAATATTTTCAAGAAATTATTCTTCATATCTAATATTTACAAATGTATGTCATACCATTACGTTACAGGTTGCTATACAAATATTTCGTAATTGATACTTAAAATATTGTTAATTTTAAATTACAAAGAATTCATATTTAAACATATTTTCATTGTAATTTAAAAAATATTTGCAAAAAACTGCAATCTTTGCTATACAACAAAATATTAATAAAACTCATTTTCTACAATCGTAATTTTTGTTATTGTGGTTTCTATTGCAACTAATAATATTTCCGTATTTAATTTCAATATAATTTCATTTTATAATTCAATGTTATTTTGAATTAAACTTATGATAAATGACATAAAGAAAAAATAGCAAATAAAAAATTATTTTTTTCATTACCTGGAAACTTATTATTTATTTTACGAATTTCATATAATATAGAAATATAAAATATAAGTAGAAATTGGAATGACGCAAAAATTACCACCTACTTTTTTGTTATACGAGTCTAAATCTATACGAAATCAATTCATATTTTGAATTAATCATCTGGAAAAAGCAGAGCCATAATTGGGTTTACTAGAACCGATAATCAATTATAGGACACGAATTCCTATATAATATTTAAATTTCGAACAGAATATTAATTTCGGAATGTTAAGTATTTATTGTTCACATCAGATATTTATTTTATTTTCTGTGGAAAAGCTCAAAAGTCACAAGCTATAAAATATATTATTCTTAGCTTTTCCGACTTATGAATACATTTCAATCTTTACGGTTAAATTTATATTGAGGAAATCAATGAATAATTGAATTAAATTTATTCAATTATTTTTGTTATTAACATTTAGTTTCACTATTTATATTACCAAGCTATGGTAGACAGTTTAAAAAATTATAATTAATGACAAATAACATATAAATTTTACTCATACCTTGGACATGATTGTTGTCGACAGCAAAATATACCTTTAATTATTATCCAATTTGAATGAAATTTTAATTTAAATAATAATAAATTTATTAAACTTCAATTGTATAAATAAAAATATCTCGAATGACAAAATTGAATTTCGAAATTAAATTCCAATTTGTCTGATGCGAAATTTGAACGACTTGAATCGGCAGTAGAATCCTTTCTATGACGAAACCATCGATAAGACTCTTCTTATCGATGGTAAACCGATGGTGCATTACAACAGGAAACATTCTGTTGAGAAAACATGACTCGGTTGGGCCTATCAACAAAATTCTCATATGCCGATGCTCTGCGCTACATAATAAACGGTTTAAACATCTGGAGCTTCATTTCTTGACGGACTTGAGCTGTCCGTCAGATGGGTCGAGCTGTCATATGGGTAACATAATATAACCGGCTGTCGACAGGGGGTGTACAACGTGCTAATAGGCTCAAGTACGCGAAGGACTTTGACTCAATCACTTCTTTCAAACCAATCATTTAAATGAAACTTATGTTATATATTTAATTATATTTAAAATTTAAACAAATATTCGAAATTTAGCAATACATTTTTATGATAATTAGCATTTTATTATTGATTTTTTATTATATATTTGCAAATTACTGCAATTTATAATAATTATTTTTTTCTGAATATATTTATAAATTGAGGGAAATTTGTTGTCAGCGATAACTTATAAACGCCAGTTTTTTTTTATATAATATATATAATTAAATATAAAAAAAATATTTTTTTATTTAAAATAATATATGTAATTATAATGACAAGAAATTCATAATTTAAATAAGATAAAACTGTCAATTATTCCAAAATTAGCACGTGTATAAAACATTTTGTGAATAGTATCAAATTTAATTGATTTATTTACGAGTATGCGGAATTTAAAAATTCCCCAGCGTAACATAATATATTAATATAATAATGTATAGTATCGTCAGTAATTCTCTGATATATTTGCTTAATTTTGTTAGATGTGAATCACAAAAAATAAATTTAATGATAACATTTTAATTCTTAGTTCTTAAATTTTTGTAGGTGCCAGTATAGTTTGAATCTTATATTCTACTAAATTTAACTACACTTAAACTGATCTTTACCAATCTGACAGACTGAATCAATTCTACAATCTTTTTTTAAATCAAATACTCAATTCAATCGTATACACTCAGAAATATGTGTTTAATAAGACTGCTTGATCAGCAAGCATGCACGTAGAATTGGAATAATCGTAAGTGATCAATGCAGACACTGTAGCCATCCAGGGCAAGTTGAAACCCTATGCCACTGTCCGGCACTCGTTAGACTTAGTGGTCGTATTCTACTACCCACCTTTGAAAGATGTCTAGAATTACAGCTACTATAACCTAACCTAACCTAACCTAACCTAAGAGTTCTACCCCGTTTATTCTAATTAGATTGTCGGGTAGACAATTTTATACTTTTTCAAATACTTTCAGTAAGAGCAATGTTAGAGAGGATTTGGAGACTAAATCTTATGGGGAATCAACTAGAAAATTCCACGTTTCTAGATTCCCGAGCAAATTCAAACCTTAAGGCATTTTCTACTATAATTTTAATAAAAATGTGATGTAATTTGTAAATTATGAATGTGTTGCGGAGGTCGTGTTCTATATCGAAAATATTCTATAATAAAAATATAATAATCAAGGACATTTTTATTTGGAACTACAAAAAAATATTTAAATATATATATTTCATTCATTCATAAGTCAAATGAAATTCTCTCTCACCTGACACTTATGTCACTAATTCAAATATGCTGAATTAAATTACATCGCAAAATAATTATACAATTTATATTTATTCAACAGTTTATTTTAATATGTTGACATGTTACTTAAAATGACAAATATTATGCACTTCTATCAGCTCTCATAAACTGTAAATAATAATAATTTTATCTTTATAACTTCTTTTTTTTTTTCATATTTTTATTAATAAAAAAAATTGTTATTGATTATGTTTTCATAGAAAAAGTTTATGAATTTCTGATTAGATAAACCCAGAAATCATAAATTTAGAATCCATTCAAGTTCAAAAAAGACAAACGAGATATAAACAAAAAAAGAATTAAGTCTGGCTTATTTTTACATATTTATAAGTACACAATATTATCTACATTAGAATAATAAATAAAACTCTAATATTTATCGTTATCAATATTCGGTAAGTACACAGTGTAAGAGAAATTATTACAAAAACACAATATTTTAGTTTTTATCATAATTAAAATCTAAGATTTATTTATGTAAATTAATGTATATTGAAAAATTATATATAATTATAACAAATCTAATCAATCAGTCTTTCTGTCTTTGTATATAATTAAAATAAATATTAAATTCGGAATTAGAATTATATTTAATATGAATTTTGCGTTGTGAAACACTTTTTCTATTTCATTGCAAAATATTTTAGAAACCGACAAAACAAACCCTAACAGCATAAGTTAGCATTATGTTAAAAGTTTCACTTCAAAATCTTAAATGCAAATAGTAATTCAGTAATTCATGATTAACAGGGCCGTGTCTGGCTTATTTTTACTTATTTTTTATTTCGAAGCGGCCAAAACACATTGGCACTCAGGCATGGGCCTGATGTTTAATGTTCAACTGAAAATACATAATTGTACTATAATTGTACAAGAAAAATTTAAAATACTTTTTATGAATTCAGTATAATTTTGATTTAGAAATTACTAATTTAGTTTACACAGATTCTTCAGTACTAATATGAAGTATTTAGTCATGGACTCATCGATATATATCGTACCAAAATAATAAGCGTAAATGCTGGATAAAAATCGTGTAATTAGTCACAGAATTAGTTCTCGATTTTTTGATGTGAAGTTTATAGTTTAGATTTATATTTAGTGAAAATTGTCACACAAAAGTCACAAAAACCAAATCTTTTAATATTTGAATTAATTTGTCAACGTTTATTATTTTAAAAAAAATCTTGCTTGACAAAATCTTTAAAGAATTAATTCATTTATCATGATTTAATAATAATTTTATGATTTCGTGTCAAGTGTCTTTAAAAATATTGGATCTGTAGCTTCCGTAAGTCCATATTAAAATTCCCGAATTATATTTCATATGTTACACCATACAATAATTGTTACCCCATTTGAGATATATGTGACACAGAGGTTGGTTTTGTCATATACTTGGTGCTCCTAAAATTTGGAGTCGGTAACTTCAATGTGTTCATGGCAATATAATGTTCTAGTAGACTCATAGATCTGCTAGACCATGTAATTATTAGCGGATTTTAGGACAATTTGGATTACGCTTTGGTTTTATTATCTAGTTTGTGTCTATAAAACTTAAGATCGTGTTAGCTTGAGTTCTGGCTTAAATTTCCGAATTATTTTTCATATGCTCTAGATCTAGACTAGATAGAGCATATAATAATTGTTTGAATGAAATTTATTATACTGTTATTTTTATTCTGAACATGTTGCTGCAACAATTGTAGACTTCATCTAATATGTTACTGCAACATGTTGCTAAGAAATTGGTATATTAAAAGTTTTTTTTTTTAATTATTGTTCATAATCTGTGATTAAATACGACCGAAGTTTTCTGATTAAATTAATTATAGACATATACGCTAATCGTTTTATTTCATAATAAAATTTTTATACATTTCATAAAAAAATTTTTTAATGAAATTACTTTATTAAAAAAACTAAATATAAATATGTATTAAAAATAATTAATTGCATGCACCAAAACACTTCAAATTCATATACTTAAAATATTTAAATACTTGACAGTTGAAGAACTTGATTGTTTATCACTGTACATTTTTTTATTGTCATATCAGTTAAAAGTATCAAAAATTAAATTTCTAATTACAAAAATGGTTTTTTTTTTATATTTCAAACATTATAATTACTTAATTACGTAATTTCTATTTATTAATCAAATATTTAATAGATAAATTTATTTATTCAAAATTATATCAAAATTTTTAGTATATATTATAATTAAATATTAATTATTTTATATTTCTATTTTACAGAATTATCATCAAACAACGAATGAATTAAAAATCAATTAAAAAAAAAAAAATCCCTGAATCAAAGAATGAATTTAAAAAATCTATGATAAAAAAAAAACGAGAACAACAACTAATTACATAAAAAAAAGGGAATTTAAAAGAACTATACAAAACTATTGACCATATAAATAAACATTACTGAACTATGTCATTGCTAACGTAAAAGTTCAAATTAACAGATAATAATTACAATAAATTGGACAGATAATAGCTCAACTAGAAACATTGCATCATTGAACTTGAATTCATAAAAACTTTATTAACGTAACGTAAAGGTGTATTGGTGATCCTGACTATATTCTAATACTATCTCACTAATTTATAATCAAACGTGAGAGAATAACATGTGATAAGGAACACATAAATAAATAAATAAATAAAAAAAATTAACAAAAAATACATAATCATAAAAAAAATAAATAAATTGAGATTAAAAACGCTAACCATAAAAATTTTATACTCAATTTTTTTTTTATATTCTACACTCTGTACGAACGAATAACCATTTTCATATAAATTTCGATCGTTGAACAAGGTTGAACACCATTCCATTAAAAGTATTGAAGCCGTTGACACAATAAATCGGCTCACTATAAAAAGATTTTATTTAATGTGAAAAAAAAAAACGTTTTTAAAAAAAACTTTGCAAAACGTTTCTAAAAAAAACTTTGCACAAACTTTGTTGACTCATTTACAAGAAAATTGACTAACAATTTTTGGCAAAAGATACGAAAAGATTTTAGTGAATGAAATGTGACGTACTATAAATTTTTATAGCGAAATTTTAATATTATATGATAAACATAAATAAAGCATTTTTAAGAAATATATTTAAATGACAAAATTACGTAAAATATAATAAAAATTGATTATTATTAGCATAGATTTGTGATCAGAAAGTTTAAATTATTATAAAAAAGTGCAAATTTATTAAAATTGACTAATCATGAAGGACATAACTATAAGAAAAATACCAAGAGAAGCTGTTTACAAGGATGTTGTTATTATTGGTAAGCATAAAATATAAATAAAGAATTTGAAAAACTGAAAACTTTGCAAGTCATCATAATCATAGGGTTCCGTTTTAAAATATCGAAAATTAAAAATTGTTAAAAATCCTGGTTTACTTTAATATTTTGTGTTTAAAAAAATGTTAGTTTAATTAAAATTTGTGTTGATATTTTGAATTTGTTGAAACTTTGATCGGTTCGGTTCTTATAATCTTATCAATTATTTTATATTTTATTAATTGTTCATAGAAAGAAAAGTCGTTATTTAATTAGATAACCGAAATTTTATTGTTGGCTGTTGTTAATTGATAAGTTTCTAAAAAAAAACTGAATTCATTATTTGAAATTATTAGTAATTCGACCGCAATATTTAAATTACCATTTTTTTAATATTTTTTTAATAGAATCTTTATTGCTATTAATTAATAATGGCTGTTAAAATAAATTGTTAAATTGACTGTCGTTATTAGTAGAAAATGTAAATTATAAAACTTTTTGCAAACTTTTAATTTAGATTAGATTAATTTAATGATTATTTAAGTATGAGATTCCCTCTGCACATTTTACAGATCTATCGTGTCGAAACCTCAGCGGTTAGATCACTTTCATAAAGAATATGTTACGTTGTTTCTTCTTCATCTGAGCAGAATCGATAATTACAACTTTCTGATTTCTCATTTCTTATGTTCAGATGGTATTTAACGTGACAAAGGCCTTGTAAACAGACCAGTTATTGCACGGAATTCAGTTTTTTTTAGTTTAAAAGCTGGTTTGCGTCTGTTCGACAAAAAATCATCATAATTCCGTTACCAGTTACTGACTCTTTCATGCTATTAGTTTCATTTTTTATTAATTCAAACATTTATTTCGCAATTAAATTTCATTTATTTCGCAACTATCATTAACAAATTGATAAAAGCACATGTTACGTACGAGTACGATACGATAATCTCAAGAAAATTTTCCACAACGAAATGTTTCATGTTCTCTTTAAAGAGAGCATAAAACATATTTGTGTTATCTCCGGCTTTTCAACAATGTTTAAATTTATTTAAATTAATTTATGATTCTATAAATAAACCAAAAAGTTTTGTTAAATTTTGCCTTTATAGTTTTTTTTTTCAGTTGATTTTTAGATTATTTGTTGTCATGTAAAAATTAAAAACGTGCTGATCAAGTCATAAAAAAATCCGTGCTGTGAGAATAACATCAAATAATTTATTGCACTTTATATAATTTTTATATAAACTTTGCAGTAATAAAAATATTGACATTAATTTCCATTAAATATTACAATTATATTCATACAAAAATAAAATTTGATGATTTTAATTATTTAATCATTAAAATTAGTTAAAAATATTAAAACTATAAATAATTATTAAAATATAATTTTAAATTAAAACCATATTCATCTATGGAATAATAGTTTAGAACTAAATCTGTAGACGTCTGTAGACCCTTTCACGACATTTGAATAAAGTAGTATCGCATATTTTACTGGTAACATATAGAAAGAAGAATTAAAGTATAAAAGCAAGAATAAAAATGATACAAAAACATCTTTGACCAGATTCTCTAAATCTAGAGCGTCGAAACCTACCAATAATTATGAGTATAAATTGTCACACTATCGGCACATTATTCGAAATCCGTAAAGTTGAACTCGTATTTATATCTACACTTTTTCAATTTGCTATTCGAATACGAACCGACAGTTTCATTTAAAAATTAACAAAAGTTAATTCTAATTTCTTCTTATTTATCTTCTAAACTGATTATCAAAACGCCAACAATTACATATTGGCTATAAGCTATGGAATTCTATAAAAATAATATGAAAAAAAAAAACTGATCAGTTGCACAATAAAGAAGATTAATTAATCACTTATTATTTAAAAACAATATTTGCTTCTGCACTTTTTATTTATATTAAATTTATTGAGATTAAAATTCTGGTTTTTGAATTAGTAAAATTATGTTTTCTAAAAATAATAATTTATAAACTATATATACAAATAAAATAAAAACCATTAAACAAAATTATATTAAGTATATTAAATTTTATTAACAGTTTCTAAAATAATTACAGTCGAAACAGCAATTATTTTTATCGCGGTAATTAATTTATATTTTCTGGTTACATAATAACATATATAATTTCAATTATTAAATAAATTTTAAGTATTATTTTCTAAAATTAATTATTAATGACTATCCAGCCAGATTCAAAATATTGTGCTGTTTGAGACTATTAATCATAGCTTAATTATTCTATTCTACAAAATAATATTGATTTTATTTTTCTTACAATATTCAAGGTGATTAAAATACTGAACTATAATATAAATTAGAAGTCACAATGATTTGCAAAAATAGTAACTAGGAATAATTTAGTTAACAAAATACAATTTACTGACGTATATTTTGTCTGAATTATCAAAACTTGATTTTTTTTTATGTAAAAAAAGAATTTCAAAGAATTATGTATTTATATAATTTTTTTTAAACATTTTTTTTAATATATTTCCAAAGAATATCTTTAAACAAGATTTTTTTTTGTAAGAAATGTTTCAATATATTTTGTACAACAAAAATTTGTGACTAATAATATTTTTCCGATATAGGAAATGGACCAAGTGGAATATCTTTATCATATATGTTGTCAGGTAATTGGCCATATTGGAGTACAGAAAAAATACAAAAACATCCAGATGAATTTTTAAGAGCACGATTAAATTATTCTGATAATAGTAAAAGTTTAGTTGAACAGAATTTAATTGAATTAGCTGAAGGACTTGAAGGTAGAAGTACTAATCCTGTATCATTATTGGTAAGTTATTAATTAATATTTAATAAGTAAAGTAAGAAATTAATTTTATTATTTATTTATTGCAGTTGGACAGTCTAGAACATCCTGGTGCTGATATTGGTTTAGAATTACCATCAATGATCGAATATAAAAATAATTCAAATTCGCAGGTAAATTTTTCATATTAGTTTTATAAAAAAAAACTGGGATCTTTTGAAAATTTTGATTTAATTAATCTAATGCTTTTTTACTTCGTTGGTTCAGTCTATATTTTAAACCGGAGCCAACAAAAACTTTGACCCATTCCCGAGCTCGATGTACTTCAAACTTTTTAAAAATATATTTGATTAATAAAAATAATTTGGTGTCGGGGGAAATTACAAATGTGGGTTTTTTCCTATTATATTTTTGTTAATTTAACTGGTGACGGAACTGCCACAAAATTATGTTTATGTTAATTCCAAGAAAATACAAATATTGTAAATAAAGTTTGACGTGCTTTACCCTTATAAATTATCATTAATTTTGAATTTTATAATGTTAACTTTTTAATTTTATCTGGTTTTAAAGGTTGTGGTTTTGTGTACGTAAATAACCAGTTTTCTTTTTTTGCTTTTTTTTTTTAGATGATCACACTTGTAAACGTGATCAGTTTTTATTGATCTGTGAGAAAATTTTTTGGGAATAAATTATACAGAATTTGAACTTCAAATTTAATTTAAATTTGTATTGCCATTCATTAGAAAGTTAAATTCTCATTGAACAAAAATATTATGAATAATATTAATTTTTAATATTTTTTTTTTTTTTTCAGATTGATCATATTGTTTTAGGGAAAGGTCCACCGGGTGGTTCATGGCATCGTATGGATCCAAAATTACGTACACTTTCATTAGCTGCATGGATGTCATTACCTGGTCTTAGTTTTCATGAATGGGAAACACAACAATTACAAAATGAACTTAATAATGATATTATATCAAATATTGAACAACAACAATCTGAATTAAATGAAAAACTATCAGATAATTTATTATTAAATAATTTGAATAATAAATGTACAGTTTGTAATCAACAGATAAAAAAATCAAAATTAAAACTTAAATTCCAATTAAATGAGAATAATTTAGAATTATCAAAGAATTCCATTAATAATAATGAATTTGAATTGGGTGCCTTATGTTGTAAATGTACAAAAGCTTCATCACAACAACAAAAACAACAACTAACAAATAATTATAATAATACGACAAAAGTTCAATCAACTTTAAATGTTGAACAACATGATAATATTAATGAGATAAATTTACCACCACGTCGTAATTTATCCTTAAAACGTTTAACATCTAAAGAAGTTGAAACTCGTGCTCTTGTATCAAGAGTTGCACAATATTATGAAGATTATGTTTCTATTATGAATTTAACAAATAATTTTAAAAATGATACAATTGTAACATTAATTGCACCAATACAAAATGAGATTGCAGCCATGAATTGTTGTGGTAAAATTCGTAATGCCAAATGGATTGTAACTGGGTTAGTTTTATTTATTTTTTTATAATTTTTTTTGTAAATTTGTAAATTTTTATCTGATTTCTTTCTTTCTATTTTTTAGAATTAATAAAACAACTGGACGACCATTTTTTTATGCTTGTAAAAGTGTTGTTTTAGCAAATGGTGCATCAGATTTAGCTAATCGTTTAGGTTTACGTAGTGAAAATTTAAAAAATTCATGGGTAAAACATGAATTACCAGAATTGGAAAATGATTTAGAGAATTTATCTGAGAATGAATTAAAAGGTAAATTAAAAAAATTTATAATATGTGTAGTAAATAAATTATTAAATAAATAATGATTCAATAAATTATTTATATTGATACGCGGAAAAAAAAGTAATTAAATTTTTTAATTTATAAATAAATATTTATATACTTTTTTCTCAATAAGTTCATTAAAATCTGGCTAAGATTATTGATCTTTAGCAATTAAATTGTTTTGTAGTATGTATTAAAGAAATATGCTTTGAATACAATTACTAGTTGGATTTTATTGAATGGGGAAGTTGTATTTGCATAAAATGAACTCTAAACATTTAAATTAAGTATAAATTGTGTAAAATTGTGGGAAAAATATTATTGAATTGGCTATTATATGTTAAATAAAATGTTTGAAAAATCTTATAGCGCACAGAGAATCACAGAGGATTATTCTTCATAATTTGTAAAATCTTTTTTTATTCCGTACCTTGAGAAGGTTCATTCTAAAATTTCCGATTTATATTAAATATTTATATTTCATGTGTTGTAAATCTAGAAGACTACAGCATATAGTAATTTTTTGTTACCAGTTTTCAATGACATTTTACGCATAAGTTAATTTTTTGATCTAGTTAAAAAATGATTTTTTCTTTTTCAGCTTTGAAACCAGTATTAATTGTTGGTGCCGGTCTTAGTGCTGCTGATGCTGTAACAATTTGTCGTTCATCTGGAATTCCAGTTATTCATGTATTTCGAAGTCAAACTGTTGGTTTAGATAAAACTTTACCAGAAAATGTTTATCCCGAATATCATGAAGTCCATCGAATGATGAAAGAATCAAAAAATGTTTACGATTATTATACACCAATATCTGAACATACAATATCAGATTTATCTACTAATTTGAATGGTATTCATCGAGTAACAGTTCGTCATTTAATTACTGGTGAAACTCGTGTCTATGAAGTATCATATTGTGCCATTTTAATTGGTTCCCGACCAGATTTACGATTTATATCATGTATTAATAAATATCCCACCAAAAGTAACAACACAATAAATACTCAAACCACAACCCCTACTGTCACAACAGATCAATTAATACCATCGCCGCCATTAAGTCGTAAAATATCATGGTTTAAAAATTTATGTGCCAAATGTAAACATTTAAATATATGTGATTGGAATTTACGATATAAATTTTGTAATAAAACTTGTGAATGTACCAATCAAGGCAAAATATTTTGGGATAAAGAATCTAATAAAGGTATAAAAATATGTTTAGAAGAAGATTCTGGTATTGGTTTAGGTATAGATCCAAATAAAGCAATTGATTCAAAATCAAATCAAATTGATGTTGATAAATATACAAATGAAATTCAACGAACCCAAAAAGGATTATATGCAATGGGACCATTAGTTGGTGATAATTTTGTGCGTTTTATACCTGGTGGCGCTTTGGCAATAACAGCAGCTTTAAATCGTGAGAATGATTGAAATTAATAAAAAAAAAATTATAATTGGAAAATATATTTTTCTACTTTTCCTTTAAAACCATCTCATGTTGTCACCGAAAAAAATAATAATATATATTCAAAAAAAATAAAAAAAAAATTGAAAATCATATTTATGTTTAAGAAAAACTACCAGAAATTTATTGACCACTACAATACACACTACCATCATCATTAAATCAAAATATAAATATTGTGGCCAGCAATAAATATTTCTTTATAGAAAAAAAAAATATAAACTAAAATTTAAAGGATTTAAGAAATTGTCAAGTATTTAAGAAGATTTAAATAAGGACAATGAATGTGTTTGTTTTGAAAAAGCGACACTGAAAATGAGAAACTATGACAAGAAATGAAAAAGACACGCAAAATAAAACCGAATTTCAAATATTATTATTATTTAACAATGCAATTAAATTTTAATTTATTTTTATTATCTTTCACACTCCTTTCGTGTTTATATAAGAAAAAAATAATTTTAAGACGTGCCTTTTAGAGACTTTTTATTTGTTTAAATTATAAATTATACTATTTTTTATTTTGAAAAATTTGATTATTAAAGAAAATCTGTTAACTTTTTATTGTTAATTATTTTATGTCGTTGTTTGAATGTTTTGACTTTGTTTAATAAATGATAAACTTATAATATTTTTTATCTAAATTTGTACTTTTTTTATTTAATATAACTAAACTTTTGTTAATTATGAAAATTTTTTAATTGTGCGAAAATAAATGATTATAGAATTTTTCAAAATATAGTTTTTGTGTATTTTTTTTTTTCAGATTGTTTTCTTATGATTGGTGTACTATTCTTCAACTAATTAATAAAAGGCAGTCAGTCATTTGCATTTGCAACTGAGAACCGATTAGAAAAATAACGAATAAGTCAAAATAAGTTCTATAAATAAATAATAAAATATTTTTAGTTAATTTCATTCAAACTAATAATTTAGCAACAAATAATTTACGACATAGAACTAAAAACGTTTATAAATATTGATTTAGGTATAATAAAACTTACAAGACTATTAGTTATTTATTGTATTACCTTTAGAAAACATTAATTGCATAAAAGAAAATTAATATTTCTTTCTCATAGTCAAAATACGAAAAGAAATTTAAATATATTAAATAAATTTTAAAAACAAAAATTAAAAATCTAAAAAATAGTTAGAAGAAATTAATTGCATAGTTTTAGGAGTTTAAAGAAATAATTTATTATATTTTTACCGGTAGTGGAATAAAAGGCGTTTTTATTGTACAAAGAAAATATCTTTCGGTAGTGAATTTTGTTTTTATACAAATGTCAAATTATTTCGATTATAAAATTAAAACGCGGGAAAAATAGTTTTTAAGGTTAACCTGGTTATAGTCTCGCTGTTGAAGAAGTTTGCACCGTTGACGTTGATGGTTTGGAATGTCAGAAAAAAGTTGAAATATATAGAAATATATGAAAGCAGATAAAACCCACGCCGTCATGATGTCGACGACGTTTATTTTAATTCAACTTTTCATGCCGTTGAAAATGACTGTTCGGAATGTCAAATTTACAAATAAAGGTTTGTCAAAATTGTTTTTTTAATTACTTTATATTTACAATAAATTATTCAACGTAATTGAATTTGTTATAAGTATAATTAATATCAATTTCAATAAACAAAACAATAATTTATACTTATGACATTACATTGCGGCGATCCCTCTCAAGTTTGTCTAAAAGTCGTCTTTAACCAACGTCATTTGCCACTTTAAACCGGCAACGGCCCAGTCGGCTAGACTATCTGAAGCATTATAGTTAGATTAGATTCAGATATTTGAATATTAAAATTATTAATATTTAAATAGTTGTTCCTTAGATCTATGTTCCACCATGTTCCAGTTTATTGATTACACGTTTAACTGAAGATAAGGTAAAGACAACATTTAAACAGTACAGAATACCATGTTTAAATGTTGCATATAGTTATGACTAATAATAATAAAAGCTCATTTTCATTGCTAAATTTAATTGAGTTGAACTTAGAGTATTCGTACTTTTAATCTAATTTAGTTACTAGTAACCTTATAGAAGATAATTTAATTTAGGATTAGGATTTCTTTAGAATGTATTTTTCATGCATCCACTTTTAAATATAACATTAGAAATTACATTAAAGATTAAAGAATTTAAGAAATTATACCGGCTTCTATTCAGATTTCGTTATATAATTGAAAAATATTGTATTCTAGGTTGCCATTAGCAAATTAATTTGAAATTGTACAATTTATAGCTTACAAGTTACACCAGTCTAGCCAAAGTGCAGTAAACCTTTAACAAAAAGTAATTTGTATGTGGACATTATAAAAATTGTAATCAAATGTTGAGTTTATTGATATTAGTAACTGAAAATGAAATTATAGAATAAATATTATACCTATAATTATATAAGTAAATAGCATTATACTCCAATGACCTTCACATTGTTACAGTAGAAATTTAATTTTTATATTGGTTTTTAATTCAAATTTTAAAATTCTTTTAAAATAATTTTGTTTTTCTATGCTTTAGTAAAATGTTAAGTATCCATTCAATTTAATATTTTAATTTTATAGTGGGTGAGACTATATAATCAAATTTGTCCATAAAAGTTTAAACGCCTTTTTCAATTTATAATTATTTAAAAAAAAAAAGAAGAATAATATCTCAAAATAATACGTGCGTAACGTTACGTTGCTATATTACACTAAAATTAATTACGTTATAATATGAATTTATATATATAAATTTATACATATTATTTTTTAAATAATTCTGATTATCTTTTTTTCATGAATTGATCCATTTATTTATATTTGTCACAATACAAAATATATATATATGAAATTTATAAATATTTACCTTTTCATATATCCGCAAACCGCAAAGATTGAAATCATATACCTTTATCTCAAGGACTCTACGAGGAGTATCTCATTAGTAACAAAATCAATTTAAAGGTGTTAGAGATTAAGTGAGAATGTGGGCAGTTTTATTGTAATAATAATAATAATAATAAAAATCCAATTCAAAAAAACCATTTTCAAAATTTAAATACATATCGACACGAAAAAGTAAATTAACCTGTGGCAAATGAATAATTTAATATAAAATTATTCATAAATTTCGCCTTCATAACCGAATATAAATATTTTCTTTTGAGATTTTCACTATATATAAACTCTGAAAGAAACACCAGAATTCATAAAATTTATGTTACTCAGATTTTTGAGCCATTTAAAAATTGACAATAGATTATTACGATTATAACGAAAGGTTTGCAGCTAATGTGGTTCCAGATTAATTAATCAGCAGGAAGCATACACAATCCGCCTTGAATTTTTTGTAATTGTATAAATATCATTTCAGTGTTTTATATGCAACTAATTTTTTATAATACGCCAACGCTATTTTTTCACTTTCTCAAAACAAAGCCAAAAAAGGTATAAAAGTTAAACTATGATGAATGATGATATTATGGAAATTACATGGTATTGGTATAAAACTCTCGAAAAACTAATATTTTTGTGGAATAAATTATAATCGAAATTTCATAAATTAATTGAAATTATTTGTATAACATTTAGTTACTTTTGTACTATAAACAAATCACAAAATGCGCATTAGTTTTCATGTTTTTCTATCTGTTTGTTATCGATTATTCTCCGAATCTAGGAGTGCCAATGAAATTCTCTAGTTGAGTTCTCCAATTTCAGTCCCCGAATCCTTGTTACTTGCAAAAACCCGTCTCCAATAGGGCAATAGGTTCCAGACGTAAATAAACTATATTTTAAAGACTATTTGCTGATGATTTTCAAAAAATAGACATTTGTGTGTTTGGGATAAGAAAGGCCTTCCTTAGCGTAACTTTAACTGAAATGCCACAACCCCTTGGACATCAAAATAATCCAAAAATTGTTCTTTTTTGAATAAATAAAACATTTTATATCAGATTTTAGTGATAAAAATCACTTATTTACCTGGGATGAGCTAAGTTATCGATCGTCTGGAAATAACTGCACGATGCCATACACACCTTTTAACAATCAATGTAGTTAGTGTTCAAATTTAAAAATGTTAAAGAACAAAAGTGCCCGCATTAAACATTGACTCGTCAATATATTTTCACATTTTTGATAGTTTTTTAAAATTATTATTTAAATCTTTTTTAAAACTGTTTGTAATTTTAAATTTTTTGAAGAAAGAAGCAACAGACTAGATAATATCTTTATTGGGTCAGAATCATATTCTGCAGTAATAAACTGCCTGTAGTAGCCTGCAGCTAAAGTACTGCGGTATTATTAAGAAAACATTATCAACAAAAGGTTATTACTTGTAGCCATTTGATTCTTGATGTAAAATTCTGTACACTTTCATCAAATTTTAACAAATATTGCCTTAGGATTACAAGCTTTTTTCATTTGTAGACGTATTAGACAAAATACAGTGAACATAACTGAAAATGTATAATTACAAAAAAATATATATAAATCTTTTTGTATAGCATTATTATTTTTTCAAATCGTTAACCTCGTTTTACTTTACTGTCTGTCGTCATTCACTAACCATAATTCTTAGGTTATTGTCAATTTCCAAAAATGTTGGTCAGAACTTAACCATAAAAGAAACTTTAAAATAAACATGACATCCACCACATAAACGAAATGAATTAAGATTCAAAAAAAAAAAATGTTTTTTCCTTATACGGAAAACATGGATGGAAAGTTGTTATGGGAAATCAAACCAATTTTTTTTTTTTGTATTTTTACTACAGATTTGAAAATATATAAATAAAATTTATCCGATATGAGAATTTTGAAAACCTAACAAATAAAATCATATAAAAATATGATGTAATTATTAATTTTAGAATTTTTTTTTTATTTTGAATTTCATAAATTTATATTCTTGTCGGTTAAATGAAAAGCTTGATTGGTTAGAGATACTATGAAAAAAAAGTAAATTTATTTAGAACAGTTATTAGTTAAATTAATAGTTTATAAAAAAATAACTGATTCTATAAATACGAATATGGTTAGGTTTAGTACTAATAATTCAAATACAATTATTTGATTTTGGTAAGACCAGTTTTTTTTTCCTATAACATTTTGGAATAACTTATTGAAGGTGGTCATTGACTGGTTAATTATGACATATTTCATTATTAATTGTAGTTCATTTCTTGTTTTATAATTTAGAATTTTGGAGTTATAGTACCTCATTATTTATTATTGCTTCGATTTAATAGAGTAACAATTCTTTCAAACCAAAATAATTAGTTTCTTAAGTAAATTAGGGTCAAGAAATATGAAAAATTGGAGGTACTTATTCTATTAGTAAAATTAATTTTTAAGGTTTTAAATGATAGTAAAAATAAATTTCAAAGTTTCTTTTAAAAAAGCTAGAAAGTATACACACCTTATCATAAAATAAATAAATAATTTTCATCTTCTAAAATATTTCATGCTATTTTACTACAAATTTGAATTAGGAGTTGATTAGATTTTAGATGAAATTAGTTTACACAAATTTTTACTCATTGCATGCCTTTGCAGCTTAGCACAATCATTCGCTTAAACTTACTATTTTGTTCAAAATTGTCCATATACCTACCATTCGTCATTACCGAGAGGATACCGAGGAAGCTAACTTGCTTGAGGCGTTGATATTATAGTGATGTTCATATTGTAGTGGATCCCTGCACGGATTAAAATATTAAAAAAAAATATTGCGGAGCCATAAGAAAGGATCAAACATAATTTGTAGATCTATAAAAATTACAAGACTTGACGCTACACTTGAAAACATCTAAAAAAAATCAAGAAAATCAAGAAAAAGTAGAGCAAATCAGCCAACATCATGAGAAAAATTTGTATTAACATAAATAAATGAGTTTTACAGCACTATCGATTAGGGAAGCTCCTAGAAAGGAAATATAGTTGCTCAGTTCAGATTAATTTTTAATACTTGTTTTGTTTGGTAACTCCATCTATAATCATCATGAATCGCATTTATTAATATGTCCAGCATTAGAAGATGCAAACATCATTATTTGTATTGGACTGCTCGAATGAAAATGGTTAGACTAATTCTCTGGGCTTTCAATATTAACTCTACATAATTATAAAATCTGCAAATAAAAGGAATCGAAAATATTTCATCTTACTACGCGCAGTTATAGTTGAAAAAGTTATGCTTTCGAAATCGATATTACTAATGAAATGGTTTTAAATTCATTGGCCGACCTAATACCATGAGGTAAATTTATACTGTGCATCATTTCTGCCACTGTTTTATTACTATAGTAAGTTTTTTAGGACCTTCCATGTCTGAAGTCTTGCTGGTATTTGCTGACGAAAATAATACTAATATGTACTAATTAATTTTACAAAATAATTCAAATTATTCCATATTAGACCTAACTCAATTACTGCATATAATAAAATTTATTTGTTACATAATATACGAACCAGACTTAATATTTTAAAGAACAATAATGTAATAAAAAAAGGCGAACTTACAAAAAAAAAATTGTATTATTCTGAATCAATGATCCGATTATTGTCTTAAACTTGCAAATAAATGTATTGATAATGTGAATACCATGGGCGATGATATCGTCATCAACTAGACAAATATTTTTTTTTCTTTTTTAAAAGATTTATTAATGTGCTGACTATTTATCAAATTTTTTAAGCATTACATTTATTTAGACAGCCTCTCCTTATTTCAAGCACTGTGCGGATGATCCGCAATTTGGTATTTTGATGTTTAAATAAATGAAAAAAAAAGCTGCTAACTAGGGGGAGCAAATAACTCGTAGTTATGTTTAACAGGGATTTATGTCCAACAGTTTTTTGTAATTAACAACTGTACCTTTGTAACAAACAGTGCTTTGTTAAAAATATTACATCTAACAAATTTCATTGGAATCGGATATTATTTACCGATCTAGAATATATGAAATAATGAAATATTACATGGACCCACTGAACAAACGACTTTCAATTTTACCAAGTACAAATTTCATTCAAATCCGATTATAATTACAATATGCTCTAGTCTAGAACATATGAAATATTAATCGCAAATTTTACCATGGACCTCTAAAGTTTTACCATGAATCTCTAATTTTTATATGATTTTATTTTTTACCGTCAAGTCCTCTTCAACACTCCTAAGTTATTCTAACTACTCTTAATAATGTTTTCATATGAAGAAATAGGCAAAAAAGATAATCAAAAAATTCGCAAAATTTTATAATAGATTTAATTTATTCGCTGGTATTTTCATTAATAAATCTGAAAGTTTTTATTATTTTATTTTTTTCGGTATTCTATAACAAATTGATTTTTATGTAACAAAAAATTGATTGAAAGAGTTTTAGAGCATAACATATTAGACATTCTATAAAGTGATAAAAATCACAGAGTTTATATATGATTTCTTTGATAGCATAGAAGCAGTATTTTTTTTAAATTAAATTAGCTATAGTATATTTAAAAAAAAAAAGCAAATCAAAACTTGTCTCAATAAATCGTCTACAGAATTTTATTAATAAAATCTGTAAGCCTTTAATGACAATAATGAAAATGATTTTTCGTTAACTGGCAGGAATTACAATTTTTAATTGATTAGCTTTAGCAGCTAACTTACATAAATATCAAACTATCTCAGTTCTTTTATGAACCCTAGAATTGATATTCTTATTTTCAGTATTAAACTAACTTTATTACAAGTTGAATAATTATTCAATTAAGTAAAAATCATAACAATTGAGGCAATCATCTTAAAGCGTTTTAGAAACGTTAATTCTTTAATAAAATATTTTCTTCTAATGGAATAATATGATAGCCAGCGGACCGGCAATATAGATGGGTTGCTTTTTTTATTTCAAGGAGCTTTCCTTTCCCTATGAATTCAGATTAAACTGATATTTAATACTGGTCGTCTTTTACTTGAAAAATGAACCCAGTAGACAATATTTTTCTTTATTTTGATTTGGTTTGGTAGTACGATGAAAATATATCTGCAATCTGTCTCATTGTAAGCGTGTTCTGGCAGTGTTTCTCAGAGTTGGGGTCGCGACACATTGATGATTCGCCGTCTGATTCCAGGTTTGTAAAAAAAAATCGTTATTTTTGTCTTGCTAAGATAAAAAGATTGAAAAATACTAAGCTAAAGATTCCTCAAAGGTTATCACTTAGCAATAGTTTGTAAAATAAATATTAAAATGTATTATCAATAAAATAATTTCACAATTTTTATTAATAAAATATTTAATATTTTTTTGGATTTTTTATTAAAATTTAAGAGTAATTCTAATTTATTATATAATAGTTTGTTGAACCATTAAAATTCTTTACATAAAAACTATAAACGCTCCCAATAAAGGAATTATATAAATTTTTCTTTATAAGAATATTGGTAAACTATTCAACCGAAACTTTAATTAAAAATTATTTTACGATATTATTTCTAAGTATAGTTTATTTGTCATCTTACTTTTCCATATTAGGAAATAAATTTTTAAGAAGTTATCGAAGGAGTGCTGAAACTTAACAACAATTTAATTAAATCGTCGATTTAGTCTACGTCTAAGTAAATTTCTTCTAGCTTTAAGTAAAAATTCCTTTCTAAAATTTCTAATATTTTCCATAGCTTGTATTGGTACAACACTATATAATAAAATCTCATCATCAAATTTCCCTTCAGGATATTGTATTGCAAATGGTATATTTTCTGATACCGGTACAAATAATTCACCTTGAACTTCACTAAAAAAAGTTGAAAATTAAAAGTATATTAAAAAAATTCAAATGAAAAAAAAAACATGCCTTACGATTTTCTTGTTTCCATGTATCCCATTTTAAAATTTTCTGGCCATTTTAAGGCTGGATTTCTTGTTGTACATATATGTGGTTTTTTATGAGCATAAAAATTATGTTCAAATGATAAAATATAATAGTATACACATAAACCATGTGATCCGTATGGTGGATCATCAGCACCAGGTTGACTAAATCCACAATTACCCATTCGCCAATTTTGATGACAATTTGTATAAAACCGTGTACCTTTATCACGACTCGTATGAATACATTGAACATTTTTAGCAGCTTCACGTAAATCAGCTCTACCGTAACGATAATCAAAACCAGGTCCGGCCATATCACATGCTAAATATATTACAAGTTATTAATTTAAGGAAAAGTTTTAAAAAGTATAATATTTATTTACTATCAATTGAATTGATTATTTGTTTGCCAAATTTACGTCCAATTGCAACTGCTAATCTAGCACCATAACTAAATCCAAAAATATGCGTTTTATTTAAATCTAATCCAGATAATTGCCATGATTTAATTTTAGAATATATAACATGTGTGATTGCATCAAATTTTTGTATTAATCTTATATATGAGCCATCAGCATGAAAACCATAATCAATAACAATGATGCAACCACCTCGATATTTTGTAAAATCTAAAATTAAAAATAGATAATTTTTATTTTTTTAAATAAATATTTCACTGTTAAACCATTAAAAGATAAAAAATTTTAAATTTAAAAAAATTATATTTTTATTATGTGAAATATGAAAAATGTGTTAGACTTTAAAAATGGATCATAAGAGTGTTTTTTTAGGATTTAAAATGGATTATTTTATTCAAAAATAGATTTTAAGTATAAGGCAATTCATTGAAAGTAAAAAAAAAAATTATTTAATTTCTTTTTTAGTTAATAAATCAAAGGAATTTTTTATAAAAAAAAAAAATATTTCTTAAAGATAGATGGATTCTGACTATTAAAGTATTATCCAAGCTTATTTTTTATTCGAAGATTTTATTATGAAATTCCAATATTCTCCAAACATATGGTATGTAATTCATGATTTATTTATATTTATATGTCCAGTAAGTTAATATTATTTCGCGCTTCTTTGTAAATTAAATGGTTGACCGATAATTTTCCATCATTAAAAGTTATTAATTTGAACAACACTACAAATTAGTTCTACTAACATCACATCAGATATCAGAATAATAAAACAAAACAATTCAGGCTGTAAACTACTAAGAAGATAAACGAATTGATTGAGTACATCACTAGATGTTATAATTCGTAATTGTGATAGGGACCTACTAAAACCACCAGCTCTAAATTTTATAGGGACTACAAATCTAAAATGTTTACCAAATTTCGTTAGAATCATATAATATTTCTCATATGATCTAGCTAGAAGATATGAAATATTAAACGGAAATTTTAGCATGGACACCATGTAAAGAACTTCTTCCTTGGTTGCTAAATATTTGCTAAGTTGCTCATATATAACCCACTAAACCTACCAATTACAAGTATCAAGAGTACAAAATAGATAACAAAATATGAAACTACGTATGAAATATTATTGAAATTGGGTGACAATTACTGTATAATATAGTAAAGGAATAACGAATTTTGACCCATGAATGACCCACTCAACTACCGGATTTAAATTTTACAGGCGCCAAGTACATAAGAAAATATCATATGTACCAAATTTCATGCTAATTAGATGATAATTACTGTATGCTCCAGAACATAAGAAATTTTAATTAATTACCTCGAAAACACCTTAAAATAAATTTCCGCCATCACTATACTTCATAGTTATAACTCTTCGTAATATTAATTGATTTTATTATAGTAGATTTAGGAATTACAATACATACAGTATGTAAAAACCGTATTCGTACACCTCACTTTTTACATTAAAATCATGCAAGATTCAAGATAATATAAATATATAATATACAAAAAATTATTCAATCTCTTAGAAAATCAAAAAACTGATTCCATCCAGCATTGAAATTAATTTGGCGGGTAGTTATAATTAAAACACTAATTTTTAAAAAAATAATTTTGCGCGTTCTTTTTTAAATTTTCATTTTTTTTTTTTTTAAATATATATTTATATATATATATATATATAATATATATATATATATATATATATATATATATATATATATCCAAATAAAAATATTTTAAACCTTCTCCTGTTAGAGTGCGGGAAACTGACCATATAACTAACTGCTTCAATGTCCTTATAACAACTGTCGTAAAATCCAGTTTTCATATCCATTTATTCAACAAGCATAGATGACTGATGACTGATGTGCACCACTCACTCATGTAACAAATATTATCAATAAACAAGTTATTTCTCCTTACTGATATTAAAACTCGCGCGTAGTTAATATTTAAAAAATTATAATTACCCGCCAAATCAACTTCAATGCTGGACGGAATCAGTTTATCATCTACGATATATTTATTGTATATTTCTGTCTGGTATCGAAACTTGTTATGACCCAAAATAATTAAAAAAACCATTCATATTATTTTTCATTGAATTAATATAAAACAATTAAAAATTAAAATTCTAATTTGATATTATAAAATAGTAAATAAAAAATAATATTTTAAATTAAAAATTTAATTTTGAATTTGAAATGCAAAATTATGAATTTGAAATGTAAAACTTCGAATTTGAGCTGAAAATGCTATACACTCGGCCGTATGAAAATATAGGTTATAACAAGTTTCGATACCAGACAGAAATATAAAATAAATATATCGTAGTCGTGGATGATAAACTGATTCCGTCCAGCATTGAAGTTGATTTGGCGGGTAATTGTAATTAAAACACTGAGCATGTTTTTTTAACTAAGCGCGGGTTTTATCAGTTAGGAGAAATAACTTGTTTACTGATAGACAATATTTGATACATGAGTGGTGCACATCAGTCATCAGTCATCTATGCTTGTTGAATAAAATAGATTTGAAGACCGGATTTTACGACAGTTGTTATAAGGACATTGAAGCGGTTAGTTATATGGTCAGTTTCCCGCACTCCAGCAGAAGAAGGTTTAAAATATTTTTGTTTGGATATACATATATATATAAATAAATCTGTATATATATTTATTTATATTAAAATCAGCGCGTATAGTTAAAATTTAAAACAAAAAACGCGCAAATTTTTTTTTTTTTTAAATTAGTGATTTAATTATAATTACCCGCCAAATTAATTTCAATGGTGGATGGAATCAGTTTATTGATTTTCTAAGAGATTGAATAATTTTTTGTATATTATATATTTATATTATCTTGAATCTTGCATGATTTTAATGTAAAAAGTGAGGTGTACGAATACGGTTTTTACATACTGTAATTCCAATTTCCTTTAAAATATAAAGAAAAAATTGATAATTCCGATAAAAATAATTGTAATATTGCCTCTGGCTGGGCCTGATAAATTTACGTGTATAATTTAACCGGTCAACCTAAACATATTTTCGGAATGGTAAATTATTTTGGAAATTTTATTTTTATGTTTTCTGTTTTCTCCCACTTTTTTTTTTTATAAATCAAAGTACTTTGTTTAAAAAAATATTACACAATTACAAATTTCATACAATTACGTTCAATCTCATTTCAATTATTTCACATCTTTTATTTTATTACTCATAAAAGTTTAATTGTTTTTTTTTTTTATTTTTCAGTTGGTTTTGCTTTATTGAATTTATAATTGCATTTACGCATTTTATTATGATTGTACTTACTCGATACCATTGAAGGAACCCATTCAGTTTCTGAATCTTCTCTCCAACCATGTATAATAAATGTAAATTTATCAGTAGTACTACATCCAATATCATTAATTGTGTCAATACTTGTTCCATTTGCACGATAATTTGGTTTACCATCTCTAAAAGAAAGAATAATTTTAATTAAATTTGTTATAATTAAATTTGAACACTTTTTCAACACTTTTTTTTTTTTTAAATTATAGTTTACTTACACAAATATGAAAAATTCAATATCTTCTGCAAATTCTTGTCGTCGATTAAAATGTGGTATTGAATTTTTAATTGGCGGTGTTGAAATATAATCATCATTATCATCATCATATTCTAAACTTTTATCACTTTCACTAGTTGTATCAATTGGTGTATAATAATCCAAATTAGAACATTGCACAATACTAGCAGTTAATAATAATATAAAATTAAATTTAAATCTTAACATTTTACGTTTTGTTGTCAGTTTATCAATGTCGAATTTTTGGTTGGTCAAATTTTTTGGTACAGAATTTTTTTTTTGTTTTATGTAAATATTCGCTACGAAAGTTAATAAATTTTTTTTATATATATTTTTTTTTTCTACCACAAATGTAAAACAGAGAAATTTTTCAGTTTTTTATTGAATTTTTTAAAAATATCTTCTTTTTTTTGTTAAAATTGAAGAGTTTTTAGGTTTTGTTTATATATAGAAATTTTATTAAAGTTTTTAAATTAAATTTTTTAACCGCGTTTCTTGATAAACAAAAATTTTGTAGTGCTTATATGTTGATGGTATTAAAGCATATAATCCGGACACCTGATTTTAAACTTCCATACCATAAATTTTTCATATTTTATATATGAAATAATAATAAAAAAAAAATTATTGTTGTTATCTCTTATAGCCACCCGAAAAGCAGTTTTTTTTTTTTGTTAAACTTTAATGAAGAAATGTTAAAATTGAAATAATTTTTAAGGGGATTTCATATATATGAAAATTTATAAAATGTAAGTTAAAACATTGATAAATAAAAATTATGGTTTTTTTTTTTAAAAAAAATATAGGTTAATTAAATATTAAATAATATGAGAATTCCAAATAAAAATTAACATGAACTACTTTTCAGTAGTTCAATAAAATACCCCGTTTTTTTTTTTGGGATTAATGAAGTTATTTGTTAATTTAAAATAAATATTTGGTTTTTATATATCAATATTATTTTTTTTTAAAACGACAGTTTAAAAGAATTTTATGAAAAATATGTAAATAACAATTTTAATAATTACCTAAAGAATTATGATAATTTCAAGATTTTTCGTCACAGTTGTTAAACTTTGAAAAATTTGAATTTTTCAAATCTAAGATTACTTAACTACTACTTAATATACAAATATTTCTTGAATTCAACGATTTACTTTAATGTAATGTAATGAATTAGAGAGCAAATATATTAAACTTTCTGATTTATCTACAAAATAAATTTTTCCATTTAAAATGAATTTGTAAAGTCAAACTTTTACAAAATAAAAAACTAATTTCGTAAATTACAATCTTTAATGACTGATCTACCCCTTTTGATCTACTTTTTCTTTATCAATTTAACTTCAAGGCTGTACTACCTTCTAAGTATGTTGTAATAAATCTCCTCGTATCTCTTTTTTTTTCAAAATTACATAATTGAACTAATTATTTGATAGAAGGACAATATACAGGATTGAAATCAGAAAGGTTTGTTAAAAGAAACATTTTCATTTCCAGACCGCATTCAGCCATTTATAGTACAGACAGATAATATCAAAATGCTGAGATATTTTCAAAAGTTAATATATTCGAGAAATTGTTACTTAAACCTGTGTGAAAGATTTTATCATCTCTCCAATTGAACCTTTTTAAATAGTACCAATAGCTAACAAAATTAATAATCGAGAAAAGAACTAAATTATTGATAGACTGGTGCGTTGTGTAGTTAATTTTATTTAAGAAAACATTTTGAAATTGCAGTTTGTAGAGATAGTAGTGTTACTGAAATAAATCAGTATGTGCTCTACATTTACACTTTTTTTTAATTAAAACTATATTGACTCTGTTAAATTGCCTATTACCGGTTTTCAAATTATATTAGGAAAAAAAACGTAATTTCCTGAAAAACTACTTGCAATTTCTATCTTATCGAATTTGCGCCAATAAACTAGTATAATATTATTTAACGGAAATAAATTTAAAAAAAATAATTATTATTCAATATTTTCCAACATTATACAGTGCTGTTTTTATGTTTGTACGAATGGATCATTCATTTATTTTGAGGATGTTTGCTATTTTATATTTTATTTATTAATTTTTGTGGAAAACACTGACGAAAACCATATAGAAATTGAAATATAGAAATATAATTAGCATATTAAAATCTAGAATGGAAAAAAAATTGGTTTTAAAATTCCAAATCATCATCCTTTGCACAAAACATTAATCATATTTAAATCTGACTCAGTATAAAACTTTAGGGAAATTTTAACGAATTTTCCCAAAAATCTTAGGTAAATTAACAAAACTTAATAGAGTTTCATGATTTTGTTCACTGTAAACCATTATTTCAGAAGTTCGAAGTTCGAAATACAAATTTAAATAGTTCCAATCCAATTATTTTAGAAATATGTAGATGAAATGCAATTTGAATTTACATCACCTGAACTAAAATGTCATTTGTAGTTTAAAATAAATTAATCATTGCAAACCATTATTTCAGAAGTTCGAAGTTTTTTTCGTCCAGATTTACAATTTTTTTCAAAATACTCGGTTTAATGGCCCTCGGTTTCATTATATTACATTTCTTAAAGTCTTTATAGAAAAAAAACGAAGAATCTTATATAAATTTTGATAAATAAAACAATTCAAAAAATTTATTTCTTAAATTTCAAAATATTTATCATATCCAGAAAATCCTCTTAAGCGTCAAACATTTTATCTAAATTTGAAAATATTTATTCCAGAGATTATGAGATTTTAAGTTTTTGCCACAATTTACAGGGTTGGCCATGATTGAATGTGGGAGGTCCACAGGTGCGACTTAAATTCAAAATTCTATAACATTATATAATTAAGAACTTTTTATTATACAATTACAGCAAATCGTAATACCAATTAATTAATTAATACAAATACAAATTTACGAATTTCTTTTTAGAACCGTTTATATTCTTATTTAAATAGAACCAATACGTTTTTTTAGACACTTCTGCATTGGTATAATATAATTTGCCTTCAGATTTCACTTCGTGTACTTTGGATGAAGCAGGGTATCAACTCACCATTAACTGAAATGTTAGTCCCCGACTATTACTTTGAAAAATCAGAGGGATTCATTAATTTTTAAAACCTTCGAAAACCAGAAAAGTTTAACAGAAATACAAAAGTGCCGGATTAGAAATTTGTGCGAATATCTAATATCACATTTTTATATTTCTAATTAATACGAGTACGAGTGCAATATTAACCCTGTTCAAAAAAAAAAATCATTAAGCCTGGTTTCATAATAAAACCCCGCAACTCAAGGCAAAGTTGAAGCCAGCAGTCAACGTTAAGTTATTATAATTTTTTACATTACAATGAAAATTTATTTTAAATTACAAATGACATTTTAGTTCAGCTGAAATATTCATATTACATTTCATCTATTTCTAAAATAATTGAATTAGAACTATTTAAATTTATATTTTAATTTACACTGAAAAATATGATAATTTCTTCTATGGAAAAAAATGGCACTGTAATTTTTTTGTTTTTTTATTAGTTTTCAAATTTTCCAGCGCTGGAAATTGCTTTGCGTTGACTTGCACAATTTTGTTAAGAATGAAAATTGTACTATTTTTAACATAGTTCAACTGTATACATTATTTTACGCTGATTTTGGTTTACGTAACTTTTCTTATTATGAATACACCATAAATAAGCAGCACCGAATTCAAAACTGCGGGCTATCATTACGCACAGCGCGCTGCCCTGATATTTCAAATAAGAAATTTTTAGTAAAAATAATAGTATCGTAACAAAATTGAATCCAAATGTGGAATCAAAATTAGATTTGAACGCTATTATTATTATTACACCCACCAAAAAAAAAAAAAGAACAATTTTCTTGATAGCATCTCCCCAAAAAAAAAATGTTCAAAACATAAAACATTTTTGTAATAGAACTCAAAAACTTGTAAAATTTGTCTTAATTTTTAGTAATGTTTTCTTTCGTATGCTTTCCAGAATATAAAAATATATAAATGAAATTATTAACACAAATGGATTGGCATTTTTAAAATAATATTTATGTACAACAATGTTGAAGGTCTCTATAGATTTATGCTCAGAAACATTTTTTGTAAATTTGATGTTCATAATAAATTACAACTTTCTGTCTACCCCAGGTTTGTTTAACACAATATTGGTTGAAATTGAAATGTGGACCATTTAGAAGTATAAATATAAAATAGCCCAGATGAAAATATTAATAATTTTTAAATTTCAGTATATCAAAACTAAATATGTTAACAAATAATGTTCAAGAATGTAAAATTTATTGGTAAAATTGAGACTGTGTAAGTTGTAAGACAATATATTACAGTTTACTTTCCACAAACCCCTTTAATTCAATGTATATATTTATTACTTAAACAAATTTAGCATCCAACTTCCATATTAGAACGTTTCTTAAAATTATATTGTAACTGAAGTAAAAGTCACAATAAAAACGGAAACGGAAGACAAATACGAGGGTGGTTATTACATTTAGTATACTAATAACATTAATGTTTTATGATTAATGCTGCTTATATTATTAAAACAGTAAAAATACCAATTAAATCGTTTTTAATAAATTTTTCTTAATTGTGTGTAATATTGAATTTATGTACCAGAATTATTCTCGAATAATTCTGATAATTTCATCTTAAAGTCTATAAAAAATAATTTGTTATGACAACCTACAACTAACTAAAAATGTATGTACCTGCAGTAGATTATTGATTTTTGTAAATTTTATTTAAAATTTCTAAAATATGGAAAATTTCATCTTGTTTTATAAGTTAAAAATAAGTTGCCAAAATGCTCTTCATATCACATTTTTGTGATCCATCCACCTAGGATTACCAATATATTTGAAGAAATTCTAATAATAGTTTTACCATATGATTGCTATTTAATATATGAAACCACCCTAGACCCTAGAGATATAAAATTTATAAAATTTGGCAAGATACCAACTTCCAAATGGCAAGATACAGACATCCAAATTCTAAAAAATATTATCGATTTTATATGGACAATACTAATTTGGCAACTTCCTAAGTTGTCGAAATAGAGTATGGGGTTGAAGATATGGGGTTTATTAACGTGGACGGGGAGTATAATAATATTCAGAATAAATTATTTTCAATATTCTGACCCAACGCAGAGGAGCTGCAGTTTGCAATCTCAGCGAAATTAAGAAATCTCCGTATCCTGGATTTTGAGGCATCTTTTTATTCAAAATGTAGTTTACTATACATACTGATAGACAGCAAGACAAATCTTCATTACATTTGTGTCGCGTATGTGTAATACCCATGAAACAGCATGAACTACAATTTTTTGAGGTATAATGAAGTAATGAAGATCATCATGTTTGAAAGATATGAAACTATTATAAGACATCAAATAATTATCGTATCATGCTCATGCTGATTACACATTACACATGAATGGGACAATTCTGAGAACTTTAAAGATGGACATAGAAATATCAATGAAAAAAGAAATTGTTTATAAAATTATTTAATATTTCACAACGCCAGACCGGAAAAGTTTTTCCGTAGTTCAGCACGACATCGCCAAGCGGCTACTCTCTATATTTCTATATGTTTCAACTTTTCAGGGCTGCGCAGTCATGCGACGAGTGTATCTCCGTGGTAATACTTAATACTGATTAAAATTTAAGAAATATTTATTTATTAAAGTTATTAGTTAACTTCAAAAACTTATTTCAAATGATTGCAAATTACAAATAGTAAGTCACCTTTATTGATTCAAATTACATGGAGAAAATATATGTTTTTTTTTTTGTTTTTGTTATTTTGGAAATGTACAATCTCAGATCGAAACAAACGCCTTTATACGCTTTACCTCCAAACGTTAAATATAATGCTTCCCACATTGTCTCTGTCGCTCTTTACAATTTAAAATGAATTATTAATATTTTATTTGCATGGCTATAATTAATAATTCTAAACTATAAATTCAACATATAAATTCCGTCCACGCTTCTACGAGCATTAAAAGGTTTTGCTTATTTTTATTCTCGTCAGTTGAGTTTAAATGAGTCACTCACCTTATTTTCAAATGACTTTTTTTGGGATGCAATACTAAAAAAACACTAATATAAATACATAAAACACTAACTTGTTTATATAGAATCATTTCGTATTAAATGTGATTCATATAACCATATTCGTGAAACTAGTATATTAAAACTGAAAATAATATAGCCTACACTTTTAATGAAGATTTTAACTTTACTTATAATGTTGAGCAGCTAATTTATTTTCTTTGGTTCTAATTTTTATATTTGCTTTTTAAATACATAGTATTTTAAAATAACTTTCATTTATTTGGTTATTAACCACTGTTTTTCAGCAATATTCAATATATCAAATTTTGATTTTGTTAATTATTGGGTGCGAAACAGGTAGATAGAGGTATATGTTAAAATGTGTTTTGAGATTTTAGATCGTCCTCATTTAACAAGGGTTAATTTATTATTAATTAGGGTTTGTGTAGTTGTAGCTATGAATTTTACCTGTTCAAAACTAGAAACTGATTTATCTAATGGTTACCACTCTTAAATCTGAATGCAAATTATTTTATTCAGAAAGATAATAATTTATGAAAGTAAAGATAGGTATAAAAATAAAAAAGCAATCCTCAACAAAACTGGATATATACTTATATAGTCAATTTAAATATATATAGGTAAATATTCAAAATTAAATAGTGATAATTTTTTAATATTCGATATTTCTACCGTTTTCATATGATCTCGAAGTTATGATAACTTAACTCCATAATTATTTTTAAATATAATTATTAATACAATGAATCCAGTCATCAGACATGGCTCAACTTCACTTTCACTTTCGTCAATAAATTGTAACAATAATGTAAAGAACACTCTTAGCAGCACAGTTCCGACATTTTTCTTCAAATTCTAATAATAATTAACTAGATACTAGACAAAAATGTTGGTGCACCGCAAACGTATTAGGTCACATCGAGATCTTGTATCGTGTGTCGCACTATGAAGAACGACATGATTGTTGTGTATGACTACGGATCCCTTTAAAAAGAGTGAGAAGATCGAAAATCAATTTCATTTTCAAATTCTTTTATCATACATAGGAAATATATATTCTGCTGTTACTGATGAAATACTTATGATAAAGATATCATAAAAGATTATTACATAAATTTATAAAATTAAAAACTAATGCTGTTGTATTAAAATATACAATCAATTATCACCTATTGATCCAATTATTATTATCCAAAAATATAATAAGAAATATTTGGCAAGGATCTAATAATATCAGCAGATCCATAAAAAAAAACTCAATGATGGAGTGAGCCGATGAAAACGAGACAACTGGAAAATTACAGCTCCATATAAAGTCGGTCGGAGTAGACGACAGGCCGGTGAAATTCTTATAAAATATTGAGAAAAAATAGACAAAAATAAAAAAATTAAAGATAAATAAATTTTGATGCAAATTGATTTATAATGACGCATTTTTTAATCTTTATACCTGTGTAAAAGGTATTATGTGTAGCTACTGTTTATCAGTAAAGCGACAACTTTAAAATCGAGTGACATCAGCTCCAGCTGCCTGATCCGATTAAATTTGCCGGTCGGGCTACTGATAGAAGTTCATTATTAAAATTGCAAATTCAATCAATATTTTATGAATCTTATGAAAATTATATTACTTTCTTTAAAAATAGTTTTTTTAATTATGTAAAATATATAAATTTACTCCACATTAAGACTTTTTCAACTCTCAGGAAAATGGTGAAATGTTGGGATAAAACAACAAAAACAAGTTTTATGTGTATACATATTTTTTTTTGTATACCAACATTTTAAACAATAATTTTAAGAAAAAACATGAAATGTAAATTTGATGTCCTTAAAAGTGTACCATTAAAACGTCGTCGCATTTTTTTCATAAACATATGTCCAAAAAATTTATATTTTATTGTATATGCATACATACATATAGATATAGATAGATAGATTTATATAAATAAAAATTTCTCCATAACGTTTAACAGAAAAAATCTGAAAACAAATCTTCAAAATATTTACACCATTGATTTACTTTGAACTTTGTGATATGATTGTAAAATAATGAAATTATTATTAATATTTTGTTAAATTGTTAGATAATAAATAAATAATAAATCATAAATTATATTAGATTTTTCTTACCGTGTATTAAAATTATTGTTCTAACAACCCCTCCTCACTGCACTGCGCTATTAATTCCATTCCAAAAATATTCAAACACTATCTCACTTCGCATATATAACAAACTTCTCCTCTTTTTTGATTGTGTGAGTGTTAATATATAAAACATGACGTCACTTCATATAATAATTCAGTCAGCCGTAATAAATATTTTTGCTTGGGCGTGTTCGGACAGTATTGCCGTGTTTAGATTTAGTACTTATTAAGTACAAAAAAAATTTAATACTATTTTTATATAAAATTTTAAGAATATTGGTAATAATTTTAAAAATGTTAATTTAATTTTTGAATAATTTACGTTGAAAGACTGAAAAATTTATATTGTTTAAGAAAATTTTGAACTTGTTTTAAAATTTAATGACTGAAAATACTGGAGTCAATCAATTATTTGTAGAATTGGTATAAAAAATTTTCTCAAATGCATTACTTTGCAGATATAGGTTCATAAATAAATAATTCATACTTATTGTCATAAAATATGTCAAATTTTTGATTTGCATTTTGTTTTCCACTATGTAAACGAAAAAACAAAAATAATTGTAATTAGAGTTTTATGATTACTGAAATAAAATTAAGAAAACTTTTCTATATAAAAACAAAATTTTATTTTCAATTAATATAGAATTAATTGTTTAATGATGGTTGCAGTTGTAATAATCTGTAAAATTACGTAGTACTACGTAAAACTGGTTTTATGAAGCAAATTTAACTGGTTTTATGAAGCTACTTTTAGTTTTTCAAAATAATATACGTACATCCCAAATAGATTCATTCCTTTTCCTTGTTTTCAAAAATATGCTTCAACTTCAATGTTGCATTGTATAAATATAAATCCATTTGAAACTTTTCAATATATTTTAATACAACTACTCATAACCTAAAATTTCACAACTGGCAACTTTCTGTTTTATATGAAATTCGAATTTATTAATACATATAAATTTTTTAATGTTTTAAACTAAATTATTAATAAAAAAAACTCATAAATTACCGAAAACATATACAAAAAAAAATCTAGTACATTATTTAAAATTTTCATTACATTTCAAAAATGTGCTTCTAAAATCGTACTTTTCACAACGGCAAGTTTGTTACATTTTCTGTAAAACCGTTGGTTTTCCACGAATTTCTCGCAGTCTTTAAAAAGTAAGCGTAAACGACTCTTGTTAGTTGTGTTGTTCTAAAGCTTTTTTTTTAAATAAAAAGAAAAAAGAAAATAAGTCTTAAAGTTTTACAGTAGTCTTTTTTGTGTAATTTATTAAATTATTTGTATTAACTTATAAACATAAATATTTAAATATGAGGGAAATCGTACATATTCAAGCCGGTCAATGCGGAAACCAAATTGGAGCCAAGGTAAGTTCCAAAAAAAAAAAAAAAACAATTTTTTTGGATATCGAAAAAGGACTAAGAAAAATAATGGAAACAAAAAAATTGTGCAAGTTGAAAAATTGTGAAAACACTCATGAATTTCAAAAAAAAAGAAATATTTTAATTTTATAAAGTGTAAAAATATTTAGATTTTTCGGAAAAATTCCATTGCAACAAAACTAAAAATAATAATGCAATTTATGAAAGAAAGGAAAAATACCATCTGCCTTTTATTTTTTTGTTTGCGATTTGGCAACGCAGCAGTGTACAGAAACAGAAAATAAGAATTTCTAATAAGTCAAAAAGGGATGGTAAATAATTTTTAACTGTACGAAAAAAAAAAAAAAACTTTTTAAAAAAAGCGCCTATTTTAGCGTCTCCACAAATACGAAAATAATTTTTGAAATAAAAAACTGTTGTTTGGTTGTTCTACCTACTAAAAACGTCAGCCACGTTTTTATTCTCAAGTTCTTGGCCATTTTTTTTAACCGGCCGGCAATTTATCGATGTGCTGGCAAAATTTCAAATTTTTAATAAAAAAATTTAATAATTTTCTGATTAGGTGAAATTAAAATCGATTTGCGGGAGCCTCTACAAAAAAAGGTTCTTGCGCTGTATGTATTAAATGACTACGGCTAATAACGACAATTTTATAGTTAATCGAACTATATAACCTAAAAAACGTAGACGCTTGTCTCAATTATCATTAAATTACTTTTTCTTTGTCCAACCTAAAAAAAAAACTGGAATTTGCAAAACTTTATACATAAAATTAAAATTAAACAGCTTGACATGATGATGGGTCATAAAAATATCGAATCATTTGATAATGCTAATTTTAATATGTATTTAAAAACATTTTTATTATTACCCGTCTATTTCCGCTTAAAAAAATTATCTCAGTCTTTAAATATTGCAGTAGTCGACGTCGCCAAAGTGACGAACCGAACCAACAACAACAATATTGGATCTTTGGCCAATAATAAACTGACACATACTTCCAGAATGTTGTATTTGTGTTGTATAAAATTATATTTTTCCAAAAATAACTATGAATCGGCAGATGTTATTATTCCCAAATAGAATTTTTTTTTACATTTCAAGTAGCAAAGGGAAATGAATAATATTTTTTATTCATTGTACAACAATGTAGTTGTAAATAAAAGTACAAAATAAAAAAAAAAAATATGTAAAAAAAAAGGCAGAAAAAAGATACAATCTCGCACACAACGACAAATTGAATTCGCTCTGGTCTTGTAGAGAAAACAGATCATCAATTACAGAGTGATTTAGAAAATTCAAATAAAAAGAATGAAAAATTGGTAATTTCAAAATTTGTATGAAAATCATGAATCCTTGAAAATTCAGGAAAATTAAAAAAAAAATCAATTTGAAAATCAGAAGAGAAAAAATCTATAAATTTAATTAAAAAAATACAATTTTTTTTCTCCATATGTCTTCATCAAAATTTCGCTGCTTTTGACCAGTTTCAATAAAAAGTATGATTTAAAATCTACAGAAATCCAATATATAACCACAAAAGTTCAATAATCCCGTTTATTTTATTTAACTTTAATCTTTAATTTTAAAGAAATTGTAGAATTACTAATTTTTTTATACTTGATATTTTACATTTTCTGTACATTTGCTAATTGTAATTTTTTGTTGGAAGAAATTCTTTCAACCGTAAAAACTTATAGACGGCCTCCTGGTCGGTAATTTTCTTTTCTATCTTTACTGAATATTCTTAAAATAAGAAATCTGATCTTTATATAATACCGTTTCATATTATAAGAAAATTACAATTTATTTTATTGTGATGAAAAAATTGTGATAATGTCCGTTTCCGTTTCTAAAAAAAACTTTGCTGAATTTTAATTTAAAATAAAAATGGGTTCGGTTTAAAGAACACAATTTGATTATCTCATTTTCTTTTAATATTACTTCTACATATTGATCTTGAATTTAATTTCTGATCATAAAAATTAATGGTCAATTCTTTATTTTTGATTAGTATTTTTTTTATACGAATTTTATTAAGAGAGGGTCAATGAATAAAAATTCGTAGTCATTTAAAAAAATAAGAATACTAAATATATAAATTAGTAATTATTAATTTTTTGTAATGAAATTTGATTGTTTTTATAATTTTATGGTTTCTTTTAAATCAAAATTAGAAAATTTTTGGCAATTACGTAATTTTCTTGAATGATTTTTTTTTTATTTATAATAAATGATATAAATTTGAAAAAAAAACTTACAGAATCTACGAATTGTGGTTGAATGTATATTTTATTTATTTATTTTTTTCTAGCAGATGTTTTCAATTTGGAACTTCTTGAATACACTAATTTTATTAAATTTATATAATATCACTTGAATTTATCAACCTACAACAAATATAATCAAATTCTTTATCAATAAGAGTTTTTAAAGTATTCAATAGTTTTGCTTAGCAATTAAGTATTTTTGTTTTACTTTAAAAATGTAACACTTCAGATCAAAAATATCAAACCCTTTTACATCAATTTTAAAATATTCCTAATTTTCGGATACAGACAACAAAATTTTATCATCAGTAATAATATTTATTTTTTACATATTTTATAAAAATTGAAACTTTCTAATTATAAAAAGAATTCATTTTCCTGTTGTATATATAAATAAAATTTAAAGAAAATTGTATTTTAAAAAGTACATAAAGAAATTCTTATTTTAGGTTATTGACATTTCAAATGTTTTGGAAACGTTTTTCTCAATTCCACGTTGGAGAGTTTCTTTCTCTAATTAGCTTCATTTAGTTTTATTGTAATAATTTTTTTATTTTAAATTTCTTTACTGCTGATGCAAAGAAATACGAATAAAAAAAATTTAAAAATTTCTGTAGTTTTTATTGAAATGTTTGTTCCATTTAAGATTAAAGGTAGATAAATAAAGAAATCTATTATTTCGATTAAACAAATTGATTATTTAGTCTGTATAAATCAGAATTTCCAAAATTGTATTTTATTTATAAATTAAACATATAATATTATTTATTTTTATGGCTGGTGCGCTGCTTCTTAATTTTTTTCTTCGAAACAATATTTTTTCGACAATTTAGTTTTTTTCTTAGATCATTTTATGTTGTGGTTATTTGTTACTAAATTCCATGGTGATAATATAAGGATTTTTAAAACCATTTTGATTTTATTTTTAAATATGTATATATACAAAAATTAACATAACATCAGAAATTAAAAGACTTCCTATTTTCACATCCTATTTTTATATTGCATGCAATATTTATATTAACCTCAATATTTTTTCAAGTGATTTTTATTTATATCTATCTTCAGTTTATTTTTTTTAATATATTTGTCGTATTGAAAATAGTTGTCACAACAATTTATATTTAAATCAAATATTTTTGTTTTTGTATAAATAAATCTAATAAATGGAATTATAAAAATACATTTTCTTTATTGAATTGTTTATTGAAATAAATCTTTAAATAACTCGTCCTTCCTTTAACTGTTTTGTTGCAAATTTTTAAATCCTTGTTTCTGTAATAAATACTTACATTTACATTGACAAATTTAATATTTCGTATATATTTCATTTCATATTCAGTTTTTACCCTAAATTTAGATTGAATAAAAAAAAAATTGTTATTTTTTTTTTAAAACTTCCTTTTAAGGATATAAAATTACATGTTGTTGTGGTGACAATCAGTTCCCTACCGCCTAATATTATTTTTGGCGATAAACGTCAATAAAGATTTTTTTTTTCATGTATATTTGTAGCCAAATATGTGTCGCCATATAAATAATAAAATTATATTTCCGTAAAAGAGAAAACTTGTTATTTTCTTAGCTTTTATTGCCTTTGACAGTAAAATTTTAATATTTAGCTTGCCCGAAACGGTCTTTTATAATCAAGTTAAGTTAACAAAAATGGAAAGATTAATCGATAAAATATAATGGGGTACTCTTAATACTTAATAATAATTGTATAATGATTAAAATGTATTATAAATTTCGAAAGTAGACAATTTATGATACTTGTTTTGATCATTGCTCCATAAATATTGATTTTTTGATTAAATAATTTTTTGTTAAAATGTTTTTCGGTATTTTTCTTCTTTAATTTTTGAATTTTTCCATCTTCAACTCTTCTACTTCAAATCGTTTACAACACTCACAATTTATTTATCTCATTAATCAAGTATTTACTTTATAAAAAATTACCATATTTATTTTTATGATTATAAATAACATAAAAATTTTAGCGAAAATTTCGTTCCCACATCAAAAAAAATTACCATCAAGTTTTTTTTTGTGTAAATATAATCAAGAGAAATTTAATTAATTGAATTTTCTTGTTCTTCATTCAAATTTTTATATTTTCTGTTTTTTTTTTTTTTTTTTTTTTGTTATTAGTATTTAACAAAAAATTTCACATTGAGATCTTTATAAATTACATTATTATTTGAAGTTTAAACACAATTCAAGTCTAATCAGTAGAAAAAACTTTTGTTGCTTCACATTATAGAAAAACATTAACAATTTTATAAAAATGGTTTTTTCATATCTCAAAAAACATTTTTGTAAATAACAGTTCTTTTTTTTTTCTTTCGTTTCCCTTCCATTTTATTTTTTTGGCATACTTTTTTATTAACTTTATTTTTAGCTTTGCAACATTTTTGTTTGCTATCAGATATTCATGACAATAGAAAAAAATCGAAATATTTTAGAGAAAACTATAATAAAATAATTTGTTAAATTGGTTTTTTAATGGAGAAAATCAAATCCAATTTATTTTTATTATATATTTTAAGTTGATTTCTTACTCTGTATAAAAAAAAAGTATATTTTTACATGGTCACGGGATGATCTAGAGGAAAATTGTTCTGTGAAGTAGTCCAATAAGTAAAAGAGGTCACTCAGAAGAGTTATAATTTAAAAATCAATTGAAAAAACACTACTCCGAAAGTCATTAAACATCAAACTTTAATTGTAACAGTAATATAAAGACTTCAATCACAAAATAGTATTAGAAATGATTGCAGTGTGTGAAGAATTGATGAATAACGATTTTATATTCAATTTTGATTTAAATTTATAAACTAAATACAAATGATTTCACTGTTGGTACGGTCCGATTGCCAGATAGGCATTTATAATATCCCAGTCGGCAAACGCTTAGAAGAAATTCTTAATTTACTACTACATCAATTTTTTTTTAAAAATTAACAACTTATTTTATTTTTAACGTGTTTTAAATTTTTCACACTTCTAAATTTAATAACATTTAATTTTCTTCTTATAAACTTCTATGATATTTTTTGTTCAGTGGGCATCAATATCAAAAGATTTGATGTTAATAAACTTTTCGGATTCTTTTCATATATTAATAAAATCACACTGTAAAGAAAAAATCTGATAGTGTAAATTTTCATTCAACTGGAAAATAAAGAATATTCTTAATTTAGATATAAAATTTATAATTTTTATTATTATTAAGTTTATATTTTCTGTAACAAAAATTTTGAATTTTCTTGGTTTTGAATTTGTTTATTTGTTTTTCTATTTTTTAATTTAATTAATTTCAAGTTAACAAATATTTGAAATCAATGTGGGAATTCTGTGTATGTGGTTGGTCGATGAAAATATAATTAATAAGATTTCCTTACATATTGTAATGGAGAGGCCTTTATAAAACCTTAATTCTTCTAACAGAGAAGTTCCTACTCCGATTGTATATAATTCGGTAATAATCAGAACATTATCTCGTAGAATTTAAACAATTTTCTGAAAACATTTAATATTTTAATCATGCGTAACAATAAAAATTTAAAAGGAAATTGTAATTAAAAAAAATTTCATATTGTTAAAGCCACTTAATCATAATATAAAAATTAACAATTAATGAGTTCTTTATTTCTATTTTTGCAATTAGTTTAATGTACCTAAAAAAGAACAACATTTTTTTTGGTTGTCATTTTTTATAATTATGACTCATGTCCAAAATACAGAACAACGTAATTTTTATTAAGAGAGACCATTAAAAGAATTTAAAAAAAAAAATTATTTGTGACTTGTCTCGCACTCTTTAAAAGTGCTTGTAATTTGTATAGAAGTTGTTCAAAGCGTTAACAATTCGAATCAGGTACTTCCTTATTTTCATCATTATATTTTTTACTGTTTAAAAAAAACAGATTCAGCTAATTTGGAAGTGTTTTTCTAGTCTCTATTTTAATGTAAGTCCATTTTTAATATTCAGAAAATTCCACTGTGTAATGTAACTCTTGATTTTATTAATTGACTGTGGTTGTTGTGTATATTTTTTTTTTGTTATTTCATTTCCTTTTTTTATTTAAATTCTTGTTTTATTATATATTTATTGTTCTATGTAATTTCTTTTTTTATGCTTCTCCGAGTCCATTACTAATCGTAATTTTTCAGTTTTATATTAAATTTAAAAAGTTCCATGAACCTGTGATTCTCGTATTCGATCAAAATTTATATAAAAAAAATTAACAAACACTATCGAAGTAAATTTTGTTAAATGTGTGTCTATAATCCATGAAAAAAAAAAACATAGATTATTATTGCACATTAGATTATTTGAGGCCGTTGTACTTTGGTTATCACAAATTATAATTTTTTAACCGGCTAGAAAATTGAATTTGTAATAATTTATAACTTTTTATGATTTGAACAATTTGTATAATAAATAGATTAATTCGTCGTGTAGGTTTTGATGTATACATTTTAGGGTTAGAATATAACAAGTTAAAATATTTGACTAATGACTCAACAACTAAAGGGCTAATTATAATTAATGACTAAATACAAAACAATGTTATATTTATAATAATGATTTCATTGAAAAATGTCCATAACATTTCAATTTTATAATAAATGATAATTACATGTATTTAAAAATATGAATTAGGTCAAAATATTATTTATTAATACTGCTATTTAAATTGATTTTCTGAATGTTTTTTTTATAAATATAATATAAATAGCATTAATAATTTAAAAGAAATACATTTGGAATGTAATTTTAATAAAATATCAGTTTTTAGGAATTTCGGAAAAAAATCGTAATATCAGAAACTTTCCGAAAATTTTCCACAAATTTAATATATTTTCATGTTTAATTATTATTAATTTATTCAAAATTATTATTTTTATATATAATAGAGAAATTAATGTTTTTTTTTTACATATTTTTATTACTTATAACTGGATTTGTTTCAATGTTTCGCCCCACTTTCTTCATACAATAATTGTTAGTATTTTTATATTCGAAAAAAAAGAAAAAGATTTCCAATAGAAACACGAACATTTAAAAAAGAATTGTTAAATGTTTTTTTTTTACTTATTCTCCACGCTCCACCACAAAAAAAAGCCCCCGTAAAATGTTAAATTTAGTAATTTTTTTTTAGTAAATAATAATTTTCTCGGACGAATTTATAAAGAAAATGACATCATCGACCTAAAAAAAAAAATGTTATTCTCTCCCGCCGGTTATCAAAATTAATTCGATTTTTTTTTTTATTTATTAATAAAATTATAATATTGAAAAAAAAAAACTTGTTAATTTTTAGAAGAAAAAAAAATTTCTTCAAAATTTAATTTTAATTAAAACTGACATGAATTAATTTTTTATTGTGTAATTTAAATTTAATTCAATCTAATTTATAATTGTATTCGTGATCTCTAATTTTGAAATCAATTTTTATTATAATAAATTCACAAAATTTTGATTTTCGAAAATTGGAAAGATCAATTCGGACAATACTTTTTATAGTTCTATAGTTATTGTCGAACCAACGAAATCACACGTCTCATGAGGAGTGTTTTTTTTAGTTTAGAGGGCTCAGTAAGCTGAAACTGTTCGCAATATTTGTAATACATAACATTATGGACCAAGCAATCTTTATTTATTTATAAATATGACATTTAGCTCAGCCAACTCAGTCAATTTAGTATACTACCACATACAAACAAATTATTTATTATTTTTGATTAAATTATGTTTACTTAAAAAATGATTACAAAATATTCAACTAATCAAAGAAATTCGTCATTTTTTGTTTTTGGAATCAGAATTAATAAATGACGACATCACTAAAAATTTCATTGACAATTATAATAACAACTTCAAAATTATTATTAGCTTAATTTATATTTACCTATTATATTATATTTCTTGTTAAACTAAAGTTTTTTTTTTTGCAAGGTTATACGAGTTTGATTGATATTCTAATGCCTACAATTCGTAATTTTAATAGTCTGTCTACCTACATTTCATGTGGTTTTGCTTAGGAAAAGTTGAGGTTTCTTTTGAATATAAAAATAGTTGACGTAATTCAATGTTGATTAATAAAAAGTCATTATTCATTAAACAAAAAAATTGAATTGCAAAATAAGTTTTTACTATTTTTTTCGGAGGTGGGTGGAAATCATAATAATTTGTTAGGCCCTGTGGGATAATGTTTTCTATGTAGGTAGAAATTAATTAATATTTTTAACATAATATTTCTATATTTAATAATCGAAAAAATACAAAAAACTTAATCCTCTTTTCAATTGAAGTTAAGTAGATTTAAAAATGAAGAAATAACTTTTTACCTTTAATATTTAATATTGATTTTCCTTAAAAATATTTCGAAAAATAAAATTGGTTGACAAATCTATAAAAAGGATAAAAGAAGGTGGTAACTAATAAAATAAATATATAAAAATTTTATTGACGTACGTATAGAAATAATAAAACTCTGGTTTTTTTTATAGTTTTTTTATATTTTTTGTGCCAGGTGGAGAAATCTTACTATTTTTAAGTCTTATAATATAATTCTCTTTTAAATAGAAGTTTTTTTTTCGTATTTATTAGATCGATTTTCAAAAAATTAAAATATAAAAATTGTAATAAAAAAATCGAAACAAACACTTAAAAAAAATATGTAAATTTAAACTTGTTTGTTTGTCGGTAACATTGGAAAATAAGTAAAACCGCCGGTACAAAGTATTTCTAGATTGTGCTTAATAATTATCATTATTAAAAATAAATCTCATAAATTTATTGTATAATGTAGATAAAAAAAAGTTTAATGAATATTTAATGAAAAATTAGTTTTATTTTGTAAGCTATAAAATTAAAAATTGTTAAACATAGAAAAATAAAATTGTTTTTTTTTGTTGTAGTATTATCAATTATAGAAGTTATCCTCGAAATTTCCAGTAATTTTAACAATTTTTGGTAATTATGTATTGAATTATAGGAAATATTAAGAAAAAGATGTTTTTGAAAATTCGGAAACATTCCGAAAATTATCCGAAATTCGGAGTCGACACTATTAAATTAAAAAATCGGAACTATTAAATTAAAAAAATAATAATCATAATTTTTTACAATTTAATTTAAAAAGAAATTATAAATTAAATAAAAAAATATATATTTCGACTTGCACTATTTAATAAATTTTCCACTTCACAATTGAATGAATTTAATAATTAGTTTTTTTAAACATTTTCTCATGTCTATTTTTTTTTTTTTACGTTACAGTTTTGGGAAATAATTTCCGATGAACATGGTATCGATGCTACTGGAGCCTATCATGGCGATAGTGATTTACAATTGGAACGTATCAATGTATATTATAATGAAGCATCTGGTGGTAAATATGTACCACGTGCTGTATTAGTTGATTTAGAACCAGGTACTATGGATTCAGTACGATCTGGACCATTTGGACAAATATTTAGACCTGATAATTTTGTATTTGGTCAATCTGGTGCTGGTAATAATTGGGCTAAAGGACATTATACAGAAGGTGCTGAATTAGTTGATTCTGTATTAGATGTTGTACGTAAAGAAGCTGAATCATGTGATTGTTTACAAGGATTCCAATTGACTCATTCGTTAGGCGGTGGTACTGGTTCTGGTATGGGTACATTATTGATATCAAAAATACGTGAAGAATATCCAGATAGAATAATGAATACATATTCGGTTGTACCATCACCAAAAGTATCAGATACAGTTGTTGAACCATATAATGCAACATTATCTGTCCATCAATTGGTTGAAAATACCGATGAAACATATTGTATTGATAATGAAGCTTTATACGATATTTGCTTTAGAACATTAAAATTAACAACACCAACATATGGTGATTTAAATCATTTAGTATCGCTAACAATGTCTGGTGTAACAACATGTTTACGTTTCCCAGGACAATTGAATGCTGATTTACGTAAATTAGCTGTTAATATGGTACCATTTCCACGTTTACATTTCTTTATGCCTGGTTTTGCACCATTAACATCACGCGGTTCACAACAATATAGAGCATTATCTGTACCAGAATTAACACAACAAATGTTTGATGCTAAAAATATGATGGCTGCCTGTGATCCACGTCATGGTAGATATTTAACAGTTGCTGCAATATTCCGTGGTCGTATGTCAATGAAAGAAGTCGATGAACAAATGTTAAATATACAAAATAAAAATAGTAGTTATTTTGTTGAATGGATACCAAATAATGTTAAAACAGCTGTTTGTGACATACCACCAAGAGGTTTAAAAATGTCAGCAACATTTATTGGTAATTCAACAGCTATTCAAGAATTATTTAAGAGAATTTCTGAACAATTTACTGCTATGTTCCGTCGTAAGGCTTTCTTACATTGGTATACTGGTGAAGGTATGGACGAAATGGAATTCACTGAAGCTGAAAGTAATATGAATGATTTGGTATCTGAATATCAACAATATCAAGAAGCAACAGCTGATGAAGATGCTGAATTTGAAGAAGAACAAGAAGCTGAAGTTGATGAAAATTAAATAATATAATTTAATTTAAAAAAAAAAAAAAGAAAAATGATAAAAATTTTAATAATTTTTAAGAATAAAAAGGAAAAAAAAAACTAAAACAAAAATATTAATTTAAAAAAAACTAAATTTCAAATAATTTTCTTTAATTATACATATTTTATTAGACTTATACACTGCCAATTCTCAAATAGATCTTCCTGTATCTTTACGTATGTAAATCCTTATCCAAAATATCCTTAAAAAAAATTTATCCTTCCTTACATCCATAATCTTTTTTATTCGAGAAATGTCAATTCCAGATTTTTTTGCTATGAAATCTGGAAAATTGCTTAAAAAAAATCATAAGTTTTAAAATAAATATTTTATCATTTTTTATCCGAAAAATGAATTTGAAAACAACACTTTAACCCTCACAAAAAAAAAAAAAAAAAACCAACAACAAAACCACAGGAATTCATAAGTGCTTCTTTTATTAATTTTGTTTAATTTGAAAAATAATGAAAAGACATTTTTTTTAAGTTGAAATAAAACAATTAAAAATATAATTAAAAAAACAAATTTTTATTTTCCCTTTTTCTTTTTTTAGTGGAATTTTTATAATTTATTTAGAATGGCCAGAAAAATTAAATTCTTTATTACAACATTTTGTATTGTTTACGAAAATGCTTTGGATTTAATTTGTTTTGATCTAATGCGCCCTTGAAAATGATAATCTAGAAACGAAAATAAAATAATAAATTTGTTTGAATTTCAATTGATTTTTTCTTGAGTTTTTCCTTACCAATCCCTGAAGTTGTTCACATTCCCTAATTCTTGTTATTGAGATAAGATTCATTGGTGAATTGATTGAGGTAAGGTAAGTCTAAGTACAACGTCATGGTAAATTAAACCAATTTCTTTTAGATTGGTGGATTTAGTAGGACTAGTTAGTTTTCTGTTAAACTTTTATAATAAGCGACACTTCAAATGAAAAATTATTACCAAGTCCTATTTTACTCTAAAATTTATTTATTTTTGATTCGTACCGATACAGTTTATCAATATTAAAAGTTACACAAAATATAGGTCTTAATTAAACTATTTTTGTCTGCTTTCTGCTATTTTTTAATGTTTTCCGATACGAAAACTAAACTAAACTACTGCAAAAGTGTTGATGGTGAGAATGTGGTGTATAAGTCTGACCGGCAGCTATCATATTTTATACATACCTAACAAATGTGTGGTTGGCCGATTCTACAGTGTCCGATTAAAAAAAGGTCGATAAGTTTATAATTCGCTACTTTATTTTCATTACACGGGTAGTGGCAGCGGATTTTGTTTATTCAAATTCTGTACATAGGCATACTAACTGTGCAAATATCTATGCCAAGAAGTGATTTTCCCTTTTATAACAAGTGCACTTAAAATTGACATGAACTATTGAATTTTCACACAAATCATTTTTAGGTTATAATCTTTTTGGGAAAATCGTAAGCGATAATGACACAGGACTTACAAAGGGCAGCTGTAAATTGTATAATTTGTAATTGAGTTTCTAATCCTCAATTAATTAAAAATAAAAGATTTCTTATCATCGAGAATGGTCCAATAAGAGCCTTTTTTAAGTAACCAATTATCTGTATGGATTAGTTAGAACAAGCATAAAGATATTCATTAAGCTCTTATTGAATCATTAATTACAGATTAATTAATGATTAGCAATCACCTGCTTAGTACAAGCAGTAGACATTTTTAGAAATATAATTAAATTAATAATTGAAACATAAGATTTGCAATTTTTTTGAAGTAGTAATTTCTACTACTTCAAATGGTAATATACTACTTGAAGTAGTAGATCCATTACTTAGTATTAGTAGATTACTACATGCTGCGGGCTTTTGAGTTCTGAAAAGAACAATAGCTGTTATATATTGACTCTGTATAATGTATAAATGCTTAAATTACGATCAATAATAAGATCCATGAACTAACAGATTATTACCTGCTTCATTTTACTAAATATTGTAAAATAGTTGTTATTCTTAAGATTTCATCAGAAGCTAGTTATTGTCAAAAATACTGTATTGGAATTGGAAATTTGATTAATCATATAATCAGTGAGCGACGCAAACCTCGTATGTGGGTTTATGAAAAATGCTCAGGAGAAGCAAAAAAAAAACTGTATTAATGTTGTGCTAGAAAAAATTGAATGAACAGTAGCACTTTACTTTACGAGGTATGTCGACAATTTGTTTAGCCTGAAATACTTACATTATTTTCTTATTTAATGATAGAGGGCCAGAGCAGATAAAAGGACCAATTTTATTTATTTCAATATGCAGTTCAATATGGATTTGATACAAAACTGACTTATTAGCTGTGTAAAGCTTACTTTAAAATACAAATTCATTTTACAATTTCTGATTTTTAATAGTAGGTATTCATATCCCATATATTAACAAAATATCATTCTATTATTCTTTAATTATTTGAAATAAGTGGATCAATAAAATTAACTTAAATTCACAGACCTATAATATTAAAATTTCTATGTTCACTTCAGAAATAAAATAAATAGTAGCTATAGGAAAATAATTTATATAATTTAAAAAGAATTGTTGAATATAATTAACTAAAATTTATGTTAATTGGTCTGTAAAGTTTCAAGTTTCGGTTTACCAAATAGAAATTTCCCTTTAATTCATGAAAATAACCTATTTAATTTATCATCGCTCCACCCGCAAACTACTATAACTATTATTATTTTGCCCATCATAAATTTTGTTATATAAATTCTTATTAATATACGATACACGGCACTATTAAGTAAATAACCTAGACTCTTCTCCCCACAAAAAAAATATCTTCCTTATTTTCTTCATAAAACAAATATTCAACGATGAATCACCAAAATGTACAAAGTGTAATCATTATATGAGTCATACAAGCAGTATACAAAAAAAAAATAGTCTAAAGGACGCAGAATCGTTACGTAAAAATCATTTTCATCGGTAGGATATTTTAATAGTTTTAGGTGTACTGAAAAAGTAGTTTTCAAATCAAATATATACAAACTTTATAAAAAGGACATCAATAAATGCTTTTTTACTTTTATCTAATGCAGTATAATTGATTATATTTTTGGATTGACTCAGTAGTGTTATAGAGGGTCATTAAACTGGCCAGAATATATTTAAAATCATTAGAAATGCTGACGCCATTCTAAAATAATTTCGATAATTATTTTTTTTTAGTTTACAATTTTTTTTTTAGGGTATTGAACACCTACTTAAATGAACTTTATAAGCTATTTTTGATAATTAACCTGTGAGAATTAGGAATGGTCATGCATAATGGATTATTTTAAATGTAAATATAAATGTAAGTTATTTGCGTGAGTAATTGACATCAACATAAAACGATATTAAAAATATATACTACATATTTAATTATCTTAATAAAATTAATTTGTTCTAAATAATATTATGCTAAACTGTCTGTAATTTTTGTTAATAATAATATTTTATATAATCAGACCTATAAAAATTATATTATATATAATCACAGAACTATATAAAAAGTAAAGTGTTTAGAGATAGAATTGACAATGGCCTATTATTTCTATTTCCAGACATTATGTAAATATTATTAGATTTGAATTCTGTAACTTTTTAATTAATGAATCATTGTGAATATTCGTAATTTTCAAAAATTGCTACAATTGAATTGGTTAAGTAAGTTATGTACCAAATGATCATCATGTAGCCCGGAGTTGGTCTTGACGCTTAAGGTCCTTTACAATTTGTCGCCAACGATCTCTATCTTACGCTATTGTTTTCAATCAGTTACGAACTCTATTAAATCATATTTTACTATATCTATTTTACATATTTGTGTGGGTCGAACTCTAAGTGTTGTACTACTAAAAGCAGCTTCGAAAATAGATTTTTGAATAATTCCTTGTAGCAAAATATCTCCATTCCATTTTTATTTCTCAAAGTTTTTTTTATATATCGATTGCTGCTTAATGTATTCTCCATCAATTTAGCTCGAATTGAAATAATTATCTGGATTAGATATAATGGGTTCTTGATCTTACTGTACCTATTAATTGATACCTTCTAAGATTAATATCATAATAATTTAATGCTAGATTTAATGATTGATTGTATGGCAATTTAATTATAGACAATAATTCCCTGGACTTGGAAGAAACAACTATTGTAATATGAACTATTATTAAAAATTTTGTACAGTAGCTTAAAAGATTAACTTAAACTTCTGTATTCTTTTGACTTCTTAAAGTTTGTATACTCAAATTTTGTTTAGAAAATATTTCAACTACAATTTCAATTTAATATTGAAAATATGAAAATATTTTTTGTACATAATCTTTTAACAATTAATTATAATATGTCAAAATACTTGGTTAACAATCAGTAACCAAATTTGCAGCAATTTTTAATCATGGATTTAAATACAAAAAGAATCATAAATGGAAGATTTTATAAGTATATGTTTACATTTATATAGTAATAGAGAGTAGAAAGTATGTTGGGTAAAAATTAGCTATAATGAGAAGAAACCATAAAAAAAGTTTTAGTAGTTTATGCTTTCTGTAATAAAGGAGTGCCTTTTTTATAATCTGTACAAAGTTAATTTTTTAGTTTTAATGAGATTATTAGTAATAAAATTTTTGTTTTCATAAATTTTGTTATAAGGATTTTAAATTACTATGGCTAGAGGCTATTATCCAACACACCTTTTATAAATGAAACCTAAATAGCAATTGAAACTTGTCATTAAAATTGTCATCCTTAATTATGAAACATTAATTTATTATCTCATCTAAATATAACTTAATAAAAAAAGAAGCTAAAACGACAAATAATAATAATATGTCAGTCAAATTATTTAAGAATATAAATTATCCGAATTTGTTTGGTTTATATATTATAAAAAAAGGATATATGAGTCATAATTATTATTCAGCATAAAATAAATAATAAAAAATGTAAACAATTTTCTTACCCCATTTTATAATCTGGGGGGATTGAAATATTATATTTTTTTAAGTATGAATAGCAGCAGCGTTTCATGTTTCATAATGAAAGAAAAAAAAATATATAAAATTTGGTTATACAATTTCCATATTGCTTGCCAACAACATGATGTCCTTTTAACACAAAACAAGGATATAATAAGTACAACAATAATACATATAAAAAAAATATTTTAATCATAGCAGAAAATTTGCAAAAGTCCTTAACTTGCTAAATATACCACAATTGGAATATCAAGATTTTAGTTTCCAAATAACGTAAAGAACCCTTTTTAGAACACTTCTGAGGTTTCACTAATTTTATGAATTTTTATGATCATAATTTAAAATAATTGACAGTATTAAAATTTTTTAACAGGTATTTGAAAGATGACTTGATTACGATGTGAGAATTTGAAGTATATTTTGTGATGGAATTTCGAATTTTAAGATCCAACTAATTAAATTCAGTTTTCGAGAGCACAGATTCCAAAAATTCTCAATTAGTGTATACATTAAATTAACAGGTCGGGTCAACTTCTAACCTTCTTTTAAATACTTTGAGTAAGAGCATTTATTCTGAAATGAAAAGTCTATATTATTCCAAGGATTCGTGAACGTAAATTGCAAATGTTTAGCTTTCAAATAGCGTTGCTTAAAATTTTTTTTTTATTAGTTGGTAGCTATGATTTGTGATCTAGTTTATGTTTGATAAATATTCGGTAAGTTGATCTTAATATCAAAAGGTTTTACATAAAATATTCATTCCCGGGATGGCCTAGAAATCCTAATAATTTTCGAAGCGCTATTTTTTAACCAATACTGAGTTTTAAGGTAAATCTAAATAACGTTTAAAGCTTATGTTATTTATTGAAAATCCAATAAATGTGATAAATATAACTCTACTATTCATGGGACCTCTTGAAATATCTTTTACAATTTTCCCCTTTTTGTACAGAGCATGCGACCTAAAAATATACTTCATTTTTTACATGTCGCCAGTTTATTTTTGGGGCGTTGTTTTTAGTTTATATTCTAACGACCCTGTCATTCACCCTTTATCCATTTTAGGCCTGAAAAGAGCAGGTCTGGAAATTTTATTTTTTACACTCTATATGTATTGGTATATTATGTTGCCGGTCTGATGTACATAACAACGTAAAACAACATAAAAATAATAAAAAGTTTTATAAAAAATTTGGAAAAATGCTTGCCAATAAAAATATTTTATTATATATAATTCCAGACTTTCTATTTAGGAAAATTGTTGCTGCAGTCATCATTATGGGGAGGTGGGGGGTGGTTGGTGTTGGATGATATGTGTTGGATGATCCTAGCAATAGAAAACTTGGATAAAATTTTATTTGTTTTTTACTAAAAAATATTCCTGGTCTCGCCTCGTAGGCTCTAAACTTGGCAACAAAACAAAACAAAATTAAATTAAGAGAACTTTATAAAGTTCGGAAATAAGAAAATGGTAGATAAATTATAATTATGTTGGATGTTTTTTTCAGTGAAAATTTATATAAAGAAAAATATGACTCATAATAATAGATTTTTTCCTCCCTTTTCCTTGTAGGTAGGCATATTTTTTGGAATTTTTATATTTTTTTTGTATGGAAAAACCTTTCTATAGAACATAAATTTAAATAATGCTGACAATTGGAGGCCAAATTAAATAGGAAAATATTTATATGAAAAAAACAAAAATTTCAACTTAATCTATTTTCATATTTAATGTATTCAAAAAGAGATTTGTATGGTTTACATTTTTTTTTTTAAAAAAAAAAAATGCTGGTGGAGAAGGTAAATAAAAATAAAAATAAAAATTCGTGGAGAAATATATAAATTTTTCAGTATCTGGAATACGATGACCTTTTTGGCACGAAATTCAAATCGATAATTCAATGAAGATAATGTTTTTAATATATAAATAACGTTTAGTTAAAAAATAAATTTTTTCTGAATTTCTGTATAGACAGCAATTTTAAAGTTTTCATTGGAGAATAATAAAATTTAAAATAATTTTATTTTGAAATAAATAATTCATTAATTTCACTTGCAAAATTATATAACTTTTTTATATATAACTGACTCACTGCAGTATTAATTTTTATCACATAACAAAAAATTCTCATAAAAATCACGTTTTTCCTTTTCTGGAAAACTTGAACTCTGAAAAAGTGACAGAAATCTTTGGTTTTCTCTTATCAAGAAAATGTAATCATTTCAAGCAAGTTTTTTTTATTATATTTTTTTTTGAAAATGAAGAAAATCAATTTTTTTTTTTATAAAATTGATAATTTTATAAAATTGTGGGAGATGTTGAATAAACACTTTTTCGGGTAAAACAGAAGCTATAATTAAAAAATGAAATAACTATAATTTTAGCAGAATTTCTAAATTATGAGTACGGTCACACTCACACTCATGTAGTACTACTGATACTAATAGTACTATTAGTCTGAAACAGTCAAAAAGTGGCTTATGCAATTGCAACGTTATAACAGCAAGCATTTCGTATTGTTTCTGTCATCTGATCTTGATATTAGAACTAAAAACGTTGTTGCAGCTTTGAAACTGCAACTGCAACTTAATAGTCAATACATCGAATTTTTATTTAACATCAGCTGTTAAATTTTGGTTGCAATTAAAATTGGTAATTTGAAGTATAAATCATAATTTCCATTTTGATTGATTACTAGATCCAGTAAAAAATATCATTTGTCTACACTTTAAACTTAGCTGGTTTAGCTGAATCGTATTGCTGTTTGTATTTTTGATTTTTATTGATTTATATTCTGCCTCACTTTAGTTTTTTCAAAATTATTAGTAAACTGTTAGTAATTTGAAGTAATCGACAAAATTAAATTTAATTAAATTTTCCGTCAGGTTTCTGTAAAATGTGATTGAAAATGAACTTACAAGATGACAACATGAATTGGCATTTAATTTAAATCAAGTTTTTATTTATTTATACATTAATGTTTCATAACTTTTATTTTAATATGAAAAAATGTAATAAAAAATTGTAATTAATTTCATATTAAGCGATTATTACTAGTTTTTTTTCGATTAATTTGAATGCTTTATGTATAAATTGTCAATTAGAGATAGGATAAATAAATTATAGAAAATCATATATTTTAGATGATTGAAGAAACGATAATCCCAATTTAATGTAAATTTTATTTATGGAATATTTGCAATTTTAAAAACTTGTATTTTTTATTAGAGATCATAGTAAATTATAAATTTTATTATGCAGTTTAGTTTTAGAATTCAAATTAGATTCAACTTAGAAACTTAGATGATTCAAAAGGAAATAAGCTAAAATAATTAAATGAATTTCATATTAAATGATTCAAGAAATTTTTGATATATTTTGGACTAATTTACATTTCTATTTATTTGTGAATTTGTACAACTGAATATGATTAACCTAAATATATTATAACATTACCGAAATTGAGTTATTTCAGAGAATTCTCACAAATTTCTGTAGTCTTTAATAATTGTTTACAATCCCACTAATATTATGTAATTTGCAAAGCACTACTGTTTCTACAAAACTACTTACATAACTACGAGTCATAAAGATTGACTGGTCGAAAAAATTATTTTTCCTTTGCGTTTTCGAGGGTGAACATTCCAAAAATAAATAAAAATGTTAATTATTTAGCTGGTATACCCTTAAGATTTGATATCTGTAAGGTTTTGGTTCCTATAAAACGTTCCAAATTATATAACATTCATTCTTGATGTCTAATTTTTTGTTTGTTGTTTTCACAAACTTAACAATTCAAAATCAAATAATTATAATTTTTTACCTGTTCATAATTTTCTATCATTAAAATGAATTGATCTTTGTAGGTGGTTTTTCCGCTACAATCTTAAAAAGTGAACGGAAACAATAAATCTTAAAAAAAACTCTGAATAGTTTTTAACGACATTCAAATATATATATTTTTTTTAGATATTTATATCTAAATTAATTAAAAAATTAAACAAAATTAAAGATTAATGAAAGTACGATCTGTAAAATAGAAATATGTATTAATAAAAAATATTATTAAATTTGTAATTAAAAATAGTTTATTTAATAATTAAATGTTACATCAGAGACTAATAAAAATCAATATAATTTTGTCCAATTTATTTTAATATAAAGTTTCACTGTTTTCTTAAAATTTTTAACTCCTTTTTAAGACATTGAAAACATGTTAAAAAAAATTTTTTATGTAGGAGGATTAATTCTCATCAGCTAAAAAAACATAAACATAATTAAAGTTAAAAATATAATATTGTAACAACAACAATTATTCTGGTTATATAAGGAATAAAATTGTTTAACTTTCTGCAGCCCACGATTTTTTATCGTACATTACATTTTCAAAATTATATTTTAAAGACTTCAAATAAATTTTTTGTTTTATTACATTTATTAGAGTTCGAAATGTTAAATTTTGAATTGAGATTCTGGTAAGTAAGATTATTACAAGTTTGTCTGGTTTTATTACAAAATAATGGGGGACCTTTTAATGGGGTTTGTTAAATTACTCTGATATTTAATTATATTTATGTATATATATTTAGTTTTTGCTTGTTCACTCTGCTTGGAAGCATAGTACAGGTTTCATGACAATTTAATTGAATTTTTAACCTACTAATTTTTAATGGATTCCAAACCCTAATTAATTTTATAGTACTTAAAGAAACTAATAATTGTAGAAACTTGCAGTTGTTGTAAGAAAATTGTGTCAACCAATAGGATTTTACCCAGTCTTAAAATTAAAATTACAGATTGTAAATATTTATTAGTGGTACTCATTTAAATCTGTGTTAACTATCGATACCTCGATATATTTCGATATACTTTACAAGCTACTCATTTTTTGAAGAAATTAATTATGATACTTCACTCTTTTTCATTTATTCATTAGTTATGTATAAATCTATCAATACGTCAATAGATTGAAATCACTGACATTCAACTTTAATATAAATGCCTTGTAAAATTGAACATTATTTTGATATCTCAAAATACGATAGGTGACCTTATAGTAAGTTCTATGTCACTGTAATTCATTGCAACATTTGAATATTGCGGAACTTAAAATGCGGAACTTCAAATAACCTATTAGAGACAGATGAGAAAATGAAGTCGGTCAATCTGATAACGTACATTAAGGAGGTGAAATGGTTCGGTGTTGAACTGCTGGAATAATAAATTCAGCCATTGATTGGTGAATACAGTGATTTTAACTTACAACTAATCACCTATTGGGTCAATAAAATATTTATTAGAACATTATAATTTAAATTTTCAATGAAATAATTTATTGGTGTAATACGATTTAATTGAAATGTGGGATTTTCTTCAATTAATATTATATATTTTGAAATTTAAAATTAAAGTCAAAATTTATTTAAAAAAAAAAAAAAATTAGGGTACATATTTAATTTGTTGATCTATTAGTGAACCGTTTTGTAATTATTTTTATTACAATATACACCAATTAAAAGAACCAATTTGAACAGTTATTTAAAATGTATCTTTAATAAAAATTGTATAATAAAAAATTAAACAAAAAAAAAAAAACATTTTTGTTAATAATACTGTCTAATTTTGATATTTGATTAGATTTGAATCTAAATATCACACAGAATTTGAATATTCTCTGAACAAAATATATAGCAATGACCCCATGAATAAACAAAACGAATTTGAATTTTATTATAATTTTGTAAAGCAAATTATTTTTATTTATGAAATTTTGTATAAAATTACCAAATATTTAAAATATTTTATTAAATAAAATTATAATTTGTTTTTTTTTTATTTAATTATAATTTAATATATTAAAGGGTCTATCACCGGAAATTATCATTTCCAACCTACCAGGAAAAAAAAACAGGATATAAAGAGAAAATTACAAAAGAATTTATAGGACGTCTCGAACGGGTCAACAAATATCTATAGGAGTTTAGTAAAAACTGGTTTTATTTGTCAACGGGTTACTCAAAACTACTTTTTTGTATTACCAGAAATCAATCCCCAGCTGCATACGAGATTGTGGATATGAATATCGAGTCGATCGAACATTTTCTGTGTCATTATTTTTATGTCCATGCACTTATGCCTCATAAATATTTTAGTTACTACTATACGTATTTCAAGACCGAACTGTATGAAACAGGAGTTCAAAGTTGGATGGTGTCGTAGTCATGTTTAAAATGAATGTTGAGCCTAATTCTGACCTGAGTCTACTAATCCTTTACAGATTCTCCTCTGTCTATATCAATTTATTCATCCAAACGTATACAATTGTAATTACTGCAATGCAATTAATTATTTGTTATAAAGTTTACATGTGAAGCAGAGACAGATGGATGAACATTAATCAAAATATAAAAATGAACACACTGAAATTTTTATTTAAATATTCATTAAATTTAAATTTACAAATAATTTTTATAAATTATTGATCATAATCAAAGTAATAATTTTTTTTTTATTCTTATTTTTCCAAAACATTCTAAATAAATTTTGAAACCTACTTAAAAATCTAAATTTTAATGTAGGCATATTCCTATATCAATTACTGGAGTCATATTGGTGGTCGACCTTCATCCTAAGGTGTAAAGTAAAATTCAATTTACACATAAAAACAAAGTTGATTTTATTTATTTAATAAAATAGATAAAAAAATATTTTCCCTCTACTTCCACCTAATCTGGTACAAAATAAAGAATTGTCATCATGATAATGTCATTCATATAATTCGTACCGTTGTTTATATTAGACGGTTTTTTTTTTTTTGTAGCTGGGGTTTTAATGTCGTGTAATGGCGAGAAGAATAAACGTGCACTTGTGATTGTTGTGCTACTTTTCCATATTCGGACATAAATTCGTAAGCCGGTTTTGTTATTTATAACAAAATATTGGAAATTTTTTTAATGATTTTTTCATCGTTAATATAAATTTACCTGTTCTATCACTAAATCGGTGGTCAGTGCTGATCTGGAGGGTATTTACATTATTATATATATGCAATTTTATAATAGTTTTTAATATTTTTGTTTTCTTATGAATAATATTTTTATGCTTTGTGAATTTCATATAATGCAAATTTTTATAATTTGATAGCATGTAGAAATTACGTCATCCGTGAAATTATATTTAAAAATAAATTTGATGAAAAATTTTGGAAAATATTTTGTTAATATAATTTTTTTTTTTAGAAATATTAAAATAATAATAAAACTTTTAATTATTTACGAACGAAACTTAATTTAGATTAAAGTATGGGCTACAATGTATTGATCAAGTCCAATATCGATTCGTTTCAGTAAAATTCGAATTTGATTTCTTCATATATATTTTGTATGCCAAATCGATTGGGTGGACACATAGGTGCGAACGATCGAAAGAGTTTGGATTGATTAAATTTTTACGAATCCAAACTAAAGGAAATGTGAAGAGTAATGAAACATGACTATGAATAATTTTTTATATAGAAGATATTAAAAATGATCCAGTATAATAAACAGAATAAAGACTATACAAATTACAATTGCAATCGATTACTATGTGTTCAGTATACTTAATCAAATCAGTCGATTAAGTCGATTATTTGTACTACTGTACGAATCTGCATACCAAACTGAAATTGATCAATACATTGTAGACCTAGCTTTATAGTATAAATGAGTATTTCTGACGTCATCTTTATGTGAACTATAAATAATTTACTAATTTAGAAGGTATATAAAATTTTAATTAATCTGTTGTTAAAACTAAGTTTTTAGATTTTTCTTGTACTATAATTGTATCTAAGATACTGATCAGCTAAAAAAATTGACTATAAATAATTTTAATGTCATAGTAAATTAGAAATATAATGATTACTAAAATTTCGGTAGCTAGAGAAATATTTTGAATTTTTAACAAGATATTCATGGCAATAATGAAATTCATAGGAAAATATCTCTAAACTATCAAATAACGATATTAATTCTGGCTTACGAAATTTTATATCTATGTCATTTTCCGCAGCAGTTTATTGAAGAGTTTCCATGAAAACTATTAAACATAAAAATTATCTGACGGTTTATCTATAAAACGTTTTCGACATGCTTTGCCAAACAATCCTTTTACATGAAATTACAACACGTTTAAAATCACCATTATATTCTATGAAAATATGTTTATTTATTCAAATCGCACCTGCATAAAAATTTCAATAAAACATAAGGGAAAATATCAAATAAATTTATATTAAGAAAATAAAATACTATTGAGTATGTTACGAGTATTTTCCACCCTTCCCACCTGAACTATATGTTTTCTTGTTTAGTTAAGCGAATAACAGATAACACTGTCAATTTGCTTGCCTTCTGCCTAATAATTACAATATTTTCAAGGTAAATTGGAAGAAAATCTAAAAATATATAAAACACTTTCCCTTGGTAAAAAAAAGTATAATACAAAACATAATCTACCGCAAATAAAAAACATAAATCAATAAGATTTATCTGTATGTGTGTAGAATAGAAAAAAATAAATAAAAAAAAGGATATTTCGCACTGGGGGGTGGTAAATTAATGGGAAAAATCCATTTGGCAAAGATGAAATTAAGAAATAATGATTTTCTAAAAAAAAATCATTATATTTATGATAATCCGAATTAGATTTGTTGAAAATAATTTTCTATATATATATATATATCCAAATTGAATCAGGGATGGGTAAGCACTCCTTTGTCACATTTAATTCTAGGTTAAATTGAATAAATTTTTGATTAAACTTTAAATTGCATGCAATTGAAAATAATTTTTTTATTATTATGCTTTTTATAACCGATCCAAGTAAATAAAAAATTTCTTTTTTATGTTTCTATGTTACCGCATAAAAGTCACACCTACCTTTGTTATTTCTCTAGAAAAATTCTTAATTTATTGCACTTCAGCTCGGTTGTTATTTAACGTATAAGCTATAATTAATACATATTGATAAGTTTAATGATAATTCAACAGAGGAAGAATAATTGTATGTATGAAACAGTCATTTATCAGAGGTTATTTAGTAAAACGGAAAGAGAACCGAAGGTTATTATCGTAATTTTGAAATACAGATGAATTTTTTTTCATGTATTTTCTTGGAAATAATGCTCTCACCTCATATTATGTTTTCGTTGAATTATTCAGTAGGGATAACTTATCGTGTACTAAATGCTACATAGATGTCGCTGTCATGATCCATGAAACTATTACAATTAAAATATATTAAAATTGCTTATAAGTAAGTAAACAACTCGAACGATGATTCTATAATGTTGTTTGTCATATTTAATGTTATGTGACAAAGTTATTTATATTTTTAATCATAAAATACTATAAAAAAATTTCAACTCACTGTTTTTTCTTTGAATGTAAATTATAGTTAAAACCATAAAGTTAGGCTATTTAAAGATATAAATGATGATTCATATTTTATTGTGCGTTGCAGTGTAGGTGGTTTGATTTGATTAATATAAAATAAATTGAACATTTTATAATTTTCATTTTAAATTTGCTAAAAATGTCTTAATTTGTCAAAATAACAAGTTAATGTATAAATGATTTAAATATAATTTGAAAGAAATTAATCATGTAGAATTTAATAAATTACTTCCTTAAATTAATATAAAATTTACAGATATCTTTTTTTAAGATAATGAAGGTTAAAACTACAAAATTCAATTCTAATATCTATATAGCTCACAGAATGAAATTTAGTTAGTAAGTTATTTAGAAATTTTATAAAATTATACAAATTAATCAGACTCGTACAGTATGAGTAATAATTGTGTATTTGATTAGAATTTACCACGAAACCATTATTATAAACAAATTATTTATTCACTAGAAAATTAAGTAGCTTTACCTAAACATATTTTAAATATTTGTTATTTTAAGGAAATTTCTTACCAAATAAAATTTTCCACTATTATTTCATTTTCCACTATATGAAAATTTTTAGCATTGCGGTGGCATAATATCATTGATTTTCGGTAAGTTTATTTTGGCATTGCGGCAAATTTAGACAAATAAAATTATAATATAAAATATAAATTTTTTGTAAAAATTTTATGAAAATTTTGTTATCGGAAAATTGCATTGATATTTTTACATATTTGTGGTTGAAATTTGATATTTCTTTCATTGAAGTTAAAATTGTCTGGTTTTATTGATGCAAAAACATTTAATTTAAAAAAATTTACATTGCATTAGAATTTATAATTTTAAATTGAAATTTACCTATAATTTAAAAATATAGTCCATATACTAAAAATCTTGCAATGCATGAACTATAAGTCTGGTATCTTTATACTTACAGGAGGAAATAAATATTGTTACTGTCTGGATTTTGTAGATAACTAATCAAAACTATAAACAGTTCTCGATAAAACTTCGAAAATACACTGCTAGAAACTCAAATAAAATTAAAATCTCATAGAAAAAGTTTATCAATCTACTCAAATCGTATCATTATGTCATCATACATATAAGGTTCCGTCGTTATTATATCTCAATTTTCAAATTCACTTTTTCTTCCGAAATCTTTTAAATAATTTTAACAATCGATACTAAATTAAAAACTGTACAAAACAAAACTCTTCTCTAAACATATAAAATTTTTGGTAATTTAAAGTAAATATTTTAAACGCTGTACAAACAAGACAAACAAAAAACGTTCTATAATATTTGATAATTGATGATGATGTCATATTAGTTTTAATATTGTGTAAGAAAATTTGTGGTTACTGACATCGTAGAAATATTATAACCTTAATTAAATAACCTGTCCTCCTCTTATAGGCTGTTATTTATATATTAAAGTGAGAATTATTATTTAATATAAAATTATTATTATCAAAAGTTTTTGGTTTTTAGTTGGAATTTGTAATATTAGATAAAAAAAATATTATATTATATATTAATAGTATATAACATCAAAATATTTTAAGAATTGGTTGGATGGATGGTTTGAAGGTAGGTAACGAAACCCTCTATGGACTTAGATCTTGAGTCTCCATGGAGACTCTTAGTATACTTTAGTTTAAAGTACTAAAAATGGAATTTGAAAATTTATATTATGCAGATGCAAAAGATAAAAATGAAATATTTTAGAAAATGGTGAATGAAAAATTATTACAGGTAGTACTTAAAAGGTTTTTATAACAAGTATTTTTTTCCATATTATCCAAATTTGTATTAAAAACCCAATAATTGAATTTTATATTAAATACAAACTTTGAAACAAATCAGCCAAAATTAAACTAAAACTTCGAAACCAATGCGACTGTAACCATTTTTTGAGAAACAACCCATTGAAAATGTGATAAACACAACTCAGCAGAGTGTGCCAAAAAATTGAGGAATTTCACAAATTATAGTTCTTAATTAATCTTATTTCAAATCAGTCAATTTTAACCTTTAAAGTGTTAGTAAGTGTAATAATTTATTTTAAATTCAATATCAACAAAATAATTAGACTGAAATAAATAAAGAAGTTCACCCTATATTCTGAATGCCTAGAGGTATGCAATTTAAAATAATGTCCATATAACACAATACACAAACCATTTAAGAAAACTCTACTGAATAAAAGAGCAGAAAATATCAAAATCCTACAAAGAGAAATAACACCTAATTATATGCAATTTATATTAACCTATAGTGTAGACACAAACCAATATAATTTTCACCACTAATTTGGTTTTTATATTTTTTAGGAAATACTAGAACTTTTTTTAATCGCAGTGGTTGACAATTTTTTATAGCCAGGGGCCAATTCATAAAAAAACAGAAGGTCTACTAAAAATGCTTGTATAGACAGTACCATGCCCCAGAATTTTAAATACAATGCTTCTAGGCTGGAAGAATATCAATATCTTTTATACATAAAATTACATTTAAATTTAATATCAGTATTTAACTGATTGATCAAATTAGAAGAAAACATTGGTAGGAATAAGTTTATATGAAAAATCTGAGAATTACATAATTACATACTTCATTTCCATTGTTTGCTTAACAAAAACACATAATAAATTTGACCAAGCAAAATGATTTTTTTTATTGAAACATTAATTATGAAAGAGTTAAAAAATAATTAATTATTATTATTATAAATACATAAGAAAACATAAGAACAAATTAATTAAGAGAGTTTATTTGTTCCAAATATTACAATTTTTTAAATAGACTTTAATAATATTTTAATATTACAAAAATAAAAATTGCAGGCGATTTAAAAAAAATTAAATTATAATAATTTCTTTGGACGATGCTGACACAAAATTGACAATTTTTTTTGTTTAATTTAATGAAAATGAATATTAAAAATAATTATACTTAAAACAACAATTACAATAATATTTATATATGTATTTATGAATGAATGACGACATATAATGTAGGATAATTCTAAATTTCGATGCCAGCATTGAGAAAATTTAATTTTTTTTTTTCAGTCTTAAGTTATTAATGGACCAAACTATACGAAAACTATAAAGAATTAAATTAGAAATTAGAAAGATTAATTCAAAACATTAAAATGATTTTAATTATTATTTAAAAAGAAATAAATATACATTAAATAATTAATTAAAAAGAAGAATCATCGTCGTACATTAAATACTGCTGCTTAAATTTTAGTATTGAAAAAAAAAATCAATATTAATTTTGCTCTTAAATTATGAAGAAATTAAGGTTCCACTTGTCACCACTCCACTAACTAAAACTAATAAATCGAGATAAAAAAAATTTTTTTAAATTAAATTTTAAACACAATCTCCTTCAACTTCTTCAGCAAGATCAGCATCAAATTCATCTTCTGCAGTTGCTTCTTGATATTGTTGATATTCCGAAATTAAATCATTCATATTACTCTCGGCTTCGGTAAACTCCATTTCGTCCATACCCTCACCAGTATACCAATGCAAAAAAGCTTTGCGCCGGAACATTGCCGAAAATTGTTCAGAAATTCTTTTAAATAATTCTTGAATAGCTGTTGTATTACCAATAAATGTTGATGACATTTTTAATCCTTTCGGTGGTATGTCACAAACAGCTGTTTTAACATTATTTGGTATCCATTCAACAAAATAACTACTATTTTTATTTTGTACGGCTAACATTTGTTCATCGATTTCTTTCATTGACATTCGTCCTCTGAAAATGGCCGCCACTGTTAAATATCTTCCATGACGTGGATTACAGGCTGCCATCATATTTTTAGCATCAAACATTTGTTGTGTTAATTCTGGTACAGATAATGCTCTATATTGTTGTGAACCGCGTGATGTTAATGGTGCAAAACCAGGCATAAAGAAATGTAAACGTGGAAATGGTACCATATTAACAGCTAATTTACGTAAATCAGCATTCAATTGTCCTGGGAAACGTAAACATGTTGTTACACCAGACATTGTTAGCGATACTAAATGATTAAGATCACCATAACTTGGATTTGGTAATTTCAGAGTACGAAAACAAATATCGTACAAGGCTTCGTTATCAATACAATATGTTTCATCGGTATTTTCAACCAATTGATGAATTGACAGAGTGGCATTATATGGCTCGACAACAGTATCTGATACTTTTGGTGATGGCACTACAGAATATGTATTTATTATTCTATCTGGATACTCTTCGTAGATTTTTGATATAAGTAAAGTACCCAAACCGGACCCAGTACCACCGCCTAGAGAATGAGTCAATTGGAATCCCTGAAAATTAGAAATATATATAAAAATTCTCATGATTTTATGATTAAAAAAATAAGAATATTTACTTGAAGGCAATCGCAGTTTTCACATTCTTTCCGGACAACTTCTAAGACAGCATCAACTAGTTCAGCACCCTCGGTGTAATGTCCTTTTGCCCAATTATTTCCGGCACCGGATTGTCCAAAAACAAAATTATCCGGGCGAAAAAGTTTTCCATAAACTCCAGAACGAACAGCTTCCATTGTACCAGGTTCCAAATCGAGTAAAATCGAACGTGGAACATATTTACCACCGGAAGAACGTGTTACAGCTGAAATAGTTTTATTAATTTTTTATAAATCTTTTTCTTGATAGTTATTATAATTCTATTGAATTATTGAATTGATTCAATCAAGGAACCAAGTTAAGAATAACAAACCAATTGATAGTCCTCGGCAAGGTAAATAAATCGGCTAAATAAATAAATAATAAATCGGCTGTAAACCCTAAATCTTAGGGACAATAGGATTTTTTTGTTTCTTAATCTTGTTCCTAATAATGAAACGGTGGAGTTCGGACAAAATTATGGCCACAGAGTAAAATCAAACATCAAGAATTTTTTATGGCTTTTAGGACAATATTTTTGTTTTGGCTGTTATCTATACTGATTTTTCAATATCAATAAAATTTCTCAAGTTTCTTGTAATGTTATTTTTTATGATTTTCAATCAATTAAATAATTTGCTATTGAAAATCAATTAGGAACACTATGTCCATAATATGATTATTATTTGAATCTTACCATAATAAGTATTCAAAAATTAATTACTATATAAAAAATGTTTATTTTTAAATATAAACTATAGAAATAAAAATAAATTCAATTTAAAGATTATAAAAAATTAATGATTGATTTAAGTCGTATCTCCTAAAAGAGAGCATTGTACCTGGTTTTTTTTTTTGCACACCTCAAAATTACTTGAATATTTTTTTTTTTTTTTTTGCGATTGAATGAATTCCAATTCAAAAATTCCAATCACGTTCATCCACTAAAAATGGGAGGAAGTTGTGACCAGATTGATTCGTACTAGTTTTATATAAAAATGCCATTAATCAAATATTGTTTCTAGTAAGTGCCAGAAATGTGGCATGGGATCCTTACAACAGTTTCAAAAATTATTTAAAATATGGATCTGTTTTTATGCTTATAATAACTTATAGTTGTAGTGGGCGCAAATTCGGTAACTAAAACAAAAACTATCTTATTACAATACAATATGTAATTTATTGTCCATGACTATCTAAAAAATATAAAATTGCATTCGTAATCAATTTATGCGCTTAATGATTTATAAACATTTACGAAAAGCAATGCAATTTTGTATAAATTTCGATCAATTTGAGTGCGTCAAATTGTAATTTTTGTTTTTGTAGCCTCTATCAAAAATTAAAATTCTTTTTATAGATTTTATTTATTCGTTTACTTTATTTTTTACAATTAACCCTCATTTAAATTGTAAATAATATTGAATTGATATCAGTATTAATCATAACAAAATTAATTTGAGTGGAATTCTGATTATTATTTACAAATCAGAGATGGACATGGACTTGGAAAATATCATCTAAATAAAGTTTCAAAATTTTCATTATGGTGTACGATCATTTTCAAAATTTACTAATAATCAATAATATTAAAAATGACAATCTTCAGAAAGATTTTAAATAATGACAGCTATTTAAAAGATGCACCACGAACTTACCGCAAAACGACTAAATAAAATGAAGCTCAAAAGGCTTCACACAAATTTGGGCTTTAGTTAATTTTGAACCAAACCGCCAAAATTTGAGTCTTTTGGGTTTTAGTTCATTTATTTTGTTTGAGGTACAGTCTAAAAAGTTTCGGGTCTTATTCCATTTCCTGTTTGGTCTTAAATTTATATATATATGATCGCGTGGCGTCCATGGGAAGTTAGTTTATGAAGACTTTAAAATAAAAGGCTTTAACATTATTACATCAGTCAAACACAGCCGTTATTATCAAAGCCATTCCACTGCATTCCACTGTGTGTAGAGTGAATCAATCTCAATTAATATTGATATAATATTTTGATTTGTAAAAATATAATTGCCAGTGTTTTAACACATTTTAATTACAGACGTCCCTGTTTTAACATGCTATTATAACGTAGTCTAACATACTAGACACAAATCTTAAAAGTTTTGAAAAAATTTAAGTGTGATCAATTTTACATTATAAAACTATTCAGTATTCACTATTAAATTTGTATGTATTTTTCATATTTCATTCCAGTTTTCTTTTTATGGTTGAAATATCTTTAATAAGCTTTGAATAACCTCGATCAGTTAAAATTGACAGACTTTTTTTTATAGTAAACGACAATTTAGCGTTAGAAGCGTGCGTGAAGAAATTAAAAATTAATTTAATTTACGAATTGTTTGAGTTTTCGTTTAAATACAGAGACACCTGGGCTCGATTACATCAAAACAGCATTTAATTTTATTGATTAATTATTCAAAAAATGTAGATATATAGATAAATAAATTGCAATGCTATTTTAATTTTTGATAATGAAAATATTAATTATTGGCGTTTAATATATTGTGATTTATATTTGGTGTAAGAATGCTTAAATATGCAAGACGTGATTTAAAAAGAAATATTTAACTAGTTAACGTAAATTTTTAATTATCAGTAATGAACTGTAAAATGAGTAATCATTGCCGGTTAACATAAATATATTTACGATTCTGCTGGTTATATTAAAGTTATTTCCAATTATTTGAGTTGGGATAAAGTTGACAGAAAAAGATCCTATATATGTATATATAAAAAAAAAATTGTCGGTTGTAATATTTTGTTTACCTGATGCTTCATTATAATAAACACTAATTCTTTCTAGCTGTAGATCATTGTCACCTTCGTAAACGCCATTTGGATCAATTCCATGTTCTTCAGATATGATTTCCCAGAACTGAAATCAATTAAAACAAAATGATTTAAATTAAGAAATTAATAGATTAATAATAGATTTATATATGTAAAAAAAAATCATTTGAAATATTTAGTTGAAGCCATTTTTAAGTAAATGCAAAATTTGGTATATATCCAAAATAATTAAAGTATTGTATAAAAATAATTTTGTTAATATATGATTTTCAGTTAAATTTGTTAAATTTTTCGGGTTGTTGAATTTGCCAGCGACAGTAATCATTATTACTGAGAATAAAACTAAATAGCTTGACAGTAATCAAAACAACGATGAAAGTAAATTGATATAAGAAAATCGCAAATGTAAATAATTTTACTTAGATTTCTATAAAACCAGCATTAAATTTATGAAAACTGAAAAGCACTTAAAAATATAAAGCACCAGCTAAGCATTATTTAGCTAATAAAATTGAATACTTTTAATGTGAACTTGAATTTTAATATTTACTGAAAAACATTATATTAAATGAATTATTTTATTTATGGACATTATTCAAAATTTTAAACGGCCCCGAACGAAAACTATTTTAAAATTTCCATCAAATTAAAAATATTATCTTCAAAAATGGATTTTTGATTTGCTATCTCCAACTGGTACACAAACTATTTTCAGATATATCATAAATAATATCTAAATTCCAAATAGACAATTTTTTTTTTAGCAAAGATGTTCTATCATTTATAGCCTCCCAGTTTTTGTTGTTGTTGCTATTTTATTTTTGTCTAGTTTGTCCCCAACAATTTTGTAATTTATTTTAATTATAATTTTTCATATTACAATAAATTATTCACATATGGAAATTTCTGATATTTATCATGCTTTACTGAACTCCTGGAGCCAAAAAGGCGAATGCTTTTTTGATTTAATGCTATCTTTTATGCTCCACTCTATTTCGAAAGTGGCAAGATATATAAAGGAAACCTCAAAACTTTTTTTTTTTTATAAATATCCAAAAATAGCTATATTTTTTTTTAGCTCCTCTGGATTGTGTTTTGTACACTTTTATACTTAATTTTATGTAACGCCACATTTTCGAAACGTAAAATAAACATTTTGATTACGCCAGTATTTTTTTTTCTTTTCTGGTTACAATTCTACTCAGTAAAGAACAAAAATTATGTGTCACAGGCTGATAATTAATATTAGCTTTTAGCATTAAAGAATTTGTATGCAATTTAATATATATATCGATAATTGGGGCATTAGCGTTGAGATTGGGAGATCGAGACTAATAAAATAAGTTAATATTAACGAAAATTTATCAGACAAAGTATGATTAATGTTATATTAAATTGACTGTTCAAACTCTAATCAGTACTTTATGTCATAAAGTATTAAGGAATTGGAGTCAGTGGAGCTTGCAGTACCAAGAACTTAGAAACCAACTAGAAACTTTTAGATTTTTATTGGCGTTAGTGTAAAGTTGGTATCCCTCTCTTGACAAATATCATAATTTTTTAAGCAATGCAAAAAAATTTAATATTAATCTGCAATGAACTCATTAGCGTTTATTAATCTTTATTACAAAATCTTAATTAAATTATTAAACATTCATTCACTTATACACTGAGCCTTATTGCTAACATGAATCATATGGCGACAACACTTGCTTCAGGATGCATAATTATCATAAAATATTTTATGTTTATTTGAGAGCACACACGTCGATGATTGATGTAAACCTCGTGTTAAAAAAAATTGGTGTAAATGCGGAGTGTAATATTACAAAAAAAAAAAATAAAAAAAAATTATGGCTATAAAAAATTTAGAACACTAAATTTATGTATTTCTTGTTATTTTTGGTTTGTGCCGTGGAAAAGGTATATGAGATCATAAACTTTCAATTATGTAATTTCAAAATTTTGATGGTTTTATTCATATAAATTCGTGTGCAGTGCTGCATTTATCACGTTGCACGTTATTTTTCCGTAATGAAAAATATTTTAATAATAATTTCTAATTTAAGAAAATAGGGTCGAAGAAGAGGAAGTTCTTAAAAAACGAAAAAAAAAAAAAAAACTGTCATCAACTGGTAATAATTTATAATGTTCATTTTTTTTTTGGTTTTTTTCGTTGCATATGCATAAAATCAATTTTTAATGGAACCCGGGAAAACTATTTTCTAATTAGTGGAAAGTTCTTTATTTAAACGTGTAAAAATAGAAACTTTTCACCTTATCGAATATGAAAGAGTTTATTGTTCGAATCTGACATATTTTAAGATAGAAAATTAAATAAGAAAAAAATCAAATCTCAATTCGATAGAATTCCGTATGAACTTTTAATGGGTCATCATCACAATAACAAATTTAGATTATTTCTTAATCTGCTTATAAAAATCAATCAATAAAAATTAATATAATTATTCATTACAGAAAATTCATCAATTATTCTTGTCGATTTATGCTGAATTCTTAGCTCTTCAATTATAATGGATTTTTTTTATTGGTAACTTATTTTTTTAATTAACAATTTCTGCAAAATTATAAAAAGTAATTATATGTAAAATTATCGTTCTATGGAATTCTGTCATAAAATTAATAAAAAGAAAGATAATATTAAAATTTATAATAAATTCCAACTACATACAATAAATTCGGAATGATGAACTATAAATTAAAAACAGATGGACAAGAAAATAATGCCCACAGTACTAAAACTCTGCAAAAATATATGAACTCATCAGTTTTCAATTAAGGTAAAAAAAAAATGTTTAGTTTTTATGTTTTATTTATTGTTAAATAATCAAGTATGTAATTTGATATATCAAAGAAGATAAAGTGAAAAGTTAGTTCATAGTTTTCGATTTTTTGCATTAACAAAATTAAAATTTTTAGAATGTGAGTGAAAGGTTTTAATGAATGCTGGCATTACGAATATGTCTAATATTAAATTTAATTAAATGGAAGAAATTTACAGAATTTGAAAACTTTTTTAACATGCCAAAATAACGATAAAAATAAATTCCATTAAATCTGATAATATCAATTTATGTTTAGTAAATTTACTGTGGTTTACATAAAAATAAATGTTAGAGTTCTTTGAGTGATTGTAAATTAGAATTGAAGTAAGAGTTTAATTTTGATTAAAAAATAAAGTGCCTCAAAAATAATTGTTTACATTTGTATTTGAAAATCTTATTTTTTATTCCAATTTGTCCCTTTAGTTCGATATTCGAAATACTAATCCAATAACGTGTAAGCTGTTACTAGACTCTAGGAAACTTTAACATCTTTAGAAAATTTTATAATTTTCTAAAATTCTTCGGTAAATTAACAAAATTTTTATGGACAATGGAATAATCGTACATTTGTCAAAGCTTTATAAGTTTTCATTAAATCTATAGTAGAATTAGCGTTAATATTTCCTCACTATTTGAAAGTTTACAACTTTTTATTAGCTTCTGTAAATTCATTAAAACATTTCCAATACAATTCATATGAAGTTATTAATTTTTTGGTCACAATATTTTCAATTCATTAATTCAAAATAAAGTTATTAATTTAAATTAAATTTATATTCTTATTTCTAATATTAACATCTAAATAATAATAAAACATATTTCATTACTAAATTCATTTCGTTACTGATTTACTTAAATATTATTTCATTCTGTCATAAAGTTTAGATAGATACAAAGTCTCCCTCGAAGTACTTTATATTAATTTAGCTTATTTCTAGATTGTGTTGTGATCGTATTAATTTACAAATAAGTTCTTCAAAAACTTGAGGTTTACTTTAGTAAAATTGATATAATAATTTACAATCTCTTCAAGATTTTTTGATATCAATTATTATTGAATAGCGTTAATCTAAATTAACTTCTAAGTTATAACACTTAAAATACTTTTATAAAAACTTTTTTTTTTCTCTTAAATGAACTTGGAACACTCATCATTTATAGATTTCGTGCACACTGCATCCAAAGTACCAAAACAAAAATCAGAATTTAAAGTAAAACATCGGCCATTGACCGAATTTCTATTTTTGTATTATTTGGTTCGGCTCAGTTTAACATGTCTCAAGTATCTCAAAATGATATAGTGAAGAATCATAGATGAGAAGAAATAAAATATGATCTTTTTTATATTTCTTTTTGAAGAATATTGAAAAAGTGAAAGGGAAAAAATTCAATCTAAATAAATAAAATGTTATTTGAATATTTTCTGATGATGATTTGCAATGGGGAAATTTTCTTGTTACATTTTTCACTTTGATAATTTGATAAAAATATGTTTAAAATACGAATTCATTTTTGGTTTCATTAAATTTATATATTACAATAATTTTTGGTGCATTTTATATTTATAGAGAGTTGACAAAAGTATAATTTTTTTTAATGATCAATGAATGTTAGGATTATGAGTATAACTATGACATATATTTTTGATAACTTCATTATCCAAACCAATATTTCATCAACAATTTAAAAAAAAAATGTATGTATCGCTAGCTACATAACTATTAAATTTCAACCAAATAAATATATAGCCAGCCTTCAAAGACTTCTTTAGCAGCTAAGATGAATTAACAAGAATCGTTTTAAAAATTGTCTATTATATTTCCATAAAATTATACGATTAAGTGGTTTGAAGCAAATCAACAAATTTATGTTTATTTCAACGACAATGACATCGGACATGCACTAAAAATTTGAATTTAATTATGCTTTACTGCAAAATTACAAATTGTCTTGTTAATATAGTCAAAAAAATTAGAACAATCTTGTAAAATTTCCATGTATAGACACATTTAAAGTAATGTCTATAAAATTATTAGTGATTCAGTGCCAGTTGCCAGTTGCCAGACGTAATATAAGTTTTATAATTATTTAAATTGGTATAAAGTGAAATTTGAATTTTTAAAAGCATATAATTGTGATTCAAATTTGTTGAATATAAATAAACTTAAATTATTTTATAATATGTTATTTTTGATATTTTGCAGCTCAATTAGTTTTTGTTCCGAAATATCAAAAATATATTCAATCTGACAATTACATTTCTTTAAATATAGGGAAATAATCAGTTATCAAAAATTTATGGTGAATTACTTGTGGTGCTAGCCAACACTGTTTATAATAGGAATAATAAATGAAGATTTGAAATTATTAGACGCTTTATACTTTTATTAACTGCTTATCCCTGCTTATATAATTTAAAAATTGCTTTAAAGACCAATTATAATAATTTAATTTTTTGAAGATTCTTAATTATAATTACATGCTGACTTTGGTATCTTAGTCTATGAAAGATCGATTAACTCGCTCACGGCTCACCTCAAGATTGAAAGTGTTTATTTCATCTAAATCGTACATGAAAATGTTTATAATTATCCGGTAGAAAAATTTAATTATATAGATTTCATTTATTAATTTATAGAATTCGACGACTAAAACTTGTTAGGATCATTTATAGCTTTCGCATTTGAATGGTATTCATATAGCCCTTCTATGCAAATCACAGACAAACGAGCACATTAAAAAACCTTAGCATTTTATACTATAGTACAAAACTGTCTAACAAAAGATTTCGGAATCAACTAATATTTAACTTCTTTGCATTAAAAAAATAGAAATTGAAAATTCTGTATAATTTAAACCTTCAATAACTTAGAACAACGAAGTTAAATCATATATAAACTTTCTATTTAACTGTCAGAATATAAAATATTTCCTTCAAGAATTATAAATCTTCCTGAATTAGAACAGATTTTCTAAACGATTGCACTGCAGTTTCTTGGTAAAAGTATACTTAAATCAAATATTTGCAATTAATTCTAGTTTTTCCAGAAATATTTGCATATTTATCTTAAAGATACGCAGACTGTACAGTTTTATTAAATAAGTAATCGTTACAAGCGGAACAATTATAAATCGTGTTAGATTATGATATTATGAATAAAGATATTATTAAAGATTTTTTATCATTAATTTGGTGTTAAACTATTTATTTAATTGCTGCGGATTACAAATCATTAAATTAAGAAAAATTTATATCTTAATTTATCACTTTTTTATACTTCCGGCAAACATGTCAACATTTAAATTTATATTTAAATTATTATTTTTATTCTTATGGTCAACTTTATTTAATATTTTTAATAGATAAAATATTATAAAATTTTCCATTTCAATGATTTTGATTTGCTGAACGAAAATCTGAGAATTTAAATGAATTTATGTTCTTAAATTTTAATGCTTTGAGAAAATCTTACATAATTCTTACTTCTTTTTCATTTCTCATGTGAAAATCTGGGTACAATAAAAAAATTTGGTCTTTCTATATTTAGAAGAAAATTTTTACAATGATATTCTTTTTAAAAATAAATTTTAACTTAAGATTAACTGCAGTTCAGCTATGAATTTGGAAAATGGATTTATAATTGTGATTTTTTAAATATAGCTTTAAAATAATATATAAAATAATAAATATCTAATAAATAAAACTTGATTAAATAATTGATTAATTCAACCTAATAAATTTTAAAATATATTTTATTTAGTAAACTGTTAAATATAAAAGTTAATTTTTGAAAAAGTTGGTGACTAATATTTCAGTTATTGTCTTTAATTAATAAGAACACCAGTTTAGCAACTTCATATCAATCAAAGCATCATACCCAGTTAGGCATCATTATAGCGTATTATTGACTACTGACTGCTGATTAGTCAATAATAAGATTTCATTTAAAGAACTGCTGACTTAATTACTCAGTTACAGTTTTAAATTTTGATTGATAACTTCAATTCCGAATATTCAAAAAATAATAATTAAAATAATTCCGTTTCATAAAAATCATTTTTGGTTATTCATATAAAATGTAAAATTATTTCCAGGAAAATTTCGGAATTGATCATAATATAAAAAATCATAATTTTTCAATTAATTCATTATAAAAATTTGATTTCATTTAATTTGTAAAAATGATTTTATTTTTATATTTTCATCAGTTTTAATTGTTTTTAAAAGAGTTGCAATAAATTATAATTCTCGTCATAAATTACATTAATTTGCAGTTATTAAGAAAATTTCGGTCCACAAAGTATGAAAGGAAAATATGAAAAAAAAAAGTTTTAACTTTTTTCATCATGCAAGAGTGCATTTCTTAATATTTATGCTGAAGATTAACAGTATAAGTACATCGTGCGGTGTTCTATACATAAAAAATCATATAAGAAAAAACATAAAATTAAAAATTAATTAGCCTTTCTTTTTAATTCTCGATAATTTAACTTTTAAAAGATATACATACTTTCAAGTGGGGTCATTAAATTCTATTTGGTATTTTACTGAATTTAATTTTAGTTTATGATATTTTTTTTTGGGGGTTTGTTGCAAAATATAATTTCACAACAAAAAGTATATTACAAAAAATTTACTTTAAGTTTTCTGATGACTATGACACAGAATCAATTAAAATGAAATTATATAGCACTAATTAGAATAAAAAAGATCAGAATTATCAGTCAGATTCTATATTTGGAAGAAAAGATTTGTTGCAAAATGCACATCAGTTTTCTTAATTCAGCTGAAATTTTAAATAGACTGAACTTGCAATTTTTTTGTCCTAATTAATAAATTTCTGTATTTAACTGAATAATTTCATAAAAAAATTAAAATAGAATTTCCTTTAATCTCAGCATGAGATGTAAATTATTTTAAATATAGAATTAGTTAATTATTTATACATAATTATCTTAAAGTAAGTAGTGTAAATCGTACGAAAGAGTAATTCAATTTCAATTAAGTGATGAATTTTGTTCATTTTGAAAGTATATATATAAATTTTTGTATCTTAGTTTAACATGTTTTACGAATTTTTTAAGTAGGTTTCTTCTTTCCAAAATTTAATTTTCTGAAATTGAAACCTTAACTCAAATTAATTGAATAAAAATAATTGAAGAATTTTCAATAAACATAATTTTTATTTTATACATTTATTAAATCCAACTTTCTCAGTGCTCAATAATTCTTAGACATATGTAAAAAAAAAAAATAGTTGCATTGATCGATTACCTTAAAACGAACCATTCATAAATGTATGTTCAATCAAAATATTTACATTATTGTCCTAATACCGTAGTATAAATATGGCTTTAATCAAATTTTCAGTAATCACCAATTTAAGAAATTTTTTAAATTTTCTGACATTATCCGAGATAATCAAATTTAATTAAAATGAATTGGCCAATCCCGCTGATATTTTATGTCTTGTCTATACATTCAGAACAGAGATTCTTTTTTTAAAAAAAAATATTTTTGTAGAAATTTTAAAATTATAATTTAAATTTGATTACAAATTTTACTTGTTTATTCAATAAATTAAAAAAATATAAATTTGACCACCCATTAACATAGAATTTTATGAGAAAATTGTAATAGTTTTATTGAAGAATAATAAGCCCGGTTTGTAAATTATTTACGAATTTATTGATATTAAAATTTGTTAACAAATTTAAATTGAATTGAATTTTTTTTAAGCTTGTTAAGATTAGGATATTCCGATTAAACGTCAATACAAAATTTAGGAACCAAAGAAAAATATGTAATTCCATAATTTACGACTTTATGTTAAAATAATTATAATTTAAATGTAATGCAAAAACAGTTTACTTTAATAAATATTTATGATTACATAAAAAGTCAATAAACTAAACCACAAATTATCATTTCTCACTACAATTTATCTATTTAACACATGGTGGGAAAAGATAAATCATTTGAATTATGGTGTACTGCATTTGGAATTTAAAATTCTTTAGGGTCATTTTTGGTTCTATATAATTCTTTTAAAATAATTTTGTGGCGGAAAACAGAAAATATTTGTTTAAAAATATATATAAAAATATTTACATCTAAACAAAGAAATTTAAAATTATTTAAGATACATTTGAAGATCTCGAATATTTTTGTTTACTGGAGTTAGTGCGCCTTTAGATTTCTGACTGCAAGTAATGATTTCTTAATTATTTATTTTGGAATTCCATTTTCGTTTTGTTTTATGATATATAAATTAAATATAATTTCTTGGTTTTGATTGTCCTATAATAAAGATAAATTATATGATTTTTTTTATACTATACTTGATGAAGAAATATAGAATCAAAGTTTAATTAAAACTTCAATGATATAATTAAAGAAAATTTTAAAATATTTTCGATATTATAAAAAAAATTGAAAAGTTAAACAAATTTCCTGGATACAAATTGCTGAAATGTATTATAAACCAGTAGCATAACCAGTGTAGGGTCGAGGAGTTTTTGAAGCATAAAACAATATGTGATTAATTAAGTTCATAGAAAAATGAAAACACGTTTTTTTTAAAGCAATTTCTCTTCGTTGGTGGTTGGAAATGATAAAGGTATTCAGAAATATAAGTTTCTTGCTACTGACTGGAGCATGGGTTAAAAATTTTATAATATTTTATTTTGTTTAGTTTCGATAAATTTAATATAACATTTTGTAAATTTTTTAAAAAATTGTATTAATAAATAATTTAAAAGAATTATTGAATTAATATATTTTCGTATTTATAATTCAATTTTAATGGAAATTTTAAAAAAGATTATTTACGAAAATGAAATAATATATATTTATTGAAAATTTTCAGGGAATTATAACAATTAAATTTTATCAGTAAAAATTTATTAAGAAAGCTAAACAAATCATTCAATAAATTGCATTATCTATAAAGCCGAAACATATGTTAAAAGATTTTATTAATAATATTTATCATACTTTTCAAGAAAATTATAAATTGTTTAAAGTGCAATTTGATATCCACAATTCACAATTAAATTAGAGCTGGTAACTTGAAAACATTGGGAAGGTAAAATTATCTAATATTCTCCAAAATTTTATTAGCTATACGAATTACTTAATAATTTTTAGGTCTTTCATTTTCTCTTAATGAAAGTATTTGCATTTGATAGGTTAAATTAAAATAATTTAAGAAATAAATTTCTTTATTTGATAGTATCTTTATTATAATTTTAACTTTTAACTAGCGTTTAAAGTTAAGTTCCATTTTGAAGTAAATGTTAAAATCATTAATGAAAAAAATATAATTTAAATTTGATTAAATTCAAAAATATCAGTTAAAATCATATTTAACTAAAATTTTAAATAAAATGTTACACAATTTTTACATAATTCATAAATTTAAATATATATGTAAAATTAATCGAAATTAATTATAAATAAAATCATATAAAATTTTCTCATAATATTCAAATTTATTACAATTTTCTCGTAATTTCCATTTTTTTTTTTCATTATTAAAGAATCAAAGAAAACTATTCAAGTTCATTGAACACTAAACATTTTTACTCATGTTTTCATCTAATTATACAAAAATTTCACACCTTTCAATTTTCATTAGTATAAAATAATAATTATTTGAATGGCGTTTATTCATTCAGACAATTTACAAAAAGAAATTTTACATAGGTTCTCAGCTAATATAGAAATTCAAATTTGTTATAAACTCAAATGAAGCCATATATGAAAATATCCTGATATCCTTTTACGGATGTTGACATTAATTACATTTTGTTAACATAATTCGCTAATTTTAAATTTTTTTTTACTAATTTCCAAATTAAGAATATTAAATTTCAACCGGAAGGATGTAAAGGATATTTTTTCCATATGACACAATAAAAATTTCTACTTTAATTATTAAAATATATTTTGTGAATAATATATAAAAACTTACCTTAGCACCAATTTGATTACCACATTGACCGGCTTGTAAATGAACAATTTCCCTCATATTGAAATGTTTTTAGTTTAAAATAATTTTATACAGTAACTGCAAAAAAATTAAATAAAATTATTTACTTACAGATCATTTTTTATATTATAAAGGAAACTTTCATAAAAATTATCACTTGAATTACAAAAATTATTAACCTTAAATTTTTCAAAATAAAAAAAAAATAATCCTTTTCCTATAAATTCCCTATACAAATTCTTATAAAATTATTTCACTATATAATTTATCCGCAGATCCGAACTGGAGTACAAACTTTGTCTGAATAAAGACTAATATTCTAATTAGAAGCTAAATTTTCTTAAATCTCTAGACTTTGGTTTCAAATTCTATTTTAGAATATTTGTATAAATAATTTTTATGTTTTTTTTTTTTATGCTGGGGAAGAAGATACTTACAAAAATTAAATATTTCACTTTTTATGTTACTTGTATGTTTATAAATTATTAATTGAAAATTGTGCACGATTTAAGCAAATTGCCCACGAGAACCTTACTTTTCGGAGTTGAATATCAAACTGACATGAACAATCGACTTTAGATTTCTTTATCGCATTTTATTGTATATATCATAAAAAAAAAATGAACATAATTTAATTGAAAACATAAAAAAAGCACAACAAAAAATAAATAAATAAATAAAAATGTTGAATTATAAACATAAAATTTGTAGTTTGTCGCGTGTTGTTATAGTTAGACTGTTGCATTTATATTTGGAAATGTTAATTTTTTAAGCACATTTTTAAATTTTTTTTGATTATTTGAAATTGAAATTTTGAAAACTATATTGAAGATTGTTATTTAGAGAGAGTTCTTAATAAAGATTTTAATGGTCTAAAATTATAATTTCAAAAAAATATTGATAAATTTCGTTACAATTAATAACCATAAAATTTAAAAAAATAATTTTAATATAAAATTTATTTAATATTTAAAATGTATTTAAGATTTCTTGATTATGTTATTTATACAAGTCTTTCTTCCAAATATTAAAGTGTCCTTAATATGAATTAAAAACGTTAAAATATCAATTTAATAATTAAGTTTTTCAATCTAACTTACAAAAAACTATAAAATTATTTAATTATTTCTTTAAAATTATTTTCAACAATTCAACAACCGAGAAATTATTATAACTTTCAAATACATGAACCAAAAATTACTATCAAAAGTTAGTTTATACGTAAAATTTATAGTTGCATTTATCGCGAACACTTTTCTTAGCGCTATTTGAGAAACATTATAGAAAATATGCTGCCGGATACTGCAAGAGTCGCAATTTGTGGACTACGACTTATCAATCTCTCGAAACTAACTCATAAAAGTGTTAGGTTAGACACTTTCACTAGATTAGATTAAATTATAAAGGGGTCGTTATGCAGAAGTACGAACCTCTGTCTTCCTACACTTTTTTAAGTAATTGGAATAATATTTAATAAACTAAGGTTTTTGATAGGTTTATCGAAATTCGTAATTTCGACACTTAGAGAATCAGGTCCAATGATTTAAGAAATCTATTCTTTTTTTATAAATAAGTTCATATTAATTTAATTTTACTTTTAATTTGTATTTGAAAGCAAATCCTTATTCAGTGCTGGCATAATTTTAATGATCATCTTTAATTTTTAATAATTTTTGAGAATCATCTTTTTCGAAGAACTTGTAAAAAAAATTAATATTAAATTTACTTTTAAAATTTTATATGTAAGATTAAGATTTAGCCGATTTTATTTAAAAATGTAGCTCAAGTCTGTCTATAATATGTTTGTAAAATATTTCATAGAATAGTAAATGTTTAAATTAAAAGAAATCGTAAAATTTGTTAAATTTAATTAAATTCAAAATAAAGTTATAACTTTTAAGTTATGCGAGGTTTGGTTAAATTACCTAGAATAGCTACAAAAATAATAAGTAATAATTTTATTTTTTTTGTATATTTATCGGATCGCTTTTATTTTCGAAGATACACACCAAATCTGAAAATTTTTAATACCTAAAATTCGAAAGTATGATATTTTCGATACAGACATTTAGGTATCAGAAAATGGTTTGCATTTCTGAAATGATTAATTTCAAATAATATTGCGCCTAAAAACATGCTAATGAATATAATTCGGTTTTTATGTTATGTACAATTTTTATATTATTATTTATTTATGAGTTTGTTATGGAAAAATTATGCTGTGTAATCTTTTATTTACATATAATATTATGTAATGAAAAGAAGAAAGATCAGTCGAAAAATGTTTAATTCATCATATAAAATTTTCAACGAATATTCTAAGTTAACAGCAATATCTCATAGTAATCGTTAGTTTAGTGATCTACAAGTGATCATAACATTAGAAGAGGTTAGTGAGTTCAGTGCTATATTAAAATTTCCGAATTATATTTCACGTATTCTACATCCACACAACATCATATAATATTGTTTTTTTTTTAAAATAATGAATTTGTTTAGTCAAGTAAAAATTAATTTATTCAATCCAAAACTCTTTTTTTGGAGTACATATGGCAATTCGCAAAGCTTTCAAGTCAAAATTATCGAATACAAATTAGCACTTATTTACTAAAAATCACACTATTGTGTTTTTGTAGACTCGTGAAAAGCATTTGACAGTAAAATGCATTGTGGAAAGAATTTGCAGAAAATGCGTAGAAAATTGCAATTAAAACTGTGATGTCTAAAATGAATTTATTTTAATTTTGAATTAATAAAGGTTTTCTTTGTTAATTATTGATAGTTTTCAGCTAAATTCGGTTTTTAAGGGAATTTTGTATTTGAATTAATATAAGTAACTGAACTGAATCAGGCCAAAAATCATATTTCGTCTTTACAATAAATATGATATTTCTAAAAAAATCGACTATAAAATGGAAGCAAGTAAATTATGTGAAAGAGGACATGTATCACTTCAATACACTAATAAACACTACACAGAGTATCAAAATTGGTTTCACTACAGAATAAAAAATGGTCATAAAATATTTTGCAAACAATTTAATGTAGAGGTAGAGTTACAAATTAGATGAACTGTTGTCATATGAAATTGCTCAAAGTTGTTGGCAATATATTTGTAAACTCAATCATAATGCCAAACAATTGCATTAGCTAGGAAGTTGCAAGCTAGGTAGCTAGGAAATTCAGAATTTTTGTATAAAGCATTTTAGAATTTTCCATAAATATTATATTATTTTTGTATTCAAAAGAGATTATTCATACCAACTTAAAAGAGGTTTGTTTCTATAAATAAATTAAATATGGAAAAATGAAAAATCTTCCTTAGAAGATTGGTCGAAATTATTGCGAACCTGTAAAATTCTATGGTAGGTCCATATAGTGTGAATGGAAAATTTAATTCTGGGTTAACATTAAATTAAAATTATAAAACTTTGAACCTTTTAGAATTATATGATTAAGTAATATTTATTTTACAAAGACAAATTCTCCTTAATATTATTTCGATTACAAGGCAAAAAGTTTTGAAAATCTTATTAGTTCGCATTATCATAATTGAATTAATCAACACCGATTGTATCAATCTGGAACGTATTAAGCATTACATTTAAACTATATTTACACCATAGTACGACAGTTGTTTAGAATGAATTGAATCTTTTTGACAAAAAAGTTGTCTATATTTGATGAATTAGTTTTTTTACAGGACCGGATAGAAACATACAATCTGGTAGTATCATACAATATTACATCTTTTATATTGCCAGTTTGGGTGCACTAAGCACCTGATACTGAAGACTGGACGCATCAAGAACTTTATTGTAGTACTAAAGAATCGATGTATACTTGTTCATTATCCACATTTGGATGTTGGCTGTGTCGAAGTATCTGTCATTGTATGCGATTTAGTGTTAATGGATTGGAGCTATACTTCTTCACATATTGTTTTATAATCACTAAGAAATTTAGCTAGTAATGTTGTATCGAATTATTGAGAATTATATTTTTTCAAAAGTTTCCGGTCTTATGGATTATTTTATAATAAACTGATTTAATATTTAATGTTAATTCGAATTTGAAAGTGAAATTCGTTAAAAGCTATAAGGATCTTAGTATAAAAGAGTTTTAATAAAGCAATTCATTTTCTGAGCATTGATTTGATAAAGCATTCATTTGATGAAGCATAGACATTTTCTGTGATTATATATACTTATTAAATTTGTGACTATCAGAATCTAAATTCTTTAATTCTTAAAGAATCATTATTATAATAATTAAATTTATATTATTAATAATATTTTTTTTTTAAATAACTGAGTAAATTATCTAACAAATAATTATTTCTTAACGACCCAAACAATTTTATTTATTTAAATAATATTTTAATTTAAATTATATTTAAAATAATTTTTTTTGATGATTTTTTTTTAAAAAATCCAATAAACAAAACAAAATGAAGGAGTAAAAGTGTAAATTTTGTTTTTCTTATAGGTAAATTGTAGGTTGAAATGTAAACTTTACAATAAATGTTTTTACTTATTTATAATGTATTTAAAATAGATTTAAATTATAGTATTTATATTTCTGTCTGAAAATCCAGTTAAATATTAAATTATGAATCATCTATTAAACACCTTTGCAAAAGTTATGATGCTTCTTCACAATAATAGTTTTCATATTTTTCGATATAAAGTTTTGATTTGTAATTGTTTATGGTCGTAAGTTTTGAATGCCGCACCTTCTATACCTCAAGGTCTTAAGAAAGAGTATACAATTAAAATTAATAAATAAATATTGTAGATAAAGTAAAGACTATTTTTGAATTATTATGGTTTTATGTTTTGTTATAATTTTAAGGAGGATTCTGTATAATAATGTACCATTTTTGGAAAAGTTTAATTCAACTGCAAAATAAACAAATTATCAATGCCGGCGATTAAGTTTTTTCCTAGAAAACCTACATAAGATATTAAAACTTTAAAAAAATATAAATTTATAATCATTTTTAGATTCGCGAAGACAAAATAATTCGATTGGGACCCACAGAGCTTAGAAAGCCAAACCAAAATATATCGAATATTTTCATAATTTAAATTTTCACCTGTTTCAATAATAAAACTGCTTATGTCAATAAAAGGTTTCAAAAATATTTCAAATTTGTTGATGCAATAATTAAAAATTAGTCCTTTAAATTATAGTCAATTTTCAAGGCAACTATTAAAATTACTTTCAACCCAGACAAAACTGAATACATTTAGAAGGGTTGGCTAGAACCAATGACACAGATTTAATATTTATAGATTTAATTTATCAAAAATGTTAAAAATAAATGTTTTTTTTTCCACTAATATTTAATTGATTTGATATTAAAGGTAACTAACTTTATTACAGGGTAACTTTTGTAAAAGTCTACTAAGCGTTAAGTATAAGAATAAATATTTCTTATTTATTACTTACGTTTTATCCTATCCATATTTATTTGATGCATTTTATTCGGTTGGAAACAGTATTTTTCTTTTTCACAGAACCAGATTGTTAGTATAGTGTTCAAAAATCCAACCTCCCAACTTGGTATATCAATTAGTCGTCATTTTGTCTATGGTTCCATATATGTTTAGCGTCATTGCCGCAACAAGGTTCACCAGCGACTAGACTGCAGTTGAAAGTTGATTTAAATCAAATGGCTTGCAGAATCTTTGAAACCCTTAAAATCCTAATTTTTCGTCATGGTACATATAAAGAAGTTTTATTTATAACTATTTTGGCTGGACAACATTTTATTTATTACATATTACTTTATAATTTCGGTAGTGCCCATTTGGTATACCTACAAAATTTAAATACAATAGAGGCATAATAATGATGAACTTCAATTGTGCGTATTTAATTTAAATATTTTAATTAATTTTTGATATTAATTTTCCTAGTCCTTATTGTTTTAACTGCCATTTTTGGAAACTTTTTGTTTTGTAAAATTTATATTCTTCTATGATGTATTACTGGAACAACCCTATATTTTATAGACAGCTTCATAAATATAAATCATATTTAAATTTTAAATATTTTAAATAAAAACAATTTAAAATAGTTAAATAATTTTTACAAGTTTATTTTGTTTTATGTGAAATTATATATAAAAAAACTGTTAAAATTATAACGCCTCCACGACTTTTTTAAAAAAAAAAATCATGTTTTTTCATAACATATTCAAAAAAAATTAAAAAATTGGTCATATTTGTGAATTTTCACGAGGATCTCATAAAATCTATCTAACATAACCAATATAGCAAAATATTTCATTAAAAACATATATCTATATAGTATCTCGCATAATATCTAAATCATAAAACTTGCTGTAGCATAACATGAGCATAAAGAAACATACATCATAAGGAGTTATGGCACACGATATGACCTACTTTTCTACAACTTCTTCTTCGCCGTCTTCTACGTATTATAAGTGCAAAGTGATTAGACCACGGAAAAACTGGAAATTAATAATTTTTATTTTTAAATACATTTTGTGAATGGATTTATGTTATTTGCTTTTATGATGCGATTTATTATGCTGTCTGATGTGGAAAAGAAAAACAAAAATCGTAAATTTTATATTAGTGTGATAATATTTTTTTTTATTATTTTTATTAGAAACTTTAAGTTTAATTAAATTTCCCAGTTAACATTCTGGGGTTTTTTTAATTATAAAACTTGGAAACATCTTAAATAATTTTAAACATTATACATCTAAAAATTAAAATAATCTACTAAAATTAAAATAATTTACTGATAAATTTACATAGCCAGGTGGCTTAGTTTGAGGAAATATTATATAAAGTTATGTATACAATTTGGACTTAAATAACATTAAGGTTAAAGGGCTAATCAGAAATGTTATATACAATATACATACTTCACTTAAACTATTTCGTTTAACTAACTAAACGAAGTGTGAATATGAATTTTTGAAAAAAATATTTCTTAAGCTATAGAAATTATGCATTACTTTGTGTCCTTAAGAGCTTACAGAATCTATAATGTAATTTTGATGAAATTTTAATGTTTCCAACTTGAATTACAATAAATTGTTTAAAATTTTTGAAATTGATTATTATAAAGTTTTGTACTTCTTGAATGCCAAATCAATGAGACATTTAGAAACTTTGTAATATACTAAATAGTTTAATCTAAAATGATTAAAAATATAAGTTAATAATTATGATATTTAAAATTGTTATACATTTGATTTGAAATTGCTATTATATCGACATATGAGATCGAGATGTATGGTTTTAACGTATTGAGTTATCAATTTTTGAGAAAGAAATATTTATAACCAATAAATTAAACAGAATTTGCAATTATAATTAAAATAGTATAATTATTCGATAATTGCAATTCAACGTTTGTATTTTTTGTTTCGACAAAGAGTAGCCATATTATATAATCGACCTAAAATTTATAAATAAGAGTTTAAAAATCATTACAACTGACACTACAAGTCACTGTGAAAATTATATAATATAAAATGTTAGTTATAATAATACTAATAAATTTTATAACATCAATATTATCTCTATAAATATAATTTGTTCTTTAGGAACCAATTAGCGGAATTACTAATTTACTCTTAAAACTCCCATTAACAATACTTGGGAGTTCATATTTGTAAAATAAAAATATATACCAACCAAATTTTGGTCTTAGTGACCCATTACGAGATTGAAAAACTCAAACACTATTGTTTTATACGAATATTTCAATTATTTGATTGATAGAGGCGGGTATTGATAAGCTTACCTTACAAGTCACCACTTAGACTATGTAAGTTACCGACCGATTCCTATATAGAATAATTTCAATGGACCCAGTTCCACTATGGAACTATTCTATACATGGAAACAATTTAACTTAAATACAATTCCACTGGGAAATAATTTTCGCTGATCATCACTTAACATTTCATCGATTATTTTTATCTTGTGCATTTCATCGCAAATATTTTACTCGATAATTAAATAATTTAGATAAAATTTAATTTTGTTCTTTTTCCAGTTTCAAATTATACGCAATAAATTGAGCGCGACGAATTATTTAATGTTCAATGTATCAATGCGCAGCTTCAAGCCAGAAGATGTTTAAAAATATTATTAAAATTTTGTTATTTTTGATTTGAAATTAAATAAAAAAAATTTTTTTATTCTATATTTTAAAATTAATAATTTTAAATTTTACATAAATTTAATAATTTGTCACCTTTAATAAAAGTATCTATATTTTTAAAAGATATTATGTATATTAAAATTACAGTTTTATTTTCTTCATCTTCTATTTTCAATTGCTTTTACCATGTGGTCGTCATACCAGTATAAGTTAGCGCTTTGCTATTGTTGTTGTTAACCAGATTTGATGGTGTTGTGGGCATGAAAGTGAAACTTAAATCGAAAGTTATATAATCGCGTGCTACTACCACACTTTTTTGTTGTTGTTGTTGTATGTTTCAAATTCAAGCGAACTTAACGAATTGACGATGTATTAAAAATTAATAATTATTATTATTATTATTTTATTTAAATTATGTTTAGTTGTAATATTATAAATCGATTTTTTTAAAAATATTTGTAGTGTTTTTTTACATATATTATAAATAAATTTATGTTAAATTGATTTTACGAGGAGTTTTAATTTTCTAGATGTATTTATAAGTTGTGGTCAGTCATAATTATTTTTTGCACAGTTTACTTTCAAATTAAAAAAAAAAAAATGATATGGAAATATTTGTTTCCAGTCCAGATGAGTTTATTATTTATTGATGAGGAAAGAAAAAAAACTTGTTGTTGAATCTTGTAAGATATTTAAATGAAATGCACAATTGACATAAATATTTTTAATGTTAATGTCAAATTCCAGATTTATTTTTTTATGTACATATGTAATAGAAATCATTTTGTTAGTTAACATTATTAAAAGTTCTTTGTAAAAAATAGAGATTGACTATTTATTACAAAGAAAATTTAATAAATGCTAACATTTTAATTCGACGACTATACGAGATAAATTTCTAGGTTAAAATAGATTTTTTTTTCTTCATATTTCTATATTATGTAAAATGGTGCATCCTAAGATAGAGCATACGGGGCAAGGAATACCAGTCAAAAACATTTCAGTAAAAAAAAAAATGGAATTTTAGTCAAAATAATAAGGAATCCTAGTCAAAATAATTTTTGACTGAATTGCTTTTTCAGAAGGATATTCAATCACAAAACTGAAAAGGTATTTCAGTCAAAACTTTATTGACTGGGATTCGTTTTGGAAGTTTGACTAGTTTGACAGTACGAATAGTATATGTCCATCAGTAAAATGTTTGATGTTTTATTATTATCGGGAAGAGATTTCTTTACACCATTTTCCGAAAAAAAGGCATACCAGTCAAAAAAAGGCATTCCAGTAAAAAAAAAATTCTGAAGGAAGGCTTTTCAGTGCAAATACAAAAAAGGCAATTCAGTCAAACTTTTTTCTGACCGAAATTTCCTTTGTTTTGACTGAAGTTCCTTCTTTAAAAGGCATTTCAGTCAAACAATTTCTATGAACTTTTTTTTGACTGAATTGCCTTTTTTTACTGAAATGTTTTTGACTGGAATTCCCGGAGCCAGAGCATTTGTAGAATAATGAAGTTGTTTGCTTGTGACGGATTATATAAAATTAACATACAATATTTAAAAAAAAATAATAATTATACTTATTTCGATGGATTTAGGCATCAACCCAAATCAGTACCTGATTATAATACTTAATGTGAATGGTTAAAAGATTCGAACTTATTATTATACATACTTGGATAAAACATGGAAACAAATTTTATTATACAAATTATGTTCTATATTTCCAGATAATTCATTCTTTTTATAATAGTTTTTATTTGTCTATTTGGTTACTAGGTAAAAATATTAATAAGTTTTAAGTTAGTATCATTTTTTATAATTTGAAAATATGAATTTAAAATTGTGATGTAAGAATGGAAAATAAATATAGATTAATTTAGATTATATTTTTGTTATTTAAATCGAATACATAATGATGAATGGAATAGTGTGGAAAGAAGTTAGTATTTTAACTTAATAAGTTTAAATTAAATGCTTTATATAATGTAAACTTTCTACTAACTATTTTAAATATTTTGTAATTACAATTAACAATTTTTCACCAAAATAGCCTATTAAATATAATCTTCTATAGAATTTTTAATAATTCCTAGGTTTTCATCTTACCATCATGAAAACTGTTTGATATTAAAAGAAATGACGCTAGCAAAAATATATTAATTTAAGTAAAGTGTTTTTTTTTTAAAGTGTCGAACCGCAAACAATTTTACGTTAATTTAAAAATCAGGAAAGAATTATGAATGTTCTGTAACTAGGTGGAGTTAGTGAAAATTAACATTTTGACTACATACATTTCATAATTTTAAATTTACATTTGATAGCTATAATTGCCATTTTATATTAATCTAAAGTTCATACTTTATTATTATGTCATATTTCCATAGTCCAGCAATTTTAAAAATCCTATTTTAGTGGTCATAGAAATTTTGTTTTCTCCTCTATTCACATTTTTCAATTCTGCTGGCCTATTCGACTTTCTTATAATATATACTTTAAAATTTTATCTGCATACAAAACCAATTATCTTTTTCGATTTTTTATTAGCTGCCAATCTATAAATTGTCTCTGTTAGATTAGGTAATCATAACTCCCTGTTTTCTATATTGACTATATACAGACCAAAAAAGGCACATTAGTAATTTTATTTAATTTTCTTCTTTTGCCAGTTTTTTTTTATAAAATGTTTTTTTTTTATTATTATTTCTTTAAATAAAATTAGGTCAATCGAATTTTGCATGATATAATCAAAAAAAGTTTGATTATAGACAACATACAAGATGAATGGATGTAATTCTCTTTCTTTCTCTACGTTTAAAGTCAAATGTTACGTAACTATTACTGGTAGTAGTGTTTTCAGAAACGAATTGTGAATAGTAATTTAAGCTTTTTCAAAGACCAAAAAACAAAAAAACACTGAAAAATATACAAAATTCAAAGAAATTGTGGTATTTTTCCAATCTTTTTATTTTTACCTCTTACCATTTCCACAACAACAAAAAAAAAGTATTATTTTTCTTGTAACGCTGTTAGGCATATCGTCGTACCGCAAAACAATTTCGCTATTAAAAAAAAAAATAATAATAAAATACGAATAGAAAAACAAGAAAATGAAAAAAAAAAAATGTTTTTTTTTTTTATATTATTTTTTCCATTTTCCTACAGTTAGAAAAGAAAAGTGTTTTTCAAATAGTAGACGCAACAATAAAATGATAGAAAGAGAAAGAAAGAGAAATTATTATATAGAATAGATAATGGCGGCGCTGATGTTGGTATAGAGACACAGATATTTTGATCGACTCTGACCAGTGTTAAGGTGACAACAGGTTATCTAATAAGTAGTAAAACCAGGTATACAGGTAAATAGGTTATTTATTGATAGACAAAATTTTTTTTGGTACAATAAAAAAATAATGCATTCCGTGACTGATGAATGGATTGTTTATAATATTATTTAATCGTGATTTAAAAAAAAAAAAAAAAAAAAAATTCAATTTTTAATTGTTGGGAATTTAAAAATTTTGAAAGATTATAATGAAAATCTAGAAGCATTTCTAAAGAGGGAGAAATATATAAAAACTATCATTTCTATTTCTAAAGTTTCCGAATGGTGAAGATTTGCGGCGATTAAAGTGTACATACAAAAATTAAAGAATGCATTCTAGTCGATTACCGATAAGTTAAGTTTTGATTCGTTGAGTAGAAGAGACGCATTCGATAAATTAAATATATTAGGCCTAGCCGTCGAATACAATCAACAAATTTTATATAGCTCAGTAAAATATAATTTTGGAAGCAAATTAACTATATTGAAACTAATGGTTTGTCAAATTGGATAAATGGATTCTTAAAAATTATAAAAATGATCGAAATCTTTCAAGTGCTTGATTGTAATTTGTACTTAACTGGACGAATACACTTAAAGTGTGGGCTATATAGTTTCGATCGGTTAAGTTTCGATTCGTTCAGTAAAGTTCAAAATTGACGTCTTCGTCTTTATTTATATTGTATGAGAAATCGTAAATCGACCTATGTGTCCACTCAACACATAGGTCGAATTGGAACGAGTTTGGAAAGATTCGAATTTTGCGAATCCAAACTGAAGGAAATCTCAAGAGGAATGAAATTAGCCCATAGCCTTAACTGATCGAAATTATGCAATAATGTTAAAAAGAAACATTGTATGAAAACGAAGTGTCTGTTCTTGTACCAAGAACTAATGCTGAATCAAAGAAAAGGATAAAAATAGACTCGGTTGAAAATTCCAGTAAAGATAATCTCGAACATGCGAAATTCAGACAAGTTGAAAACTCTAAATGCTATAAAGGCATTTAAATTTTAATTTTGAATGTATATTTAGTTTTAGACGATCGTCTAAGTTTAAAACAATAATTAAATTATCTAAGAAAGACATTTGCCTATCAAGAGTTAAGAAATTCCGAGATGCAAATATACAAAAATGGGCCGAAAGAAATCCATGTTAACAAACCAGTCAGTAATCATACGTCGTTAGATTTCAATGTTATTGAAATAATTTGATAGACTTTCAGTAATTTTATTAAATTTTATTAAAGTATCAAACATGATTACTCAATCATATTTAAAATACTAACTTCTTTCCACACCATTCATCATTATGTATTCCATTTAAATAACAAAAATATAATCTAAATAAATCTATATTTATTTTCCATTCTTACATCACAATTTTAAATTCATATTTTCAAATTATAAAAAAAGATACTAACTTAAAACTTATTAATATTTTACCTAGTAACCAAATAGTAATAGACAAACAAAAACTATTATACTAAAATTCTTTGTGCGGAACTATCTCATCATTATAAACTATAATAATAAACAGAAAAAAAATTGTCTGAGCTATGCGAAACTATATATACAAGACGATTCCTCGAGCGATGGTAAAATGCTGATGGCTGATGTTTGTTGTTTTTATTTTTCAATCACTTTTTTTTATTATTATTACAATAATACTAACCTAAAGAAACAGAAAATTTTACCTACTAAATTATTATTACATCGTTTGTTAGTTCGAGCGCAATGAATAGAGACAATCTGGGTATCGTATAACGTTAGTATAGATGCCGCCGCTATCGAATTTAGTTACATATAATAAAGTTGACCTAATTTTTCAATTTTCATTCAGTAAATCTAAGCAATGGCGATTAAAAAAAAAATATAATTTTGTTTTCACATCGACTTTGTATAGCTATATTATTACTCTCACTCTTCTTTGTAGCTTGTTGCTGTGATAATAGTGGTAATAATGGAAAAAATTATATATCACTATCTTATTGATGAATTTACTGATATTGTACAGAGCAGAATTTATAAAAGTCTTTAACGTTACAATGTAAGCTCTGTAGTTTTAGTATATTTTCGAAGACAAATTATGTTTCTATTAATTGTATATTTTCTGACTTTCTGTCTTAAACTCTATTAAAGCTATATACTATAAGCTTGTTAGTCTGATATTATTGAACTGAATAGTTGAAGATCCATTGATGTATTAAGATTTAGATCAGTTTTATTGGACAAGTCCGTATAATAAATATTACATTAAATCGAAAATTATTATTTTTTGTCAACTATACTTACGAGATTAATTCTGATTGCGGAGCGAGTGGACAACTTTGGTGTAAATTAGCGTTATTTTTAAAAAGATTTAATTTCGACAACTATGTTCTGAATTGCAAAAACTTCAAAAATATTAATTATACATACCATTACGTAATGAAATTTTGTTCATTTGCCGCAGTATTATTTTGGAAGGTATATGAAACTTATTAATACGGCACTAGCACTATCCCAAAAAGGAATACCATATTATGAAGTGGCTTCTTTTAAATTTATAGTTTTTGCATTATATGAAGATTCCTCATTATATAAACTATAATATAGTCTTATATATCTCCATGAATTACCTTGAAAATGAACTCAGTCGTTCCTTACACATATTTTATTGATGTTCACCACATATAATCGAATTCCATAAGGGAATATGATTTGCTTCTGTAAAGATTCAGCGAAAAAACATTTTTTTCACTAATAGTTTTCGAACAATCGCCATAAAATGCAAAATATTTTTATTATTCACCTTTTTTGTTAGTCGGTACCAGTATGGCTAACAGAAAACCATATTGGAACAGTAACAGCAGCAAAAAGAAGACGTTGAATGTACAAAATTTGTACACTATACAGTCTACGTATAACCTAACAATAAATACTATACTAACCATACTGATAGACTTATGCATTTATAAAAAAAAATGGTTAGATTATGTAATCTGAAGAATTTCTTATGATTTTCATTTTTTTTTTGTGGTTAGTTTTTAGCTTTAATAATTTTTTTTTTACTTATTGTAATTTAAAATTTATATTCCTATTAAATTTAGTTGTAATAAAAAATAATCAATTTTAAAAGATAAAAATAAATTAAGTTAAATTATTGTAATAAATATAAAATTGTTTACTTTTGTTTATAAGTTTATTCTGTAGCATATTTTATACACTACTTCCAATTTAAAATATTATGCTGACTTCAAGATATTATGTTGCTGACTTTGGTATGTCTAGCATTAGATTTTAATTGTTTATAAATTATTGATATTTATAGACAAAACAAGGAAAAAAAGTTTTTTTTTTATGATATTGGAAAAAATTTGTGAAAAAACGACAAATTTAGATTTTATGGACTTCTGTAATGAAGGATAGGATAATTTTGTAATTACTCTAATATTTAAATTGTGAACAGTAAATTTTAATATTAAATTTGATTTTTACAAGTAATTGAATTAATTTTTATTAGTTGAATAGCTTATTTTCTAACCAGATTGTTATTCTAGCTTCCAACTTTGCGTTCTATATCAGAATATGGTCCAAATCGCAGTTGTATAGTTCTAGCTTCTTTTAAGTTTATAAAATTTAACATAAATTGGCAAAATAACAACCATAGTATTGCAAATTAGTTTTTTTTAATATTATTAATTGTTTAGCGATACCCTGAGGTACTGAAAAACTTTAAAACGTCTCAGATGTATACATATTATAAAAACTGCTTAACACTCCTTATTAAAAATAAATTTAAATATTGTTTAAAATTTTAATTGTTTTATATATTATAATTTAAATTTTTTTTATAGATATTTAACTAATTTTTTTACGAATTTTATATTATTCCTTAATAATTTAAAAAAGGATATAATCTTATGAATCTAAATAATCCTCGGGCAGCAATTGTAATTTTTTTATTTAAAAATTAAAATATATTACATAACTTGTTCAGAGTTTATATTAGTTTCTGGTTATAATGTGCGGCTTCAAACGTAAAATAAACAAGTTAATTTGCAGAAAATTAATACATTTTACATTTGTAATAATTAATATCGATTCCTTAGCTAATATATTCATTTAGATTTAGCCCTTAATTTACTGAATTATATGGGTGGAAAATAATGTATAAAACTTTCTGGTTATTTTCCAACAAAATGAATAAACCTTGCAAAGTTAACAAAGTTGTAAATTGTATTAAAAAGAAAATACAATAATAAAATCGAATCCATTTTAAGATAAATTATCAAATTGTATGATTAGATATTATCCTTTGATAGTCCCTAAAATAATGCTGGGATAAATGGGAATTATACAAAAAAAATACTTTTATAGATGGAAGCATAGAATTAAAAATTTATATCATAACACGAATCTGGTTTAGATTAATACTTACTAGATGCCAAAAGAACAAGTATTTTATATATAAATACATATAACAAAAAGCAGATTAATATTTCGGCATTCCGCAGGACATCATCATATTTACAAGGTCGATAACTGATGGTGAGTCTTGATTCTAAGTTCTAACCGTTTACGGAGGTTGCGAAGAAGAAAATGATTTTTTACAACATCTTCTATTCCACTTGAGTACAACTTCAATATAAAAGTCTGTAACTATGAATTTTACTGTCTGTCTGTACTGTCTGTCTAATAAATAATCAGATATGGAAGTAGGTGAGATGATTACATTTATATATGGTTCAAACTGATTATATTTACTAAGGAAGTGGAAAATGTCGAAACTGTAAGGAAATAAATTATGCCCTGGACGAATGTGTATACAGAAAGTTTGAAATTGGACTGCATGTAAAGTGTCTCGATTCCTTCTCCTGATGAATTAAACAATAATCTGTAAATATCACTGAATAGAAAATCGAAAATAGATAAATAATATTAGCCTAATATTTCTCCAAATATTTTAACCCTATCAAATATTTGCAGTTACAAAATTTTAAATTAATTTCTTGCTAGTGTACGACATTACTCGAAAAGTACAAAAATTACGAAAAAGATACAACAATAAACTTATAATCAATTCCCCCGCAAATAAACCAGTAGTACAAATTCCGAAAATAACGTCGAATTACATGCAGTTAACATGATTTTTTATATGACTTTATTATTATTATTACAGTTTGTTTTTGAAAAGAAAATACTTTTTATTTTTGTTGTTTTAATATCTTTTCATAATTATGTCAACATTTATAATGTAATTTTGGTTTTGGATATAAATTAACCAAAAAAAAAATAAAAATAACTGCGATTAAATATTTTAAGAACATGTCAAACCAGTTACATACAAATATTATAACATCATAAAAAAATTATGCGGTAACAATCATAAATTAAATTTACACAGGTCAAAAGTCATTAAAACTTTTTTTTGTTTAAGTAACAGCGCTTAGGCTGTTAAAAAACCTGCTTTAGTCTTCCTGAACTGAAATTGTCCTGCTTTGTTATTTATCTTCAATTTAGGTAGAAACAGTAAGATTTTTTTTTAATATTTTTGATTGTTGATTTTCTCACGATACAAATTTTTTAATATTATTATTATTTTATGATTTTGAAATATGTTTTAAGAAATTTCACAGTTTTTTTTTTTCATAAATATTCAAAAATTTTAAAATAATTTATATGAAATTCTAGCATGATTCATATAGTAAAATCTAATTTAATTTCTATCAAATTCATTTTTCTATAGTCTATTTCTGAAAAAAAGTTAATGTTAAAATTTAACATAATTTCAATATTTTCCCATTGAAGCTACATCCTTCAAAAAAACCAATAGAACTTCAACTTCCAATTAAAGGAGATAATCATACATATGATTTTCAATCCGTTTTACATGAATTACTATAAAAATTTTCCTATTACAGTTCTTCAAACGTTTTAGTTAATAATTTGATAATAAAGTATTTGAAAAAACTGCAAAAAATTGTAAATCGTGACTATCCAATTACTAAAAATAATAAAAATAGTTAAGAATCAGTTGTTGATTCTGTCTGTGAATTACAATAATTGAAAAAAAAAATTGATGTATATGAAAAGTCTGCAAAATTTTATTTTTGTTAACATTTTGAAATATGATCAAATCTTTTGAATTTATATTTTTTTAGAGAGCATTCAAAATAGAAATTTCCTAGATGATTCTTTTAGTAACAATAAATAATGTTAATATATAGTTTTTTAAAATTATAGTTTTATGATTCAAATTGTTTTAATCACGGTGTACTTTTTAAAGAAAAATGATTTGTAAAAGGATAAACAAAAATAATTTAATCATTTTTGTAGATCTATAAAACTTATTTTCAAATGCATCTGATAAATTTCTTTTTAAAATTGATATATTATTTTTAAGGCACCCTGTAAATATAACCACCCACGCGGTTTTTTATATGAATAATGTACTAAAAAGATTTATATTTTAAATATTTTTTTTTCTTCTATTGTTAGATTTAAAAGAAATTGAAACTTTTAAAATCTAATAAATTTTCTTTGAATAATTTACCAGCTGCTGGAAAAGAGCCTAAGAAAACTTTTCCTTTTTTCGATATAGTAGTAAAATAATTTAAGTTTTAAGGAAGTGAAAGTGAATACATGATTTATAATTTTCTGAATGTATTTTAAATCATTATCTTTTTAATCATCAAAATTATGATTAATTTATAATGGAAAAGATTTGAGTTATTCATGATGGGAAATTAAATTTAAGGATTTTAAAGAAAATTGTATATTAAAAAATGTCTTTTATTATATTACCAATATATTTAATTAATTAAAATTGATTTTAAATCTAAAATTAACAACAATTTAATATTCATAAATTTTGGCCTTTTTCCGGGAATGAAAAATTGCACTTTTTCTTCTAAAGGAGCAATTTTACTAAAGTAGTAATTTATTATGGGAAGGTTATTCTACTCGGGAACGCCTGGGGAAACAAATTCCGCACTCCTTATTCTTATTACGATAGGAGACATTTATAATAGAACTTCTCTTATTCGTTTTCAGTTAAAACTTATTAAATATATTTGGCTGGAAGAAGTTATTTAAAAATATAATATTTATTATATTTACATGTTTTTAAGTCAAATTCATGTTAAAATTGACAATTAATTTTATTATTGAAATAATTTATTATTATATATTTTTTTAAGTATTCATTAATTCGAAATTTTAATAGTAAGTTTTATGTCAACCTTATTACAATGACCCTAATCGTGAAAGTTGTTAAAATATAATTTATTAATTTATCTCAAAAACTATAATTTTTATGATTACCTACCGAATTAGTTTTTAACAATATACCGAATTACGAGACTAAGAATACGTGCTTTACTTACTTAACTCTATATATATGCAAATTTTGTTCTAACTTACTTTAGAAGAAAATTTGATTTTAGAATTATAATAAAGTATGGTAACATTTAGAAAAATTGACATTTCAGTTATTTTTAATATTAATCATAAATTTCCACAAAAAATCAATCTTTCGAGTTCTATATTTAAATTCAAAATGTTAAAATTTTAGTTGTATTTTTTTTTTTTTCAAAACTTACAGTAAAAAAATATTAAAACGTTTGTCACGTTTCAAAAGATTAAAATAATTTAATTATGTACTTTAAAATATAAAGTTCAATGTCTCTTCTTTTATGAGTTCTATATAGCAATAAAAGGAATTCCCTATACAAAATATTTTTTCCACAAGAATTGCAATGAAAAAAATAAATAAATAATATATAATATTTTTTCGGGGCGAAGAGACGCTACCGGCAACCGACCATCCAAGATCTATTATAACAAAATTTCTTCTGAAATTTAAAAATTTGATACCATGCATCATCAAAGTTCATCAACTCTTCTTTTATTATAATATTCTTTATTTTGGAAGTCCATATTTATTCGGTTTAAATCTGCGCGCGTCAAAGAAGCATTAACCTCAACAACGGTTCAGGTATATTATAAAAATTATTTTAAACCGAAATTTAAAAGACAATTATTTTGCTGATCATTATTAGAATATGAGAACACCGAAATTTTTATTATTATAGTGCACTAACAGCATAAAATACTTTACATTATATTTTGCTATGCTGGTTGTTTTTATGATGATGACTATAATGTACAATTAGTGCAGAATTTATACAGTGACAATAATTTTGAAGAAAGCATTATTTTCTTGGTAATTTATGAAAACCAGTCAGTCCGTTGGAATATTATAAGTTAATTTGATGTCATAAAAATAAATTTCAACTGTTTTTATGATTACGGTGTGGTCTTTTAAATTCTATCTATAGCATAAAATTGGATACTTAGTATAGTGTAAAAATATTGCAAAATATTTATAAAATCCAATTTGTTTAAAAACCAATTAATTTTTTGACTTTTTATATATCACCTAAAATTTTAATAATTAAATTTTTAGTATTATTTTATAAATTAACATTCCATTAAAATATAATTTTTATAATCAAAATAGTTCACATCTTAAGAGTTCTTTTAATGTTTTTTTTGTCAAAAATTTTAAGTAAAGAAAATAGTGTGAAATACCAAAAATCATTCAACCATTAACCAGAAAAATATTTATATATGAATTTATCATTTATAAAATACAAAGAAAACAACATAATAAAAACATAGGTAAAAATAATACCTGTAGGCTAAACATAGTTTATATTACAACTGAACAAAAAGAATAACACCATGCATCACTGAACACAAAATAATTTTTGTTGCTATTATTTTATACACTAAAATTCAGTTATTCAAAATTTGGGAGATTGTTCGAAATATAATTTCTTTCATAATTTTATTTATGCTGTAATGTCTATGGTCTATAACTATTCGGTTATGTATAATCTGTTAAAATTACAATAAAATTCTATTTTAAAAATGCTTTTACCTACAGCACCATCTAGCAGGGGAACGCGAAAGAATGCTGCGACCTTAACGATATTTTGTACGTTTAAAGACCCTATTCCTCTTACCATTTAATAGATTTAAAGAAACCTAGTATGTTTGAGGGTGCAATATTACCCAGTTCTTCAGAGGTAAGGAAACCTTTTCCTAAGACGTATAGTCTGCTTCTTGCGAATGCCTCGCAGTGGTTGAAGATGTGTTCCGTCGTCTTTTTGTCTTTTAGGAAGATTTATTATAATATTGTTTACTCTTTAATATGATTTAACATGCGGTGTTTTATCATTTTTAGTAAATATGCATTCCCATGGTAAATTACATATGTAAATAATTTCGCTGATTTTCTTGACGAAGTTCATTCTGGGCCTCCAATTTGAAATAAATTTATTAAAAATTAATTTTTTCTATTATTTTTTTCCAATTACATGTTCTATCGGGTTTAAAATAATAGACCTCATCAAATTTGTTTTGTTTAGAGAAGTATAAATTTTACTCCGGACTCAAACACCAATTTTCAAAAAGTTTTATTTATTTTTGAAACTTTGACATTAATTTTTCTAGGCTACAATTTTGACTGATCAACTTACAAAATGAATTCGATAAGCATATATATTTTAAAATTAGACATTATATCGGAAATATCTTAAGAAAAACACTTTCCATTTCTAAGCAAATTAGAGTATAACTATATAAACAAAAATTTTCAATTCACCAAACAACAACTTTAGACTTATGAAAATGATCATATTTTCGAGCTATATTATTTACAAATGTATATACAAAATCCAGATCATAGTCAAATTAAATGCTATTTATATATTCCATGCTCCTGAAAAAAGTATTACCAACATTTTTCCTTTATGTTGCTATTATGTCGGTGGCTTGTTACTCAAAAAGAACAAAAGAACAAAAATAATTCCATAAATGAAAATTGGTCCATTTTTTAGAGGCTGATCTTATATAATCAGCGATACTATTGGAATTTTAAAACCAATTTTTTTTATTGAATTAGAAAAGTACGCCATTATTTCGCCTTAAGAAAGTATTACAATTTAAGAGATACTTTACTTTTATGGTTTACAGTTGAAAATATTATATCGATAACGGCTACGGTTCGTTAAATAATTCGGTCCAAGTATAGATTTTTCCTTTTGGAGGAGGTTAAATTTGTTTTTTATTTTACTAATTTATTATTGAAAATTGAAATAGATAAATAATTGAAGTGGAATTTAAGGAAATATTTTATGAAAATATTTAAATTAATATTTATATAACTTAGTCGCACTCACTATTGGATGACGATTACTTTTAAATTTATACATAATTGATATTATCTGAAATCTGTACAAATAAATTGTATCTTTATAAGAATTTTAAACATAATCGATTTAACCTTAACATAAATATTGATTCTTCGTATACGTTATGAAGTTTTTTAGACTTTCCAAGAATTTTTCACATACAAATTTATTGAACATCCGGAAATGTAGGTGGAGTAAATGATAGGAAAATCAGTTTTTTTTTGTTGAGAATATATGGGAATATATCCTACGCTTCTTTAAGAAATATCTTTAAACTTTTAAATTACATTAATATAAAAATATTATTTATTAAATTATTGATTAATTCGATTTACAATTGAACAATTTTTAGGTGAATTTTGTGTGAAAAATTCTACTGAAAATTATAACCGGATGGATGTTCAATATTTCCGATTCACCTTTCACTTTTTTATGATTTTTTAATATTAAAAAGTATTGTTATAATTGAAAAAAAAATATTACGAAAGGTTCATGATTTTAAAGTATCGTGAGTAATTTCTTTCCCACATTTAATTAATTTATAATCGGTTTTTCGGGAATCCATATTCAAGTAATGTTTTCCATATTTGATTATCATTTGATTTATTCGAATTTCTCATTTATGGTCATATTTTCTGGTGATTTCTTTCTATACATCCTTCATTTTGTTATTAGATTTTTTGGTTGATTTGATTGATTAAGTGACACAAGAAGTATTCATTCGTCTCATGATTTATTTACTTTGTATCTCCGTATTTTAAAGGAATATGATCCCTTAGCATATCCAGTCCTGTTAGGAACGTAATCGCTAGAATAACGAGCTTTGGTGACTACGTTGCTTGGAACGCTCCATAAACTTTTTGTAAACTTTTCTCTTATTGCAAAGCTTGCCAGCGTTAGAGATGTGTATCATCTTTCTATTTTTTTGATCCATTTCAAATAAATCTTATATAAATTTAGATTTGTGATACTTTAGTCTTTTAAAACTTTAGTCTATCTTTTCATACTTTTAGTCTTTGCACAATTTAAATTATTTCCGAAATAAAAAAAAATATATTTTACATGAGGAAATGTTTACGATTAAATTGTTATCGATGATTAGAGAAAAAAACCTTCATAATTTAAAAAATGGCGGTGTAATTGTATCTAAGTTAAATTATTCCAAGTGGAATAGTGCCATTAGTGTCGATCGGTCGGTAACGATATATGTATAGTTAAAAATTATTAAAAATCATAATATATTTCATTTCGTAACGTCTATTAAATGAAATAATGAAGCTATCAGTTCGACAATCATTACCTATATATATTTCATAAAAAATTTAAAATATTTTAAATATTTGTACTGCAAATAGATACTTTAACTTTACTAACTTATTATATAAAAAATATACTTTTAAAATTTAATTTCTGAAATATAGTATAATTAAAAATAAATTTAATTTACTATAATTATCTTTATTTTATGTTTCAATTTATAATTACAAAACTCATTTTAATGTCGTGTCTCGATTTTTAAGAATAAAACTATTTCCATTACTTTAAAAATTAACCATTTGCAAAAAAAAAATGTAATTTGAAAAATAATAAATTTAATTTCAAGAGTCTGACAATTTTAAATATTTGAAATCAATAATATAAATAAATCTTTATGAAATTGTAAATAATTTAATTTTTACTCGTCGTTGTCGTTGACAATTATTTTACGTAGTCGTACATCAAAATCACACGCGCAAAAATATTTTACATTCTCCATTTATAATTATCGATGTGGCGGCGGCGATCCAATGCAAGAAGCAATGCAAACGCAAACATTTTTATTGTCAAAATGCCAATTTGGTCTGAAAAGGTAAAAAAAATTGAATTATTAATTATAATTTATTCATTTTTTTTTGTAGTGTTACATTGGTGGGAAAAAACCACGTGCAATAAAATTTTCTATAAACAGCAGAAAATAAATACAAAATATATATGAAAAATTATCGGAAAATTGCATTAAAAGTTTTCTTTTTTTTGTTGTTAATATTTAAAATTTTATATTGTTGGAAACATGACGACGATTCTCATTTGCAATATTAAATAGATTTTTATATCGTTTTTGTTAGTTAAGATAGTCAAATAACGAACATAATTTTTAATGTAGAGAATTAAGAAGCTGTGAACTAGTATCTAATTAATATTTGCGATGTTGAGAAAAACTATGAGCATTGAATGTTTCAAAAGATTTCCGCCAAATGTGGTTTATTTTTTCGTTTTTGAGTGTTGAGATTCCGAATATGCAATAAAAAAAGGTGTCGTGGGGTTGGCATATTAAACATTTTGGTATAAAATGTTCAAACAATTAATAATTATTAATATAGCGATAATTTGCCAAATTTATTTTAACGAATCAGAATCACAGCTTGTATAATCTCCAGCAATATATTTAATGAAATATTAATCATTATCTAAATCTGAATTTCTATTGACATTTCATATGTAAAATTTTGGTTTATATTCCACGTATCCGACAGCCTGCCAAACTATATCATTGTAATTTTTAAACATAATTCATAATTTTTATAAAAATTATATATGTAAAACGCGACGCTGTCCGACACCACGCTGTCGGATTTAATTATTTAAATTAAATTTACGCTATATATTTTTAAAGCTATTTTATACGCCGTTCGAATTATCACCAGCATTAATTTTCGATTCATTCATTTTCAATATCTATGTATACAAACCCAACAATTTTTATAATCTTCTAAGTTTTCTTAAAATACAATTTTTAATATTTAGCCTAGTAGCCAGCTCAGTTTTTATACGACTTGCATGGAATCTTAAATAGCGAAAATACTACGACGTCGTATTCGTTGTTGTTGCCGTCGTTGCTGTTTTCACTTTCTATAATATCGAAACCGACACGGTGACCTAATTTTCAATCTTCGATAATTTTCGAGTTTGTTATGTTTTTGTTTTTTTATTCACTACTTCGACAACGTCAAAGATTTTCCATAGTGAATTTATAATAAATTATTTAAACATTTTTTTTTATTTTTTATTTGTTGTTATATTATTTTTATATAAATTTTATTTGTTGAATAATAAAAAGATTTATTCCTTTTTGCTTATGTAAATTTGAATCTTTGTATATTATTTATTTATATATTTTGGTTTTGGTTTTAATAGCGATGATGATGATATGAGAGATTTTATTTATTGATGGTTTTCTTCTTGTCATTATCAATTTCGGTGCTGTCGTGTTTTGGTAGGTAAGATTTTTAAGATAAAAAAACTGTTGTAGAGGAAGTTAGATATAAAATATTGCACAAATGGAAGTTATTGTATAATATTTTGGGTTTTTTTTTTTTATGAAATTTATAATAGAGTAAATTTATTTATTAAGTATTAACTTAAATGTTGCATAAGATATTAAATCAATTTTAATAAAAATTGCCAAAATCGATCATAAAAATTGGAAATTTATGAGAAATTTTGTCTTTCCTAAACTTAATTTAATATAAATATTTTTGGTTTATTCAATATAAACAGCTGTCAAAGAAATTGTATAATATTTCAATACGCTAATAATTTTGCAGGACTAAATAATATTGCTGAACTTATGAGCTTTGTTAGTTGTTGTTTATGTACTTCTAGGTTGTAAAAATTTATTTTAAAGTTATTTAATGATAGTTTTTTGTTTTTTTTTTTGTTTAAAATATTTTCTTGACATTTATAAAATATTGCTACTCTTACTCTATAAGCTAAGGAGTAGCACAGAACACGGTGTTTAAATACGCTTTGTATACAATTTCAGGAATTAATCATTCAGAATCTTTGATATGAACCCCCTATGGTCTTTCTAAAATTTTATATTCAATCCGAAACCATTGTTTTTTATATTTTTTGATGTGCCCGACTCTTAAACTGTAAAAAAACTAATGAGGAATTTGTAGGAACTTGTACGAAGACTACATGTAACGTAAAGAAGAAATTAATTCGAGTTATTTTTATTTTTCAGCATTCAATTCCATCACATCACCATCAAAACTTTATAATTATCCAATAACTCCTCGAAAAATTAATATTTTCAATATTTTCGAAATACTTTTTCGCTGAATTTTCAAAGTCTCTTGGAAAATCTATTCTTTTTTTAATTTTATAATAAAAAATCATATAAGAAAAATATTAAAATTTTAAAAGCTTTCACAAAATTTTTTTTGTAATTATATTTTTTCTTTTATATAAAATTTCGTAATTCCGTTTTGATTACTCATCGACCTTTTACGTGCTCTGAACCAATAAAAATCTATATCTATAACATAAAAATTAAATTAACACTTTTCTCAAATGTTCTGTATCTGAATGAATTTTTTAAGCAACAGGTGACTGACTTATTGCCTTATTGTACACGACAAAAAAAAAATCATAACCAAAACAAAACAAAAACTTTATAAGCTTCTGAAGCTTTCAGAAATTACAGTGTTAATTCTCATAATTAAAGTTTTTATTTAAATTTTTATTTTCCATAGATTTCGCGCGCCAGTCAAACACCAATCACCACATCTGCGAAGTATAGTGAGAAACTTCTTGTGTTAGGTCAGGAATTTGTAGCAGCACAGAAAAAAAATATTTCGCAAAAAAGAGCTCATTTTTATGCATTTGCAATTTGCATATAAATGAGTTGTGTTGTTTTGCTAAACTTATGAATTTCTGTTAATGCTAATTTATTTTTTTCTGGATTTATTAATCTGCAAATGTTTTTAGGAAGTTAAGAGATTTCCTGAGGCTGTGGAAGTTTCCAACATATATATTAATTTATTAAATAATTTAATCAAATCTTTAGGGATGCTTTTATAATAATTGTTTTTTTTTTAGATAGTAAATTGGGTACTTTAAAAATTGTTGCTGTTAATTTTATGAGTAGCTATAGAATTAGTATGAAATATTGTGATGAAATGGTCGGTTAAATATATGGAAATTACTCAAATTAATTTTTATTTATATTAGCTACAATGTATCACAATATCTCATAATAGTAAATGTTGCGGTGCTTGAAATTTGGGGTTGAAAAGTTTAATGAGCCCATGCCAAAACTTCCGAAATATATCAAAAATATATAAAAATCTGAAATTTTTTATACAATCTTGAAATAAATTTTGAATTTAATATATAAAGATCTGTTTGTTTTTTAACAAACTCTAAATTTTTGGATTCCCCTAGATTAACAAATATTTTAAAGACAAATTCCAAGGGATTTTTAAAAGGTGGAAATTATTTTTAATATATTTCCCAACAGAATAACAAAAAAAAAAAATTAATTTATTTTTTGTATATAATATGAAATTCGATTAAGATATTGAAGAAAATGATGAATGTAAGGATATTGAAGGATATTCATAATATGAAAAACTCTATTTTCTACAAGGTTTTATTTAAAAAAGATAATAAAAAATTGGTTGTGGGAATTTTTTAGAAAATAGAACAAAAAATTTGATTATACCTTTAAAAAATTGATTTGTATATGTTGAACATCTACTAGTGATGACTAACAAAGTAAGTGCATAATGGTCTTATACTAACTTGCTAGGGGTATAACTACAGCTTAATAATTCCGTGCAAATAACAAAGTATATTTCAATTCAAGTGCTATACTTTAAATAATTCTCATAATATTGTTTCCCACAAAATAATTTTCCTAAATAATCACATAAAAATTCGTCGTATTATAATTAAAACTAAAATTTTCCTATGTGATTTTTATTTTTAATTTTGTGAAAAATCATAATTAATTATGTAATTATGTTTTCAAAATTTAATATTTTCATATTTTAAGAATTTTTATATTATAGATACAAATTTAAGTAGAATTTTAAATATTAAAACCGGTCGTTATCAATCTATTCAGTTCTGATCCTACATTTCAAAATTGCATATGTTAACAACTTATTTTTGTTGTAAAGCAATAGTGAGTAATGATGTCCCAATTTATACAACAGGAACAGGATCTATTATCAATTGATATAAATTAATTTCATCCTTGGACCATATTGCAATAACAGTCGCTACATTTTATTTATGCAGGTACGACGTGTTAAAAAAAAATTATGTGTGAAAAAATTATTTTAATTTAGTATAGTGAAAATTTACATGTCAACTTAGAATTTTAATGAATATTTAATCAAATTTTTGAATTGTTTAATACACTAAAAAAATATTTATTCAAAATACACGTAGGAAAAATTAAGAATTTAAAAAAAAAAAAAATTAATTCAACTAAATTGAATCTCTCGGGAAACTTTTAGTATTAAAATTTACTTTTTTGTTTTATTCGGTATATAATTCGTTCAAATTCTTTGAGTTGGAATTAACCTCATAAATGCAAATAAAATAATTGCTTTTTTTTTGTGAATTGTTGAGGTTTAATTATTGTTAACTATTTTTTATTATTATTATTTATTCGCTATTTTTTTATATATTTTTTTTAATTTAATTTCTTGCATATTTTACTATTTAGTTATGCTTTTCGGTAGCAGCGGTGGTGGCTGTTGCGGCAAACAGTGTGTACAGCATGGTCTGTTGATTAGCAATTACGTAAGATGACATAGTTTCTGATTGCTTCTTATATTTATTTATTTTTTTACTATTATTTAATTTTTCTTGGATTTATTTTTTCTTAATTTTTTGTTTTGTTTTCTTTTGGAAATTTTCTTTTAATTATTTTTATGCAATCTGTTTTTTTTTTTTTATTAATTTTAGTGGTTGATTTATTTTTGATGCAATCTTATAGAAGAGTTCAATTAATAGAGGCATTTTCATTAGGATAAATTTGATATTGATAATTGATATGGAAATTCTTTAACCAAACAAAGATAACAAAATGGTTTTGAAAAACTAGTTGTAGAAGCTAAAAGTTCTTTGATAATGATTTCAAAATTAGAAATTCTGTTTTGTCGGAAACTGCTGCTAATGAACGCAACGTAAAACATTATTCTTATTTTTAACAATTATTATAAAAGTTTATTTCAATAATAAAATGGATCAAAAATATCGACATTTTAATTAAAATAGATTTGTTTTTTTAATGTTTCTTAACTTTTAACAATTAAAAAATTATGGAATTTAAATTATTATATAAATAAATAAAAATTATCAATTTTAACTTTTATTAAAAATAACTTACAATATCGAATTTTGTTGATCACCTGAAAAAGGTCACGAGAATTCTACAATATAGAGTTAGTTAAAACGACAAATTTCCTATTTTCTAATCTCGCTATAGTCTCTATAATAGGTGTGCTTTGGACGAGCTGAGAAATACCGGGAAGAAAAGTTTCGGATTTAGCGTGGATAAAGTTTTCTTTCTTGGATTTTTAATTATATAGAAATTTGTTTGCCAAATATTAGTTTGAAATATTTAATCCTACGATTAATATCATTTTGAAATTTTTGCAAACTGTAATCATTCTAAAATTAACTTTTCTATTACATAAATGTTTAAAAATACATTTAGATTTAATAGATACTTCGGAACAATAAGGAAATTAAATAATTTTAAAACTAACCATATCCAAATTTTGTGAAATAATATGCCAAAAATGTTTTTTAAAAGCTTATAAATTAAAAAAAATAAAATAAAAACATAAATATTTTTATTATCTCAACTTAAGTATTAATTTTTAACCTAAATTTCATCTAATATAACGTAACTTCCACTCAAATCTTTCCGTTTTATTATTATTATATTACGTATTTAACTTAAATCTATAATATGAAACATAAGTTCAACTTTCTAAACAACCTATAAACCTACAAAACAATACATTAAAATATGACATAACTTCTATATACACAATAATACTGAATATTTAGTAAAAGTGAATTAAAGTACTTTGGCTAATTTACCTGAAAAATGTCACATCATAAAAATTTAATAAAAAAAAAATTATATCTTAAAGTACACACATAATAAATATACATAATTAACAATAATAATAATTTAATTTAATTTATTTTACTTTAAATTTAATTTAATTTAATGAAACTAAATTTATTTCGTTACTTACTAAAACTTAACTCACGTTTAATGAAAATTGTGAAATCATATTATTACGTGCAGAATAGTTACTATATAAAATTTTAGGGACGAGTCCAAGATCACGTAGTGGATCAATCAGGTAATAAGTTCATTTGAGCTGTAAATTAATAATGTGAAAAGGTGGATCTGAAAATCTGTAAATAAAATAAGTTTGAATATTTAAAATCTTAACGTTTCACTTTATCCTTTTCATGTCCGTAGGTTAAAACGTTTTCTCCATATCGAGAAGAGTTAAAAAATTTAAACTTAAATCCATTCAAAAAGTTAAAAGTCTTTTTCAGGTATATTGCGGTCACCGAATCTTTAGTACTTTAAACTACGGATGTAGATAGTTAATTCATGGACTGAGATCACGGACTGTGATATTTACTAAAAACTCCGACATTCTAATTTCAGATGCATTTAAAAGAAATGTTCTGTATTCAAAAATATTACTCGTATATTGTAAGTGTTTAGAATTGCTCGGATTAGATATTGGAACCATCAATCTAATTTATCACTAGCAAGTATTATAAATGAAATTTATTTAAGTAAAACTATAATAAAACTATATGACCAAATTTAACACCAATTTTATATAGCTCACTAAAGCTCACCCTAAATTTCTATATCTATATAATTACCTCTATAACTCAAAATTTTAAATCATCATAGTACGAAGTTCTAATTATATTAATAAACATTAAATAAAAATTATATTAATTGGATAAATAATGAAGGCAGATCACGATCGTGTACCAGAAAATTAATTTATGTTTTCTACTTTTAAAATGTTATGCGTTATGGCATTCTTTTTGATGCATAAAATCCAATCTTAATTAAAAAGAAACAAAAATAAGAAAACCAGAAATTGTAAATATACAAAATTTTTAATCGCAGAAAAAAGCGAAAGTGTAACAATTTTATCTCGCTTTTTTTAATGAAGTATAGAAAGGTATAAATATATTTTTTTATAGGTGAATAGTAAACGAGATCTTTTCACTTTCAAGGTCGTCCACATAAATATTGGTAGAAAGATTTAACACTTTTTCGTTGTTTGGATTTTATTGTGTAGTTTTACATTGTGACAAAAATGGTCAATTAAAAAAGAAAAGAAAATTTATTTGAAAATTTGTGTTGTTTTGGAAAATTTGCGAAATTTTGATCAAATTAAATTTTAAAAAAGGTTTTTGATTTAATTTGTTTATAGTTTTAGTATTGATAATGGCTTCTAAATTTCAGTGTGTAACCAATTCACTTTTTATGTATCACATTTGTATACATATTCTTGAAGAACGTAATCGTTAATTTGGGTAGCAGAATTTACAATAAATTAAGACTACGAAATGAAAAATAAGAACAATTGAATTCGGATTTTTTTTTAGAGATTTAGACTATCGGCCTAGTCCATTTCAGTATGAAAACTTTATTTTTAAAAAGAAACTACACTAATTTTAAATTTGCTGCAGTCCTGCAGAATACCAATTACGTTTAAGAATATAATAAAATTTTATCTGCACATATTCAAAATTTTCGAAATACGACACTACATTTCGTAACCAAATATAAAATTTTGCATAATGTAATGTAATTTTTCACCTAATGCGATTAATCAAAAGATAAAATTTAATTAATCTTTTCACACGAGGTCAAAATAATGTCAACCAAATGACCAAGTAAAAATACATTTTACCCTCTTCAGTCATCCAAAAATTTAATCAATTATTGAAAAAAAAAATTCTTCTATATCGATGATCCTGGCGTCGCGTCTGTTCAATTTATCTTGTCGCACGGTTGTCTACTTATCCAAAAAAATAATCGCACATTAATTTTTCTTTTAAAATAAAAATTACTTTCGTTTTCAATTAACTATGCATTTAAAAAAAAAAATTACTTTAATATGTTAAAAATTTCAACTCTTCAAAATAACACACGATTTACCTGACTTTTTGGTCGTGCAGTTTAATTTACCTGAAAATAATTTTAAATGTGCGTATAAAAAGTCTTCGATTTTAATATTTTGATATTCAATTCATATACCATGCCAGCCAGCCAATTGAAATTTTTTTTTAACAGCATTTAAAATGCAAGAACGCGTTTTGTTAGGGATCGTAACTGGGTAATTCGATGTGGAATTGTATATAATACAAGTTACTAAAAAGCGAGAGTCTTTGGTGAAATTAACAAGAATTTAGTTTAAATATATTTAATATTTGTGACCTTGGACTCCTTTTGTATGTTCAATTCCGCATTGTCGTCCTCACTTACAGAATTATAAATTTTTTTTTTTTTTTGGTTTGTTATTGCGAATTATTTATATGGAGATTTTATGCGTAAGACGTGATGGAAATTTTAACAAGAGATAATTTTCAATTAATGATTTGTAAATTTGTTTCGAATCGATATTAAATTTTAATATTTTTATTTTCAGTTGGTTTTTCCGTACTACATTATTTAAAAAAAAAAAACTTAAAATAAAATGGAATCATAGAAAGAAATTCCGACTTTTTGGGATGCGGGGGAGATTTATATTAGCTTTCTTTTGAAAATTATTACAACAATTATTAGAAATTCAGTAAATTTACGAAGATATGTTACAAATTGAATAAATTTTAGTACTCCGCATCAGCAAATTCGTTAAAACTTTTCTTCACTACATATAAATTTCCCTGTAAACATTAATTTTTGTGCATAGAAAGTTAATATAATTTTCTAGTGACTGCAGTTTACTATCATAAATGATTGTTCACTGTTCTACAGGTTTTACTCGGAAAACCATTTTTATAGCAGAATTGATATACTATAATCGTAATTAAAATTATTAATAATAGTATATCAAGTATGAATGAGGTAATATATATTTTTAAACTTTCCTACTACCAATTCATCATAAGGAGGAAATCGAAAGAAGAAGCCATTAATTTGGAACTCTGGGATACGAACCATACTTTTATGAGGAGAAAAATGTAAAAAAAAAAACAATAAAAACAAAGGTAGATTTTTTGAACTTAAACTTTTGAAAATTTGAAATAACCTACAATTATATATCTCCATCTTCACTAGGAGGTTGAGCAGCTACTTTCCTTAAATATATACTGCATTCTTACCACGAAAAATTAGTATCGCCAGAATACTAAATCAAATCTATAAAAAAAGCCCCAGTGTCATCAACATGATATAAATGAATTGAACAATTCGGAATTTTCATAATTTGTTTTTTGTAGTGTTCAGCTTTTAAATATTTTCCCTCATCGGCTATAGGAGGTTGAGCGGTTTTTTTGCATATTAATTGTTCCAAAAAATATTATTGAAATTCTGTAATTTTTTCTAAATCAAAATGAAAATAAAATGTGCACCTAAAATGACTGAAAACCCTTTCAAAAATCTGAGCCACAGCTAATTTAAAATCACTTTTTTTTTTCTGTTTAAAATCAAAATCTTTTTGGTGATTAAACTGTTGCCATTTATACAAAAACTTCTAAAAAATAAATTTCTCCGACAATATTTCAATTTGACTGACCTACAAAAGAAATTATGTAAAAAATTATTATTTAACCATAAACTTTTTGGTATCCTCTAAAACATTCATTTGATACTAACTATTATTATACAAAATAATAATAAAAAAAAAATATATATATAAATACATAATCGAAATTATGTAAATTCCAAATGGGGTAATTAATGTTATCTATTAACAAAAAATCACTAAAAAAACTCCCAAAAAAATCCAAATTTTATACAACAAATTTTAAATCAAGTTCCAACCAGTATTTTTCACTATGGCTGCATTCACATCATAATTTGATAAAAAAAAAAGTTATATATTTAAATCTATAAAAACTAACAAAACATTTTACACTTTTCCTCATATAAAAAACGTTTCCCCCTCCTTCAAATTTAGATACATACAAAAAAAAAAAACTATTAAATTTTTTTATCTAAAATTTTATACATATTTTTTTTCAGATTGTTGTCTAAAAAAGCAACTACGAAATGAGAAAGTTTTAAGTAGGTTAAAAATATTTTTTTTTTATGAAAACTACGAAAATTGCATAATAACCAAAAATTACTCCTCGCTAAAGAAGTAGAGGAATTTACTATGGGGTTTTTTATTTTTGGTTATATGGACAGTTAAAAATCATAATTTTCGATATAAAATTATAAGATTATATACATATATAAATATAAATTTGATGGTGGTTAGCTGTGCGGGGCTGTTATGTAGATATTAAGTAATAGCTTTACTGGTGCTTAGAAAATAGCCAACAATAAATGGGATTGTAACCTAGTAAATGCGCTCCTATAAGATGAAGTTTAAAAAAAAAAAGAAAAGATGAGTTAAGGTGATTTGAAATTTTATTAAAATAAAAAATTTAATGAGCGCCATCGCTTTTCTTATATAATATCTTAGAGGTGGAAATGAAGAATATAATATAAAATTTTCATCTTTAATATAAGTAAACTCTGATGTTTAACAAAAGTATATGTAAAGAAAATTGTACATTAAAAGTTTTTGTTGCAAATTTAATGATCATTCTTGAGGTGTAATTAATTTATTGATTATTGTAATTAATATAACTTAATTTTGTTAATTACAAATTGTTAAAAATTGGTTTCATGAAGATCACTTCTTCACTGAAATTCAAATTATATTGATTTATTAGATGGCTTTTGATAAATTTTTTATGACATTTAGACAAATTAAGCTTGAAAATTGTAATTTGCAATGCAATTCGAATTCTATACATATTATTCATTTTGAACAACAAAATCTTTTATTGAAGTTATAATCACTAAATTTTAGTATTAATCTTAATTATATGGTAATGGTATATGAATTAGATATATAACAATTTAACTTAAAGGTTGAGCTCAAATTACATATTAAATATTTTTCAATTCTCGATTTTTTGTAGAAAGTATTTTCAAAATTTGTAATACAAATACGATTATTAAAGAATGCAAATTACTAATTTTATTTTAGTTTAAAGTTTACCAATTTTTTCGAGTTCATCTAAGGTTTTTGAAACTTTATTTCTAATTATAATTTATATTTTAGGTTAATTATTATACAACACTTTAGAAGATTTTATTGCTGCGCCATTTCAAAGGTTGATTATGTATTTACTGAACCAATTTCATTTACTTTGAAGGATTTTTAGTAAACTGAGAGTACTTTATTTGCCTCCTTATGTCTTCATTGTAATTTTTAACAATAAATTTTTCCAATTATTTGTTTTCATAGTCATCGAATATTTCTTAAAATTCGATATGTTTTGACCTAAATTTTTAAAGGTTTTGGAGTTCATTAGAAAATTAAAGTATAATTATTGCAAAATTTTAAAATATAAAGTGAACCACAAGAAACTCTATTAAATTATCAGACCATAGATAATTTTATTTGAATATTTTTTTTTTTTTTTTCAAAATAATAATTTTAAATTGATTACAAATCAATTAAATTCTATTTTTTTTTTTATAAACATTATTTACTCTTAATCTCTAAAAGCATAAATTTAATTTAATGATCAAGTACTTTTTATGTCCTACATAATATAAGCTTTTCAACATAAAACTAAATAAAATTATAAAAATCCATCGGAATAAATAAAAGTTTAATCATCAATGATCTCATCGAGCCCTAGCAACAATCCCTAAAACTAAAACTTCTAATATGGTATTAAAACAACACAAGAAAATTGGTGAATGCATCCACATAAAATTTCAATATGCAACATAAAATTATCTATTTCAGAAAAAAAAAAAAATTTTTTTTTTTTTTTTGTTGTAAATCACTTTTATTTTCATTTCTTCGAGTTTATCTTAATCTTAAATATTTTTTTTTTACCCTCTTCCTTCCTTTATCGAGTTAGTTCCGATCACATCTGTCAGCTTAGGTTTTTTTTTGTAGTTTTGCATTTAGTTGATGTGTTTTATTCGAACTGAAGCATTGAGTTTTGAAAATTTCTTCATAGTTTTTCCATATAGATTTGTTTAAAATTATAACTCGAAATATGAAGCCACATGATTTTAAGTTGTGTATTGGTGAATTCGCAATATTGGTGAATTATTAATGAATAATTTAAAAAAATATTATATATAGAATAATATTCGCTGCAAAACTAATATGGGCGATATTAAAATTTTAGTATACCGAGACACTTTAAAATACAATTTCGCTTTCTATTAGTAATTAGTATTAAAAATTGATTTGATATGTAAAATATAAAATTAAATTTTATATAAAATTCTTAAAAAAACGTCATGGATTCAATAAGAACTACCCAAATAAATGGCTTCCACTTTAGAAACAAGCAAAGACCAAAAATAAGAGAAAAACATCTGTTCCACCTAAAGTCACACAATAAAGTCATTTTTCTAACACGCTTGAACCATAAAAATTATAGTGACATTGGAATTGGTGAATATAAATTAATAATATGCACGAAAAGAAAAGAAACGTTGCATTAATTTTAGCTTGTTTCTAATAACTTTTTATTAATAACTTTTATAATGTTTATGAATTTATTTCTTGTAAATGTATAAATATAAACTACTAATAACAAAAAGGTTTAAAAGTGAAGGTTAAGCTGCACTATCCACCTGCCGCGTAAGCTAAATTTCACTTTAAGGAAGGCTAATCTTTAAGCATGAACTGAGAAACCAGAAAACAAGTCAAATCGAAGTTTTAGCTCTTGCTATGAAATCGGGTGTATAACTATTACAAATATTAACTCTGACCGAAAATTATAACGTTTAATTATTCTTTATAGACATCTCCAAAATAACTTTCCAATAAAACACACCAAAATTTATGATTTTTATATACCAACAACAACTTTAATATTATGATTTTTATATATACAATTTTTTTTTTTTCGTTAAAGTTTTCGTGGTTTAAAAATTAGGTCATGACGTGATTGAAGATTTTTTTTTTTTTTATGTTTATAAAATATATGATTTTTAGAGTCTTTTAGATATTTTTGTTGTTGTTAGTTTTTGGAAAAATGTTTTGTTTTTGTTGTTATTGTTGTTGCATTATTTATATATATGTATTTATAATAATATTTTATGTTTTAATGATAAAATTGTAGAGTAGTGCATGGTTGAGGGATTACCATTTCGGCTTTTTAAAGTCTCTCTCTCTTGTTTATAACAAGATAGCATATTTCTTTTTAATGTTGTTATGGGTATTTTATTTTCTGTTGCATAATGAAATAATATCGTAAAAAAAAAATATATTAAATAATTATAACTAGGTAAATAAACAAACAACATAAAAATATATAAATATAAATGTATAATAAATATATGTATATATGTATAATAAAAAATTATTTAAATTACATATTAAAAATGTTAATTAATTTTAATTTGATTATGTGCGCCTGTTGAATATTATATATTTTTTTTTTAAATACATGTTTTTTTTAGTAAATAATAAAGAAAAATTGCATTTAGTTTTTTATTAAATTCTTAAAATTTGATTCGGTAGTCAATAATTTATTGATAATACAAAAAATTTTGATCTTTTAAGATGAATCCATAATTATATTAAAAATTAAAATTATATTTTTGAAAAGTTTACAATAATTATTATTTAAAATATCCTAGAAATTATGTTAATGAAGGATTTTCGTTTAGTCTCTCGAACCATGTAATTTTGTGTCTCAAGAAGATAAATTTAATATTAAAATTAAACAACCCAAAGCGAAATGATTTAACTTCCTCAATAATGAATAAATCCTGAAAGGAAAAAGAAGAAATTCCCCAACTAATTTGGGAGGTTTTATTTCATAATGAAAGATAATTAAATAATTTACTAAATTGAAAATGGAATAATTCCACTAAGGTCTTTCTATTTAATTGATTTTATTCCGTTTATATTGTTCAATATAGTGTGTCCTTTTATGCTGTTCATCTACATTGAAGTTAAACAAGTTTTTATGAAATAAATATACGTAATTAATTAATTTCAATTCATATATAAATGAAATCCTTCGACCTTATTGAAAATAGAACGTAAAGTTAAATTTTGGAATAACCGGTAGAGTAACGCCGATTTGACGCTACTCTACCACTACCACTAACTTAAACGTAAAATAGTTTTTGCTTAAATGAAAAGAATATTTGCAGTTTATTTAGAAGGTTTACTTATCTTACAAATAATATTCTGCAGACATATATAATACATATATATAGTCAAAATAGCGATGATAATATCGTGCCAGCAGATCACTTATAAAATTCTTATTAAATGGGAAAATAGTAAACTCATGATTCGGAAATCAAATTTAAAATTTTATCGAATCAGTATCCCAAAAATCATAAAATCGATCAAATTTGATTTCTATAAATTGATCGAGATAAAAGAAATAAAAGATGAAATCAAAATGTGATTCCGCTCAAAATTTGAGTTGAGCTTTCTTCTTTCTATAGTTATTATTTATGTGAATAATTTCTCATTTAGTTTTCTGGTAGCTATAGAAATACTACAAAAAATATTAGTTAAATGGTTTTACCAGCTTGTCTTCTCATCCTTTGTTTTCAATTCTCATCCTTAAATATTTTATCATCTTCAATTATAATTCTTCAAATGGAGCTAGAAAATATATGCGATAATTTTTGATATTTTATAATATAATAGCTATACCAAAGTCGAATAATTCCACTAACTACAACTAGAAAGAACTGTTACCAACGCTAACTTATTAACAAAATTGATTATGATAATTAATATTTCTTTGAAGATTTAATTTTGCTTATAATTATTTAATTATATATGAAATAAATATGAATTTATTTCTATTTTTTTTTCTGGAGCTTTCATGAAGTCAATAAGTTTACTTAATTTTGATTACATATTTTATATTTTTTAATTTTTTTTTTTTCAAATTTCTATAATTTATGTTTCTAAAAAAATTTAAATTTGAATACATTATTGACGATAGGAATTTCAAGGATTGTTTATTTGTCGCACTTTTAAATAAATATAAAATTTATCAATTTGTTTAAATATTAATAATAATTTTAAATTTAACATATTTTTAATTACAACTGTGTTAATATTATGAAAAAAACATGAATGTAAATTAAAAAAATCAAAAAAAAAAAAAAATCTATATAAACAAAATTTTGTATTTTTTCTGGAGCATCTGATTAAAAAAAATGTGTTTATCATGATCATTGCAATAATTATTTTTATCGATCGTTTCTGTTAGTTTTTCTTGAACAAAAATTCAATTAAAAACATTTTATTAAAGTAAATATAAAAAAAAACTGATTTTTTTTTTATATAATATCTGTTAAATTTATTTTACATAAATTGAAAAATAACAACAAAAAATTAATAAAAAATAAATAAATGTTGTAAAAAATTTTCGTAATAATTTTTTTTTTTTTAATTTAATGACAAATTTGAATGATTTATGATAAATTTATGTTTTGTTATTTTGACATTTTTGCATCCATCTCACACACAGTATGAAAATATTAAATAATTTTTGGAACTATATGATAAATTATAAATCTGTCACCTAATATTGATAAAATATAATTTCAGTTTAGAAAAATTAAGTTCAAAAATCATACTGGGACGTGTGACCCTTCGTGACAAACAAACCTTTAAGTAGAATTTTGTATTGATTATAAATTGAATTTGAAAATTTTTATTTTTAAAACGTTTAATAATTTTTGTAAGCTCATTAAATTTATTTAATAAAAATATTAAGATTTAATTATTATATGGGGTTAAGTGAAGAGATTCCAGGTACGATATATCTTAAATTTCAGTTTAATTTCGCAGCAGGCGCGCAGGTCTTTCAACCTGAGTTCAAATTATGCGAAAACCTAGACTAATTCTACTTTAATTGCTATTTTGAAATAGTGAAGCTTTACGGAATTGAAAATTGTAGATTTTTTCATATAACTTGCCGAAAGTTCTACGAAATATCTTATTTAAGTTGAAATGATGGTACGGTAATGTCTTATATGTGTTATTTCTATTAATAAAATTTTGTCCTTGTCTGTAGGGATATTGCCTCTTGTGGAATTTCCAGTATTCGGTCGCTTGAATTAGCTGGCTCGACCTTTCAAATTTATAAAACATAAATTAGCTTGCTAGCAACCAAATTTCGAAGAGTATAAATATGTTAAAATTGTGTTATTTGTTAATTTTTAGATTTAGATTTTGTTACAATTCAAATTTGTTGAAATTGAGAAATCAGTCAATGTACAACTTGGATGACTCTTTAACTAAATAACTAAATTTTCTTATAAATTTTGACATTTGATATTCAATTTTATGTAAATCTACTTAAACAAAACATTAAAATTTAAAATATAAACTTGTAAAATATTAAATTTTCTTAATCTTTCAGTCGGTTCTCATATTGTGTCACAGATTTTTTTTTTATCAATCAGAAAGAGTGAAAGTTTATCTGCTACTCATGATTCACGACGACTGATCTATATGTATAATTTTTTGAGGCACAGTCACAATTTTTACGTCTGATAAATTAATATTTGAACGATATACGGATTCGTGACTGAAAATAAGCCTTAATATAAATTTTAACTGAAATCGGAAATATAATTCCAAAAAAAAGAATCAATTTCCATCATTTTTGTAATCTAAATAGAAAAATAACAAAAATTTTGATATTTTTATTTCAATGTATGAAATGTACAGAAAATATATTTAGATTGAATTAAAAGAGTCTTCCAACAAAACATACAGCAACAAAAACTTCACACTTTATTAGAGCCCTAAATTTAGGTCAACTTTTTAACCACTACAAATATATAATCTCAATTTGTATTTCTGTATTTGAATAAAAATTAGTTTGGGCGCTTTTAAAAAAAATTAAATTAAAAACATAAAAAATTTTGAATGGATTTTTATGTGATATCATAAAAAAATATGATATAAAATTTATGTTTTGTAGAGAATTTAGTAGAAACACTTGTTAAGCTTTTTATTGACAGTTTCTCTGATAAAACAAACCAGTATTTTAACTGATGATCAAGTTGATTTTTAGGCCCTTTTTTCCTATTAAATACTTGATTGGTTTAAATATTTTTGCGTAACAAGTTGTAATTAATGACCATGCCCTTCCGTAATGTCCTCGGAATTATTTTTTACTATACACTCTTCCTGGATTGATGAAATTTAGGTATTTTTTTTTTTGGCAAAAATTTTTGGTAGAATATGTAGTAGAATATACCAATCAAAATTTGTGTATGATAAAAAAAAAATTATCTTAAAGTAAATCTGTAAATCTGTAAAGAAAATTTTTATTTAAATTTTTCCGGAAGCTTAACATATAATATGATAACGGTCTGAAAACATATAATAACAGTTTATTAGTTTGTATATTGTAATTATTGCTCATCAAAATTTGTTAGAAGTTAAGATCGCGAAGGGCAATTTTCTGGTTTTTTTGAATTTTTGTATATTTTCTGTATAAGATTTGAATGAATTTTGTGAACCTGTTTTTATTTTTATGTAATATGTTATTAAATGCGTTTTTAGTTAAAATTCTTTTGTAGGTTTTGTGCTTCGAGATTAAATTAATTTGTCCTCAGAAATAGATAAATAAAATTTTTTATTTATAAGTTTTAGACGAATATTTTAAGTAGTATTGGCTCTGTTATTTTGGACTGTTAATTATGCTTTAGTGTATTTTAGTTGATTATATTATACTAGTTCATATCAATTAACACTTTTTCAAATTTATATGATTTTTTTTTTTTTTGGGGAATTTTAAATTGAACATTCTAGGTTAGATTAAATTTTAGGTTTCTACAAATTTATATATTTAAACAAATAATATTTTAATTGATTATAAATTTACTTGTTATGAATCAGTTCCTCATCAAAAATATAGTTAATTAAAACAAATTAAATTTATATTAATTTATATAAATAAGTATTAAATATAGTCCAAAACTAAAATTTAATTACAATATTGTACAATAAAAATCTAATAAATATTAATATAGTAACTAAAAACCTGTGAATTGTTGCTGTAAATCAGGAAGAAATGATTGATTAAATTATAGAACGGTTTTAACACAGAGTGCTAAATATCAGCATAAATAAAAAAGTGAATTTATAGCCTGAGATATGTTTCATTTAGTTTGCCTAAAGTCTTCATGAAATCTTATTCATATATGATATAAACGTCAAAAGTAACACTGTATAATTCGCATAAACAGAAAAAAATATGAGAAATGAGATGAAGTAATATTAACCTGTGTTTAAAAAATGTCTTTTAGACTGTATAATTTGCACCACATAAAGAGTACGACATACAACATAAATATAAAGTTAGTATATAACTAGTTAATAAGTTCACTCAGTTTTAGCTTCTACCCTCAAGCAATATAATTTTTGTCCACTCTTTTTCAATCCTTGCAATCAGTCGAGAAATTTAGTTTCAAAAATTATGAAATTTGATAATGGAAAAATGAAAAAAACAAGGTTCAGGATTGAATTAAATATTTTCAAGTTCAGAGCTGGAAATTATATTTTATTACACCTAAAATATATAAAACGACATAATGAAATATATGCTCAAATACAGATCAATTATCAACCCTGATTTTTGCTTGTCCTTTAGTTTAGAATAAAAATTATGTTATATTTTCATAGTTTAAATTTTAAATTATGATTATTTCAATTAATTCTATACTTCCATATACCATCAATTTAAACAGTATTGCATAAAATTAATTATTTAAATAATAATTTCATTTATAAATTTCTTTTCTAATTAACTATGCAATTGAAAACTTAATCCCCAGACATTTAATTACAAGCAATTTTATAAGCTATGTTTAATTAAACCTTTTATTTTGTATACTCTCTTTTCATTCAAAGACCTTCACCATTGGATATCCAAGAAGCCGACGAAATTATGTTAAATCGAAATAAATCTAAATTTAATTTACTTAATTAACTTATATATATATTTATGTATATATATATACCAAAAGATACAAACATTTATTTTTACTTTTCGGAATTTATTGTATTTTTTTCGTTATACGGAAAAACGCCCGCATAAATTTATTTAATCTTAGAAAATAATATTTTTTTACATTATTAAATTTACCAAAAATACAAAAAAAGTTCCGTACCACATCAGTTCGCAGTGGGCCACTAGGTTTTGGGTGCGGGCTTAAAGCATATAAACATATAAACTTTTTTATGCTTACGCACATCTGCAAACTTTTAATAACAAACTATAGAAAAAAATTTATAAAAAATATTCCATTGCATTTAAATATATAAATTATAATTGTTTTTTTGTAATTTTTAATTGTATTAGTTAGAAAACACCATAAATTTTCATTTGTATGCAACAGATACTTCCACCAATACAAAGAAAATTTTTATAAAGGGCACTTGGATTCTCATGTGATAAATTTGTTATCGCAGACATTTTTTTTTTTTTTTTTTTATATTTTTTTAAATAGAACAAAATTTTTTATATAATTTTTTTTTTTTTTTGAATAGAAAGTGAAGTTATGATGCGCATTTTGGCCTAGTTTAATTTTTGGGTGTTTGTAGGTTGGATGAATGCGGGGTGGATTATAAGGGCAGTACTTTACATAGATTCGTTTATGTGTTAGGGCGGATGATCGTGTAGTCGAACTACAGAAAAACAAAAAACAAAAAATATGTTTAAGAAAAAAAAAATTTTAATAAATTTTTTTGGGAAAATTAGGTCACATTCATCACTTTTACTTCTGGATGTTATAAGTTTTTCTTTAAAAAAATCATTTTACATAATATATTTACAATGCTCTAAATCTAAATCTTTATGTATTTGTATATAGATTGTATTTATTTTTTGTTGTATTAAGAATTTAGAATTAAATTTTTTTTATGTTTTTTTGAAGATAATAATTTTATGTTTGATGCCCTTTAGTTTTTGTAGGGCGAATATTTATAAAAAAAATTTCGTTCTTTTTTAGATAGTTTTTGAATATATTTTGGGAAAATTTTGTCAAAAAAAAAAAAAAAGGTTTTAAGTTGAATAGAAAATAAACATATATATTTATTTTATGGTAATTAATATGTTCAATTGAAAAAAGTTATGATTTTATGATTGTTGACGAGATAAGATTTTTGTTAAGTATTTTTTTTTTTCGGTTCTATATGATTTTTAAAGAATTGTTGAAAGAAATTTTTTATGATTAGATTTTCAAATTTTAACTTAAGAATTTAATTGATAATTCAAAATTGATGATTGATCTTAAAACATTTATTTTTCATTCTAATTGATTGATGTTGATTAATTATAGTTACTTAATATTTTTGTTGATTTTTTTTGCATTTCTTTTAGTTTGCAAGTAAAAATTTCATAAAATTTGTGATTTCTGTAGTTTTCTTACAGAATTTTCTAATAAACTTGACATAAATTTCTAATTGAATTTAATCTATTTACGTTTTGGTTGATACTCTGATTATATATAAGTTTATGAAATAAAAAATCAATTTAATACAAAATTTTCTACTCATATTTTAATCACAATTTCGGTATAGGCTTCTAATTTTGTAATGAAATATATTTAAATTATAGAACCTTAGAAAGTTGAATAATTTTCTTTAAATTGAAAAGTTTCAACTGAGAAATTTCAATTATAATAATAATAAAATTGATTCCACATTTTTAAGCTTCTTAATAATAGCCCTAAAATATTTTATGAAATACAAATAATAATAACAACTAAAAATTTATTGTGAATGGTTTTTCCCTATATAATTATGACCTAAATTTTTAATAATTTAGTTTTTAGATAAACTAATTTTTTTTATTACAATATTATTAAACTTTAAAATATTAAATTTTTTTTTTTTGTAATCAAGGTTCAGATAATAAAATGTATAGCTCTGATTTGGTACCAAAACTTGAGGTCTTAGAAGTTTCATTTTAAAATGAGATAAAATCGAACTTTTTTTAGACTTTATTCATAAAATAATTTTGATGATTCAAAAATAAAATTCGGTTTCGTTAGTTTTTAAAGATCAAAAATATAAAAATTATTATTTTTCTATAAATATGTAAAATTTAAGAGAGTAAAATTTTTTTTTATTAATTTATAATTTTGTAATAATCTTCAAAATATTCCTTAAAAAACCCAGAAAAAGTTGCTTTTATCTTCAAATACCAAAAGTTTCACTTTCAATTGTTGAAGTTTATAGTTAAAAATACGTGCAGACATTATAGTTAAAAAAATGCGTGTCTATAATGTGTTAACACCAAATTGCTTAGAAAAAAGGTTTACTTATATAATGGTAAACTTTAATACCCCCGCCCCCTCTTTAATAACTGCCCTTTCCCTTTTATATAACGTACGTATATCGTATACAATGCAAGTTTTTGTTATATTTCTGTATTTTTGGTCTATTGTCATAAAAATCGCGCAACTGTCATGACATCTGACAAGATCACGGTTCCCTTTTTGGTGTGTACAAACCTTTATAAAGCAAAGGGATTGTTAAAATTATAACATTATGTTGTCTTAAAAGTATGAAATTAAAATTATTTAAAATGTGTTGTTACACATTTGTAATTTATGTATATATTTTCAAAATGGCGGACATTAATTTTTAAATATAACTAAGGAAAGGGAGAAATGAAATATTGTTGTGGATTTCCGAGTGATCACTTTATCAAAAAGTAGTTGCAGCTTAGGAAAAGATTTGTTCAGTTGGCATCAGAATACGTGGGATTACGATTTCAAAATATGGAGATCCTGTCGACATTAATATTATTTGTATAAAGCTGTATTGGTTCATCTTTCAGGGAAGCAGATGCACAGATGCACTCCTGTCAATTCCGGGGATTACGTATCATACTAAAAACAAAACCGTGTGGTAAGCCTATCACAGCAACATTAATTTATTGAAAATATTATGAGGCTGTACAATGAGTCTATAATTAAAAGCCTTAGGATTCACATCCTTTTCAATGCTCTGTTCTTTTCTTTCAATCCATTGAAATTGGAACTAATGAAACTAATGTCAATGTTTATATTTTCACTGAAATCATTACGAAATATGCTAAAAACTTACAATTCATTAAATAACAATAAAAATCTCACCTGAATGAATTGATCTAGTATAACACTTTCAATGAGCTTAATACTAAATATATTTTATCTATTTAATAAAATGCGTATGCCTCTGAAAAATAAACACAAATATAATCGAAAAATTATTTATGTTTTTATGCTGTATAAAAAAAATATCTTTTTTGACAACAACTTTCCCTTTGGCCCCCATTCATCGATTCGATACGCATTGTGAATTGAAAAGCGAAATTAATATAAATATATATATAAAAAAAATCAAATTTGGTGATTTTTAGTATATTTGTTTCTATAAACTTTTTCGTTGCATTAGCTTTTCGCTGTCTCACTTCAGCAAATATAAAAGTTTACGCTAATTTACTCCCAAAAAATAAAATAAAATATTTTTGATGTGAATAAATTTTATTTGTTTTATGTTTTAATCGCAAACTCTGAGACAATAAAACTTTCGTTTTTGATTTTATAATTTTTGCATGTTTTTCGTATTATGATCAAAAAATATTTTTATTTTGGGGAGTTTTAGTTTTTTATGTTGGTTGTTTTGTAAACCAAATTAAAACAATATTATTTTTTATATATGGTCTTATTTTGTCGAATTTTGTCTGATATTATTTTCAGTTTCCAGGGAAATGATTTTTGGCGTGTGTCTAATTAGACGATGCAATTAAGAGACCATATCAGTGGTGAATGGTTGATGTGGATTTCAGTTAATTAGTGTATGAAGATAATTTCGTTATTAATGTAATGTAATAAAAAAATTGTGACGAGTTTAAAAATGAATTTTAATGATACATTTTTTTTTATGTAATGGTTCATGTATGGAAGGTTAAATTTGGAGCAGATTAGTTAAATTAGATACTATATTATATCTTGAATTAGTAAACGAAATCAATTCCATTAATACATTTAGTTAGAATTTTGGATTTGCGTAAATTTACGAAAGATTTGTTTGTCATAAAGAAAATTGAAGTTTAGTGATGTAAATTTGTAATCACTAAATTCATATGTAAAATCTCTAAAATTTAAAAATTAAGATAATTTTAAAAGTAGTATTTTATACCGAAAAACACTTTATATGAGAGACATTATTATATAAAATATAGTTCTGATTAAGAATCGCCTTTTCGAATAAGAATCATTTTTTCTATCATACTCTCACATCAGAATGACTTTTTTTTTTCGAAAAAAGTCATTTTGTTATTTCGTCATTTCTCATTCTTTTTTCATCATAATCCAGTTACTGGACAAGTAAAATTAATCCATTAAATTTAATATTATAAGAAATTAATTATTGCCATTCTAATTTTGAAAATATATATCAGCTCTGTATTATTTTATGCCCTCAAATTCAAATTTTAAACAATTATCTCCATTTGGCACTAAAAACTGATTGAAGGTTACTTCTAAAAAATTTTTAAAAATTTATACTAGAAATTTATATTTAAATTAACAAAAAAAAAAAAACAATTATTTAAATATTTTAATTTAAATTTAATTTTAAATTAAAATGAAATTGCTATTATAATTTGTAGTGTAATTTATTATTCTAAAATCATTTTTATATATATGAGAATTCAATTAATTTTAAATGATCCTTAATATAAATAAATTATCACTGCTCTAGCCAAAAGTGAAAAACAAGTGCAAAAACTAAGTAAACCAAAACGAAAAAAATATAAATGTAAATAAATTGTAATGCCTATTTGACTAAGACAGAAGCGATAAAACAATCTAAAATCATTCTAGAAGATAATTTTTTTTATATCATTTCTTATGTCGGAATCATAATGATACTGCAACGCAAAGCATCGCAACTGTTTTCTTACTTTTGCCCTGGATTCGTAATGACATATGAACGAAACTGAACTCAAAGCCAAAGCGAGCACGAAGGTTTTAAAAGTATTTTGAATTCATAATGGAGTTAATTCATGTATTTACAGTGTAAACAAAATTTTATTTACAGCGAATATCAAATCAGATCCAGCTGACATAAATTATGAATAATAAAGTTTTTGAAAAGATATAAATTTTAAGCGGGTAATAAAATAATAAAATATTAATTTGACATTTCACAACTTTTATAATCGTAAAAATTGAAAGTTTGGCAACTTTAGTTTAAAGTTCATAGTTCAGTTGCGTTTATTTTATGTTGCTGACGTTGCATTGGGAATAGAAGTATTTTTAGCATATAGTTTAACTTTGTAAATTTGAGGTCAGTTGCGTTATTATGAATCCAGCGTTGTAAAATTAAAATTTGTATTTACTTTTGCATTATAAATGAAAGGATTGTTTTCCTATACATTTTAACTTATTCTGCGTTTCTTTGCGTTACGTATGGAAGTAAAATTAGCATTATGAATACGGTATTAAACCCATATAATATTAGAGTATTTAATACTTTTTTTTTTATCAAAAATTACGATTAGTATGAAACTTATTTATGATACCCATGGCAATAAAAATTATTCGTTTAAATTTATAATTAATTTAATTTTTTCCCTTTGTATAAAATTTTTGGTTAAGAATTTTTCAATATTAAGCGCCGAAATTTATTTTAATCGCAATTAGACCTCTTGACAGTGGAACAGAAGAAAATATTTTTTTTAGAAAGTAGAACTATATTATTTGATTTTGTTTGCCAACTTTTTAAAATTAGCCACCACCTCCTGATTTCATTGTTTAGCTAAATAAATAAATAAATTAATAAGATCTTAATTAAGATAATATTTTATGATATTTAATTAAGGAACTAACTAAAGTCTACAATTATATTAAAAATTATTTATTTAACTAATTGAGAGTTTGCTTACGTATAGTTATTTGTATTTCTATATAGATTTGTAGAACTTTATATTTATTTATTTGCAATTTAATAATTTTTTGGTGTTTAATTGTCATTTTTCAAATAATAGTTCATTCCCAGCATTAAATTCTGAGAGTTTATTTAAAAGTAAGAACTTGTAAATCAAATCAATAATGTATTAGTAATAATTTAACGAATAATCGATCCGTCAATGTCAATTTAAACTAATTTGCTGCTGCTTTAACAAAATATATTTAATATAATATAATTTTTATATAATACAAAATTTTCAATAAAATAATGAATTATTGTGTAATAACTTTCTTCAGGACTTCAAACTGTATTCAATTTATTTTTGTACTATAGCTTTCTAAAATTTGAACTCTATTTCGATCATCAAAACTCATTTTAAATAAATATATAGGATATGAAATTACTTTTAAATGAATTATGTTCTGGAAAAGGTTAATTTAAAAAAGCTGCCAATTATAACTCAGAGTTTTATACCTCCCATAGGACCAGCTAGAATTGCCGACTTATTTAGGTTTTGAGAAAATTATAGAAATGTTTCCCAATACGTTAACGCCAACGACAAAGTAACAAGACCTTACCTTAAATATTCCGAATTTTATGGGTTGTTATACTAATATTGAAAATTCTGAATTTCACTCCACCTTCAAAATAGATGGTCTATAAAATTCAGGATTCAGGGTTAGTTTTTATGAATAAGGTGTATAGTATAATAATGAGAAAGTAATTTCTCATTTACACAATCTCACTCCCGTGGACGGGTTGCTATTTCATTTGCAAAAATATACTCTTACTATTTTCTGTGATTTTGAAAGACTGTAACATTTTTTTATCTAATAACCAAGCTACAAGATTCTAGCTACAACACATCAATCTATAATATCTAAATTTTATAACCACTATAAATTTTGAAAGTTTCCAACCAATACCCTAAAATAAAAAGGATTAAAAATACTGGGTTGATTTTCATGGATACGGTGTATAATAAGATTCTAACTAAAGTAATTTCTCATTTTCTTTATCTGAACCTTGACTATACCGTCATGCTTCATATATTCTATTATGTTATATAGATATGAAACAAAAGTAAAATATGTAATCCTAAAACTCTTCAAAACTAGTTTATAATATTGAAAACTTGAATATTTATTGAGAGTTTATCAAACAAAAGTAAATTTTAATTGAACACAAAATGTATGTAAATAAAGAATTTGTTGCAGAAAGTATAGGAAATAAATATTTTTAGAAATTAGCAAACACTTTATAATGTAAAAAGTTTTTATCGTAATTTTTAGCTTAATTCTTATCAAACTTAAATTTAGACGTAAGCAAAGCAAAATCCACTTAAAAATTTTGTATGCAATTCGACATGTCAAATAATACATAAAATTAAATAATATTATCAAAAAAGATATAAAATTAAATAATGATATCATTAAAAAAATCGCACATGTCATTAATAAATGTCAATTGAACAATTATTTATCTAAGTTCGCACAAAGTAATTTAATTGCACTAATAATAAAATTATTGCAAAGAAAATTATTACGTTGCAAAAATAGAACAAATTACATAAAAAATGTTGTTTTAATTATTTTACGATCATAAAATTTCTTTTATTACGTCGTTATCAAAATTTAAAGAATTGAAAATTTAATTCAAATTTTTTAACTAGCAATAATAATTATTTTTGGGTACTTAAGAATTATTGTACTCTAATTGGGTTGAAGTACTAATTCTTTGTGGATAATTTACAAATGGAAGAAGGAAAGAAATATTGTAATTTGAATTATAATATATTAGTTAATTTATCTCAGAATTTAAGAATTGTAGCATTTCCAAATCAAGTTTTCAAGTATAAAGAATAATTGTAGTTAGTAAAACACTAATTCGAATTGAAAACACATCTAATTTAATTTGGAAAATGGCCAACTTGACTTTGTTGGACAAAGAACTAACAGACAGCAATGGAAATATCTTAAAGTAAATTTTGGTAAGTTTCTAGCTATTGGAAATGCTTCACAATTTTATGTAGCTAGGAAAATAAGTTATGATACGACAATTAGGATTGTCGTATTACTTCTCGTTTCAAGTGACAACATTGAATTGGTATTATGATAGTTGGTTTTCGATGTTTGTTGATACTACCAACTTTTGTACATCCAACAAACTTAAAAAATCGTATTATGTAAGATATTTTGAACCGCCTAAAGTGATGAAATTTGTAAGCAGTACGACAAGGAAATTGTTAGTAGAATTTTTAATATTTAGGTTTAATTTAATTTAAATGCTTTGCTTTAGGTATGGAAAGAGATTAAGGGCAAATAAACAATATATTAGAGGAAAAGTAAATGGTCTTCTCTATTTTGTCCTATGAGGATGTTGTGAATCAGAAAGAGTTCAAGGTTTGCATAGAACACAATTAATTGATCAAAAAAAAGAAAAAAAAAAAAAAACTGAGTTAAATAAAACCAACGTTTAATGCGTCCAGCTATGGTCAGGTTTGCGAAGTTTTAAAATCGACCTTGTGGGTGTCTTAAAGCTTAAATAATACCAAAATATAATCGACACGAACTCTAAAATGAGACGCTACTTCAAGTGATACGACAATTATAATTTGGGGTGAATATGAATTCAAAAATTAATCAAATGTTTAATATTTTTTATTTTTTAATATCTACACCTTTTTATTACGTACTCCGCCCTTTTCAAAAAAATTTTGCCATTGCGCCACGTCTGATTTTTGATTTGTAAATTCGCTTTAACAATTTTTAAGCTATTATAATTATAAATTAACACACTTCATAATTAAATGCTATTAATTTTCACTAAATATTGTACGATTCTTCTATGATCTCAGTCTCTGTACTGTAGCAATAAATGAGAAATTTACAGGTAAAATCAAAATTAATGATTTTAGTGCAGTTGCAGTCCCTTTGACTTGAAATGTGAATTTATATGTTTGCATATAAAAAAAACTCTTTCAAATCTTAATTATGGGCTGTGGCACGAATTGTCGGAATTTTTATATGAATTTAACAAGGGACTGTGCAAAATATATTTTTCTGATCTCGCAAATTACAAATAATTAGCATAACAACAATAAAACTGTCGCAGATTGAAAGACTAACAAAAACAAATCATTTTGAATTTAGTGGTCTTTTATATACATAAAACAGATAGTTGGCAAAATACCATCTTTTTTAATCAACAATAATTCTATGTAAAGATTTATGTAAAAAGATTTCTTGTTTTTTTTGTAATTTTTTTGGCTACAAAATTATTTGATAAATTTTTGTGAAGTATGTATAAAAAAAAATATTTAAGATGGCTAAAAGTACAGTGATCGTTTAATGATAACACGGCGTGGTTTTTTTTTGAAAATAAGATTATTTGCAGATCAATGCACAGAGATAAATTAATTATTAGGTTCACAAGGAAGAAGAATTATATATTTTTTTTTTATAATTTTTCATATCGATGGCAATAACTCATAACCTCGTATGTGAAAACAAAAATATTTTTTTTTATGCAGTAATCTTTTAAAATATTTTGTTTAGGCCACAATTATTGCAAAGTTCATTAAAAACGCGTTAAAATAAAACTTGTAACTCATAACTTTAGTTAGAAGCTTGCCACAACTTATTTTTATTTAAAAGTAATATAGCTTTTTATATCTCCTATAAAACTTGCAAAAATCACATATGCTGTTATAATTGTTATTATCGATATGTAAAGTATATATCGAAGTGTGAGAAGTGAATTGTCGTAACTGCAAAAATCAAGTTCCGAGATAAATTAATGTGAAGTTTTTTTTAAATTTTTAAGGACGCATTAAATGCATGTATCTCAAGAAATAATTTTGTAACTCCAATAAATTAATGCTCTATTACAAAGGTGCATTACTTAGCTATCTAAAACAATATTTAATTACTTTGGTCTAACATAAAATAAAGGGATTGTTATAGTTTAATTTAGTGATGCACGAAAAACTTTACGACAATTTAATTTTGTATTTAAATCTATGGAAAAGTAAATTTTGTTCTAGATACAACAATTTATTTTAGACCACAAAATGTTGTATAGTTAACATACAATAATTAGAAGTTAATTTATTTGTATAGTAATTTATTTTTAAATTTGTCGTATCAAAAAGATACAACAATTTGAATATTACATAATAATGAAATATATAGTAAAAATTTGTCCCTACAGTATGTAATACAACATTTTGCAATTTATAGGATGTACTAATCTACAACATTTTTGATAAATACAACTTACAACAATTTTGAATTTCAATTAAAAAGTAATCAAGATATTTTCAGACCAAAACCGTCTGAACACAAGGTGATAGATAATTAAATTCTCTATCTTCCTATATCAGTACTCTCAAATTGACGTATCTAACGCTTACGACAATTCGCTTCTAGCACGACGATATATAGATTAAATAATTTCGGAGAGTTATGGAATAACTATGAATTATTGTGATGGATAAGTAGAAAATTTTATTAATTATTTTGTTAATCGATTTTAATAAAATTCTGAATTACATAAAATATAATCTTTGCAAACATTTCTAACATTTTCTATACAAATCAAATAGTTTAACAAACTCCGAGTTTTAATGTTTATTTTCAAAAATTTCTTTCATTTATATTTAACATTTTGTTTTCAGTGTAGTTAATTAATCATTAATTTCTTCCTTAATTTTCAAATAAAAATCTCTTTTATTTGTGAACATATAATAATTTTTCTACTACACTTGAACATGTAATCAAAATTTATGTTTTATATCAATTTTGCTAAGTGTCAACTAGATGAGGACAAAATTTTATTATGAATCATGTATAGTTTGACATTTGTTAGCCAAAAAAAGATTTAGACTGTGCTAGGACATGAGTTTCTATGTAGTAAACATGAAATTAGATTTCTTTGTTTTGTTTTATTATGGTTGGCAACGATTTATGGGTAATAGACGATGTCTGCCTGGACATTGAAAAATTAGTAATTTGGTTCAAGAATGTTTTTGTTTGTATTTTAATTATCTGTACAGATATTTGTAGTTAGTGAAGGTTTACTTACTCTATGTGTTAATCTTAATATTATATTTATTGAGTAGTACCTAAAATTTTACTATGGATTTTATAATTTAAATTAATGTTATGCTCTTGATTATTAAGTACAAAATAAAAATCTTTAATAATTTAATGTTATAATTACCGTATTAATATATTTTTTATTACTTTAATGTTATAATAACAGATTAAAAAAAAAAAATATTATATAATTTAAAATTTAAAATTTATATACAAATCATTCCAGAGTAGTCTATAAAAATTTGTGCTAAGTCATTGAAATGAAATTTATTGTGAAATAATTTTAGGGCTACTTTAAAAGTTTTACAAATTATTACAAATTTTGGATATAAACCGCCCTAAACTGTATTTTATATAGTGCAATTGAATTGAACCGTAAATTTCAATAAAATATGATATAAAAAATAATGTTACAATTTCAAACAAAAAATTTACTAAAAAAATATCATTTTTTTATGTTGTCTTTAGGGAACAAATTCAGTTAAAATATCTGTTTAGCTAGCGACCTGCAAGAGCATAAAATATTAGGTGAAAAGACTAATTAATTTTAAAATTATATAATTGATTATTATAAAAGAAATATTTTTATTAAAATTATTATACTTTCAATAAAAATAATTAACCCATTTTTGTTTTAAAAACTGTCTAGTATTTTATATATTATATAAAAATATGTATTATGATAATACATAATTATGTAGATATTATGTTGAATCTTAAAAAAATATCATATATTTTTTTCCTAGCATGCATGACAGATTTTTAGGTTATATAAAGATAAGTTTAAATGATTTTTTGTAGTGTATAGAGTAGAAAGTGAAAGGAATTTTGTATATTGTAGAAATTAATTTAACATTCATAAAAATCAAATCGTTGGGATTATCCTTCTCAATCTGTTTTATCTTCATAGCTGCATTACAAAGTATTGTTTATTTGATTGAGTAAACATAAATCAAATTATGATCTAAAATATATTCTTAAGTGAGGGCTAGATAGTTTCGATCAGTTCAGTAGTTTATATTCGTTCAGTAAAATTTCAAATTTGACGTCTTCATATATTTTGAACAAAATAATAATATTGCAATCGATTTAAAAAAATAATAATATTGCAATCAGTTGCAATCGATTTTTGCTCTATGTATTTAACTAGTCGAATTGAATCGAATCGAAATTGAACTGAACTGATAGAAACTATGTAGCCAACAAATTATGAATAACAAATTAGAAAAGCCTAGAGATAATATTGAAAAGATTTATGGAATAGTTGAATAGTGTTTTACGGAACAGAGGTGAAAGATGAATCCTTTGATATCCAGAGTTGCTTAAATTGAGCTCGACCAATAAACTGTTGGATTTCTTTTTTGTATAAAATATCCAATGGTTAATCGATGTTATATAGCACGGAATCGGAAATGGGAAATTATCCTTAACTTTGGAATATAAAATTAATTCTTATTATTATGTAAAATGAAAAATATTTTATTAATTTTATATAAATAATTTTGAATTTATCGAGTTAATTAAAAGCCTACACGCCGTTAATCTATCTATAAGTTTATTAATTGTTTAAAATAGTTTATAAATATGTTTTTGAGAAATTCATAATCAATTTTTATATATGGCAATTTTCATATAATAAATAACATTAAATACAAAAATATATTAAATTATACTTTAATCAGTTATTTAACAATTTGGTAGGCGCGCGGTAATCAAAAGTTATATATTTTTTTTATATAAAAGAAAACGCTTAACATTTTACCTTAAGACATGATATAGAAAACAGTAACAATATACGTCAACTATGAACGCACAGTTAAAAATTAAAAACTTTCACTTTCCGGCCAAACCTTCATAATACAAAAGAAGTACGCGCTTAGAGTATAGATTTTTAATTTTTTGTGAATTTCGGAAGATAAGCTTACAAATTTTCTAGAGGTTTTTGAAATCGTTGGTTAGGAACGTTTTTAATAATATTTCTTAAAAAAAAAAAAAAAAAAATTTAATAACAATATTTTTATATTGATTATTAATGCGTTTCAATTACAGTAGGGAATTAAGTTAAGTAAAAAGGGCTCATAAAATTCCAAAAACATCAAATATAAATTTTATATCATTAAAAATAATCTTTTCTTTTTTGGGGGGGAAGGTAATTTTAAGGTTTTTCTTAGGATTATTAGTGAAATAATCTAATAAATTTTAATGAATATTTTTAAGCTCTAAAAGTGCATAGACAAATATTGGGCTCGTTATAAAAAAAAGTAGGTTACCAAAATATTTAAATACCTAACAACAGACTAACCTCATTATTTAAGGCAAGATTTGAACATGTCATTTAAAACTATTAAAGGTTTTTCTTTATCTGATTTGATTTCCTCTTTTTAAAGGGTGTGGATTTTATTTTGGTTTTTGGGGAAATTATTTATAATATCTAAAAAGTAATAAAAGTTTCAATTTAAATCAGCTTTTTGTGTATTTTAAGTACAATTTTCAAGAACTTTCGGATCCGTTTTATATTGTTGAAGGGTTACGGTCAGGGCTGTTCTCTGCTGTCAATCAAATTATAAATTTTTATATGAAATTTGAAGATCATTTCTGGATTATTCCGGCGATATTAATTTATTAAGTATCAGAATCTAAGTTGACTAATTTATAATAAATATTACATTGTACAAGGACCGTAGTTAGCATTTAATGATAACAATTGTTTCACTATTGGCAAACGCCATTTGCTAGTTAAAATTAATGGTTCTTCACTTCAGATGGATAGAGAAGGGATCCAAATAAACTTAGTAAGTCAAAACTGTAATAGAAGAAATCGATATCATTAGAAAGATTATACGATTTTACGATGGAAAGATTATACGATTTCTGAGTTCTGATTCGGAAAAAAATTGCACTGTTTTTTTTTATATTATTTAATGTGGTAATTACGACAGATTTTTATAGGTCTCATATGTTGCACCTATATGAAAGTCTGTCATAATTACCACATTAAATAAATTTTTAAAAACTACTACAATTTTTAATTTGACAATTTTTTCCTACAACTTAACTCCAAAACATTTTTAAAAAGGAAATTTACTTTCAATATTGAATAACCCAGGGAAAAATTCATTAATTTCATAAAATAAACTTAACAAAATTTAATTTTTTCTAAAAATATAATATTTTATTTTACTTTTGATAATTATTTTTAATTATCAATTTTTTTTTTTTTTAATAATTGTATACAAACTGATTTTTTAACATTTTCCTTTAATATAATTATTTTATATTATTTGAAGAAACTCTAGAATTATACAAAAATTTACAAATTTTCCATATAATTTTTATTAATATTTTTTTATTTTTTGTATATAAAAATATATAATTTTATTTTTATTTATATTTTGTTATATAATTTTTATTATTTTACTGAATAAAATTTATTTGTATATTTATAAAGTTTTTACTAAAATTTAATACAAAATATTTTTATTATATTCCGAAATGAGATTTATTTTTTTGCCTTTTTGAAAAATTATTTTTAAAAACTATTCTAAAATTTTTAATTAATTATATTTTTTTAAAAAAAAAAAAAAATTATTTTAATATTTCTATTTTTAATTATAATTTTATCTAAATTTAATATTGTAATATTCCACTTGCACCCGGACAAATAAGGAAATTGTTTTAAAATAATTCCAAAAAAACTAATTCAAAAAAAACAAATTTCCATAAAAAATGTAAAAAATAATTAATTATTTTATATTAAAAATTAGAAATTTTGTGCGTGCTATTTACAAAAAATTAAAAGAAAATTCAAAAAATATGCAAAAAAAAGAAATTTCGTAATGTGATTTGAAAAAATTATATAATTAAACCAAAAATTTAACCAAACAGTAATTTTTTAATTATATGAGAACATTAAAAAATAATAGTCTTAATAATTATAATTTAAAAGTCTTAAAATAAAAATTAGCTAACTAATATTTATATAAAAAAAAAGTTAATTATATTACAATATTTAAAAAATAAAAATGATTAATTAAAAATTTACAAGAATTTATTTCTTTGGCTAAATCTGAAAAAAAAAAAAAACAATTCTTAAATAATTAAAATACAAAAATATTTACAATTTTTTAACAAGGAAATATAGTTAAATTATAAGGTTTCAAGTACTGACACATTTTACTTAGTATATTTTACAAGAAATTTGAAAGTTGAAATGAAAAATTGAAGTTTCCTATAATTTTTTTATAATATAGTTTTTTTCAGACCTTAATGAAAAATATTAAAATTTTGAATAAAGATAAAGAAAATTTATATGAAATCTACTATATTAATTTAAAATTTCATTGATACCAGACAGACAGTAATTTATAGTTTAAGTGAAAGTTAAGAATTTTAATATAAATTTAAGACTAATTAGAATCTAATTATTATATGCGTTAAAGTCTTATTCAACTTGGAATTCCAGTTTAAAAGACTAATTCATATTTAATTAACTTTCACTATTGTGATTCTTTACATTAATATAATTAATTATGGTAACTATATTTATTTATCACCGATGGTTTTTTTTATATTTATCGCATATTCATTTTCCAGCAGACAATATAAAAATATATATACAAAATAAAAGAAAAGTTAATAATTTTCTAATTTCAAAAGGGCAGGCAAAACATTCAATAATTATTCTGACTTGAAATTTTCGACAAAAATAATTAAAACCCAAAAAAAAATTAAAACTAATTAATAAAATATTTACATAAAATTTAACTTAAAATTTAATTTTTTTTTACACCATTTTTTCCCTATCTATAATCCACCTAAATACCATGATCACTCATATTTAAAAAACTTCGACATATTCTACTAATTTCTGGATTACTATGATTTATCAATTGCATATAAATTTGTTTATGTAATTGTATTTCATTAGTCATTTCCTCTAATCGACGTATTAGTGTATCCTTTTCTTTAATTAATGTTTTCACTTTTTCTTCAACTTCCCGAGATCGTACTTTAGCTTTTTCCCGGCTCTTTCGTACAGCAATATTATTACGTTCACGACGTCGTCGATATTCATCTGTACCTTTGTCAACATGTTTATTATTATTTTTACGATTCATTGATGATGATCCGCCCGATGATGAACCAGACATTGTTTTATTGTGATGTTTTAATGATGCTAAATGGGCACCAGTTAAATGTGGTAATGCCTGATGATGTAATACAGCTGCAGCTGGTGTTAATGTTGTAAATGTATTGCCATTACCATTTGATATATATGAATTTGTACCAATTGGATATAAACCATTTGTAGTACTGCCATTTGTAACATTCGATGTTACACCAAGAAAATTATTTGGACCAACTTGTTGTTGTAATTGGCGACGATATTCTTGCGGATCTAATGGTTCTTCTTTAATTGTTGATGCTTCTGAACCAACTGAACTATTATCATCACTTGAATTATTTGTATATGTTGCACCAGAATGTACAGCTTGTGGCATATATGCTAATGCACTACGACCATATCCTTGATTGCTATTACCATTATTATTTGTTGTTGTACGATTATTATTAATATTTTGCTGATGCTGTTGATGTTGTTGTTGTAATTGTAAAACTTTTGCAGCAGCACTAACAACACCATTTGCAGCTTGTAAACCAATATTATTATTATTAACAGATAAATTAGCTGAACCATTAACAATATCACCAAAAATACCTAATGCTTCTTGTTCACGGAATTGATCATCAATTAAATGTTGTAAATCTAATGTTATCTCTTGTGCTGTTAATTCATCAAGATCATTTTGGCTATATTGTTGAAGCATATGTTTCTGAAGGATACTATTATTATTATTGTTATTATTATTATTATTATTATTTGTATTATTATTATTATTGTTATTTGCTAATGTTGCTTGTTGCATATGTAAAGCATTTTGTTGCTGTTTAACAACTAATCCATTGTGATGTAATCCACCTCCGCCATTTGAGGTACTATTATTATTATTTGTATTTGATGAATTATTATTATTATTATTATTATTATTTGAATTTGTATTATTTGCATTATTTGCCATTGCTGTTAATGTTATTTGTCCACCAGCAATAATTGCTGATTGTGAATGTGGTTTTTTTAAATCTAATTGTGATAATGTTTGTACAGTATCATACATTTGAGGTGATTCCATATTATTTATATTAACAAAATTTATTATATTTTTAAAAATTAAAAATTATTTTTAAGTTATTGTCAGCAACATTATTTTTGTTGTTGTCGATTAATAATTTTTTTAATCCCAAAATTTAATCCAAAGAAAATTTGCAATCCAAAAGAATTTTTTTTTTTTTTTTTAATTAATTTTTGCACTGTTTTACTTTTAACTGTCACATTTGTCAATATTAAAATTTCACTAAAAAATTTATTAAAATTCACTTAAAATTTTTATTTTTAATATTTTTTTTTTAGTTTTTTCAAAAAAATCATTTAACAAAATATTTGTTTTTTACAATTTTTATTTTTTCATAAATGTCACTATACTAAAGCCACGAAATTTTTATATTATACGTGTAATTTTCAAAAAATATTTAATTATCCACGGAAGTAAAAATATTTTTCACAAAATTTAATTAATTTCCTTTTTTTTTATTTAATTTATTATTATATATTTTATTATTAATTTTGTTTGTATCGTACTCAACAACAGCCTTCGAATGACTGAAGTGTTCAGACAATGATGCAACTGATTATATATTAAAACTTCAACTTCTTAGCTTTTTTTTTTTTGAAGAAAACGTAAACGATTTTTTTTTTATTTTTTAATTGAATGTATACTATATAAATATTTTCTCATAGACCACTACTGTACAAGCTATCTAAGGAAGTTTACGCAGCCAAGAAAGCTTTTTATTTTATAATAAAAAAAAAATTATATATACAAAAGTCGCGCGCGCGGATTTAAATTTTAAATAATACTTTTTCTTATTGTGAATCATAAAAACAAAAAAAATTTTTGGAAATTTTCTTTTAAGTATAGTAATTTTTGACGTCTTATCCGGTCGATTGTTAGATGGTTACTGTCTGTCAGTGTGACAGACATAAAAAATAAGCAAAACAAAAATATAAACATTAATAATAAACGTAACTGTTTAGTAACTTTAAAGTTGAGGAGGGCCAAAACAAAATTTTTGTTGTTGTTGTTGATTATGTATGGGAAAGTAAAATTTATTTCTACATTCTACCTCACGATATTGTATATAATAATAAGATAGTAACAATACAAATACAAATTTTCATGTTACTGTCATTGTACTGTCTCATATTACTGGTGTGCCAGTAGCGCATTTCAATGTAAATAATAAAATTTTACATATTCAAAAAATCTTGTTTTAAATGAATTTGGTTTGTGTGTGTTTACATATGACAGAGTAAATTTTTGGTTGTTTAGCTTAGCTTTTTAGTTTTTACGCTCGCGGCATTGCTGTAGATATAAAAAGCTTAACAAAACATAGAAGATCGTTGATTTTTGTTTTAAATATTTTAAAAAAAAAATCATTTTATTTTAGTATTTATTATTTATTTAGCTGTAGAATATTATATGGTATATGACAGTATATAATGTCGTGACAGTATAGTTCAGTTTTATATAGAAAATTCCAAATTGTAGGAACAGAGAGTGAGAGTGAATAGCAGAAATTCATTTAAGCTCTAAAGAAATGATTTTTTAATTTAAATAATGTAATTGCAATGATAATAAGGTAATTTGTAAAATGTTAAAAAAAGTGAAGTGTTTTTGTTGTTATAGAAAGCTTTGAAAGTTTTTGTATTTACGATTGGTGTGAACTAATGCTAAATTTTAATTAAATCATGTTTTTTTTATAGAATGTAGACAAGAATTTTTTTTTTGTAATTGTTATGTTAATATACAAGATTTTAATTATTTAAAGATAATTTATTTATTTAACGTAATCTTATAGTCGATAATTTAAATAATTTTAATGTACTTTTGTAGGCTATCTTCTATCTAATCTGAAGTATAAGAATTATTAGAAAATTAAAATTTTGTTTAATGGAACATTTCAATGAGAAAGTCCTAAATATAGATTAAGAATTAAAAATGCTGTATTTTTCCAATTTTTTGCTCAATTTAATTCAACATTAAAATTGGGATTACAGCTTACCAGATCAAACCATGCATGTACTTCAGAAATGAATTAAACAAACAATCATTATAAGCTATTAGAACTATCAACCAATCAAAAATGTCTATATTGATATATTTATGAAACTATTTGGATTAAAATTTATATATTTAACTACAATTATACTGAATAAATGAATAATTAAATGAAATTGGTTGACTACATTATAAGATGAGTTTGGAATGCAAAAGGTTATAAAATATAATATTAAAATTGATAAGGTTCTAACTCCTCATTTAGAATATTCAATGAAAATTATTCATCATATCAATTAGTTTTACATTTAATAATTATATGATTTTTTTCATAAAAACATAAATTTTGATTGCACCTATAAAAAAAAAACCAATAAAAACCTAGTCATTAAAAGTTAAATATTTCTTCGAGATTGAGGTAAATAATTTCCTGAAGTTTTCAAATTTATATATGGTTAATATTATTATTTAGATGATATAATTAGTATAGTGTCCCGATATTTATTATCGTGTGAGTTTATTAATTAAGTATTTTATAACTAAATCTAACAATGAACATTTTCCGGCACCAAAGGGTTAATTCAGGAGTTGTTTTAAAGGTCACGGGATTAAAGTATTATACTTAATATGTACCTAATTTTGTATTTATAGAATGCTTTTGTTTATTAAATACAAAAAAAGAACGTTTTATTGTTTAAAAGTGAAAATTTTATTAATAACTTTCCGTTCTGTTAAACTCTGGACAACTCACCATATGGAAATATGTAATATAGTGGGAGCATCTCTTTATATGAAATTTATGCCCTTTTCCAGAATGTTTCCAAACATTTTACCTTCAAAATTATCAATTTTACTTTGAGAAGCCTAGATGCATACTTCAGGCTCAGACAGAGTCGTTCTCTATTCATGTATAGAGGTTTCATTTTTGATACCAAATTTTAATTTTAATCGTTCGTATCATCCGTAATATAATGTTTTGTACTTCATTATCTGTAATATTAGACATGATGTTTGTCTAATAACAAATGGAAATTTTTATTTCAGATGATCTGTTAAACTGCTTCTCAATGTTTTGATTTTGTATATGTTTTGCTATGTTGTAAATATTTCTCGTAATGGTCAGTCGAAGAATGATAACATTGAGCTCAAATAATTGTTAAATACTGGTACAAGTGTTAAGTATATCGAACTCAGCTACCCTATATCCCAAAAATTTTATGACGATTTTAGGTACATTTTAGTTTTCCGAATAATTAATATAATTAGATTTACGAAAGTGTATTTTTAGATCAAACAAAACAAGCCATAAACTTTTTAATTAATCACCAGCTGATCTCATCACAACATTAAAGGATAAAATAATTTTAATATTAATAAGTTTACCATTCAGGTGGACAAAAAAGTATACCAGACCGACGAAGTTGGCGAATTTTGCGATTATGAGCTTGGCGATTAATCGTAGTATTTTTAGAGTATAATCCACGCTTTTGGTGGTATAAAAACTCTGAATTTACTTACAAACAGAATTTCTAACACGAAAAATTAGATTATTTTTGATTCTGCTTGTTTTGTATTGTGGTGCCACTACATCGCAGTGAAAGGTACGTATTTGTATTTTGTGAAAACATTTAGTTTTTAGATACATTAAAAGTTACTTGAATAAATTTATTAATTGGAGAAGTTTATAATGATTCAAATCAATTTAAAGTTTTTCGTAACATTTTGCACCGAGTATTTTATTTAAGATCGATCTAGTGCAATGAGAAATTTCCTTTGTAATTTTTTAATGAATCACAAATTGTTATTTAAAATTATGAAATTTTTGTTTTTCCAATAAAAAAATGATTGAACTTTTATCGTAAACATTTTTATTGGTAGTTTTTCAGCAAAGATTAAAATTATTATTTTTTTTTTTGTTCTGATTATTTGAGTAATTTCCAAAGGATATTTCCCAATTTTTTTGTCTATTACTTCATCCAAAAAAATTTCCTATTTTATTTTGTAAACATTTTTTATATGATTCACAATTAAATAAGTTCATTAAACTTTTGTAATATACAATTTTTATTATTTTGGACTCCTTATCAAATTGTACGAAAATTATTATATTTTTGATGCACCTGATTACAACTCCAAAATGTGAATAAGATTAAATTACAAATACTTATTCATTATAACATTTTATTACCTGAATTACTTTTTTTTTATTCAACAAATTTTTATATTTATCATCAAAATAATCGCAAAATTAATTTTTTATGTTCATTAATTTTTTTTTTGGTGTGGTACGCGAATACAATCTCGTTAACTGCAATTCATTGACCCTATAATTTTTGTCAATGTTGCAAAATAATAACAAAATTATTGTATCGAAATTATTGAACTTCTGGCTGTACTACTCTCTTTTACTAGGAAATGGATTCATTGGAAAAATGATTTTCTTGTCAAATTTTTTGTGTTATTTGAAATCAGTTCAATGGCTTTTTTTGTAAATGTTAAAACGTGCATTGAAAACGTGCAATTTTAATTAAGTTAATAAGAATTAGTTTATTTAGTAAATTTATATCAAAATCTGAATGATATTGAACGCTTTTATTTGCAATTTTTTATCGGGCAATCATAATATCAGACCAGACGCAATATGTTATCAAAAAATATGTTATCCTGATGCGCAATTTTTATTTTTTGGTGATAAGAAAATTTTAGGGAATTACGCAGTGAATTAGTTGAGAACCAGATAAAATATTTACTTAATATTATACCAAAAAAATAAATGTTGTTATTATTCAGACTTGTTAAATAATGCATTAAAAAAGTAGTGCATTATTATTACCGAGTAATCCTGAAATATAATGCATTATTTTTTAACAAGTAATTCTGTACTTCAATTTTTCAATTATTCATTACAGTACTGGTAATGGAGTAATGCATTATCTCAAAAGAGTCAAAAGTAATAAAATGTTTGAATTACTTTACTGCATTACAAATACTTCACATTTTTATGATACAGTAATTTGAAGTACTTTTTACTTCAAGGAAGTACTTCAAAACACTTCGAAGTATTTGATACTTCAATGAAGTACCGTGCATTACTTTGAAGTACTGGGAATTATTTTGAAGTAAAATGAATAAAATTAATAATGTTATAGTATTTATATTTAATATATTACAGTGATGTGCAAAATAATAGCACAAATGCAGAATTCGTATGTTCACTGACAAAAATTTAAATAAAATAAAAGTACTTCAAAATACTTCAAAGTACTTCACCATAAAAATATGAAGTATTTGTAATGCAGTAAAGTAATTCAAAAATTTCATTACTTTTGAGATAATGCATTACTCCATTACCAGTACTGTAATGAGTAATGAAAATATTTAAGTACGCCATTACAAGTAATGCAGTAAATTAATTCAATTTGAATTATTTGGGAATGCGTAATGCTTCGCTAATGCAGTACGAATGTAATGCATTACTTAACAACTCTAGTATTATTCAAACAAAAAACTTTAATTTTTATATTTTATTAAATGACTTCACATAGATACTCTTCATCAATAAAATATTATATTATTAATAAATTTCGCAAAATTTGTTAAATTTGATAATTTCTTAGCTATTTCTTAGAAATTGCAGTTTCTGTAAGCAATGTATTGAAAGATTTGCTATGTTACTATAATAATTAGAGTTTCCATTGCAATTATTAGTAGCAAATTAGGGGGACATGATGAAAGATGTGCGTTTAAAAGTTATAATTCTCAAATTTCGTAATTAAAATAAACTGTAACAAGAAAGATTTAAAATTTGAAATTGTAGTCAGTTACAGAAGACTTTTATATCTTTCCACAGAACTACAGATAATTATTTTTGTTCGCGGAATTGATAGAATATGAAATATCTTCAAAAGAATTGTATTATTTAAAATAAAACCAGCTAATTAAATGCATTGAATTTGAATTTCCGCAATTATCTTAAATTTTTTGTTAAAAAATGAATGCAAGATACTCAAAAACTGTATGTTTAATGGAGAGAAAGGAACTACTTTTTTAAATCTGGATAAAATCATGTCTTAAAGTTTAGAAAAGTCGATGTAAATTACAGACATGGTAAAATAGCCTTTTTTATATTATAATTTGATAAACTTCTATGGAATTTTACGTTTTAAATTTAAAAATTGTATATGGACTACTTACTCATTGTTTTAAGCTATCCTATATCTCTCTCTATATTTTACAATTCATAAAATAGTCGTGAAGATGAAGCTGTACATATTAAGTTTGCTTGTAGCCGCCGACAGAAAGCTTTATATACACTTTCCAAAAGATATTTCAAAAGCATTTAGTTATAGATTTAATTGTGAAGTTAAAACTAAAATTTCAGAACTTGTGAATTACTTATCCTACATCAAAATAAAAAGAACCTGTTGATATATGATATCAATTATATACACTGCAGATTTTCGATTATGAATAAAATAAGGGTTACGCTAATAATCGCTTCGGTAAAGTATATATATTCCATTAACTAAGAAATGCTCTGAGTTAGGTCTATAATGATAATTTGTTGATTAATTGATTCTAGTTTTTAATATGATTCAAATTCGTCTAAGTATACCGCATTATTATATGATCAATTGGCCATTTTAGTTTTTCGAACTTAAAAATAATCTAATAAATTGACTTGATTTAAGCAACAAAAATTTATAATTAGAATTGAATAGAATTTATTATGAGACATTATACTAACTAAAAATTTTCGCCAATGGTGGGTTTTATTTATAGACTTATAAGACTAATTTCGATAATCTTAGGAATTTCTTATGTTGTTGGAAACCTGTATAGGCAAAATAATATTTTCTAACGCCCGGTTTGGAATAAAATATATATTTTTTTTAGACAATACGTAAAGTTGTCGTTTAAAGATAAAAATATACAAAGTTTTTTTTTTAATATTATTATTGCAATTTATCTTTAGTTAATCTCTTGTACAATTCTATTTTTCTTTGGCTGTTACAAATTGGGTCCCTTGACGTTAACTATACAATTTTCTAGTAAGACATAATTAACATGACATGAAAATTTATGTTGCTGCCACAAATCTTATTAATCAAGAAATTTATTACACCCATTTACAAAGTAGTTTTTGATCGTTTATCTTCTATAGCATATCTATTGTTTTATGTTAAACTGGTTTTTATTTTAATAATGTTTTATTAGGCTATTCTGAATTAAAATTTAACCTGAATTGTTTTTAAAATTTACAAAATTTGCCACTGCACAAAATATCTTTAAATTAAAAAAAAAAAAGTTTAAGTAGTTATTGGTTATACCTAATAAATAATAAGGACAATAAACAAGCTCTGCTCCTATAATTTCTGTTACATATATTCATATAAATTAATTTAAACCTTTTAAATGGTGTCTGTAAGGAGTAAGGAATTTGCTAAAATATAAAATTATCATTATAAAATACAAATCTGTAAAAAAAAACGTTTCGTGCTGTTTTTAAATGAAATAGTGGTTGCAATGCAATTTGGATTTGGAGGATAAGTAAAGAGCAAGGATGGAATATATTAGTTAGGAGTGATTTTTAAAATTATTCTACTCTCAACCACCTCCCAGTGGTTGATAATTGCTAATTTTGATAACGTGTGATTTCAATACAATTTTAGGTGCCCGATCAATAATAACAAAAATATGGGGCTGAGTCCACCCTATTTTATTTTATTTAATTGATATTTTTAATATTACAAATTTTCATAAAACCGACAGTTATTTTTGAGGTAGGATTTTGTACACTTCATAAAATAGGCTTGAGGTCTATATCGGTATCAATTTAAATCGAAATCAATTTTAATTGCTGAAATGGTGTATTCATCAGATTAATGGAATGGAACATTTCTCTCTTCAGAATATTATTATACACCTCCTCCAAAAAAAACCAAACCTGTACCTTCAAAACTCTCTATTTGAAGAGGATAGAATAGATCAAAAATACTTGATAGATAAAAAATAATTTATGACTTAATAATTAAATTTTATTAACAATGTGTTTTAATTATCCATTTTATGTTGAATTAAATTAAAGTGTAATTTGTAGAATTGCAAATACAAATGAAATCAAAATACAAAGTTCCTTTCGGTTATTCTCGTTATTTATATAATTCGTTTTCAAAATATTAAAATTAGAAAAATCGATTATGGAATAGCTAGAAAAGTACTCAAACTAACATAAAATAATCTGAAACTATACAAAAAATACTTTAATTAAACTCTATTTGAGATTTCGGATGGACGGGTAAAGAACCCATTAGAAAAGTTCAAGTACGCATAATCGATATAGATAACAAATCCTTCGGCAAACTTTTAAATAAAAAGTGACAATCTAGAAATTAATAATGACATTTAAATCTGTCGTAGAAAGTAGAAATTTAATTGAATTTCTATCCTTTTCGTCATCTTAGTTCTGCTTATTGTTTCTGTACTTTCTTCCATCGTGAGTTTTCCCATTTGTCTATTTAAATATAATCATTTGAATCCATACTTCAGTCATCCAGTATATAGCAAGAAAGTTTAACTAAAATGTACTTTGATACATTGAATTTTGAATTTCGACTTTTATTTATACAAACAAATACTCTTAATAACTAAATCAAAGTGTTTCATAATCGCCTTTGCAAAATAATCGACTTCATATAACTGAAAAAAATTAATGTATTATAGAAAATTTTAAAAATGAATAAAAAAAATGTTGATTTGATTGACGATTTCAGATAAATACAATTTCTTGGTGCCAGGTTTATTGACTGCTATGCTAAAGAATTGCAAAAATAACTAAATCTAACCTATAAATACCATTCTAATATAAGTAAATTCATAATTTTAATAGAAATATAATATTAAATTCCTGAAATATAATTTTGTATTCCGTAGAAAATTAATCAATTTCTTTTTTAGGGTGAGAGAATCGAATTGTTTTTATAATTTTAATTTTTGTTAATTAATCAATTAATTTTTTTTATATATATTTTCAAATTTATAATTAATTTGCTGATTCAATTAAAAGAAAATTCTTTGGAACAAAATGGTGAATCAGTTAAATTTATAAATTCAATTTTTATTCTTTAATTAAAAATTTTATTTAATGGTTTAAATTTGGAACAATGTACTGGTTTTTATTATAATAGTATTAAATAATTTTATTGCTGATTTTAGTTAAATTTTCTTTAAAAATTATTAACTAGAGAATTCATTTTTGTTGTAAAATATTGTAAATTCAAAAATTTATAAAGCTTAATATAAAATTAATTGAGGTGTAGCTATAAAATGATACAAAAATACTAAAATTGTAATTAAATATACGAATTTAGATTAGGTGAATAATAAATTTAGATGATTTTGAAATAATTATATTAATTCTAATGGTTTTTTTTACTGAATTCTAAATGTTGTTACTATTCATTCAATTAATATTTTTGTTTTTCTAGTTTTCTTCATAAAAATCATTTAATTATAGAAGAACTGAAGAAACGATTTAAAGATTTCATCTGTAAACTGAAGGAACAGAAATTAAAGTATTATCAAGTGTGCCCGAAGCGACGTTGGAGATTCTGAGATTTAACAGAATTTTATAATTTGATTGCTAGGAAAAACTTATATTACATATTATTATTAAATAAAAATTTTAATTAAAAAATTATAAAATATAATTAAAAATTATTTATTTATTGAAATTATAAATATTTATTCATAATTATTATCGTTTCTTCCAATTTTTTGTATACCCATAAAAACTAGACTACATTTTTATGGAAATCTTTCCAAATTGTTAGTTAGTTAGTTAGTAAGGGGGGGGGGGTGGTATCCCTAACACTAGGCCACTAGTTGGCCCATAGGTATCCCCTTGAATAACAACTATCTTACCCTCTACTGTTCTTCAAGCCACCCCGCATTCTTTACAAACTTTAACAGATCCCTGACCGGGATCTCTACCAATTCCTCAAGTCCATCAAAACGATAGTTACCCAAGATACGATATCTACTTCTGCTTAATGCAGGGCAGTCACACAGCATGTGACTGATATCTTCCGCTTCCAAATTGTTACATTATACATTGGCCTGCATCATTTTGGGGAGATATGATTTTTTATGAAACAAATCCTTCTTTTAATTTTGCACTTAAAGCTCAGTTTACTTTTTAAAAGTATCACTTTTACAATAAATATATTTGGTTTTCTTAATGGAAACAGAAACGAATTTTAATTATCTATTAAAATAAAATTTATTTACATAAAAATTTAACATTAATCTAAAGTTTTTGTTGGTAAAATTGTAACTTTAGTTATTTTTAATATTAACTTATCAAGTAATAATAAGTTTGTTAATGAATATTTTAATCGATATTTCTTGGAAGAATTTAATTTGAAATCAATTAGTAGAATCGATTGCATATATTAATTGAGAGAATCATAAAATTTATAAAATAAAAGCATTTTAAATATTTCAGCGTCATCTACTGGTAATAAATACAATGTTGCCGATGTCTATTGACGCGCCATCTGTTAGGACATAGTAATTCAATCTAATAGGCATTATGTACGAAAAGCTTAAACTAATATTGTCAGTTAATTAAATTGTTTTCTTAAATATGATAAAGAAATAATTTTAAAATGCAACAAAATATTTTTTTTTTTTTTTGGGTTTTATAAAATAATTTTTTAATTATATTGAAATTAAATTATTATTCCATTTTTTAAACTAAGGCTTCTTTAACGAATTAGTTACTTCCTAATTATAGATATTAATTTTATACAAAATACAGAAAAATTAATAATCGAATAACAATTTGCTATAATATTAAAAATTACCTATTAATGGTTTAATAAAATTTTCGATAGAAAAAAATTCTGAATATTTATATTAATTAAATCAAATAATAATTTAAAATAATTGCATATTAATACTTTTTCCATTAGGTACTCTCTCCAATATATAATTTCTGGTAACACTGCCTTTTTTGTACTTTGTTCCTTCTATTCTTATCAAAAAAATATCAAATAATTTTAAATGGAATAGTATAGAAAATGAACGAACAAATAAAGACAAACATTTAAAATCGCACTATTCAAATTTCAATATTTACTGACACAAAATATTATATACAAATAAAATATTAAAAAGATAAAATTACATAAAAAAAAAAAATATTTTAACGCCTCTAATAACGAAATTGAAAAGAATGTAAAAAAAAAAAACGTTTAATCTATAAAATCATATAACTTTTTTTTAATTTGTTGAAGTATCTTTTGCATTAAATTTAACATTATTCATTTAATATTTAAAAATGAATGAAGTACATATACGCAACATACAACATACTTCAATAAATTACGAATACTATGAAAAAATTAAGCTTTTTTATGATTGAATCAAAAAAAAAAAAAAATATCTAAACACGTCAAAACCAAAATACATGCATAGAAAAATGATCAATTTACATATAGATACACAAACACATAATGAAAAGTAATACCATATGTTTTTTTTTAATTTACACAACTTTAAATTCCGATGAAGAGCAGCTTTTTTTCATTTATTAGATTTGTGATAATAGTTTCATTCTAAAATAAAAATAAATAATTCTCACTTTACGTCTTAAATCTGCCAAAAGTTTTAACATGTTTTTTAGAATTACAATTAGAAACAGATAAGGGCTGGGCAAGAGGACCCAAGCACCACTACGACCAATGATAGGCCTATTGTGGTACCCTTAAAGTTTAGAGCTCACTAGAGAAGCTCAAATTGTTTATAAATTTGAGCATATTCTTAAGTGGGCTGGATGAGATATCCAAAGGTGTAGGGAACCAGTGACCAAGAGATTGAAATCTCTTAAAAGACAGTCCTTCACATTCGCAAAGGAAGTGGAAGGCTGTTTCCTCATCATCGTTGCAAATTCTGCAAGTAGACGGTAAAGACATGTCAAGCTTTCTGACATGGTAGTTCAGATGACAGTGTCCTGTGAGGAAGTTTGTTTAACATGTTTACTTTTATGATTACCTTTATTTTCCATATAAACATTTTTATTTGATAAACTAGTTAAGCTTCAGGTAATAAGATGCTTAACATTTGTAACTATATAATTAAATAGTTGTAAGATTTCAAATAATTTTAGTAGCTCTACAAAACTGTTGACATTTTCTTCATTTTAATTATTTCTTTTCATTTATATTCGGAATCTGTCAAAATTAAACAAGAATCTTAAAATGATTTAAACAAGTTTATACTATAAGTTTACGTCACCTTGAAAATGCCAATATTTATTTTAAATATTTTTTATAATATTTAAATTTTGTTTGATTAAATATTATAATTATTAATATCAAATATGTTAGAAAGAAGACTAACTACACATTTTCCAATTGTAATTCAGAAAGTATCAATTTGAATTCAGAAATTATCAATAGTAATTCAGAACATTTTAACATTTCAATTGGATCTTTCATTACGAAATAAATATCCTCCTAACCGCAACACACATACTGTCGTCTCATTTATTACTACATATTTCAATGGTAAGTTGTGTTATCTGCAGCAATCTCTAAAAATTTTCCAATTGATTACCCATTTTTTGCAAGTGATTTTACCTAACATTCGCTAACTATGAAGTAAGTTAACATCTTCTACGTTCCATACATAAAATGCTGCAATTACAATTGATACTTTCTGAATTACAATTGACTAATCTGAATTACAATTGATACTTTCTGAACTACAATTGACTAATCTGAATTACAACTGATGATTTCTGAATTACAATTGGAAAAGGTATAGTTACTAGACTTGCCAAAAGTATAATGTAATGAAAATATATGATAAACGATGATAGGAAGGATTTATCTTCAATTTAGTTCTCTAGATAATAGGTATTCAATCTTTCACGGCCTTTTTCAATCCTTCACGACGATAATATTTTTCAAGGAACCCAATTTTTGGAAAATCTTGATGAATCAAAATAATGTTTGGTGGAAAGCTGCTATTTTGTCATTTAAGTTGTCATTTAAATAATCTTTAATTGCAGTTTATATTAAGTTTATTGTAAAATGTAATATGTGAGTAAATGTTTGTATATCCATTATTAGAAGTTTAGTTCACTGTTTATATTTTTGAAATATCCTCGTAGAACTCTCAAAAAAATTCCGTGGAACCTTTGGGTTTCCGTGGAGCACGGAAAGGATACAATTGATATAATAATTATCCAAATTGAATTCTAATTAGATATATCTCAGTATCGCAACGATATGTAATTAAAATATTAATTTGGAAAAATATCATAATGGTCTAATTTTAATGTAATCGTGCAGTCAACTTTGTTCTTCAAACATTAAGGTATAAAGTATTTATCTATCATATAATTATAATATTATTTTGAAGCTATACAATCAAAATTGTTAAGTAATGTATTATATTCGTAACTGCATTACCGAAGCATTACCGCATTACCAAATAATTCAAGTTGAATTAATTTACTGCATTACTTGTAATGGCGTACTTAAATATTTTCATTACTCATTACAGTACTGGTAATGGAGTAATGCATTATCTCAATAGTAATGAAATTTTTGAATTACTTTACTGCATTACAAATACTTCATATTTTTATGGTGAAGTACATTGAAGTATTTTGAAGTACTTTTATTTAATTTAAATTTTTGTCAGTGAACATACGAATTCTGCATTTGTGCTATTATTTTGCACATCACTGAAAAATATTAAATATAAATACTATAACATTATTAATTTTATTCATTTTACTTCAAAATAATTCCCAGTACTTCAAAGTAATGCACGGTACTTCATTGAAGTATCAAATACTTCGAAGTATTTTGAAGTACTTCCTTGAAGTAAAAAGTACTTCAAAATACTTCAAATTACTGTACCATAAAAATGTGAAGTATTTGTAATGCAGTAAAGTAATTCAAAAATTTCATTACTTTTGAGATAATGCATTACTCCATTACCAGTACTGTAATGAATAATTGAAAAATTGAAGTACAGAATTACTTGTTAAAAAATAATGCATTATAATTCAGGATTACTCGGTAATAATAATGCACTACTTTTTTAATGCATTATTTAACAACTCTGTATACAATCAATCAATTTGGTCCAACCGTCCAAGCACATTAACGAAATATGCATAAAATGAAATATTTGAATTATTATATGATTATTTCTTTAATACGATCTTTAAATCTTTAATACGGTCCCTAAAATTCTTTGTAAACATATTTTTGTTTACACCAAATCATACTAATAAAAATAACTTTTATATATATATACATATACATACATATATAAATTTTAATAGTATTAATAAAATAAGTTCAAACTGATCATGTTTGAATGGTCGATCGACCCACTTTGTTCTGGTTTTTTTTTTTTTTTCAAAAGTTGTGATATATTTAAAAGAATCTTGCACACACATATTTTCAGTAACTCGCGAGCATTCTAGACAACTACAAGATATTTTTCGAGCATAAAAAAAAAACCACCTCGTTGTATTACGCGATCAAAAATTGTGATCAGTTCATAATTTTATATTAATTTAGTTTCTTGTTTTTTTTTTTATGGTTCTAAATTGAATTGTAGATCATGTTAATTTAAAATTTAAATTTTTTACTGTGTTTCCCGGTTCATAACATCCACAAAAAAAAAAAATTGTTTGTGAAGAATGTTTTGAATAAAAATCCAAAAAAAAAAAACATAAAATTCAATTAAAATTATTAATTTATAATTTTAAAATGTAAGTTCAAAAGTGAAAATTATTAATTACATAAAAATATTCAGCATAAATTTATCGGTTAGATAAGAGACTGAAGCATAAAGTGTCAAGGTTGGATTTTTTTTTTTGTAAAATAAATTCTTACTCATCAAAAGTGAAGCTTTTAAAAGAATTTTGGTTTTTATTAGCTTTTTCACTAATTATCTTATCGGAAGAAATTAATAATATATTAATGAAATGTTACGAATACAAATATATGCTCTTAAATTTATGTATTTGTATATTTTGTTAAAAAAAATTAATTATGTACAATCAACAGGCGGTGTTTTTTTCTTACAGTGTGCGCCTGTGATTAATTTCTCGAAATATTTTTTTTTTGTTTGGTTGGATTTGATTGTGTCATAGTTTTTAGATTGTTTATCGATTGTAATTTTCCATTATTTTACTATATATTTTAATGAATTACCAAAAATTATGATGTTTATAATTTAATTTTGTATTTGGCTGGTTAAAGTTAAAAATCATTATACGTAATTTATGCAAAAAAACTAAAACATTTAATTTTTTCTAACCACAAATAACAAAAAAATTTAAATAAAACTGAAAATATTTTAAATTGTTAAATTTTTTTTTTATTATTTATTTAAATTGATATTAATATGATTGTGGTTTTATGAATTTAATGTAAATTTATTAGATAAATGTATGTATATACATTTATATTATTATTTTATTGATAGTGTTTGTGAACATTATTTTCAAAACAAATGATCAGCTGATTAACGACGTACTGAAAATTAAGAGAAGTAAAAATTAATAAATCTAGTTTGGTAAAGTTAAATTATATATAGTTAACAAATATTTAATAATAAGATAATTTATAAAGTAGACTTAATAATATTAAAATTATTACATTTGCATTGGACTATGATCTGAACTTAAATTTACTTTACATTATTTATTGTTCGAGTACTGGGAGATTAACAACATTTGATTTATGTTTATGTGACTATTGGTCATCCAAAGGGCATTTTGTAATTATTATAATTTGTATATTTATATTTCTTATTTTTGTTATTAAAACTTAATATTTTAAAGATTCATTTAAAAAAGTGGGAACTTAATTTGCTGATCTTTTATGTCAAATTTCTGAAAAAAATATTTTTACTTGTAATTATTTTATAAAAAGTGATGTCATAAATTAACTTTCAAAGAAAAATTTATTATTATATTTACCATTTTTGGGAATAGGGTGATTTTGTTGAAATTTCGTTTCTAGGACATGAGTTTTGTATCAATATTGGAATTATATTTTTAGATTTAGTTTAAGTTTAGGAAACTTAAAAGTTGGTCGTCGTGTCATTACTATCATAGACGAGGCCATACGCCATTATTTAAGAATTTTAAATAAGTTCTGTATACAAATAATATTTTATGTTTATAAATTTGAAAAAATAATTCTGGTATTTCAATTCTGGTGTACTCTACACACCTCTATCTTTTAATTTTGATTAATATTCTGATATTCCCATGAATGTAGTGAATTTCTGAAAAGAATAGCTGATATGGTGGGCAATACTCTGACAAATGCTGTTTAATTAGCTACTTATAATTTGTATTTTTTCAAGAATTTGGCGTAACTCCTTTTCAATGCCAATTTTCAAAAGTGGTGATTATAGTTAGGTGTTAGACCTTCAAAATTATTGAGTGGTGGCTGTATTAACAGCAATTCCAAAATTGTATTTAAAATTAGTAACTGCTTAATGTAGCGATTATTACTTATATTAATATGAATCAAAATGGTTTTGTTAAGGGGCTGGCTCAACGACTACTTACATAGTTGATTACACCTCATACATTTTGCCAAATTTGATTCAATTTATATGCACTACAGCAAGGCTTTTGATAAGGTTGATCTTTTAGTCTTTAAATTGAAAAAGTTTGATATTAAAAGGGTGCTTTACTGATGGTTAAAATCATATTTTATTGATAGCATACAATTTGTAAAACACTTCAGAGTTATATCTTATGAAATTAAGATGACTTCTGGAATACCTTAACCTTAAGGTCATGTGGTTTGTTAAATGACCTGACAATCTTTCTTGACATTATCAAATTTTTTTTATATGAAGATGATTTATAGCTAAAGGCAGTTAGTTGTTAGCAATATTATGCGTAGAGGTATATAATGTAACGATCTTTTTATATTCAAATCATTATAGTGTCCTCTTGTGAGACCTCTTTTAGTGTACATACTGTAAGTGTTGTTTGGATTTCGTTCTATGAAGGATATAAAAATAAATTAGAATCAGTTCAAAAATTGTTTCTTTTTAAATTAATTGGACATTCATTATTATATAGCCAAAATGAACCTTTTAATATATGTTCTTATTATACGCGTTATGATGAGGCTATTAGCACACACATTTTTTAAAAAATGTTTGTTTCAATATCATAAAACAATATTAAACAACGTATATTGTAAAAATCTTAAAAATGAATTAGCTTCAAGTTAAATGGCGTATAGACTAAGATAACGAAACGATGTGTTGTTATGCATTGAAAATTATATTTGTATAAAAACCCAAAACATTTTAATAAGCTTAACTTCCATTTTAACCCGGGATTTTTTCAAATCTTTTATTACATGCAATTAATTCGGGTTACGCAAATCTCGACTTTAATTTAATGACATTACAGTTGAAATAAAACTGGAAGTACTTTAGCAATAAAGAATTTTTTGACCTTAAATAAAATATTATTATAACTTTTTTATAGTTTTCAAAGTTTAAATAGATTATATTTTAATTTTACTTTTTTAAGTATTGTTATCATGTTATAATTCATTATAAATTTGAAAATAAATTAAATATGCGTACATAATATAATTTTAAATCAATCAGTAATTCTTTTGGATCTACATCAGCCATCGTGCTAATTACAGATAAGAAAAATCCGGCTATTTACACAATTTACAATTAAATAAATTCATAATTGACCGAAAGTTAATTTGTTTAATAAAGAAATAATTAATGGTAAATTAATTCGATGAATTTTGTATTCGATCAAATTAGCCAAAAATCAATAAAACTTTTTCTCTATTTTTATACTTACTTCTAAAATGATATATATAAAAAACAATAATTAAAAATAAACATCATTTAATTTTATTTATCTAATTAATATTTCAAATTTCATAAAAAATGTATACATTTTATAAATTAATATGATAAATAGTAGTTAAGTATGAATTCCGGAAGCTCAGAAAGTTAGGTGTTGTCGAAAGCGAAATTTTAAATTAGAGTTAATTGTCAAAATTTATAGCAAAATAATAACACAAATTATTTGAAATGAATTGCAAAACTTGCAATTTAATATTTATTGAAAAAAAAATTCGCTAATTTACTTTTATATAAATGACACTTAAGAATAAAATAATTTGCAAAACAGCATGTCAAAAATAATCTTGAAAAATTTGTCCAGTCTAAATTTACTACTCTTTCTTTAAAATATGTTTAAATATAATTTTAATTGGGTATAAGTGAATCATACCCAATTAAAATTAACTTAAAACTATTATTTAATACTGTAGAATTGCATTTTAATAATAATTTTTCTAATTTTATTTATTTATAAGTCAATTTAAAAAATGTCAATAAGGTAATGCATCTGAAATATTAAGTGTGTATCTGATTATGGAAGGTGTCGAAAAAGTTAACCATAAAATATTCTTCACACGTTATTAACTAAAAAAAAACTTTGCTAAGCTAAGTTTTATTCTTACATGTTTATTTCATCTTTCTAAGATTACTATTAAACAAATAATGCTAGTTGATATCAACCCCAATTGCCCTATAAAACTAATTGTGGATAGATAAGGCAAATAAATTCTTATGAAAAGATTATGGGGATTTCTTTGCTAGGGGATTCCTTTTAGTTAAATGAAAATATCTTCAAGATTTTTATAAAACTAAGCTACAATACTGAAAATTTATCAGTTCAATTTTTAAACTCGTAGAGTTATATTAAAAACCTAAAAATGAATAAAATACTAGAATTAGTTTTTGTGATATTGGCTTCAATTTTGTTATCATCGAAAACAGAAGCATCATTAACTGAAGGCAAAATAGTTCGGGAGCCACGTTCACCACAGCGTTATCAAACATTACCATATTATCCACCACCAAAGAAACACTATCCAATATATCGAGCACGTCGTTCTGCCGAATCACAACAATATAAACAAGAAGAAATTTATAATCGAAAATTTCAAATTCTGTCATATTATTCAAACAGAACTCCATCCAGACGAACATTTAGAGCACGTCGTTCACCACAAAGTATTCAAGGATTACCATATTATCCGAACATTCAACAAACAAAATATCAAAATTTACCATATTATTATCCAAATGAAAATCATAGTAAAACTTATTTAGTTCGTCGTTCAACTGAATCACAAAACTACGAACAATACAAGCCGAAAAATTTAGAAAAAAGTCATCAAGATTCACGTCCACGTCCTCTTACTTGGCCGACTATTACTCCACATATTTATACATCATCAGCTGAGTCTCGATAAGAAACGATATACGTTTAAGAAATAGTTAATTTTTGATAAATTTTGCAGAAATCAAATCAAATTTTAATTATTTTAAATATTTATAATACATTTAATATAAAATGCTAAAAAATTTTAATAAAATTAATTAATATTTTATTTTAATTCATTTAATTTTGTATGATTGTGTATGGAAGTTGTGTCGGACAAATGTGGTATCCTTCTTTAATTTAATTTTTATATTAAACTTGAAAATTGTCGATCATTTACATGAAAATAATATTATTCAAATATACTTTTTATATGGTTATATGGTTTTATATGCACATGGTTTTTATATTAATAATTAATTGATGTCTGCAGTTTACTTTAAAAATTAGTTATACAAAAGATACTAAATTACCTATAAATATTATGCTAAAATAAAATTAAACTTAAATTACAATATTTATTTTTTATAATTGTTGAAATTCCGAAAATCATTTTAATTAATTAAACAAAAAAAAAACTGAATATTCATTATAATATTTACTTCAAAATTTTCGAATTATATAAATATTTATAAATAATATTTTATATGCAAGATAGGGCGGGCAATCAGTTTAAAATTTCAGGGTCGATTTTATATCGAATTAATATCGTTCAATTACTGAGGTAATAATTAATGTGCCATAATAAAATTCTAAGAATTTCTAATAAATTTTTATATATTTTTTTTTCTAATTTTAAAATTTCTAAAAGTTTCTCGCGATCCTGTGCGTAATTAGGATAGTTTGGATATTTGGATATCAATACATATTGAAAAGATCTTAAAATAAGATAGGAAGAGCAATTTTGTAACCCAACCTATTACTATAGATAATAATATTTTGCATGGTGTCATTTGAGAATTTATTTCCTGTGGCAATATCTTTAACAAAACATGATTAAATTATTTTTATCTTGTTATGCTGGATAAAAAGATAAAGTGATACCATAAAAATATATTCTTCGACACTTGTAGAAATTGTTTTCAGTTGAAGTTGCTCCGGAGTGCTGAGTCCTCCCAGTTATACTGAGAATCCAATGTCCTTTCTTTGCACTCTTCCCTACTTCCTGAGACGCTGTTGGAGATAGCCATTCAACTTACAATTCTACATTCCCTCATCTTTTTCCAAACGAGTTTGGGACCGTCTTTGGAGAGTTACCATAAAGATACAACTTCCAAACAAAAAAATATTTGTAACTTTTTAATTTGATACTGACAATGTACCTCTGGATAATATTATCCTACCTTTAAAATAACTTTTGATATTTCAATAATATTTTTGCAACAGCATTGAATTATACTTAATATCAAAATTCTCGGGAGCAGCATTTACTAATGGATTTTATTGCAAAAGATTAAAATTATATAGTAATTTTATTTGTACATTATTGTCATATTTTGACATTAACAATTATAAAAAATATCTAATAAATTTCAAAAATTAATTTAAACAATTTATATGCATAAAATTAAATAACTTTGAAAAAAAAAATATAAAAAAAATTTATAAAAATTTGAAATTAACTTTCAGAAGAAATTCAAAATTCGAATGTTGTCAACAATCTACGATATTAACGTCAATATACAAATAAAATGCTTCTCGAATTGAATTTTAAGCAAAAAGGTGCCACAATAATTGGCATCAGTTTATTTGGATTATTATCAATTCCATTTTTATATCAAAGTCCAATTGGATTAGCTGTATTTTTAGGTTTTATTGGATTGTTATTAACAGGAGATCGACCAACATCAGTTTATGTTTTTGTAGTAACATTACCAAGAAATATTTTGTAAGTAAAAAATTTTGAATTTCATATAATAATTAAAAAAAAAAAAAATATAATAAATTTTATATTTTTCAGAGCAGGATATTTATTTGTTACATTCAATGTAAAATTAATAATATGGGAATGGCAAAATCTAACAGTTGCGAAATTATTTCAAAAAACTGTAAAAAATTATCCAGATAAAATAGCATTCATTATGGATGATACAAAAATTACATTCCAAGAAGCTGAAATCTTAACAAATAAAATTGCTTCATATTTTAAAACTAATAATTTCAAACGTGGTGATACAATTGCTTTATTAATGGAATCACGACCAGAATATGCATTTATTTGGGTTGGTTTATCAAAAATTGGCATTATTACAGCACTAATAAATCATAATTTGAGAAAAGAGACTTTAACGCATTCCATTAAAGTTGCAAAATCAAAAGCTATTATTGTTGGTGATGAATTGATTGATGGTTAGTTCCATTCTTTTATAGTTTAAAACGTCAAATTAAACGAAAATAAATGTTTATTTCTTTATGTAGCATTAAATGATGTACGAAATGAAGATGGAATAAAAGACTTACCAATATTTCAATATACTGATACTCAACAAAAACAGGATATAAATTATAAACAAATGAAAGGTAAAGTTGACTCTAAATGTTGAGTTTTAATAATTTCAATTATTTTCTTATTGTACGAATTTTATATTTTAGATTCTACAGATTTAGTAGCTGATTTAGAAAAACATGAACCAATGGATTTAACTGATGAATTAAATGCAACTAGTCCAAAAGACAAAATGATTTATGTGTATACATCTGGTACAACTGGATTGCCAAAAGCTGCAGTAATTACGAATCTACGGTATTGAACCATATTTCTATCATAAATGAATATAGTTCCTACATTATCTAAATCCCATTTTTAGATACATGTTTATGGCAACCGGAATGAGTCATATGTTAAATGTTACTCATGTTGATTCAATTTACAATCCTTTGCCATTATATCATACAGCAGGTGGTATACTCGGTGTGGGTGGTGTACTTCTTGTTGGTTGTACTATGGCAATACGTCGGAAATTTTCAGCATCAAATTATTGGATTGATTGCATCAAATATAAATGTACAATTGCTCAATATATTGGTGAACTATGTCGTTATCTATTATCAGTTCCACATAAACCTACCGATGTTCAACATACGATAAAAGTAATGTTTGGAAATGGTCTGAGACCACAAATTTGGAAACAATTTGTTTCTAGATTTGATATACCGAGAATAGCAGAATTTTATGGTTCAACGGAGGGAAACTCGAATTTATGTAAAAGAAAAAATAACATTAAATTCAAAAGTCAAAATATTTAATATATTATTATATACATAGTAAATTTGGATAATCATATGGGAGCTATTGGATTTACACCACAATTTGCAAAGAAATTTTATCCAGTTGCTTTGATAAAATGTGAAGAGGACACTGGTGAACCAATTCGTGGTGAAAATGGTAGATGTATTCAATGTAATCCTGGTGAAGATGGCGTTTTAATTGGGAAAATAAATCCAAAAAGAGCATTGAGTGCATTCAGTGGTTATTCTGATAAGGTATAGAAAAATATTTTTTTTTTTTTAGACTTTTATTAAACTTTTTTTATTTATTTTCTCTAGAAAGCTTCCGAGAAGAAAATTATCCATGATGTCTTTAAAAAAGGCGATTTATATTTTAATTCTGGTGATATCTTAGTACAAGATATTCTTGGTTATTTCTTTTTTAAGGATCGTACTGGTGATACATTCCGTTGGCGTGGTGAAAATGTAGCAACATCTGAAGTTGAAGCTGTAATTAGTAATGTCGTTGGTTTGCAGGATTGTGTTGTTTATGGTGTAGAAGTAAATTTTTATTTTATATTTAATTAATTATATGAAACTATAAATTACTAAATATAGATTTTCTTTTTTATTTAATTTATAAGATTCCTGATGTTGAAGGTAAAGCTGGTATGGCTGCTATTGTTGATGCAGGAAAAAATATTGACATTGAACAATTATCAATTGGTATTCGTGGTAGTTTACCACCATATGCACGACCAATTTTCTTAAGAATATTAAATGAATTACCATTAACTGGTACATTTAAATTGAAGAAACGTGATTTACAATCTGAAGGTTATGATATTGTTAAAATTAAGGATCCATTATATATGATGCATATGGACGGAATATATCGAAAATTTGAATACAAAGATTATGATGATATTCAAAATGGCAGATCAAGATTATAAACAATTTTCTGATATCTTTTCGTGATTTTTAATAGATTTTTATATTATAAAATAGAATGAAGATAATAATAATTATTTTGGTTTCTTTTTTTATATTACTAACTATAATTCAAATCAAAGATATTGTATATATAAATAATGATTAGTGAGATACAAATATAGTATATTTTGTAAAAGTGAGATATTAAATTCGTTATAGACTTTAAAATAAATATTTTTATAATATTATCTTAAAATTATCTATTTTTTTGTTTTCATATTCTTTGTTCATATCGAATCGTAAATGTCATATACTATTTTTATCATTGGAATCGATTAACGTTTAAATGTTTCCAATGAACTTTTTGTATATAGTTTTTAATTATATAGTAAATAAATACTATATTAAAATCTAATAATTGGTTCAATTAGAGTAAATAATCATGATGAATGATAAATTTAAAGAAGGAAAATGTAAGTTTGTAAATAAATGACAAAAAATAATATAGAATTGGTACCAAAATATTACCAATTTGTAGAACTCGTATATAATCCACAAGGATCAACATCAACTGTAACGTTTAACGCCATATACAAAAATTTCTACGATAAAAATTGTTAATTTAATTTTTGTTCTTGTTTTTTAAAACCTATAGGTAATCTAATAACATTCAAATGAAAGCTCCCGAACAGTCCAAAATCAATCTGGAATTAAAAACGAAATTTGGACTTTTGGCATTCACTGGGGCAATTCTGATGTATCTAAAAAAGTTAACTTACAGAATAATGTAGTGAATAGTGATGTAAGGTCCTTGTAACAGAGAAAGAGCTAATGTGATATTGTTGGTTTATAATATTAAGGACGATTTGAAAAGCGCTGCCAAAAATACAAGAAGTGCCACAATTCATATGTTTCATTGATATGCCATAATTTCGTCGTCTGAGAAGCGAATTGTCGTAACTGCAAAAATCAAGTTCCGAGATAAATTAATGTGAAGTTTTTTTAAATTTTTGCTGCGTCCTTAAATGCATGTATCTCAAGAAATAATTTTGTAACTCCAATAAATTAATGCTCTATTACAAAGGTGCATTACTTAGCTATCTAAAACAATAATTACTTTGGTATAAAATAAAATTGGTGGATTGTTATATTATAGTTTAATTTAGTGATGCACGAAAGTAAATTTTGTTCTAGATACAACAATTTATTATAGACCAAAAAATGTTGTATAGTTAACATACAAAAATTAGAAGTTAACTTGTCTGTATAGTAATTTATTTTTAAATTTGTCGTATCAAAAAGATACACAACAATTTGAATATTACATAATAATGAAATATATAGTAAAAATTTGTCCCTACAGTATGTAATACAACATTTTGCAATTTATAGGATGTACTAATCTACAACACCAAAATACTGTATAAAATGTATACAAAATTTTGCAGTTAATTATTTCTGATAAATACAACTTACAACAATTTTGAATTTCAATTAAAAAGTAATCAAAATATTTTCAGACCAAAACCGTCTGAACACAAGGTGATATAGATAATTAAATTCTTTATCTTCCTATATCAAAACTCTCAAATTGACGTATCTAACGCTTACGACAATTCGCTTCTCGCACGACGATTTATCATAATTTTTATATATAATTTAACAGAAATGTAAATTTAATTTTAAACAAATTTTTATCGACCTATATATATTTAATAACCGAAACCAAATTCATTACAATCTAAAATTTTGTGCAATAAATAAAACTACTATAATTTCATTTTTTATTTATAATGTCGATTATAAATATGTCATAATTTTTTTACCAAATATATATTTTAGTATAAAATAATTTATCCATGACCATTAATAATATAAATACAAAAATCGCACATAAATTTTGCCACAAATTTTTAATATTTATATATATAAAATATTATATATTTCTTTTTATTTTTGGTATTTATATACCTACATATATATATATATATTTTAACCTACCCTCGAAAGCATAAAAAATCCTATATACCAATTTTCACCAACTGCTGCTACACATAATCCAAAATCCCAATGCAAAAAATAAAATGAAAATTATGAAACAGAAACAAACTTTCAATATAATATAATAATAATAATCTTGTCATTCTAGCAAAAATTTCGGTTTTTTTTTTTTAAAACGAATTAAAAAAAATTACAATTTTCCCCATACATCATATTTAATGTTACAAATTTTGAAAAGTAAATGGCTATTTGCCATTTGGTTCACAAAATTTAATTTCCATATATCCAACAAAAAAAAAATTGTATGTACACGACTTTCTGTTACAAACTGTTTGACGATTTAAATCTTCTTCTTTGCCGGGAATTACACATAAATATTGGAAAATTGAAAAAAAACAAATGTAAAATTTTCCCCGAAATAACCAAAAGAAAGAATAAATTCCACCACAAATTCAACCGCGACACAATTTTAATATACAACAATTATATGTATATATAAACAGAATAATATAAATATGTATATAAAAAGGATATTCATTTATTCAAAAGATTTTCATTGAATTTGAATCGATTAGCAATAAAAAGACAAATCCTTATAGATACAATTATACCCAGAGAGAGAAAGAGGAACACAAATACACAATTCTATAATATAAGCAGGATAAGCAGATGCAAAGTACTTTTTCTATATAATAATAATAATTTTTTTTTTACTTATATTCCTACAGTAAGGATCTAATAATAAATTACAGCCCTCTATAATTTTCATAATATCCCCAGTGTAAGAGCAATTTTGGGGTATAGAGAATTTAACACCCTTTAGTAGAATTAGGATTAATAGTTGTTCGTTCCATCAGGCAATCTTAATAAATGTTATTTTTTTCTTGGACTTTTAAAAGTTATTTTAAGCTTTTTATAGTATTATAAGAAATGCAAAACATTTGAAAAATTTAGCTATGGAATATTTCGTTTTTAGAGAAAAGCGATTTGTTTGGTGGAGAATTAATAAATGTCATTGTAGAAAAAATAGTAAATTATGTAATTTTCAAATATCGTTGAATTAAAATGATGAAAATGTGTGATTGCAATATTTAGTGTATGTTTACAGACACTACAGAATTTGAAATTTTATGAAAATGTTAACATTTTGCACGACATCCTTCATCTTTCATATACAAATTGCGTAGAATCAAATTTTCAAATTAATTGAAAATCAAATGAAAATTAAAAAATTGACAGTTTCAATACTAAAAATATTAACAATTAACTAAATATCTTTACCTCTTGAAATACTTAATTAATACATATTTTAGTCAGGTTTTTATGAATAAGTGTAAGATTAGGTTAGGTTATAGTACCGAAAGAGCCTTAGCACAACCACACTTGTTTCATAGCGATACCTTTTTCATGGATAACTATGATTATAAATTATGAAGGGCAAAGTATTAAGTCGGAGGATTTCGGTTCTCCTAAAATGAGACTGCTATGTCTACCAAGTACCAGGCAGTGATATAGTAGATATTCCAGAATTTAAGCTTGGCCTAGGTTGCTGTATTCATTTTCTATACATTGATTAATTGGGATAAGTCCAAATTTACGAAGCGAATAAGTAGTTTCCAGTGTGGATGCCAACTGCTGTCTAGTATTTTGGGAGTGAAGTACGATGATTAAAGCTTTGGTTTTTTTCTTGCTGTAGGAACATCACATCATTTTAGTGATTAAAGACGTGGATACTTATTCTTTAGTTTTTACAATTCTGTTAAAAACTGTTGTGAGGGTTTCTGTTCCAAGTTTGCTTCTCTTCTGGCAAGGTCATCCGCCTATTATAATATATAACTTAATAAAACTTCTGATTATAATAAAAAATATTGTATATTGCAATATATTTTAATTATAAATTTAGTGTGATAATAATAATGTTTCCGTGATATTAAGTGACCATCATAATCTACCTTTTACCTAAAGCATCCAGCTAGAAGCTAGAACCCTAGAATAATATAATAAACAACAGACATATTCAAATTAATTGAATGATTACGTAAATATTAATATACCCATAATTATGCTATTATAATAGTAACAATAAAAATTGAAATAAATGTGATATAAATTTTTTTAACCGCATATAGACGACGACGCATACTTCAAATTAGGAGTGAGTTCGGTGGTCGCCAATTCATATTGTATACTTTCCAAAATGGTTGGATATTTAAGGTGGTGGTAATATAAACAAAATAAAAAAAAAAACAGTATTAAAAATAACTCGAAAATATCAATATGTTGAAGGCCCAATTATAAAGAGCTATCAGGCACACCTGGTTCATTTTGTGCGCTTTTGTAAATATTTTTCTATAACAATATAACTACATTATATATTTTTATATCTTTTCATCTATACACACATACATACATACACCAGATCCAGAAAACACATTTTTATAAATTTCTAGCGTACCAATTCACGTATAGTAAAACAAAAAAAAAATCTTGTTGTGCAATTACTTGCCTTAGTTTCAATATAAAAATCATATCAAATTACCAGCTGGTGTTTCTATATATGAAATATTTTTTATTTTTACTATTATACTGTACGAAGTACGACGTTGCACCCTAAGTGGAAAGCATCTTTATAAAAAAAAAACCCCACTAGGATTATCCTCCATCACTACTACAATTATACATTGCGAAAAATATAAGAAAATTGTGCGCCAAATATAATAAAAATAAAAAAAAACTTATTTACCATTCAGCTGGTTTTAATGATCCATTTTCAATGCTGACTGGGTATTGGATGTTGGATGTATAACTTAGCTAAATATAACAACAATAAAAAATCAGTTTTTTGGATTAAACATTGTGTGAAAAACGTACAACACATACGCAAAAATAAAATAAATAAATCTATAATAATAAATTTGGATTATTTGTATCCAGAAGGATATTATTATTATAGACCATATGACAAATTTATGGTATGGCCTCGATATCGTTATTTTTCTATGTGCGTTGTGGACTTTCCAGTATGGGATTTTTTTTTGTTTCTGCGATGGTTATAAACTGTAAGAGTAAAATAATATTTTGAATCCAACTATAATTTGCTACCGAAAATGGTGGCTTCTTGTGTGTTGTAGGGGGAATAATAATAGATTTACAAGGTCCTAAACAAAAAAAAAAAATATGAATTATACTAAAATTCTGTGTACATTTCAAATCATTGTAAATTGTATTTCATACAATAATATTTTAATTTTTTTGGCTTGAAGCATGCACACCGAAAATTAAATTAATGTTAAGATTATGCTGCAATTTTTTTGTTTTTGTGGAAAATATTTTTTTGGCACTTAAATTTTTAGCGAGATTTTACGAATATTATGATAGAAACTGATGTGGCGTTTGTGAATAATAATAATTTTCTTGAATATTTATTTTATTATGTATACAATACTCTCCCTTGCCATAGCCAAAGCGTTCAACTCCCCTATAAGTTATTGATAATAAGAATTTGGTATTTTGGATTCATTATGATTTCTTGAAAGTCTGTTGTATATATTCAAAACCACCGCACAGTTGTGACCATTAATTTTTTTTTTTTGTAATTTAAAGAAGCTAATCGGGACTGTAAAACATAAATTCTAAAATATTTTGCTAAAAATACAAAAAAAAAATATGAATTTATTAAAATGTTTAGGGACAAATAATACGATTAAAAATTGAAGTATAATAAATTTTGTAAATTTTAATTGCTATTTCAAATAAATTTTGTGTATTTTAATAATGTTTAATGGTAAAAAATTATGTTGTACATTTTATTATTCTAGAAAAAAGGTTTTAATTATATAATTTTTGGTAATAATAATAATTTCTAGTTTTTAATTACTTTATAATTTTAATTTCGAATATGTTTCTCTATAATGAAAATAAATGAAATTATAAAAATATATATCAAAAGATCAACAGCTATTAAAATAAATGATTACAGGGGGTTATCAATTGTAATTAACCCTGTATGATAAATGAAATTAGATTGTGAATTTTATTAGAAATTGATAGTAAAAAAAACCAACAAAATAAATATAATTTCATTATATTTAACAAATTTTAATTTCATTATTTTTTAAATTATTATATAATTTTTTAAATATATTTTTATGGGTCATAATTTTACTGACCCAGATAATTCATATACATAACTTGAAGTTGTATTTATATTGAATCAATTATTGCAAGGGTCGATGGAGTCGAAATACTTCGCGCACTAGAGCTTATTGGCCCGTTGTACCCCTCCCCCTGTTGACGGCGTTTTAACCTTATTAATTCTGTAATATAAAGGGAACCACATCGAATATAGTATAATATTGGCCCAGAATCTTTCGTTGTCACCTTATTTATTGCTATGTTTGTCACAATGACCTGACCAGGTACATAAATACACTCTAACTCAGTTTATAGAGTTGTCTGACTTAAAATTCATAATATAGTAGATTATATTAGGCGTACATAGGGTAAAGAAGTAAAATATCTGAGAGTATTACGGACCACAATTACATAAAAAGTCACCGAAGTTGCCGAAAGCATAGCAGCTGTTCATGCCATTTTCTATACTTTAGAGTTTAGACTCTTTTGTCTGATGTTTTCAAATGTTAAATCTAAATATTTCGTATTCTAATCTAATTGAAAGTTTCCAAATTTAGACTAAAACTTAATTACTATTCAATAATTACAAATCTATAGGTTATTCATTTTTAAGCATTTTAATAGCGTTTTTAAGTACATTTAAATTTTGATAAGGCATCTCGTTATTTTCTGCCTAAATATTATTACATACTATACAAAAGTCAAACTATCTCAATAAAGTTTACAGAAAATTTCACTAAATTTTATATTCAATTTGTTTAGCAGTTTTTTGTTTTTCTTATGAAATTCGACCCAAATTTAATATAGGCTGAATTTTTCAGTATTTACAGGACGTTTACAAAAAGAAAAATGTAATCCTTGTTTTGTTATTTTTATAATGATAAAAATGAAAATACAAAAAACAAACAAACTTCCGGCGAAAATTGCGTTTTTCTTATAAATACTTTCTTTTAACAGACAAAATTATATTTCAATAATTTTCCTTTTATATTTTTCTTAAATTTTCCTTTATTTTATTTTTTTATATATATATAATATAAATAACCAGCTGACTTTATATACATGGGAAAAATGAATTTTCTCAATAATTCGAAAGCTTTGAGTAGCAGCTGGTTCAGCTTTTCCAACAAGATTAAATCGCTCTAGACTCCCCACAAACCAATTGGTGCAATTTTTATACTCTCAATGGCAATTTTGTATTAAATAATTTTTTTTTTGTCTTATGATGGTATATTTATTTATGTATGGATTTTGTATTGATGTATGTATGTATGTATTATGTATGTATCTGAAAAATATTATGTTTTTTTTTGTTTATTTAATAAAAAAAAAAATGTAACAAAAATTTAAAAAAAATATGTGCACAGAAAAAAATTGTTTAAAAGGAAACGTTTACAAAAAAGGATATTATTTTAATGTGAATTGAAAAGTTTATGTTATTGTTGTATTTTGGAAATTATTTCGGTTTTTTTTTTTTTGTATTTTGTTTTGAAAATTTTAATACATTTTCGATAATTTTTTTTTTTTTTTCAGTGGATTGAATTAAGTATCAATTTTTCATGAATTTTCAATATTTTCGTCAATTTTTTGGTATGATTAATCAAAGAATCTTGGAATTATTACATTTTTTTTGTTGTTGTTGTACTTTCTTGAATAATGTATTTTCTTGAGAAAGTTTTTAAAAGATTTATTTTTTATAATTTTTTTTTAGAATAAGCATTAGAAATCAATATTTTCTGACGTTTTTATGATTGGAGGATGGAGTAATGTTGTTATTTAGAGGAGTTAAACTTAACGCAATAACAAATTAAATTTTACAAAATAATATTTATCATCATTTATTATAGAGGTTTTACTAGTCAACGGAAGATATGATAAGATAAGACATTTTACGTTCTAGAGTTAAGGTGAAATGCGAAAAATTTTGAATATTGTAATTTTTAACGGTTGAATTATTGAAATATTAGACATATCCTTGTCAATTTTACAATTCATATTAAAAAGTATAAAGATAGTTTAGAAAGTATTTATTTTATATGAAAAACGACTGATTTTGATTATGATGAAAATCGGCTAATTCAAATCTGTTACGAAAATAATTATTACATTGATTAAGTTCACCTTAAAAATATGAATTATTTTAATAATCATTTTTATGACAATGAGTAGTGCAAATAGTGTAGTGTAAGTACTTCAGAGCAAGATTAATTCTTAAATGGAACGAACAATGATTTTAATTAGAGAAAAAGAAAATTATATCGAATACAATAACGCAATCATTTTACGAAAAGCTATGGGTTAACTATGAAGTGTTGTAATGGAATGATTTGGTTTCCGGATTATATGAAATATATTTTTAGTATTTTAAAGATCTGAATTTTTTCTGAATTACTTTACAAAACGGTGTGATTATTGTTACACATTAAGTATTGATTTATAATTTAATAAATATTATTTAAAGTTTTGTCAAAATCATTCCAAATTAATTTACTAAGTTCTTCATAGAAATAAACTGCAATTGAATTGTTTAAGAATTATTTAATTTACAATATATTTGAATTAAAACTTAATAACATAAATAATGTGAAGTCTTTAAATAATCATTGGACTTAGGAATGCAATAACGAATATAGAAATCACAATTCATTAGAAAAATATAGTTTCATGAAAAAATCATATAAGTTTTTTAAATAGATTTGCTACATTTAAAGTGTTCTCTTAAAAAAGCAGAGTGTCCAGATTTTTATCAGTCAATATGCATCGAAATATGTTCAAAATTACACCTGCCACAGAAAAAGCGCTTTCGGATTAAATGCTAGTTGGACCAATAGTCAAAAGTAGACACTTTTACACACTTATTAATCGTTTCGTTCGATTTCTGTGCAACTAATTTTCGATAAACAGATTTTTTCAATTCAGTTCATCGTTTATCGTCCGAAATCTGCTGGGCAGATATTTTTTTTAAAGTTTCTTTGACATTTATGACATAATATTTTTATATATTAAAATATTTTGAATTGTAATTGTATAGCACTTACAACAATTGTAATTGTTGATATTAATTTTGACAGATTTGATGTATAGAGGAGACAAAAATTTGACGAACATTATTGTTAATTTAAGGAGTCCATGAGTCATTTATGAATATCCTGTAAATAGAAACAGGAAATTTGTTTTCAAATACAAAATCTATTTTATATTTTAATTTAATACCAAAATATCGGTATTAGATCTTTGAATACCGGAGTTTAATACCGGACAAAAATGACCGATATCCCGGTTTTCTTACTATAATATTTTTATATTTTTGTCAAAAAAAAATATATTAGCAAAAAAACCTTTGACTATATAATATATGGACTGCTAACCATCTGTCAGTTTCATATATTTCCAAATTAAAAAAAAAAGTGGAGCATGATCTGTGGCGCACTGGACGGCAAATCGGTCAGAAAAATAACTAAATTGTGGTATAATTAATACATATTAATACTAGCTCAATCTAGCGACAAGATAATGAAATCAAAATTTTTATTGTCTTGTCGCTAGATTGAGCTACTATTATCTGTTTTTTAATAGTATAGTTTTTTAAATGTTTTTTAAATCATCATACACTTTGAAATTTCAAATCAAAGTAACTTTTTATAATTTTGTTTCTTGTAATTAAAATAATCACAAAACACAGGTCATTATAGTTTTTTTTACCTGTTTTGACGTTTGTTTTAGTTATACAACCTGACGCTTTGCTGTTACATGCGCTGTAGATGTTCGTCTTGCTAATGAAATTGGCTGTTATCAGTCAAAGTCAAAGAAAAAAACTAATCAAAATTGATAATGATTGATAAATTTTTCTAGCAGAAATTACATTTTCCATAAACTGGTACTATTTTTCGTGGGTATGCGTATATTTTCAATATTATAAAAAATTTCTTATTTTAAAGTCTTAAATTAAAACTGTCAATAACTTCGAATTTATAATAATAATAATATCTTATTTTTTCATAATTTGTTTGTAATACTTTCACTCCTTTTTTTAAAAAATAAGCTTTGCAAATTTATTATAATAACACTTTTTAATTTCTTATATTGAAAATGCCATTATAATTTTTACTAACAATTTTTCCATTATAATCGACACCAACCGGTGTGTCATTTCACTAAAAAAAAAAATTAACAAAGTTTGTCTTAAAAATAATAATAAAATATAAATATATATATAAAAATTTATTATATATATATATATATATATAGATATTGAATGAAAACAAACAAATATGTGATCATTTTCCTAGTAGGTGGTAACGCGCACCTGAGTCCTTACCGCATAGTCGAAGTTTTTGAACAAAAATTAATTTGAAATTTGTTTAAAAATTGAAAAAAAAAAAAAAATACAAAATCCCATCAAACACACACACCGAACACACAAATACCCATATAAAAACTTGAATTGCATACAGAATTGTACCACAAATTTTCATATATATCCTTTTTTTAGGTACATGATATATAGGTGAAAAAGTATTATTATTCCTGGAATAAAGAATTGGAAAATATATAATTTTTTTTTTCTTCTTTTGTTTTATTTGTGGAAAAAGGAAAAACCAAAGAGAAAAACTTTTAATAATATATATTTTTTTTTTCATTTTTTGTTAGAATATCAAAGATGTCATATGCATCACCTGATGTTTTCATAGGGAAAAATATGCTACCTGGGATCTGACACAAATACAAATAACTATAGTTATATTCATTGAAATATATAAATATATATGAAATTTGTGAATGTCCTTACAATTTTTAATAAACATACTTACATACTTATGTATATACGTATAGTTAGAATGTGTGTTCAAGCACGTATATATAAAATACCTTGAGGGAAATTTATACTAAACGTTTTTATATGAGATATTTTTAAATTTTGTTGGAATCCATCTTCCCACAGGAACGTACAAAATATAATAACAAAGAGAAAGAATGGAAAATCCAACAATAATAATAATAAAAAAAAAGAAAACTAGAAAATATTAAAAAAAAAATGTAATTGAGAATAATAATAACACCGAAAATATTTTTAAGCACAAAATTGTGTTTTCAATTAACCATTGATGATACGGAATATACCAGAATTGTACCATTACATTTCTATAGCCTTACGTTCAATATTTGAGAGCGGTATGCTTTGAAAACAAGTAAAATTTGATTATACTTCTAAAATTGGATAATCTATACGAAAATAGCTTCTAAAAGTTTTCTATTTCTACTTACCGAATCCAAAATATAAATATTTTCACGGGATGCCGAAAGTAGTATACATGCATTGAAAGTAATTTGGTTCTGAGATTGCACTATTTCTATTGAAGAGTATGAATGATACCGAATAGCAGAATTAAATATAAAATCATCTATTCACAAATGCAAAAATACTGGAACTTTGGATAAGATAACCAGGATTGATAAACAATTCATATCTATATTAATTCTATTCAACGGACGCACCAGCAGATTTAGAGTACGAACAATAATTGGGTTACTTATTAGACACTTATATTGCATTCAGATTTATGGACCAAATTGAATAATCGTTGTACACACTCAAAAGCCTACATTCACTTCTATGAAAGGTAAATAGTCTTGAGATGCTGTTATAATATGACTGAATAGGTCCACTGTGTCATCAGGGTTTTTGGGACATCGGTATCTACCTAAGGACTTAGTCAACCGCTGCAGGATTAGTGAAATTAAATAATTAAATTAACGCTTTTTCAAGAATAATAATTAAAAATTTAAATTATGATCCCTGATCCTAAACTGCTTTAAACTAAATTCACAATTTTCCTTCAAATTATTAATCAGTTTTATATTTTCTTTGTTGTTGTTATAATACTTTTCATTCAAATTACCTTTAAACATACCCCTTCAAATTTCCATATATTTATATACAATTTATTTATTTTAAGGAGTGTTGGGATGATTTTGGAATGGGTGGGAATTTTTGTGGAGACGACAATTATATTTTTTTTTTTGTTATCTGAGCAGGAAAGGTAAACATTTAAGGATATTTATACAAGGATATTATGTTCATATATATGTATGAGAAAAACGGCCTGGAGGAGTTATAGTTAGTGACATTAACAGAAAACCATTAGATGGATAATGTGTGCCTTATCCTTATCCTGTATATGCAGGTACCACCTGTATGTTTATTTAGACACAAACAAAACAAGGAAGATATTTAAAGTTCTTTATTATTTTATACATTTCGGGTTGTTTTTTGTTTTGGCATTTTTTTTTTTTTAAGTTTTTATTCTTTTGTTGATGCTGATGGCACACACCATAAGGTAAAAAGGAAACAACAACAACAACATATATGAATAGGATACGGATACGGAGAAGAAGATATATTTATGTATGTAAGGAAAATGAGTGTTTTCCTTTGGGATTTTTTGGAAAATAAAAAGGTACCTTATGTTTTTGAAAGTTTAATTTTTCGTATAAGTATTTTTATTTTGTGCATTCTTTTCAAATCTATGATGACACATGGAAGTTTTTTTGCGGATGATGTTTTTTTTTTTGTATTTGAGAGAGAATTTTTAGTATCCTGCGGGAAATTCGATTTTTTTTTTTTTGTGTTTTTCCTATCAAATTTAACAAAAAAAAATAATTGATAAATAATAGAGAAATTAGTAGTAGAATTTTTTTAGTTTTGGAAACACCGAAGAAAATGTATAGAATTGTTTACCAGGTGAAATTTAAACCAATTTCTATATTTTTATGATAGATTCACATATCTTATTTTTGGAGATCGGCTTGCTAACTATTTTTATTATTTCGTAAAAGCAATGTATGTGTGGTACCACTGGATTTATGAATAATTATGTAAAACCACTTTGAGATTATGCTATATGATGTGAATGTGATGCATTATAATAATTGATTCGACACGAATTTATCCTGATTAAAGTGTTAATTCGGCTTTTAAATAAGTATTGCCAATTGCTTTGTTATTCACTTGGAACACGGTAAACTGATAACGTAGAGATGATTTAATTGCTTAGTATATCCAGAAAAGAAACTCATGTTGACTGAAATTGATTATACACGCGATCGATCATTACTCATACATTAGAATTTCAAAATCCTTCTCTATTGGACCATCATTTTAATTTAAGTATAGAGGTGTATTAAATCAAAGAATTATACATAATACAAATTTTTACTAGGACGGATAACCAGGAATAATGTGGGTGAATACTGCCACATATACAAAAGTCTGGCTTATCAGTAATTATTATAGTTAATATATTGATATAAAGGAAGTATTGTAAAATATTGAACAGAACAAAATATATATTTTATTAATTAAAATCGAAATTTATTAATTATAATTACATATTTATGCTTAAAATAAAAATTAAAAAAAAATTATATATTTTATTTTAACACTTATTTATAATGTTATGTCCGCCATTCATTTTCAATCAACTCATCATATTTTTAATCATTATTTTTATATGGTAGACAAGCTTTCATTCAAAATGAATTTCAATATTTTTAATATTTCATAGATTTTTTGTTTTTTTACTTTTCATTTATTAACATTTCATAAACAGAAAAACTATATTTATATATAATAATAAACGAACAATGGAAATTTATTTACTATACTCTTCAGATACGAAAATTATTTTTCTAGTTTTATTTTCCTAAAATATTTCCGGGCTAATTTACACTGTCAGCTCAATACATTTTTCAATTTGATTAAATTCTTTATTATTATGATGTATATGTACGATACAAATTAAGGAGTTTATTTCACAATCAATTTGAAATTTATATATTTAATACAAAAGTTTAATGGTTGAGATAGTATTAACGCCGCCAGCGCGTTGTGTCTGTGATCTGCCTTCAAAAAAGTTAATATATAAATGAAATTATATGCTATCCAGTACTCGACGATGAAATTTTTTGGCAACGCAGTAATAGTTGGACTGATTTCTATTTTATTTGTTAGCACCGAGTGTAGACGCCATCCATTTTCAGCATTAAGATTATCTGCCATCTTTATACTAGGATTTATGATTAGATATTTCCGTAATGTTAGAGATAAACTCGAAGGCATTTATACGTCGTTCATGCTGTGAACTGTCAAAAATATATATGAATTTATATATAGAATCGAATAAACTAAACGATATGGAACAGTTTTCCTCAATTTTTAATTTATTTCTATTTTAACGGCGTCAATACGTCAAATGTCAATATAAATCATATGTTTTTCAATTCGGGTTTGTCACAGATTTTAAATTATTTTCATAATTATTTATTTATGATATTTTGAGAAAACAACAATGAACGTCGTCCACTTTAATTACAAAAAATTAAATAGACGTTTTAGATTTCCATCCATAATCGTCGATTGTATCTCCAACATAAAACTAAATTTTAAAGGTACACAGTATCAAAATTTAATTGAAATTTAATCATGTACGATTGAATTTTACTCATCTCATAAAAAAAATTATTTTGTAGACGGATTGGATGGATAGCTAAATATTAAATTAATATTCACATTTATATAAATTTATAAATACAATAATTTTAAAATTTTCAAAAATTTAATGTAAAAGATTAAATTTAAAAAAAAAAAAACATTAAGTTTTCCATTAACAAATTTTTTTAAGGTAAAATATTATTGTGTTTGTGTTAGTAATATATATTTTAATTTAAATTCTCACACATTGTAAAAAATATGTTATTATTATATAATATTAAATAGTGTAAGTTAAATTTATTTCTATGTATGTCGGTATGTTATATAAATATATTTTCATTTAATTTAATTCAAAATTTCAGTTGGTGTATTTGCCCTGTAGTTAATTACAAAACTGTCAAGTGCAAAAGTATATTGAATATTATGATTTCTGAATTTTAATTAATTTCTTGAATATATAATATTATATATATATAATAGAAAATATGTATAAAATATATATATATAATTATTATTATTATATGGAAAATGAAATATTTATAATTAATTTTGAATATATGATTCTGAATTTAATAATTTAAAATATTATATAAAAACAAAAATAATTTAACATTGAAAAATGTAATTGGGTCTATGCATTTGAGTGTATGTTTTTTAGGACCTTAATCGTGGCATTTTGTTCCAATTTGGATTCACTCTAATTTAATAAGGAATCCGCACCATATTTTTCGTTATTGTGAAGAAACTTTTAATTGCAACAATCTAATAATTAAACATTTAGAAAAATTGTTTTTAACTAATTGTTAATTGTTAACAATTGCTAATTGTTTTAAACATTTTCCCCAATATAAAAATCACAATTAGACTCATTTAAAGATGAATCAACTATAATAGCAACCATTAATGTCTCGGTGTGAAGTTGAAGTTTAGATCTAATGAATGACATCATAGTTAACTACCACAACGCAATTGTCGCTCTGTATGTAATGTGTCACTTCGACAAATTGTTTTATAATTACATTGTGAATGTGAGCTTTTAGATTGACTGGTCTATTTACATTTCTTATTAAACATGCATTTTCATATTTCTTTAAATTTGAAGGTCCATTAGTCGCACATTTAAAATATTTAAATTTGAGCATGAAACTGCCTAATTTTATCAGAGGAGAGAAGATCTGGGATCGTATAGTAACTAGTAAGTATAGTTTTTAAATGACTCAATCTCTACATCATTATTCATTTTCTCTAATTTAGAACAAAAATTAATTTAGAAAAGAATTTCCAGCTATTTTTTTTATATATTTTACATTTTCTACGAGCACATAATGAGAAATGTCGAGACATAAAGAGCCGTTCAGAAGCCAATGTGATTAAGTCCATTTATACCAAGAGGGTACCATAACCTCGGTTTACGTAAATGGATTGAACAAGAGCACAAAATCTACTGTCACAAACTACCAGGACTCTCTACATCAAAAAAATTCATCACACCAAACAAAATTAAAGTGGACCATCTAATAACACTCAGCAAAAAGGATATAAGAACCCTGACAGGCCTATTAACAGGACATAGTCCTTTGAACTATCACCTCAATAAATTGGGCCTGGCTGACACTGACATCTGTCGCCTCTGTCTCAACGACAAGGAGACGACGGAACACATCCTCTGCCACTGCGAGGCACTCACTAGGGGCAGACTTGAAATCTTAGGCAAAGGCTTCCTTACTCCTGAAGAATTGGGCAATATTGCTAACTCAAACATACTAGGTTTCTTTAAATCTATTAAATGGTAGGAGGTATAGGGGCTATAAAAGCACATCGTTAGGGTCGTAGTGCTCTCTCGCGTTCCCCTTCTCAAAAAAAAAGTCCACTTATTAAAATTTTTTAAATTTCGCTAAATTCTAATAAAAAAAAAATTAATTCTATTAGAAATTACCAAAATTAGAACAATTTCAATAAGTGGACTTAATCACATTGGCTTTTGAACGGCTCAATAATAATGTAGTGCATATATAAATAAAGTATAGTATTCGTCACACAACAAAAGGGGTAGGCCTGAAATAAATGGAGTTCAAATCTTTCAAATTCTACTAAAAATTTGGTATTTATGAACATTTTATAAATAATTTATAAACTTTTAGAATACAGATTGTTAGAAAAATACATAAGAAGGAGGACATGTAGAATCAATTCCAGAAAAATTATAAAGTTATAATTAATATCATATATTTAGCAAAAAAAAATTATAATTATTACTAAATTATCATATAAATTAAATTTCTGAATAAAATTAGTTTTATCCTTTTTTTATGCCCATAACAATAATTAACAAATTCCTGCCTACGCACATATAAATTTAAAAAAAAAAATCTATCTGTATACCAAACTGTACGTCTGTTTCGAAAAGATATGCCAGAAATGAAATCCTGTCAAAATTACACAAAAAAAGTAAAATTATATTAACCTGTTGGTAAAATGAGTGTTATCGTTTAATATCCAGACGACGAAAAAAAAAGAGTAAATTATTTCTCACCGTCATTTTAATTAAGCTTAATGTCCTATTTTCCACACAATTTCTATTTAAAATGATAAATTTTTCCGTGATGGTTAATTTTATGTTGCAGAAAAAAAAAATTCAAAGTAATCAGAAAATATATCATAAAAATCATAATAAAATTATATACAAAGAAAAATCAACAGGTCACATTTTTCTATAGATATTCTTCTTATATCAATTACAAAATTTATTTATTTGATTCTCAAAGTCGACACTTTTATAATTGAAACTCTTTTACCTTACCCTACAACACAAACTCAGACAAAAACACACAAAATCAATTTTCTCTAACAATTCTTTATTCATAAAACACTCTTAATTTTCATATCTTCATGATGCACGTGCTTAACTGTCATCAAAACATAAAAAAACCCCTTCATCCTTCATTTATTAACGAATATAATTTATTTGTGAAACTCACACGTGGACTTTGACTGTGGCTGGTCGGATTGCGATAATGCCAAAAATCTTCTCTATAAAAATATTTTCATTTTATCACATTTCGTGTTAGTTATATATAGAATAAATGATGCTGAAGAATTTTTGAAATTAATCTGAAATTTAAATATTGACAAGGACGAATAATCTTCATCATCATCATAAAGAATATTATCCAAAGAAGACAAAATATTTCAGAGATCTTCATCTTAATTTCATAAGCTTTTCAATATTTCGTGTTTGAAATTTGTTATTTTTACATTTTACCCATAATAAATTTAGCTTGTATTCGAAATCTTAACTTTGCACAGACAAAAATGACAAAAAAGATTATGGTTTTTTTTTTATTATTTTGGAAGTATATGTATATATAGAATTCCTTTTGGATCCTTTTACAATCTTTTACAAATTCACACGCAATAATATTTTTTATATATCCCTTAACCAATATCAACATTAATTTTTATATATTATGTTAATTCCCATGTTGATTATATTCATTTAGTCTTTACTCAAACTCAATAAAAATTTCTTGTGTGAACTATATTTATAGAGTAATGTACTTGATCGATTGGTGCTTTAAGTAATCAAATTTTTTTTTAACAAAATTCCTTAAACTTAAACTTAATTTATAATATTTACAAAAACGAATTTTCTAATTACATTTTTTAAATTTTGTTCAAAACTATTTTAAATTTCCATTGATGAGTTTTATGACAACCTGTACTAATTTAAACACAAAATATCGTTATATTTTAACCACATATAAATTCTACATCATCATGAAAATAATAAGGACGAAAAAAACTAAAAAAAAAATTTTTTTTTTTTTTTTTCAAAATAAATAATTGGCAAATGTCTGACATTGCAGTTGGTGAGATAAAGCATGTCTCAGCATTAACAGCAAAATAAAATAAAATAGAATAAAAATAAAACTGTATACCAATTTCCTCTATCATCATTACACTATAGTTACAACAAATAATCATCATCATATAAATATTTCGAAAATTTTTGAACCCAATATTAAGTCTATATATTGCTCTACATATCTACACTCTGCTTCTACCTCTCGACCTAAACAAATCTAATATCATTTTCATCATCATCAGCCAAACAGAATCCTTCATCACGTATTTAACAAAGCTTTACTAAAAATGGATAATACTAAAGAAAAAAAAAAATTGGAATGATAAAACAGCAACAAAATATAACTCTAGTAGTGAGTGTAGAAGTAAACATTTGTAGATAAGAAATAAAAAAAAGGAGCTTTTTTTTTCAAAAAAGAACATTTCACCAAAAAGGATATTATAGAAAAGAAGAGTGGCAAAAATTGTATAAAAAAAAAAACCGAACACATTAATGTGTATGTGAATATTTACGAAATTATGATGATGATTTTACTATGGTTTTGATTGTGAATTGTTTGGAGTGCGATAAGAATTTTATTGAAGGAGTTTTTTTTTTTGCTTCCAAATGTTAGATCGTAAGGGAATGGAATGAATGAAAATTATTTGATGATTCTTTCATAATTCTTCTATATATAATATTCTGGTATGCTGTACCGATATGAAAATTCTACTTTCTTTGGTTTGTTAAACATTCGTGCTTAATTTGTTTTCAGTAAAATTTATATAAATTCGTTGATAAAAATACGATTGGGTTGGATATTTAGGGATGCTTATTTTGGTAGTATATATTTCAGCATTACATAAAAAAAAAATTTGTAGGACATCAGCATTTAAAAATTCTTATTATTGTTTATTTATGTAACTTTTTTCGTAAGATTTTTACATTGTTACCACTTTTCGAAATATTTTTATACTGTATTAGAAAAGTAAGTAATTTAAAATATTGGAAATTTATTTATTCCATATCAAAATATCGATATGCTTCTTAAATTGTCCCCAAATTTTCTTAGCCTATTTTCAAATTCTATAAAAAATATATTCATTATTTTTACAATTTCTAAATTATGTTCTCCAAAGTTAGAGTTAAATTAAAGTTTTCCAATTTGTGAGGTGTGTCAGCTTCTATCTATTCCCATTTCATTTTGTACATTACATTGAATTGTAAACTGTGTATTATCACCACTGTTTAATATCACTTATGCCCTGACTTATTTACTGTGATATCAAAAAAAATATTATAGAATTGCTATTAGAAATAATCAGCCCAAACAGTAAGGCAGCTCCAATTTAATGTAGTCTTATTATATTATTAAAATGTGAAAGGGCGGGGATCACCCTGTAACTCTACATATTAATAAAAATCAAACATATGAAAAAGGGTATTTTGTTTATGCTAGCATAATATTTCTTTAATACTATATAAGTAATTATATAGTAGCCATAAGAACTAATTTTTGGGTATAAAAGAACAAATAATTGAATATTACTCGCTATAGTAGGAATTGGCTTAGTTTTATTGACCAATAGTCTTTATAGCTAATATTTTAGTTTAAAATAGTTAACGTCAGTTATATGTTAGGTTAGTGTCGGTTCCTTAGAGAAACCACTTGAATCTCCTGGACTAACTGGGAGTAGACCGACATGTCTAACGAGACGTTATCATTCAGCTGGAAGGACTTCAAACAGTCAGCATATTTGAGAAGGTTTCTTACACTGTATTTTGTAGCTTCTTCAAGGCCTACACTAACTATAGAGTTTTCAATCTCTTACTAGCTAGTGCAGGTTGCAGGACAATGGCATAGTAGGTGTGTTCTTCTAGATTTTCTTCATGTTCCAGTTTCATGCAATTTCCGTACGTATCATTTGTTACTAGTCCCAACCTATGGGCATGCCTGGACAAGCAATGTCCGGTTAAAAAAGGTAGCCCAACGTTATAAATAATTAAACGATTTAATTGTTCCATCTATTTTTTTATATGATAAATTTTACTTAAAATTTGTAAAATGAGTAAAACTTTAAGAAAACATAACAAATTTATATATTATTCCATATATATTATTAAGGACAACATCCAGTATTACCCAAAAAACCACCACAATTGACATCTGCAATTGACACATGTTACGCGCACAAAACAACATTTCATTTAAAGTTCAAATACGACGATGAGAATATACACATATAAATATATAGGATATTTCGTATATATATAGAAATTTTTTATCCTGCGGTTCTATATCCAACAGGCTGTCATCAAAGCTCTTTGAAATCAAGACCAGATGTTTATTGAGAGAAGAAATTTTAAATGATGTGGTGGTAGTGGTAGTGGCGGTAAATGTGGTATAGTTATAAAAATATTCTATTTAAAATTAAATATTAAATTTTTATTTAAAGAATCTGAATTTGTAAGTAAATTGTAATTATATAAAATTTCGATAGATTGATAGTCAATTTTCAACATTTGAAAGATTAATATTAAAAACATTGTTAAATAGAATTTGTTTATATTAATCCTTAGAATTTGCTTAGTATTAAAAGCGTTTCAATTATACAGCATTTTGTAGTTATATATGTAAAAATAAATTGGAAAAATGGAAATTGATCAAATTAATTTTTCTTAAGTTTTCGATATTCCGATTTGTATCTAGCAATGTAATAATTTTTATCCTTTTTTGGATTATGTTACTGGTTATTTGTGACTTCAGTATAAATAAAAATATTCCAATATTAATTTCAATAATAAATTTTCATTTCACAATCGTGCAGAAAGTTTTAAGTAATAGAAATTCAGTAAAACTTTTCATATTCATTATAATATTTAATTATTCTTTTGTTAATATTTTATAAATATCTCCTTGAAAATTATATTCTAAAAACGAAACTTTTAAATCAACTTTATTTCCAGTTAAAAACTGAATTATAATAAAATTGTCACGAACAGGACTGATTAGTGTACTTACCATCAGCGAATCATGTAAGATAGTCGTAACTTTTTATAGTACACAATTCAAAATGAATTGAATTTTATTAAGGACTAAATGGATAAAAATAATCATGTAAATTCTTAAATTTCTTGTTAAAATATTTGATGATTCTTATTTAGTGAGCAGGAATATTTATTTTATCATTGTTTTATTTTACTATAGAATAAAATTAGTCAAAGGCCATGGTCGAATTATCAATTATCAGATTTAATATTCACAATATAAAATTTGACGTAAACTTATTTTTTAGTTAAAAGACAAATCTGTCTGGAATGGAAATTCTCTTTATATTTGGTTTAATCCAAGATTCTGTAAAAATTTTCCTGTCAAGGAGTCGTCGGACCAACAAATAAAATGAAAATTAAAAAGTAAATCCTATGCATAAAAAACATGGTAACTAACAGGAACACAGTATTGATCAATCATCAATATTTATGGAAAATTTCATTTAATTATCACTAAAAATTGGTATATTCTCTATCTATTGATGACCACTTTCAATGCTTCTTAAAAATTTAATTTTCCAATAAAACTAAAGTTCAATTTTTATTTAATTTTTTACTCCTCAGATAGAATTTTATAAAATTCCACTAAATCTTTTTCTTAATCAAATTCTTTCAATTCTCGTCTGACTGATGTAGATTGATAACTTCCAGATTGAAGATATACTATACAAAATGAAAAAAAAAAAATATTTTCTAATTTTAAGTTTCTCATGTTCTTGTTTTTTTTTTTTTATTATCCAATATTTTTAACAATTTTGTAGAAAATAATAAAACAATTTCCAACCAATAACATCTAAAAATGAAATTTAAATTTCCATATTAATTCATAAATAAAATTTTATATGAAGAACGATTGAGATAAAAAAATAAAAATTGGATATTTTATAATATTGAAGGAGCATTTTAATTTACAAAATATTAATTTCAAGAATCCTTTCTTCTTTAAGTTCAGTTATATAAATACTAAATAAATTCGTGAGCCAAACTTTAATTTATAATTTTTCATCAAAATTTCGTCCTTCCAATCAAATATTTCAGTTTTTTTTTTTTTTCTCTAATCGTTCATACTTAATTTTAAAAAAAACAGAAGATTTTCATTAAATTTCTTAATCTTTATATATTTTGAGCATGACAAAAATTTTCTTACAATTATTCATTTTTAATGTAATATATTTTGTTTTCAAAAAAAATTATTTCAGTGTATTTTGTGTGTCTATTAGTGCATAAATATTTAAAAGTAATTTTTTTTTTCAGTGCAAGAATACAATTTATATGCTAATCTAGTAAATTTTAATTTAAATTGATTTATTTTTCTCTACACTTTTAATAAATATTATACCAAATAAAAAAAATTCAATTTTACATGTTTTTAATATTCGTCCTTATTTTAATAGTCTATTTTAAAAGTGTTTACAATTTACTGAAAACAAAAAAGAGAAAATGAAAATTGTACGAATTTGAAAAATACATTTATATTATTACGATTAATATTTTCATTTTACCTAATTTCTTTTTAAAATAAGAATTTTTTTTTTCAAATCATTTACTCATACAATATTTGTTATTTAAAATGTGGCAACATAGTAAAATTGTTATTTTAATACGAAAAGATTGCGTTTTTAATGTACCAATTTTGTACGGAAAATAATAATGTTTATATGTATATATAATTAATTTAACTATTGCACTTATTTGCTTTTAAATTCTAACTTAATTCATTATTATTTAAATTAAAGAGCTTTGCGTAAAATAAAATGTAAAAATTGGCAGAAAATTTATAAAGTACTGAGATTTATGACGGCAAAAATAAAACAAACAAAAAACGTGCGTTTGTTATGTAATATTTATGTCATATATTTTTTTTAATATATATATATAATTTATACGTTAAAATTAAATTTATTTAAAATTATTAAAGGTATACAACTACAGGATTTTTTATTTATTTAATTTAAATTTAAATATATATTAAGTAAATGTAATATTTTTCATTTTTTTTTTTTTTTTTGAGAAAATTTCAAAAAGGATCAATTTATTTTATGACTGACAGATCCTAAATATTTTCAATTCAATATATTTCATTATTTAAAAATTTGACTAGCACAAGTATTTTTTCTTAGGTTTCATCATTCGAATACGTCATTTTGTTCCACTACCAACAGTTACACCATTCGGAATAGTATTAGATGTCTGTTGGCTGACAACACGTTCAACAGCTGCAGTAACAGATGGTGGTTGTGATGTTGGTTGTTGATTTGGTTGTGTAGCAGATGTTTGTTGTGGATTATTTGGTGGTGAACGTGTTAATTGACCACGTACAGCTGCTGCTGCAGCGGCAGCTGCTGCTACAACAGCAGCTGTATTTGTGGTCGCTGTTAGATGTAAATTTTTTGGTGTAATATTTGGGACAGGATTTCCGTCAGCTGTACGAGCATTACCGCAAATCTAAATATATTTGATTTAAAAATAAATGTTTCAATTAGAAATGACTGGCGATTAACTGACTAATAAAAAAAAATGTATTAAAATGATAGGCTACTCAATTTTAATTGTTCAGTAAGATAAGATCGCTAAAAAGAATTTTTTACGTAATTAAAATTACCTGGTGATGATGTTCCCAATCTTTGTGCTGACAAAATGCTCCGCAATATCTTGCCATGTTACAACCCGAACAAGTTTCATTAGCTTTTCTTCCACAATTCCAGCAAGCCTTAATTATAAATATAGATATACCGAAATAATTTGATGTGTACAATTATAAGATTTAAAATTCTCACTTACACTTTGTCCAGTTGTTATGGTAGGTGATTTATTTTCGATATCACGATCGCTAGTATGCCGATTCATATCAACAAAAAACTTTTCCATTTTTAAACGTTCTTGTGCCATAATATCAGCAGCACGATTTTCTGCAGCTGCAACAGCTCTTTGAATTTCAATTACAGCTTGTCGTTTCACCTTCACGAAATCAATTTAGTTAAAAACTATTGCATATTTCCAATTAAAATCATACCTGATTAACAGCATCTTCAGCATTTCTTTTAAATTCTGCTACTTTTTCTTCTGTCTGTCTTCTAATTTCAGTTGTTACAGCTGTAACATCTGCTGCATAATTGTTATTTGATTGTTGTTGTTGTTGTTGTTGTTGTTGTGGATCAACGCCACGTTGTTGTAAAATTGTAATAGCACGTTTTGTTTTATCTACCATTGCCGATATACAATTTAACATTGTATGAATATTTTTCCATTCTTCTTCACCACTAACAGCCACTTGACCTGTTACACCGCCACCAGGCATTCGACTATTTATTCTTTGGGCTTCAGATGCTGTTGATCGCATATCTCTTTCATCTCTATGACTAGACTGGAAGACAACACAATTTAGGATTTATTTTTGATTAAATACCTAATCATTTACTTACTTTATCTAAAAGTATTCCAAAACCTTCACTTTGGCTCATTCCCGATGCAGAATATTCAAATAATGATGGTTGATTAAATACATTACCACCGGAACCTAAATGAGCTGTATGACCTGCTGAAGCATTAGTTAGATGTCGTTTAGCTGCAGGTGGATATATATAATCATTCCAATCTTGAACACCATTATGATGATCAATTACTGAATCTGAGGGTCTTCTTTTGAATACCATACCATTACCATTTAACATTGCTCCTGGATTTGGATCGAATGGTAAAAATATTTCTGGATGATCAGATGGACTATGTGAGAATTCCATAGCACATGAATCATTTGTTGTAACATATTGAAGTGTTGTCTATATATAAATATTGATAAAATGGTTTTACATTTAATTGAATTTATAAATTTGTAAATATACCTGATTATTAGCTCTAGATGATGCTGCTATTTCTCTTTGTAGCAATGGTATATGACTTTTTAGGAATGGTATAACATATGAACGAAAAGGAACATTTGTAGCGTCATGTAATGCTACTCGGAATTCTTCAATTGATATTCCACCGCTCTGCCGATGAAAATCGAAATTGGAAAATTTGAGCAGTGAAAAAATTTAGTAAAAGAATTATCATCTATATCTAAATTACCGCCAATGACAACACCAAAGCCCTGATTCTATCGCATGCCTCTGGATGTGTCTCTTGACCGAATTGAACTAAAGATCCCAAAAATTTACGAATTTTACACAATGCTCTAGTCTGTTCTAAATGTGATAGTGTTATTGCTGCTGCTGTTGATGATGATGATGATGCTGGTCCAACAGATGTACCAATATTATTTGATTGAGATGATGATGGTGGTGGTGTTGTAGTTGCACCGTTTACAACAGGTGATGAACTAGCATTACGATGTGGTCGTTGTGGTGGCGCCAATGAGGAATGATGAATTTGTGGTGACATTGGTGATCTTGGAGCTATTGCACGTGCACTTTCAGGTGAATCTGGTGTACGGCAATTATCCTTACGAGCATTACCGGCTAAATATATATACATAAAAATTTTCAATTTTATATTTATTCTAATTTATTCTATAAGTTTTGTGTTATAGAAAATTTATTAAAATTTATTTTGTATATAATATAAAATTCTTAGATTTGTCCTTACGAAATATAATTACATATTACATCAAAACCAGTTACCACACTGAATCATGTACCTGAAACCTGAAAGTTGTAATTTGGAAATTTACGAAAGGAGCAAAATTTAAAAGAGCATTATGCAAATTACCAATTTACACAATATGACACAAAATTTATTCAAAAATAATATCAAGGGAATATCAACAATTCTATCTACTCAAAATGTATAAATAATATTGTATATATGCATGTAGTGAGTCCTGTTTATGAGACTTTAAGACATAAGTGAATATGACAATGATAATTGCCGATATATTCATGTTGAAAAGACGAATTGAAAAATTAATTTTATTTAAATAGAAATTTATGCCAAATGCATTACAAATTTTAAAAAAAAAATCTAAACATGTGTTTTTATATTAATTTCCTGCTCCATAATTTCCAATTGTACGAGATTTATACCAAAAGTTTCTAGAAAAATTATATAATTTATATTTCAAATAATTTTTTTTTTTGTTTAATTATTATTTAATTGTAGTCATAATCAGCTTCGGTCGCCCATAGAACATTTACGAATTACTATAATAAATTTTAAATGATTAGTTCACAATTTTCATGCCAAATTATCGGAATAGTCCGATAGATTATCCAGCTAAATACTAATATTGTGATGGCTACCTACCATTTCTATGAAAACTTAAGATTCTAATTTTTAAACATGAAGCATAAATTTAGATTGAACACTAAATTTTAAATGCAAAATTTATCTTAAACATAGATTAATTTTATGCTGTAAAAATTAATTTTTTAGACTTTTAATTTAGACCTTACGAATAATTGATTATAATATAGATAAAATCTGATTGAAATTTAAATGAACAAATCTAAAATCTAATAGAAACATTTACCATTTTCGGTTTTAAACAAAATTTTGTTCAAAGAAATCGATTTGCATTTATTATTTCACCATAACCAAATTATCATCATCACAACAACTATCATCATACTTTTGTAGACTCTTATATAGTTTTAAATATTCATTAAAAGAAACATAGAAAACATATGTTTATATACTTAAATGTAATGACAATTCTATGTACTATAGCATAATTTATATTGTATTTTGAGTATACAAAAGGATTTAGATGAAATTTCATTATGATGTTTTAGGCTGATGGAAATCATTATGAATTTTGAAATATATATATGTACAAATTTATTATTTATATTAAAATTGAATGTTTCCGTCATGCTACACGATTTCGATAAATTGAATTAATATCAATTGAATGGTAAAATCTGTTTACATGATCTAATTAGTTCTGAGCATAATTTGTCATAGACTTGCAAAAATAAATAATATTATTTTTAGAATCCCATTTTCATAATTATAAAAAGTTTTTTTTTTCATCTAATGGTGGCTATAATTTCCTATCTGAGTTTTATTTTATATGTACTTTTATAAAGGTATCATGATTTTCTTTTTAAATATATTGTAATTTACTTACTACACCTTTTCCAATTGTAATTCAGAAAGTATCAATTTGAATTTAGAAAGTATCAATTGTAATTCAGATTAGTCAATTGTAATTCAGAAAGTATCAATTGTAATGCAGAACATTTTAACATTTCAATTGGATCTTTCATTACGAATTAAATATCCTCCTAACCGCAACACACATACTGTCGTCTCATTTATTACTACATATTTCAATGGTAAGTTGTGTTATCTGCCGCAATCTCTAAAAATTTACCAATTTTTTGTAAGTGATTTTACCTAACATTCGCTAACTATAAAGTAAATTAACATCTTCTACGTTCCATACATAAAATTTTTGTTGTGGAAAATGCTGCAATTCGACGAATGTTAAAATGTTCTGAATTACAATTGATACTTTCTGAATTACAATAAACAACTGAATTAGAATGATACTTTCTGAACTACAATTGACTAATCTGAATTATAACTGATGATTTCTGAATTACAATTGGAAAAGGTGTAGATTAAAAATAGAATAAAATTTTTATACTTTCTATATATTTTCTATAAATTCTGGTATATAATTTAATTTATGTTTAGTAAATTTAAATTGTTTTAAATAATATTTTCATTTTTATTAAATTTTAGTAGATCAAAATATTATCTGATTATTTGCATAATAAAATTTCAATGTTCTATTTTTATATAACTGACATTTTTGTACTATGCTTAACCTGACACGAAATACCCCATAATCAAATATAGATAAATTTATATGCTTAATGTATTCCACCTTGTGTGCTCTTCTCACATGAAAATCAAACAGCTGACAAAAGAATAGAGAATAATACAAAAATAAACAATATTTATGAGAACAATAACAAAATCATCGAACCAACCAACCAAAAGTATAAAACTAAAAGGAAATTTCAGATTAAATATATAAATTCAACCCTCCTGTTATTATGTTGGTTTAATTTTATGTAAACATTTTACAACCCCATTTATTCTCACATTCATTTTAAAATATAATAACCCATAATATCTTTTTAACCATTGCAACATGGGATTTCGATATAAAAGATACTTTGGGGAGTGGGCTTTGGTTTGTTGCTCTCATTGATATAAAATAGTTATTATATACCTTTTGGAAAATAAAATTCATTTTGCGGAAAGGATATTCAAAATATTTTCTATAAAGAATATGAAGAGAAATTATAGTGATCAAACAGATAGGAAGTAAATGTAGATATTACTTAATTATATATAAATAGATTAAATTAGGTTAAAGTAAGTATAAGTATAGGTCAAAAACAATACGGACACTGTGGTCTTTTTGTGATATATCTTTAAAGTTAAAATCGCCATCTATTTCTTTCAAAGAAGTACAGTCAGTTTTTGAGTGTCCACGACAACCAATAAGCCGGTGTCCATTGTAGCAAAGTCTGGATTAAGCCAATGCCATTTCAATAATATTCAGACGAAGCCTCTTTGATTTCGTAAATCTGTTTGGAACTAATCCAATTTTATGTATAGATGTTTATTCAAGTTGCTAGTGCCCAATAAGTAACCCCGTTTTACAATAACTTAGATCTCACTGAATAGAAATAATTCTTTAAGTTAGTTAGCCCTGGTTATGCCAAGACTAGATCATTTGACCAATAAGTATTCCTTTATTAAAAAGAACCACTATATTCCTTCATACTGAATCAAATCTCCTTACTTTACGAATGCAATAATCCTCATTATCTAATAATCTTATTCTGCTTCTATAATCCGGTTGGACAGTCGCATAACAAGTAATTTTACATCCTTTATAGCAGAAATATCTCAATTACGACAGAGATACATTGCCGTAAGACTAAGCCTATTGTCCATATTTAACCTACTTCTTTCCTATCAGAACACCGTCTGTAATCCTCATATTCTTTATATTAAAGTTTATCTGTCAATCGACCGCATACTTGCAGGAACCAGTTTCTTTCCATATCTTTATTCACTATATAATATTCGTTAACTCATTAATTTTAATTTTATAGTTTGAAATTCAAATTAAATTATAATTATCAAAAACTTTCGAGTAGGAATTCATCTTCCTGGTATCTTTCTAATATCTATAATTCTAATATCGTATAATAAAAAAGATATGGCCGTTTTAAACTTGTACTTTATAGAAATACAGTTCTATATATAATTATATGCCTTCGAAAAAGTTATTTTAAAGACTAACTATTAAAGAACTTTTCTACTCAACGTAAATTTAACTCGATTTCATCATAAACTATTATACTTACTATACAAACATCCACAATATGTCAACCATATTCCATCATATTCCATCAATCCATCTATCTTCTGACAGCAAAAAAAAAAAGCACATGTACAGAACCAAAAAAAAAAAAAAAAGATAATTTCAACTATAGGAAAAACATTGTCGTCAAAGTTTTTCCATAAAAATAAAATTATGACAGACTGCACTCTATACTCTGAAAACGCAGCAGATGAATAAAAAAAAACCCCACCATCATGTACATTATAACACAAATTTATATATATATTATAATAAAAAATGAAGAAATACAAGACATGAACAGTATCAGCTAATTTATCTATCTAAAACCATCCTTACAAAAAGAACATTGACAAACATGTTCCATTCCAGCTGGTAACACAAGATATTTCCCATATATTTACTTTTTAAACATGATAACAACAAAAAAAATGTACAAACTCAATTTTTTTTGCATCCTTCAACGAAACTACTATATATTTATACTATAGACTATATAGCCATCTATTTCTAGAGTAATATATTTCTTCTTCATCCATTGGAATCCTTAAAATAAATATATATGAATACTTGCAACAGGAATAAAAAATATTTGTGTATTTTTTTTTTTAAGGATATTCACAATGCTCTTTAACGATATACTTTTTATCTAACACCATTGGTGACCATAAAAATTCGTTGATGTATTGGAAAAATTCCAATGGAAATTGGTAAAAAAAATAAGATAGGAAGTAAAATAATCATTGAACGAACAATATGTGATTTCTGATGATGTCATTGAGATGATTTGAAACTATTATCATCTTGGTGGTTGAAGAAAATTGATAAATAGAGCTAACATGAACAGAATCATCAATGGTAAATTCTGATAAGTCATAGCAGTTACATAAGACGTACAATAACAAAGATAGAAAAAGTGTTCTAATCTTTACATATATGGTCATATCAAAAAGCTTTTATCATAAAATGAAAAGAATTTTTATAGATTAGAAGGAGGATTTAGTGTAAATTCATTTATAATTCTATATAACATCTGTGACATTATGTTAAGATGAATCCTCTTCGGTTTCGTATAGAGAAAGCTATAAATTGTTTAGTTTATCTTGTTGTTTGGTTTCTGTGAACAAATTTCCGAAAATTACAAAAAATTTATAAATCCAAGTACGATTATTAACTCAAAAATTTTTAATGACTGATGATATTCATCAGTAAAGAGAAATAAGGAAAGTCATTGATAATTTTACGTATAGTCTTAATGATTTGTTCGATATTCTTGTTTTGTCGGAATCTATTTTTTCTAAATTTCGGAATCTATTGCCAATTTACTGATGTTAATATTGTTATTAAATGATGATGAAAATCATCGTTCGTCGGTAAAACCATTTCATTTTATATATAACACAGAATATAATTTCAAACATACTAATACAAATGCATATAAGGAGAGGAAGGATAAAAATGAAAAATTGTGCATTCTCGCGATACATACTTTGTTTACAGTTTTACTTATTATATCATCTATCATCAGCAATGCGGTGAATAACATATAGATAGAAGATATGATTATGTCGTCTATTATAAAATACATAAATAAAAATTCGTTGGGTCGTGCTAATGTTTTGATGTATTAGTTTTGTTTTTATTAGTTTGCTGCTATATTTTTTCATTAGTCACTTTTATCACTGGATGTTTTTCTTTTATTATTTTATTTCTAATACATATATAGAAAAATTCTATTCAATTCAATTTCTGTGCATGGGAATTTCAACACATTCTACGTAAATAATATGCGAATATTGATGTAAATTACTTAAACAAGGATATATATGTATGTATATAGATAAAATGATATATTTATATACCTAGGTTTTTTTTTTTATATATTATGGGAAAATGTACATCAATTTGGAATTTTCAAATATTTTGGTACGTCTAAAACGTCACAAAAGACTTTGATGAAAAATGAAAATATTTTCTTTTGTTTGTGATCAACAAAAAGCAAGAGTAAGTAAATATGATATTAAATGGGGGGTAGTAAAAGTGAAATTAATAATGTATTAGTAACTGATTATCTAGTCCTCAGCAATATCAGATACAAGCTCCAATCTTCCCGTTACCAAGATAATGAGAAATTGACTATTTATTTGTTTGGATCAGCGAAAACATGCCAAAAGGCGAGATATTGTTCGCCTTTCGTTTTAAAAGAAAAACATAATATTAAGAAAGAAAATATCTTTTATGCTTAAGCTTGATTTATTGCATTTTCACACATGCTGAAAAAGTAATTTTTCTATCCGAAATGGACAAAGCTTTGATGTTTCAAAGAAATGCTAATAGACTAGACACTAACTGCTTAATACAAGCAGTTAAATAAAAATAAATTTGTAATTATTCGAAAAACAAAACATTGAAGCTTGAATTAATAGGTTAGGACTGACATAGGGGTTCATACTTCTGAAAAGAACGCTACTACTTCCCTAGAAATAAAAAAAAAGCTATAGAACTAAAATATTTCTAAAAATATGACAGGTACTAGCAGCTGTTTACAAATAAAAATAGCTGCTAAGAAAAAACTGAAGTTGTAACAAATTTGCAAAAATAAGGATCAACCAATAAAGCATATTAATTTAATTGACCAGATGAATTTCAGATGAAAGGGTAAGATATAAATATTAAATGTACAATACTGAGATATCAAATTTTCAAAACTCTTCAATTTTAAATTCCCAGATTATTGTTAATTAAAATATTGTTATTCAAATTCAAAGTTAACAGTCACAAATCTAATATAAAATTAAATTATACTATACAAAAGCTGATAATAACTTTAATGAGAACGTTCAAATCATTTGATTCCATCAGTTCTACAACCATCTATTAAACATGCAAAGCATTTGTATGTAAAGCGAAAGTGACTGACATCTTTTACGAAATTTACATTTCACTTCAACAAAGTGAAATTTTAAGACTTTTACTGCACTACTACAATTAACATTGATTTCCCACATATAATTTTATTTTATTTTTTATGCTAAACAAAAAAAATATATATATGTATAAAAAATAAAACTCTTAAGCTTTTTCCTTATCTAATAATAATAAAAATAATAATTTTACTGTGTGATTTTATCCTGCTGTTGCTTAAAACTTTACATAAACATATTTTATGCCCGCACCTTGGCTACACTTTATTTATAGCTTATAACAAAACCAAAAAAAAAAAACGTATATATATTTATATACATACATATATACTTTTAAAATTCTATTCAAGGATAATGCGATTCTTCTCCTTTTGTATTATAGAAAAATATATGTTGTGCTAATGGATAGAATATTTTACCTCAAAAATTTACTTATACTCTTTTACTTTAAATATATTTCAAATACCCATGTACACAAAACTATAGCAAAATAAATCTAAACATGCGATAAGTATAAGGATAACCTTTGAGATATTCTTGTATTGTAGCATGATATATTTATATCTATATTATGTTTGGCAAATTGTTTGTACCAAAAAAGATAATTTCAAAAATTATACTCAGTCCTTTTTTTTGGGTTTTATGCAGGGCTGGAAACCGGTTTTTCAAAACCAAAACCAAAACCATAAAAACTCAAAAAATTAACGAAACCAAAACCGAAATCTAAACCATGATTTAAAAAATTTTAGAACTAAAACCAAAACCCAAACTTACAATTAAATCGTTGAAAATATTATAAAAATACAGGTTAGTTAGTTAAACGTTAAACATTAAAAAAATTTTTACCGAGAATAGATTTTTTTTGCATTTTTTCTTGACTGTTTTATAAAACCAGAACCAAAACCAAATCCTAATTTTTATAACACCAAAAACCAAACCAAAACCATGATTATTAAAAACGTATAAAACCTATACCAAAACCAAATGTTATCACCCAGAGAAACCAAAAACCAAACCATGCTGAAATACATATTGGTTTCCAGCCCTGGTTTTATGTATGTGTCTCTATGAATTTCTATACATATTTCAATGCAAGGACAATTCAACAAACAATAACAACAACAATAACCATTATAATAATGAAAGAAATTAAATAAATGTTTTACTTCAACCATTAAACATTTTATGGTAAATGGTCAAAATATGCACAATGATTTTTCCCCATTAATATTATTACTGCTTATGAACTGAATTTGTAATGGGGAAAATTTACTGTCTATATTGAAATTTGCTGATAAATGGAATTGGTTGAAATAAATTTTGTTTTGATGATTAGTGGTTTGTCTAATAGTCTAATACTTTCAAAAAAATGTATATAAATTAATAATAAATGATTTTCAATAATTTTTATTTTAATTTTTGTATTAAATAATTAAAATACTTTTCGTTCACTAATGAGAGTCTAATATACCAAAAATAGGGTCAGTATTGAATGAAAAATTTAAGGTTATGTCAGAGGAGGATGGAGAAATCTATTCAGTTCTTAATGCGATATGATTTTCAATTTAATTGTTCCCGTTCCTGTTCTTTTTTTTGTATATATTTAATAAATTAAATATAAATTTCTCACAGATTATAAAATCTGGTCAATTTTCTCATATGAATAATTAATATGGAAAATTTTGGTAATTAGGAAAATGTGTTTATATAGAAAATTATTTTTATTATTTATTATTATAGTTACGTTAATGTTGGTTTTGTTTGTAAAGTGAATTGGGAAGGAATTATTTCTAGTTTCGTTAACTTTATGTGGTTATGTGATTTATAAAAAAAAGTTATTAATTTTTGAAGTATGGAGAATATTTTCTTTTTTAAAAGTGAATTTTAAGTTTTAAGGAAAATTATTTTTTTTACAAATTCAATTAGACCAAAAATAAATTAATATATTAAATTTTTTTTTTAATTCTCATAACACGTAAATCAACACTTCTTAAGTCTAATAATATAAAAACTCTAATGAAAAATGTCTTTTTTTGGTAACATTTAAATATGTATAAGTTTAATTGCTACTGCAATAAGTTTAATTGCTACATAAAATACAAGGATCATTTATATAAATATTATAGATCTATATACTCTTTAATACTTCATCTATGAAATGCTGAAATAACACAACCGCAACACAACCGCTAATTTTAATTGACTATGCTGAAATACAATAAGAACCGCATAAGGTTAAAATAACATGGAACGAAGCTATACTTTCGTCTTATCAAACACGTTTTATTTCTTAAAACAGTATTTCCCAAGTGGAGGTCTATAGAACCTTAAGGGTTACATGAAAGAAAACAAATTATAAAATTTGATTTTAATCGGTTTTATTAATAATTTAGATGAAGTTTAAATATTATTGAAGCGAATATTAGGAGTTTTGGTATATATATTAAAAATTGATGGGGTTTAGCAAAGTTAATGAAAACTTCATTTCACTTTAACTAACCAAGATTAAAATCGGTAATTCTAATTACGTGAAAAAAGTTTTAAAAAAAAAATCAAAAGGCTGTGGTTTATTAGCCATACTGAATACTTATAGATTTTCATGATAAAATAGACTAATTGTTACAGTCATAATTATATCTACTGGAAAATTAGACTATAGTACAAACTTGGACAATGGAAAATTATATTGCATAGATTACTAGAAGTCACATAGAACCGCGAAAATCATTTTCTAAATATTAATCTATATATGAGTAAGGCGCATTTACTATACTAGTTTTCAAACTATGATATTTCAGCGTAATATTCGATCGGTCATAAAATTAAATTAAGATTTTTGTTACACTATAAGTAACCTTATTTTTCCGGTCCGATAAATGTATAACTATATTTAGATCTATAGCGGCGTTCTAATTTCTAATGCTTTATGGTAAGCATATTATCAATGATAATATAGTATATTAATGCAAAGTTGACAAATTTAATTTCTAAAGACAAATATCATATACCTACAGAATTAGTAGTAGAAATTTAAATTCTGTTAAATCAATAATTTGTGTCAGACAAAAAGTTAAGATGCTAGCTACAAACTATAATTAATTTTAATAATTTCAGAAAAAAACAAACAAGAAAATGTGTGCAAAGTTAATTTATACGTCGCCAATGCAAATTATACTTTCAAATTGAACTTTTTTCATATTGGTTTTAATATTTAAATTTTGATGGGACTATGGTAGTTATTCGGTCTGGTCATTATTTTTGATCATACTGTATAGAAAAATATTTATTTGTTAATTGTGCATTGAAACACGTGAGTTAGATAATTCAGATAATTTAATTTACAAAATTTTGATAACGCAATATTGATAATTTGATTAAATAATATTAAAGAATGAAAAATTTATATATGAATCGTACAAATAAATTGAATATTTTTTAAATTTCCACCCACAAATTATGTGAATGTGACTTTATATATAAAACTTGTAAAAAGAATTTGCAAAAAAATTATAAATTATTAATAAAAATCTTACATTTTGATCTTCGATTTGTATTATTTGCAGCTGCTTCGTAAACTTCTTTATCTGGGATTTCTTCTTTTATAATTGTTTTGCCATCAAGTGCCATCTAAAAAAAAAAGAAAAAAACAATTCATTTTAGAAGATTTATCTTACAATCACAAAACAAAAATCAATTTTAAAAGATTTTATATCTTACAATAATAAACATTTTCTTTGCGTTTTCAAATAAAAAATAAAATTTCAGTCACTAAAAAAAATATGTACTACTTCAAAAAATTGATATTGCTTAAGATTTATCAACTGTTTATTAGGTTCATCAAAAATATTATGTTTTGAATATACAATAAAAATTTTAATTAATGAGCCCAAAATTTTGGTACTAATACCAAAAATTTATATAGGAAGTCATTTGAATTGAATAAATAAAATTCAAGTGTTTTAAAATTTATTCAGTCTTTATTTAACCAATTGATAAAACCAGACTTTATTTTTGTGCTAAACGGTTTAAAAAACAAAAAAAAAAAAAATTATATATAATTAGAATTCCCCAAATTAGTCATAATTAATTCATGATTTTTTTCAAAGTGGTTGATTTAAAAACAAATTTTTATTTATGTGTAATTAAATGCCAGAAAACACAAATTATTTTTGCGTATTTTGAAATGAATTTTTTGTAGTGGTCTATTTTCTATTGGGAGTTTTTACGATGAATTATGGAAGAATTTATGAAATATTGTGATCGAAATATTGAATTCCGTCGTTCGCATTGCTTAATATTTCATTAATTATTACCAGATTTCAATTGCATTTGTTTTAGTTTTGATGCCTGTTAAATTGGACCGTACCCGAAGTTCTTTCAAAAAGGTACTATATTCACTGAAGCCGCTTATCGCACGGGCTTTTCAATGCAAGTATAACAAAAATTGTATTTTACTGATTTTAATTTTTTTTTTTTTTTGGAATCGCCTGTGGTGAAAGGTACGTGGCGAAACGGCGTGGACTCAAATTTGACACCAGTAAACTCAAGAAGGTATATGTCAAACTTTCTCAATTCTATATAAATTTTGTATATAAATTTCCTTTTCTACAACTCCAAATATTGTGCTACTCCTAGATTGGTAGCTATTTTATTTTTAGTTTACCATGTGTTGCCATATATTTTTTTGGAATATTTAAATGATGGCGGTGTTTTTTATGTCAGTCCATGATTTAGTGGTTTTGTATCAGATTTTCTTCATTTTTTTTTCTTCTGTTTAAAGTCGGCAATCAAGGGAGAAAAACTGCAGAATGAAAAATAAGCCAGAAAATTAAATTAATAAAAAAAAACGTGGCAGATGAAAAATGTTGATAAAGATTACCAAATGAAACTCATCATTATTTTCTATATCGGTACTAAATATTATTCCTCTCTATGATTGGGATAAAAAAAAAATCTTGTCTGAAAAGGAGTAAATTAAGATGGCATCAGAAACCGTCAAGACAGTAAATATTTTTTTAAAAAAAAATTATACTAAATGACATTTGTAAAATATCAAATATATAAAAAAAAAAATCGGAAAATAGACAGAAATGAAAATTTCATTTTAAAAATAATTTATCTAAGCTTTTCGTCCCTGACACCAAAATTTGTAGTATCGATTAGTTCTAATTCTGTATTTTCGAATGGAAGGAAACTGCAAATAATTGGAAATTTAACAAAATTGAGAACTTTGATTAAGATTCTTAAATATTGCAAAATTATATTCGTCATAATAACCAAAATTATGTGATTTTATCAAACCTATTAAATAAAATTGAAATTGTTATGTGCTACTTGAACCACTCAAAGTCTCTATATAATTAATATTTTAAATATGAAATTCTTTTAACCAAATTTAACGAATATGTTTTCAATCAATTCCCAAATTATATTTTTCACACTTTACGGCGTATAGGAATTTGAAAGCCATACACAAACAAGTCTTACAAATTCATGAATTTTACTATGTGTATTTAAATAAATAAAATCATTTATATATTATTAAATTCTAAAATGAACTAACAAAACTTATTTAACATATGCCCAAGTCTATTAACCAACAAAATATATTAATATAAAAACCATTCGCAAAATTCTTTTAATTTATTTTCCACAAAAACTTAAGGAAAAAGTATTGAATTGCCTGTTCTTGACAGCCAGCTGAGTATATGCAGAACTTTAAATTAAATATATACTTAAGAAAATATTTCCAATTTTCAAAAAAAAATATAAAAATAAAAATAAAGTAAAATTAAAATCAACAATTTTTATATTTCAATTTTTATTCATGCTCACGTCTTTAACATATTTTTATTTTTATGAAAAAAAAATTCAAGATTTTTTCTTTTTTTGAAAATTTTCATTTCAGTTTCTGTTTGATGAAAAACTCTTTGAATTGTGGTTAATTTTTTGATATTTAAAATAAAACTCTATATTAAATATGCAAACAAATTGTATACGTCATGTTGAGTTTTAATATTACCTTGGAAATTAATTAACTATTTCGAAAATATGAAAATGGAAATCATTTCAATTTAAATATAATTTTAAATATATTTCATTTATATAATGAATAATTTACAATTATTTGCCCATTATTAAAATCAATTAAACTCATAATCGGTTTCTAAACGTCAGTTTCTAAGATTGTTATGAATATTTATTTCATTTCAAATTGATTTAAAAGTTTTTAATTCTTTTTACTGTGGCAAAATGAAAATTGAAAATTTGACTTATTTATATTTTCAATAATTTCCTAGATTTTGTAGCATTTTGTTAGTTTTTTTTTTTTTAGAAAAACCAATACTAATTGAAAAATATTTAACAACAAAATATGCTAAATATGTCAGAAAACTATTTTTTTTTTATTTCATTTATATAGTAGTTTTAAATATTTTGAAATCGTTTATGATTCTATGAATTTATACTTACTTTGTATTAAAAAAAAAATTGTTTCCTTTGTTAAATTTTCATTTGAAAACCTGTCAAAATCAATATATCATGTTTAAAAATTGCAAAAGTATAACATGAAGGAGCAGCATAAGTACTACACATAGTATAGTTAATAAACATTAGATGGAAAATTATTCTCAAATAGCTTTCAAAACCATAAAACATATTAATATTTTTTTTTTTTTTTTTTGTTATTCTGAATTAAATCAAGTACTACTAATATTTTGGGAAAGGAAAAAAGTAATTTACTTTTAGTATAAGTTTTTTTTTGTATGCCCAAGTATAATAGAGTAAAAGTTTAGTAAAGGAGATTGTAGTTGAGGATCTGAATTTAAAAAAATCCAAATATAATTAAAAATGATGGAAATTCTTACATATCAATTCTTGTTATATAGTTACGAATACTTAAGTACTTTTTGAATGATCAATTTGTTGAATATGAATATAGGATCATCACAACGTTTAGAATTAGGATCTAAATTAAAGTTTAGGATCAAATTCCGTTTAAAATCTGAATTGTGACAGTTTCAATAGCCCTAAAATTTCGATAAGTCTAAATCTTTAAAAATTCTTTCAAAAATATAAGATTTACTCAGCGTTTACCAAACAATTTCATGTTTGAACGTATCATGATTTCGTAATTTTGAATTTGAAGACATCAGTACAGTGTCTCTGTCGCATTTTGCAACACTTCAATTTAATAGAAAATTATTGATCTGACACTTCAGTTTTATAAATTTGAACCGAATCAATTAAACTCGTATTTAGAATGTGTTACTAAAATTGCATATAACTTGCAATTTCACCGCTTAAAAACAATTTAATGGAACATTTGTTTTACATTAAAAATTATATTTTCAACATCCTCTTCCTATTCTATACTTAAAATCATTTTCAAACTCGAATATTACTAGGTACTTACTAGCTCGGTATGATTCCAATACAAAGAAAAATTGTACTAAAAATATAAAAATCATAATTCCTAGAATTGAAAAACAATTTTCTCTTTGACGAAAAAGATGACATCAGTGACATTTCCATCATCTATTCAAATAAATCTAACACAAAATATATTTATGTAAAAAAAAAAAAAAAATTATGATAAAAATGTTTTGCGGCACAACTTTACAAACTTAAAAAAAACGCACACAAATTTATTACATAAGAACGGGCACTAAAATTGATGATTATTTTATTTTATATTATTAATATATATTTGAAAATTATTGAGTTATACATACATAAAAGTAATGGAGAAAAAATAAAATGAAATACAAAATTTGAAAAAAACAAACAACAAAAATTCAAAATTGAACATCACTTGAAGCTGTCAAAAAAACGCGTTAACAAAAAACGAATGGCAAAATAATAATTTTATTATAATTCTTTTAATATACCATCAACAACTACAGCTAAAAAAATTATGAAGCATTTTGGTTTTTCATTCCAATTTCACATCTCCTCCATCTTCACTCACTTCCTTTTACTTTATTACTGTTGAGTGTATATGTTAAGTTTATATTTTTGTAAACCCCCAAATATCACAGATGTGAACTGTCGTTGACATATGACACAACACAAAAAATGATTTTTCCATTTTCTCTCTTTATATAAAATAAAAAAATATATATTTCCAATTGGTCGGTGAAAATGTTTGTTTTTTTTTTTGGAAAAACGGATAGAAGAGGGTAAAAATGGAGCTAAAATTAAATTATGAAAATTAAGTTTTTAGCATAAAATACTATGTTTCGAATTGTAGTGAAAATTTTTTTTTTTTTTATTTTTTTTTTTATATATAATATTAATAGGAAATAATTTACAAATAAACAAAAATAAAAAGTTTTTCTTGTCCTTAAATCCTTTTATTATTTTATGGTGTAAATTTGTTTGTTTTGGGTTTAAATATAGAAGGGTTTCGTGACTTGGCAAATTGTTTTATTTTGTTTTTATTTTGGAGAGCTCTTTGTACCAAAATATTGTTGAGAAAATCATTTTAGTTGTCGTCACCAGAATGAATGGAAATGGCGATATGAGGTGTTTGAAATGTATAGTTGAGATTTAATGGAATGGTTTTTATTTTTTTTTTTGAAAATTTCTATAGTTTTATTTTGTTGGGTTTTATGGTAATTTTATGAAATGAATTATGTGAATTAAGTTTTTATTACATAAATTTGGTTTTTGGAAAAAAAGAAGCATTTACGAGTAAATTGATGTTTAAACTTCAAGAAATTATAAAAAAGAACTTTATCGTGGTCTAAATGTTACGCTTAATAAAATGTTACGCGGAATAAATTTCATTATATTAAACAAAAAAATTAATCCTTAAAAAGATTGAATACGATCAATGAATTGATGTGTTAGTTAGTTTGAAAGGAGGGAATATACCTGGTTTCTTTACATACGTAGTCCCATTAATTCCACTTATAATATCAAATCTACTGATGAACGAAATCAGTTTTGCCGTCTAATAATATTTGATTCCTATTATTAAGTTAAGAAGTTTAATTTTCTATGCCAATGATGATTCTTCTTGGATTTTCGTATCTCCTACTCAACCAAATCATTGACATTCGTATAAGCATTTATATATAATATATTTTGTAAGTGATAACACTCGGGGCGCTCCAGAAGAGTTTCGTATTCATGCAATAGCATTGATTGTAATGCGTCTAGCGACTACCAAATGTACTTAAATAATTAAAACTATATGATTGTACATTCAACTCCTAATCATCATAAGGCGCTCGAATTGCAAGACAATAATCATATCACTGCTTTATAGGCAAGGAAGCGAATTTATCGCAATTAATCAATAAAGGAACTATAGCGATCTTAGGCATCTAGTATGTCAATGGCCAACATTCTAGAGAAAGCTCTGAAATAGATCTCTAATTGCAGTATACTAGAAAGTATCTTTATACTAACTTAGAATTAAAGTTATACATAAAAGTAGTATTTAAGTTGAAGCTCTGCCGCCACTTTACCCTTTGTGCTTGTACCTAAGTTAATTCGTCTATTGATTCGTTATCTTCAATCAACTACGGATAGAGAAGATTAGTCGGTGACATGAAAATTTTCGATACGTTTGTGGAATTGTCTCTAGCGTGTCGAATGTATATTCCTAAAGGTTGGTAAAAAGAGTACGCTCAGTGAATTAGTGTTAATATAAGAATTAGAAATTAGATCAATGAATGAATTGATAAATAGTTTTTTTTTGAATATTTATGTCTTCTCCCAGAAAAAAATGTTAATCAATTTGAACAAGAATTTAACTTAAATTTACCATTCAAGATACCATATTGAAATAAATAAAAAAAAAATATTTTCCATCTGATATTATAATAACAAAATTCGTTTCCTTTGCAATTTTACTGGTAATGGTAAAATTCTTAAGAGTCATGAACACTCGTTGCTTAACAAGAAAAAAAAGACTCAAAAATATTATTATAATTGCAACATTATGATGATTATACTTTCATCTTTCATCCCATATTCTCATCATCATCATAAGTCCAATACCAACAGCTGAAATATGGCAATGTCACAGAGTAGTTAGTAGAGAATAAAACATTTCAAAATTAAAAAGAGCTTTAAGTAACAGCAGAGAGTATCAAAGCAAAATAAACAAAAGCATTATAAAAATTGTTGTAACAGTTGTTTTGAACATGAAAAATCTCTAAAACTTTATAAAAAGAAATATATTTATATACACCAGAAAATTCAGTAGCAACATTCAAAGCAAGTGGAGCAAAAAAAAAAATTATTAGGTGCTGGAGGGTTAATTTTTTAGGGAGACGTTGATCCTTGTTTTTGACTATAAAAGACAAAAAAAAAATCTCAATTTTAATACTGGTTGTGTTGCTATCATATGCTCAGGATGTTCTCATATAACTGATAAGAATACTGAACATTAAATAGACTTATAAGGACACAATATAAAATTAGATTCGAAAATAAAGTTAATTTTTATTTCATGCTTAAGGGGATTGTAAGTTTCGAAATAGAGGGTGAAAGTGTATCTATCTTTAGCAAAACAGGATTGATGAAATATGGGCCACAGAAAGCTTATAACTATAAGATCGTATACTGAATAACGACACTAGGATTTATTAAACAGGAATAACTTACATCTAATGATTGGAGTCCTATCGGGTAAAATGTCAAGAATATCAGGACGTTGGAGTAGTAGATGACATATAGACATTATGTTACGTGATTCTCTTTCAAGCCTCACCATACGAAGACTTTAGGATAAGGTTTGATCGAAATAATGGAAATCCTTTGATATATATAAGAGAAACGGGATGAATTATGTAATTGGAACATAAATTATTGTTGTTAGACAACTAATTTACCTATGACGGAAATATAATGTTTTGTGTCGTCTGGTAACTTACTAAGAAAGTTGTGAAAAATAAAGGAATGATAAATAGATTATTTGAAAATTACTATTAGAAACACAGTAGAAATCGCAGTATTTAAAATTTATATTAATATAGAACTCCTGGCAGTTCAATTTATTTAAAATACTTTTATTAACATAAAAAATTAAAAATAATTTAAAAAAAAAAACTATTTCTATTAGGTTCACAAATTTGCTAGTAATCTGTATCCTTAGAATATTCGAATATTTTGTTATTCGAATACTCAATTTCAAATCATCAACCAGGCAAATATTTGCTAAAAACGAACTAATACTAACCAATTACATTGCGACAGAATAAAAAATGAGTAAACTAGAAATTATAAGTAACAAGTTAAAAGCATATTTAATTTAAAATATGTACAAGTAAGAAAAAATATTTTTAAAACATTTCTATAATTATAATTAATCAACTATCCAAATATATCGATAAATTACCAGGACTTTAAAAAAAAAAATTACATATATTTATGTCAAATCGGATAGACACAATTTTTGTGTATTAGTTACACACTTTTCATAATTATTGTAGTGCTGAGCATGTTCAAGCATCTGCTACTCTCTACATATATATATAACAATATCAAAAGATAATTAAAATTAATATTTTATTGAGCATGTACTTAATGGTAATGGGTCATATTGATGAGTTGGTTTTTAAATTCAGTTATTTTAGAAAAAAGTTCCAGGATAATTTAAATGTTAACTAAAATTTTGTAAAAAAAAAAACTTGAGTGAAGGAAAATCGGAATACCGACGTGTTTTGCTGGGTATAGCTGAAAACTGAAGGAAACTATCTCATTGATAAATTTCAAATGATTGAAATAAGCTTGAAATAATATACGACCATACGACGTTCTGAATTATTCGGGTAGGTCGTGTATGACACATATAATGAATCATTATTCAAATAAATATGTAACGAAATAATTTCTGATATCGTTATGTTAAAACGTTATAAATAATACGTAATTTTTTTAAAAAAAACAGTAGTGTTACGATTCATATTTTATTTATATTTAATAAACCTTCATTTTGAATGTCTATACAAAATAAATACGTAATCTCCAGTAAATTCTTCACGGCTTACGGTCTTAATCAACAATTTTCCTGAAAATATTCAAAGAAAAGTCAATTTATAGAAAAAGTAATAGTACTGATATAATTATAAGTTTGATAGTAACTAGCACAATTAGAACAGAATTACTGCAGGATTTATATTTTTTTATACATATTGAGAAGAAAGTACTCGATTTTTGCTAAATAACGCTAATGTATATCATTATTTCGTTATAGAGTATTACGTTTTGAGTAACATGTTGCAACTCTATATAGACACAACATAAAATTTAAATACAATTTTGGAAATTTTCTCAACAAAATTATTTGTTTTCGTTAACTATAACTTCACAATAAGCTCCGTACGACTGTAGTAATTGGGGCTAGTAGTAGTGGTCCTCCCTGTAAAATCGAATCTAATTTAACAATAACTTTGATAACAATTTGTTGGGTGACAGCTTTTCTTGGTATTATTTAAAAAAAATTCCCAACTTTTTGCTAATTTCTTTAAAATTCTAGATATATTTTACAAAATTAAATAATATTTATACCTAAAAATTACATCTATAATTTCAAAATCTTCATTTAATATTATACTCTCTTCCAATAAACCAAATATTGTTCACCCCTTTCAACATTATACAAAAACAACAATATTATTATTATTATTAGTTTCTCATCCACCCTAAAAAAAAAAAAATTTCCACAATCCAAATTTAATAATTTTCAATTTGTGTCTATATCATCTATAAATTTTATGTAAACTGCACATGTTATCTAATTCTGATTCTTTTTAAATTCCATACATAATATTAATTTTTTTCATCATTTTATATAATGTGTGTCTATTTTTCCATACCACATTTATACATATACTCAAACCGACATGATATAATATTAAAGAGAGCACGTGTCATAGTCAAAATTCAATTAAAAGCAGGTGTCATTGATGGCCTCCAGAAGCCTTTTTCGTTCTCACATATTTACCGTCTGTGTGCGGCAAATGCATAATCATTTTCATTTTCCATTTATATAATAATAATACAAAAAAACAAAAAATTTCCACTGAACATTCTGGGGCTAAAATATAATTTTGTTGTTGTTGTTGTGGGTCTCTTTAACATCAGCAAAAATGTTTTTTTAATGTGAAAAAAATATCATATATATTATTATCGCATGAGATATATTTAATATATATATAGATATATAAATAGCTTAGTGTGTCCTTTGTATGGTTTTTTTCAGGACATAAAATTGCCAATAGTTTTGTAAATGTTATGTGGCATTGGTATTTAATGGTTTAGAGAGGTGATTTTGCCAAAATAATAACCACAATTGATGGAAACCACAACATGGAGCATTTTATGTACAAAAAAACACGCACATAAAATTTATAGGGTGGCGGTGGTAATATTTTCTTTATGGTAGAGTATGGATATAAGAAGAAGGAGCATAGTCATTATACATATAAATATGTATTAATGTTTAGAAGGTTTATAAATAATTTTTAATAGTTGTAGTTATGCAATCTAGAGAAATTATATATTTAGAAAAATGCTTTAGAAGTTTTGTATATGTAACAACGTCCCTGGTCCCTGATTCCGTAATTGTGATAGTGAAAGGTGGGAAAAATGATTATTTTATGATTTAATATTTAAATAATTTTTAATATTTTAATTGATTTTTTAATATAAATTTTAAGTTAAATTTAAATTTTGCAAGTGAAACATTTCAAAATTGTTTTGGAAGAGTAACCAAATAAATGAAATTGAGCAATTTAAAACAGATATAATTGCTACAGTTTTGAAACTTTGTTCACGTATTTATTGATTTTTATATTACAAAAATAAAAATGTAACCTAAATTGTAAATAATTTTGTCGGCTCTAACTTTTATCTAAACTCTAAATCATATTTTTTTTTTGTATTTGCTATACAGATTTTAAGTTATATAAAAAAAAACCATTTGTCATCATTTTAACGCCCCTGCGGATGGCCCATCACAAACTAGGGTGCGCTTTTTGTTAGATGATGTTTGAGCAACCAATAAATACTTGTGGAAAATTTTCAAACCAACCAATTTTTACTTTTTAGTTCATTTATTCAATCTATTTTCACGCGGGATTATAAGGAAAATGTGGTATTAAAAACCGCGTAGTATGTGGTTTTTACAATTATGAAGATATTTACGCTTGGGAAAAGGCTCATCAGATACTTACATAAGTTAATTAAATACCTCAAATCTCATGTAACAAAACTAGCAATTATCAAGATTAATATAAAATGAACGATTATTTAACAATCTTAAACAAATCTAGTAGTTATTAGTAACTACTAATAATTTATAAATCGTATATTTCTTGATATTTTCCAAAAATTTGTTTATAATTAAAAAGATTTATTAAATCTGATTAATTTTTGAATTAAATCATTTTCCACTATTTGACAAAAAAAAAATTAAAAACGTTCATTTCTTTGGATTAATTAAATTAAATACGCAAAGAAATAATAAATCTTTATTAATGTAAAACTTTCATTTCTGTATATATATTTTCAAATATATTTCATTTTTTATCTGGGTATTACAAAACTTTCTAAAACAGCACAAAATTATTATCCATAAATAAACAATCTCCACAAAAAAATATATAAACCTATTTTATAATTTCATATAAATAGTATCACCTGAGACCAACAAAAATATAAAACTTTTTTTTTTTTCCAAAACACATTTAAAGAAAATTTATCATGATAAAGTTTTTCTATATAATATAAATATATCTATGGTTAATAACTTTATTTTCTATAAAAAAAAAAAACAATTTCTCATTGCTTCCTAATATAAATATCGAAACAACATTTACTTGTAAATCATGACCATAAAATCCATTTTCGCACTAGGCAAAACACCAAAAATCTTTACTATATTTATAAGTTTATTCAATTTCTCATATATATATCTTAAATATTAACTTTCTCCAAACAAAAAAACCACCCCTAACCACCACCACCCGATTCTCGAGAAAACTCCTATTATCCATAAAAAGTACAATCAATCAATCACATGATTAGTACTCAAAGAAGACTAATGACATGACATACCCAGAGACTCAGGTGAATTGAAAACAAGCACATGAGATTTTCCTTATACATAAAATATATATTTTCTTGGAAAACTTTCGTTATACATGAAATATATCCAAAGAATTTCCAAAAAAAAAAAAAAAATCATATTCGCCGTCGTAAAGAAAAACTAATTCAAGAGTGAAAATTTGTAATTTTTCTTATTTGTTTTTCTTAACATTTTACTATACACAGACTCAAGAATTTTCAATTCAAACTATTATACACTGTTTGAAATTAGTATGTTTATCAAAATAGGATTTTTTCTCTTTATGTATAAAGATGAAAAAAAAGGACTTTATATTCGATGTACATTAATGTATCATTTATGTTGGTTGTTGTGTGCCTGAGGCAACATCGAATACTTTGTTCTTAATATTATATGGTAAATAAAATATTTTAGAGAGAAAATAATAATATTTTTATTAATACATACTAAAATAAAAAAACGGATGATGATGACATGACAATGGGATGTCTTTTACTTTGACGTAAAGTTCTACACAAAAATGAAAATTTTCTTTGAATATATTTTTGTATATACAGTGAAAATTCGTTATAAGAAACTTTTTGAAAAAGATTTTTTTTAAAAAGTTGCCTATATGAAATAAAATTTCCTATATTGAATTTGGTATACCAAAAAAGAAATTAAATTTATTTATCGATACCAAAGAAAATTATTTTTATTTTTTGATTGCGATATTTAAAATTTATTGAAATTCAGGTAACAATTAATTTTGATATATATTTCAAAAATTTGACTTTCACAATCTGTGTAGTAATTTTCATATTTGCAAGTATTGTTAATAATAGAGGAAAATTTTATTATAAGCTGGTTACATTTCGTGGTATACCAGCTCGAATTTGTTACTCGAAAATTGATTTGAAATGATTTTTCTTAACGTACTGCACAATTATTGTATGAAGAGCTGTTCTACAATCTATAATTGAAGATTTAACTCTTCAAGTAAATTATAAATTTTGAAGCATTTTATGAACTTTTTCCAAAACTCCAAATAATAATTTTAAAAATTGACGACACAGCGGAAAAGTGAAAATAAATATTGCATAAGGTCTTCGAAAGAAATTATGTTCTATTTTCTTTGTTATTCTTTATTTTACTTATTGTATTTTGGTTAAAGTACTTCTTACTTTACTTTAACACCATCTTCTAATTTTCGTATAATTTTTTGTTGAATTGAAATCGCATTTGTTTTTTTTTATAGTTCAATTTTCTTCAAGTTTCTTATATTAAATTTATAAAATTAAAAATTGTCGACTATATCGAGGATTGCTTACTATAACGAAAGTTTCTTATAACAAAGTTTCTTATAATGAGTTTTCACTGTATATTTTGTTTGAGTGTATATGACGCACAACATATAATATCTCAAAAATTCTGAATACAATTTTTGTTATCTTTGAGTAGATTATGCGAATAATACTCGCATAATATAAATTTGTCGTATGAGTATTATATATTCCGTAAGGATAATATAAGGATAATATTATATATTTGTTTATAATGTTAAATAAATTTATTTTTTTCCGGTTTTATTTTTTTTTCTGTACTGTATATGACATTTTCGTATAGTTACCTTCCAAAAAATAAAAACAAACTTATTTACAAATTAAAGAAAAATATTTTGTTTTCGAAACGTATTATTCAGGATCAGGATAATACAAATTTTGTAAAAGACATGAAAATTTGAAATTGTTGTTATTTATATATAAAGCAGAAATTTTGTGAGATTGATAATACAAAGTAAAACCATCAGCGTAAATAAATCCTGGCACGAAGGTTTACCTTTCAAATAAATAAATAAATTTCAAAGTTTTCACAATTTTTTAATTGTCGAAAATTGGGTAGGTGTTTTAATATTGTGCCAAAAGAAATGTTAGTAATATCGTAAGAAAACTCCAATAATTTCAGACAACATAATTAATTATTTCTGATTAAAATGAAATTGATGATTTAAAAATGGATTTTATGAATCTATATGTTCATAGAATTAGTGATAAATAATTTAATTCTAATACCAAATATGAAATTATTATATACTAAAATTTCGAATTATTTGAGATGAAATTTGAAAAAAAAAAAAAATAAACTAATTAGCTAATATTCTGCAAAACTGAGAGGTTATCATTGGCTTTGAATATTATTAAATTATTAAATAAAAATTAAAACAAGAAAAGATGTAATTATGGAATAGTATGAAACACATAATAATATTAACTAAATTGATCAACCTTAATTTTAAAATTGAACTAAATTGATCAACCTTTTATATTTATAATGTGTAACTAACTAGTGAATTCTAAGTAGCTATCAACTAATTACCTACTTAAATTTTATCTTTCTAAAAATTTCATTGGATTTTTAATTACTGGGAGTATTTTTTTTCGAAATTTATAAAAGCAAGAAGAACTGATACCATCATAGATATTAAAAATACATCTACTAATTAGCCAATACTACAATGAGAAATGTTATAAGTTACTTTAGAAGTGTATTTAGATTGTTAATGAATCTAAAAACTATTTGCAAAGAGTGCTTATTACTAAACCCATTCTATCTAAACGAGAATTGATCAATTATTGTTCAATGGAATTCACACTGTTTTTCAATGCTATATAAAATCTTATATATTTAAGTGCAATAATATTTGGCCACAGTAAATCTTTCTATAAAAAGATCTTGTTTTGTGGTAATTTAATCTAAATTTCAATAAATTCAATTTTCCATCTATCATACTCAACTCTCATCAAGTAATTCTTTTAAACAGCCTGTTTTTGACATCCTTTTTAAAAAATACTTTTTAATTTAAATTTTTTTTCATTTTAAAATATCCTAAATTAAATTTCATTTCAATATTTTTCCAACTAATTTCACTGTGAAACATATTTTTTTTAAAAAAAAAATTATAAATACTTTTCATACACACATTTTCCTTTTGCCATTTTGTATTTTTCCTGCTTTATTGGAATCTTATTTAGAAGAAGCATATGCTTTTTATTTACAAAAAAAACCAACAAAAAACGAATATAAAAACACATCAAAAAAACATGGTTTGTTCATTCTCAGAAAGTTTATGGTGTACATACATATGTGCTTGCTTGCCTAACCTATAAAAAAAAATGTAATTCTTTATGGGGCACACAGTTAGAAATGTTGTTAGTTGTTGCTGCGACTACTTATTATATACTGCTGCTGTTGACGACAGCATATTTTCTTCTTTCTTTTTTTCTGTCATGTTCCTCAGAAGTTATGCAATAATTATGAAGTGTTGTAATGGAAAAAAAAACGATAAAAAAAATGAAAGAAAATCGTACACAAATCAATTTTTCTTTACTTTTTCAAGATTGGATATTCCTAGCACATATACGACAAGAGGACCGAAATCAAGGATGATCAACTAAACTAGTGACTTTCGATTGGCATTATTTTGAAGTGTCTAGCTTATTTAGTTTCTGAAAATAAGATAGTCCAAGCATTTGAACTTGTATCGCTTTAATTGCTTATGGTGCTTCCTCTTTTTCATATGAGAATATCTTGAGAGAACATTATTAATTTGGAGTTTATGCGGCTGTTATTGACTTTGTTCTACTGGGTTCTATTTAGCCAATATTTCTTATGCAGAAGTCTAAAAGTTCGATCGGTGTGCGCAGAAATATCTCATAGTAATTTTTATCCTATTTAAATGAAATTTGGGCTTTATTCGTAATACCCGTCAAATTTTGGATAGAAAGCTTTAGATTCATATAAAATATTCCGAATTAAATGAAATAAATTAATGATGCTACAAAAAAAAATTGGAATTTAAAAAAAAAGCCTTTTTAACAATCGTCAAGTTTTGGGCTACCCCTAGATTAGCATAGCTTTATTTTTAAAATATTATTATTTTCTTTTATTGTACATATAAGTAAATAACCGAAGAAATTCTTGCAAACGGAACCTCGAAGCATTAATAAACTAAATATAGTATATGAATGATGGGTCATGGGTGACGGTTCTTTCGGCATTGGCTGCTGAATAATTGTTATCGATCTGAAACTAATATTTTTCTTGTGCGAATGATTTGTTTTCCAAAATAAAATGGTTTTCTTATTGCTTTTGATTGTTTCGGTAAAGGTATAAGATGAAATGATAATCATTAGGCGAGTGTGGAAATTATATCAACAATTTAAAAAGAAAATTTCTTTATGAAAATTATTTTACTGGTTTTTGTTTTGTTAGAAGTAGAAAGAAAACTCTCACTAACAAAAAAAAATTATTATTTATACTGAAATTCTGATTTTGTCAGGAGAGTGCCACAGATGTTGGAAGAATGTCTAGAACAGAGAGTTAGTATATTTTTATTTTATTTTGTTATTTTGTCAAGTATATACCTACAGTATATAAACGAAAAATATATTAATGTACAAAATTTATTATGTATATTGTGGAACCTTATTAATATTGAAGAATGATATGCAGAAATATACATTTTCAAGATAAATTAATTACAAAATTTTAATTTGCGAGTTAGCTCACAGTCGAATTGGCCGTATAACAATATCGTGAACAGTCTTTTAAAAATGTTAAATTTGATTCAAAATCCGTACAATTATACTATAATCCTAATCGAACAAGTTGGATAGTTCTATCCAACTATCCGAATAGTTTCAAAAAAATTTAACTTAAGCTTCATCAAATGAACCTTAATTTAGATTTAAATTGTATTCAATGTAGAAAGAATTATTACATATTAGAAGTTATTAGTATTAAGTAACAAATGCACTAGAAAAGAACGCTTTTATAGGACCTAATTCTTTATGTAAACATTCTAAATGTAATCAGGATATAGGAAAACATATTTAGATATATATATACTAGAAGAACTACCGGCCGAGGTATACGTCACGGTCAAATTAGAACATATAGACTACTGTTGATTCTGCTCAGCTCCGATGAAGAAGAAACAGCGAACATATTCTTTGTGAATATTAAGCTTTCGCCCAGAAAAGACTGATATCTAAAATAATACTTATAGATAATGGATTTCTAACCCCTCAAGTTCAAGAGGTCAGAAATATTTAAAATAGATCTTTTAAGTCGCGGTTTGGAGATTAATCAGTCTCTTCTCGTTCGTATATTAACAACGATCAACAAATCTTAATTTTTTTAAGAAATATTTGAGTAGAAACTTTTCTGCACGATATCCTTTAACTTTATACATTAAAAAAAATGGAACATTTTTTGTACATATTTATTTAAACTGTGCAGAATTTAAATACACTTTTACAAATATCAAAAACACATGTGTTGATGCATTGATTAAAATTAATATAAATACAACAAAGAGAAAAAAAAATACATAGCATAATTGGGTGAAAGTTCACTATCACCATACAATCCATAGATTGCCATCATATAAAATATATTACCACCAACCTCCCACACATCGAAAATAAAAATAATAATATTGTCGTAGGTGCCCCTAAAAAAGGAAATTTTAATAATATATTTAACAATTCAGATTGTGCCAGTCACGGCATGGTATTCACGTTTAAGAACAATCTAAAATAATTTAGTTTTACTTAACCAAATGGTGTTAAAAGAAACAAACAATTTTTTTTTTTTGTTTTTTGTAGAAGGTCGATTTACTCTTTTAAAGCTTTTCCTAATATTTTATATTACTTATTCCAACAAAATAGAAGAAAATTCATATTTGTCGAGAGGATAAAATTTATTTAGTGAATGTGTTACATATTGTACATATGTGAAATAAATTTGAAGTTTATCCAAGATGCTGGGCTGATGCATATTTATGTTGAAATTTAGATACATAGAAAAACATATGGTAAATTTAAACTACCCTATAAAAAAAACATGATGTATATATGTATAGAAGATAAAGGAAACATGTGTGCAATTGAAATGTTAGAAGAAAATTGAAAAAAAAAATTATTGGGGAAAATTGAAAATATTATTCTTTTTTTTTTATATATTATAATTGAGAAGTAAAAAATTTGTTGCGGTTGAATTTTAAGTAGTCGCATTGTATTTTCCAATTGAACTTTTTTTTTTGTGAATGATTTTAATATGAAATAGAATGTGTTAATGTTAAGTGTTGTTTAAGCTTAAGGAATTGAAATATATCGAACAAATATTTTGGTGTTAATGTTAGGCCTCTAAATATTTAGTAAAATTATTTCTATTGTAAATTTTGAATAGCAAAAGCAAAATAAACAGAATTTTACGAGGAGTTGTGAAATAACTATATGAAATGTTGTGATACTTAAAATTTGAGGTGGATAAGCTTAGTAAGTCACTAATAATTTTCGGGAACATAAGTAATTCACAAACGATTTGAGTGAAATTTGAAACGCAGGTTAGTTTTGTCATGTAGTATGAATGACCGTAATATAAAGTCGTAATTTTAGTTAGTCCTTGTCAAAATTTCTGAATTATATATATATGAAATACATGCCTTAAAGATGCCTTAAGAGAACTAAAATTCATTGACAAATCAATTTTATATATTTTGGGCTACAGAATATTGACTCAACCACTAGAACTATAGAGCAGCCTTTTAAATGAAACAAAATTATTCTCTATATATAACCAATAAATTAATATATTATTAATTTATCGCATTTCATTTAAACATTATACATATAAAACATAGTTTCAATATTATATTATTGATGTCCTTTAAAAATTGGAATGAAAAATAATGCCGAATGGTTGCCGGCGTAATTATATCATTTTTAATAAAACAATTCTTCCCCTAATTTTGTCTAAAATCACCAATTATATTTATATATAGAAATAATAACAGCAAAACGATTTTTCTAATTTTTTTTTTTTTTTGCAGATGTTTTTTTTTAAAAAAAAATATTATTTATTCGCGGCAGATGGTACTTAAAATGTGCGTTTCCTTTTTTTTACAGATGTTATTTTCACAAAATAAAAAATTAATTCACAGCTTGAATGAAAATTGAAATTAGTCCTAAATTCAACAAATCAAATTAAATTGAAATTGAAATTGCAATTTTCAATTATTATGAAATATAAATTAATTAAATTTCAATTCTATATTTTGAAAATTACATAAACAAAATTTCAACCAAGTCAATAAAATTATTCTATTTAATAATTTATCATACTTGAATATTAAAGTTAATATCATTCTAAATAATTATCCTTTTTAGTTATTATATAGATAAAAAAAACATTAATTATTTTTGATTACTAAAATGTAGACAAAATTATTGAAATTACCTTTCAATTTTCTTGGAAATATTTATTTTCCTTTATATTTACAATAACACCTTTTTTACCAATTCAAAACTTAATGACACTTTGTGGGCTATAATTCTATTATTAAGAAGTTTTCAAATGTTATACCTGTTTTCGTCCTTGCGGCTTGTGGTTAATTTTTATGGATATTTATTTATCATTACTGAATTTATTTTATAAGGGTAAATAATAAACCTATTTTTGAATCCTTTTTAACACAAATATAATAATTACACTCTAACAATTTTTTTCTTATAAATTTTTTTAATTTTTATTTGTTTTTAAAATATAGTCCAAAGCAGCAAATCAATGTAATCAATTTTGACATATCACAAGAATATTTTTTATATGAAATTACCATTAATTTTACAATATTTTTTAATGGAAGAAGAGGTTAACTATAGAAGGTATTCAAAATTAATGTTTAAATTATTTGTCCTTTTTTATTTGACAGAAGACAATAATTTATTATTAAATGTAAAGTAGAAAAATTGTCTACATATTTTATATTGGTATATAAAAAGGACATTCAGAGTTAATGATTATAATTTCATTATTTATTATTTACGCTAATTGAGTCAAAATAAAATATATATTTATATATATAGAAAAATTTATAATATTTGTTTTTTTTTTTTTATTGCTGGTTCTGCAAAAAGGATAATTTTGAAATGATATTTTAGTATAATATTTTTTATGAATGTCTTTTTTTTCTACATGTCAAATTTAAAGTAATCATAAATAAATAGAAATTTTTTTTATAAATCAAATATACATAATTGAAGTGAGTCATTAAAAAAAATTAATATTTTCAATAGTACGGTGAGGTGAGACAATTTTATAGTCCCAAAGGTTTAAGGTTAAATTTAAGACTATTAAAATTAATTAATTAAAATATATTAAAAAAAAACTTTAATTTTATATTTTAAAAGTATAAAAGTTTTGAAATTTTATTTATTAACTATAGCAATTAGTGCATTATCATAATCAATTTATTAATTAGCAATTCAAATTTTTGTAATTGTAATTCATTTTTTAAAAGATTGTTAAATTAGAAATTGAGTTGTAATACAAAAAAATAAAATAATTTAATTATTGATAGTTATTTATAAAAATGTAAATCATTGTTTATATATTAGAAATTGATTAATCACCTTACAATTTAATTTTAGTTTACCTGTTTGTTATTAAATATTTACTTAATAATTAATAAGGTTTTGTTTAAAGTTATGCTTTCAAAAAAATGATCTAAAAACTGAAAATGTACTTTATCAATTAAAATAACTTTAAATAAAAAATTGCTCTTAGTCATGCTAAATTGGTTTGATATAAAAAAGACTCCGATCAATTAAATCATAATAACAATATAAACATTGATCCATCCGATTCACAAAAATGGTGATAAACGAAATATTGATAATTACGGAGGTGTTGCAATTTTATCATCAATTCCTAAATTATTTGAAGAATTAGTTTGTAACAAATTAACTATCCTGATTGAACCGGCCCTCAATGAACAGCAACACGGATTCAGAAAACGTCGTTCAACAACAACTAATCTTATGGTTATGGTATCAGACATAAATGGAAAAAAGACTACAAATCGGTGCTATTTACACAGATTCGACCATTCCACTTTATTAAAAAAAAAACTGGAAGATAAAGGCATAACTGGAGCTTTGCTTAATTGGCTAACCTCATAGATCGCCAGTATGTCAAATTTCAAGGATTTATCTCCTCAAGGGAGTCACCTTGGTCCACTTTTATTTAACATTTTTATTTCTGACCTTTCTGAAAACGAAAGAAAAATTTATATTCATATAAATATATAATTAACAATATTGAACTCGTCCGTGTTACAGACTTAGATGTCATTCTAGATAGTAAACTTAATTTTAATAATTATGATAGCATTATATCTAGAATTTATTAGGGTTTATTAAAAGAAGAGCTCGTGAATTTAAAAAAATATATGGGTCACGAAATCTCATTATTGTTCATTCGTTCGTTCTATTCTTGCAATATGCTTGTCCAATATGGAATCCTATATTTCAAGTAAATAGTAATAGAAAATAGAATAAAATTGATGCAGAAACAATTTCTTATATTCGCTTTAAGACACCTTCACAATCCAAGTGATTACATCAACCTCCTTCCATACACAAATAGACAAAATTCATTAAATATGTTATCCCTACCATCAAGAATAAATTTTGTTGACTTCTTGTTTTACTTTCGATGTCCTGAATCGTGATTATTAACGTAGAATTTTATTTCCCAAAATATTAAAATTCGTCACTAATACAAGACAAACACGACAAACTAGGACTCTATTTGAGCATAAGCATCGTACAGAATAATGGGAAATTGAATCCTAATAAATCGTTGTTGTGTAATTTTTAATAAATATACGATTCAGTTTATTTAACTTCTATGATACCCGAAATTTTGTAGTTATTGCCAATTAACTACTGCCAATTAATTACTTTCAATTTTATCAATCGGCAAACTATATAAACGTTCAAATAAATTTTAAATTATTTGTTATCTCTCATTACTATATTAATTTTACTCCCTTTTCCATAAACCTCTAGCAATTATCCATAGTCGTTTCAATAAAATTCTTGAACATAGTTCGATATAAAAAAATTAAATTTTTTTATGAAATTTACTTGTCAAAATTTCAAATATTAAATAATTTGTCATTCACAACACCAACCATAGAAACCTCATGTCAAATTATATTAAGTACTATTTTTTTTTTTTTTTTTATACTTTTTTTAAATTATGGAAAAATTATTATCGATTCAAAATTTTAATTTTAATTTTCTCTACTTACCATAATTGACAATTAAAATTTAATGCAAAATCAGATTTTGATTTCCAGTTTGATTTTTTTTGAGAATATTATTTTGTCTTATCAATATTTTTAATGTTATATTTGAAATTAATTTTTTTTATTATTATTTTGTTTATTTAATTTATTAAAAGTATATAATATTTTTTTTTTTTTTTTTGAATTTTATATCGTTTTGTATATAAATAAATTGTATATACTCAAATTACAATCAGATGAAAGGAAAGTCCAGAGCAATTTAATATAATATAAATTTTATTTACAAAATATTATAAAAACACATAAATCACTGAATTTTATCATGCAATTGCACACCCTCTGAAATTTAATATATGTAACATATATTTTTTTGTATATTTACATATAAATTTCAGGATTTTATTTTTTATTCTTTTTCAATTATGATTAATTTATTTCTTGTTTTTTGGTTTTTTTTTTTTTTTTGTATTAATGTGGTGCCCGGGTGCCCCCCAAAAAATAATTCTCAAAAATAGAAATTAAAAAATTATGATAAAAACATAAATATACATTTGTTTGACAGATGTTTTTTTTACAGTGATGATAATTTTTTTTTTTTGGAGTTTTTTTCCATATACAAATTAATGTCTGACACCATAAAATTTTTAATTTTCCAAACCGGCAAACAAATTCAAATAACAATTTTAATTATTATTAAAACAACATTTTGATTGTGAAAATTAATTGTTATCACCTTTTAATTAATATTCACAAAAACTATGCTCATTAATTTCACATAAATATAAACAATTTTTTTGTTTATTTTGTTAATTTAATTGTACATAATTATTTTCATATTATATTTTACATAATTTTCCCAAATAATTTAATAAATTATTTATTTATTAACATTTGTATATTAATGTCCTTTTAAAAAGGAACCCAGAAATAAAAAAAAAAATTATCCAACACAACCGATCCAATCAACAAACAATTATCAACTGAAAACTCAAAGAAACACAATATTTTTGCTAGCAAACAATAAAAAAAAAAATGTATAAAAAATATTCCTTTCTATACACAAATACAACTATAAAAAAAAATTATTATATTCCATTTCAATCCTGTTCAGCTGTCAGATGGTGGCGACAGGATATTATACCCATGTCAAGAATGAAAATATTATACATCTAACAAAAATATTATTAATCACTAAAATTTTGATTGTATATGTATGCGTTTTTTTATTTTGTAATTGTGTGTGTATGCGAAACCGGCTTTATAAAATGGTTTGTTTTTTTTTTTGGTTATGTTATTTTTAGCAAAGAATATTTTGATTTCAATTTTACTTGTCAGAAAACGAGTTTTGTTGTTTTTGGAAGAAAAATTGTTTTTTGGTTCCTTACCATTTAACCGACCGAACAGGAATGATGATGGAATCCGTCCGATGGAATCGACAATTACAAAGAGGAAATATTTAAATTGTATATATAGTTTAGGGAATCCAAACAAAAACAATATATTTAGAGCATTAGAGTAAGTTGGAGAAGAAATTGAAGAGTAAATGTTTTGAGAGTGTGTAAAATATTTGGTACAAAAATTTACTATTTTCTTGTTGTTGGGTATTTTTTAGGTTTCTGGTGTTTGCTGGCCGTGGCCATATGCGATTTGATGATGAAATTGTTGGAAAAAATTTCATTCAAAGATTTGGATGAGTGAGCTTTTAATTTTTTTGTTAAATATAAATATGATAATTAAATATAAATATGGCTTATAGGGTGAGTCATGTAAGTTGCTCTAAAGTGATTTTATGCACTATTTTTTATTCTTTATATAAAAAGAGTTATAAGTTTTATAGCTCACGCAAAAACTATAAATTGAATAAATTGTACGAAAATTAAAGTTTAAAATTCGACGAATTATAATTAGCTGGTTAGGCATAATGATCGTTGATATAATAAATTTACGATCCTCTTTCGATCTTATCTTACTAATCTAACAAATGAAAGATAATATTTTTAATCTGTCAAAGAATTATCTATATAGTATTTTGGACACAGTATCAAAACATTACTCTTCAATCTAGCGTGTATTTCGTAGAATATAAATCTTACTTTATATTGCTTTTATTGATTATGGAACAAAGTTATTGAAATTTTAATCATAATTAAGAAATATCTTCTTGTTTAGATAAATTTACTTCAATTAATTTATAATTATCGTCAATGACACACAAAAATTTAAGTTATTTCATGTAACATTTATGGTTATCATAGAAAAAAGAAGATGCTAACTGGGGGAGCAGTTTGGTGTTAGGATATTTGGTGTTATGATCGAAATTGATATATTTCCAACAGATTAATAGCGCCTATCTGTACTTTGTAACAAACACTGTTTTATTAAATATTTCACATATTTAAGACACCAAAATTCGAAAATTTTCCGGTTTAAATTTCAGTTTAATCAGATAATAATAGTTACTGAATACTGGATGCTCTTAAACACAATAAAAATTTAAGAATATAGGCGCTAACATCTACCTCTGTTTTGAGTTAGGTTAGACGCTAACATCTACGTAGATACTCATGAACAAAAAACTCGTTTCTTAATAATAAACGGAAAATTTTATAATTTATAATTGTATATCTTTGTCGGGCCTCAACTAGATGTTTCATTGAACCTATGAGAGGATTTCAGCCAAACCCATTTTGTTTTCGGATCCAGTCCAATAGAAGCAATACTTCTTCTAAGTTGTTATTGGAACTATTCGTATAATTGAATTTTCAACCAAATCTTTTCGATTGAGAAATTAAAAATTTCTCTATATTAAAATTAATATACGGCTGAATAATTACTGAATATATCTTCTGCATCACCCTATCCATGTAAAAATTCTATTATACTAATATGCAATCTGGAAAGAGAGAATTTACTTTACGCATGAGTACAATTTTAAAACAGTTTATTAGGAAGGAACACACACATGTTTTCGATTCGATTACAACAACTTTTTAAATTCCATAAAGGCAGAATTCGAAGAAGATAAAAATAAATAAAAGATACTGGTCTGGTCTGACTGATATCATTCAGTAAGCGAAATATAGCACATTCCTCAAAAATACCATCCTATTAAACAGAGAAACAATGACATCATAAAAATGAGAGTAAATAATATTTTTTTGTTTTACAATTTACAGAGTCAACAGAACATTCAATAAAGAGCTTTAACAAATTCAGCATAGGTTCAAACATAATTATATTTTAAAAGAAAAATTACATAAAATTTTCAATAAAAAAAATTGTAATTACATATATGATATAACCATGAAAATGCGATAAAACCATTTACTTATTTGTTGACTATAATCAAAAACAGCAAATATTTGGTGCGGTGAGTTATCCTTATCACTCCTACATATAAATCATTACCAGAAACGTGAAATATACTGTCAGTAACTATAGAATTAATTTTTTATCGTCTTTGTCGGTTAGGAAAAAGTCTTCCTTCCAAAGTGTCAAAAAAGCTTAAATAATCCTAATAAATAGAATCCTAAATTAATAAAAAAAAAAATAGCTTAAAAGTCCTTGGGCTAGTTTCGAACTAATTATATAGCATGTGTGCACTAAATTGTATAAAGATAACACGGAAAAAACTGCATTACAGAATAAAATTATTTTTTAAGCACATTTTAAATGAATTTATATTATTAATAGAAATGTGATTATTAAGTTTTGAAATAATCTTTGGTGAGGTTTTTGTTTCGCAATTACAAAATAACTAAAATTCGTCATGATTATCGAAAGTGACAAGATTTGTGCTTTTTGCAGCAAATTTGTATGATGACTTTTGAAGTTTCAGAATTGGCACTTATACAAAATTGACACTAGTCTATGATTTTATTAAATTTACTATATATTTATAATTATGAAGGTTTTCGTTAAAGGAGGAATGTAATTAAGCATAAACGCATATAGAAACCGCGTTTCACTTCTTAAACAGTTAGAATACTTTAAGATTTTTAAAATTAGAAGAAAACTTGAAAAATCAATCTTCAAATATGAATGAAATAATCATTAAGTCTTTGAAATTCTTCAATTTATTTAATAAAACTATTATATAAATAAGAAGTTTAGATACGGCCCAAATTAATGAACTTTATATACAAACAGGGATCTCTAACTATACTATTTCCCTTCAAAAAAAATATAACAACTACACCACTGCTTACAACATGTCGAAATCCCTCCGACGATGTTCGGTTCTCCGCACCGGAGGGAGCCTGGTGTAAATCTAATGACGAACACCAGGCCAAGAAACGTCAATCCAACAACGGGTCTTACAGACCTCGAGTTGTTAACAACATGTCGAAATTAGCTACTTTAATTAATAATTTTGCAATATAGAAATATAATGGGTCGTAACATTGTAATGAGGGGTAGATTCTTTTAATCTATTTTCAGGCCTGGATTCGCTACAACAACAAAAACAACATAAAGCTGCCCACACATTATGAATCATGTTTTCAACTTGTTCAAATGTATTGTTTTTTGTGGGTAAGTTTAATGGTTGACAAATCGCTTGAAGAAAATTAATATTAAAATATTTTAAAATTGTGTGGTTGATGGTTGTAAGTTATTTAAGTATGTCTGAAAGTCTGATAATCAAAATGACGTTAAATTATAATAATAATGACAATCAAAAAAGAGTTTTGACGGTTCTGATATGCGTTATAAACCAGGGGAAAATATGTATTGAAAATTTACACAAAAAATATTGGCAACCAGATTGTACAATGAATCGGCATCATAAAACTGAACAGCACACATTCAAAAAATTTGTGCAAATAACTTGAGATATAATTATGTAAGAATAAATTAACCTTTAAATATAGGTCATAATTCTCTTGCTTTAAAATGTAATTACTATTCATGTATTTACTTACTTCCACTTCCAACATATAATCTCTCAATTCTTATAATACTAACGAAAACTTATTCAATTATCAATTTTTTGCAATTTTTCATAAAATTGAGATCAAGTAAATTTAAATTATTTTATTATGCGCCACTGTTCTCAAATAAACATAAAAAAAAAAAAAAAAAATTTAATAATTGAGCATATTTTTCTAAAAAAAAAAGCTGGAAAACAGAAATTTACCTATAAAACAGAAATTGTATAAATATTTTTTATTTTTTTAAATTGAGTGGCGCACAGTTTGTTTGCTAACATCTGGTCTGCAGGTGTTTTTCCAATTTTTTTTATTTTTCTTAATTTTGTTGTTATATGAAAAATTGTTTAAATTTCATTTATATATATATACATATTTTCTTTCATATTTTCCATACTTCTTCATGGCCCTGGCACATCTCATATAACAACAACAACAGAACTTTTACAATATGAAATTGTTCTGTGTACTCGTAGTGTGTCTGCAAGTGTTTTTTTTTAGAATTGAAAAAAATTAAATAATATAAAAATTGTTTTGTTGAGAGACCAGAACACTTTTTTTTTTTATATAATTCTTTGCGCTTTTAAAGTGTTTACATTTTTCTATCGATATTTTTTTTTTGTATAATTTTAGTTTTTATTTTATTTTGGAAAAAATTTCGTTTTCTGTTGTTGTTTTTATTTTGGGAAAAGCTGGAAACACACTTTATATAAATTAAATATAATCAGCTGTCAAAAACAGTCGTGTATATTATAGCTAGCAGTTAAAGTTTTAGTAGTCTGCAACAACAATAATTAAACAGCAGCCAGCAAATAATACAACAAAACAAAATAGCAAGTTTGTCATTGGCATTGCTAGAATTAGTTATAAATATACAAAATTGTAGTATCATGTTGCCAAAAACAGACTCACTATAAAGCACACAAAAGTCACAAAAGAGCACCAGAAAAATAAAAAATATACAAAACCGATTAATTTGACAGAAAATTATTTTTTTCATATAAAGAAATTTTGTTTTGGAATTGTTTTTATATTGTGAATGTTTTCCAGGAAATCCCAAATACAGAATTACAGAAGTTGATTATTATAAATGTGAAATTTGAGTGGAAATTTAAGCTGCTAGCGATAATTAAAAATTAAATTTTTTTAATGTTTTCAAGCTTTTTAAATTGTGTGAATAAATAAATATATTAAAGTAAGAAAAACGTTTTTTTAAATATGAAATTGGAATAAAAATATTTGTTTTTCTTTGGAAAATTATGTATGTAAATTGTGGAAAATTTAATCAACTTATATTAGTTCATATCCATGAATTACAGTATTCTAATTCATGTTAAAACAGCTCACTGAGATATTTCTGAATGGTTAATGCACCAGACTATGATGCACTTTTCGAAAACATTTGAAATTATAATTTATGACAGAAAAAATTTAGTTGTAAGATGCGTATGACTGAAAAGTGCTATCCTATTACACGTCAATTTACAATCTATAATTTGCATTTGTATTCTAAATCAAGTGTAACAAATTCTATCACAATGTAAAATGTTTCTTTATTTTAAGTTGAATTTAATCAAAAATGATCGATAAATAGATAGTTCAATCGAATGCCGAACTGTTAAACTTAAATAATAACAAAAGCAAGTTGAGCATTTACTATAGAATATAAAATAAATGAATTATTGAAATTTTTTTTAAGTTGCTTGCCTAAAATGATATCACAACTTAGCCAATGTGAGAATTTATTCTAAATTTAACAGGTATATTCTTGAGATAGAATATATGTAACAAAAATTATTTCTAAATAATTTATATTCTTTGCGAAGGATTTCAAAGTGAAAGCTTAAGCTGAACTAAAAACCATTGCAGCTAATCCTGCAACTTAAGTTCAAAAAAACGTAATTTTTAGGAAGGCTTATCTTTTAGCTTGCACTGAAAAACCCGAAAATAAATTTAACCGAAGCATAAGCTCTGGGAAAGGCTTCTATTGTGAAATCCGCCCTTAAAAAAACTGGAGACTCCGCGATCCGATTACTTTTAGATTTTATGAAATTTCTACAAAATCTAAAACAACTAAAAATTTCTTGTTCCTAGCACTTACAATTTTATTTAAGTATAATTAGTTTTAACAGTTCCTCCCAAACTCAACAATAAAATTGAATTTTATCTTCTGTAATTATTTCTTAACTTGAAAATATAATTCATTTCTAAAATTTTGACATCACAACAACTCAATGAAAAGTCATAATTAATTTGATAACAAAAGTTACACAAATTCTTTTAATAAAGGTGGGTAAATATAATTAAACATAAATTTTAATTATGATAATCGTTAAATTTCAAATTATACCTTAAAATAAATTAACACAATAAATTATCAAAATTAAAAAAAAAATATAAATATTTAATCAAAATGTAAAATCATTTGAAAATTTTCACACAATTTGAAATATATTTTTGAAAACATACTATCCAAAAATGGAAATAATTTTTTTTTTTTGCATACCAATTCAATTTAATAATTATTATCTGGTTCTCCTTCTTCTACTTTTTAAAAAGGATAATTTTAAATATACATTTATAAATTTATGTAATTGCGAACAGAATATTTGAAAATTCCAAAAAACCCAAAATCAAAGTACGAATATTTTTATATATATACATATTTTTTATATGTTCATTTTTGTAATATTTAATGTACGAATATGGGAAGAATTTATCCTTACAAACCCTCAGCCAAATATACCGTCGTATACTATATATACATCTCAAAATGTTATACTCTATATTCAACTCAATAGGTGCAACGAGGCAGCAGCAATTAATTCCCATCGCAATTCAATGATTAAAATGGAGTTTACTTAATCATGCCCAAAAAAAAAAACCTTTTGGTTCTGACAGTTTCATAATTAGGTATTCAAAATCTTTAATATTCTCTCTTTTTTGGTGCTCTTATTTGAACCAGTTTTTTTTTTTTTTTTTTTATTTTCGGAAAAACTTGGAAAAGCCATCATCATCATAATATGAATTGGAAATTTTGTAATATGGAAAATTCTTTGTACTACTATAATATGAGCAAAGTGAATTTTTGGTGTATTAACAACCCGTCAAAAACCGAGAAAATATTTTTTTATTATAATGAAAAAGAATGGGAAATGATGATGAAATTAGTTGATTTCAAAGTTTCTGTGTATGAGATGAAAACTTTTAACTATATTTACGTACGTATATATTTATACTGTACTGTAAATATGGAAAATTTTAAGGAAAAACTTTTCTCAAATCTAAAAATATTTACTTTTTTTTTACATTTTGATGGTGTATGGCTGTTTTTGGTATGGTTTTACGTATGTTGAATGAAAAATATTGTTTAGTAAGAGAAATTCATTATTGTATCGCATTTGTAGTAAAAGGATTATTATTTTTTATATATAAAATCCTTCTGATATTTTTCTCTGTATATGGCATAATTTTATATACATAAATAAAAAAAAACTAGTCAGAAAAATTGTAATTTTTCTTGTTTAATAATTTTTATAAAAAAATAAAAAAATATTTAAGAAATGAAGTTAATATACACTAAAAGAAATATTTTATCATTTTATTGAAATAAAAATATTGAAATTTCAACTCAAGATGAAAAATATGAAATATTAGTTTAATTGCAGTTGCATTCAGAAATTGTTTTTTATTTTTTTTATATTTGAAAATTTAATGATTTTTTTTAAATTAATTATTAGTATAACAAAAGCCACAGACGCTTCTATTCGGCCACAAATCATAAAACGATAATTTTTTATCTTTGATGGTGCCAAGACATTTGTTCCCGGATAAAATATGTTCGCGACAAATTTCTTCTTGGTATTACCAATATTAAACACTGACATTTATTTACTAGCAAATTGACGTATAGAAATTAACATTTATCAACTAAAGGTAGCAATAACAAATATTTCATAGTACACGCTCATCCGGAATAATAAAATAATATTAGATTAACATTTAGAATAATTAAATGTTTCCACAATTTTTACCTTAGACTTTTGTTAATTTAGAATTTTTAATTATTAAAATTAAGTTCACACAGTTTTTCTATCTTCGATTTTTGATAATTTAGCATTTTCAAAAATTTTAAATATTTTAAGTTCATATTTCATTTTAAGTATTTTCAATTTACCTAAAAAATCATATAAAAAGAAATATTGTTAATCAAATAAGGCGCAGTCTAAAATCAGATTCGATGAAATAATTATCATTTTAATAAATAAAGTTATTTTCTAAAATTAACATTATTTTTTATTTTTTAATAATAAAATAATTAACTTTAGATAACATTTTGTAATCGGGAGAAGTTAACGTTGGGAATTTTGACTGGGTAACAATTTATTCGGGTTTGTCGTAGATTCGGTGCAATCGCCTCGACCTCATATTTTTTACATTTTTATATAAATTTTGTAATATTTCAGTAAAAGTTAAATTTTCCATAAAAACCTTTCCTATAAAATGGACCTTGAATATTAAAACCTGAAATTATTACAAATATTTCTTTTAGTGTATGAAAAATTTAGTATATTTTTTAACATTTACTTGATTATCTCGGTTATATTAAAAAAAATTTTATTTATATATAAATTTCACTGTAATAGTTTTAAGATACAATTTAACAAAATCTCAACAATTCAAAAACTTCAAATGTCAGAAATTTTCTCCTGCTGGCATTTTAAATTAAAAATTATTATATGTTAACTTTCATTAGTAAAAAAAAAAAAAATATTCTATAGAAAGTTGTAACCAACCAATCTGAAAAAGATTTTAAAAAATTTTGTTTTTTCAAAATAATATGTTACAAAATATAATATTATATACCTTTAATGACAAATTGAGGACTTTTATAATTAAAAATATCCTTTTCATATAAATATTTTTTTTTTCTCACCTGCTGCCAAAAAAAATTAATTGAACAATTTATCCGGTACAAGAGGGTTTTAATATTTTAAATACCGACATATGCACTATGCAGTTATTTGGGGTTGTATTTATATATTAAAAAATATGTGAACAGAATGTTCCGTATACATAATAGTTTATGTATAGAGAGCTAGCATACCACATTTTTTTTTTTTACAAAAACAAAATTTCAGCTGGCCCATGTGCGTAGGGTAGATATAGTCGCACATTTGTATATCCTTTATAAAAAAAAACAGCTGTTTCAAAAAAATGAGAGTATAACAAATGTCCTTTTTTATTGTTTTTGTATTGTCGTATTGTACTAAATCCACTGAGCACAATATTATGACTTTTACATTATTGAGAGTATCACAATCACACTATTCCATTAATATCCTTTTTTATAACCTCTTTTATTCTGGTTATCGTTCGTTAATGGTAGAATTCATATATTCAGTGTTTGCGGTTATAGATAAGGATATGTTATACAAAATGAAATATTATAAGTTAATTTAATTAAAATGTATAGAAAGTTTAATTTTTGTTGAGTAAAATATATTTTACAATCAAGTAACAGTCAAGTAAAAATGTTAAGTAAATATTAAAATATAAATATTTTTAGAACATCAAAATAACATCAAAAGTATTGAGTTAAAATCAAAATGTAATTCAAAACTTTATATTTTAAACGACATTTAAAAATTAATTTTACGAAATAGTGGATCTATCTTTTCTAATAATTAACTCAGAAATTCAGAAGAACTCTCACCTAAAAAAAAACAAAATTGCAGCGGTTTTACATAGTAAAATATCACAAATTTGACTTTTTTCAATATCTTATATGCCTTGTACTTAAAAGGATAAAAAATAAAAAATATTTCTTCATAGCTGAATTGAAATAATCATTAAATTTTATTCATTATTTGAAACTAAAACAAAACTCTTACAAGCTACATTGTTAGAATGCATTGTGAAGCACTGCGACATTATTTATCTATTGTACATTTATAACTTCTTTTCCCTACCATGGGAGTCGTGAAGAAAGAGATTGACAGGATTACGGAAAGGAATGTAAGGCAAATATGGGTCAATACCAATACTTATCAGGTGACCAAAGAGCTTTGGCCGGAGAAAAATCTTAGTAAAACAAAGCTGCTTTTATCGCAGAATAGGAGCAACCTAAGAATGTCGGTAGGCATAGTAACAGGGCACTGTCTCTTAGGGAAGATGGCCAAGAGACTGGCGCTCAATGTAATCACCCCCTTACTAACTAACTAACTAACTTTCCCTACCATAATCATTAGATTCTTTATATACTTAAAGAAGCTTCCGTGAGGAGGTCATATTATGGCGAATTCTTTAATGGTGAGGAAACTTTTCCGCAGAATATGTTGTATTTTCCTTACGAATGTTTCCCAGTTGCTGAGCATTCGTTCTGTAATTTTTTGTCACAACTTGGAAAGTATTTTGATAGTTATACTTTATCAGCATGATATCCGATCAGACTGAGGTTGCAATATATTGTACATTAATCATCTCTGTTCAAAATTATGAATTTCTAAAAGCATTCTATTTATTCAAAAAAAAAAAAAAGCTTTAAAAAACATTTATTCAAAGTCTTATGAAAATTTCATTTCTGACCTTATTCCACTAAAACAAAAAAAGTTCCTTTAATTTTCCACCCCTCATTAAAATTAATCTGCTTTTTGAGAACAAAAAAAAAACCTTTAACTTAAAATCAATTTGGAGCAACATGTGCTCTACAAATTATTCTAATTACACATAATATTATTATTTTTTTTTTTCATTCATATAAAAACACTTTATTCACTCAATTAGCATAAACTCCATTGAATTTTTAATTAGGAATATTATTTAAATACCCATACATAACACCATCATACACACACACACTACAATATTCTTAATTTTTCAATTTTTATTATCGCGTTTATCCTTGAAGAAAAATTCATATAGAAAACTTGAGAGTGTAAGTATGTGAATTTCTTATAAAACTTTTTTTTTTTTTGTATGACGACAGCCTGTTAAAGAATTGTGAATCGTCGTCTAGCTATATAGAAAAATGAAGTCATTAATCAAAATTTATCAACGCAACAGAACGCGCACTTTTACTTATACAATTTTTCACACATTTTCCAAGTTTAGAATTTTTTTTTTTTTTTTTTTGGGTTTGTCATTAAAGAAAATTTCTTAGCCAATTTTATTATGCTGAGTACCAAAAGTGAAAAATTAGCACAAAACCAACTTGTACATAATTTTAACACTGTCGTGCAAGTTTTCTATAGTAGTAAGGGGTATCTAATTATATCGACTGCTGTTACATCAATTCTGTTTTATTATATACATTTTCTTGTCCAAAATATTTTCCTTAAACAAAAAACATATATAAATATTTAAGGCTCGTAAATATTTGTTGTTTTTTTTTTTTTACGAATAAATTATTTAAGTTAAGTATATTTCCAATATCCAAATGTGACCAGCAGAAATTAGTGTACATTTAAAAAGAAGTTTGGGTGGGTGGTCTATTCGTAACAAGTTTTGTATATTATCAATCATCATTACATGAATTTTATGAATTTTTCTGTTAATTTTGGAAATTTATTAGCTTTATTTTCATAGTGTCTGTTCGTCTGTAATAAAATGTTTCCATGTTCTAGCAATTTAGATGATACATCCAATTTAATGGATTTAGTTTGATAAAAATCGAATTCTACTCTTAATTAACACATTGATTGCAGGCACAACATAAAAATTACAATTATTCATCTACTGTGTATAGAGTAGATATCAAAATTTATAAATGGAGGACCGACTATAGCTAAATTTAAAACGGAATCATGAATTCAGTTTTATTAGTATTTGGAATGGAATCGACCGAAGCACATACCTTGACCGTACCGTCCGTTGTACCCCCCTTACGAAACGTTACTGTAGATAAGGACAGTTACATAAAAGATGTTCAATTGTCTCGTCATCAACTGCGTAGCCTCTACAAGCGGTTTCCGTTGTCAGACCTAGTCGTACGGCATGTTTACGTAATAGTTTACGTATTCCACTGTGGATAAAGTGCAAGAATCCAAGCTTAAAGTTTAATGATATTATCTTCATTCTATTTTCTTACTCGTCCTTATAACAATTTCTCTATTTAAGCTTCTTTTTACTGATCCAATTAAATAATCATATATAGTTTCAATTTTAAGCCTCCATTTCTTGGCTTGCATCTGCATCTAAGAATTGATTATAGGTTTGAATTAAATACTCGATATTACGTTTTGTCATTTTATCTAATTATCAATGCAACTTATTAAAATTTTAAAATTTAGACCATGAAAACGTTCAACCCAAAAGAATTAAAATGAGGGTACATCAATGTCTGTAATTGGTTCATTTCCTATAAATTTATTTTCTTTGATTATTTAAGTATTATTAATATTCAAAAAATAAATAAAAGCTTTCAAATTAAAATCCTTTTATTGTTTTGAAAATTGTATATTTAAAGGACGATGCCAATAAAAATAATAATATACACAAAATGATTGTACTATAAGAGAAAGAAAGTAACGTGTGTAAACTTAATACATAATATAAACTAAAATATAAATAGAAAAAAAAATATATATTAAACACCTATCACAGCTCGGATTGACAGATATGGTTAGTGGTATTGACAGAAAATATATATAAAATTCAAATAGCTCTATAGCTATATAATAATTATTTACGGTGAGAATGAGCACAGCTGGGAAGATTATTTAGAAAATTTATATACCAGCATATGCGGTAATGGGTACGAAATCCTTATAAATATATATATACATAAAGCTTTATTGTACACAAAACATTTTCATTGTATGTATTAATATTTGTTATTAATATCGTCACCTTAGTTGTTTTACGAAATTTTTTGATAGATTATTTTATATATTCACGATTTTTGAAAAAAAAAAAACTAAATTAAAAGAATATGAACTCATTCCTTCTTTGGGCTTTCAATAACAATTACGCCATTTATTTACCAAATGTTTATCAAGTTTTCGAAACTATAGTGTACGAAACTAATAATAGTAAATGGCGTAATTCTGTTTACATTTTCTCCGGAAAATTATGTATATTTTATATAAGGAAAAATCATTGCTTTGATATTTTAAACAACTGTGCCCTTATATGAGTACCGTAAAAATATTGCTAAGCACATTTAATATTCTTAATATTAATAAAAAATTACATAATTATATTTAGCTTGTGTTACATGAAACAAATCAGGTGACTATATATATAATAAAAATTTTGTGGGAGGACTAAAATTGCCCGCGTATATTTATATTTCTTAAGGGACCAAAGTTACATATATAAACTGTGTGGTATAAACATAATTTTCTTCAATTTGCCTTCTTGTAGTCCAGATTGTATTATTGTGTAACTGTTAGTGCCAGGATATTTCCAAAAAAAAAAAAACAACAGTCTTCGATCGTCCTTTTGACGTGAAATGTACATTTTTACAAACAAAATTAAAAAAAAAAAAAAACATAATTTTCAGATCAAAATAGAACTAGGATTTTTCTTTTATATATTCTGTTTACATTTTCCCGGAAAATTATGTATATATATAATAATAATATAAATTTTCCATAAGGAAAAACCATTGCTTTGATATTATAAACAACTGTGACCTTATGAGTATCGTAAAAATGTTCTATACAGTCTACTCTACAGTTCTTGGTGTACCATCATAGATCCAAGAGAGAGGATGAATGATTGTGCATTAAAAGAGAGTTTGTTAAGTTTTTTTTTTACTGGTAGTATAATTTTTGTAATTGGGGTTGATGATATGGTAACCCCCAAAATGAAAAAATACACAATTTTATTTGATTCTATGTTTAGGACATAAGTTTGGACACATAAGGAAGAAAAAAAATCAGTTTTTTTTTTAGTAATTCTGAACTTGACTATGGTTACAAAAAAAAAATTGTTATTTGCATTTCTTAAATGTTTTTTTTTTTTAAATTAATTCGTTTGTTTTTGTTACTATGCCATATGGTCTTATCCCACAGATTTGTAGAAAAAGGGTCAGTCATTATAAGGTGGTAACATAATTGAGGAGTTGGGGGAGGTGTGTATAACAAATAGTTACTTTCTAATATTTTAACATTTTCTTTTTATTATGTATGGAAAACTTTTGATTGTGTTGCAAAACGACAGAAAAAAAAAATATGAAGTCAAGATGGTGTGGAATATTTATTGGCCGTTGTCGTCGCTGAATATATTTTATTTAATGGCGTGTGGGGGGGTTAACTAGGGTTTGATATCTTGGACTTTTCTCTATATATATAAAGTTTTTGTATTGCCAAATGGTGTGACGATATATAAATTTTGAAATAAAAAAAAAAAAAAAAAAGTATTATTTATTTTAAATTTCGTTTGATCCCACATTTCAGGAGGGTATTTTTGGTTGAACCAATTTTTGTGTATGTAACAGATTTTTTTGAAAGCTTTCGGGGAATATTTAAAAAAAAAAGGTTTAAGAAAAATATGTTATTAAATAAGGGGGGGTTAAATTTATATAAAAGCCGTAATAATTAAAATTATAAAACTGTCATGTTAATAAGGTGTAAAAAAAATTGAGATTTCATACATTTTAAACAATAAAAATGTTATTTGAATTATGAGGGAATTACTATAAATTTTAAAAAAAAATCATAATTGCTGAATTAATCAATTTTTATATGTAAAATGATTTTTGAAAAATTTCATAAAATATGAAATATTCGTTTTCTCTATACTTCTTACGAGTATGTACGATTTAAGATTATAATAAGGGACTTTGGGAAGGCAGGTCTGAATTCTGAATATATTGGCTACCAGTGTACAAACTACTACCCAGTTAAATGTTATGTCTATATACAAATCATTGAATAGCGGAATTGAGTAACAATTGAACAGCAGATTTGAAATTAGGATTAGGGAAAATTAACCTAAATCAATGTCGATAAATTCCAATAAGTCACGCGAAGAAAAGTCAAACTGTAAAAAAAATTGTAGATGGAGGCTAAAAATTCTCTTATAGTTTTAACATTTTCTTTTTTTTTTGGAAGTAATGTAAAAATTAATACTTTATTATGAATTTAAATTGTTATGTCAAATAAAAATAAAATGTAATAAGTTAGCTAACAAATGGTCTGTGAATCGACACATAAACATTTAAATGGAATGGCCAATGAACCAAAAGAGGTTCTAGTTAAGTAAATAAAACAAAACGTAGAACCCTTAAAATATTCAATCTCTTAGAAAATTAATAAACTGATTCCATCCATCATTGAAATTAATTTGGCGGGTAATTATAATTAAAACACTAATTTTTAAAAACATAATTTTGCGCGTTTTTTGTTTTAAATTTTAACTATACGAGCTGATTTTAATATAAATAAATATATATACAGATTTATTTATATATATATGTATATCCAAACAAAAATATTTTAAACCTTCTCCTGCTGGAGTGCGGGAAACTGACCATATAACTAACCGCATCAATGTCCTTATAACAACTGTCGTAAAATCCGGTCTTCATATCAATTTTATTCAACAAGCATATATGACTGATGACTGATGACTGATGTGCACCACTCATGTATCAAATATTATCTATCAGTAAACAAGTTATTTCTCCTTACTGATAAAACCCGCGCGTAGTTAATATTTAAAAAATTATAATTACCCGCCAAATCAACTTCAATGCTGGACGGAATTAGTTTATCATCTGCGATACATTTATTTTAAATTTCTGTCTGGTATCGAAACTTGTTATGACCCAAAATAATTAAAAAAACCATTCATTTTATTTTTCATTGAATTAATATAAAACAATTAAAAATTAAAATTCTAATTTGATATTTTAAAATAGTAAATAAAAAATAATATTTTAAATTAAAAATTTAATTTTGAATTTGAAATGCAAAATTATGAATTTGAAATGCAAAATTATGAATTTGAAATGTAAAATTTTGAATTTGAAATGTAAAACTTCGAATTTGACCTGTAAATGCTATATACACAAAAAATTATTCAATCTCTTAGAAAATCAATTTCAGTCCAATTTTTTTTTGTCCAAAATTTTGAAATATTCGCTTGATTTACTTAGTCAAACTCTTCAATTGGCTTGGGTACACTCCGCCGTATGAATATAGGTCATAACAAGTTTCGATACCAGACAGAAATATAAAATAAATATATCGTAGATGATAAACTGATTCCGTCCAGCATTGAAATTAATTTGGCGGGTAATTGTAATTAAAACACTGAGCATGTTTTTTTAACTACGCGCGGGTTTTATCAGTTAGGAGAAATAACTTGTTTACTGATAATATTTGTTACATGAGTGAGTGGTGCACATCAGTCATCAGTCATCTGCTTGTTGAATAAAATAGATTTGAAGACCGGATTTTACGACAGTTGTTATTAGGACATTCAAGCGGTTAGTTATATGGTCAGTTTCCCGCACTCCAGCAGGAGAAGGTTTAAAATATTTTTGTTTGGATATACATATATATATAAATAAATCTGTATATATATTTATTTATATTAAAATCAGCGCGTATAGTTAAAATTTAAAACAAAAAACGCGCAAAATTATTTTTTTTTAAATTAGTGTTTTAATTATAATTACCCGCCAAATTAATTTCAATGGTGGATGGAATCAGTTTATTAATTTTCTAAGAGATTGAATAATTTTTTGTATATTATATATTTACAATTATCTTGAATCTTGCATGATTTTAATGTAAAAAGTGAGGTGTACGAAGGCGGTTTTTACATACTGTACTTTAAAAAAACACTAAATATTTTTTGCAAAACCTTTTTTAACTTTATTTCCGATTGTGATCCTTGTACTTTATATAATTATTTAATAAAATGAAATTAATAGTTTATATTAAAATATAAATAAAGGTAATTATTCTAATTTATATAATTCGGTGTACCTAAACACCCATTCCATCTATGCATTGCACACCACTGGCTGTAATAAATTATACTATTACAGTATTAAATATTCAATTTCGTAATCAATGCAAAAGCAACCGATAATTTTTATTTTTCATAATTTATAGTTTTATTTTTTATTAGTTTTATTTATAAAACAAACCAAAATCGTTCGTTTCCTTGGTTAAGTTTGATCAATTTTTTAAATAAAACGATTTTCTTTGCTATTTTCCTTATATATTTTTACCATTCCAGTTTTAGCAATTAACAAACAACAATGGATGATCCAAGTATATTAAAATTATATTAATATATTAATAAAAAATTAAATATTATTTTTCAAAATTAAATTTTTTTTTTTTTAGTTTTCATAAATAATGATGTTGATCGTAAAATTTCTGATGCATTTATAATGTTCGATCATCGCGGCGATAAATGCATTGATGTACGTGAAGTTGGTACAATATTAAGATTTTTAGGTTGTGTACCAACTGAACAAGAAATAAATGATGTTATTACACAAACTGAATTAGATACATCACCAGGAACGATACATTTATCAAAATTTTTACCACATGTTAATAATTTAATAACTGAAAGAAAGTGATTTTATTAAATTTGTCATAATTTAAAATTTAATAAAAATTTTAATTATTTTAAAAAGGATGGAACCAGCTGCCCCAGAAAAAATACTTGAAGCTTTTAATATTTTAGATCCAGACGAAACTGGTTTTTTAACTAAAGAATTTATGTCGAAAATAATGACAGAAGAAGGAGAACAATTTACACAAGTTTGTAAATTTAGTATATTAATTATAGTTAATTTTTATTGAATAATCGTCAATTTTATAAATTATTAGGAAGAACTTGATGAAATGCTAACTATTGCTGTTGATCCAAAAACTGGCAATATACCATATGAATATTATATAAATCAACTTATGGTAAGCTAATAAAAACTATTTATAATTTTTATTCTTCATTTTTTTTATTCAAATTTTTAGTTTTAAAATAATTTTAAAATATAAAATTTTATATTGCATATTAATTTGAAATTAAGCATAAACCAGAAGAATCAATTTATGAATTAGCTCAAATAGAATTAGAAAAATTAAAAATAGAAGCAATTAATAAAAAAAGTGGTAGAAGAAAATCAATGATGAGATCATGAATAAATATTTGAATTTTTTTTTGTTTTTTTAAATTATTTCACAAGAACTTATAAATCAGGAAAGCTAAAACACAAGCTTTAAGGCCCAATCGTAATGTGGGCGCAAATTTTTAGCGGTAGCTGTAAATTAGTTTTTCCCCGCCAAGACAAATCCAGTACAAACGTAATGCTGTCGGCGGCGGTGGCTGAGAAAATTATATTTTATTTTTTGCGTGAAATATTTATTATTTATTTTAAAATGTCACTATGAAAAATGTCAGTCAAATTTAAAATTCGCCTCCTTTATTAAAATTTTCTAGCGTTGGCGGTTAATATTGAACATTGTTCAATCTTGGCTGTAGCTTTTTTTTTCCTTAGCGGTGACCGCTAGTATTGTGTTTGCTTTCATTGATTTCCATATGTTGAACAATTTTCAAAATTTGCGATAAGGTTTGCTCCCACATTACGATTGGGCCTTTAAATATTAATTATTACAGTTTTTTTTTGTTGATTTGTAAATGAAAATTTCTATAAATTTATTTATTTATAATTTAATTTTTATTACAGATTTATCTTTGAGGAGCCAATCACATCAGGATATTTTCTTGAATGACATATTTTTTAAAAATATTTTCATTTTTGTATAAAATAAAATTATTGTTTGAAAATAATAAAATGTCAATTTAGTCTCATAAAAACCAGTGATCCCGCAAAAGGTTCTACCACTTACCCAGAATTAGAACCATTGTATGCCTCGGCAACAGTGCTTATCACGAAACATAATATTGCTGGATCACGCTTTTAAATAGGAAAGAATTGTGTGATTAACCGAGTCATTGTAAATTGTAACGTGAACGGTTTTGAGGAGTACGTGAAATAATTTGTAGATAATTTCACAATAAACCCTAAAAAAATATTTAAATTTCCCAATTTTTGAACGTATAAATAACTGAAACAAAAAATTCAAGCAAATTCTAAAATTTATTTCGCCTCCAGAGAAATCTGAAGTTGCCTAAAATTTCTTCTTAAAATATATTATAATCAAAATTAAGTTTATTTTATTTAAAAGAAATTTTCCAACATAAAAATACATATACAAAGTTTCCTTAAATCAACCACCAACAATACTAACTACTATCGTCCTACCTTTCATCTATCATTTACACATATCCACATGTAATATTATAAAATGATTTAAGGCCATATTTTGAATGCTGTGTTGGAAAAGCGAAAAGAATATTACGAAAATATAACAAATATTTTGAAAACATCACTCAAAGATGTCAGAAAAATGCGTGTGGATTTGATGAATTTTCCGCCAAAACAAAAAAACAACATAAAAATATTTCTGTTTTCGGCATATAATGTCCAACATGAAACAAAAAAAAATTTCTCGTTATCAAAAATATGCTCACAAAAAAAAATGTAAAATTTTCTATCGAATAACAAAAATATTTTCTATACTTGAATTATGTTTTTCAATTGAAAATTTTCCGGAGTACTAATTTTTTTTTTTTAAGGACTCTTCTTTATTCGATGATTTTTTTTCAATCAAAAATGTTTGTGTTAAATGTTTTTTTTTTTAGTATGATTTATTAACACACACGGAACAACATAAAACATAAATTTTCTTTAGTCATGCGAAAAATAAATATCAATTTAACAAGGTAGAAAATTTTATTTTATTTTGTGGTTTTTGATGGAATGTTTTGGCAAACGTTGTTTCCTTGTTGTACGTGTATGTGTATAGAAAAATATGTAAAAAAAAGTGTCAAACTAGATTCAGATATTTTTGATGGTAATTTGTGAACAAAGTTCTAAGCAGAGGTTTTCACTTTACTATAAAAAGTTAATTTTCTATGTTCGGTTAAGATATGAGTGTGATAACGTCACTCCAGCAAGAGAAATCGAAGAATAATGATAAGTATCCTGTTCTGATGGGACTGACTGTTGTATATTGAGTCCCATAGTGTACATAATTCGAAGTTTGAGAATTTTTTCTTACCAATACCGAAGTAGAGCGAGCCAGAAAGAAGCGTATCAGAGGAAGATGGAAAATCAAAAAAGAAATACATAGTTCAAATGTGTAACACACCTAGACAATTCCAACCTTCTCAGAGGTAAGACACATAACCGTGGTAATCTTCTAAGAATTACTAGGGGCAAAGCCATCGCATACTTTTTTAATGAAAATTATGTACAAAGAAATTATAAATAAACCAAATAAAAATTTGTTAAAATTTAAAATAATCGAATATTTATACAGAAAATACTTTTACCAATAATTTGTTTTATTGTAGTATAGTGGGAATTATAGACAGGATACGAGATGTGCCAAGCACGTTACCAACTCACTTACTTAATTAAATCTAATTTATTAACTATTGTCTCACTTATTACGATTTTTAGATACTTCTTATTTTTACACAATTTAAAAATATACATATTTATTTAATATACAGTGAAAACTCATTATAGGAAACTTTGTTATAAGAAACTTTCGTTATAAGCAACCCTCGATATAGTCGACAATTTTTAATTTTATAAATTTAATATAATAAACTTGAAGAAAATTGAACTATAAAACATGTAAAAAAAAACAAATGCGATTTCAATTCAACAAAAAAGAGATATTATACGAAAATTAGAAGATGGTGTTAAAGTTAAAGTAAAGAATAACAAAGAAAATAGAACATAATTTCTTTCGAAGACCTTATGCAATATTTATTTTCACTTTTCCGCTGTGTCGTCAATTTTTAAAATTATTATTTGAAGTTTTGGAAAAAGTTCATAAAACGCTTCAAAATTTATAATTTACTTGAAGACTTAAATCTTCAATTATAGATTGTAGAACAGCTGCATACAATAATTGTGCAATACGTTAAGAAAAATCATTTCAAATCAATTTTCGAGGAACAAATTCAAGCTGGTATACCACGAAATGTAACCAGCTTATAATAAAATTTTCCTCTGTTATTAACAATACTTGCAAATATGAAAATTAGTACACAGATTGTGAAAGTCAAATTTTTGAAATATATATCAAAATTAATTGTTACCTGAATTTTAATAAATTTTAAATATCGTAATCAAAAAATAAAATAAAATTTTCTTTGGTACCGATAAATAAATTTAATTTCTTTTTTGGTATACCAAATTCAATATAGGAAATTTTATTTCATATAGACAACTTTTAAAAAAAAAAAACGTTATCAAAAAGTTTCTTATAACGAATTTTCACTGTATTAAAATTTGAATATTTTGAATTAAAACAAAAAAAAAATTATTTAGTTTAATTACCATTTCTTTGCACAACCTACATTAAAATAGAACTTATGAGAATTAAGCACATGTTTTAAATAAATTAACACACAACAACAAAAAATAAATTATTTAAAAAATCAACAAAATAAAAAAAAATTAAAACAAATTCAATTTGCCAATTAACACAACATGTTATAAGGGTTGGAAAATATATTTTACAAACACTCTTATAAAAACATCAACCCTTATGTATCCATTCTATATGTAGAGGTGGTGTTAAACCAATAATAATTTTGAATAGGTCTTTTTTAAATAATGTTTACCATTTAATGCACTCCCTCTCGCTTACATAGAAAGACAAATTAGTTTTGAGGGGAGGAATGGTAATTCCCACAATGAGGGGAGGAATGGTAATTTGTTGTGGGTGTTACTAAGGATGAGATTGTACATTAAATGGTTTTAGTGATGGTGTATGAACTGAAATAAGGTATGTAATAAGAGGATATCTTTTGGTTTTCCAACCACAAAATGTTTTCAGTGGTAATCGTTTATAGAGATTAATTGCAGGCTATACTAAAAAACGAACATTAAAATATCTGTTTTAAATTCACACAACATAATTATAAATATAAATATAATAAAATTTCTATTGGAAATGAAAACAACGCCAAACAAATATTAATTTTGTAGACCATATGCACCATGTATAGAATTATTTAATTATGTATTTATTTGAACATATATCTGGCAAATATTTTCACCGATAATAACAACAACAAAAATATGCGGCGGAACACAGTGTTTCAAAAAAAAAAAAAAATTTTGAACAAATAAAAAATTATTTAAAAAATAAAAATGTCTATAAAAAAATATATTTTGTTTAAGATACTTTTATGTTGTGAAAGACCCTCAACCTATGATTATGTGACCCTACCTCAAATTTTGTCGATTATATTCGCGATTTTCTATATACAATTTATAATAATTTTGATAATTTTGAATTTTCCTGTAATTTTCTTGTATATGGCCTTGATTTTTATACAGAAACTGTTTAACAATTTTTTAGATTCCTTGTAAAATAGAGGGTGCCAAAAGTACGACCTTGATTTTTATAGTGAAGAATAGTATTTAGTAAGAAAATATTTTCTCAATTTTCCGACGGAAATCGTGCACCGTATTTTAATAAAATACCACCTCACCTTTACCAATTGGATCAGAGGTGGAACGTTTTTCTTGGACCCACAGACCTCATTAAGTACTTACCTTGTTACTTACAAACAATCAAGTAACTACAAACTAAGTATACAAACAATTTTCTACATTTAAAGTCCAATAAAATAGTTGAGCTTGGACTGACATTTCAAAATTTTTGTTTACAACTAGATAAGACAGCATTTTTTTTTGTAATATTAAGCATTTTCAGCGATTCCCGAAGGGGGCTTATAAAGGCATAATTAAAAAAAAATAATCCCATATATGGAAAGTTACAACTGCTCTCTACATACTACCAAATTTTCAGAAAAATCGGAATGAACTTGCTACTATTTGTAAACGTTTGAAAAAGTCAGATACGAAAAGTTTTATTTCTGGATTCTGAATCTCTGTCACCTGAAATGTGGAGAAAATAAAAATAAAAAACAATTTTTTTTATTAATTTTTACCACCCACCACAAAACTTCATTATATAACAAAAATATTTTATGAAAATGATGAAAATTTAAAAAATAATTAAATTTTATTTAGTAAAAATTTAAAAATGAATTCATTTTATTTAAATTGTTTGTAATTCAAAAATTTTGACAAAAAAAAGACGAGGTAAAGTTTTTAAATGAAATTAAAAATTTTTAATATTTATTCTTCGTAATATATTTTAAATAAGATTGAATTTAATCATGACAGATTCTTGAAAGTTAGATTATTGATACTTGGTAAATACATAATTACCAAAATAAGATTTGAGCTTCGACAGCAAAAATAATAAAACAAAAATTAAAAACTTAAGATTTTTACTTATTAAAATTGATATATTTGTTAATCATTAACTGAATTATTAAATTTAATAATTGAATTACTTAATTAAAATTTAATTATAGTATTAATTTTATTTTATATACATATAATTGTTATTTATTTTTTTTCAATCCATTCTAAATAATTATTATTGTAAATTAATTATTTAAATTCCAATTTTGTTTAAAAAATAAATACATTAATTAAAGGAATTGTTTAAACTATAAAAAAAAAAAAATTCACATAATTTGGTGATATATAAAAATCCATGTGGTTTTGAATTAAAATTTTAACTTATAATAATTATAATAATAAAATATTTTAAATTTTGCAATTAATATTTTTATTCTAATAATTAAAATCATTTTTGGTATTAAATCAGAATATTAAATTATAAATCTAATTTAATTATAAATTTATTTATATATTTAATATTTTATTTTTATTATTCATTGATTTTGAGCACTGAAAAATATTCCAAATCGCATTGTTACAAATAATTAAAATTTCTGTTTTTTATAGGCTTTCCTTTACCAACAAATTATGTATAAAAAAAAAATAAAAAAGGAATTTAATATTGATTTATAAAATTATTAAAAAATTTCATTAAATACAGGGTGCCCGCGCTACGTGTGCATTAATTTCGAGAGGTGATTGGACATGACGAAAAACGAAAAAAAATCGTTCTAAACGATTTAGAAATCGTTCTAAATGTACGTTTACCGAGATACAGGGTGATTAATTTTAATTTAAAAAAAAAAATTATAATTTTACGGGTAATTGTCGTAGCTTTACTTTGATGTATCATTGATCATATTAAGTGTTGCCAAGGTACAAATTTAGTATCTCAAAGTTGGAGTTTTTTTTTTTACATCAAACTAAAGCTACGACAATTACCTGTCGAATAGAACGATTTTTTTCGTTTTTCGTCATGCCCAATCACCTCCCGAAATTAAAACACACGTAGCGCGGGCACCCTGTATTTAATGGAATTTGTCAGACCTTTTATTTTAGTGTTTGATTTTTATAGTCGAAATTCAAATCCTTTTTTTTTTTTTATTAAACTATTGTACATTTTATAGTCCTAATGCAAACAATGAAAAAGCCAGTTAAAATGAATAACAATTGATTTAGAATTTTGATAGCTTTATAGTTTAGTATTTCTATACATGGCTGGAATGGACATTTAACTACCGAAATTAGTACTTTAAACACAATTGAATCGAATGACAATATAAATATCTATTAAATAAATTTCGTTTACGATTTCGGGGAGTGTCAAAATAATGGCAATGAATATAAGATTTGATATGTTAAACCGAAATTAACATACAAAGCTTTCTATTAAATAGTAATAGAAAAGGTTAATTAAATGGAAAAATATTAATTTCGTAGTTCATATTTCTACCATAAGCGGCAACATATTGAAAAATAATATTAGCTTTTAAAAGGAGCAATTTGAACCAACCCAACAAAAGTAACATTCGCAATTCGGACGATCACATCGTTATTTATATGTAATCTGGAATGTAATTTATGTTTCAATATAATTTATGATATTTACAGGGTTGAATATTACAAAAAATAGAGAAAACTCAGCTTTTTATTTGAAGAAAATCTTATTATTTTAAATATCAATCTTACACAATATTCCATTCGTGACCACAACGGCTATGTCTGTAAAAGCCAATTCGATCAACCCAATTACTGCATACTTTTTCACATAAAACTGGGCGAATATCATTAATAACTCGTTCAATATTGACTTCGAGTAAATCAAATATTCGTGGTTTATCTGCATCAATCAATGACTTAGCATATCAGCACAAAAAATAGTCTAAAGTTGTTAAATCTTGCTAGCCAATTGATATGTCCAAAACGGTAAATAAATGAATCATTAAATATACCACGAATGAATCCATTGTTTTACGAGCAGTATGACACATAACACCGTCTTGTTGAAACCACATATCATTCAAACCATTTTCATCAATTATTCGAAAAAAAATTATGAAAATCAATTCAATCAGCATTGCTCTATATCGAACTCTATTGAAAGTAAATTTTTTACCAACATCATTTTTGAAAATATATGGACCAATGAAATGCACATACCAAACATCAGTTAATTTTTCTAGATTTAATCAAACTTATTCAACTAAGGATTATTTCTATCTCCAATACGACAATTTTGTTTATTAACATATTTATTTAACCAATTAACTGAACCACCAATAATTCACGAAGCACTTTTTGAGTTTCAACAATTGAACTCGAATTTTGATAAAATAATTTGTATAGCGATCCATGATGATGGAATAAAAAAAAATACAAATTAACATAATGTCAGACATCCCTATATCGGACGGAATCCCTATACAGATTGAAAGACCCTTTAATATAATAATAATGTTAATTGCTTGGAATTTAATTGTAAGTTAAAATAGTATAACGTACCAAAGAATATCGATTAGAAAAATTTTCATCCGAATTGTTTATTAACGAAAATATGTTTAATTAGCATGGCCAATGATCTTCTCAATCTCAAAACGTAAAATATCAATGCTCCTTATTCAATTACAAATTAAAATTAACTCTTGTTTGATCTTCATCTTTAGTTTGTATTCAATTTTCTTATTCGAAATCAAATTACATTTTTTCTATTTTCTTATAATTAAAGATATATTATTAATATGTAAAAAAAACTACAATCCATCCAAACAACAATTCCATTACAAACAATTACACCCTCATCAACTTTTCTACACTATAGTATATAAAAAACCAAATTTCTCTTTTTTGCTGATATACACTGAAATAAAAAATAATCAAAGCACACATAAATTCACCTTCATCACGTGTGAACTAATCCAAAGGTGATAAAATAAATTTGAAATTCACCCACTTGTATATAAATATAGTATTCTTCTCTATATACCTGGGCAAAGGGTATCAGATGTAAATTACAGTTACATAAATAAATAAAAAAAAAAACTTTAGAAAAAATCTGAGAACTACCAAGTGAGCTGTCAAAAATAATGTACACAATAATGTTAAACTAGATTATTATATACTTTAGGTCGAGATACATAAATAAAAAAAAAAAACATTATTTACATATACGTTTTCATATTTATTTATTTATCAAAATGGTTTAGATAAAGATTCTTATAAATTTTATAATCAATTTCGTGATAATTTTTTTTTAAAATTTCAACCTTTATATTAAAATTGAGCTAAATATCAGATCAGTGCAAAATATTTGATATTCATAAAATTATTAAACTAATTTCTAAGTACTATATTGCTTATGAGTACGTTGACATGTTCGAAGGGTAAATAATCTCAATACTTCAAGTCTAATAAAATCTAATAAAAATATAATTGATAAAATTAGTTACTGATCTTCAATATACTAAATACAAGTTTGTAACTAAAATAAATCTTACATACAATCGTCCTTCTATTTATACAGTCGTTCTTTACATAATGACTTTTTCCTTTTTGTGTACATACTTTTTAATCTTACTCAGTTTTGTGCCATGCCCTTTATTAACAATATTTTTCGATTTCTATTGATCGTTCGTACAACACTCCTCTATTTGCTTGAAAATTCCATTGAACTACCTGCAGATTTTCGTAATTTTTGTCATATCTCCATCTTTTTATTTGTATTGTAATAGACTCTCTTGTTTCGTAAGCCTATAGAATTGTATATTGCATATTATTCTGAACTAATATATGGTCCTTACATACATATAAATCTATAGCATACATAATACTTTTTTTCTTTGGCACTACAGGCCAAACCGAGCCTTGGCCTCCTCAAAGAGGTTTCATGGTATTACAATATAATAGCATTTATATATGCAAATATTTATATCGCGCTACTATCATTCATTTACTAGCGCGATATAACTTTATCCCGTCTCCTTCTAGGAAAAGAACTATTGAGCTTTTATCTTTTAATAGAAATCAAGTTCGTCTCCTAACAAACTTCCTCACAGGACACTGTCATCTGAACTACCATCTCGGAAAGTTTGGCATGTCCTTACCGTCTACTTGCAGAATTTGCAACGATGATGAGGAAACAGCCTCCCACTTCTTTTGCGAATGTGCAGGACTGTCTTTTAAGAGGTTTCAATCTCTTGATCACTGGTTTCCCACACCTTTGGATATCTCATCCAGCCCACTTAAGAATATTCTCAAATTTATAAACAGTTTGAGCTTCTCTAGTGAGCTCTAAAAATTTAAGGGTACTGTAATAGGCCTATCATTAGTCGCAGTGGTGATTGGGTCCTCTTGCCCAGCCCTTATCTGTTTCTAATTCTAATTCTAAATCATTCATTTGGTTCAAACGCTATATTTGAAAAGGTAACAAAAAACTTGCAATGTTAATTTTAATGGTAGTATAACGATTGATTTAACCGCAATTTTTTGCTTAATTAGTTTTTCACCTAAAAATTATTTTAATAATTATGTTAAAAATCAATTTATTATTATAAACCTCATCTGAAAAACTTGATTACACCTAAATATCTTACAATAATCTTCTGGGGTACCATCCAATTTTATTTTCTATCTATTCTATACTAAATAATAACAAAAAACAGAAAGCAAAGAGAAAAATTGCACATGTGCGATGGTTTGGGAAGGTTTTGAAAAAGTTTTAATGATTTGTTTACACGGGGACGGGACTTGCACATTTGTTAAATTTCACAACATAAATGTGTCTGAATAAAAACGTTTGTTTACCGGATTGAACAGTTAAATAGAATATATCTAAATTTCTCAATAAAAAAGTATATAAATGAAATTATTTGAATTGAAAAGAAAATGGTATAAAAATAAATAAAAAAAAAAAAGTTTTTATCACATCGAAATTTTCCCACCTTTTACGTTTTTTTCCCCGTTTCAGTTAATTGAATACGATTTTTTTTTATCAAATCCAATTTAATATTTAAATGATAATAAAAACACACAAATCGACTATATAAAAAAAAATTATATTTTGTTCAATAGTTTGTATTGTAACGATTTCGGAATTGTTGAAATTTCATCCAAATTAGATGAGAGCTTAAACACTTGCAAAAATAACAATTATTATGAGTTTTTGTAATGTTCATACACGCAATATAATTAATATTTAATATACATATAGAAAATTATTGTCACGACAATTTTAGGAATTTTATTTTATGGCCAAATTAATAAGAATATATTTTAAAAAATAATTAATGAATGAAATAATTGTGTAGTTAAAAGGGAAATTAAAATTAAAACAAATATTTTTTTATCAGTATAATAAATATAAATTTTTAATTCTAAAGTATCCTTTCAACTGTGTAACTTTAAATGAAGTTATTGATCGGTGACGGTGACCATATGTGTCCCAAAGCCAAAGCACATTATTTTCAGATGTAAAGTTTCCATGTATATGGGAAACTACGGGCTTGAAAACAGAATTTTTCAAACGCTTAGAAATAATAGTAAGACTATCCCGTTTTTATGAAAATTGGGTGGGTATGTAGAACAAGGATTGAACTTTTCATATACGGGGTTCTTCATTTAATTAAGCCTCTAAAAGTCACATTTTTTGGAGCGCTGATATTGGTCATTTTTTGTATACATCAAAATCAAATAATACTGCCTCATCGTTGGTGAATTTTGCGAACATAATTTGCGGAGGGAAAGGCTGGCGTATGGGCACAATACCAAGTATTTTATAAGGTTTCAAAAATGAAAAATTTTAAATTTTAAATATCTATAAAATTGTTTTTGCATTACAATTCCTATATAGCTTTTAAATAAATCAATTCCCACTCGGTTCTGTTGAGGGGTTGGTTATTATTATAAAATCAGGTTCACCCATTCCGAAAAATACAATTTATATTAAAGTTAGGAATTATATTTGAAAAATTAGAGAAAAGTTTGTTACTAATACAATATATCTTCATCTTCACTAGAAAAAACAGGGTCGCACTTCCAGCCCCCTCAATTTTATAGGGATTCGAACTACGAATTTTGTATATAATCACGAGTATATAAAGAATTTCGAGTTATTTTACAGCTTGGGATTATATTAAAAAAATATAAAAAGCTAAAAAAGTAGAGAAAATTAAGAAATTAAAGAAAATGTTAAAATTGTTGAAAAAAATTTTTTAGAACTTACAAAATCATGAAAATAAAATGGAAATTTTAATGTAACTTACCTGAAACTGATATGATTAAAGACAGCTCATTCAAAACTGATGCTAATATAATAAAAAAAGTTCTGGAATTATTTTCACACACTAAAAAATCCACTATTAATTTTTACTGAATTAATTTTTAATATATTATTTTCACTAAATTTATTAAATAATCCCCACAAAAAAAAAAAACAATCTGAAATTTTCTGAAACGTTTTTAAATACGCGAAAACTCGGAAAACTCAGAATTTTTCACATTTTTATAATTCATATTTATTCAAAAATATTTATTTTAATAATTATATTAAATTTTTAGAAATGTTTTTTTTTTTAATTATTTTTATTAAATTTGTTCACTTCGAAGTACCGAAACGTCTTTACACACCGACAATTAAATTTAACTGAGCAAAAGAGGTGTGTCTAAATATTATTAAATGGATTTAAATAATTGTTGCAAAAAAACGCGCGAAATTTGAATTTGAATTTAAATTTGAATATATCGTTAGATTTATGAGTATGTTTTAATCAAACAAATTTTAAGACATTAATTATATAATTTTAATTAATACGTATTTATAAATTTTTAAAGTTTATTTTTAATTTAATACTTTTAATTAATATTTAATTATAATACATAGAGTTTCAAAATAAACTTTGTCCATTCCTAAAATAAACCTTTTAATTTCTATAGTATTTCTCTAGTAAAATTACTAATGAATAGTAATTATAATGAACTAATAAGGAATATTAAAAATAGCAATATTTTAGCATAATCGCAATTAAACGTCTACGAATTATTATTATATTAACTATTAAAACCCACATTACTAAAAATTCAATTTGCTATTATATTCATTGAAGTAAATATAACTTTTTTTCCGGCAACACTTCTTGGGATTAGTAGGAATACATCGACAATATTATGATTACCCATCCTTTACTTGACGTTATATTCAACTTCAAGTAATTTATCCTATTCTTTAAATATATGCGGCTGCGACCAAAAGAATCTCTTTATTTTCAATCGCGATCTTTTTTACCTATATATGAACTATCAAAAAATTATCTCTAAGGCTACCTGCTTTCCAGTCGAAATACTGCGGCCATTTAAATATTTTAATAATTCATTAAGTTGAAATGGAAAAGTTTTATTTTAAAATCAAAAATGTTTATTTTGACCAGTAAATGAGCATCTAACGATATTTTCAAATTCAAATTTCGCGGGTTTTTTATTATTTTTTTTTTTAATTAATTTAATAATATTTAGACACACCTCTTTTTATTCTCAATTAAATTTAATTGTCAGTGTGACGTTTCGGTTTAATTGACGTTTCGGTACTTCGAAGTGAACAAATTTAATAAAAATAATAATAAAAAACATTTTTCTTTTCTAAAAATTTAATATAATTATTAAAATAAAAGTTTTTAAATAATTATTAATTCCAAATAATGTTAAAAAATCTAAGTTTTCCAAGTTTTCGTATTTATAAAATCGTTTCAAAAATGTGCAAATTGAAAATTTCAGTTTTTTTTTTTTGTGTGTGTGATGGAAAAATATTTTTATTTTATAAAAATTTAAATTTAAAAAATATTGAAATTAAGTGTTAAAATTATTATAAAAAGTACACATTTCCAGTTTTATTTATATTAATTATAATGAAAATTGTAAAAATATTTGCATAATTTTATTTGAAAGTGAAAATTAAAAGTGTTTTTTTTTTTAGTATTGTTGATGTGACTAATAATTTTTTTTTTATTATTTTATATTCAGCCATTTTGAATTTGCATGAAAACAGGTAAATTTTTATATTAAATATTTTATATTTTTTTGATAATTTTATTAACAGTTTTCTTAAGTTTTGCTAATATTTTATGCAAAAATTTTAAAATTTCTTAAATTTTCTACACCTTTTTAGCTTTTACTTAAAACTGTTTTGAGGAGGCATAAACGAAATTTTACCACAATGCATTTACTTTGATTACTTATTGGAAACTGTCGCAAGAAATTTACTTTTTAATCTAAATCTAAATAGCTCTTATCGCAGTTACGACGACTATCGCAGAAATTAATAAGTTTTCTCAAAAATCTTGCTGGGTTTGAGTGAGTCCTTTAACTTTTTCAATTTCATGTCGAATAATATATGAAACTATATACAACGTATTTTAAAAATTAATTTAGACAAAGATTACCTTTACATTGATTGCTCGTGGTTATTCAAAAAAAAACAATTAAATTTCCATATTCCATATAAATAAATTAAGAAAACCATTTCTACTCTACTACGATATAAATCCTTTTATTTAAATTTAATTTTAAAATTATATTCGACATCAAAAATGTGGAAAATGGTTTTCAATTCTTATCTGTAAAAGCTCAGCAGGATTCACAGAAAATTCATTTTTATTTTATAATAAATGTACACAAAGTGAAAGTTTTTTTGATTTCATTTTATATATTTTGTGGATTTAGCTAAAACCATATTTTTCTTCGATATTATATTTGAAGTTGGGGTGCTCCCCCCGAGCTTGTTTTTTTTTTTTATATTATTAGAAAATTCGTTTTTATTTTTCACATATAAAATTTGTGTGTACTAAGAATTTTGTTTACATTAATAAATAAAATGGCATATATATATACATACCATCATTAGATACGTAGAAAATTTTGATATCCCTTTTATGAGCTTAACCACAATACAATTTTCCCACGCATAAGGACATAATAAATATGTATATATATATAGATATATATAGTTTGTTTGGTTAGGGATATGATAATATTGGTTAGCTGGTTAGGAATGAGTTCTTATATGTTTAGGTATTCTCTATACCAACAGTTTAAAATGAATTTATATATAAAATTCATGTTTGGTTTCAAAATTATATTACACTCAGATATATACAGAAATTATATATAAAAAAAAAATATTTGAATGGAAAACTGAGATTATTATTATTATGATGATGTGGGACTGACTGAACCTGCATAAATAGATAAGCCACGTCCTTGGATAAGCCTCGCAATAAACACTTCTTCTTTTATCGTATACTACACATTAAAATGTTTTACTAATAGAAATATTTTTTTTTCTTCATATATACATAAATGGAGGGTAAATAAAATGAAAATGTTTTAGTAAAAAAATTAATTTACTGATTTTGAATATTTTTTTTGTTGTTTTTATTATTTCTGTTGTTTAGGGACTTTTCTTTTTGACGTGTTTAAAGCTTCTTTAAGCTTCTATTTTGAACATATAATGTAATTTTTGAATAGAGTTTTTATATTTTATATTAAATATATTTTAGAATTTCATTGAAAATATTATCATATCAAGTCGTAACTTGTGTCTCAGCATTTTTCATTTGGAAGATTGTGGAAGAAATTCTTGGAAAATATTAGATTTTCGGTTAGATAAAAAATGGTACAGAGTGCAAGTAAAAGATTGTTCTTTTTCGTTTTAAAACAGTTTTCTTTAAAAATCAATAGCTACTATATAATTAAATTTTAAGGGAATATGTTATCAAGGCTGACCGATTTGTAAATTAATAAATTTTAATTTTAAAAATCGCGAAGAAGAGCAGAAAATTTGAAATCGATGAAACTTTTCCATCATTGAACCAAGCAGTACCACATTAATTTATGGATTGATATTTTTCTTCTATATGTTTAAAATTTTATTTTGACATTTCAATGCCCTTCCGCGGCACAACGGCCTGAAGTGAATATCTCCTGAGTTAATATAAAATTTATTTCACGAATAGCAATATACTCCAGCAAATTTTTATATTAGGGTAATAATTCGTCACTTACTTTTAGCATTAAAATACATAGTAGCAGATGCAGGACCCTTTGACAGGTAGTATGAAGATTTCGTTGTTGTTTATTTTCATGAAGTTTGTTGGTCTCAATTTAGGAAATTGGTTGAACTGATGGATAAGAACGAAGAAATTGCTAGAAATTTTACATTATTTGAAAGAAAGCCTTGGAATATGATAATATTTTCGTAACAGACAAAGAAGCTACTCTATTTACTGACAAGATTCTGGGCTAAAGAATTTGAGCTTTAACCAATAAATATTGATTTAGATATTTTGTAAACTTCCAATTCATTTCAATTCTTCTGGCTTTTCGCATAGTTTAGGGGACTGCCAATTTTCCTTACAATCGCGCTAAAATCTGTCATGTCGGTTAATACATTACATAATTTTTGACATTGCCTAATTCATGTTTGGAAAATGTTTTTTGTTTTATTTAATACCTTAAAAGTGAAATAGCAACGACTTTTTTTTTAAATTTGATTTAAATGTATAGACGACATTTAATTTACACATTCATAAAATAAAATCTTTAATAAGGTCTCTAATTGATACACCACTGATATTTTCATTTTCAACACTATCTTCGACATCAAGTTCCACGCTTCATCAACTTCCATATCATAAAAATTCTATACCAAATAATGATTTAACATGTCGGGGACAAAACTTTGACGAAAACAACAAACACAACTTATTTTTGTGAGAAAAAAGTTTATTTTTAAAGTTTGATTGTTTATTTTTATTTGGAAGACTTATTTGGTAAACCAGAAAAATTCAAGCAAATGGTGAATATCAAAGTTTTAATTTCAACCATTTTTTTAAAAAAAAAATCACCTGTTCATCATATTCACCACTATCTGTAATCACATGTAGATGGACGTCTCAGTAAAATTGTAATTGTTATACATCTATTAAATTTTTCTATCAGTAGAGGTTTGTGTATTAAATAAATTCCTCTAAACGAACAAGGCGACATTTACCAGAAACGTTAACAAAATTCAACTATATCAACAAGTGGTTTTTCTATCTAAAATCAGCTGATCTGATTTGAGTTTTGACGTTTTGAGTAAAAAGAATAAATCGTATGATTTTGATTTTCCAAAACGTGGATAGAATTAGAATAATTAAATAAATTAAAACAGTTAATTATAAAATTGTATTAGAAAATGCAGAAAATTATAGTTGAAAATGAAATAAATGTTATTAACCAACTAGCAGTCGAAATAGAAAAGTGTGCAAATGAAGCTATCGCCGAGAATGGAATTTTTCGCGTTGGACTTTCAGGTAAACAATTTTTTTTTTTTTATAAATGAAGCCGTCAACACTTTTTCAACTTTACCTATTATCTTTTTAAAGGTGGTTCGCTTATTCAATTTCTTTGTACTGGTCTGAAAACTATAACTACAGATTGGAGCAAATGGCGATTATTTTTTTGTGATGAAAGATTTGTTCCAGAAAGTGATGTTAATTCAACTTTTGGCTGTTACAAAAAACATCTGATACCAAAAACATCTCTAAATGAATCACAATTTATACCAATCAATATTACAATTTCATTAGAGGATTGTGCAAAAGATTATGAAGAAAAAATTTTAAAAGAATTTCAAATTGATAAAACAACAATTCCAAGTTTTGATTTATTATTATTAGGTATTGGTCCCGATGGACATACTTGTTCATTATTTCCAGGACATCAACTGTTAAAAGAGAATATAAAATTAATTGCACCTATTCATGATGCACCAAAACCACCACCACAACGTGTAACAATGACATTTCCTTTAATAAATAATGCAAAATGTTGTATTTTTGCAATGTGTGGTGCAGGAAAAGCGGATATGGTTAAGGTTTGTTCAATAAAATTTAATAAATGTATTTGTTTTAATTAAAATATTTGTTTATAGAAAGTTTTAGGTGATCAAGGAAATTTACCAGCTAATTTAGTAGCACCAAAAAATGGAAATCTCAAATATATTTTAGATAAAGACGCTGCAAAATTAATTTTATAAGTTTAGTTATGGTATTGTACAAATAATTTATTTCATAGATTTTTTCTAAAAGTTTATATTTTTTGATTGGAATTATAATTTAATATTTTGAATTTTTATATTTTTATATTATTACAACGAATAAAGGTGAATTAATTGATATTTTTTTAATATTTATTGTATACTTTACTGATGAATTTTTAAATTTCATTAAATTTTTTCTCAAATATTCAACAGATTTAAATAAATGTTTGACATTAACTTACCGGGAGATCCAATCTCAATTTAAAAAAAAAATAAGTTAATCTCAGATTATTTAATATAGAATAATTTATATTTTTAAAACATTATTTGAAAATGGAAAATGGAGAATATCTACTATTAATCAGTGGTTGGGAACGTTATGGTACTGTAACCGAATACTAAATTTTTTTTAAGTAACGATACTCGTACACGTAACATTTTTTCAACACTATCAATAAATAACGTTATTTGTAACAATAACTTTATTCGTATTTTAAGTTACAGTTTTTAAAAGTTTTTAAATTGAGTGTAAAAATCGAGTAGATCGTAACAAAAAATGACAATTTATTACATTTTTTCAAAATTTATTAAAGTTTTATTTCATTTATTTCAAATGTTTATTTTCCAAGATTTATAAATTAATATATTTTGTGTTGTATATATAAATGGCAGTTCGAGAAATTTGTGTTGGTAACATCGGATTTTTAATTTTTTACATGAACAAATCTTTAGAATATGTAATTCGTTTACGTCTTGACTATAGCTATAATCGTGTATGTGAAAAATTAATATTTAAATATAATATTTCAACACATTTCGTATCTACATGACTTCATAAATATACGAAACTATTTTACTCCACATATTATGTAATCATAATAAATTTGTATACCTGACGAATGGTTCACATATTTTTTTATTATTATTATTATTTGCTGACGCTACTTTACTAGTTCATCTGTTATTTTACTTTTACAAGTTTATAATTTTATAAGAATTTTTATTAACTATACGTTAAAATAATGAAATGAGTTTATTTATTATTTCATTAGTTAATACCAAGATAAGTTTTTAGTTTGGTGCTGCGTAACGATTTATCTAAAACGACCTGTGAAATATACTACCATCGATGAATTTATGTAAATTTCCTTATACTTATTGAAAAAACAAAATTATAGTCGTTTTATAATTTATTTCTGTGCAAAACAGAGTACGAAATTATTTCATATTTAATTATAAATTTTATAATAATAATTAAAATTATGTAATTAATTTAGTTTTAGGTGGTACACAAATATACATTTACACTAAAACTATTTGTATATTATAAAAAAAAAGAAAATTAAATAAATTTTGCATTCTTATTCATAAATATTCTTTTTTTTTTTTTTTTAATTATTCTAACAATTTTTTTTTTTTTTCAGATCTTTCTCTATAAATAAATACAAATTTTAAGTATACATTTTTTTTTAGTTACTAAATTACATAGTATAAAATTAATTAGTGATACATATAAAAAAAAAAATGTTTTTATAAAACCAAAATAAAATTTTCTTTCATCCAAAAATATTACGTTTCAGACTGCTCCAGAATCCAATGTTCTTAAAAATATTATCATTATCCAATGCAGTCATTTTTTTATATTGTTCTAATAAATGAGGATCTCTTGGTCCCCAATTAGTTTTCGGATTAAAAGAACCGGTAATTTTTTCCCATATTGTTACACCAGGTTGTTTTATAATAGCATACAATGCCCAAATTGGTACTTGCAATATACCAATAGCTGTTATAGTCCAACCTATTGCTAAAGAATGAAATATAAATTATATAATGATTCTTAAACTGTAGAGCTATTATCAAGAAAACAAAATTTTCTATCAGCTCTTAACAAGCTAAAAAGTTACTATACTAAGAAAATTACAATCATTTTTATAGATTATATAATTACCATAAGCCCATTCCGGATAAACAATTTTATTGTAAGTAGGTAGCGTATACATAGATAATTTATAAATTAAAATTACTGTCATAATTAATGGTGTAATTATACCCCAACAAAATCGCCAATATAAACTTGGATTTTTACCAATCATAAATTCAGCATCTTTACATAATCTATCAACACCATAAATCCAACCAATACAAAGTAATTCAGCAATACCAAGTACTAAACAAATCATTGTAGCACCAAATTCATCAACTAAATTAACCATAAATTGACCACCCTATAAAGAAAAAAATATATATAAAAAAAAAAAATATTACTATAATAATTTTGTTTTTTTTTTTTTAATTACCGGTGTCACATAAATAAGTCCAATACAAAAACTAACTACAGAAATACTGAGTGCACATAACCATGTTGGAATTTTTGGAAAATTATCACGTATTGCTGTCATTGCACATGATGTCATAGCAATTGTACTACCAATACCCAAAACAAATAACATTGCAAAAAATAATACCGAAAATGCTTGTGGTAAAAAATCAAATTTAGCTATAGCTTCCGGATATGATATAAATGCTAAACTTGGACCATCTTTAACTACTGATCGCATATCATCAATACCTTTTTCGTAAGCTAAATTACCAAGAATACCGAATATTGTAAAACCAGCTAAAAGTGAAGTAAATGTATCCAAAAGTGTTACAATTGTAGCATCCCTGGAATTATTTAAATTAATTATATTTTTTTTCTTAATTTCTGTTAACTTTATAAGGTGTTTCTTTTTACCTGTACACATTATGTCCGAATTTATTATATGATGAATACATTATGATATTACCAAAACAAACTGATAACGAAAAAAATACTTGAGTAACTGCAGCATACCATACCTAAAAAACCATTTATGTAAATAAATATTTTAATAATTTTGATGATAATTTGATTTTTTTGTTGTTTTACCTGTGGATTTAATAGTTGATCCCATTGTGGTTTAATAAAGTATAACATACCTTTACCAGCACCTGGTAATGTAACAGCACGTATTAATAGAATTCCCAAAACAATATATGGAAATATTGCCAAAAAATATGATGCTTTGCCAGAACTTTTAACACCACGTACAATAACAATATAAATTAATGCCCAGGACACTAATAAACCAATTACTAATTGCCAATTAGGTAAACCAATGCCATCATTTATATTGTCCAATTCATGCATTACCTCATTTCTAAATTTTAAAAAAAAATTTAAAAATGAATACAAAAAAAAAAAATGTTTGTAAATTTATTTAAAAAAGCGGTTTTAAAAATTTACTATTTCAATTTCAAATCTACTACAAATTACAACTATAATTTAGTTTCTAATATATTATTTATCCTTACATAAAAAAAAACTTACATCAAATATAATTCAGAACTACTTGAAATTTGATTATTATTATATGATTTCATCTGATGGTCCATTACCATGACAGTAGTTTCATTACTTAAATAATTATTATTAGAATTAAAACAATTGAACCATTCTGGTTTACATGTTGACCATGGTAACATTGAATTAAATGAATCCGTAAAAAACTTAAATATTATTGCCATTAATGATGCGTAATATGTGGTAAGCAGAATTACACCAAATAATTGACCATAACCGAGACCTTTTTTTTAGTATTGTATATTGATATTTTAATTTAAGTTAAAAATATTTTATAAAAGCAAAAAATTTAATACAGTTTTTAAAAAAGAAAATGAGTCTACACATGCAATAAAATTAATCACTGCATTTTCACCATTACAGTATTTACTGAAAATGTAATTGGCTCACAATCATTAAATGAAATTTTGTATTTTCTAATTCTTGATTGTGTTGATTGGTTAGCGTTATATTTATTAGATCATTACATTTTTGCTAGTAAGACTTATTTCTTATCAATTGGTATGTAATTTAAAATTTTAATTATATTGCATGTGTAAACCCAGAGTAAATTTACTTAATTAATGTAGATGTAGGCATTACTAGAAGTTCAAAAAGGATAATTAGTTATATATGTAGAAAATGTAAGGAAAAGTAATTTGCAGTCAATTTTAATTAATATTAAATAATTTCAAATAATTACTTAAAAATTATATACATATTAAAGTATGTAAACAAATTATTGATGAATCGTTTAAGTCTGATTTATTAATAACGTAAAACACGTAAGAATTGTAATATGTAATTAATTGTAAAACTTAAAATGTAGGAAATTGTATTGAAACATTTATAACAAACGTAAAAAACATTGAAATATACGTAAAAATTGTAATATTATTCAATATTATTAATAAAATTAAAATATGAATTTTTCAGTGATTTTATTTTTCTGTAATTGATAAACATGTCAAAAAAAAATTCTTACGTTTCTTACATTAGCTATACAATCCCATCAACATTAATCTTACCTCTCTACCGATCGTTATATTTCTACGTTAGTTATAAATCAGGCTTTATCCAACCTTAAAAAATGTTAATGAAATAAATTTTTTAAATTTTTATATGCCAAATTATGTGATGAAAGTTAATGTATAAAAATTGGAAATTTTCACAATAATAAAAACGAAAAATAAAATAATTAAGTTAAAATTATCATTCTATAAAAAAAAAATTTATTCAAAATAATAAAAACTTATTTACAAAAAATAAAAAAAAAAAATTATTTACAAAGAAAATGATATAATCATGCCAATTATGTAGTTCGATTGGATTTAATCGAAAGGCTTCGATCGTTCTTCGATTGGATTTTATTTTCCTATTATGCAGTTCGATTAAATCGAATCGAAAGGTAACAGGTAGATCTGTTAGTACTGCCAAAGTAAATGAGGGATAAGGCAACAAAGATTGTTTATATCTTAGTTGCCTTACATATAAACAAGTATATTTTCTAATTTATTATGTCAAATAAATAAACTAAGTGTTCAATAAACAAAGTGGTTTTGGTAATAATGAAATGGATTCAATTGATATATGATCTGATTCAAGCGATAGTGAAGGAAGAAGAAGGTTCCTATCCAAATTATTTTAGAATTTCGTATAATTATTATACGAATTACTAATAAATTACAATAAAATAAATCATTAAGTGGGTAAACTAAATTTAGTTTATTTGTTGCATATAAATGATGCTTCAATGAAAAAAGTAGGAAAATCAATGAATTATTTTTTAACTACTTCAAAGTAGCTGAAAAATCGACTTTAATTTTTTCTGTGTAAGTTTATCTATAATTTTCAAGTTAATTATATTTCATTTGTTATATACTTATATTTTATTTGGTTTATAATTTATAAAAAATCAAAAACTTTTTAATAAAACCAAAAAAAAAAATGCTTAAAATTTTGAAAAAACTACTATTCGATCAAAAAAAATACATCCAAAGAATATTCGATTATTTTTTTGGCAGTTCGATAAAATCGAACTACATAATTGACTAAATTTTATCCAATCGAACTGCATAATAGACTACGTTCGATTTTATCGAAACGATTCGATAAAATCGAATCCAATCGAACTACATAATTGGCATTAATAATAAAATAAAAAAGTTGGAAAATTACTACCAATAAAATTGATATTTATGAAATGATTCAATAAAATATTAAAATTGTCACACTCTAAAATAAATACTATAATAATAACAAATAAATTACACTGGAAAATGTTGCAATAGTTAAACATTATTAAATCATCCAAACAATCAATTGTCATGTGACGAAATAATAGAACTGTAATAATTGATTGGTAAAATTATTGGCAATTTTTTATTGATTTAAATTTTTCTAATTTATTTAATATTTATGATAAATTTTATACATTTGAATTATAAAACTATAGTAAAAATTAGTAAAAAACTGTGCAGTTTAAAGAATCATATTTTTAATATGCTAGATATGAAATTAATAAAAAACTGTGTTGTTTTGAAAGTAATAAATTCTATTTTTAAAAGTAATTATCTAAAAAGTAATAAAACAAATTTGGAATTTGACTTCCAAAAAAAAAAAATCCTGAAGATTTTTTTTTTTAAATTACATGTTAACATTTCAAAAAGAAAATTTTCCCATTCTAGATCTTCTAGATATCAAATCTGACCGAAGATGACAAATCTGGGGTTGAATAATAAATATTTTTACATGGTACCACAAGCAATTTGCCTTCAACAATAAATTATGTTTAATTAATGAATACCCAAACCTGATAACAAAACAAAAAAAAATTAAACTTACAAAAAATACAGTTCCGATGAACTTTTACTATTATTACTAAAATTCATCATCATAGTCTCATCACTATTAGTTAAATTACTAATTATCATTGTCATTGAATCATTTTTTGTTGATATAATTGTTGAATTATCGTAATTTTTTAATGCTGGTATACATTCTTCTAACCGGTTATCATAACAAATACTCCATGGTAAAACTGATCGAAATGATTCCATAAAGTATTTTAGGGTCAAAGCCATTATGGAAACATAATAAGTTGTAACCGATGATATCGAAAAGACTTGACCAATTCCAACTCCTTTTTTTTTTTTTGTTAATTATTTTTTTTTTTTTGAATGAATGTGTAAAATGGGGGTAAAGAAAATTTTACATGCAATTATAGAAATGAAAAATAATTATAATGAAAATATTTTTTTTTTTTATTATTTTTTTTTGTTTTCACCTCTCATTGCAGGACAAAAATCATAAACTTTTGCAGCACCACGACTAGAAAATTGTCCAATTAGCATTTCCATATAATAAATTGGTTTACCAACTAAAAATAATACTATTAAATATGGTATTAAAAATGCACCGCCGCCATTATCAACAGCAATAAATGGAAATCGCCAAACATTTCCTAAACCAACGGACATAGCAATACATGATAATAAAAATTCAATATCTTTGCCCCATAAATCTCGTTCTGGTGCCTTTTTGTCAGGCGGCGGCTAAAAAAAAAATTATAAATTTATAAATTAATATTTTAAAAAACAAAAACATTAATTTAATTTACACTGTCATCATGAATTGGTGCACCTCCTCCATCTGTAGAAATATTATTTTGATGTCGACTGAATCCATTATTTGTTGATTCTTTTAATTTTATTTGTAGACCATTGTCATTAACAAAAGCCGGATTTTCATGTTGCTCCATTTTATATTAGGATATAATTCCTTTAACTGAAAATAATTACCATTTTATTAATATTTAAAGAAATAAATTCTTATCATTAATATTTGTTTTACCATAAAAATTGTATTATTATATAGAGTTTAATTTGGGACAGGGTTTTTGGTATATCAAAAAGTTTATGGTTTTTGAGAAATACTAACTAAATAAATCATAAAGTCTTCACATAAAACAATTTTTGTTTTATCATTTTATAAATATAAATTAAATTTTTTATAGTAATTTGTTAATGAAACTATAATAACTTATGGTAATTTTTGATGTTGTCATGTTAGTGTTATTTAGTATTAAAAAATATGTTAATATTTTTCAAGAATTTTCAATCAAAGTTTATAATAAAAATTTAATAGATAAATTACAATCATTTCAGTAATCTATAAATAAAAAAATTCTTTGAATCCAAATTGTTAAATAATTCATTTCCTAATGATGAATATATAAAAATTTTTGAATGTTAAATAAATTCCATAACACTTTTTTTTTTTTTGGCAAATGAATTTGGTATTAAATGTTTATTAATAATTCTGAAGTGTACAACGTCGTCATATTATTATTAAATTTAGTTTATTTATTTATTTTACTAATTATTATAAATTGTAATAATTTATATCAATATTTTTTTTGTATACTGTTGTCTATAGGGAAACATTTTAAATAAAATGTTACGATTATGAGAAGTCGAATGAAAATAAATACGCCGATGTACCGCGTTTGCGCATAGGCATTCGTTCTTCTCTGGTTAATGAACAACCGAGAACCGAGGTCCAACCGAGGTCCAACCGAGAAGCCTGTTTCCTCAACAGAATGTATGTCCTGTTGCAATACCCGTGAAGAGTCTAACTAATCTATGGTTTTGTCATAGAAAGGAATTTATTCGTTTTCTTAGAATATTTTGGCGTGTCTACACAGACCCTACCGATTTCTGCCATCTAAGAAAATGAGTTTCTTTGACTATTTTGCGAATTTGTGGGTGTGTGTAACCAATTGTTACAGTATCTATTGCAGAGGAATTTGAATTGGCTTTCTAACATGCCTTCGATTATTTCGTTGCCTCGATCGATCCAGAGGAGTTGTAATTTTTCCTAATAATAAGGAAAATCGATTATTGTAATTCGTATAGTTTCAGTTCTATCCCAATCTACTGTAGTATTTTTAATTCCCACAGTACAGTTTAAATATTGAAATTGTAAAAAGAATAAATCAGCTGTTAATTGACCATGAATTGAATAATATTTTACATTTTTATTCGTTTTGGTTGTACAATTTTACAATAAATTATTCCGTTTTATTTAAATCGATGAACATATTAAAATATCAATGAAAATATTACATTCATTTTATTTAATATACTAAATAATGAGTTTGTTTCTGGGAACAGGTCTTTAGACCGCACTCATCAATCGTCAGCATAAAATAATAATTCTTAGAATTTAATAAGGAAAAAGAAGTTTTTCTTTATGTTTAATTCAAGGTAAACTAGCATAATTTTTTTTTTTTTTGTTTGAAGTTAAATATTTTTGGAACCATATCATCCGGTTTTTTTTTTTTTTATATATGTAAAATCTTAGATATTATGACGATCACTTTTATAACCTGTTAGCTGTTACCAATGAGGAGACTGTATGGTTACAAATAAATTATATATTAAAATAATAAATATAATTAAATCGTGTGCGAATTTATTAAGATTTTATGAAATGTATTTGCAAAAAAAGTAGAATGGGATTTGATGCATACAGATTCTTAATCATATTTAAATTTAAAAGATTCACTAATTTAGTGATGGGTTTAAATTTAATTGTGAAATCATGAATTATTCAGTGCATTATTATTGAAAAACCACAAATAACATACCATAAAATGTCAATTAAAAATTAAAACGCGTAATTTTATGGGTTTTACCTATAAAAAAATGATGTACGTCATTTTCAAGAAATTTTTGGGAATATTTGAAAATTACTGGGTACTTTCCCATACAGAATAAAAAAAATCATTTTGGCTTCATTGTAAGAATGGTACAGAGTGATTCAATATAATCATCGTTTAATATATTTTTCACTTTTGAAGTTATGCATTAGCTTTAAATAGTTAAGCATTTCATTTCTTAATTTTGTAATCATACTGGCTAAATGAAGCCTAATCGCGTCTATAAGAAACAACAGAAATGCTTTCAATCAAAAATTCAACTCAATCGCATTGTACGCGGTTATTCTTCTTCAATAAATATCTGCCCAAAAATCAAATTAAATTTTCGTTTAACCTTTGATGAAAGCAAATCTGAAATGTTGAAAATACTTTTCAGGTCACCGACCACAACTATCGCAAAAAGAACATCTGATTTTTTTTTTATTTTGTTGAAGTTCATTAACTTTTTTTTTCTGCATGTATCAAAAATTCTCTTAATATTTTCATTTTGTGATGTTATTGGGCATTTTTCGACATAATTATACCTAATTTAGCGGCAAAAAAAAATGTCTGAATAACGACCGATAGTTGTTTTATCGAAAGATGAAAAAAATTAAATTCAAAACCAGATTTGAAGTTTAATGAAGAAGCCTTTAGGCAAGTAAATAAAATTGGAAATTTTTTTTTAAAAAAAAAATTGATTTGTGAATCCAAAATTTTAAATTTTTAAAAATCATTCGCAAACAGTTGCAATATTTTAGTGTATTATTAAACTGGAAGTGGTTAACTAACAAAAAAAGTCAGATTGTTTTCTGATGAAATCATGATTATGTTAAGCAGTTAAGTTTTACAAAGCTGGAAACTATGTGTGGAAAATACTGAAAATGAACAGACATAAAAAAAATTGGTTTGCTTTACGATATGGAGTAATTTTGATATAGACTTGTGTGTATCAGTACCAAAATTCATCATTTTATTTCAACATCTGAAGAAGAATACTGAGTTAACATTTTTGTATAGTTCATTTATATTTGCAGCTAAAATAATTACGTGTTTGCTATTTACAAAAATTTGGTTCAGCAAAACCAAAATAAAATTATTCTTAATTTTGTTTTTATATAATTGCATCAGAGTATGAAGAATCTCTGTAACTTTTTTAGGTAACTTTTAACTGAAATACGTATGCCAAAAATTTAAGTTTATTAATTCAAAAGTTCTGAATTAAGTTTTATAATAATGGAAATATGAAATTAACTTTCGTATCAGTTTATTACAAATTGATTTAGAAATATTATTTTTATTATTTTAGGTGATAATGTAAACCAGTGGTACAGATACTATAGCCCGCGGCCCAATTCGGTCCTTCTAATCATTTTTAGCCCGCCAGATTTGAACTTTATTATTTAATAGATCCAAAATTTTCTTAAAATTATATTTTACATAAAATAAAAGTTTTCTTACATAATTTGTAATGAACACATTTAATCTCAGCAATGACCAACCACATTTAAGCTGTATATTGGAAATACTAACCGAATTCTCAAAAAATATGCTCGGAATAGCAAATGCATCATTCACATTAAAAAAAAAAATTAAATATCAACATGAACTTGTCATTTATTTGTAATATTTAGAGGTAGGTGGAAAAATTGCAGTAGACCCTCTGATATTTTTTGTAAATGGCACTCAGTGGCTATACAAAATTGGGCACCACTGATTGTAAACGATCAACAATCTTGGAAAAACAAATTTAAAATCTCATCAATTTTTTTAATTTATTTAGACTATAAAACTTTAATTTTTGTGGTTGCTGATTATCACATCTTTCTGTGTACTACTAAAATACACCAGTAAAAATATTTTTAATAAATATTTGTTTATAATTAATCACGAGTTTTTCATAAATTGTAAACCGCAATAAAAAAAAAAATGAAAATAAACAGAAAGAAAATTTGTGTTGTTATAAGAAAAACCAAACTAAAAGTAAAAGTCAATTATATAATCTATTTTTTTTTTAACCAGAAACAATATAAATATTATAAGGTATAAGCCGCAATAATATTTGCACAAAGCCATCACCCAATAAAATTATTAACCTTTATGGCAGCGGCGCCTTCTTCAGTGTCAAAGTTTTAACATAATTTTACAAGCATAGTTAAATGGAATAACTAAGAGTAAATGAACTACTACTGTTTGTGATGGAATGAAAAATTTGAAGAAATTTAATGACAAGATGAAAAAAATACAAAAAACGATCTAGTTTGTATGTCCATCAAATTTTAGCTCAGTAAGTTCAGTTGGTTCATTCAGACTACGCATAATGCGTTCATAAATATCTTAAAAATATCGTAGTTGTTTTAACAAATTCTGAGTTTTGTCATGCCCCTAAGTTAGTAAGTATATTTTTATTTTGTTTTGTATATATAAAATTGCATGTAGAAGCCATTTGTTTGGTATTAAGAGACAGAGATTTAAAAATTATATAATAACTTTAAAAATATATTTTACTTTTTATTGGATTGATTAATCATATTTATTTTATGATTAACTTAATTAACATATTTTTATATTTATTAAAGACAGGTAATTTTAATTAAAATTATTGTCAATCATAATTAGCGAAAATGAAAATTTTATGGATGGAAAAAAAATTGTATCACAAAATGGCCTCGGTAGTTCAGTGGTGTAACATGTACAGAGGTTGTGGGTTTAATTCCTACAGTAAACACTATAGTTTGACATATTACATATTTACACTTTACCACTTTTACATACCATATATGTATTTACATTATTAAAAAAGAGGACCATTTTAAAAAACCTTTGTGAAACTATACAACAAAAAGTAAAGTGAAAAATACAGATTGAAAAAATTTCTAAAATAGAACGATTTTTATAAGATTATTTACATTTGCACCCAATTTAAACATTTCCTAATTGCAAAATTATTGAATGAATAGGAAAATTTGAAAATATTTTTTGATTTTTCCTTATATGATGGGAGATTGAGAACATGATTTTAATACTCCTAAAAACTTGGTATGCGTTTGTGCGTCTAATAATTGTTATTTTCGGTAAATCTTGTTGATTAATTCAGAGGATCAATATCAAAATTTCCAAATTTCCAACTGGGTTCCTAGAGATCTGAAGTTTCGTTGTATTTTTTCTACATCCCTGCAATTTTTTACAAACGACCGTTTTAACATACTCCGAATATTGGGTCGTCCTTTACGTTACCCCAGCTTCATTAATGTATCTATATAAAAGTGTTTAAATGTTAATACTATTCCCCGAACTGTTTAATGTATATCGTATACACTAAGCTTTTATAGTGCATGCATTTTATGTATCTAGCGCATAAAGATACATAACATAAAACTATAACAAATATTTCAAACTAAATTTTATATTCTTACAATTTTACACAAAATTTGAAATACATAACATTAACATTAACATTATTGCACCTATATAACATTATAGATACATTATTATGAAATTGTAACATAAAATTTTAAAATTTATCTTGTCTGTTTTTATTACATGTTATTCAAAGTACAATTCAAAATAATTTTTGCATTTTTTGTAATTTTGGTATTTTAGTTTATTATTTGTAATAACAAACTAAAATTTAGTTAAACCATTTTTTAAAAACTATATTAAAAATTGTCTTAATGTTATTTAAATAAGAATTAATTACTTAGTGGCACTGTTTCCCTTAAAAGTTGCTAGTTAGTTAATATATATATTAATATTGTAGTAATTAATTCGAATCTTAATAATATCATTTTACTTTCAACAATTATTTAAATTCGATATTCAAGCTTAAGGGCTTGCTATTTCTTCAACTGAAGTATAATTATTTGCATAATTCTAATTTAGAGATTAGATTCGGTTTAAGTTTATTAATCTGACCTTTACCAATTATATTCTTTTGTACAACTAATTCGTCTTGCTCATCAAGTTTATCGAATTTCTGTTTTTTTTTTTTTAATCTGGGCTACTTTTATTCTTTCGGCGACATCTCCGCTTGTAGCAGAATCTTTTCCCCATGTTTTGTATTTCTGACATTTAATTGTACAAAAGATCAAATGTTTATACATATAACATGTTAGTTCACGGTCTATGTTAATGTAAAAGCTTCTAAAGAACTTCCTAAAGCAAGCATTTTTCCTAGTTATATCAGCCCATTATATAGTCAATACCGTCGTATCCACAAAGAAGTGATACTATTCCTCTTCATCGGAACAAAATCAAATTCCCAATTTTAATGATGACATAATAATGATGATGATGACATAAAATTTTAATGATGACATAAAATTTTGTTGGTAATAGAAATTGATCCGAAAATGCCAGGAAAACTTTAAAATTATTCGAATCTTTTGGTTTTAATATTGTTTGAAATTTGGTTACATTAAAAGTTTGCCAATTTTTAAAATTAAAAGTTTTAATAATTTTAATAAAATTATATTACGTCTTTTTACTTGAGACTTCTATAAATATTCAATTTTCAATTAATTCATAAAATTTAACATACAATTTTTTTAAAACTTATACATATTTCATAAATTTACAATAATATGCTACACTTTTTATTTATAATTTATAATTATGTATTATTAATATTTTATGTTAAAAAATAATTGACATTTTTCGTAATATAATTTGAATTTTCCCAGCTCAATATTGGTAAAACAGATTGCCGACTGATCAAAACATAATTTATGTAGCTATGTATGTATTTTATATAAGTACATAAATACTATAAAAAAAAATACTGTAAAATGGATAACTGGGCAATTATATTATGTATAAATTGATTCTAGTAGTAGGTAAAATATGTAATATGTAAATCGCGTTATTTTCATGATTTTGTATCTAACAATGCATAAACATTCTTTAGCGTAATATTAAAGGCATTTAGATAAGCGCATATAAATAATTGGTCATAGTAATAAGAATAAAAGGGAATTTTAAAAAATAATATTAAATTAAATATTTAAAAAAAAAAATTATGTTAAATAATTTGTTAAAATAAGATTGGTTATTTGAAAGATAATTATTATTATTAGTTTAAATTATAAAGGTGACTATAATATTATTTCATACTAAAACTTTCATTTTTCAAGGTTTTTTTTTATATTTTCTTTAAATTCAATTTTTAATAAATTAATTTTATTTTATTTAATTATATTTCAATGCATAACTCTAAAAATATGTAATAATTTTTATTTAACTGAAATTTATTTAAGCTTTTAGGAAGTTCCCAGCAAAAAAAAAAATCCCCATAAAAAAATTATGCTAAAATTATAATATTAGAATGTATTTTTAAATAAATGTTGATTGATTAATCATTAATGTTGATTTTTTTATTGTAGGTGATGAATAATTAATTTTTGTTTAGAATATTAAAATGTAATATGAAAACTATTAAAAATAGAGTATTTAATAATAAATAACTATTAACTTTCAGGTTTAATTCTTTATTTAATTTGTTCTAACATAAAGGTAGCAGAGTTGTTAAATAATGAATTATTTTTGTAATGCATTATTTTTAATAATTAATAATTCAAAATAATGCATTCATTTTTATGTAATTCAAATTCATAATTATTTTTGAATTAATTAATTAAAATAATGCATTAAAAATAATGCATTACTTAAAATAATTCGAATTATATGAATTAAATAAGAATTATTTAAATTATTTTTGAATTAACAAGAATAATTCAAAAATAATTTAAATAATTCAATTTATTTGAATTATTTTTAATTTGTATAAAATGTTCATATTATGTAATTCAAATATATTGAATTATTTGAATTATTTTTGAATTATTCTTGTTAATTCAAAAATAATTTAAATAATTCTTATTTAATTCATATAATTCGAATTATTTTAAGTAATGCATTATTTTTAATTTTAAGTAATGCATATTTTTTAATAATTTTTAATTATGGGTATTAATTGCGTATTCTTCTGTAATTCCTTATAACTTTAATCTTTAACTTATTGAGGTTTATGTCTTAATGTGGCTCCTTATTCATTAATAATTTCTCATGAGTTATGTTCTTCTGAGTTGTGTTGATTATTTCTTATGAGTGATTCGGCAGACGAACTAAAAATAATTTATTTTTGGAACTATACTTTCTCTTTGTATACTAATAGAACTGGCAAGATATTAAAATATGGATGAAATCGCACCCGTCCGTAATTATTATCTACTATTCTTTTCCAATGTTGGCAAGTCAATTAATCAAAAGCGTTTTTGTAAGGTGGTAAATACATGTGGATTGTCAAATTGAATTAACGTAACGCTAAACGTAGCAACTGCTTTTCAAATGTGCAGAATGAAATAAGGGACCAACCCTCACAATTATTCCTATACGCTAATGTAATATACAAAGATTTCAAAATCTGAAAAGGCTCGAAAAAATCGTTTAATGATACCAAACATTAAATCAGTTTTTTTTTTTTTTTAAATTTGGAAATGTTAATTTAAGGGTCAAGGAAAATGCAAATATGCAATTTTGATATTCAGTAGATCCTTTTTCTTACTACTATTATACTTTATCTTTCCTCTTGATCCTCGATTAAAAATATAAGAATCAGTAATTATTTAATTGACTATATTAATATTGATTAAAATAATAAAGAACATCACATGACAAAATTTAATTTAATCTCTTATTTAAGTATGATCAAATAATTTTTTATCCAAAATTTTATTACAAACAAAATCCGGTTAAAATTGGATTAATTTTTGACTAAAAAAACAAACACATTAAAGTTCAATGTTAGGAAAACAAGCTCGGTTAAATTTAAAATCATCTGCCTTTCATACTGGCTGATTACGAGTTTTGACTTCTGATTTAAATATCGAATTATGATTCAAACCTAATTTTAATAAGTCGAAAAAAATATTATCGAAAAAAAAATTAAATTCGCATTAAATGGATAACCTGTTTCCCAAAAATTTTGTCACTTTATTTTTAATCCATAAAGTAATAAAAAAGTAACCAAAATTCATAAGAAATAAATAATATTAAAATAATTCTAATTACGAAATTTTATTAAATAAAACAAAAGTTTTTGTCAAGAAGCGAGTATAACAAGTTTTTTTTGGTACTTTCGTTTAGAAGTTGATATAATTTTTTGTTGCAATATTTAAATTTATATACAGAGGGAGCCAGAAGCCAACTTAACACTATCTTGGCACTACACATGTTTAACAATTTTAGAGCTACATCGTTAAAAGAGTTTTATTTAAATAATTTTCCAGCAATATAAAGCTGATAGCGTAAATAAATTTCTTAAGACATTAATAATGGAATTTATATAATTCGGAAATTTTGATATGGTTCCACTGAAATAATTTCAAATTTTACGGAAAAAGCTATACCGGTATAATAATTCCATATGAAATGTCGAATTAATTATCTACATTTGATTATGTCAATTTCTTATATTATTAAGCATTTAAACAAGTTTAAATCCATAGAAGCTATCAGTATTCTATATGCCAATATATTAGCTGAAAATTTGGAATTGATAGAGGAGGAATAAATTCATCTACACGGAAATGTAGCACTACAGTTTTACAAACAATTTAAATTTACTTAAACACCACTCCTTAATTCGATTAGCACAAAATTAATTATGTTGTATAGATTTAACAAACTAATTAGAAATTTGGTTAAAAAAGATTTTTGTGTTTATAGCAAACTAGTAACTAGATTTTAAAAATATAAATTATTAGTTTTATTGTCCAATTAACAATGATTATCAATTAACATTGATTATTTAATACTGAATATATGAAAATTGAATTGAATTTCTATATAATTTTATTCATTTTAGTTAACCAAAAAAAAATCATGTCATAAATTTTAAATATTTTAAAGAAGTTTTTGAAAAAATTTAAATGCAATAATTATAAAATAAAATATTGAATCGAAATATGAGAAATATTGTTATAAAATATCAGTAAGAAAAGAGTAACTTTTTGCTATACAAACGCCTGATATTATGTAAATATTTACGTCAAACTGAACGATTTTTTGAATTTAGGAAGACTTTTTTTTTAGAATCTAATTTCCGAAGAAATGACATTGACACCACCAACAAAAATTTTAAACTCCTTGAGAAAATATCATGACCCATTTTATAAATTACAATAGAAAATTTCGCTAGTTATAAATTCGTTAAAATGTTCACAAATTTCTAATTCTTTTCAATAATTTACGTCATTTCTTATTTGATGGTATAATATACAAAATACATAAAATTAATTCAAATGATATAAAATTGCAAATAAAATATTTAAAATCCAGCGAAATATAATAAAAGAAAACCAGAAATTATGCAAAATGTTATAATTTATATTATGGTATAAATTAATTTAAATTAAAAAGATATAAAATATTTTTGAGAAAAATAAAATATGATAACAAAATTTATTTTACACTTAAAGTGAGAAAATAAAATAAAATAAAAAAACGTATTTTTTATTATAATAATGTGTAAATTAATTAGGAAAATCTGTTTTTCGTAGCAGTTGAAATTCACAACTTTACGGACAATTTTCTAATTAGATTCTGTTTTTGAAATCAGGAAATATTATTACAATATTTTTTTTTTTATACGCATAAACGCTTGTGTTTATTACATTCATTAATTACACATCAATTGTTTTTCAAAATCAAAATCAATATTGTAATTAATCATTAAATATTTTAGATATACATACCTCAAATTAACCCTTGCAGGTCAATTTTAAACGAAAGAGTTTGCAAATAAAATTGGTACAATTTATACTTTTGCACATCTGTGCTTCGAATGATTTCTAATGAAACGTGAAAATTTTGAATTGTAAAAAAAAGCAAGTTACTTGCAGAGAAAACAAAGTGTTATAAACTCACAATTAAATGATTATAAAAATTATTTTTTCAAATTTTTTTTGGATCGTTAAGATTAAGGGTTGGCAAGGGCCTGAGATTGGCTTCAACTTAAAAACTTTATATAAATTTTGTTTATTAAGGTTGTAAATTCATTAGATATAATACGGAACTGAAACAATATAATATTTTTTTTTGAGGTCATGACGCTATCCATTTTCCGGTTGCTTAGCTCTAACAAAATTAAATCTTTTACCAGTGATTTTATCCTTCAAATATTTAGAGCCTTAACCTTGTTTCCATATAGTTTTGCATATAGTAATATAATTGAAATTCGAAATTTGAAATTAAATAATTTTATTTTAATAATATTTTCGGATTAAAAATTTACCATTTTTAAGTTAGTGTTAAGTGATTTGAAAGAGAAATTTCATTACAATTAAAAGTGATTGACAAGACCCTATTAAAATTAATGGTTTATTTAAGTCAAAATCATACCTTAAACCTTAAAGTATAAAATTTTTACATACATTTTTATATTAATTACAAAAGAACTGGTTATAAATCTGATTTAAATTTTAATATTCATATAACTAAATTATAATTTGTAATTAATTATTTTTTAATAATTATAATTGATTAGAAGAAATATTTTGTTTGTACTATTTTATTTATTTTTTTCAAAAATATTCAATTTAAAATCATTTATGAATTTACCAGACAGACATAAAAAAAAATATTTCTTACCCTGATTAGTTAATATTTAAATAAAAATCCAGAAATTCACAATTGTTTTGTTATTAAAGGTAATTAAGATATTTAAAAAAAAAAAAATTATTATTGTAGATATTACTTTAAAAATAATTATTTTTTCAAATTTATTTTAAAAAAAATACAAATTGAATTTAAACAATTTACACTTTACTATTATGTATTAATATTTAATTTAATACAAATTTTTGTCATTTTTAAATATATTTTAATTAATTTTCTTCACTTATTTAAATAAATACGAGCAAAAACTTTTAATCACTTTTTTTTTATAATTAATTATTTTATTTTTAAATTTAAAATTCACCACAAAAACTAAAATTTTAGTTAATTCACAGATTATTATAAATATTTTATGGTTTTTCAGAAAGTCACCAACTTCACAGCTCGAATTAACGACGTTAACTAAATGTTTGATAGTTTAACTTTTTGAGTTTTATTTACCGCATGAATTTCGGTTTTTCTTTTCTACTTTAAATTATGTTTTATTATAAAAAGCTTTTAATTTTGGTTTAAGTTCAGTTTGGAAGTTTATATAGTGTGGAGCTGAAGATTTAAATTTCAGAATTTTAAAGAGCTTTTTTGAAGTAACTTTTATTTAAATGAAAGTAGAGAATATTTCGAGTAATTTAAATTATAATTATTAACCCTTTCTTACACAACGTTTCATATATGTTTCATATATATTGCAACTTAGGGATGAAATTTAATTTAAATTAAGTGTAATTGCACGTACAGAGCGAAGTTATGAGCGATGCTGGAAGCTATATTATTTCAAGCTATTAGCAAAGCGTAGAGTCTGCAGAGTAGAACTTTTAGCTATGCCAAGAGTTTTGTTTTGTGTTGTATATTTTAATCTAAATTACTTTTGTCTTTTAATTCTAAAAAAATATATTTAAATAAATATGCACAGCTTATAGCATATAAAAATCATCTTGCATAGCACAGCTTCAGCGCCGCTCATAGTGTCACTCTGAACGGGTAGTAGGTTTTTAGGAAGTAATTAAAAACTTTGTTTATATTTGTTGCTTTGCCATTATTAATCAATTGGAAATATATAAAATATTGCATAAAAATAGGCGTGAATGTTTTTGTTTTTGAAGGTAAGGCATTTGTTATAGGTTATAGTGATATTAAAAATATATTTTATGTAAATATATTCAATTTTCAGACATATAATTGGTAGTTTAGTAATACGTGACACCCAACATTTTGCATATTTTAATTTTGTTGCACTTTCGACAACCCGTTTTTACTGTTACGGTATTTTACTTCAAAAATATCCAATTTTGGTTGCGTTATTTGAAAATGTTGAAAATGTTACCACCAACGCTAAAGTAATCAAGTGTTAAAACGCACTATTGTTGTTATTAAATACCAAAATGTTTACCAAAAATGTACCAATATAAAAAAAAACACAACAAAAATGTAAGAGTCCTATATTCCCTAAAAAAAATTTGTTCAAATTAGAGATAATTGTCTACAAAGGGTTAACATTTCATGGATATATAACAATAAATTTATAAGAGCAATACATAATAATAATTTGTAAATGTAAGTTTTGTGTATAATTGACAGTGAATACATAAATAAAAACTGGTAGTACTAGTTTTATTAATAACGTCATTAGAAATTGACGTCGTCATAACCAATAAAATTTTTAATACCAATTATTTTGAAGTTTGAATGACTCATTGAATTTTTTATAGTATTTAAGTGAAGACAAGTTCAAGAGGCTTAAAAATTCATTAACTATAATTTATGGTAAAGGTAAAATGTTAACTTTTTTAAATTTTTATCTGGATCAAAAATTATCAGGCTATGTTAATAAATCTTTGAATTTTAAATAGATGTTTAAAATTAGACCAACTCCTGGATTGTCTTTCACCTGTACATATTTTAAAACACTAATTTCCAAATGGACAAATTTGTCCCAATCTTTTCAAAACCTTGAAGAACTAATCATTTTGAGTTTCCGGAATATTTGTTTATGTTATTTTAAACCTAAACTAAATTTAGTATTTTCGACGTAAACGCGGCGTTAAAAGTCAGAATTATTTCAAACATTTTTATGAACCTTATTACTAAATGTTTAGCGAAACTAAATGTGGTGATTAGAGTAAAAAATTTGGTAATTTATTAATTATATAGTTATTAGAATGTCATAAATTATATAAATTTCAAAAGTTAATCAAATTATTTTCTATTTAGAATTTGTCATTTTAATTTTGCGATAATTAATATTTATTTGTTTTGATGTAATTTTGTCAATGGTTTTCTAGTTTTTAAATTAGAAATGTTTTTATTTATTTATTTATAAAATGTTTTTATTAATTTATTTTATAAATTAATATTTGCAATAGCATCACTGTTTAATTGCACAGGTGATTTTAAATATTTACATACATTTTAAAGTAAACTTTAAATAAGTCACTAATATTTTGTTCACATTAACTTAAAAAAAAACTGCTGGGAGTTGGTAATATCGCTTTGTAAAAAGTTTCAGCTATATATCTATCGGAATCTATTATATAGATCCACTGAACTTACCAACCAATAATTTCATATATCTCTAACTAGGACAGCAGGAATCTTTTTATATTATTTTAGATAGGGACTTCGTGTAATTAGCGTGGAACTTAAGTTAAAATTAAGAAGAATAAGAAGAATTTGAGCAATTTAATTTTTTTAACTTTTCATGACAGTACAACACTTCATATTTTCGCTGTTTCGTCTTAATGGTCCACTGATTGTGTCTCCAATTGTGTCTAGATGCTTTTTTACGGAAACATTTTTTCCTATTCATTTGATGGATCTATGTTGCTCGCTTTTTTAATTGTAAATGTATGAATAGTTACGAATATCTCAACTTTTCATGCATGTGCTAGTGTGGTTCTGGTTCATTAATATTGGTGCCAGCTTCTTTTTTCAAGAAAAATAATAATTTTCGATTATAGAAGAAATTGAATTAATAGAGTAGCTTATATTGTAACCCTACTAAAGTTAATTATATATCAATATTCGAAAGTTATTAATATTCATTTCGATTTTCGTCTATTATATAATTAAATTATTGTATAATTAATAAGAAAATTTATTAAAATAAACCGAAAATTATTATTTTTTATGATTAATGAAATAAATGTCATTTTACTTCAAAATGTCAAAAATTAATTAAATAATATTCTTCCGATTTGTATCAAAATTCAGTTGAGAAATTCCGACAAAACATAATTTTTGGATATCAAATAAAAAATAGTTCCTTTTTAAAATATTTTGACTATACTTTTAAGTTTTATTAAATCAATTTGTCTTCTTTTTATGAAAGTTATATTTATTTACAAAATCTTAAATTTATTTTCAACATTATATTTAAAATGTTGAATGATTTACAAATATTTTGTTAATTTAAAAAAATATAATATATAATTTCACAGGTCGAAAATAATAAAAAAACAATTTTTTTTTTAAGTCTAAATTTAATCTGAATAGTTAACTATTTTATTAACATTATAGGTGGTAACCCATTTTTTTTTAAAAAACACAAATTTTCTTTGCATATATTTAGGAGTATGAGTAATTTATTTTACAATAATATTATTTTACATATTTTTAGGCAGTTCAACAAATATCACTAAATAAAAAACTAATTTTTTTTTTAATCTAAATACAAAACAAACATTGCTGATATTGCTGACAATAAACTTAATCCACTAGCTGCATATAAAACAGCACATGTTGAATTTAACCATGATACTAATGTACCAACACTTAATGATACTATCAATTGTGCTATAAATACCATACTCGAAATAATAGCAATATCAGTACCAAGACCACGAGATTGTTGTAATGGAATATTTTCACCTTTTTTCAATTTAAACTATAAATGAAATAAAAAATTATAAATTATTTTAATTTAATGTTTACATAAATATAATTTTTTTTATACTAACACAGCCTCTAGCATGATATCTAGCAACTAAAATATATGGTATTGTAAATAATGTAGCATAAATAATACCAGCTGTTGTACTTAATGCTAATACACCAATTTTTGTTGGCCAAATAGCTAAAATTAACATACCACTAGCATAAGTAATCATACCACCAATGTAGACAGTTTTTAAACTAAATAAAAAAAAGTTATTATTAAATATTTTAATTTTATTTATTTTCAAATTTACCTTAATAATTTTAATAGTTTTTCGACGCACATTGAATAAATTGAACATGATAAAGCATAAATAGCTAAACCCCAACAACCAAATCGTACTCCTTCCTCATAAATATGATTTTTTTCGGCACCAGCATCTGACTATTAAATATATTAAAAAAATTTAATATAAGAAAATATTTATTTATAAAAAATTTTTAAGAAAAATTACCGAAGGATTACCACCAAAAACAGCTTCACCAACAAAATCCGTAAAATATAAACAATAACAAACATGTGACATCCATGTTATTAAATTTGTTAAACATAAAATTCTCATTGATTTTGGCATAATAACAATACTTTTTAAATATTTTCCCAAAGATATTCTTTCAAATTCATCATCATCACTACTACTACTAATACTTAATGTTATCTCTTTACCATTTGATGTTAAAATTGGTGTTATTAAAGATGGTGTAGCATTAATTCCACCATAACTTGTAGATTTATAAGATTCATATGGTTTTATTTCATCATTATTAGTATTATTATCTTGATGCTCCTGCTGTTGCTGTTGCTGATCATTAATATGATCAGATATTTTTAATTCTAATGTTGAAGTCTGGAAATGATAATAAATTGGAAATTATTAAAATTTATATGCTATAATTATATCAGCAGAAGGTCAATGATTAGGCAATTCATATACAAAATACAAATCATAAATTCAATATTTTCGAAACTTTTAGATACTACACTCACCTCTTCTATATAATAAATTGCATTATTATTTTTAGCAATCTCTTTTTTAATAGCTACAGCTGACAATGGACGCATTAATTCATCATGTTCAATTAATGGTAATGGTATTTCACGAAAACTAGTTATTGTTATAAAGAAACAAATAATAAATATCACAGTTACCAATGTAAACACTGTTGGTATATTGCCACCTAATTTAATACCAATTTGTGTTTCAGACCAATCAATACCACCCAATGTATAACCAAATGTACCACCCAAACCTGCCATTATTGTGAATGTACTTAAAGCTTTAGCATGATCTTTTGGTAAACAAACATCTAATAAATATGCTCTTGATGGTGTTTGACATGTATCAGCATCAAAATCAAGTAATATTGTACCCAAAATAGTTAATATCACAGCATATTTATAATTATAAGTAGGTTTTATTTGATCATCATCAATATCTTGTAATGCCTCAGCTACACCATAATTTGATATATTTGATGTATCCACAACTAAAGCTGATGCTGTTTTATAACCGGTATCACCTAACATTATACCTAATTCTTTTCCATATGGCACCAATAACAGGCCAGCTAATATACCAATTGATAATAATATAATAATTGGTCGTCGACGTCCAATACCTAACCGACAACGATCACTAACCGATCCGAGTAATGGTGCTAAAAAGAAACCAAGTAATGGTGATAAACCCCATACCATTGTCATATGTTCATGTTGGATGCCAATTTGTAAAAGAATTGGTGATACAAATGCTGTTTCAGCAGCATAGGCAAATTCAATACCAACAACAATACATGATAACCGTATAAAATCTAAACGAGATTTCAACCGGAAAACATGTGAATAATCTTTTTCTTGTTTCTGAGCATGTTCTTCTCTTACTTTTAGCATATATTTAACAATTGGTGCATTATTTAATGCTGGATCAGTATGAGCTGTTGATGCAACGCCAACCATTTTTTAAATGTTGATGATTTCTTCAACGAAACTGAAAATATATAAAAAAAAAATATTTAATAATATTGATATTAGTTTAAATATTAAAAAAAATTTAAAAGTAATAGCCCAGAAGCAAAATATATTTAAATCTATCAAATCAATTATTATTACAAAAAAAATCTTTTCAATTGTATTTAAATTAAAACAAATTGTTTAAAGTTTTGAATTAATTTAACTAAAAAGCAACTTCAATCACAATTAAAATATTCACAATAATTAAGATTTATTGCAATATTACGTTGAAAATAATGACGTCTATTATATTTTCTATTTAAATAATTCGTGTAATCAGGCAGTTATTTAATGAATAAATCCAATTAATCCTGAAATATTGTTAAACTAATAATTAAATTATATTTACAAATATGTAAGTGTAATCATTAATAATTATTATTTTGTAATTAATATTATAATTATTATTTTTAATTATGAGATTATTTAATTATATTTTTAGAAAATACCCGCAATTAACTTCATTAAAATATAACTAATCTCTAATGTAAAATTATTACTCATAGTTAAATTAACAATAATACTGACGATTTAAATCATTTACAGACAATGTATCGAAAGAATTTATTTGATATGGTTATAGAGATTCCTTCCATATTATAAAGAAACTTGTAATTTTAAGTATGAGGTTCTTCTTTAAAAATTGATAGTACCAAATAACGATATCATAAGATTTAGTTATGACCAGTTTCACAGTGCGAGCTGAATGATTTAATCCAGATTTTAAGTTGTTAAATTAAACCTAATAAGTTGTGGGTTCGGATAGTCTAGCGGCTTCTAAAAACAGGATTTTTGGAAATTTCTTTTTCTGGATAAGTTCCGCGTAAACAAGCGGGATAAGTTTATTAGAGAAGTAGTGCGAGTTCGAGACGCTACAGTGTGGTTCAAAAAAGTAACCGACTGTAGAGTACAACAGGTTTTTTAATAAAATTTTAGTGCGTGGTAGAAAGTTTCACCTTATCCTTTCAAACTAATCAACAAAACAATATTTGAGCTTAAGAAAGTATTGTGAAACAGGTCATGAGTCATAAATAGAACGCTAGTCATAAATAGCAAAGAAATTTTTAAAACCATTTTTAAAATGATACTCAAAAGGACTACAATTACACCATAGAAAAATTATCCAAATTTCTAATCATAACAAAAATTTAATATCAAACTTTTCTTCGAAACTTTGTTCTTATTTGACACATTGTCAATTTTTCTATTATTTATGATCTAATTATTGACAACTAATCGAAGCTATACATTATTTTTATGTAGGTCAATATTTTTTTTTATCTTACTGTACTTATATATTTCGATATAAAAATTACAAATATTTTGTTCTTAATAAAAATATTTCAGTAACTGGAGACTTAATATCATAAATAAATAAATAAATGTAAATAAATATTTATGTAATGTCTCCTACTGAATAATATCAATTTTCAATTGCTTCCAAAAAATCATATATTTATATATTAATTATATTATTATTATTATGTTTATAAAAAATAAATAATTGTAAAATTAATTATTATAATGATAACCTAAAAAATAATATTGAACTCGCTCCGAAAAATATTCATAAAAATGTCTAGTATTTTTCAATTAAAAAAATATTTATTTCATATTTGTAAAATTGACTAACCGAAAACCTAAAGTTTAATAACCAAAATTTAAATCATATTTTAAGTATATTAATAAAAAATTATTCAAAATTTATTATCTCTCTAACAAAAAGTATCTATGTCATACATAAAGATTATATGAAGTAAATAATTATCTATTAAATTTGATTATGTCTTCCGCACATTGATAATGACATTATTAAATCATGAGTTCAATAATAAAAAAAAAATTAGAAACTACAAAATCATTAAGAATATTTTTTGGGGTTGTTGAAATAATAAATTGATAAAATCAATTTTATTAATTATTTATACGACAGACAAGAGATACGTAGTAAATGCCGAAAAAGATTCTTCAAGGATTACAAAGACAGTATCACTAATAATATTGTGTAGCTATAGTAAAATAACCAACATTACAGCATTAGGAATTAGAGATGAGGGCTCTACAATTCGAAAACCATCAAATTCTAAATAGTCTGCGGTGATCAATGATAATACTTTTTATATCACTAACAATATTGTGTGGCTATGGTAAAATAACCAACATTACAGCATTAGGAATTGGAGATGAGGGCTCTGCAATTCGAAAACCAATAAATTCTAAATAGTCTGCGGTGATCAATGATAATACTTTTTATATCACTAACAATATTGTGTGGCTATGGTAAAATAACCAACATTACAGCATTAGGAATTAGAGATGAGGGCTCTGCAATTCGAAAACCAATAAATTCTAAATAGTCTGCGGTGATCAATGATAATACTTTTTATATCACTAACAATATTGTGTGGCTATGGTAAAATAACCAACATTACAGCATTAGGAATTGGAGATGAGGGCTCTGCAATTCGAAAACCAATAAATTCTAAATAGTCTGCGGTGATCAATGATAATACTTTTTATATCACTAACAATATTGTGTGGCTATGGTAAAATAACCAACATTACAGCATTAGGAATTAAAGATGAGGGCTCTACAATTCGAAAACCAACCAATTCTAAATAGTCTGAAGTAATTTTTTTTTTAAATCTATGTTATTGTGAATAAATTAATTTTATAATCTTAAATATTTGTAGACTGAATCAATTTATTAATAATCAAAACTGAGAAAAAGTAAATTATTACTAAAATTAAATCTAAAAAAAAAAAAAATTTAAATTTTTGTAGGCAACAAACTGACAATTTTTATAAAAGTCATAATTTTAATATACCTGTATTTATTTATCGTGAATTTTGTCCGGTAAAATGGAATTGCGTCAGGTAAATTTGTGTACTAAGTATAGGAACTAAGAAATAAATAAATTTCGATAAAATTAAAGACGGATATAAAAACAAATATTTTCAATATTATTATACAAAAATTTAATTTTTAAACAGGAAATGCGCCGAAATTATAAATAAAACGTTCATTAACATTCTTTTGCTGAATCAGTTGATAATATTTTATTTATTTTTGTTTATATTGTTTAATTTTAAAATATAAATAAAAAAATCACAAAATTTACGAATTATTGAAATAAATTTTTAAGATAAGAAATATATCAATTTACTACACAATCCAAACGACGAAATTCGGAAAGATTTTTGTGTTTATTTTCAATATAAATTCATATCGAATACTTTGTCGTATTTAGTATTATATAGAAATTTAAAAATTCATGAATTACAAAATATTTTTAATAGCTCACTACTCTGATACATAACTTGTACATTTCAAGGATGTGTTGAAATTGAAAGGTTTACATTAAAATAGGTATAACATTAAAGACATTGTGAATATTTCAGTAATGGCCAATATTTTGTATGAAATTGAGCAGTACATACTAAATCGACTGTACTGTAACCAAGTCAACGAATTATTTTATAGTTTTCGTTAAATGGTACGAAAATTTGTTAATCCTTTCGACAAAAAAGACGCTACACTTATAGTTTTGTAAACTGGAGAGAATAATATTTAATCGATATTATGAATACATAAATCTGCTAAATTAATTTTACAGGATTTTGACAATTTCTTTTTACATATTATTAATCAAATCAAGCGTGGTTTTTAAAATGAATAATTTAGTAATTAACTTTGACAGTATTTAGTAATTAAATTTTTACAAATAAAATTTACTATTAAATTTAAATTATTAAAAACGGATGGGATCATTAGAATTAAAAGTAACAAATACTGTCGTTAACTCTGTAATTTTTGTATAGGTAATAATTGTCGTTTATTTCTCTTGTATAATTAAATTGATATATTTAACAGAATAATTACAAAATTTATTTTATATTATTACTACACAAATTCGGAAAATTTTATTTTATATTTATATAATTGTAAAATAAATATCTCTACACCTTTTCCAATTGTAATTCAGAAAGAATCAAATTCTAATTCAGAACATTTTAACATTTCAATTGGATCTTTCCGCAAAACACATACTGTCGTCTCATTTATTACTACATATTTCAATGGTAAATTGTGTTATCTGCCGCAATCTCTAAAAATTTACCAATTGATTACCCATTTTTTGCAAGTGATTTTACCTAACTATGAAGTAAATTAACATCTTCTACGTTCCATACATAAAATTTTTGTTGTGAAAAATGCTGCAATTCGACGAATGTTGAAATGTTCTCAATTACAATTGATACTTTCTGAATTACAACTGATGATTTCTGAATTACAATTGGAAAAGGTGTAGAGATATTACAATATTTGAAATTATTTAAATAAATAATGTAAAGCTGATACGTAACATAATCAATATATATTAATTATTCAGGACATTTTTATACCTTTCACTATATTAAAAAAACTGCTATTTTAAATTCTGACTAAATTAATTTTTAAGATAAAACATCTTAATCGTCACGTAGTATTTTAAGCAAGAAAAATTTAATGTAAAATTTTTTTGAAAACTAAAAATTATATAAATTATTAATTTATTGATAATTATATACTAGTTTAAAAACCAAAATTACCTGACAGAATTTTAATAATATTTATATTTCCAAGGTTGAATTTCTTATTTAATACAACTGCTAATTTAATCTTGTTTTAAACTATTTAATTTTAATTTATAAATCTTAAAAAATATGCGTATAACAAAATATAAAAAAAATTCTTTAAAAACTCTTAAATCACTTAAAAATGCAAAACTTTATACATTAAATTAAATTGCTAAATTTTAAAACCAAATAAAATTTTAAAAATCTTATAAACATTTTCTAATTATCATTTATTAAATTAATTAATAAATAAATTTGAAATAATTATTTTTATTTTTATTTTATTTATATTCAATAATATATAAAAATTTTATTCAAGATATTTTTTCCGTGATTTAAATACCAAATCATCCGAAAGCTAAATGAAAACTGAATTGCAAATTTGAAAATTATATTTTTTTTTTTTTTGTTTTGTTTAAATCTCCCTAACTTTCAACACCATAAAAAAAAATTTTTTTGACCTATCAAACTATTTCTTTCTATTACACATGTTAATCGTAGCGTATAATCGTATCAACCAGATTTGTTAATAATTATTGATTACAATAATATATGCATTTAAAAATAAAAAAAAAATGTATTAACAAAAAACCGAAGAAAAGATAAACACCAACAACAACAATAAAAACGACTTAATAATTAAAACATATTTTTTTTTTTTAACTTAAGGCATTTAGTTATGATGGTTTTTATGTTGTTTTAAAAATATGTATTTAAAAATGTCTCTTTTTTTTTAATTATTGATAAAAAAAAATATTTAATCGCCAAAAATTTTGTTATAACCTCTAATTCAATGTTGGGGTTTGTTAACAATCAGCATAATTTAAAATATAACGAAAAGCATATACTAAATTGGAAGATACGTGGTTTTTTCATAAATGTATTTACAATGGTTCTAGACATCAAAATTTTCTTCCAACATTAATCAAAATTGAAATATAATAACAAAAATATACAATATATGTCAAAAATTGACGTTAAGTTAAATTCAATATTGAATTCATTAAGAATATTTTCATTGTGATGCCTTCGTTACGAATTCCGAACAATATATATATACTAATTATAAAGCTATCTAGACCTGGGAGTAATGTGTAATGAAATGATAAAACAGTTTATATATTAGTAACGTGTAATGAGACAAATAGAAAATATGAAATTAATAAAATCATTTTTTTTTTTACATTTTTTTTAATAATTATGATAATAACAATCCTTACGCAATATTTTTATTAACTTTTCACGCAAATTTACAAGTTTATTAGTTCAAGTTCAAAACTTATAGACGCTCTAATTATAAAATTTGTATAAATATTAAATTATTCACATGTAACAATTTGAAGATCGTTGTAAATAATATCAATTTTCTAAGAAACCATAAAGTATTTTAGTTGTAAGTCCTAAAAGCCTTTAAGTGATGGACTATTTCTATAGCCTTTAAGTGATGGATTTTTTCTATAGTGTCATACTAATTAAAACTCGTTGTAATACATTAATTGGTATACGATTTTTTCTAAAGCTTTAATTATTATTGAGCTTCTAATCTAAAAAAAATGTGAGTTTAACGAAGCTCATTGTATGATTTTTTAATTTGTTACAATTTACTTTAATAATCAATTCTGTTAATTTTTTGAATATTAAAAAAGTTTTTCTCATATATTATGAGATTTGTAATTTTTTTACTGAAAATGATTTATATAAATATTTACCCAAATGAATAATTATGAATACAGTTGTAGCTTGCTTGTCAATAATTAGACAAATCAATTCAATTGTAGATATATTAAAATAACGCTAATTTTAGGTGTACATACTTTTCTTCATAAAATATGATTATATAGAGTTAGACTTTCCATAATAAATAAAATATGAAAAAATTATGCAAAAACTAAAGACTTGTATGATAACAAACAGTGACGCACCTATTAATAAATACATAACGTATGGATGGGGAAAAACTAGCAAAATCTTAAATAATTCTAATCGACATCATTATTTCTTGACTTCTCTATAGCATTTCTATTTTTTTCAACCATAAATTTATCGATATCAGAGTTGAGGTTGATTCACGACAAACATGATTTAAAATTTGCTGCTCAAAATACTGGTACATATCGATTCAATATAAAAAAAAATGTTGAATTATTGTTACTAATTATGGACGTCAATATGTGTACACGGTAAGCCTCTGTATGAAAAGGTAAATTGTGTAAGCGAGAAATTTTAAAGTTCTTACTAATGTCAGAATTAGTTTTGATCATATTAATTAAATTTGTATATTAAATAATTAATGGGTTTTTTTTTTGATAATAAATATAAATGTTTAATTTATTATTGAAATATATTTAAATTGATAAGACATCAAAATTATGTTTCGCTGGTTACAGTCAATTAATTGATTAATTAAATAAATTTGACTTTCTAGAATTTATATTAACCAGCAATCAAAATCAAAATATTTGATTAAAATTAATATTTAATAATTGAATTTTCTTATAAATTACTTGAGAAAAAATTTACAATCTTTTTTAGATTAGTTTAGTGAAATTGTTGGAGTTAGAATTAATTATTTTTATATTAAAAAAATTATGAAAGGGACGCTAAAAATTAATTTTGCTTGGTATTAAATTTATTGTCAAGCCGGCCCTGTCACTTCTATGATTGTTTTTTATTTTTCTTAACATTTAAAAGCCCCTGCTTAAATTTGCACTTATATAGAAGAATTTAAAAGTATCACAAAAAATTTAGCTTCAAACCCAACCACTCCTCATTATAATAGAACAAAAGTAACTAAGAATCTAATAACTTGGTTTCATTGTACTGGTTAGTGTCATTATTTATAATTATGAAAAAATGAGCAAATGGAAATTATCGAAATCGTGACCATCTACAAAAAATAAATTACAATTGTGCAATTAAAAATTTGTTGGCAAATCAAAAACTTATGACAAACATTGAAATATAATTTACAAACAATTCAATATTTCATAATCAAATAAATCTGAAATTCCAATTAAATTGCAAAAGTATTGTCTGTTTATGTCATTTGCATAAAATCATTAAAATCTTGTTACTTTTTGTATGATTAATTTTTAATTATTATTTATAAATAAAAAATTCCAGAAATTTTTCCATTTTAATATTTAATTAGTTACAAGCTGTCACTCTTATATCAATAATACAACCAAGAATTAATTTTTTTTTTTTTAATTTTAATATTAAAATATTAATATTAATTCTATCGACTTTAAGAGTATTTAATACAATTTTCGATATAGTGTAAGATTATGTAATCTATCATCCAATTTCTAAAATTTAAAGTAACGCCGAAATATTAATCGCCCTTACATAAGACGGATTGGTAGTCAGACAAAATGGGTAAATTCTCGGTGTTCTGATTTTAAATTATAATCTATTTTTTATGTATAGTAATTAATAGTTTAATTAAATTGAAATGCATATTAATTTAGAAAGTTATGAAATTTTTCTAATAACATTCCAAGTTTGATTTAGTAATTTAATTATACGAATATTTGACCAATTTACCAATTTTAACAGAAATTTTCCTTTAATATTATTTTATTTTATATTTTAATTAATCAATTATAATAAATAAAAAATCACTCACCTTTAAAACACTTAAACACTCCTAAAATTACCTTTTAAAAAAATTATAAAATGGGTTGGTATTTAATAAAATATTTGTTTAAATTCAAGTATCAAACTCTAAATTAATAATATTTAAATTATTTAAAGTTTTTCTTTTACACAAATTACTAAATAAAAAATATATTTGAATCTTTCTTAATTTGTAATAAACTGGATCCAATTGGTTTTTTCTCATAACTATACTCATCAATTTCTTACAATTTTCACACAAATTTTATTTTGTAATAAAAAAAATGTCCTCAAAATTTTCTATATTTTCGAAAAAAAAATGTATTTTCTCACATAAAAAAAATGAAAATATTAAAAGTTTTTTATTTTTTTTTTTTTGGTTAAGCTTTCATATCCAAAACAAAACAACAACAACAAAAATAAAAATTATTTTATTCAATTATTATTTGAAATATTTCAAAAATCAAATTTTGTATTAAAAATATAATATTTCACTAAGATAATTTTCACACTATTCTTGAAATTTAGAGCAACGATTGCGATTTACTGAATACATTTAAAACTGAATTTAAACTGTCCAGTAAGTTCAGCTATTTATACCCTTACTCTGTTGACGCAATTACGAAAAGCTTACAATTTTTTAAAATCATCTCTTTATTAACAAAAACAATTTTTATTATTATGCTATCTATCTAAGCATAAATACAACAAAAAAAAAAATGTTAAGATAAAGTTTTTTTTTTGTTTGTATTTCATATATGAAAATTAAAATATATCATCAATAATTTTTTTTTTATTTAATTAAATATATTTTTTAGCTATCTAAAACTGGAAAATTTTCATTTATTTTTTGTTATTTTTCATGATTGTCATTGTTATTTTATTGGGGGGCTATTTGTTTAAGGAAATTTCTAGAATATATCAAAATATTATTATTAAAAATTATTTACAATATTTAATCAAATTTAAAAAATAATCAAAAATTTTAATAATTTTATTCTGAGGGAACTACAGAACCATAAGAAAATTTATATTACAAAATAGACCAATTTTTTTGTTGAATTATATTCAAATTATTAAATCAGCCAATAAGTTTCATAAAAATTGACTGGGTCTATCAAAAATATCTTAATATTTTATTTCTATATCCTTTAACATTTACTGGTGAAATTCGTTTCTCGAGAGAAAATTCTCTGGTTTTAAATGATATAATTTTTTACAGCTTTGGCTCCAAATCGCTGAGTTCTGCACTTTTTTTTTTATTTTACAAACATTTTTGAACTAAATTTTATCTGTATTTAAGGTGGATTCATCGTTGCGGATAAAAACCGACGAACTCAAATGCACGCACACTTTTTATACGCAAAATTTGAAATTCTCAATTTTTGAATTTTTTATTTTCGAAAATATTTCTCTCTCTGAAAAAGTTGATTTATATTGAACAGTGCGGCACATTTTTGAAAAAGTCAATCGACGAGACATCAAAAACACTAAAATCGAATGACAAAAATCATTTGAATAATAAAATTCATCGTAGTTTGCGAAATAAATAAAACTTTTTTGTCAAATAAATGTCAATCTATTCTATATAGTCATAAAATATTTTTGTGTGGCTGATTTCAACCGCAACGATGAACGTTCTAGAATGAAATCAGCTCGAATAAAATCAGTTCGACTGATTTTATCCGCAACAATGAATCCACCTTTAATATTTTTTTAAAGTGCTATTTTGTTTTCATAGTTTTAAGTTATTTATAATGAAGAAGTTAATTATGAACAAGTATATCGAAAAGTTCTGATTTTTATAAAACTTTATTCCACAAATAATTGCCGCGTTATTTATTTTCCATTTTTTTATTTAGTGTTTATTCGTCCACTTTAAATTAATATTTGATATTAATTTATTTTGTATTTGTTTTCTGTTTTTAATTATATTGTTATACAAATTCTGCACCGTCCAATATTTCGAGGCTAAAAATGTTATATTTTTAGGCAGAATTTTTCTTGAAACAAAAACGAGTTTTCTTTCAGTTCAATATTCGGAGAAACGAACGCAAAAAAAAATGTTGACCTGTGAAAAACGTTGACAACATTTTTTTCGATTAACGATTATTTACCATTAATTTCTGAGAAGATTCTTCCATTTCTTATTTCAAAAATAGATTAAATTATATTAAAATTTAAATAATTTCATATTCTCAAAAAATAATTTCATATTCTCAAAAATTTACAAGTTTTACAACGCCATCTGGATTTATGAAAATGCAATCATTTATTTAGAATTAATATTTTAATTTGGATTTAACTATAAACACCAGTAGCTTCATATTGAATATTTTTGAATTTATAATATTTACTAGCTCAATATAATAGTTTCTATATACTAAATCAATTCCTTATATTTATGATAATTTCGTAATAATGTACTAGAATAAATTATTAAAAAAAAAAACTTAAAAATCTTAAAATTTTTATTACAAAAATCAAAATTAAACCAATAAAAATCAAAATTAATCAAATTTTATCATATTTATGATAATAAAATTAATTTATCATTGATTTATTATTATTTTTAGATTAATTTTCTATTGTCCAATTAATCTTTGTAATAATATTTATATAAATAAATTATTATTTTGATTTAGTATAGTAATGTAGACATCAAAACATAAAATGTTATCGGATCGGAGCCGATTACCAGATAATTATAGATTTGTGATTGTGAGATAAGAACTATACTAATTTAATGATTAGGACGGACATTCACATTAATAAAAAAAATGGGGTCGAATTCGGGTACTTTTTTGAAATACTTATTACATATTAGTTTTCATTATATTCTGATAATGAAAACTGAAAACTAATATTGACAATCCAAGAATGGAAAATTAACATTACCTATAGAAAATCATTTCCTACACACCTTTGATGTTTTTTAGCTGATGTTGAAAGTGGTTTTGATTTGTTCATTTTAAATTTTCTCAGTAACTTCTTGAAATATGTTTCGTGATGAATTTTAATGGTAACATCAACACCTAGAGTGATTTCGCTCAATGTATTGTAGCTACTTTTGTAACTTGTAACGATAGTTTTCTGGGCTTTATTGCCTTTTAATATGTTCTGTAGCTTCAGTTAAATCCCATAGATCATTAGCTTTTAACAAAATTCTTATTTGAAATTTCCACTCAATCCACGATAAATCATTATTCATTTTTACAAGTAAATTAACACGTGGTATATTTATTAATTTTAATTAGTTTTATTTATTTAATTAAAACTTGTTTCTTTTTATTTATGTAAATATGTAGAAAATTATTTAGTATTTATGATTAATATTATTAAATTTTAAACAAACTAAATACCAGAAATTTTAAAATATTCAATTTTTACGTTGCTGGGACCAAAACCTGTTAAATTTTTCATTTCGTTAAAATTAATTATTAAATTATAAATATTATTTTTACATATAGCTACAAAATTTAATTTATATTCTTCAATCTGTTGATCTTTCCTCATCATTTGTTTTAATTGAAATTATTAATTATTTAATAATTATAAAGATTTAATTATTTTTTTTTTTATATTAATTAAATTTTTGTTCACTATCGCCAATAAATAAGTAAATATGGAAAAACAAATAATAAAAATTTACTATGTAATATTATAAATTTAAAATAATTAAAATTCAATATTTGATTACAAAATAAATCAAATAAAATCTAATTATTTACATATTGATTAAATTAATTTTTTTTGAACAGAACATAAAAATTATGATTAAATTACAAATTTGTTTTAATTTTTTGATATTTGCTAATTAATTGATTAATTTTTCATATTTATTTAAAGAAAACTATTTATCAGACACAGAAAATATTTACACTTTTAAAATATTATTTCAATATTAAAGTTTTCAACAAAAAATTAAGGGGACAACGGACAATTAGTAATCATAAAAATGATTGAAATAAAATAATTTTATGAAATATTTCAATTCATGACAAGCTTCAGTATACATAAAAGTGGCATATATTTTTATATGGGATCCGGACGATTCACCGTATAGTAATTCACCGTATGAGCAATTCATCGTATGAGCAATTCATCGTATGAGCATTTTACCGTATGAACAATTCACCGTATGAACAATGTAAAAAAAGTTGTTTATAAATATTAGTATAGATTAAAGATCCACTCTTTGTATTAACCAGAACCACGACGTGGACATGGTGGATCGACGGTTCCTTCTCTTGTTTTTTTTATATTCTTATATTTTGTTTTTATTTTTATATTTTTTTTTTTTTTTTGTATTTTTATATTTTTTACTATGTTTTTAAGAAAAATAAAATAATAAAACATAAAAGTTAATTCTTTATGTATTTAATAGAAAATTAAGAAAACTAGTAATCTTACAAAAAAAAAATTTTACTTAAAATTTTATATTTAAATTCTATGCGATCCATGGAATCATAGTTATTAACAATAATTGCTATATTTTCCCATAGGTCCAGATACTTTTTCTTCGTAGCACCAATTTCTACGCTTGCTCTTAATTGCTCAATAAGAATTTCAGTTTTCCCTTGCTCAATCAGCATCCTTTCTAAAAATTTCCATATTGAGGGATGATTTTCACGTACCAGTTCCGAAAATCCTCGATGCCACCATTCAATATAATTGTTGGTTTTAGGCAAATTCATATTTTTATATATATGTTCCACCAAGAAATTATAAATTTTCCTGGTATTTTGGCAGCTCTTATAGCCAATAAATTCTTTGCCAAAATATTTAATTAAAGGTTCTGCCAACTCTAGTATTTCTAAACATAACAACCGAAAGGAATCTTCAACCTCTTCCTCCTTACAATAGGCTAAGGCAGCAATCATTCACATTTATAATGAAAATTCTGAATCTAGATCATAATTAGTTTTTAAACCCAAGTTTTGAATTTTCCGATATATGCACTGTTTAAAATGGAAAAAGCACAGTGTAATTTCAATGCAAGAGAAAGCATCCTTATAAGCATTTATTGCTGTTCTTTCTAAGTCAGTTAATATACTCTTGGGATTGAGTTTTGGCTCCAAAACTTTAAGTTTTTCCAACACAAACTGACCAAAAATATATAAAAATACTGACCCATTAAATGGCAGCCAAAAAAAATTATAAAATATAAAAACGTCCTACCTAACACATCAAAACACAATATGTGATTAACGTTTTGATTAAGAGATGTATTGAGATTAAAAATTCTCAATACATAACCAATACGATGAATTGCTCATACGATGAATTGTTCATACGATGAATTGCTCATACGGTGAATTACTATACGGTGAATTGATATACGGTGAATTGCTATACGGTGAATTATCCGCAAATCATTTGATATATAATTGTCTTCTAATTTCTACTAAACAAAGAATTTAAAAATAGATTGTGAACTCAATAATTTTTGTAGTTTATTTTAATCAAAACTAAATAAATAAATATAAAAAAAAACTATAAAAAATATGTATATATATATAAAATATAAAATTAATGAAAAAATCTTTAGCACATTCTCTTCTACCTTCTCTGAATACTAAATGCTTTGAAACGGTAGGAATTAAAATTAAAACAAATAAAAATGATCTAATTATTATTGCTGCTTATTTTAGAGGAGGTAATTTAACTAAATTCACAGAAAATTATTTTAAACATGATTTAGGTATTTTTAGTAAAATAGTAGGTAATTTTATAATAATAGGTGATTTTAATTGTAGACATAGGAATTGGAACTGTATTAAGAATAATGTATGGGAACGATTATTAGATAATAAATTAATAACAAGTAATTTTAGTTTATTGCACACAGCTACTCCAACTTACTATCCTAATAGATGTAAAGGTAATCCCTCAACAATTGATTTATTATTAACCAATTATTCATCTTTTATTGTGACTCCTATAACCATAAATAAATTAAATTCTGATCATCTACCAATATTATTCAAGATCAAAAATTGGCCCATCATTATTCCTCCAACATAGTCACCTTTATATTTACAAGCTCAAGCAAATTGGTCTAAATTTTTAAAAAAAACTGTCCGAAAAAATCCAATTAAATGAGCTAAACATTCTCTTAGATAATCCAAATAGTGACCTCGAAAAAACAATTTTGTGAATAATTTTAACCAATCATTCATTTGTATGCTTGGGATAATATCGAATGATATTAACTCAACTGAGTTGCCAAACTTCTATTCCCTTTGAAAAACTAATATTTAATTACAAAATTTCCAAAATTCTAATATTCGTCTAGGTTAATGTAATCATAAATTATTTTTATTAAAAGTTTTAGAAAAATTTCCATAAATTTTACTAGTTTTTACTTAGATTTCTACAAAACAGAAAGAAAACACTTCAAATTAATAGATAAATATGAATGCACAATTTTGATAATGATAACGATAAGATATTTTATGAAATTTTATTCGGTAAATAATAATTTGAAAAATAAAAAAGTTCCGTTGAGTAATTTAAATTTTGATGTATATATGACTTATCACAGATAATTTAAGATTTCGAAGTAATATTGACATTGAAATTAAAATTTTAATATACTAAAGATAAATATTTCTGTTTATTTTTTGAAATACATATTACATAAAATAATGGAAAATTTCTTATCAATTTAGAAAGCTTTATACAAATATTTCTAAAAATACAAGAATAAACTACAAACATTTACACGTCTATATATAAAAATAGCAAGTATGAAAATATATTTCTAAAAATATGTAATAAAAGTTGTTGACACCAGCTAATTTAGATTTTTGTTGTTTTTCCTATATCTGTGAAAATATCAATGAAAACCTGCAAAAAATATCTAAAATCAAAAATTTTATTTACATTGAACTGAAAATGAACAAAGTCATCGAAATTTTAAAAATCCAACTACTCATCAGATGAAAATTTGCGATACAGATAGACATTATCACTTGAGCTGCTCAATAGTCCATTGAATACAGGGGAAACCTCATTTTATAAAAAGATTACGTCGGTTTTTAGGGGATTCAGAAATTAGAGTGCGTTGATAAGCGGTAGGAAAATTTGATTTAGATATTTAAATATTGAACGAGCTTGAAGCTAGTTTTATTTTCATTAAAATAAATACAAATTTTTGTATATTTAGATAAAAATATTTGTTTAAGTATTTTTATGCTTTTTATAGTAAAACTTACTTAAATTTCAAGTTACTTTCATTGAAAAGATAGAATTCAACTAACGAACACAATATTCTAGATTTTAAATGAAATTCACATAACTCTTGTGCAGCTATCAGTTAAATTCTATAATTCTACATTAAGATAAACTCCTACATATCTGCGTACTTTTACCGAAAATGTATTCCCAATAAAAGTTTGATCTTCAATTACCTCTATTTGTAAAATATAGATCCTTACAATTCAGAAGAAGTGTAGCTAAAAAAATATTTTACATCTTTACTTATGCATTCAATATTTTTAGTGTGCAATTTTTTATTATCTACTAAATTTATAGTATTTTATTTTTACTATTGAGATGGAATTTCAAGGCCCGAGATTAATTTTCATGTTAAATGTGAACCCATGTCGCTCTCCAATAATGTACCACTGCAATCGAATTAATCGCTACTTTTAAATGTTTCTTTTACTTATATTATATATAAATGATTTACTAATTATTTTTGTAAAAAAGTTAGAAAAAGTTATTGAATAATAAATAATCAATCTGAAAAATAAATGGAATATCGTGAAAATATTTATTTCTCAAATTTGAGCAAAAGTACTTCAACAAAAAGAATAAATTTATTTCAGATTGACTCACTCCACTCAATTATTTACTATTTTATATCAACTGCCTGAAAGTATGCTATTATTTATATTAATATAATAATTAATATGAAATATTAATTTATTCGTTATTTATTCAATTCTAATAAACATTTTGAGTGCAACATTTTAAATAATAAACTGAATTACCAAATCAATATAAAATTTAAGTCAATTTCCAAATTGCATATATAAGTCCAATTACATTAAAAATTTCATATAATTTCATGATTTCCAATTTAATTCCAAATATTAAATTTGTATATCAAATTAAAAATTATTAGTATTCGAACATAAATTGAAATATTTGAACATTTAATTATTTCAGATATTAATATATTTATTTTTATTTTTAAACTTTGTAAATTTTATACTATACAGGGTGATATATTTTTGCTATACTGTATTATTTATATATTTTTATCTTCACTTCAAACTTATGGTTATACCGGAAGAAAGTCGTTTTTTTTCTTAATATTTACTCTGAATTAATCAATCTGTGAAGTAGTCCATTTTTCCAAACTCTCAATTGGGATGATTAAGAAAAAATTATTATTTTTTAATTATATTTTAATTTTATATTTTTTACACAATCCTTACAGCAGGCAGAAAGCATTTTCTATACTTTCAACAAAACAATATTTATATTTTACGATTATCAAAAAGCGATTTCAAAAGTATTTAGTATATTATAATCCTTAATACGAAAATTGATGTAGTTCATTTTCATTTTATAGGTACGTAAATTAGTAAACTTATAGCATACAGGTCATCAAAACTCCAACACCCTATAATACTTTGAATGCCACTATAGAGGTCCATTTTAATGAAATACTGTCTTCCATATTAATTTAAATTATCAAATTCTTTGTTAAAAATCACTTTTTTAGTGTGAAGCGTATTATAAATAGAATTAATTAATATTATTTCAGAATACTTGTAATATTCGAAACTACAAAACCTTTCATCCCGTCCTATCTAGACTTTTATGATATATTAAACAACGCTAATTCAGAATAATCATTAAGATATGGATGTAAATAGCAAGAAAAGGAATCGTGAAAAGGATTATGATTAAAAATGTGCCTGATTTTATGGAATCTTTTTAGTAATTTTATGGATCTACATTTTTTTTTTTTGGAAGACTTTATTATGTTATTGTACAATTATCTAATTGAATACAATTAATTTTTTATATAAAATTTATAAAAAACATTAAAAACTAACTTAAAAAAATATTTACAATTAAATTTACAATAATTACAAGAAATAATATTATCATCCAAAAATATTATCATAAATTTTATACCAAAATCCCGTAGGACGAAATAATTTACAGTCATCTTTCGTAATGAACTTTTTATATTTTTCACGAAGTTTGGGATCCAAAGGACCCCAATTTTCTTGTGGCTTAAAGGCTCTGCGAATTCTCTATAAATTTAAAAAATAATTATAAAAATTTAATAATTACAAAAAAAAATGAAAAAAAAAAACCTTTAATATTGATCCTTCACTTTGTTTAGAAATGGCATATAAACCCCATAATGGCAGCTGAAGAATTCCAAAAGCCGATAAACACCAACCAAAAACTAAAATTCAAAATATTAATTATAAAATGTTACTAGTGATATTATTTAAAAACTTTACTGTAAGCACTATCAGGATAAATATAATCACGGTATTTCAATGGACTTAAGTCAATTAAACTATAAATTAAAATTGCAATCATTAGACCAGGTGTAATAAAACCCCAACATATCCTCCAATAAAGTCCAGTTGAACGGCCCATCATAAATTCAATATCTTTGCAGAGACGTTTTACACCTTAAAACGAATTATATTTTTAATACATTTTTCGATCAAATTTTTCCATATATATTACCATAAATCCATCCTACAGCTATTAATTCAGCTATAGCTAATACAAAAGCTACAAATGATGCCCCATAAAAATCTAATAAATTTAAAATATATTGTCCACCTGGTGTCAAATAAATATTTCCAATACCAAAACCAATAAAGGAAATAATTAAAGCGATAACCCAATGTTTTATATATGAGAAACGATCACGAATCACAGTCATTACACAGGATGCCATACCAACATTACTGCCAATCCCAAGAACAAATAGCATTATAAAGAAAAGCAATGAAAATAACTGAAATTAAATATTAAATTAAATAAATTATAAATAAGAAATTTGTTTTGATTGTTTTACCTGTGGTACAAATTTGAATTTAGCAATTGCATCTGGATATGATATAAAAGCTAAACCTGAACCACCTTTAACAACTAATTTCATATCGTCTGTACCACTTTCATAAGCCAAATTTCCTAAAATACCAAAAATAATTACACCAGCCAGAAGCGAAGTGATTGTATCCAGTGATGTAATTATAGTAACATCTCTAAGGAGCAAAAATTTTCAAAATTATATATAAAATAAACAAGTTAAATATAACTTACTTATAAAGATTATGAGAAAATCTATTGTAGGATGAATACATTATGATATTACCAAAACAAATAGCTAAAGAGAAAAAAACTTGAGTTACTGCAGCATACCAAACCTAAAGAAAAAGTTAATAATCATTCAAATTAATCTTCTTTCTGATACGCTTTCTCTGAATTTCATTTATACCTTTGGATTAAGCAATTGATCCCATTGAGGCTTAATAAAATACAAAACCCCATTAAAAGCTCCCGGTAATGTAAGAGCCCGAATTAAAAGTATCAACATTACGATATAGGGAAATATCGCCAGAACATAAGAAGCTTTGCCAGAACTCCTAATACCTAAAATTTAAATATTTTAAATTAATTTTATTTGAAAAAAAAAACTTATAGTTGAAACCAACAATAGATGTCGCTAATATCGTAAAAGAAAATATCGATTTCATTTAAAGAAAATTGTAAATATATTTAATATTCTTTTCTAAGAGGAAACGTTTCATCTTAGAAATATCTTTCTATGATGTAACATTTTAAACAGGGAACATTTTCTTTTATAGATCAGCGACATCTGTTTTTATGTTAAATATTTACCCTTAATTAAAATCATTGCAACAATTGTCCATGACAATGCTAAACAAAGAGTTAACTCCCAATTTGGATAACCAATTCCATCATGAATTGTGTCCTTTTCTTTTAGTATTTCATTTCTAAATTATTTAATATTCATTATTATTATTATTATATTTCTCATATAACAAACAAGACAAAAAACCGTACGTAAAATACAATTCAGCTGAACTAACTCCATGTCGAGTTGAATTACTTCCCGTTGATGTTTGATTTATTGTACTATCTAGTGATGAATTATAACACATTTCCGTCCATTTTGGACGACAATAACTCCATGGTAAAATTGAACTAAATGTTGCAAAAAAATATCTAATTGTTAATGCCATCAATGACGAATAGTAAGTAGTAACAATTGCTGTAGAAAGTACCTGACCATATCCAACACCTAAAAAAAAAATTATATTTTACTCTTAAGTGATAATTTTATTTATTATACAAACCTCTCATAATTGGTGAAAAATCAAAAACTTTAACGCTACCTCGACTTGAAAATTGTCCTAATATCATTTCCATATAATAAACTGGTTTTCCTACTAAAATTAATACTATTATATATGGTATAACAAATGCTCCACCACCATTCTCCAATGCAGTAAACGGAAAACGCCAAACATTTCCTAAGCCAACAGACAATGCAATACAAGATAATAAAAATTCAATATCTTTGCCCCATTTATCACGATCACCATCATTTTCTTTGCTAATTGAATCATCTTCTATAGACTCCGCTATGGAAGACTGTTTATCATCAGATATTTTGACCTAAAAAAACAATAACCTTTTGACATTTCTGAACTGTCAAATATAGTTGAATTTTATTTACTTGTATTGGAAAATTTTGTTTTTGATTTTCAACAATATAAATTCCATTCACTTTTGGGATTACAGTATCTTCTGGATTTGGTATGTATCCACGATTGATGATACCATTTTCATTATCCATAATTTTAGTATGTATTTGATTATAATTGGCATAAAATTGCATTCATGTTGTTACTTAAATCTGTAAAACAACATGAAGGTTAATAAACTTATATACTGAAATAAATGAAATTGTCTAAATAATATTGAATGTTATTAAAACTATTATGATATTTTTTTAAATAATTATGTAATTAGTTGGATGCCTATTTTAATTAATAGACCTTGTCTATATCTTTTAGAGGTTAACGGAAAATTGTTTTTCTAAAATTAGGTAATCATTAATTTTTTGTCAAAATATTGAAAACCTCTTCCTGTTAATTTAATTGAAAACACATTCCTGAATTAATATTATTTATATTTACCTGTTATTTTCAATCACATCATTTTTAATTATTAAAAATATAAATTGAAGAGGGGGTCTAGCAGCTCTAGATCTAGAACAATAACCGGTGATTTAATTAAAGAACAAATATGGAACTAAATATTATTGAAATTAAATTATTATATTATGAATGTTATTTTTAATTATATTAAAAAAGTTTAGGTTTAATTCCTTGTTAATGATTCCGTAAACAAGGTCGACCACTTATTTTTAGTCCATAGTATTTTAACTCAAGTTATGTAAAATAATGTAATATTTGACAAAAACAATAAACAACAATTTTTTTTTTTTTTGATTTTACAAGGTTTGATGAACATCAGTTGAAAATAATCTTTTATCTATTCAATTTAAGTCTAAACTTTGCTTAGTGTGTTCACTGTCATTATCCGGAAGAACTGTTTGTTTAAGGATAGCTAGATAAGATAATCAGATAAGGAAAATTACAAAAGATTCATGCACTTTTGGTTTAACCATTTTTAGTTGTAAGTCTATACTCAAGATGCATGATAGCTGATATTAATATAATTACAAGCATTTTACTTACTATAAATTTTTAATTCGTTAATTTTATTTGGTTAAAATGCATTACATGATAATATTTATATAATTCAAACTTTATTTTGTTCAAGTTTTTATGTTGAAATTAGGTCTATACTAAAATTAACCCAAAATCTGTTAAATTATCTTATTTAACTGAAAGTTCCATTAAATTTTAAATTTCGGACTTGGTAACATGATCAACCGCATATTTTAATAGCTCTAGCATGCTATACTCGTATAATATTATATAATTTACAATTATTTAATTGTATATAAATTGCTTACTTCTATAGTAGATAGTTTACTTATATATACAAATACAATGTAGTTTTAAAAAGCTTTAACAACTAATAATTCAACATTTCCAAGACAATACTTCTTATAGGCAAACAGCATTTTTGAAATACATGCAGTAATTACAAAAATTATAGAATTACACCTGAATATCAGTGTAGAATCTTATTCGTTTACTTTAATAAGATTGGCATTGGCGTTCTAACTTTAATTGAATTAATTATTTAAATTTTATTTTACATTTGGACTATTTCTTTGGTTTATCAATTATTGGTCATTGGTCTGATTTTTTGAATACATAAAGACATGCAATACATTATCGCCTGAAGAACGTTATGAACCTTAAGGGTGAGAACTAACACCCGAAATCCATTCGGGCGTTATTCTCACCCATTTAATTGATAATGGCGACGCAAATTGAGAATTAACGCCTACATTTTATTCGTTTGATAATACCCACTTAAATGGACCCTTTTACAAAAAAAAATAGCAACTTTTACAAATTTACTAAGGTCTTTTTGGGAAGAGGATTTCAAAAATTCAATTGATTTCATTGCTGCTGTAGAAGGACAGTCATTATACGCAGGACCAAAACAATATTAATAATGATTTTGAAAACTCGGATGGTTATGTTGTTGATTATTCGTATTCGTGTAAAGGGAATAAACGCCCGAATATCGTTATGACCCTTAGGTTAGGAATTAACGCTCGAATGGATTTCGGGTGTTATTGCACTGCTAACACATAAATTTCACAATTACTATACTTAATAATGACATTTCAAAAATTTAAGGGTGTCAATCGCTACATTGCTCCCCTTGGGCTATACCAATGGTTATTTAAATTTGAATTCAATTTTTTATTCGATTAAAAAAAAATATGCAATTTGTCTTTAAGTATGTGCTGCTATACATAAAATTTTCAGATCAATAAACTTTTTTAATGGTATAGTACGTTTTTTTTTTTTTCTTGATATTGATCGAAGGTTTTTGATTACCAGAAAATTCAGTATTGATGTACAGCCGTGAACAAATTTGACAGTGCAATAAAAATATTTATTAAATATTTACAAAAAATTTTATTACATTCTTTAATTTGCAATATGAAATTTACGAAAATAGGTGAATTAAAAATTTTTTGGAAATTTTTTAATTTTGATTGCAAATTGATTTCGACAATTAAAATAAAGAATATAAAATTTTTTATCTTTATTTTATTGATTGTTAATTTGGAAACTCCCAAATTTTTTTATTACTCACGGTGAAAATATTTTAATATTATTAATAAATGTTGGTGGATTGGATTTATTGTTATGCTAATTTAAAAAAAAAATTATAGTTTTCACTGAAATGTAAACAAAATCTATAATACAAAATAATAAAAAAAAAAGAAATCCATTGATTCTGGCGCGAAGATACGTTTTGATTATTGATTCTCATAATTTTGTATTATTTTTATATTATTTATATGTCAATTTAATAAAATATTAAAAGGCCAACAATGAAGAAACTATCAATAAAAATTAATTTCAACGTAATATTCTTTTAAATTATATTTATAGAAATAGTAGACAAGCTTTTCCAGATTAAATTAAGTATGAATTTTGCAAAAATAAAATATTTGCAGAATTAAACGATTTTTTTTGAAGTAATATTTGTAAAAGTTTCAAAATAATTTGAAAATTCGGTGGAAATAATGAACATTATGTATTATTTCAAAAAAAAATGTATATAGGTACTTTTTTAGATTCAGCAACAATTTTGAGTTTGGTTTTAAAACAAAAAGTGCCATCATATTTGGGTCCATATAGTTTCAGAATAGGTAAATGGAGAAATTCGGTTTATATATGTCATTAGATTGGTAATGTCCTTTATTTCGGATTTGTAAGTTGTTTGGTAACTGTAAGTACCCAATATTAAAATTTGTAAAAATAGTTCAGTACTCAATGAATAATTTATGTTCTATAAGTAAAATAATTCTTTATCTTTTACATAAAAAGTTGCACGCTTTTATTATATTCCAATTAAAAACCACCAATCAATCTACCTATCGCAGTTAAATAATATTTATAACTCGGTTTAAAGGATAATTAATTACCAATCTAATGACATATACACCGTACTTCTCCATTGATTCATTCTGAAGTTATAGAAGACCCAAATAAATAATATTAATTTTCTTTATGAACGACCCGAAAATTGACTGTAATTTGAAATGGTGATGGCTGAATCCGGGAAAGTTAACATCCATTTTTCTATTTCGAAAAGAAATAACCTGGTCAATTATTAATCGAGTATTCCATTTTTTAAATCAATCAGAAGTCTGATTGTAAACCGTAACTTCTAAGTAAACCGTAACGAAAACAATTTATGATTGATTTAGTTGTAGAGTTGTAGTCTTATTTTGATGCCAGCCACATATGATTTAGTTAGATAATGGAAATTTTACTATATTTCTTCGTTAATTAAAAATTTATAAGATAGCTTCAAAACAAAATTTACATAAATTTTCAAATTGATCAACATCTGTGTTGCATTTTGTTGCTCTGATACAGTCACGTATCAGCTAACAGCTAAAAAAATTATGTTAAAACAAAAATGCTGGAAAATTATGTAACTGCCACCTGCGAAAAATGTATTACAGAATTCTGATAAATAATATAAAAACAAAAGAAGAAGTTTTATGATTATTTATATAGTATTTATTATTAATATTACTTTTGTAAAATTACAAATTAATATTTTTAAAATTTCAATTTAAATTTGATATAAATATGACTTGAAAATTTTAATAAAATATTTCGAAATTTTCGAGTTTTATTTTGATTTTTATTAGTATTATATATTAATATAATAAAAATATTGAATTGATAACTCAAAATAAAAAATATTTAAAAAATATTGATTAGAATTCGAGCCGTTTGCACGTAGTACGAATCATAAGGATTTAAGTTTAAATTAAGTTGATTGCGAATTCAGATAATCAGATTGGCAATTTAAATCGAATTTTTTCTTTGATTGCATATATATTTTCAAAATTTATGTTAAATCACAGTAAAATGGTAAAGCTATAGATTAAATTTATTGTTTACGTTTACACTTACTAAAATATTATTTATTGATTATTTGTCTACAAAGACGTATCTAATTGAGATTAGATATTGTCGTCAGCTCACTTTTATATATCTTTCAAATATATTTCAGATTATAATATTTATTATAAAAATTCAAGGCTTTTAAAGTACCAAGATTTCGGGGTCCATAAATTATAAAGTACCAAATATTCTGAAAAGATATCAACTGCAGAGTTTTAATTGTTTTAAAAGACATACAAAGTGAAACATAAATTCAATTTATGGTACTATAATTGAAATTGAAACTATTGACATAATATTAAATGAATTAAATCTATATTATGCTTAGTTAATGTTTAGATACTTAGTTAAAGGTAAATAAATGTTTTATTTTCAAAAGTCATAGTCTCGTCATCCTTTGCATAACAATAAACATTTTATTTAACCAAATAATTTTAAATTATTTAAAGTCACTCTTCTCAAAACAATTTAGTTCATGTTTTACAATGTAGACAATAATTAATCTCAAATGCATAATATAAATATTTAAATTAATTTCAGTTTTTCACAATATGTTAATCCTTAAATAACACAAATAAAATGAAGAAAAATAAATAAATTTAAATAATAATCATAAAAATTATCTCATTACTGGAATTTTATTTACCTTATTATTTTTATTTGAAATTAAAATTATAACAGACAACATTTTATGAAATTAAATAGAATTTAATTTATAATAAATATTATTAATTAATTTAGTTAATTTATCAAAAATTATATTTAATTAAGATTCGTAGATCACTTAAAAAATAAAAGAAAATTCATGCTTACTTGCGCTTACACACTTTTCACAGTCAATTTATACAATGTTTTGTACTCACAAAGTTTTTGAAAAATGTTATAAATATTTTAAATAAAACTGATCTGTTAGATTGAACAGTTTGATCACAACTAAAACAAAAATAATTAAATTGAAATCGCAACCGAACTGAAACATATTTATTGACTAACTACTAAATATTAACCTTTTATAATAAAAAAAATATTGACTCTTTAGGTATGGTTTTCAGGTATGGGATATACGATATACATAATTACTGTCTCCACACCACCTTTAACACTGATAATTATGCTCATTTTTTTATGTATATTCTTTTGTTAACAAAATTAATGTATAAAAATTTCTAAAATATGCGCTCACATTTTATTATTAGGTTACCATGTGTTTTTTTTTTTTTTTTTTTGCGGTGTAAAAGTTAATTTTAGTACGTTTATAACATTAATTTTCATGCTTAATAAATTTTATTTTGTCTGTCAACACTGTCACTTTCAACAGTAAAGTTAAAAAGAAAATTCATGAGTAATTATGGAATATCGATAAAATGTTGTAATGGAATGTTCTTTAAAATTTATCACATAGTTAGTTAGTAAGTAAGAGGGGGAGATAATATACCCAACACTAGGCAACTAATTGGCCCATAGGTATCCCCTTGAATAGCAACAATCTTTTCCCTCTACTGATCTTCAAGCCACCCCACATTCTTAACAAATTTTAGCAGATCGAACCGGTAGTTACCTAAAATACGATACCTACTCCTGCTTAATGCAGAATAGTCACACAGCATGTGACTGATATCTTCCGCTACAGTCAAGTCTTGACACCCTCTACTCTACATGAATCCACCATAGTGAGTCTCACTCCCAATCTCTTCCCTAAGAGACAGTGCCCTGTTATTGTGCCCACCGATAGGTTGATCCTATTCTGCGATAAAAGCATATTTGTTCTACTATGATTCCTCTCCGGCCAAAGTCCTTTGGTCACTTGACTGGTGTTACTATTTTCCACTTGTGAATTCAGCATTAAACTTATTTTAAAGCTTATCTAAATTAATTATATTATAGATAGATATAGTAGCGTTCTTTTAACAAACTCTTATAACTCTTATAAGTTTTATTGAAATTTATTTTACAATTACTAGGTGAATAATATTTGTGTTTTATTAACTTAAATATTATCTTTATTACTATTTTATTATGACTGGAATTAATTGCATTTATGCGGTTTGTCTTTTGTTATATCATTTGATTTGCAGGTTATTTCATCAAATTTTTGTCTTTTCTCAGGGTAAGTACAATGAAGAATTTTGCTTCAAATTATAACCTAGTAATGATGCTTTATGGAATTTTATTTCGATATTTTTTGTTTTCTATACCCTTTTCTATTCCAAATACATAAAAAAGTCCGGTGCACACAGAACAAAAATAGTGATTAGAATTATTTGGAAGATAAAGCAAGGACGGAACTATATATTAATTTGATATCCATGCTAAACTTTATAAGCCTCTTTAGATTAAATCTGATTTTTAATCCCACTCATTTGTGAGAGGGAGTTGTTGAAATTTTTAAAACTTGAAATAATTTTAGATAGCATAGCTTGGGGTTTTTCAAAATCATAACAAGAATTATAACCCACTCCCTTTTGTAAAACTAATTCAAATTGAAAAAATGAAAATCAAAATCCTGAAAAATTCTGAATTTTCAAAATTAATACCATTGATTCTGATAAATTCTATTAATTCTCATAAGATCTCTTTATATACTATTAATTCTGATCAGATTTGCTACCATTAATTTTGATCAGTTATACTTCCTTTTATAAGGGGTCTACTTCCCTTTTACTATACTTTACCTTTACTGAATCTCTAATCTAGTACGTTTGCAGTTAACCCTACAACAATTGACCATTACTGAAACTCTAGATACAAGAATGTAAGATTATATAATTGTTGTATTCGTATTTTTTAGTTTTAAGTCGCATATCACTTACTATTTATAAAGGAAAGTATTTTTAAAACATGTTTTTTATTTATTTTTTAAAATTAGTTTCGTTATGGGCTCTGCAACCTTTACGCTCTCAGAATTAAAGTTACATTTTTTTATGAGCTACCGCAATTAGGTAATGTATTGACGTATACCAATTTTTATTTTAACATAATAAAAATAGTTTGGTTAATTTGATTTAAATTTTATGAATTAAATGATTATATCTTTTATAATTTATTTAAAATTATATTTTAATAATTTTTAGGAAAATTGAAAATAATTATATTAGTGTTGAGTTTGTTATTTGTTATAGCCAAAATCTGTAAAACTAATTAATACAGATAAAGATATGTTACCTAATTTATACGCATTTTTTGTAAATATTATTATTGTCGAAAAATTCAAAATTACAGGAAAATAAAAATGATTATTTCGAAAAAAAATTATTAATAATTCGTCTCGTCTTGGATTAATCGTAAAACGTAACTGATTTAAAATATTATTTGATAATTAAATATTTTCGATAATTTAAAAATCTCTTTTTAATGTTAAATATTTATTATCAATAATAAATCAATATTTCATTTTCTACGTATAAAATTTAGATTTAAAATATGTTAAATCGATAATAAATATATGTAATTGTTTTTACGATTATGATATTTTTTTCGAATATATTTCAATTACGTAAAGCAATAAAGCTTTTCAAAACAATATTTGTCGGTTAAAGTTCAAATACTTAAGCTAGAAACTTGACGGTTAATAAAAGAGCTTTTTCGTTTGTTACGAAAATTTTTGTACAGCGTGCTATGCTGTGTATTATTTGTTTGTGGTAAAAGAATACTTTGTTAAAATTCAAAAAATAAAAATAAACGTATCAGCAAATATATAAACAAGGAGGTCCAAGGAACTATGTATTTAATAATTTAATATAATAATTTGTAATTAAATCTTGCATCGACAAATATTGTAGCAACGTATGTGGAATAAGTAGATTAATTGCAAAAGGAATATATTTATTTCTACCAGCAAAAAAAAATTAATTAATCTAATTAATAACATATAAAAAAAATTTTTTTTAATTTGAAGACAAAATTCTTAAAAAATACTGAAAAAATAACTTAATCTACATTTAAAAAATAATAATAATTGTAATAATTAGAAATTATTAATTGAAAATTTTCCCATTTTTTAGTGTCTTTTTGGCAATTGTGAATAACGTGGTGGTGTTTTCCATATTACACTTGAATTTCGTTTTAAATATTTAGAATCAATACTTGGGAAAATATCTCTTAAATCTGGTGTTAATGGTTGTACCGAAAAGAAACAATCAATAATTTTTGTTGGTACAATTCTTTGCCTATCAAATAATATTTCACGAACGGAAGCTATCAAGAAAAATAAGAATAAATTATAAAATGTGTAAAAATTTAAATTGATAAAACTTACGTTTACTCCATTGTGGAACTGGTGGCCGATTAGCTTTATCGGTACCTTCATCGTCAGTAGAATCATCACTATTTAACATATCGAAATCATATTTTGGTCCATTATTAATTAGTTTTTTCAGTTGTAATTGTTTTTTATTTTGTTCATATTTAATTTGTAATTTCTCTTTCGCTTTTTGTATTTTTAAATTTTCCAATACTTCACGTTCACGCCGTGCAACTTCGGCAGCTTCACGTTCTAATTGTTTTTGTCTTTCTAATTTTCTTTGTTGTTCACGTTTCTCTTCTTGTAATTTTAATTGACGATTTATTTCATCTAATTGACGTCTTTGTTCAGCTTCAGCTGCTTTACGTCGAGCTTTTTCTTCGCGTTCTTCAATTAATTTTTTATAATTGTCAGCACGTTCTTTTTCTATACGTTCGCGAGCCTGTTGAGCCTGTAGCTGTTTTAATTCTCGTTTCTTTTTACGTTCTTCAGTAACTTCTTGTAATGGCAAACCATAACGTCGTAAATCTTCAACACTATTTTCTCGTGATTGTGATGGTGTCCGACTACGACTGTTTGATGATGAAACCGCTGATTGTAATGTTTTTTGTATACCAATTATTTTTGATGCTGTATTTGGGAATTTCTTAACAACTCCTGGTGTAATATAAGATGATTGTGATGGCGTTAGCAGACGCCCAATTTGACGACCAATTAATGGGGTAATTAATTTTTCTTTTATAGGTTTTGGCTGGAAATATTAAAAACGTAAAGCAAATTAATAATCGCTTATTAGAAAATAAAAAATTTTAAATTAAATTACTTTAATTATTTCCACATTTTCTACATTTTTTTCCTGAGCTGGTTCAGAATTTTCTTTAGCTTGTTTAGCCCTTGTTTTGGTACGTGTTTGGCGTTGCGGTATTGGTGAATTATTATTAAATGCTTGTTTCTCGAATGCTTCAATTTTTTTCTTAAGTGGACTCTGTACACATGGACTACGATTTAAATAACTAATATAATTTTAAAATAATAATAATAATAAATAACACGAAACTTACTTAAATAATTCTTTTCTATTCAACTGTGATTTTGGTTTTGGTTTATATTTAATAATTGGAATATCCATGTCTGAATCATCTTCAGTCATTATACTAGCACGATTGACTGCATCGCGTGTTGCTTTTAATTCATTTTTTCCATTATTCTTTACATCCACTGTCTGTGCTACATTAAATGTCATGTCACCATTAATAATTTGTCCATTTGAATATTTTGGTTCATTAATAACCATCGTAGCATTATTAATATTTTGATTTTCCCCAGTTACAATAAATGTTGACTGTGCTGCTATTAAATTTGATTGTGTTACAAACGTTTCATTTTCCATTGCTGCAGCTATCTTATATCCAACATCTTTAGCTGAAACAAATGTTGCATCATCAAATTCCGGTGATTTATTATTTTGTAAAACTTTTAATGATTCATGAATTTGTGGCGTCATTGTATTTGCTAATTCATTAATGTTATTCTTAATTGAACTAGTTGATTTTTTTGCAATTGAGTTTTGTTGAGTTAATGTTGAAGTTGAATCTAATTGTGAAGATGGTTGAATATTATCATTTGTTGGGATAGCATCTTCATAAACTGAATCTAAACTAATATTTTTTTCAGATATTGGAACAATTGCAGAAGTAACAGTAGATGTACTACCAGCATTATCAGTACCACTTATAAGGTGTTTCGAATTTGAATTTTGTTCAATATTTTCTAATGAAATTCGTTCTTTTTTCATCGGTTTTGGCATTGCTTTTTTGCCTTTTTTACCAGTTGCTTTATTTTTTTTAGATTTACTGGATTGTGATATGTCGATTGATTGTGATATGTCAGTTTGTTGTGATATCTGAGTATGCAATTCTAATGAAAGTTTTTCAATTTTAAGTATTGGATCCTGAGAAAAAATATAAAAAATAAAAAAATATAAATGTATATATTATGTATAAGTATTTCCGGTTAATTCTTAGAGAAATTTATTCTCTTTCAAGTTATAAGTAGTCCATTCTTGTGGAAATATTCTATACAATAATATTATTTATTTTCATAAAAATAGTAGTTTCTTTAAATTTTACTTTAATTGTTTATTTACTTTGATTTTTTTTGAATAAATCAATAATTCATCTAAATAAATTAATAATTTATTTTACCTTTAATAAACTATCAATCTGACCATTTATTTTATCCGTTTCATTTACCAGGCTTAAATTATCAAATTTGGTTTTGGTTTCGTCTTCCACAGAAGATTTAGATTGTTTCTTATTACGTATATTTTCTAAGAAAAACAAACAAAAAATTAGTAAATTGACTAAGTATTTATGTATATATAATTTAAATAAATTACTTTTTAATGGTATAGTTTGTTGTGGTGGTAACATTTCATTTTCATTTTCTGAATCTTGTATTTCAATAATCACTGATTTTGAATTTCTTTGAATCATTACTACCGATTCATCTGTATTTCTTTTTTCATTATCATTAGTTTTATCCAATTTCGTGTTTGGATTTTCATCAATTTCCATTGGTTCTTCTGATTTTTTTTTTGATACTGATTCTTTAGAATTTTGTCTTTTTTTATCAGCATTTGCAATTGTTTTATTTTTATTTTTATCTGTTGTATTAAGTTCCACTTTAATATTTTTTTTATAAATATTTTCATTAATATTTGATGGTCGTCTGCATTTTTTATTTAATGCTGGTTCTTTCTAAAAGAAAAATGTAATTAGCATATATTTTTAATGATAATGAAAATTAAGTTTACAAAATCCAAATTTAATTTTGCTGCTCTATTTGGTCGTGTTGATGTATTGATAATATGTGTTCTATCTTCTTCTATTCTTGATTCATGTTTTATGGAAATACCAATTTCTCTTTCTGTAATATTCATTAAAAAAATAATTAGTAATAAAATATCAAATTGGTATTTACCTTCAGTATCAGCAACAGTTGATAAACGTTTTGTACGTTTTTTAGTTTGCTGTGGAGTTTTATCAGCATTATTTGATAGCACATCTGATGTTTGGCCAAAGAGAATTTTTTCAAGTCTTTCATCAGCTGCCTAAAATATAATTTTTTATCAAATATTTTTATCTTATTGGAAGACTCATACAATCGACGAGCCGAATCATACAATCGTATGATTTTATGATACAACAGCAATTAAATTTAGAATACTATCTATATATTTAAAAATGGCTCTAAATCTCTTAATCCGTGAACTTTTATTTAAAAATATTACTTAGGTATTAGTGCCAATGTTTAAAAATAAGGGGTTTTACGATTGTGCATTTAAATTGCAAAACATACCATAACTATTAAAAATAAATCTTGAAATCTATATAGCTTATACCAATTACCTTGCCTGCCTCTTTTTTATTTGTAATAAGAGTTACTCCAAACAGAGAAAATTATGTACTATTTTTTTACATACATACAGTTAACCTACAGTTGTTATTACTAAATAATAATAACCTACATTTAACACACAATTGCCCTATTAATTTTCGTTTTAAATTTTATAAAATAAATGTATCAAATTTATTTCGACTTCAGAATTTGACAGATTCCATTAATTTGTTTTCCGCCAAAATATTTTAAAATTAAAACAATATTTTCTATGTTACCTTCTAAATATAAAATAAAATCTAATTACATAAATAAAAATTTTATATTTACTTGAACATCATTTTTCAATTCTATAAAGAGAGCATCTTGCCGCTGAAGCATTTTCTTAAAAAAATCATTCAAATTTTCCTTTTCCATTATATTAACTCGAAATAATGACAACAATTCAGAGATAAAAAATGATTATATTTTTTTATTTTATATTTTGTTTCAACTAGGTTTTTTTTTGTTTAAATAAATATTTATGGAAATTATTTACGACGAAGTAAAGCTTGGGAAAACTGATTATAATTTAGTTACGATTTCTGATCGTGATCGCAAACAAAAAATTAAACAATAAACAAGGAACAAAAACAGCTATTTTTCGACTTTTTAAATTCACCAGCTAATTTCAGAACTACCAACACTTAAGATTAAATTCACCACGACACAAGCCAGCCATCTTAATCTTAGTGATGGCAGTGTAGAAAAATTAGAGGATATAATTGAAGTATAGTATAATGCTTCAGACAGTCTCGTCGCCCGTGCAGTTGCCGTTTTCGGTTTGGAATGTGAAAAGACGCTGGTGACGACTTTGTGTAGACAGACTCGCCGCATTAAATCATTAAACTTAGAACCAGAAAGACGCGGCAAAGCGTTGATAAAAGCATATTGGTTGATGTTAAAAAACGATTTCTATTAAATATTGTGAATTAAATATATCAAATATTGTGTTAAAAATAATTTACAATAAAATATGCCTTCAGATTGTTATTATATTTTTAACTTTAATTACATCTTATTTAGTTAAAATTACATTTTCTCTCAAAAATGGAAATAACTTTTTTATAATAATACAATATACATATAAATAACATATAAATATCCACCACATTTTTTGTTGTACAAAATTTCATTTTTTTAAATTATTTCTATTAATTCTACAACAAATCCCATTTTTAAAAAATGATTTTTCATAAATAAAAAAATCAACCAAACAATATTTTTATGTCATACAACAATTTTCATATCAATTAGACATTTGGAAACGGCAACGACTTCAAAAGTTGAAATCGATTGAACTTTCTTACGGCACGAGCGTCCCTGGCGTCTTGACGGTGGCGAGTTAGTCTGCTTTCATATATTTCTATATATTTTAACTTTTTTTGACATTCCAAACCTTCAACGGCAAGACTTCTTCAACGGCGAGACTATCTCTGGGGTAAGTATCTAGAACGGGCGTTGGGACGAGAGAATATGTAAGGTAATCTTCCGCTTAACGCTTAAGCTTAATATATGTTCAATGTGTAATACTAAAAAAATAAAATGATATTATATTCGCGGGTTTACTCATAAAATGGGCAAAACTTTGGCCAACTTCAAGTACTTCGCACAGGTAAATAGAAAAAAATAATTAAGTATAAAAAGAACCCATCCGCTGGAGCTAGATTATTATATTTCTAATAAATTAAAAAATTTGATATTTTATGTGTTCAAAGAAATTTGCGACGAGATTGATTTTCTTTTTGTGTTTGTTTTTGTGTGGTTTGACAGTTGAAGAAGAAGAAAATATTTCCGATAAGACACATTCCATAATTTTATTCAGTTAATTTATAATTTAATATTAAATACTTTTCTGAACAAACAAATTCAGTTTTTTTTAACCATACCACTTGTTGACAATTGAAACTTCAAAATTACCAAAAGTATATTTATTATTGGGAAATGGAGGGGTATCTTGCTAAAAATCGAGATTTTTTAAATTGATCTAGATCAAAAAATAGATTGATTTTTTTGGTCAAAGAAATTTAACATAAATTTATATATCAATTAAATAAAATACTGGCAGCACTGTTGAAATTGACAGTTTTTTAAAGTCAGAAATAACAAAAAAAAACTTTTAGCACATAGTAAATATTTTTTGTGAATATCGTAAACGTAATTAATTTTACAGTTATTTATAAAAGAAATTAATATATTAAAAATTAAAAGAAAGAAAATTATTTTCTAAACACAAAAAATATGTTTAAATTTCATAGTTAAAAGATTAAATCTAATTAAAAATGTGAGTGATTTTCTTAACTTGACAAAAAAACCTAATTTCATATTTCTATGCTTCTGGTGATTCTGCTGGCTGAAAAGATGAAACATCTGTGCATAAAAAAAATAGATTTTTTTTGCACCTGCTGCTGCATCTTCCATCATCTGCAAATCATTTTATTTATTCCTTTTTGTTCATAATTTTTTACATAAAATCGTAAAAGGAAATGTCGAAACTCAGAAAATTGAAAAAATTCAAGGCCTAAATATAATTCATCAATATTGTTCAAGTGATTTGTTTTTGTTTAATAATTGTTTAATAATGATTAATTGTATAGTTATTAAAACTAAATATAATATTAAATATATTTCATTTGTTAGTCGGAAAATGTAAAAGTAAAAAATATAAAAAGTTAAGGCGGCATTTTACCATTAAATTAAATTTATTTGTTAGATAAGCTGTCTTGAATTTTAGAGAAAGTATAATTGTTTATTTTGTATTTTTATATTAACAATAAAATACCAATAACTATATGAAATATTTCACATAATGTGGGGAAAATTTTATGATTTTTTCAATTAATTAAAAATTATATACTATACATTATTACATATTTGTACTCATTTGAATTTTAAAAATTAATATGAGTTTAGTAGATGTGATTCTGAAATTTAAAGTTTTCTTTTAGTAGAATTGCATACGAAATATTTATAATTTAAAATTAGATAATATAAAAAAATAAACGATTGTTTTTCATCTATAATACTATAATTTTATTTTATTTATTCAAGTCGTAACATCAGAAAGATTAAATTAGTTTTTATTATTCTTATTATCATTATTCTCGTATTCGTATATATATCAATAATATTAGAAAATCTTGTTATTAATGATTTTTTCATTGGAATCTTATAAATAATTTGTATATGTTAAAAAAATATATTTTTTCTTATAATAAATAATAAATTGGTAGTAAAAATGGAAAAACCAACTAGAATATTACGATTCAAATTTATTAATTAACAATAGGATTATTCGAGTGATTATTATTATTGAAATAAATTTTATTTTGTTTATTATGACAATTGCAATTAACAATTTAAATTTATTGTCAGCTTAAAAGACTTGCTATTTTTTAAACCAAGTTCGAGGAGGAGTAAATTTAATAATTATAATTATCTACTTAGTCAATTATATAGTTATCGGTTACAATAAATTTCTTTACAGGAGATTTGTTTTATTTTCGCCAGTCGGACATTCTAATAACAAGTTTCAACATTTATAGAAATCTGTATCACAATCTTCTACGAAATGCCGAAAGTTAAAAAATAAGTTTAATAGTCTTTTTTTTCTGTACTCACTCACTGATAAACTAAGATTTCGTTAACTTAATTTTTTAATCAGTTTATTAAAGTCGCAGAAAGCTTAATAGCTTAATTTATACTAAATAAACTGAAATTAATTGTAAAAATTACAAAATGTAATTGAAATTATCAATTTGTCTTGTTTGCACAATTATTTATTTCATATTTGCTGTCAAATGGAGTTTTATGCTTAGAAAATTGTGTGTTATTTTTTTTATAATTCATTCCAAATTCACATCTACTATAATTCATTTCAAATTTATCACAAAACATCACTTTATCAGTTTTAAAGAACAAAATTAACAAATTATCATATACATACTTAATTAAATTTGATTTGCTGTACTAATTTAAATAATCAAAAGATGGTTCCAGTTGATAATAATTAAAAAATGACAATTTTGAGCATTAAAAGTTTTAAAATTGTATTATATTTTTTATATTATATACTACAGAATTTCTAAAATATTAAAATGAAAAAAATTTAATTTAAAATAAAAAAAACTTGAATTAGAAGTAAAAATCCTATAATTATTCTATTAACAATCTCCCAAGAATTGTCAAAACATTTATAATTGTTAACACTAAATAAAACAAACAATTTTATTTTATTATACACTTAAAATATAAAGTGTGTTTTGTCATTTATATAATTTTATTATTATTATTTGTAATTTTACGAGTGGTTATGGAATAAATATAAAGTGTTGCGATATACATGGACATAAAATAAATTGAATTCATTCAAATGTGATTTTCTTGACGTTTTCAAAAGGTGGAGATTCTGAATCTTCGTACTAGAGGCATGTGTGCACCAACATCTAGAACCACTTGTATAATTTTGTTGATATGCGAAATAAGTTTGGATCGATAGCTTCAGTGGGTCTATGCTAAAATTTTCAATTAATGTTGAATTCCGTGTTTTTTCCACGTTTGGTTAAGTTATTAACTACGAGTTATCTTCTCTCCTTAGTTTAGCAACCTTTTTTCGAGTACATACAACTTATTATGTTACTGTAATCCATACACAGGCCCGCTGAAAAATTCGTAAATATATATTTTTTAGAAGTTTATTGTAATAGCTTACAATACAATATTTTCAATTCTATTAGTGATGTAATCCATTTAATAGCATGGCAAGTAAATAAATAAATCAATAATTGATTTACTTAAAATATGGACGCATTGCTGTTGCTTATAAAAACTTAATTGAATTTTTTATTAGAGTTTCTTCCATTATAATTAGTATTTAATATTAATAAAACAAAATATTCAAAACTTAATTGCATACTATATAAATTATCGGGGCGTCAGTAAACTTTTCAACTGTACGCGATCATTAAAGGTGTAGAAATATACTGCTTTAATTTAAAAAAAAATATATAAATTTAGTTGCACAATAATTCCGAGGGGATGAGTTTGTGCCCACAACTAATAATAATGCGATGATTACACTTTTGTAGAATTTTTTCTGTTCATTTTGTAAAACTTATGAAAAAATCCCCACATCAAAATATTTTTGCTGCCGTGATTAACTAATATCACAATAATTCAGTTAATTACAAGCACGTGAACAATTTGAATCGTTTTTTTTATGTTTTTTTTTTTTTTTGTAAACATAGTTTCTTCAGTTTAAAAAATTTAAAAATAAATAAGTATCAATATTGAATTTGAAATGAAAAAAAATTGAATTTGAAATGAAAAAACTTGAATTAGAAGTGAAAATCCTATATAACTATTTTTAAGATTTTAGAAATTTTGCAGTATATATATAATATAAAAAATATAATACAATTTTAAAACTTATGCTCAAAATTGCCATCTTTTGATTATTTAAATTAGTACAGGAAAGTAATTAAACTTAATATTTTAAATTATTTTCATAAACCTACCTCAATGTTCTATAAACATTCATAAATCGATTTTGGGAAATTTATTACAAATTTTTAATTTTAAAACGAAATACTTGAAAAATATTTTTTATATTAATTGAACTTTATTTTAATTTAAAAGCAAAAGTAGCTGTACTAAAATGTTTATTGCACAACAATTCTTCGCGCGTTTTATTACATTTCGTCGGAAGAGAAACATTTCAATGTACTATACATTTCGTCTAATAATTTATGAACTTTAACAACAGGTATATTCATTACAAAAATTCCATGGTTAAAGAAAATCAATTTTATTCCATTAATAACCACCATTTATAATGTAGCCACAGCCACGAAAGTAATAATTCAATGTTAAAAATATATTTATTCTGTGTAGTTATTAATGGTGTAATGAATTTTGATTTTGGCGAATTGAACGGTCACTGTAATCACATTTTCTTTTTAATTTTACAAGTTAATTAACGGGTAATATATTTAATATAATGTGAAAAACTGTTTTATTTCAAAGTCAAAGCCAAATTGTAAATAAACATTTTAATAAAAAAAATATAGAAATTTTTAATTTTCTGTTCACAGTTTGTGTTTCTATATAATATATGTAAGTATACATATTTCTAAAATTCTGGGGTTCTTCTATGAAATTCATCGACAGTGTTCGATTTATCGCAAAACATCTTCTTCGCTTTTGCCTATTATGAAACTGTAGTATAATTTTTATATTTGATGAAAATCTTTTAATATTTTAAGTTATTGATCTTCTCTCTTTATGTTGGTTTGGTTATTCTAGAATCTTTTTGATCTATATAGTACCTTTTGTAGCGCAATTATTCAAATCCAATAATATGAAAGGCAAAAATTATTTAATTTGTTTGTGGTAGTTCCAGTGGTATTAATGCATTGCCATATTGGTATTTTAAAATGCGATGGTCGAAATGCCAACCGTGTCTATCCTCTTATAGTAGATTCCCTTTATTTAAGTTTTCTTGTGATAGAAACATTACTATACAGAAAATGCGTTTTCCAAGTGCCCAGTAAATTTACAATTTTTGCTATTTGACCTTTTCATATCTAACACAATAATATATTTTTTTTATTATGTTTTAAAATTTGTTGAATTTTGAAATAAAGCTGTTGAAATTTTACACATCTTATGAATAAAAATATTTGAATTTTTATAAACCTTGAAATTTTTTTTTTTTTGGTATGAAAATATTTAGTTGTGTAAATATAATAATTTTCATATTATACATACATTATTACAAGTTTTGGAAGATTTAATTTGCAAAGAAATTTGAAAATTATTTTATTTTATTTTTTAAAATTACATTTGGACTATCTGAAATATAAAGTTGTTCCGTGCGTTGGCTAGTATAATAGGAACCATATTTTATTCTAGTTTCGAGAATTTTGTCATTTAGTTTTCAATAATACCCAAAGGGTCTACTTAGGAAAATTCTATGGTTGCTGAAATGCCCTTACTAATATCGTTGGTAGTTCTAGTTCACAGTTAAAATACTTATGATGATATTTTCAGATTTTAACAATTTAGTATAATTCTAAACAAATCGATCAGCCAAAACATAAAAATTCAATTTTATAATTCATTTCCAACAACCACTGTCTTAATATAAAAAAATACAATTTAAAAATATTTCATTATGTAACAATATTAAGTATATCGGCACTTTTTTGATTACATAAACGAAAACGAACTAATTCAATTATTGTTTTTATAAATATGGACGTTTATGACCCCAGACAATAATTTTTGTATTATGTTAATAGAAATCTTAATATAAAAAGTTTGATATAAACTCTAAGACATTATGTACTACACTTAATTAAATTTTTACATATTGTAATAAATGGTCAGAATTTAAAGCTTGCCAACACTTAATAATAAGCAACTCCGAACTAGATAATAATTAAACGAATTTTACGTATACTTAGAATAACTGGGAGTGTTGCATTGGACTTGACCATAAACAAATGAATTTGGCTGTTTTTTTTTCTGGGTGTTTTCGCAGCACAAAAACTCACAAATAATAAATTATAATAAAAATTGTAATTTTCGGACTTATAAAGCAATCAAAAATTCGATATAAATTTCATTATCTGCTTATCAGTAATTATGAAACTAAATTCTTCTTAAATTTATTATCAAACCAACTGCATCGGAACAAATAAAACTCCCCCAATTAATTACAATATATTTAGTTGGTTTATTAGTTTAATGTTTAAACCCTTATTAAATGTAAACCCTTTGAAAAACATTTTTTTTTTTACTTTTCGTGTGCCCTTGTAATTTTAGTGGTCATCTCAAAAGTATAAATTTATTTGCCCTTTTAGGTTAATTAATAATTTCAGTATCCAAATTTGAATATCTAATAAATATTTCTATATTTTTTTTTCCAGTAAAACGACAACAAAACAAAATATTCCATGATGACTGAACCGGATACAGAATGGTTAGAGGAATTACTGCGTGAAGTTCAGTTAGAACAATTTTTGCCGCGTATTCGTGATGAATTACAAGTAACACGTTTAGCCCATTTTGATTATGTCCATGCTGATGATTTAGAAAAATGTGGTCTTGGTAAACCGGCTATTCGTCGATTAATGGAATCGGTGCGTAAAAAGAAAGCTCATCAATGGCGTAAAAATATTTTATCAAAATTAATTGGTGGTGGTAAACAACCAAGTAAAAATAAAAATCAAACACAATCTACTACAAATAATAATGATTCCAATCAATATACATCACTGACATGTTTGATACATGAAAAAGATGTTATACTTGGTCCGAAATTAGGTGATGGTTCATTTGGTGTTGTCCGAAAAGGTGAATGGACAACACCAAATAATCATATTGTACCAGTTGCTGTAAAAGTTCTAAAAGCTGATAATTTAACACAACCTGGTATAATAGAAGATTTTTTCCGGGAAGTACAAGCAATGCACGCTTTAACGCATCCAAATTTGGTCAGATTACATGGTGTTGTGTTGTCACAGCCAATGATGATGATTACTGAATTAGCAGAACGTGGTTCACTATTAGATATGTTACGGAAACAATGTAAAACAACTCCCTTACCAATTATTTGGAATTGGACTGTACAAATTGCAACTGGTATGGCATATTTAGAAAGTAAACGTTTTTTACATCGTGATCTGGCATGTCGTAATGTTTTACTTGCTACTGGTAATAAAATAAAAATCGGTGATTTTGGTTTGATGAGAGCATTGCCACAACAAGAAGATTGTTATGTTATGAGTGAACACCGTAAAGTTCCATTTCCATGGTGTGCTCCAGAATCATTACGTTATAGGCAATTTAGTCATGCATCGGATACTTGGATGTTTGCTGTAACGTTATGGGAAATGTTTACATTCGGTGAAGATCCATGGATTGGTTTAAATGGTTCGCAAATATTGAGGAAAATTGATAGAGAAGGAGAACGATTACATCATCCGGATGCTTGTCCACCAGATGTATATCAATTAATGTTACAAAGCTGGGATAAAACACCATCGGAAAGGCCAACTTTTGCAGCAATTAAGTATGAAATTTTGTAAAATATTGATATATACATGATTAAAATTTTATTTCCAGAGAATTTTTAGCTGGTGTTCCACCACAATTATTAAAGTGTATTGTTAACTACACAAAAGAAAATCATTTAAAAGTTGAACTTGGTGAGTTTGTAGCGATTATTGATGGTCGACCAGATTTGAATTTAATAAAAGGACAAAATCAAAAAACATTTGAAATTGGAATATTTCCTAGGTAATTTGAACTTTCTAAAAGCTTAAATTTATTTTAATTTTAAATCGCTTTTAATTTACAGAAATATTTTGGAAAAACCAAAACCTAATTCTGATATCAGCCGTCCATTACATGAAACTTTACGGCATGCTGCACATGGATCAGCTTTTGGTCCATCATGGGGTCATCCAGGTACAATTGACCCACCACATTTAGATGACGAAGTTCAACTTAGAGGCAAGTCTCAAAAAAAAAAAAAAAATATTTCTTAAAACTGAGTATTTTTAGGTCTTGATTGTACTCAAATCAGCCGTCGGCGTAAATGTGTCTCTCATCAGGTAAAAGAACGTCGTAGTAATGCCGTGAAACAATTTTCTTATAATAAATTGGTAAATGAACGGACCGCTGCCGGACAAACCCAAAACCAGCAAAATCGACAAAAACCGCAACGTCCACCACAACCAAATCTTCAACAAGAAGGTATTTTAATTGATTTATCACCCGATGAATTAAGTACCGACACAATTGGTGATACATCGTCATTAAATTTAACAAATTCATTTTGTATTTTGGATGCACCAATTGATGTACCAACTGAATCTATTGATGATACATCAGAACAACAATTTAATTCAATGCCAATTGGTAGTACTTATAATATATCACCACACCGTATTGAACCACCACCATATCAAATGCCACCTACATATTCAAATACAATCGAATTTAGTCAATTATCAGGTAATTCAATCAATCGTGATCCATTTGATACATCTGGTTCATATGGACAAATAGGATCAAATTCTATTGAAAATGCTGATAATATTTACACAAATACAAGTGTTCAGCAACAAAATTCAAATTATTCTGGTGATTTAATTTCAAAAGGAGCAATTTCTAAACAACAATTTCAACAACTTTATAATAGTCCATCAACTAAAAAAATATTGAATTGTAGTTCAGAAATTAACGTTGAACAACAAAATCATTCAACACCGAATACAACAATGATCACAAATAATATGAGCAATAAAAATACACTTACATTAAATAGTACAAATTTAATGCAATTATCTACATCACAAAATGATCCACATCTAAACGAATCCATGAAAAATGATTCCATGACAGTAAATTTAAGTAATTTAACTTTGGATGGTAATAACAGTATTAATAATGATTATCATCATAATAATGAAAATATAATAATAAATTCCACTGAAAAGAAATTAGACAAATCATTTATAGCTGAGCTAGAAAAAGATATGTACAAAAATTCTGTAACCAATTTAAATGTCAATACAATACAAACTAGCAAAGAAGAAATTTATAAAAATACATTAACTAGTAATGGATCAATTAATAGTTTAAGTCCAATGAAAACAAATTCAAATTTAACAAATAATTTACCATTTTCTGGTATACCAAAAGTAAATAATTTTTATCAAAAAGTCACAACAACATCACAACAACAACAACAACAAAACATTTATGAAAGAACTAAAAATTATGAGATCACACAAAATTTTCAACAAAAACAAATTAATTTACCATCTAACAATGATACAACACAAATGGTTAATCAAATTTGGTATGATACAAATATTTTACAGGATAATTACAGCACTACAAATCATGAAATTTATTCTACAAATCCATTACTAAATAAACCAAATAAAAATCATAATTTCGTTGCAATTTCAAATAATAAACCGAACAATTTACAAACACAAAATAAAATTTATCATTCTGTTCAGGATTTAACATCATCATCATCTAGTAGAAATGATTATAGTAGTTTAGCTGGTGATTTTTATGATACTGTAGCCGCAACACCATCAACATATTATGGAGCATTACCAATTTCTACAATACAATCTGCTGGTGTTATAAATAATACTAATCAATCTGTGATATATGATGAAGTTTCAGCTGATGATTATTTACGTCCACATCGTCCAGCACCTTTAGCACCACCGCAATTGTCAGCACAACAAATACAACGACGATTAGAAAAAATTAAATATCAACAACAACAGAATCTATATAGTAATTTAGGTGCTAGTACAGTTTCGCTGACTGATTTTCAAGGTGAAGGTGATGGAAATAACAGTAGCGGTGATAATAATGAAAAAATGAAAATAACAAATTTAATTAGAGATTTAGGAACTGGTACTACCGAATCAGATGCTAAGATTGCTTTACAAACATCAAATTGGGATCATAATTTAGCTATACGATATTATAAAATTGATCAGTTATTAAAGTGAGTATTATTTATTATTGATTTATAGATTACGTTTATATTAAGAATGATTTATATTATAATTTTTTATAGACTTGGTCTTGCAACACGACCACAATGTGAACAGGCACTGATAAAAACTGGTTGGAGTATTGAATTGGCCGCATCGGTTTTATTAGAATCGGCATAAGAAAAATATTTATTTTAATTTTTTAAATGTGTCAAAAATATTAGGGAAAATGTAATACTTGTTAAAAAAAAAAAGTACTTGTTAAATTAGCATGAAAAATTGCACTCAATAAAAACATAAATTAAGAAATCTTCAAAAAAATATATACTCTGAAAATTTTGTTAAGTTCAAAAATTCTCCATTCACCAAAATTATAATTTTATTTTAAATTTTAATTAATTCGAATATTTAATATTAATAAAAAACAAAAAAAAAACCTTTAAAATACTGTCAAATTAAATAAAATATTTACAAATATATTTTAATAATTGCCTCTTTTAAGCAATTGCAAAATGACGAAGCAGATCGACCGAATAAAATATATAAATATTTTCTAATGAAAATTATAACTTTTTCAATTCAAAAAATATAAACAAATATTTTTTCTATTTACAAAAATTGCCTTTAATTTTCATATCAAATAAATATAGAAAATTTTAGTTATTTGAAGATATTTTATAAAATAAAGATAATAAAATTAATAGTTATTATATAATGATATGATAATATTAGTAATAAACATAATAATCATAAGTATTTTTTCAATGCATTATTAAATTTATTTAAATGAAATGTAAGTGTAAATAATTTATAATCTCTAGAAGTATGTAAAAGTTAAAAGTAAAAAGAAAGTATATAAAAATGTTGCAGTAACTGAAAATATTGTTGTTTTTTTTTCTATATTCAAAAGTGTTTAGCTAAAAATGATTTTAAGTCAGCATAACAAAAAAAAACGATTTCCCTCAAGTTCATCGAAAACGAGTTCATCGTATTATTAATTATTCATCGATTTACAAGTTCAACAAGTGAACCCGTTTTCGATGATCTTGTCGGTTACCAATTTTTTGGTAATTTTTATATGTTTCTTATCGTAAAGAATTATATTATGGGAAATATAAAGTTAATTTATAACTAACTAGAGGGAGAGGTTTTAAAAAATATTTAAAAAAATAAATATGTAAGTGAAGTCAAGTACGTAACCAAAATGTTAAAAAGCATAAAAAAGAATATTGTCCTCTAATGTTACCTTTATATGTTTTATTTATTATTTATAACCTTTCTTACGAGTGAGTAAGAAGATAGTTCTATAGTTCGAACTTAGTTTTGTAATTTAATTTAATTATTGGATTTAAATATTAAGTTCCCCCTAACTGCCGCATTTGTAACCACGCAGCAATATCTCCTAGACCAATTTTAATGAAATTTGGCACAGAGTTTTGTTTGAATTTCTGGTAATGACTTCAAATAAGTTGGGGTAGTTACTTTAAATAAGTCAGTCCAAATCGATACTTAGAATTTTTCATATCAGTCGGATAAATATTATAATCCGATTTATTTATAATTAACGTAACGTCCTTTAATGGTAAAATAAAAATTAGTGAACCAAGGTAGGTGTCCTGAGGAGCTCTATACGTAGTCGTAAAAAGAAACGGACGTTGAGGACCTAAAGAGTACCCCATATTTTATTTTTCATATAAAATTGGTATAACCTCTTTTATAAATCTATCTCAAATTACCAGATTTCTAAAATAGCCGGGCCAATATATATTGCAGTTATAACTAAATTACATTTGTTTAGGGTTTTAAAACATAATTTTTTAATGGATATGGATCGAGCTATGTTTTAAATTCTAGTATATGATCACGTAAACATGAAAGCTTTTCTATTTAATTTTTGAACTTAATTCTTGTCTTGTATAAAAATTATTCAAAATTCAAAATGATATATATAACAAAAATTATCAGTTTCACAATTATATATTCTTTAAAACAAAAAAAAATATAAATATATTAATTTTCTCTATTAAAATATATTTAAATTAGAAAAACAATTTGTATATTTATCAAATATACAAAACATATATAAATATAAATAAGAGTTTTTAATGAAACACAAAGTAAATATTTTTGTTTAAACAATTTATTTTAAATAAATTGTTCAATTTTTAGGGTTGTGGGTTTCACAACCCTAAAAATTGAGGGTTGTGGGTGATTTTTATACAAAGAGAAGTGCACACATGAAATTTATAAATTAACTATAGTTATTTTAATACAGAGTAGGCCAAAAGTCACGCAATTGAATAACTTTTTTGTGTAGATATATTTATTTTTGTTTGTTTATATTATTTTTAACTTTGTACTATTTAACTATTTAAATTTAAGTATGAAAAATAACACGCAACGTATGTGTCGCTATTAGATTCGACGTTGGATTTTAGCTGCTTGTTTGCATATACACCGGCTCTTTGAGGCAAATTATAGCAAATAAACAGATGCAGATAAATCAGTTCTACTTGTCAATTAAATTCTGATTTTTTTAAAATAATTCGTTCTCCAATAATTTTTAATATGATGGAGATGCTTTCAAGGGCCGTGTGTGTGATGAACTACATGGTGACAGACGTAAAAAATAATTTTCACTGTACTCGTATCTGCAGTGCCAACACTTTTTTTTCAAAAAAGTAGAGCACGATAATCCTTTCTGTTGTCAATGCACGTTAGCATGTACAATTAACGCTGGTGGATAGAAGACTGGTGTTTGAAGTACCCCAAAATTTGAGTTAATATTTTGAAGTACCCCAAAATTGGGTACGATCTTTGAGTTAACAATATTTTGATCGATCATTTGAAAGGAAAATTCTATAATTTGTCTTCACTGCTCGTTTAAATTTAGCATTTTGGTGTTATTCAATTTTTAAAGTCATGCATGACTTGAGGCCCACCCTGTTATATAATATATTTATATGTAAATATATACATTTTGTTATTAAAATTTGTACTTTTATAAAAGGACGTGTTACTCTCAACAAATGTTTCCTATACTATATATTTAGAAAATGTATTTTGCTTATACAATATTAGGCCAACACAACTCTATTCTCCACCAATTTTAAACTAAAAACTAAAGTAATGTGGTATTATTTAGTTAAAATAACAATTTCACTATAAATACTAAACTAAATATATTTATATATATATAAAAATTTAAATATACTATATATTAATTTAGAAAATTAGCATATAAATTAGATTTTTGGTGTGGTTTTAACTAATTTACGAAACTGTCTACTGGGATATATATAAATAAATAACATAAAGACAGTGTAATATTTTTATTAAAGCTATTATAAATGAATTTTACAAAAAAAAAAAATATAAGTTGATTTGAAATTAATTGGATTCAACGGTCCAACTGAACAGAAAATATCTTATGAACTAAATTAATATTCTCCTACCACCAAAAAGATTTCCGGCCATATATAAACTTTTTAATTTCTATAAGTCTATTTAAAAGAATAAGTTTTTGCAGATCAAATTTATGGGCTGTATGTAAACGGATGTTATCGTCGACAAGGCTTACTACTTTATTTTTGATTAAATCATTTAATGCTGATAAATGTTGAGATTGAGAATTACTTATGTTATTGTGAGGCCTCTGTTACACCTATATATGTTCTAAATCTGCAAAAAAAAAACTGAAAATTTCCGTGTGAGTATACGTAGTTGTTACCCGATTTGAATGAAATTTTACATACAGGTTGGTTTTATTCGGTAATCGGTACTCTAGTGGGTCAATGGCAAACTAATTGTAAAGTAATTTATTCGCATAAAGTTTAATTACGATATTTCACCTATCACCTGGATTAATGGTCCAATATTTCCGTCTAGGTCTATTTTTTCTTTTATTATAAATAAAATAAAAATAAAATTGACGTTTAATTTCAAATTTGTCAATCATTAAGACAATTTTAATGATACATTGCTTGGCATAGGAATAGAAGTTTGAGTTGAAAATATGTTTCGTACGTTAATCTTGGCCGGGAATTTATAAAATTCGCAAGTTTGTAATAGTGGACCAAACTAATATTCGTGTATATACAACTTTCACCAGCATTGAAATTTGACTTTTCATCAGTCAGCTAAGTAAGCATGAGTGGAAATATAAAAATTATTTTGAATTTAACCCATACAATATTAACAATATGACAACTCTAGAATAGTAAGACACAAATGGATTCCCACTCGCAAATTTATATGATTACGTTGAGTCCTTGCTATGCAAATGTAATAAGTCTTCTTCAAATTATATTCAAATGCTATTTAACGTATTGAATAAAAACTACATAGTTTTTTTTACAAAAAATATTAAAAATTTAATTATTAAGTAAAATATTGCAGATAACTTTAAAACCTTTGTTAAATGAATTTAAAATTAATTTTTATTTTATCTCAAATTTTCACTTGAGTTCATATTTTTTTTTTCTTTTTGTAAATTACGAAATGTTCAAATTATCTTCCTTATTTATTGAACGAAAATTTATTGATATGCAAATTATACGTTCAAGTTCATTAACTGATTGCGCCACAACAAAAAAAAAAATGGAAGAATTAAATGGTTATAGTATAAAAAAAAGCAGTTGATGCTCAATGAATTACATAATTTGTTAAATTACTGAATGGCAAATTGAAAATTGATAGGTTCTAGTGTTAAATTAAACTTTTATTTCTCTTTGTATATTTATTTTACTGATGGCAATTTAACAAAAATTTATAGAAAAAAAAATATATAATAAAAAATGCATTTTTTTTTTTTTGGTTTTCGTTTCAATAAACCTATATAAAATAATCATAAATTTTGAAAAAGAATTAAATTTATTTAAATAGAAAATAAAAATAAATAAAATGTAAAAATTTATTTTATGAATTAAATGAAAATAATTACAAAATTTGTTTGGTATATTTATTAATAATATATTTAAAAATAATTGAAAATTAATTTGAAATTTGTTAAACAATTATTTAAATATTAAATATTTTTCTGGATATATAATATATTATTTATCAACTGAATTCGAAAAACGAGATATTCCTGGTTTAAAAATACATATTGGTTCCAACAAAACCACAATTTAATGGTGATTTAATGACTGTAAATGTAATACCAAATAAAACTTTTTCAGTATGGTTACGAAACACGAAACCATTACGACTAAAAAGGCAGTCATAAAACTCACATTTAATTTGTCTATTCTATCGTATTAATGTCGGTACTCTCTAAAAGAAAGATGCTAAGGTGACTTTACTTGTTGCATCATTAAAAGAAAAAATAACCTTCAAAGATATTCTTCAGACTTTACACCAGTTATTTGTGTTTCATAAATCAAATCTGGTCCTGAGATGGATTTATCAAGGTGTCCACGTAGTTTTTATTCAGTTTGAATGATTCCATCCTGTCAGCTAGCCAGTGTACACTTTAAAAATGTTTGCACGCTTCTTTACAAAAGTTTATCTAGAGACCTGAAGTAAAAAATGGGTGCGATTAATAATTTGCAACCTATCTGATCTTGATTCTTCTTTTTGTCTTGATTCTTTGCAGTTCCATCAAAAGTCGTTTTATACCAATAATTTCCGTTTAGAACAGCAATTAGTTTCCAACATTGATCACGTCACTTTAAATGTAGTTATTAGCCCGGAAATGAATCAATATTTTATAAAATAACTTAATTCAAATTTATTTATTTAAATATAAATATATAAAAATAAATTTAATTTTAACCCATTCGTCCTAAATTATAATTTTATATCTGGAAAGCGACTATCTATCAAATGTCAAATTAATTTTCAATCTCATAATAAATTATAGTATAAAAATCTTTTTCAGTTTCAAATAAATTGGTTACCACTCATTATCACTCTAGTAGACATCAAATTAGTTTAGTTCTTTTTTTTTATATATATGCATAAAACTTTTATAATTATGTAATTTTTAAAACGATTCATAAAAAAATTTCCATTTGATTTCAGAAATTATTATTATAAAATAATGTCAACTTTATGAATTTAAAATCTTCTATCCATTACCATATGTATAAACCAAAAAACATAAAATGGAAAAACTTCCCCAAACCAAAACTTACCCTTTCTTTCAAAATATTGTACTGGTACTGGTGTACAGTATACAATAATATCCTTTAAAATATCCTCTGGGGTGTGATGATGGTTTTAGTATTGTTGTTGTATGGCATATATAAAAACAAAATATTTTATTTTCCAGTTGAATTATTTTAGAACTTAATTAAGTGAGTAATTAGTAATCAAAAGCATATTAAAAATGTTTATATACAAATAAAATACAAAATTTTCTTTTCGTTTAAAAATCTTTTTATTATAATATAAAATTTTTATTTAATGACTTGTTGCTCATTTAAATATTTATAATATAATTATATTTATTTTAATATTATATTATGATTTTATAGTTAGATAATTTTAAACCACAATTAAATGAAAATAATTTTTGTTTTTATATATAATACCATAAGAATCGGACGGAAATGCAGTAGAGAAAATGGGTTTCGAAAGTGTTTATAATTTTTCAAAAATTAAATATATGTGTATATAATTAGATTTTGAATATGTTTTGCATAAAGGTTAAATGTTATTATTTAATTACGAAGAAATAATTTTGTAAATTCCTTTAGGACGGACTATACTAAATAACTAGAACTTATCTTATCTATTATTATTAAAGTAATAGCCAGTTTAATATACTGAGTATTCCAACAGAACATATATCATCTTAGGAATGAAGTCTGCACGGTCGTGACTGAAGTAGTAACGTTCATTAATTGTTAGAACACCTTATAAGTCACGCTCTTTCAGTCCAAAATTGAAGACTATGCGATAGAATTCTATTTTCTAAATAATCTGTTAAGGTTTCTTAAACTTGTTGTTTAATCAGTTGGCAATTTTATTCAATATGACTAAATTTTTACATTCACCACAACACAATTTTTAGTTGTAAGACAAATTTAATGAAAAGTTGTGTCGCCTAAAGGAATCTTTAGAAGCAGGTGAGATGAAACCGGATAATCTCATTACGTATTAATTAAGATAGTGTACCAAATTCATGTACTGTAGCTGTAGGGACTGCAAAATTATTTTTCAAATGATTTTTCGAGATTCCGAGGGACCAGAACCTAACCAAAAATTATTTTCATGACACAAAATGGTTTATAAAACTATCAATCAAAATCAATTATAAAATTATTTTTCCTTGGTTTCCATCGCTTATTAATGGCTACATATTTTTCTGAAATCTTTTTTTTAAATTAATAATTATTTTGTCTTTAGTATTTCGTTATTATTTAAACTCAGTTAATCTTGAAATATTAATTTTTTTGTAAACCAATCACAATTTCAACTAAGTTTAAATTTTTACTGAATTTAATTCTAAAGTTTAAACTAGCATTAAATAAACTGACTTAAGAATATTTTTTTTTTACATAAACTATAAAAATTATTGACAGGTTTATCGAAATCTGTAATTTCGACGTTCAAAAAATCCGACTAATGGTGTACCAGTCCAGTTGCGATTTTCTCTTAAGTTGTGCATGGAGGCAACTGGATGCAAAACGCTACATAACTGCCAATCGTAAATAATTTTCTCATAAAATCCGTCACCACATTTGAAAATTTTATTTCCGACTAATATAAAATACAAAATACAAAAACCGGTTATTTATTATCTTTTAAATATTTATTACAATTTATTTATAATTTTTTGCCAACAAAATTAAAACACATAAAAAACATAAAAAAAACTTTAAAAACAATTTTCTCCGAAAAACGTAACATTAAAATGCAATTATATACGTAAAACACGAACAAAAACCCAATAAAATTAAAATTGTTTTTTACTTCATTCTCTATGAAAAACTAAAAAAAAAAAGGATTTAAAATGATATTCAAAAAAATGTATATATATATATATATATAGGATATCAGTAGCAGAAGTTCTGTAAATTATTGCACATTTATTTCAACGACATTGACCTGAAAACCTGAAACTATATACAAAAAAAAAAGACAAAATTGAAATATAAAAAATATTTTTGGTATCCTTTTTTATATACGACGAATTCTTCATTGTACTTTAAAAGACTATAAATGAGAGTCCTTTAAAATTTGCTTTGTCAAAACACAAAAACAACAAATCACTACGCATAAATAAAATAGAAAAAGGACGTTTTTTTTTTATGTTTTGGTGTTAGTTTATCTATTAAAAAAAGGATTTTTTTTTTGTTTTTGGCAAAATTTTCTATATTTTTCCCAAGCACATTTATTTCATGTCCACACAAAATATATAAAATATAAAGAAGTGTTAAACGAATTGTTTTGAGGACACAACAATAAAAAAAACTTGAAAAGAAAATTAAATGAAAATTGTAATAAAATTAAACGTTTTTTTTTTTTTATTTCCAAATTTTTGTTGTAAAAATAGAAATAATTGAAAAAGCAACATGGAAAAAGCAACTAATTTTGTAATGGAATTAAAGAAGTTTTGTAAGAACATTGTAAAATCTAATTTAACATAATTAATTTTAAAGGATATTTTTCAGGTTCTTAGATTTTTTTTTTTTTTTTGGTGTATGGTATAATTTTTTCTTTGTATATTTGTTAAGTAAAAGAAAAATGTTATCTTTGGCAGTACCAATAATAAAATAATGGAGTTTATTTGAATAATTAAGGAACTTAAAATTATATTAAATTTTAATGTAATTTTAAAGTAAATAACTTTTAGAACTATCACAAATTTAGTGGAACTGGAACTGGGGAACTGCATGGCTCTATATCTAGTAGGCGAATGAGAACTATAGGGTACTCTTTTCTCTTAAGCATTGAAGAGGCTACAAAATACAGTATCAGAAATCTTCTTAAATATGCTTACTGCTCTAAGTCCTTCGACCTGAATAATAAAGTCTCGTTCTACACCTCGGTCAACAAGACCTCCAATTAGTGTAGCTTTAGTACATTCAATTTGTATCGCTAAACACCCGTTGTGGTCTACTACTAAAGTAGTTCCAAAACTATAAGTAAAATATAAAAATAAAAATATTTGCTAAGGAAGAACTGAAATAGTTTACCAGCGTCACAAACAAAACAAATTAACAGGTTACCAATAGCTTAAAGTTTTGCAGTTTCGAAAAGAATGCTACTGCTTCCCTCCGTTGTCACCTGTTAATTTGAAGTATTAAAAATTTAAAATTGTTTGTTTGTTATAATTATAAATCATGAACAAAATGGAGATATAGACACTATACGGTCTAGTTGACAAATGATGTATCCACCAACAAATATTAATCATAAACTGTTGACCGTCGTAACTATGATGAAGTGGAATAATCAAATGTAAAATAATTTTTTAATATAATTTACAACTTTTAAAACCACCAACAAACAAAAATGTTTTTAAAACTTTCTATTTTTCTGGACAAATTGAAAAATTACTTTTTTTTTCTTCTTTTTTTGATAAATTGAATAGTTAAACCCGCAAATTTTAAAGTATTTCCTTTAGCATTTTTTAAAATATATACAAAACTTTTGTAAATATTTTTATTAACTTTTTTTACATAGTAAATTCGTAAAATTTATTATGGTGTAATACAATTGAAATACAATTTTAATAATTCGAAAAATAGCAAAATTTAAATTACTATTATCAGCCTAACAGTATGCAATCTAATCTTGTAGTAATTTGACTGAAATTTAACATCTCGAATCCCGGGAAATTGCTTTATTTTTCCCGGAAATGCAAGACAAAAATGTTAAAAAATTGTTTACAAATGTTTTATTTCAGATTAATGTGATTTTAATTCATCATAATTGTTAACATTTTGCTCCCTTAATCCTTAATAAATAACAAATTTTTTTTTGGTTTCCTTTTTTTAAGTTTAATTTATACGTTTTTCTTAAATAAATTAAATTATTTTTGTGTAGAATTAATCATTAATTTCCGGGATTTGGGAGTTCCTGAAAAATACATTTTTCATGCTGTCGGGTCCCGGAATTGAAAAGAATGTTAGGAACACCATACTAAGCAAATCTGAGAACTGTGAAAGAAATCTAAGAATTCTTTAAAAATTGTCTTATCTCTCTATATTTTATGATCGTTTGCTTTTAATATTTAAAATCATCTTCAAAATAAATAATTAAAATATAAAATTATAAATAAATTATTAAAGCTAAAAATAATCAAAAAAAAAAAAAAATATGATTTATTTCTAAATTAACTAAATTTAAAATTATTATTGTAAATAAAATAGGTGGTAACCAAAATCACACTAATCACTTCAATCACATTAATAATTTATTTAAAATAATGATTAATTATATTTAATGAAAAATTCATAAACATTATTAAACATATTTATATTATGACAGATATTTAACGCGTGTTTTTGATAAATTACATTTTCTATATTTAATTCAAAATATATTATTCATAAATAATTCAAAAATTATTTTCATACTACAAAATTGTTGTTATTATTTTCACCTTCGATAATTGTTGTTATTATTTTCACTTAGACTTCTTCCTTAATAAATTCCTTTTTAAATAATTAATTAGTGTAAAATTTTAATACGATAAATCTATTACGTTTATTTATATATGTATTAACCGAACTGGAAATATAAGCAATTAGAAAATCTTCAAAAAAAAAAAAAATCCTTATTAAAATGTTCAACGGAATTTCTGATAATAACACCTATGTTCACTTTATCATTTCGTGTTACATACATCAAAGTGACACACAGTCAAACTCATTAGAAATGATATCCAGGAAGTTATAAATATAAAATCTTTTAATCCACGTAAATACTATATGTTTATGTAGGTAAAATTATATGTTTTTTGAATAATTATCTGTATGTATACATAAATTTATTTATTTCATATAAATAGTCCTTTTAAAAGTGTGTAAAATTTTGCAAATCTTTCAAAATCAGTTTACGTGTTGTACTTACTATATAAATGAAATTAATGTTATGAGTATAATTCATTTATATATAAATATATTTATAGAAAAAGGATATTTGAATTTATCAACTAGAAATAATATAAAGGATTTATTTAAACTGTGTACGACATGTTTGTAAAATTTAACAGGATGCCTAATTGTCTTTCAATTTATAGTAAAAAATATTTTAATTTTATAGATGTTAAGTAGCTAATTGTGATGATAAACTGAGTGATTTAATTAAATAATAATGAATACAAAAAAAAACACTATACTTTTATCGATTTGTTACTAATAGCTAGGATTCAAACCAGAACGGAGTGCGTAATGACTAAATGATTAAATGAAGAGATGCAAACCATATAACAATTTTGGGAATGGTTAAATTTTATTTTGGTTTCTTGTTCGACTTTGATTCAACGAATTTTTTTTGTTTAGTATGGCTAAGGTGCTAAGCTACTACAAAGTTTGTAATTGAAAGTAGGTGTGTAGGTTAAATTATAATTAAATTAAAAATAAATATTAAATACGAATAAAGAATAATAAAATTGTATGATATTATTACAAAAACTTTGCATAGTAAATGGAAATTAAAATTTTGGATTTAAAGCTCTTGAACATTTAAACATTTTATTTTAAAGTTTAAACTTTTCGTTCCCTATAAACAATATAATCATAAATCAACCACAATAAATTGGTTAGAACACTTTTTATTGAAAATGGTTTGGTTCGCCCAATTCATCTTAAAAGTGATTTGCTTTTAGTTTGGGTTTAGTTTTCTAAAATTGTTTTTTTATTTTTGTTACATTCAAGAACCGGTTTGCATCCGGTTTGCATTGGTATAATGTATAAAAAGATGGCGTTTTAAATTTACTAATATGTATATTGAAAATAAATACTTTATAAAAATATAATTTTACATGAATATTTTACATTTTCGAATTAAACTACCGTATATAAAATAATTTTAATTACTTTTTGTCATTTATATCACGATATATATATTATTTTTTTTAAATTATTCAATTAAATAATATTACTTCAATATATAATTATTAAATAATAAGTAATTAAATCAAAAAAAAATAATTACCATTTAACACATTTCATCTGCACTATATATTTATTTATTATTATTAATATTCATAAATATTTCATTTTTCTTAATTGAAATATAAAATTAAATAGGTAACTATAATTACAATTTTTTGGATCACTTAGCACATTTAATTGGCTTTTTAATATACTACATCTACATCCAAATTGTATATATATGAAATATTCAAAAATAATTAATTTCAAATATATATACTTAATTTAAATTTATATATTTACATATATAAATATATAATTCAAATGGTGTAAATTATATAAATTCTTAGAAAATTTTCCTATTTTGCTTATAAATATATTATTATTATATATTCTTCAATTTACATAACATTCTAAAACTAAATGTTTCTCATTTACATAAGTTAATAGTTAAACATGCATAAAAATATTATATAAATAATAAAATTTTATTTAGTGATTTAAATTAAAATATTTTCTTCATAAAACTGCATTTCAGGTCAGGGTTTTGTATATACAAAATTTTAAAATACGATTATATAAGAAATATTATTTTAATTTAAATTCAATTTAAACTTTGAATTAAATGTAAATTAAACTTTAATCTAAAATTACTTACACTAATTACTTTAAAATTACTGAAAACTTAAGTTGAACTATGATTTTTCTGAAAATTCACATAAAATGTGTTCTATAGGTCAAGTATTTATAATCCGAGAGCAACTTTTATGATCAAAATCATTTAAATAGAAGTCCCTGATATATTTTTTTGTTATGATCTCTTTGAAAGGATTTATTCACATAAAATTTAAATTGTATATACATAATAATAAATCTTTGATATGAGAGAGTAAATTGTAGATTACGTAAAATTTATAATTCACAGAAACATGGAAAACAATAATTTTAAATCATTTATTTATCCTTAAATAGGAATAAGAGGTAAAAACAAATTTATATGATTACTAAAATTTAAGTTATGTTAAGTAAATCTATTAAAAATTTATAGATATTATAATTTTTCAACGATAAAAAATAGTTTTAAAAACTTTGTTAGTTTTATTTCATAATGTTTTATAAAAAATAGTTACAACATGTATGAAATTTTCCAAGATTCATTTTAATACTATAAGGATACATGCTAATAATATATTTTATTTGCTAATTAAATTCGTAAATCAAATGATATTTTAAATAAGCATCAAATCCAAATATCATTTAAAATTGATGAAGGAATAATTTTTTTTTTAATTGATCCTTTGTTATTACGTTTCAATACAGCCATAAATAAACTTAGCAAGCTTGCGAGTGGTATGTGAATAATTCTTAAGTTTTCAATATATTTTTTTTTTTTAAATAATAAATTTTTGTAGTTGTTTAATCGGATTTATGGTGAATCAGATAATTAACATTAGTTGGTGGTTGGTCTGAGAAGGAAGACTATACTATCCTTTGTACCCCCTTACGAAACGTTGTCCATTTTCACCACGAATCGTTAGATCCCATTTCTTTTATAAAGTTTATCAAATTAGGAAGTTTTTCCATGGTTATTTCTATTAAATCTTCTGCAAAATAAAAACCGAAAGTTTTTAATCTTTTTATTACACAGATAAGTACAGTGAAAAGATGTCCAATTATCTCGTCATCTTCAGCACAGCCTCTACAAGCGGTTTCCATTATCAGTCTTAGTTGGTTTAGGCATGTTTACGTAATAGTAAATGTCCCGTGACTATTCCTGTTGTACAGTCTGAGCATTGGTTTGGTAATATTCAGAATACTTCTCGATTGTTTTGTTTAGCGCTGTGGTTACTCCAGAACAGTTTTGTGTGGAGACAACTGTTCAGAGCCTATTGGAATATTAAAATGACAGGTATAAATTACTAGAAGTTAAAAATACTATTGAACAAAATCACAAGTTTATTTAAATTTTATATAATTATAATTAACAAATAAGATATATTTATATGATATCAAAAACTAAAATATTCAAAAATTCAAATCTAACGAATCATTTATCAATCTCGCGGATTTCTTATCCCTATACTACTTACGTCGTTTGAATTATCTATTTATTTAAACCAAGCTAGATTAGATGGAAATAATTCCAAATAATTTTCTGATATAAATCAATTATAAAACCGATTGCTAGTATATAATTTTTAATATAATAAAGTAAATTATTGTCTGTCATTTTCTCTATAGATATAAATTCAAAATTTTATTATTTCGGTAACATGAATTTCCCGAAAATTGATTTTAATTTCCTTTATACTGTAACTGTATAACTTTTCTAAATATTTTAATTTTAAATTATAATTTTTCTTAAGAAAAAAAAAACCTTAACACCATCCGCTATACGAGTGTATATAAATATAATAATCTAAATAAAAGTGATGGTAACATTTCATTTCAAAATGTAAAATTATATTGACTTGAAAATTTGAAAAGTTTTTCTTCTATTTTAAAAGTTAATTCTATTCTTTACTTTACTCTATGTATGTATGTATATGGGTTACGTCGGCATACATAAAATATTACAAAACTTTGTCACAATTTTCATAACAACAACACAACACACAAAACAAAATAAAATAAAATTAAAAAAAAAGAAAACTCATGAAAATCTGCGGAAAATTTTTGAAATGACTTTGCAATCAATTTTCAATTTACTCTTCGTAAATAGCTAAAAGCAATTCAACTGTTTTTTTTTTTTCATAATATTATACTCAAATATGTTTGAATATTTTTAAGTTAATATAAAATGTTTTTTTTTTTTTTTTGTTAGAGCGTTTTTTAGGTAAACGGAAATTTTTTGTATAAGCTATTATTTTCTAACCAACAAAACAAGAATGAAATATTTTATATATAAAATAATAAAAGTTTAATATAACTCTGTCATTTTCTATATTAATTTGAACTATATGCAAACAACGCCTAACGACGGCGTTAGATTATTTGGAGCCCTAAGGTAAACTATCAAAATGAGGCCAGCCTTCAGAATTCTGTAGCGTCGATATATCTCGAATCTGTGCTACAAAAGTTTTTCTAATTTTAAAACATTTAATATCAGGGAATCCAAATGTAAAATTGATCCTTTCTTCAAAGACCCTAGCTCTAGCACTGGCGTTTTTTTTGTCAAATTAAAAGCTAACATTAAATTTAACATTTAAGTATGCTCACTCAACTAATACATAATATTCAAATGATCTTTTCTGTCTTTGATACGATTACTTGGTTTAGTTTCAAAAATTGGGGGCTCTCCTGCATCAACTGAAATAGTCAATCCATTCGTAATTTTTAAATATCTTAAAACTAAATTCAGAAGGCTGCCTAGTCCTCGAATGCCTAAAACAGGCCCTGGTACCGACAGAGAAACCTCAACAATATTTCAGTTTTTTTTTTGGTTTAAATAAAATTTCGTGTTTAGAATACATAAAAATTAGTTGTTAAAAGAAAATGTATAATTTTCTTTTCGACTATATATACAGAACGAGGAGATATGATGGCAAATAATGAAAATAATATTATTTAATATAATATAAAATAAAAAGACACAACATAAAATTCAAAACGCGTATCGAAAATATAGTTTTACACGAAATTTTGTTTTACGTATACAATAATTGTATATAGTAAAAAATTATTTTTCAATAATGTAATCTATTTGTAATAGCATAGGATGCTAAAATATGATTATATCAAATATAATTTTTTTTGGGCGGGAAAAATATTTATTTGATTTATGTGTAGTTAAGTTTAAAATTCTGAGGGGGAGTTTTTCAAAAAAAGAATTATCGTGCAAAGCAAAGTTTTAATAAAATAGAAATATTATAAAAGAAATCGATTTATCGATACTCGTCGTAATACCAAAAGAATTTGAAAACTTTATTGAAATACTAATTTCAAAATTATCTAGAATTATATTTCAATTTAAAAGTATAGATAGATAATTAAAAGCATCAAATTTATTTTAATAACTTATTTTATAAATTCGTGTGATTAGATTTAATGTGGCGTAATTGATTTTTGATGATGTTACTGATAAATCTGAGTTGCATTTAAATAGTATTCTGAATACAACATTAATAATTGATCCAACGAAACATTTACTATCTATTACAACAATTTCATATACTTGGCCATTGCATGCATCCCTTTTCGTCAAAAATTTGGAAAATCACAGAAATGAATTCATTAAATTGTATATGTCTAGTCACTGGCGGATATTGGAATATATTCTGGGGGTGGGCATTAACTTTTTTTTAGATAACTTATTTGTATATATTTTATTAAAGTACGAATATTACATATTACTGAATAATGACAGAATCTAAAAAATATCAGATTTTCTTGAAATAATGTTAATAAAATGATGTTACTGTGATAATAAGAATTACAAATTTGGCAGAGATTACGAAAATTATATCCTTAACAATTAATATATTTATAGAAGTTAATAAAACTATCATTTATAAAACATATTTAGGAATTTTTTTTTCATCAACACCTAAAAATCTTGCTAATTATATATTAGCAGGGTTAGGCTATCTATCAGGACTAAATAATTTTATTCACCCTGACCATCCTAGAGTATGAGTCTATGATATTTACCAAGAAGTTATAAAATATTCTCAATTTTCTTCTCGATATTGTGAATTTCTCAAATAGATGGGGTCGAAGCTAAAGGTGTATAATAATATTCTGAAAAAAGAAAATTCTAATTTTCCCAATCAAATTCTCGTACAAATTTAAAAGACAATTATTGCATTTAAAGATTCGAGGGTTCAGATAGATTCCGGTATTCAATACGAATAAAAATATGAATAAAAAATATCGTATTTCAAAAAGTCTCTATTTTAAATACTATTTTTATAATTTCTTTATGGATTAAATACTATTTTTATAATTACCAGATCTTTTATACTTCTAATATTTTTTTAAAAAATTTGTTTACTACTACTACTACTAATTCCTTTTAACTGCTAGTGGAGCATAGAGTCTCTGTGAAATTCGATTATGTGCCAACGCTTTTATTTCTTTCCTGTACTGGCTATCACATTGTTTAATGATCTTTTCAAACATTTTCAATTAGATCCTTGCCTAGAATATAGTTGTTATCATTTGTAGCTTTACTTTTATTATATTTTATTTCTACATTTCCAGATATTTATTACTCCTTAAGACTTTCTATACTGGTACTGATAAAAGGAAAAAAAAGAACCATTTCAAGCAACCAATATTAATAAGGTAAAGAATTATTAAATACATTTTTTATCATTATTTATTATTAAAAGTCAAAGCTTGATGAATTTATATGATTTTCCTAAATAATGAAATGAAAAATAGAAAATTTTGTCTACCATAAAAAAAGGACGAACTACAGTAGTCCTTGATAAATATTCATTCTATAAGAAAAGTAAAAATAAAGTTTAGGTTGGTGGTAACTTTATAATAAATTCAGGTGTTTTTTTGATTTTTTTTTGCTTTGTTTGTTTGTTGTGTTTAATGTTCAATCTTATGGTTAACATAAATTTATGTGTTTTTATACTTAAATTAGGTTTTAAAAAGAATTGTCGAAGAAATTTCATTTAGTATAGTTTTTATAAAATATAGAATGGTTTGGCAATAGGGCAAATATTTTTGTACCTTGTGTATAATAACTCTGTCCAAGTAAGATATTTCTTACATGGACAGAGTTATACTTTTTATATGATTAATTTCATAACAATTATTCAATATTTGAAATGAATAAATAATAATTTTGAAGAATTATAATAAATTTATTCATGGTTTCAATTAAATATACCCAGTACCTTAAAATCTTCCTATATAAAACAACTTAAAAAATCTCAATATATTTAGAATACTGAATACAGAGGTTTCCTTAACAGGACACTATCACCACAAACATATACACACATAACGACTGACAGAAGATAGATTGTATATAGATTTTGTGGATATGAGGACGAAATTACATAAAACATGTATGCCAAATAAAAAAAAACATATTGAAAGTGAAGAATTTACCAGTGATTGTTAACATGTTGACAAAATTTATATACGAATGGACAAAGACAATTAATTCCCTGGATATGTAGGTAATCGTTTCCTCGGAACATATCATTGAAAAGGATTTTTTTATGAAAGACTAAGATATATGAATATAATGTGGAAGTGATACGGACAGTATTGGAATATCCATAAACTATTCACAATTTTGTGACAACTTTTTTTCTGTTTCATCAAATTCCTGTTAACAATCCCTGTTAAATTCTTCACTTTCAATATGATTTTTTTTATATTTTGCATATATTATTTACGTTCTTTTCGTTACTTTATTTGTACAACATTAAACAAAAAAAAAATCCTACAGAAACATTCCAATAGCTCAGAAGAACAAAAAAAAACACAAATTTCAGTTTACCTATGAGTGAACTTTAACGATAACAGGTTACTAGGTCGGAAAGTAAAAGAAAGGAAAAAAAAAATATTGAGATTTATTTGATAACAACAAAAACAAAATTTCCTTTTGCAAAAAAAAAAAATGTAAATAAAATTCTTTTTTTTTTTAATAAAATTTAAAAATTTACATATATAACAGAAGAAAAGTAAAAGAAAATACGCAAGCTTGTAAAAAAAACGACCCGCATTTCGTTAATACCAAACGAAACAGAAAATTTCATATTTCCATACCATTTAATTTCTAAACATTTTTATTTATAAATTGTTAAACACAGTCTTGTTTTTTATGGGATACGCACCATGATCCCAGCTCCACCTCCGCTCCACACAACAGAAATATGTGCATAAATAAATGATAACTTCCTGGATATTACACGAGGTTTATAGTAGTCTGGTGGGTTGGAATTTTGAATATTTGGTTAGAGGTTGGGTGTATATTTTTTGTTCCTACAAAAAGGATATGTTTATTTAATTGAAAATATGTTTATATACATATGAAATATTCAATAGCTTTTTTTGAAAACATAAAAAAAGTAGATAGCATATTATTTTTAATAATGTACTCTCGTTATTATAAAAATTATTGGATAATAATACAAAAAATTTTTTTACAACGATTAAAGAGATTGAAATAATAATTTTAAAGAGTTTTTAAAAAAAGGATATTTTGTTTTATTGATCCTGTTTTTGTGGAAATTTTTAAATATACAAAAATAATAATTAAAATTTCGCCTTTAAAAATCAATTTTTAATGATATTTTTGAATTAAAGATGATCTTGAGCTGAACTTGAAGCGATGTTGTCATATGATAAGCAAAATTGAAATTTAATCTTAAATTAAAATGTATAGTTACAAATAAGAATAAGATTTTGGTCATTTCAAAATTCAATGGGAAGTTAAAAATCACAGAAATGTAACCAACTGGAAAAATTGATATACGCGGAAATTTATTCCAATACTGATAATTTAATTGATCAGCTTTACTGCAATTTTGTTCATGATTCATGAATACTTAAATTTCGTATTTAATATATGTATTCAATATATTTTAATGTTTCATATCAACGTTATGCTTGTGTTACCATTTTTATATTTTATACGTTAATAGCTTTCAGTCATATGAAAATTCTAACAAAATTTAATAAATTAAAATTTTGAATATTTCAGATGGGAATAATTTAAAAAAAATAAAAAACAACTTTTCTAGACATTCTAGAGACAGGCATTTGTTTTTTTTTTTTTCAGAAAGTATCATATGAAAAATTATAATCAACCAAAAGTCATTAAAACTCCGACAATAAATTAAAAATAAAATAATTTTAAAAAAAATCAGATGTGGCACTGAACACTGAATTTTCCAAATAACAATTATTTATGATATCCAATCTCACTTTAATGAAATCCCACTTTAACGAGAAAGTATAGGGTGGAAAAGACCATAAATATTTCCCATGTAATTAGATCATATTAGGCTTAAATACTGCCAGACTAACAATACGGTTTTTAAGAGGTTTTCTGATAATCTTAAGCATATAATTGGCATGAGCTAACAAGCTAAATAGATAATACAGATTAGAAACAGACTTGGAGAACTTAAACATATTCAGTGACGATCATTTACCGTAGTTTATTTCTTAAATATTACCGAAAACATATATGCATTTATATACAAATACTAATTCAAAATTTAATATGGTTCAAAAGTTATATCGGATCTATTTAGGATAGGATACTTTGTAAAATAAAAAACATGGGATGAGGTCGAGAATTAAACAGCTGCACAGCTTATGCAGCCTCAAAAAAATGAAAAGCAGCCAATATGCATAAATTTTGAATGCTTATTTATACGATCGGCTGCAAATTGTCAATATATGACACTAAAAACTAATATTTTAAATTATTTAAATTTGATAAACTTTACACTTATGAATTACTTACTCTTCAGAATTATTATCATTAAATTTTTGCAGACTATCATCGCCGACTGCAATATCTTAATTAATGGCCAACTAACTGCAAAAACTGAGAAGCTAATGAATTTTAGACCGCACCCATGTTGAATATTTTTCTTGGAGGTTATTTTCACGACCGTACCGTATGCATAGACATACATTCATCCTGTAAAATTGTAAAACAGCTTCAGGGGACCTCAAAATCTGAAAATTTGTCCAAAAATGTACGTGATTTACCCTCCCATCCTGCAAAATTTTGAGAGTAAAAATAATTTTATCTTAATATTCTAGAAAATTGTAGTCTTTTTACCCCATAGTTGCAATAATAATAATAATAATAATCGTTAAAGTCTCATAGCAATTAAAAAGGATATTCTCAAGACACTAATACACTTATAATAATTATGTGCCAACAAAAAAAATTTATAAGACGAAATATTTCCAAACTTTTTACAATTTCTTTTTTTTTTTTGGTTATGGTATCATGTATAGAAAAAGTGAAATATATAATTTTTCTTTAGTAAAACAATGAACCACGAGTGACATATGAATTTCAGTTTTTATGGGTCTACCTGGAAATATAAAGTAACTTTTATTTTACGTCATTTTTCTTTTTGGTTTTTTTGGTTTCTGTTTTTAGTATAGCTCTAAATAGGAAGTAGATAAATCTTCATTTTTTTTTTTTAACATGGAATAAAGTTTCTTATAGAATCTTTATAATCTGGTGGATAAGTTTTTTTGTTAAGAAAGTTTTCATATGTTCTTAAGATTGTTAGATTCCAAACAAACAACAACAAAAAAGTATTAGAGATTTTTGATAATATGGAGGAACGAAAATTGTAAAGGATTTTACCAAAAACCATTATAACTACGTATAAAGATGAGTTAACAGGAGGAAAAAAAATGTAAATTTTTCTGGGGTTCCAATGTTTTCCACAAATAGTATTTATTTTTGATAAATTCATTCATGAGCTGTAATAAGAGGTATACTTATGCTTCGATACAAAATACACAAATTTAAAGAATGATATTTTCTATTTTATGTGAGAGACATGGGATCCGGACAATTCACCGTATAGCAATTCACCGTATAGCAATTCACCGTATGAGCAATTCATCGTATGAGCAATTCACCGTATGAACAATTCACCGTATAAACAATGTAAAAAAAGTTGTTTATAAATATTAGTATAGATTAAAGACCCACTCTTTGTATTAACCAATGGATGTGGAGGGCCTGGATGAAAATTATTTGATATAATCGTTGCTCGTATATATTTTGTGACCATTTGTAGAAGATTGCAAAAAGTTTTAAGTGAAACAAAAAATTATATTTTCGTTATTATAGCAAGTGTGATATTTCTAGATGTTTCTTGATTTGTGTAGTTTCATTTGCTGACATTATTATTGCATGGCTATAGAAAAATTCAAGTAGACAATATTTTTACACCTATAGATAACAATAAAAAATCTGAAACTTCTTTTTACCACTCTTAATCACTCGTAACTCACAACTATTCTGTATCTTTCATAAAAAATTACTTATTTACAATTTAGTATCTTTTTTTTTACTATTTTCGGATTGTGGACAAAAGTTTAATAGTAATAATGAAAATATAATAATAAATAAGAATTTATTTATTATTATTCTATTTATATATTAATTTCTGAATGAATGAATATCATTATTTCACCATAAAACATCGAAATTATTAGAATAGTAAAACCAAATTCAAACGTTTTTTTTATCATATTTATAAAAAGGTAAAATTGATAAAGTTTTGAAAAATTCTATTCTTTCCAATGGAAAAAGTTAAAATTTTTCAATAAGGACGTGCTAAGAATATACAAAATATTAATAATAAATAAAAAATAAAACTGAGAATGATTTATTTCTGATTTATATACAGCAGTACACGATCGACCATACTATAATAAAGATGATACAGAATACTATTTTACATTAAAGCATATCCATATCCTTAAGTTCGTTGATGGTTAAATTATTCTTGTTGATTTGAAGGACCCGCCGCCGTACAACAAAAATTTCGTTTCTATTTTTTGTGATATTCAAAGTTTATAAAATGCAAAAATTTGTTGTTTCATATACGAGTATTTTTTTAGTATATTTTGTATCGACAAGGATATTAATTTTTTTTTTCTTCCTTTCATTCATTTGTCTGTGATTCCTCTTATCGATATCAATTTAATGGAAAAACTTATTGATAAATTAATTTTTAATTTTAACTTTTTGCTATTTCTATTTTTATTTTATTTTTTGGTTGTTGTCTTTTTGTGGTGGAAAAGCCCAGAAAAATATTTTATTTTATGATTTCTTTAAATTGAAAAGTTTTTTAGAAAGTTTATAGCGTAAAACGAAATAATATTTTTGGGTAAATCGTTATGCTACTAAAATTTGATTTTTTATGAAATGTATTTAAACTTTTTTAAATTGTTTTTTTTTTTTTTTTTAAATGTTCAAGATTTTATGTTTCTGAAGGACACTAAAAATAATCATTTAAAAAAAAAAACTCTTTTGTTGGAAAGAAAGCCAATGCTTTCGAAGGGCAAAGTTTTTTGAAATTTTTTTTTTTTTTTTTTGGTTGGAGAAATATATTTGAATTTGAATTATAATTAGTTTTTAAGTGATTTTAAAATTTATGATAAAGATAGGTTAAGATTTATAATTTAAGTTTACGTCACTCTCTATCAATGAGAAATAACATAAATTTTGTGTACATTTCCATTAGGAATTTAAGTTTAAAAGTTCGCAAAATGTGTACCAAGTTTCCACTTATATCAGACGTTCCTAATGGTAAAGATATTGAGTATTGTTGATCTGAGTTTCGAAAAAACAAAATTTTCGAACGATTACAATAATATTTTTACCATAATTCGTATGATAAAATAAAAAACATTCATCATTTCCACAACTATGCTAAAACAGTGTATAAAATATTAAATTCGGCATAGAAATTAAAAGTTAACAAAATAATTGATTCTCTCTCTAAGTATTCTAAATAAAATACTGTAAAGTAATAAATTTTACAGACCCACATGAAAAGTTGAGACATTTATCGGAAACGTCTGTGCATTAAACACCATTAACATTTGTTTAGTCCCTTAAAGCAAAGATGGTCTAATATGACCATCTTTGCTGAAAGGATATGAACTTAGAACAAAAATATTTCAAAATTTATTTCAGATCATCATTTACGAATTCAAGAGTGAATTTATTTTTTATATTACTGAGTATTGAAAAATGAATGGGTATGTAAACTCAAACAATTTTGAATAATAAATGCAAATTATTTATTGTAGTCTGGCCACCCAACATTTTTTAACCTAAGTTTAACTTAATATTTAATTTTATAGCAAGTATACGAATTAAAATTTTAAAGTAATCAAATTTTATCTAATTATATAATCAATAACTGGAACACCTCAGATTACTTCTAGGAAATCTAATCTACTCTTTTGAATTTTGATTTATACTTATTTACCGAAATTGACCTAATGCCTTTTATAGGTTAAATGTTAAATCTATATAAAGTAAAGGATATTAATAATTCATAATTTCTGTATTCATTTTTACATCAAACTGACGAGTGTATGTTTTTGAGTAGGTACATAAATATTTTTCAAAATTCTCAATTTCAAAATCATCCTTTCAAGTGCATCTTAAATTTTTTTTTTATTTTTTGTGAGAAATATGCAGTAAAGACCAAAATAAAATCCTGACCTGCATTAAATTAAATTATATAGTTACAGGTTTTGATCAAAAATATAAAAAAGAAATCATACAGTATTCGTATATCCTGAGGGAAAATATAAATTTTACACTCTCAATTCTGTAATATTCTAATTTCTAATATATTCAAAAATCTGCATAAGAAAATTTCTGTTATGGTTAAATTTAGAAGACTCCTAAAAAATAGGAATAATAATAAGAGATATTATTATTTCATAATTTCTCCTTAATTAGAATATCATTTCGGACTGCAAAAATAATATACTCTTATTCCTAACTGTGCAGATTTATTATCCTGAGGGAAAATATAAATTTTACACTCTCAGTTCTGTAATATTCTAATATATTCAAAATTCTGCATAAGAAAATTTCTGTTATGGTTAAATTTAGAAGACTCCTAAAAATTAGGACTAATAAGAGATATTATTATTTCATAAGGATTGCATACATAACTTCGCCTTATTTAGAATATCATTTCAACTGCAAAAATAATATACTCTTATTCCTAACTGTGCAGATTTATTATCCTGAGGGAAAATATAAATTTTACACTCTCAGTTCTGTAATATTCTAATATATTCAAAATTCTGCATAAGAAAATTTCTGTTATGGTTAAATTTAGAAGACTCCTAAAAATTAGGACTAATAAGAGATATTATTATTTCATAAGGATTGCATACATAACTTCGCCTTATTTAGAATATCATTTCAACTGCAAAAATAATATACTCTTATTCCTAACTGTGCAGATTTATTATCCTGAGGGAAAATATAAATTTTACACTCTCAGTTCTGTAATATTCTAATATATTCAAAATTCTGCATAAGAAAATTTCTGTTATGGTTAAATTTAGAAGACTCCTAAAAATTAGGAATAATAATAAGAGATATTATTATTTCATAATTTCGCCTTAATTAGAATATCATTTCGGACTCCAAGAATAATATACTCTTATTCCTAACTGTGCAGATTTATTATCCTGAGGGAAAATATAAATTTTATACTCTCAATTCTGTAATATTCTAATATATTCAAAATTCTGCATAAGAAAATTTCTGTTATGGTATGGTTAAATTTAGAAGACTCCTAAAAATTAGGACTAATAATAAGAGATATTATTATTTCATAAGGATTGCATACATAATTTCCCCTTATTTAGAATATCATTTCACACTGCAAGAATAATATACTCTTACTCTTAACTGTGCAGAATTATTATCCTGGGGGAAAATATAAATTTTACACTCTCAATTCCGTAATATTGTATAATATATTTAGAATATAATTTCGAATTCTGCAAATTCTGCAATTCTACATAATTTCCCCTTATTTAAAATATCATCAAATCCTGCATATTATAAATATGGCTTTTTTTTTAGGCGAAATTCGGACTTATTTCCAAATAAATCTGCACAGTAACTGTAAGAGTATATTATTCTTGGTTTCGTTGTTCGCATTCAGTGATTCAGTCTGGATCTGGACTCTGGTCTGGACTGGAGTATGGAATTTTAAATTAAATTAAGAGAAATTTAATGAATTTAATTTTGATTGAAATTATTATGTACTAAGAAATTATTGTTATCACTCACTATTAATTGTCCTTATTCAATTAGGCCCTTTCGTTAGATTTAGTTTCAAATTAATATATAAATATATACATATTTATTTATACTTTCATATTTTACGATTTTCAAAAAAAAAATTGAAAATGGATTTTGTGTAGCCCTTCCCTTAAGTACATCTTAAAAAAGTGCTGGACACAGCCATTACATATTCGTATTGTTTCTGATTTTTGGAAACGTAATTAAATAATATTATCTCATTAAGAATTTGATCCGTTTCCCTCAAATTGGCATTCCATCAAAAACACTACGTTAGAGAAATACCATAATTTCTTGTGATAACATGCAATTAATCAAAATTTAAGATTAATCGAATTGCATCTCTTCCTGTAGGTACTTGGAAAGTAAAAATTTGTTGAACATCAATACGGTGTGCTGTAAATTTGCACTGCACTCATTATTTACAATTTTTAAACTTAATTTTTGATTTAGAAGTAATTTCATAACAGAAACAAATTTAAAATTGAACATTTTTAAACATTATCAAATTTAAAAAAAATCAAATTAATATTCACTTTGAAAAGATATTTTCTCCATCAAAGAAGATAGATCCCTTCAGAAACAAATAAGAGATGACTACCCTTTAAGCAATATACATTTCTGGATTATATTTTTTTCATCAAAAAATGAAAAAGCAGTAAATACGTAATTTCGACTATAGTCAGCTAACAGTCTTTTGTAAGACTTAGTTATGATTCGTCATGATTTCTTCAGCCAAGACATATTTTATAGAGTAGTGTACTGATGTATTTATTTGACAAATGGATTTCGAAAAATGCAAATGGAATGGTTAACAAATATTTTTCAAATTGTTAATCCAAATACTGTTTTATTGTCTTGTTGGTTTAATTAACCCAAACATTATGCCATTATGTGTATACAATACATAAACATGACTGCGGTTTGATTGTAAAATAACAAACATTCAAAGATATTTGAATACCAATCTAGGAGCTAGAAGACATTTTCAACTATTTCAACCAAAGGATTTAATATCCTTGTATATCCAAACTTTTTGAATAAATTTTGTATTATTCAAAAAAAAAACTATTTTATTAAATGATGAATAAGGCCATATGGGTATATAACACTACACATGCGCGGAAAAATCACGATTATGGCTTTGTCTCATTTGAGTGAGACATCAAACCAATATGGCCATATGTCATGTCACCGCGAATACAATTGTATTTTGTTTAGTGAATCAATTGTTCTGTGAATCATGTGGCAAGGTGCAATAAGTCCACATGCAGTTATTCCATATGGGAATTAATAACTTTAAATAAATTCATATTGTGGAATAGATTAACTGGAAATTAAAATACTTAAAAACTTTTAGCTTACGTGGTAATGATTTAATGGGCCAACATTTAAATGTCATAGTTGTTTATTAGCATTACCAATTACCATATTCTAGAAAAAATAAGTGCCTCAAAAAAAGAAAGTCCTGACTACGACACTGTCACAAAAATTTTGCGATGTCGGATTTGAGTGAAAAAGTATTTGTAGCCAAAACAACTTTGATGAATGCTTTGGGGGATAATTAATTCACAAAAATATTTGAATAAAAAAATATTTATTTCCGGCAAAAAAGGTCTAAAGAGGTAAGATGTTAAAATAATTTTCCACAAAATAGCTCGAAATTATAGGTTTTTATCAGGAATTTGATATAGAACCACGAAAACTTCTGACTCCAGAAAAGGTTCATTTGCACAATCAATACCTTGCAATACTATCTGTTAAAACAGTGCATTTTGTAAAGAAAATTAACTTTATTAATTTAATATCTTTAATGTGGACGCACTGAACTTACTAATCTAAAAATCTCGCGTCATAAACTGCATCATAAAATTTAAAATTAAATCGAATATAAGTTTTGGCCTTCACTTTCAAGGTCTCACCGCTCGTGTCCGTTGAAGGTTTGCAATATCAAATAGAATTAATGACGCTGATGACGGCTTTGTGTAGACAGACTCGCCGCATTGAAGTTCCGTAAATCATAAAATTGAAAAGTCATTCAAAAATTAATTCTTAAATCAAACGGCAACGACTTCAAAAGTTACAATTGATTTACAATGGCACGAGTGACACCGGCGTCATAACAGCGGTGAGTTTTTCAAGTTTCATATTTCATTGACTTTTGTAAGACATTCCAAACATTTCTCAACGGAGAAACTGTATACGGGGTTAAATCCTCTCGGGTGTTAGTTCTCCAGCTAAGTGAAAATTGGCATTAAATTTCCTTTCATTAAAAATGTTCGGGCTCTATTACCCACATAAGTGAGTGATAAAGTTATTTTAACGAAAAAGATGGTGTTATCATATACATAGTTATAGTACCATATAATGATGTATATATTTTTTTCAGTATTACATAAAATAATGTAACTCTTGAAATAGATATAGGATATCAGGCACTTGGTAAGTTTTTTTTTAAATATTTAAACGGGTTTAGCTGAAATTTAGACTGTGAAGATAACTTTAAAAATAAGTGGAACTTTACTACATACTTAGTATGTTAATCTCACCCATAGACGTATAATATATATAGACTGAATGTCCAATATATGTTGTTCTAATAAAAAGTGAAGCCAGCATTGAGCCCCTCTTGGAGGGGCACTGACAGCTATTTGACATAAAAAATGGGATATTTGAACATAGTGTTGGTAGCTATATAAAAAAAGTCCCATTCAATAATTTGTCAAATTATGATTTTAAATGAATTTATTTCAACAAAATTTTAGAAATTATGAATGAAAATTTATATTTAGGAACATATTTAATAAAATTAAAAACTGTAAGCAGTGGTATACGATTTTGAGATTGAATATGTGCAACATTGTTCAATGCAAATTCAGCTTTTTTATTAATTTAATAGGCAAATGCGTTGAATTTAGTTCCAAAAACGTTGCAATAAATCTATGTACAACATTATATTACCTTATATTGCTATGTTTTATATTTAAAAACAAATGCGGCAAATCGCTCAATAATTTAAAATTAAATCTTAAATAAATTAACTGCATTTTTTCCTTTTAACGACTATTTATTTTTTTATAAATTGTGCCATACTTCTTATACCTGCGGTTTTTCCGTAAAAACCAAAAAAGATAAGGTTATTTTGGAAAATCCTAAAAAATTGTGTAAGTACAATTTTATAGTAAATACATATAAGGTAAAAAAAAAGTTCATTGTTTACTATTTAATTGTTCTAACACAATTTTTTTAGTGAAGTGTAAATTATGAAAATTTCATATTTGTGAAACATTTAAGTTTTATACTTTATTAGTGAAGGATATAATTAAATATCTGATGTTATAAGTAAATTTTTGTATGCTTGCACTATTATTTAAGTTTACGTTTAATTTTATATAATTATAAAATAATTTTTATGAAAAAAATAAATACTTTTTCATTAAATATTACAATGTTCTTATTCTTTACTTGAAGAAATATCCCAAAAAAAGGGAACAACATAGGGAAATTGAGTTTGCGTTTATATTACTTTTTATGTTGTAGCATAAAAAGCATATTTAATGCTGGCTTCACTTTTGAGATTTGAGATTCTGTCTATATATATTGTATGTCTATGATCTCACCCCTTGGAGTTATATCATGATTATTAGATCATGGAGTTATATAGCCATCTGTCTCAGTTCTCAATGGATATAATAAAAATAGCAATATAAAAATTATTTTATTGACATTCCTGCTGGGTTTTCGATTCTCAAAATCTAATTCTGCGCGAGTTTTCTCTTCTACACATTGTCGTGTTTTTCATATTAAAGAATTTATAAGCGGATATTTTTCGGTTACAAATTAATTTTTAATTTTAATTCGAATCGATTCGATGGTAAAGTGTAATGTGTATTATGTTTAAAAAAAGCGATTGATTATGTTTAAAAAAAGCGATAATAAAGTAAATAATTATAATATTTTTCGATTTTCATTACTAATTCCCGCCAATTTAATATAAATTTTGATTGGAATTGTGTTTTAACTGCCAAATTGTGATTTCTTTTAATTAGTTATAATATATTTAATGTAAATAATAAAATATTAATTTAATTGAAATTGGAGTTATTTCCATTTGTATAAATTGTTTAACAAAAAGGCTTTATCGCTATAATAATATTTTATTAAAAAGTGTTAATTTTATAATTTTCAATATTTAATTTCAATGTAAATAATAAAACAAAAAATGTGATTACAAATTAGGTAAGTTCTTTTCATTTATTTATTTATATTGACTAAAATTTATATTTGGTAGGTAATTTAAATTTAAAGTATAATGTTTTAAATATTTACTGAGGTTATGTTTAAAAAATATAAAGTGATGTAATCTGTATAAGTTAATATTATGTATTCAAGGCATAATATTTAATCTAATACATATATATTAATTTTTAGCCGTTTATATGTTTATATATAATATTTAAAATTAGTTTTTTTTTAACTATTTATCTGTGTGTTCTGTTGATATAAAATGAAGGTGAGTATATTTAAAAAAAAAAAAAATCTATAACAAATGATAATGTTGATATATATAAAAATGCTGTTAATAAATTAACTGATAATATGTATGGAAATATAAAAAGTATGTAGACAATAATGGCAAAAATCAAAGAAACCAACAGAACAAATTACATGACATTTTTTATATAGGTTTTTCACTTCTAATTCAAGTTTTTTCATTTCAAATTCAATGTTTTTCATTTCAAATTCAATTTTTTTCATTTCAAATTCAATGTTTTTCATTTCAAATTGAATTTTTTTCATTTCAAATTCAATATTTGAAAATAAATTGATATTTATTTTTAATTTTTTTTTTAATCTCCGGACGCAAGATTCTCATAAAATATGTATAAATAAATGATTAATCAACAATTAAATATTTCTAGAAATGAATTATTGTAAAAACATAAACTCACAAGACAAATAAAAATATTTCTTGTACATAAAACTACATCATAAGCCTAGATTTAAGAAAAAATATGGTTATTGTTATTGTTCAATAAAATTCTATTCTATAATTCATATCATATTTTATAGTTTCTTAAGATTTCCAGATTTTTAGTGTCTGAAATAGTAAAAATAAATAAATAATGAAAAATGAAATTAATAACGAATTAATATAAATTCATTTTAATTACATCCATAAACAATTCCATAATCAAATTTGAAATGACATATTTTCAATTTTTATTCTAAGGAATACCGGCATATATTTTTCTTAGATATTTTTACAACTAAAATCTCCGGTACAAGTAAAAACTCTAAAAAACACACATAAACTATAAACCACCCGGTACAAAAATTACAAATGTCAACAATGATAAAAGTCAACTTTTTGTCTTAGCTTAGGTTATTGTTTAGTATTGTTTTTGCTGCTTTTGCTATGATTAATTTGGTCAAAAATAGTAATTTTAGTTATCGTTATATTACTACAGCCAGGGGATCAATTTTAAAATAGTACCAAAAAAGACAATTATTACAATTAAAATAATAGAATTTATTTTTTCACTTTTAAATTTAAAATTTAAAACAATTAACTATAATTTATTCAACCATTTCATCTGGAATTTCTGAATCTTCAATAGTTTTTGTTGATGGTACATAAACTTTAAATGAGAAATTTGATTTTAAAAAAGACCCTGTATTAAGTACAGTGCATCCTAATTGTGTTGTACTAAATGATTCACTCGGATCTCCAATAACAATTAAATCTGGTAGAGGATACAACTGTAAAGCTTGATCATAATTCCAATATACCGGTAAAGCAATAGGATGTAATGGAGACAATGTAGCTTGGCAAATTAATGTTCTAGCAAAATGATTTTCTAATTCTCCACCTTCAGGAAAATGTATTGTATTACGGCATAATTTTGTCACTAAATCAGTTCGACACACGACAATTTGTTGAGTACAATATTGTAATCTGCAAGGATTTGTAGCTAATTTTGTGCGCGGCCATATTTGTTTTAAACCTTTAACAATACAATTTGGAATTGGTGATCTTGGTAAGATATTTGGATCAGCTGGATCATCATGTGATGGTACTAATATCAAATCAGTTGTTTGTTTTAATTGTAGACATGAATTTGCCAATTCACCAAGTTGATCAAATAATTGTCTTTTTTGATGAATTGTTTTTTCAGATTTACAAAATGGTCCCATTAAAATTATTGCTACTGGTGGACATTCATTATAACCATTAAATAATAATTTTAATTTATCCATTACTTGTGGGCCATCTAATCTTACATCAGATAAAAAAACAATAGTAGCTTCTTTATTATGTCTTTCGGTTTCAGCTAAACTATTTGAATATTTTAGTAATTTAACTGATGTACCACCCCATGTATTTTGAGTACCAAAATACGCACGACTACTTGATGCAGCTTCGGGTGGTGGAAATCCAATACTAGTAACTTTTAAAATATCATCTAGATATTGACCTTCGGCCAAAATAAAACTACCTTCACAAAAGAATCCTGAATGAAATCGTGCTTGACTAATATCCAATGGTACTACACCAGTAGGATCTTCTATATAAAATTTACCTTCTGTTAATTGGGTTAGTAGACCAAGTATGACAACTTCATCAATTCGTGATTGTGATAAAAGATTTTCAGCATAATATAATTTAAATTTTTTTACATTACTTTCAACACCAAAAATCGATGGAGAAAATAATTCATGCCGTATTGTTTTCTGATGTAATAAATAGTATCTATCTTCAAGGTATTTCGATTTCATATTTGCTGCTGGTAAGAAATCAGTTGATAAATTTGTATCTAAAAAAAATTTCTTTTGTTGATTATTATATGAAAACCGGGGTACATCATAGGCATTAATTAAATTAAATTCGGATTCGCCAATTTCTAGTTGTCCACCAATTTTACTAACTGCTAATTCTATTTTATCCCGGTCAATATTATTTGAAGTTAATTGTAGTGCTTGTATATTATCTATGATTTTAATTAATAATTTATTGTGGTCATCAGAATTTATAGGCAATAATTGTTCAACTAAAAACTGAACTGAATCACTTCTGATTATAAATCCACTTAATTTAAATTCTGATTGAATTAATTTTTTTAATTCTGTTATTTCATTTGTCTGTGAATCCATTGTTTTACTTATTAAGTTTTATTTTACCAAACCAACTATTTATTAATATTCTCGTAACTTTTTAACTCTTCGCGCGCTATAAATATTTATCTTTTGCTTCTATTGGCAATCGTGATTAATGAAGGATTTTAAATTTGGGGTTCTACTCATATCTTTTTAAGATTTCATGTTCGGAATTCCGTGCCAGATTTTAAGATCAAAAAATTTGTGATTTTACTCGAGACTGATTTTTTTTTGTCTTTTTTTTTGTGTGGTTTGACAGTTGAATTTAAGTTGAAGAAGAAGAAAATATTTCAGCTACGGCACATTCCATAAGTTTATTCAGTTAATTTATAATTTAATATTAAATACTTTTCTGGACAAACACTATTTTCAAAATAAATTCAGTTTTTTTTTTTATCTATACCACTTGAGAATTGAAACTTCAAAATTACCAAAACTATATTGGTATTAGTAAAAAGGGGGGTAAATCTTGCTAAAAATCGAGATTTTTTAAAATTGATCTAGATAAAAAAAAATATTGAACTATTTACTCCTATTTGATATGAGCTTTCTATATGATATCACAAAGAGGACCAACTGGCTGAGAAATAACGTCACAGGAAGCTGCCCTATGTGTAAGGTTTTTTTTTACACAGACGGATCTTTAGTTGAAGGGACAGTTAGAATAGGTGTAGCACAGCATAGCAGAGATGGAATATTCAATCTATCTCTATTTATTATGTTAGTTAAGCTGCCATCATAGGCGCTAAGATCAAAACAGAGTAAACTCCATATTTGTAAAGGAAGTGATCTTAATACTAAACAAACTGGGATTGGTACAACTAAGGCACATTCTACTGGGTGCCAGGAGACAATACAAGGAAATTATACAGCTGACTATCTGGCTAGGCAGGGTTGCAGTTGTAGCATACCCTTCTATGCTCTCATACCGTGTAGGGATAGCCTACGCTATAAGAGATAAGATCTAAGTGGGCTCAGTGTTGGTGAACCGATCGGAGGCACCAGTTACCGACTGTGGTGTGGAACCAACTTTGACCTGTCTCGTCTCGCGTCATCTGAATGCTACCTGAATTTTAAAATTTTGATGCCCTTAAAAAGAATTATAGAAGAATTATACGATCCTGACAAAGATCGTAATAGCTTAAGCTAACACAACTATTTTTTAAATTTATTATACAAATAAGTGGTTATTTAATGCGATAATGATAAGAGAACATTAATCTCGGAAAATTGCATTTAAAAATTTATCAAAAGTAATGACCATAATCAAATTGATAGCAATAAAATCGCAGTTTCGATTATAGAGATCCGAATTTAGAAATTAGAAAGTATATGTGTATCCAAGGTTGCATAATTAAAATTTACAAAAAAAAATATAATCTGGCTCTGGCAACACATCGCCGTCATAGTTTCTGAGTTTCTGGAGAAATAATTTTTACGAAAGTTGGAGCAGCAGGAAAGATTTGTTTGTGTTTTAAGATTTCAATAAAAAGAAAACCAAAAAAATCTGATTATTTTTCACTGAAATTCAAAGGTAAATAATATATAATTAATAGCTTTTAATAATTTCAAGTTTTAAATGCATATCCTTGATATTTCAACCGGGATACGTATGCTTTTCACAAAACGCCATAAAATCATTTTTTTGCTGCTGCATTAATCCTTTTCTGAAATCTATCAAATTTTTTTGTTCTAAATACATACAACAATATCTAGTAGATCTACACAAAATGATTAGTGTTTTAAGTTTTGCAAAACAAATGTTTGGCCTAATTTTCAGATGAAATTTTTATATATATATAGTTTTTTTTTCGCTGTGAAACTGACGTGTGGAAATTTTCCATTTTCTTACAATTTAATCGAGGGGGAACCAATAATTTTTTTTCAGTCCAAGATAATAAAAATTCAGAGTACGTCCTTCTTTGTTACAAAATTTAATTAATAGAATTCTATTAGATTATTTTTTTTACATTAACTTTGTTTTCATTATATTCATGTGTTTTTCTTGTTATATTTTTCAGACAAACTGATCAAAACGGAAAAAAGTTCTACAACAAAAAACTTGAAATTACCAAAATAAAAAAAAAACTGTTTTGTTTTTCTTTAAATCAATGATGGCTGATCAACAATTCTTCTTAAAATGGAACGATTTTCAAACAAACATGGTTACTTCATTCAGGCATTTAAGAGATGAAAAAAGTTTTACTGACGTAAGTTGAATAAAATGTATATTTTGAAATAAAATGTTTATTAGTATTTCATAAAAAATATTTTTTTTTTTCAAATAAAAAAAAACACTTGTTTTCTTTTTAATTTGTTTATATAATGTATATTTATTTACAACACAAAAAGGTAACACTTGCCTGTGAAGGGCAAACATGTAAAGCTCATAAAATGGTTCTATCTGCCTGCAGTCCATATTTTAAATCTTTACTTGAGGTAAGTTTAAAAACAATAAATTTCTTTAAATTGTGTACAATATTATTTTCAAATAATGTTCATTTTCAGGAAAATCCATCAAAACATCCAATTATAATATTAAAAGATGTTTCATACATACATTTACAAGCAATTTTAGAATTTATGTATGCTGGTGAAGTAAATGTATCACAAGAACAATTGCCAGCATTTTTGAAAACAGCTGATAGACTGAAGGTAAAAGGTTTAGCTGAGACACCAAGTTCTATTAAGCGAGAAGGATAATTCTGAAATATATTGTTTTAAAAAAAAAATAAACAGATAACAAAAAAAAAATAGTGATTTTACGAATTCGTAAATATTAATACAAAATATTTTATATTTTCCGTTCTATAATTTCATTATTTTTTTTTTTTTTAACTTTCTAATTTCTGCTACCTTATTCAAAATTATGAGAATTATTTTATTTTTCAAGTTTATTAATTTTTAAGTTCTAATATTTGTAATCAATCAACAGAAGATTTATATATATAGATATAATTGGTACTAATTAATGCCATTATAGATTTAATGAAAATCAAAAAAATTATGTGTCTACTACAATATATAACAACAATTATTTCAGTATCTAAAAAAAAAAAACATTTTTCTTGCATAAATTTTTGGTTATTTTAATACTCATCATATAAATTGTAAATTTGAGTTTTTGAGAGATCCATTTCTTCTGTATATTGTGCATTAAATATAAAATTTCAGAGTAGACTTTTCTATAAGGGCATTTTATATATATATATAACATTTTTTTTTATTACTACTTTTTTTCTCAAAAAAAAAAATCCTTATTTACTCATATTTCAATCAGTATCAAATAATTTATTATATATGTAAATGAATTCCGGTCAATTCCAATGAAAAACAATTCACAGAAAAATATTTTGTGATTAAATTAATGTTGCTTTTATAAGAACAGAAATGGTTCTGGTACAGCTACATTTTCACGAACTTTTGGGAAGAGCAGGAAAAATATATTTCCTAAAAAAAACGTTTTTCTGGAAACTTGTTTTTATCGTGAATCCGGGCAACTAAGAAATTAAGAATTTTCTTTAAAATAGTATTGAAGAAACTATTGTTAAATTTTATTTAAAATAGTATGTTTTTAAAAAAAATTGTATGTTTATATCCTTTGTAAAATATATGCGCAATTTTGAATTGAATAAATCTACAAAAATAAATGTTATGATTTTTCTAAACAACAAAAATCCCACACGATTATTATTTTTTCAATATCAAAAATAGAAATCAAAAATAAATATATATTATATTAAAATTAGTAGACTTCAGCTTTTTTGTAATTTGGCAATATTGTAGTTAATTATTAATTTTAATTATATATATTATATATATATATATATAAAAATAATAATTTACTGTATATTTTTATTGAATTTATTATATTAATTATATTTACCATTTTTATTAATTTTTGTTTTGTAAATTTAGAAAATTTTGAATTTGTTCGCCCATTTTTTTATTTTATTTTTACAAATAAACCGATTTTTTCCATCATAATTTTATTTTATAGGTTCATAATAAAACAATATATATATAAATATATATACATATATCTACAAAACTTGTGTAAAAGATTGTAAATTAATAAAAACTAAATAAATAAATGAAGAAAGCAAGTAAGAAAAATAAAGAAAATTACATAGTTTTTTCAAAAATATTTAGATCTTGCTAGAAATGTTTTAAGAAACAAAAATAATAAATATAGAAAAAAAAAAAAAATTTGTATACATCAGAAAAATAAATTATAAATATGTATAAATTAAAAAAAAAATTCTTTAAATTAATTAAAAATATAATTTTATTTGAGATTTTTTTTTTTTTTTTTTTATAATATTAACTGTTCTGTCAATCTTTTGATTAAAACTGGTCTCCGTGGACCAACTATTAATTTTATTTTGAAGGATCTTAAAACTACTTTGTATACTGAATTTGATATCGTATGAGCATCAAATTTTTATGTTGAGTGTGTTTTCTTTATCTTTTTTATGTTCTGTTTATGGAGCATTAATCATGTTGCGGATTACCTTGTTTTGGGATCTTTGGATTGTCTCGATGTGGCATCTACTGGCACAGCCCGAGAGTTGTATACCATACAGCCAGATCGGTTTCAAGATCTGGTTGTATACCATACAGCCAGATCGGTTTCAAGATCTGGTTGTATATTAGAATTTTATTGTGGATTGTTAGTTTTGATTTTCGTCCTATTAGCCAGTAAATCTTTCTATATTTTAAGTTAAGTTCAATTAATTTGTTTTTTATATGGTCGTTCCACTTAAACTTTTCATCCAGGGTCATGTCTAAGTATTTTACCGTGCATCCATACGGAACAGTGCTTCCGTTCATTTGGACTGAGTTATTGTTATTTATTCTTTTGTATGTGAAGATTTTAATGTGTTTATTTTGATGTTCCATTTTTTCGTCCATTCGTAGATGTGATTGTTCGCTACTTGTAATTTATTTGTGGCTTCTTGTATGTTTTTGTCAATGACCAACATTACGGTATCGTCTGCAAATGTTTCAGTCAGGATGTCTCCTTGCACTGGGAGATCACTGGTGAATAGTACATATAAAGTTGGTCCGAGGAACTCCTGCTCTTATTTCTGTTAAGTCTGGAGAATTCATTATCTTGTTTGATTCTAAAGAATCTGCTTTCCAGATATGACGTCAGCTTGAGTTATAGTTTTATAACTATCATATGTTTCCAAATAATATTCATATTTTAGTACACTTTTTAGTTATATATTGGTCCGGATTCTCTAACAGTCGTAATGTTCGAGTTACGAATAAATGTTCGAAATTTCGACCAATGTCAATTCGCTAAGAAATTTCGACTAAGTAGTTTTTACTCGTAATTACGGATTGATTTACTGTAATAAAATTTGGTTTCGAGTTGCTAGAAGTTTTTTTTTATTTTTTTTGTTATTTGTTAATTTGTTTATGATTATTTATTAAAAATGTAAGTAATAATAGTTTGAATTAAATTTAAAAAAAATTATATTTAAATACAATACAAGAAAACAAAAAAAAAAAATATTACAAAACTAATAAATTCAAAATGTTGCAGTTGAATTAACTATAACCATGGGAATATAAAAAAAAAATCAATTTGTTTTAAATACACAAATCCATCAATCATTAACCTAGCCGAGAAAATTGTCTTTGGTTAATTGTACATTAACCAAATAAATTTAAATATCTTCTTATATTGGTTTTCTAGCGCTCAAACTACTATAACGGAACAAAGATAAAAATTTGTTATTTATATATACATTCTTTCTACATTGTTTCAATATAAATATTGTAAAATAGCATCCTAATCTATTAATAAAAATATATATAACCAATATTATTTAAAATTTAACAAGAAAATATGTTTTTTATATGAGTCATATCTAAGAAATATATGTAGTCCCATTCAAAAATTCAAGCTTTTAATATAATCAATGTATTATGTATAACACTCTATTTCAAAAATAGTGATAAAATGTCATAAAATATGTGTATAAATAAAAAAAATTGTTTAACAAAAAAGAAACACTACCAAAGTCGCTCAATCTCAACATTTGTTAGTTAATATTAAACCGTTGATTTGCTCGGTTAACATAACAACACAAGTGACGTAAATATTTTTATATATTAGCAATTATCTAAAAAATATATAAATTTTTTTTTTTGCTTATAAAATACCATATTTCATTTTTAAATAATACAAATTTTAATTAAAGAATGTTTTAAGTTAATATTTAAAGTAATAGTAAATTTAAACGAAAAAAATTTAACAAAAACAGTTATAATAAGAAATCATCAATGATGCTATTCCAATTTTAAAGTATATTTTATTATTTTGAAATATATAATATAATATTTTAGTAGATAATGTTTAACAAGATACCATAAGGTCACTATTACTCTACAGATTTTTATTATTATTATTATTTATCTTGTACACACGACCGACAAGTAAAATTTCTTCTTTAAAAGTGAATATATAAATTTATACATTTAAAATTGTTTACTAACACTTTAATTCAGTTGTTAAACATCACCGTAGAGATATCTCTATGACATCACACATAAAATGAATAATCGTACACAGAGTCGTATTTTGCCGGCTCTAGGAAATGCATACTGAACCTTCTTATAATTCATTTTAAATTAGTGGCATTAAACCAAAACCGAGCCGATTTAATTGAATTCTATAAAATTTTGGGTTCTATAAAATTGATGAAGGTATCATCTTCTGTTAGTTGTTGTAATACTTTCAATATTTCCGCGTAATTTTCATACAAAGCTTTACAAGCATTGACACGGCAAGAGCATATATAGTATCAGAATTTTTTTAATGCAGCGTCCATTTAATGCATAAACAATTTTTAATCAAAAATTTACAAAAGTACAATAAATTACCTACATAATTTTATTTATAGATTTCTTTAATTTTGATTTTGGTTAGAAAAAATTAAATTTTATGAATATTTGCAAAAGAAAAAACAAAAATTACAAGCTCCATTTATCGAATGGTGCCTCTAGTCTAGGGTCTAGGCAATTGCCTACATTTATCTGTTAGTAAATGCGCCTATGCTATGATCGTATACATTATTACATATTAGTTTGGAACAAGTTTATTAATAAAGTGCAAAATTGAACGTTTTGCAGTTTTCGGAGATTTGATTAAGATTTGCTGACTAGAAGCACATAAATTATTATATATTTTAAAATAAAATATATAATAATTTATGTGCTTCGAGTCAGCAAGTGTTAATACTATATTATATTATATAAATATATTCTACGGATATTGTGTAATTGTATACTAGGTCAAGTTAAACTTCCGTTTGAGTACTATTGGATTACAAAAAAAAAAATTCAATAATTTGAAATTACAAAAAAAAAAAATTTTTAATTTGCAATTTATCGAAAACACAAATGGACGGAGTGCACATATTACCTACCGGATGCAAATTTACAGAATTTTCAAAATTGACCGAATATACAAATTTACTGAAAATCCAAGTTCAACGAATTCATAATTTAACCAAACATAAAATTTTCGTCATTTTTCAACAAACGTAAACCGATCTGCCAATGAACCATATACATTGACGTTAATCTGGCTAATGAATGCGTTCCCCGCGCAGCAGAGGTGTAGGCACTTAGGTTCTTTCGGCTCATTTTACTACTCACCTAGCATTCAGACAAGGCTGGTCTGGATGGTTTCCAGTTTAAACAGAGCAAAGCAATGACCAGGCACCATCTCTTTATTTAGCTCGGTTGGTTCTCCAGTCGGTGCCTTCGCTATCGATAAATTGTAATTTGGTCAATTAGGCGAATCGGCAGAACAAGTTTTTTTTTAAAAAAAAAATATAGAACAATTTGTTTTCGTTTTCTTTCCTTCTGCTGATATTATGTATATATATATTTTGTTACTCACCTCTACTATTAGTAATTCGATCGGTTTTTTATGATAATGCAATAATTATTGATATTTTCGTATAATATAAAACTACTTTCCAGTCACATTCGTTGAAAATCAGAGTTACTCATAATAATAATAATAATATTATGAAGTCAAAAATGTTTATAAAATTGAAGAAATTCTACAGTTCTTTAAAATAATTTCAATATAAAAATCATAAATATTATAATAATAATATACGTAATATCCAGGTACCAAAACGAGGAAAATGTTTTGTCAATATTATAAATAATATCTATAATTATATAGTAAAAAAATATATATATATATATATTATCTGTTAGTGACTTAGTGTAATTATTAACAATAGATAAAAACCAAAAAAAAAAAACACACTTGTTTATAATTAAAATTTCCATATTCTAGACCTGTCCTTGCCATATTTTGCCATCTGACGGCCTCCATATATGCCCATTTAAAGAGTTTTTATTCAAAGTATTAATACAAAAAAGTACTATATATTTTAATGAAAGGTGTTATATTCTCCCTGCCAGCTAGCAAGCAAGTATATATACTAAAATAAATAAATCAACGAACTTTATATTTCTTGCTTATACATTTCATTTAAATAACTTTTATTTTGTGTTATTAAACTTTGTCATTTTGTTTTTTAAACGAAGCAGAAAAATCAACTTTAAAATAGCCAATCGCTATAAAATTTCATTCAATAATGATCAAAGTGGACAATCGGTTTTGTTATATAAAAATTCTTTAATCAAATTTTGGATTAATTATAAAATATAATATAATAATGAGCGGTTTATTAAGAAATATCACAAATGTTATTTGGCATGCTTTCGATGCATTGTATCAGGAAGAAAAAGGATATGTTAATAAAAGTAAATTAAAAGTAAGGAAAATTAATAAAAAAAAAAATCTTTAAAAAAAAAGAAATTTACAAATTAATATAATTTTCAAGGTTTTAACTGCAAATATTGGTACTATTTTGGATATGTACGGATTGGAAAAAGGTCTTGATCATTACAAATCAAGTTCAACTTTAAACTTTGAAAGTTTTCGACATTATTTATTACAGGAAGTGTTTAGTTCATTATCAGCTACCCTAACAATGAAAGAGCTTAGAAATTATGAAGAAAAAATTGATGAAGTATAATTTAATAACAATTTTTATTGGTTTTGATATTGATTGTGATTTTAAAATTTCATATATTTTTTTTACAGATTTGCTGGTTAATTTGTCGTACAAAATATACGATTAAAAATCGTGGGTGTCTTAATAACACCCATTTATATAAATTATTTCGAATATTCTGTTTGTTGAGTGATTTCATTGATTGTGAAGTAAATATTTTTATATTTATTAATTTTCTACTGAAAAATTGTTAATTTATTGACAATATTGTTAATATATATATAATTTTTATATGTAGGTAAAAATGCATTCCTCTGAAGCAGCCTTAGTACTACAACAATTTCTTAATGCATTAGGATTAAATTCAGAATTTGAAGATAAAAAATTACAAGATTTAAATCAATATAATTCAACATTATATTTTGATGAATTTTTAGATTTAATTGATTTTAAAAATCATATAGATTATGTAGAATCATTACATGAAATTATTGAAGATATGTATCAAACTTATATTAAAGATATTATTAAAAAAGGTTATATATTACGACGCGGTTACTTATTACCAACATTTAAAGAATATTGGTTTGTATTACAACCATGCGAACTAAACTACTATAAAAATCATTACGAAAAAGATTTATGTGGTACAATTGCATTAGATCCTAAATTTATGGTAAAACCAAGTATGTCATCGTCTGTATTATCCGGTAAATCAGATAAAATTTTAAAATTTATATTATCATCTGGTGAAAGAAATTTCGAATTAGCAGCACATGATCATCGAACAAGAATGCAATGGATAACAGCTTTACAATTAGCTATAACATATTCAACGGGACGAGAAGGTTTTCAAAGAGATTTAGTATCAAGGCGTAGAATTAAACGTGACAGTGAAATGAAAAATCGTAAAGCCGATGAACAACAATTACGTTCAACACATATGCTTGAAGTTGAAATTACGAAAACACAATTAGAAAGAGAAAAACAAGCTAGATTAGCAGCTGAAACCCAGGCTAGAGAATTTGAAGCTGTTGCTCGTGAAGATTCACGTCGTGTTGCTGAATTAGAAGATTTGAAATTAACATTGGAAAAATTATTAAAAGAAGAAACCCAAGCGAAAAAAGATGAAGAAATTGTACGGTCTTTACAAGCCAGAGTGTTAGCTGAGGAATGGGAAAAACGTGAAGAATTAGAAAAATTACAACAAGAACAGAAAATATTATTAGAAATGGAACGTAGTAAACGTATTGAATTTGAAGAAATGCAAAAAATTAAAGAAAATGAATTAAATGAAGCTGAACGTAAATTAAAAATATTAGAAGAAGAACGTAAAAAATTAGATTTAGAATTAAAACAAGCTAGATTTAAAATAATACGTTCTGAGGAGAATAAAGAGGATCTTGAAGCTAGAATGGATGCAATGTTACCAATTTTAAATAGTGGTACAATACGTAGAACATTATCATTTGTGGCACCATCACGGGAACGACCAACAACATTAGAAGATTTAAAAAAAATAACATCGTAAAATTATTATTCAATAAAAAAAATAAAAACAGTAGATTAATTATTACTTTGTTGTTTGTTAACTTTAAAATTATACACTTGAATTTTTTTTTATAAATATTTTTATATTTTTTATGGAAAAACAAAACAAAAATATATATTTTTTTTTTAACATAGATATCTCAGAAATATATTTATGAAAATTTTTATTAATAAAAAAATATTATAATTTTTTTTTAGTTCAAAAAAATTTTTTTCTCGTCCCGTACAAAAAGTTATGTTATAATTTTAAATAAAACAAAAAATCTCGTATTTTGTGTCGTTTTTTTTTTTCGCTGGCTAAAATTAAATTTGGTTCTTTGAAAAAAAAAATCTTGTTTTAAATGTTTCAATGTAGTTTGTAAAACACAAAAATTATTATACAAAAAAAAGTCAATTTATATTTCTTCGAGATTAAAAAATCTGTTAAAAAAACTAAATTAAAAAATATTATCTATATATATACAAATATTAATATTATATATATATATAATTACAATTTTATCAATTTGTATGTTTAAAAAATTAAAAAAATATAAATTTTATGAAAATAAATTTCAATTGGATGATTGCTTAAGAAAGAAATAGAAGCTAAAATAAAGGAATTTTGTAGGTGATTAATAGAAACGTAAGTAATATTTGTAATACTTGCCAATATATAAATTAATTTTTGTTTTCGCTATTCTCAGTTAAAAAAAGCTAATACTGAATCGGTCATATAACTTTGTAAGCCGAGACCAGGGATTTAACTAGGAGCATAATTTCGATTATCGATTCAGACGCTACTTACAACCCACCAGCATCTTGAACTCCATATATCGACATTTGTGGCGAAGTTTTGAGTAATAAATTTTGTTTCTGTAGTCAATTTCCGACATAATGTCTTTCCTTTACTTAATAATCAGACTTGTTCAGAGCCATTTTAATGGTGTACTTCAACTAAGAGGGAGGTGTTGAAGTTCCCTGTATTTTTTCTCCAATTTTATAACAAAAATACTATTATTTTATGCTAAAATTTCCCCTTCCAAAAATACTGTATATAAGTCTTGCTGACCTTAATCGGTTTTACAAATAAATAAATAAATAAATAACATACAATAGAATTTTTTGGGAGCCCCCCAATATACGCCAATCGAAAATACTCCATGGACGAAATCCCCAATTTTTTCAAAAAATAGTTTGGACTAAATCCCTAAACCCAATATTCACAAAAGACGAAATCCCCCAAAAACAAAATCACAAAGACAAAATCCTCTATTTCCAAACTGGGGGATTTCTTATAATAAAACGATTTTTTTTAAAAATTAAATTTAATTTTTTTATTGCCAATGTAATTTTTTTGGAACCAGGTAAGAGGTAGCAATCTTTCTTCCAGATTTGTCCAGAGTTGGAAATAGCACGTTAAAATAAGTGAAAACATCTTCGCTTTTAACGAAAGCCAAACTGTTTAACATACGCTTCTCCTCCTTTATTTGACTTAACTATAAGAATTTTATTAGACATTATAAAAAAATATTTTTTACTAAAATAATTGAATTAATTGAATCAATATTTGCATTGCAGTTCCGACTAAACTGAAGGAAAAACAATTAATACTGCATAATATGAAATTTATAGAGTTTTAATTGTACTTCGACTATGAAGTTTTTAATTTTGTGGAATTCCCGTATTTTCTTTAATATTTTTTTTTGTGTTAATAATGAGAACATTAAAACCTTCCAATTGTATACAATTTCGTTTTGCGTTAATATTTACAAACAAAATACCCACTTTTTTTTATCAAATTTAAAGTGTTCCAAATCCGCGGCGGATTTGGAACACTTTAAATTTGATAAAAAAGTGGGTATTTTGTCCAGGAGGATTGTGTCCTGGAGAATTATGTCCTTGGAGATTTTGGCATTGTGAATTATGGATTTAGGGGATTTCGTCTTTTGTGAATTTGTGATTGGGGGATTTTGGCTTGGGGTATTTTGTATTGGTGTATTCTAACACCAACCCGAATTTTTTTATTAAAAATTTTCCATTTTCGTTTAATAAATTAATTTATTTTTAAAATTTTTAAATACATCATTCGTTTATTTATAGTAGTACAATATTTTTAATTGTTGTATGCCAAATTAGTAAATTTTTGGGTAAATTCTTTACTAAACTCTGTGGCAATCTTTTTATAGTACTTGCTACTGCAATATCAGCAATAGAACAATTATTACCACCAAAATAATGTTGTTTTCCCTCTAACAATAAACGATCATTTAAATAATTCAATAATTCATTTTGTGCAGATGTAGTTGAAACACGTAATAATTGATAACAAATATCAAGTATTGCATCAATGAAATTAGCATTTGATTGATTATCATAACGATAATCAATTGGTCCAATTCTTGCTAAAAATCTTAATATATTAATTTCACCATAAATTGGTTTATATATTGTTGGTGAACTTATCATTTCCGTATGTTCACAATTTTTCCAAATCAATGTTATTTGAATTGTTGCCAATTTATCATTATTTATGTTTGCAGTTTCATCAGTTGTTGCTATTAATTTTTGAAAATGTTTAGCTTCGGGTCCAACATCTGATAAGGTTGAATGAGAAAATACTTTAATGACGAAATTAATATTTTTCCAAGCATTTTTAATAGCTAATAAACCATATGGCACATATTTTGGATGTGCATTAATAACAATATCAAATTTATTAACAATTCCATATACTTCTGTTGCTGTTTGACTAGTGTTAGTAGATAATGAAGAAATAGTGCTAGTACTTGCTGTTGTTGCAGGTAATTTAGATGTTACTTTTTTACGAATTTCAAGTAAACGAATTTTAAATTCTTTTAATTGTTGGAGGAGATTTTGTTGTCTGGCCTCTAATAAATCCATTTTACCTGATTTTTTTATTAGACTTTTAATATTGCAATTGAGATTGTCAAAATCGGCTCCATCAGCACACGTGTTTGACGTCATGTCAAAATTATGCTCCTGTTGTGATTCACTTAAGAAACTCTTGCTGACTTGTACTTTATACATGCACTTTGGCAATTCAATATTAAAATTATCATAAGTCGGTTTAATTGCATACATTATTTTCTTGTTTTTTAAACAGCTCTGGACCAAAAAAACCGAATTTATTTTAAAAAAAAATAATGAATTTCTAGTTACAAATACAAACAATACTGTCAGAAAAGAAATGTGCAACGACAGAAAAATACGGCGCTTAGCCTAAAGCCTGGGCTACATTGTTCCTATCAGTTCAGTTCAGTTTCGATTCGATTCGATTTGATTCGACGGTTAAGTAGACTGAAAACATAGGTACCGATCGCAATCGATTAAACCACATATATTTTGTTTTTGTTATTTTTGAAACAGTCAAATTTCATTTCTCTTGACATTTCCTTCAGTTTGGATTCGCAAAATTCTAATCGTTCCAAACTCTTTCGATTCGATTCGTTCCAATTTGACCTATGTGTCCAGTCCATTCAATCGATTTCCCATATAAATATATATGGAGACGTCAAATTTGAACACTTCGAAACGAATCGAAACTGAACCGATCGAAACAATGTAGCCCAGGCTTAAACGTTTCAGTTCTGAATACTAATAGCCCGAGCAGAATCAACTGTGTACGTAGCCAACGTACGCAGCCAACGTAAGAAAAAATATTTACCGAACACAATCAAAAGTAGTTTTGCTGCGAAAAAAAATTTCTACCTACCAATTTACACTAACAATATTTTTCTACCTGATATTAATGTGACATTTACCAGCGTACTTACGGAAAAAGTTATAGCTCGAACAGAACCAAATTCGCAGCCTACATAAGAATTTCGCAGCCTACATAAGAAAAAATTTAGCGAACACAATCAAAAGTAGTTTTGCTGCGAAAAACCTACCAATTTACACTAACAATATTTTTCTACCTGATATTAATGTGACATTCACCAACGTAGGCTGCGAAAAAAGTTGAAAGTTGATTAACTTTTTTTCGATGGCTGCGAAGAGGCTGCGAAAGGGCTGCGAAAGCTGCGTTTGTTATAATCGTTTCCATATATTTTCATACATTTTAACTTTTTTGACATTTCTTATGTAGGCTGCGAATTTGGTTCTGTTCGGGGTATTAAGTTGGTTAACTTTTTTCTCGATTCTGCGACGAGGCTGCGTAAGCTGCGTTTGCTATATTCGGTTTCATCATATATTATCATACATTTTAACTTTTTTTGGCATTTCTTATGTAGGCGTATGTATTCTGCGTTGATTCTGCTTGGGCTATAACTTTTTTCTCGATTCTGCGACGAGGCTGCGTAGGTTATAATCGGTTTCATATATTTTCATACATTTTAAAACTTTTTTTGACATTTAGGCTGCGTATGTATTCTGCGTTGATTCTGTTGGGGCTATGATTCTGAATAAATTTTTGATTGTATTTTGCAATATGCATTATTCAGCAGTTCAACATACATTTTCTGACCTAAACTCTAAACCAAAAAAAAAAGGATTTTTCTCATTTTTTTATTATGCAAAATTACCAACAACGATCACTATCTCAAAAACAAGGTCGACAGTATCAGAAAAAATAACTGAATTATTATAATTTCTTTTGATTAAATTTTAGAATTTATATCATGAAGTATTGTTTTAGTGTACTGTCAGTTTCTGAATGGTACATATTTATATATTTTATATATTTTAATTTATTCTGTATTGCTTTGCGTGGACTTAACAATCCGGAATAATTCATACCCAGACCCAGATTAGAAAAAAATAAGGGAAAGTTCTACTATACGTATACATATATTCTCCTATTCCTGTTGTTGACCAGTTCGGTTTCAAAACGAGAAGAAAGTCGGAGAATGTTTTTTTCGTGATTTCGGTTCAGAATTCATTTCCGATACCTCTATAGTTAGAAAGTATTGACGAGTGACGGACGACACAAATTTTATGCCAGGCGCCGAATAACTAAGCAAAGTTGGCATCAATTGAAAATAGTATATGAAATGAAAATAAAAAATTTCCTTCGGCCATTTTATTTTAATTTTTTCAGCGCTTAGTAGTTTTACAGACGAGTAGAGTCCCTGTAGATGTGCGGTCGTGTTTGTTGAAAGATCGCGCGGCATCACATCGTTTTGTGAAAAAAAAAAAAAAAAAAAAAAAAAAAAAATACAAAAAAAATTATAAAAAAATATAAAAATAAAAAAAAATCGTAAAAAAGTAGTGAAAAATCCTTGGGTGTTAAAAAGAGCAAAAATGTAAGTTAATTTTATATGCTAGTACGAATACTTTTTTTTATTTCATATAACCACCATGACAGTTGAGACTTCGCCCCAAATTTCTTAAAGATAATTTTAAATATTTTTAATAAATTTTCTTCCGTTTTTTTGTTTCTTTTCAGTTGTTTTTTTTTTTTTGAGTTATTTAAAATATTCTTTTGTGTGAGTATTTAAATAGAAAAAAAAATTTGTAAAGAAGAGAATTTGTGTTGATCCTCAAAATGAATCCCGGTGGACCAAATTATCAAATGGCATCCCTTTATGTTGGGGATTTACATCAAGATATAAATGAGGCTATCCTATTTGAGAAATTCTCAACTGCTGGTCCAGTTTTATCAATTCGTGTATGTCGTGATGTTGCTACACGACGTTCACTTGGTTATGCTTATGTAAATTTTCAACAACCAGGAGATGGTAAGTTTTAGTTATATTTCATAATTTGTTTTAAAACTATAATATTTGCTTGCTAAAGAAATCTGAAAAAAATTACAAAACGACATTTTTTAGCACACGTGTTAATTTTTTTTTTTTTAATTAAGAGGAACAAAAATTTCCCTTTTTTTTTTGTGTCATCCATTTTGGTTTTTCGGCCATTAAAAAAAAAAAATGTGAATAACAACTTTTTTTTTTTTTTAAATAAAATATTTCAATGGGGATAGAAAAATGTGCAGTTTATACAATTAAAATGGTGAAATTTGAGGTTGATTATAAAAAACAAATTTTGTATTTCTGTTCGTAAAATAAATTTTGCCACGAAACACGGAAATATATTTAAATAATGACGTTGCAATTATGATAGATCCAAATACATAGTTAGTTTATAATTGTATGTAGTTTTGCAGTGTGCTGAAATCATTTTTATCAATTTTTATTTGATATAGGAATTTTCCATTTATGAGTCATTTATATGTTACAAAACATAATATAAATTGGAAATATAATGTACTGTACAGGGAGGAAGAAATTGAAAAATTGATAAGATAAAGAATACGAATACCTATAGCGAATTTTTTAATAAACATTACATTTTCTAATTGTAATGAAATATTTACTCGAATTGATTGATATTCAATCGAAATATAAGTTAATTTGAAAATATATTTTAAATATTTTCAACAGTTTTTTATGCATATTGAATTTAAGTATAAATATAAATATTATATATGTAATTAATGTGTAAAAGATTAAAAGAGATTATGTAAACAAATTTATAAAAACTTCCATATCGAAAAGTATATCTGACACATCAAGAACAGAACTATACAGTCTAAACCCATTGGTCGAATTATTTTAAATAATATTTTAATTCGATTAAGATTCACGACTGTTAAATAAATAAATCTCTCCTTACCATATCCTTTGAATTTTCCATCATTGGACAGAAGAAGGATGGGAATACATATAATAAAATGTTCGAAATATAAATAAGATGCAAATTAGAGATATTTGGCCATTTAGATTCAGAACAATTAAAATAATGAATAAGAAATTATAGACACATTCGTGAAACTTTATTGACCTAATCGCTGGTTAAATCTTGAATCGTTAATTTAGTAATCTAACCTAAAGTTTTTATGTAAGACAACTAACTACGTAACTAGTTGTGTATAGATTCAGAAAAAATAATATTAAGTAGTATAACTTTACCTACACAGTAGAACATAACTACAGTCCAAACCCATTGGTCGAATTATTTTAAATAATTTTTTAATTCGATTAAGATTCATGACTGTAATATGAATAAATCTCTCCTTACCATGTCTTTTGAATTTTCCATCATTGGACAGAAGAAGGATGGGAATACATAAATAAAATGTTCGAAATATAAATAAGATGCAAATTAGAGATATTTGGCCGTTTAGATTCAGAACAATTAAAATAATGAATAAGAAATTATAGACACATTCGTGAAACTTTATTGACCTAATCGCTGGTTAAATCTTGAATCGTTAATTTAGTAATCTAACCGAGCGTAAAGTTTTTATGTAAGACAACTAACTACGTAACTAGTTGTGTATAGATTCAGAAAAAATAATATTAAGTAGTATAACTTTACCTACACAGTAGAACATAACGACAGTCTAAACCCATTGGTCGAATTATTTTAAATAATATTGTAATTCGATTAAGATTCATGACTGTAATATGAATAAATCTCTCCTTACCATGTCCTTTGAATATTCCATCATTGGACAGAAGAAGGATGGGAATACATATAATAAAATGCTCGAAATAGTATAATTTTTTTTTATTGAAAACCGAAATCATGAGAACCGTACAATAGGTACGATAAATAAAAAAAAGATCAGAAAATAAATTTAATTTCCGTTTAACCCCTAATCGGGCTAGTCGGGCGTATTTTTTTATGCTAAAACAACTAAAACTTATCTACCTTGTATAGTAGAACAGTCCAAACCCATTGGTCGAATTATTTTAAATAATCTTATAATTCAATTAAGATTCATGATTAATATAAATAAATCTGTCCTTATCATGTCCTTTGAATATTCCATCATTGGACAAAAGAAAAGAAGGATTAGGAATACATAAAAACAATTTAATTCAAAATCTACATCTACTAATTATCATAATTTTGATAAACATAATTTATTGAACTTAATAAAATAAAAATGTGAAAGTGAAAGGAGGTCGCAAATTGTTTTCTAATAAAATGGGAATTGAATTTATGTAACTATGCTCCGTGTTCATTATTATTATTCAAGGTTGATAATAATCGATAATATAAAAACAAGTTTTTTTTGTGTGTGTGGTCTTTTTTTATAAATTTTAGATGTTTTTCCATAATTATTTTTTAAACAAAAAAAATATAGTTTAGAAATTTAAATAACAATATTTTTATTATTTCTTTTTATAAGCTGAACGTGCATTAGACACAATGAATTTTGATTTATTGAAAAATCGTCCAATTCGTATTATGTGGTCACAACGTGACCCATCATTACGTCGGTCTGGTGTTGGTAATGTATTTATTAAGAATTTGGATAAAGCAATTGATAACAAAGCTATTTATGATACATTTTCGGCATTTGGCAATATATTGAGTTGTAAAGTTGCCCAAGATGAAAAGGGTAATTCAAAAGGTTATGGATTTGTACATTTTGAAACCGAAGAAGCAGCAAATATGTCAATTGAAAAAGTAAATGGAATGTTATTAAATGCAAAAAAAGTATTCGTTGGTAGATTTATTCCACGTAAAGAACGTGAGAAGGAATTGGGTGAAAAAGCTAAATTATTTACAAATGTTTATGTTAAAAATTTCGGTGAAGATATGGATGATGACAAGTTATATTCCATGTTTGAACCATATGGAAAGATTACAAGTCATAAGGTAAATTTAATATTTTATATAATTTAATTTTTTTATTGTATGCCAACAATTTTCTAATAAGCAAATTTTATTTTAATATCTACTAATTTTACTTATAAAAGTAAAGAATTGAAATATAGGCGCCATTTGCGTTCGGTATTCAATAAAGTTTAATCGTTTAATAATCAGTAATTAAGTAATTATGATTAATGCAATAATCAAGAAACCTGGTAGTAAATTTAGAACATTACATTTTATTCGAAAGAATTTGTTTAAATTTATAAGTAAATTGCAGTTAGCACTCTTTATTCGATGTGAAAAATAATAATTTTTTAATATTCGATTAAGATTTTTAAAACTGCTAAATCAATTTTGACCATTCTTCTTTTAATCATGTCTTGTAAAATATTTTTATTGTTCAAGATAAAATTAGAAAGGTTATAGTTAGTTTATTTTAATGAAATTCTTGTTCTTTTTATCTTAAAAAGGTTTTTTTCATATAATTATTAAATTACGATTTTTTTTATTATTGTAATTTTTATTAGGTTATGAGCAAAGATGACGGCAAATCAAAAGGTTTCGGTTTTGTTGCATATGAAACAACTGAGGCAGCCGAGGCAGCTGTAACTGCTTTAAGTGGTAAAGAAATTTCAGAAAATAAAATTATGTATGTTGGCCGTGCTCAAAAGAAAGCCGAACGTCAATTAGAATTGAGACGTAAATTTGAAGAATTGAAAAAGAAAAGACAAGATAGTTTCCATGGTGTTAATTTATATGTTAAGAATTTAGATGATACTATTGATGATGAACGTTTACGTAAAGAATTTACAATTTTTGGTACAATAACATCAGCTAAAGTTATGATGGATGAAGATGGACGTTCAAAAGGATTTGGTTTTGTTTGTTTCAATTTACCAGATGAAGCAACACGTGCTGTAACTGAAATGAATGGTCGTATTATAGGTTCAAAACCATTATATGTAGCATTGGCACAACGTAAAGAAGATCGTAAAGCACATTTAGCTACACAATATATGCGTCATATGTCTGGTATGCGTATGCAACAAATTGGTCAAATATTTCAACCAGGTGGCGCTGGTGGTTTCTTTGTACCAACAATACCACAGCCACAACGCTTCTATGGGCCACAGGTTACACAAATACGTACAACACCACGTTGGGCACCACAAGGTCAAGTACGTCCAAATGCAGCGGCACAAAGTGCTGCCGGAGCTGCAGCAGCTGCTGCTGGTTTCCCTAATGCAGCCATGGCAGCTTCTGCAGCTCAATTTAGACCAGGTGGTGGAGCTGGTGGTGTTAGAGCTGGTCAACCATCATCACAAGGTGCTCATACACAGGCAATGCGTAATACAGCTAGAGCAATTACTGGACAACAAGCTGGTACAGCTAATATACAAATGGCTGGTACACCAGTTGCATCAGCTGCACAACAACGTGCACCAAATTATAAATATACACCAAATATGCGTAATCCACCAACACAACAGCAAGTTCAACAACAACAAGCTGCTGTACAGAATTTCCATCAAAAAGGTAATAAAAAATTATAATCACAAAAAAAATAAATTAATATTTATAATTTTCGTATTTTTCTTTTTTATAGGTCAAGAACCATTAATTGCATCTTTATTGGCTAATGCTGCACCATCTGAACAAAAACAAATTTTAGGTGAACGTTTGTTCCCATTGATTGAACGCATGTACCCACAATTGGCTGGTAAAATTACCGGCATGTTATTAGAAATTGAAAATTCTGAATTATTACATATGCTGGAAGATGGTTCATCACTTAAAGCAAAAGTTGATGAAGCTGTTGCCGTATTACAAGCTCATCAAGCTAAACAAACTGTTACAAATAAAATTGAATAAATTCATTTTTTATTATTTCATTTACAACAACAAACAACAACAAATCCAAAACGATAACAACATCCATCTCAATAACAAAATAAAAATAATTTTTTTTAAAACACCCAGTAAAAATCTTTATTATCAAAAAAAAAAAAAAAAAAAATGTAAGGATTCTTCTATCATAAATAATGAAAAAAAAAAAGAAATTCTATATTTTTCTTTTTTGAACACTTAAACGTAAATATTTGAAGAAAACAAACAACAAAAAAATCTAAAAAAATCAAATATTTCTTATTTTTTGTCTCCCTGTAAAATTGAATTGAAGCGCTTCTTCCTCAATTTCAAAAATCCCTTTTATTCATCAGTTTTTTTTTTATTTTGTCACTAGTAATTTCAGTTTTTTTCTATAAAAAAAAAATTTCAAATATTTTAATAATTTTTGATTAAATCAACAAAAAACGAAAAAAAAAAAAAATATTTCATACAAAAATAATGAAAACCATACAAAATTTGTTATCTCTGTGCACTTGTAAAAGATACACAAACACTAGATCACACACACACGCTTCAAGAAAGAAGGAAAAAGAAAAATATTTTGTTGTATTTTTCTTTTGTGATGTTTAAAATGAAATATTTTTGTTGATAAAATTAAAATAGAAATATTTTTTTTTTTTACGGAAATAAATCTGAAAATTTAAATATAAAAGAAACAATTATTTTTTTTTTTTTATATATTACACACAATTTATTTAGTCTTTAAGAAAGATGGAGAAGTGTGGATTTTTGCTTTTAAATAAATAATAAAAAAAAAAAAAATTGTAGTAAAAATAAAATACACAAAAAAAAAAAACAAGCAAAAAAAAAAATAAAGATAAAAAAACTGAAAAATATTAAAAAAAAAAAAAAATTACAAAAAAAATAAACAAATTTATTAACAACTATAAAAGACGGCAGGGGCAAATTCGACGAAAAAGTCTTTAACACATTTTTTTTTATTTGCTACTTTTTGAAGATGATAAAAAACGTAAAAAAAATAAAAAATAAAAAAATAGTCAAAAAATTAAGAAAAAAACAAAAAAAATCGTAAAATGAACTTTATATAATTAAAAAAATAAAAAAAAAAATAAAAAGAAACATCAATGAAAAAATTTTTATAAAAAATAGAAAAACAAAAAAATTAAAATTAAAAAAATTGTAAAAAAAAAACTAAAATTGCACATTTTTCCCTGGAAATTAGAATAAAAAATAACAAGAAGATTATATTTTGGGAAAATTTGTGTTACATAAAAAAAAAAAACTAAAAAAAAATTATTTGTATTTTGTTTTTGTTCCTTTTTTTTTCTAGAAAAATTATCACAAAAAATACATTTTTTTTTTAGTTTTTTTTGTTTAATAATAAATTTTACTTTGTTAAATTTTTTATACAATATTATACGCGTTTTGTTAAAATAAGTCCGAGCCAAAGACTGCAAGTTGAAATCGTCGTGCTTTTGAGAACTAATCGACGAAATTTTTGTATTTCATCGTCAATTTCAATTGTAAATTGTCAACGGACTTACTAACTTTATTATATTTTATTGGTATATTCCACACCCAATAAAAACTATCAAAAGAAAACTAATGAAAGAAAATTTTGTGCCTAAGCAATGAATATTTTTTTTCTAATTTTTTTTAAAAAATTCATGCTTAAAAATTTTATTTAATAAAAAGTTAAAAAAAAAAAAAACGAAAGAAGCACGACAAACGCCGAACTGATTTACAACATTTTAAAAAAAAAAAACGATAAAATACAAATTTTTAGCAGACGGTATTTCCCAAAAAAAAAAATTAGTTTTTTATAAAAAAGTCTGCAATTTTTCATTCCGCTTAATATTTTTACTTGATTCTCACCCCCACCCCAAAAACCACCAAATTTCGTGGGCAATTTTTTGGGAAAATTTGAATCAACTATATTCTTTTTGTTTAATTTTTCACGAAAAGCGGTATATTTATTTAAAAAAAAATATGAATATTAAAAAAAAAAAAAAAAGAAATGTAATTTCTTAAATAAAAAAAAAATATTAAAAATAAAAAATATATAAAAAAAAAAACAACCGAATTGGAATTATCATTGTACTTTAAACCCCGAAATGGTAAAAAAATATATAGTTTTTTTATTTAATTTGTTAAATTCGTTTTTTAATTTTTTTGTCTGTAATATTAAATACAAATGAACTTTAAAAATATTATATAAAATTGTATTTAAAAAAATATAGTCAAATAAAAAATTCCATTCGATGAAAAAATGATTTTCATTTTTGAAGCATATAAAAATTCTCTAGTGGTCAACAATACAATTTTTGATAAGTATATTAGATTGATACTTCATCGTGTTACCTTTCATTGGTTTTGTTAAGGGCGATAAGTTGAAAATTCTTCCACCAGACTTCGAGTGTCCGTTGTACTCCGCATGATGGCTCCGCTGTGACTGCTGTAGGGTAAGATATAAGTAAGGGTGCGGTCAAGAATTCAGCCGCTGCTCAGTTTTTGGGGATAGTTGGTCATTAATTAAGATTTGCAGCAAAAGGAGCGTAATCTGTCGGATTAAAATTCAGAAAACAACCGCAGCAGTTGCTGATATTTCAGTCGACGACATAGGCTGCAAAAATTTAATTGTTATTTTTTTTTTTTAATTTAATTGTTGATGTGCATATTCTCAAAATGGTTGATATCAGACACTTATCGCGATATAAGTATATTTATCTAATGCTAAGTTACATTTATCAAAATTCTCACGCTTTTATTTAAATTAAATAATTATCAAAAAATCCGTTCTCAGGCTTTTTAATAAATAAGTACCAAAAAACCGTTCTCAGGATTTTTGAGATTAAGCGTCTTTTTTATATGACAATTTTCCCATGCATAATTAAAAGGTTTTTTATGTACAATTATGCATTATGAAATAATCATCTTTAAGCTTCTTTTTAATTTAGAAATAGAAAAACATTAATTCTTATTCAAGTCGTCAAACAGTTCGGTCTAAAAAATAAAACTTAAATCGTTGTAATAAAAAGTTAAGATTAAATAAAAGTAAATTTATATTAAAATAAAGTTTTCAAGTGTTTTTTATTTAATTTATTAAAATATAAGTTTCAGGAAAAATTCTGGAATTTATACTAAACTGGCGCAGGCGGTAATTCGAATAATAATTAATATTTTATTTATCGATGAAGATAAATTTAATTCTAAACTTTTTTGGTGATAATTAATAGATACCGGTGCTGAAAGAAGTATGATTAATCCTAATCCAGATATCTGTAATACAAAATGGAGACAAAAATCATGAAAATTAAAACTAAAGGCTTTAAATCAAAACATTGAAACAAATATACAAGTAAAAATACCGACATGGTAACGAAATCTTAGCAAATTTGTGCTCAACAATCAATTATAAAGATAGGCTACTATTCACGAGAAATTCAGTTATACCTTTTTATCTTAACGAAGAAGAAGAGATGTATGCAAACAACAGATATGTAGATAATTCAATTAATATTTTTAGTAATGATAATTTAACGATGTTCCTATGAAAAGTTTCGATCGACATTTAAATAAACCAGATAGAAGCAAATTAAACTATTTATTAAATTCTTATAAAGAATTATTTTTCAAGGAGGGTGATAGCCTTACTTTTACGAACAACATTAAACATAAAATTATAACAAAAACTGATCGTCTAATTTATAGCAAGTTATATCGCTCTTTCCCAGAGATCCACGGAAAGAGGTCGAAAAACAAATTCCAGAAATGTTTGAGAATAATATTATAAGACCCAGTAGTAGTCCATATAATTCGCCGATTTGGGTGGTACCCAAGAAAATAGACAATTCTGGCAAACAAAAGTGGAGAATCGTAATGGACTACAGAAAGCTAAATGAACAAACCCGTAATTTTTTACCAATTCATTATTTTTGAAAGTAAATTGATAAAAGTATGTCTCTTTATGAAATATCATTCATTTAATAATATTATTGTCTTCCAGATTATTAAAAAGGCAAAAATACAGAAAATTAAGTGTTTTTTTTTTAAAAAAAAGCACGGTTTTTGTATGTTTTGAATCTGATACATAGAAATATGGTAACAATTTTACTTATCTGAAGAAGTAATTAAACGTATACTTTCGACTATCTGGCAATCGAGTATCACACAAAAAAAAAAAACATACAATTTTATATTATTATATACAATTTTTATGATTTTATTATGAAACATTTTTGCTTATTCTAAATCAAATTTTAAACTATTATATTTATAAAATTTCATACACATCTAACTTTGTAAATTTGAACAATTTTCTTATTTAGTAAGTAATATATAATTAATCAATTTTTAAATTTATTTAATTATAATTTATTTTACACTATTTATTTTTTAATAATATCATCAATTTATTTTTATATCCTTTTACAAAACATTCACCAAGATTTGATCTTAAATTTATACAATATTCTTTCCATTTATTCCAAGCTGAAAAACCATATTTTTTTTTAATATAACGTGCACATCTAACAGCTAACGAGATATTATTTGTGGCCAATAATGAACATGAAACATTACACATATTAATAGAAAATCTTCCATTTGGTGGTTGACACCAAATTTTATCATTTATTTGAAATATACCCCAATTAATTTGTTGGTCAGATTGACGAATAATATGTTGGGTATTTAATGATGATTCAAATTGAGCTATACAAATCCATTTACTTAATTCAATTCGTGGTACATTAAGTCTTATCAATTCTTTAGCTAGTGAACATTTACTAAAAATTTTTGCGGATGATATTAGAAAATTTAGCGAAAGAATAATGAGAATTAAATATTTCATTTCGAATACTTGAAACTTTGAAAATTAAAACTTAACTAATTGAATTGATGTGGAAAAAAAATAAAATTTATTAAAAATTGTATATGTACATCACAAGTGTTTTATATGTAAAATATGTTTGGTAGCGGTTTTGGAAGATAAATATTTTACATATAATAATCAAAATAATTTAGTTTATTAACAGAATACAAACTTAATAATATTTTGTTTATTTTTTTAAAAAAAAATATTATTTTATCAATTTACTTTGCATTAACTATTAACACATTTCTGCCAGAACATAACCCAATAAAATAGTATCAACAGAAAAAGAAATTCTTTAGATTTCCGAACATTAATCCAATTGTAGGAAATGCAAACTATTACTTCCTGGATTTTTTTTTTCGTAATTAAATAGTGAATTTAAATTGTATATTTATTATGTCAGAAATCTTTTATAAATAATATAAGTTAAAGAAATTTAAATGGTTCAGATATTATAACACAAAAAAGCTGCTAATAAAAAGATTAGCCAAAACTTGAAGTTTGTTAAAAGAATACTTTATAAAGAAAAGAAGAAATTTATTATTTTAAGGAATAAGTAAAAAATTTCAGCTCTAGAACATAATGTATAAATAATTCGGAAATTTTTATAGAGAAATTAGTTCTTTGTTACTGCAGCTTATTTCGATGAGAGCTATTGGTTGCACCTAAGATCACCAGTTCGTTACATGAATATATTCTTTAAATCCTCTTATATAGACTCGGACCATTTTTTATTAGATCTATACGTGGTTTTCAATTTCCAAATTTTGTAACGCAATAATGTGTCCATATATTTTTCTTAAAATTTGTCGCTCAAATATTGTTACAGCTTTATTTCGACTGTATAGACCCATATTTCACAACCGAAGGGAAACACTCGGCTTTTATTAACATTTTGTATATTTTGTATAGCTTACATCCCACTATTTGATTTTTTTTTTAACTCCTTCGAAATTGTTATGTTATATCACCAATGATGAGATATCGTAGACCTTTAGCTGATTTGGTTCTATCTAAGAAATAATATATTTTTTTGTGTTAACTCAAAATTTTAGTATTTTTAATTGAGTTCACGTATATTTCACGTCATCAATGCTAGGTCATCAGCAAATGCAATTATTTGGGGACTTTTATTAACGATTTATCTTATACAAATGAATGAAGCATTCAATTAGATACTAATATGGTTAAATTTTTCTCTTTTTGCTTTACGCCTTTGCTTTATGACTGATTAAGTGTTATGTTCTCTATTTGATTAGTGCAGCAGGTTCAACAACGTGCAATCGACTAAACTTACCAAACCTATAATTTTAGTAATCAAATCAATTATTATGATAGGTTACTCTGCACAGGCCATCGCATACATGGACGGGTACACATAGATATTTTTCATTCTGTATTTCAAGAATCTCAGTTATAGAAAAATAGACTCGAACAATCAACAACATTTCAACTGATCTTTCCATTGTAATACTGTACAATATAATAATTAATATATTATTTTTTTTTCATTTTAAATAGTTTTATTGATTTAAAAATTCTAAAAACTAAATAATTAAACAATTAAATAAATATAAAATTTTACATTATCAAAAATTATAATATTATGAATTCTTTAATTCAGTGTTTCTACACATGAACTAAAAATTGTATTCTGCACTAATTGATTCTTTTAAATATTTATTTTGAAATAAAGTTAACAATTAACTTATCAGTAAAACTAGTGCCAAAAATTGTAATGTTAACTAAAAAATATACATAATAATCTGTGTAATTTGACAAATTCTGTAGTATGTATTATACTTTGCTAATCATGTAACGTATCATTTGAAAAGCATTCGTCTATACTTGATTTATTTATTTCGCAATCATATTTTTGCCATGGTAAAAATCCGAATTGTCGATAAATTAACTTTATACATTTAATAGATGGTTTAATATCATCTGTCAATAGCGAAGTACATGAAATTTTACACATATTAAATGAATGAATTCCATGTTGTGGTTGACACCAAAATTTATCATTTATTTGAAAAATACCCCAATTACGTCTACCATTTTTATCAGCTTTACTAACTTTAGTTGTTTTTAATGATGATTCAAAATCAGCTATACAAATCCATTGTGCTATTTGTGATTCTGGTATACCAACATTAAACATTTCTTTAGCCAGAGTACATTTATTGAAGTATTTTGTATTAGACATTGGTACTGATAGAAGATTTACAAAAACTATAGTAAAAATCACAAATTTCATTTTAATACTTGATGAAAAAATAATAAATAACTATTTTAAATCGAATTTTCAAAATACTTTTAATGCTTTTATTTTAGTTGCAAGGACTTTTATAGTCTTCTATATAGGATAATTTGATTAGTGCAAGTGTTCTGGTATAAAAAAATATGGTTCCGTAATAAAAATTTATCGTTATTACCTTTATTTTTTTTAAAAAAAAATTATAATTATTAGAGTAGGGAAAATAAAAATATTTGTTATGTCATACAAGATCATGGTTAGTATCTTTAAAAAGCGGTGCAGTACGGTATGTCACCGAATACTTGGTAATTATATCGGTATGTATGCTTTCCGCCATATGCCTTAGATATAATTTAATCGCAGTGGTCAATAAAAATAAAATATATTCGAAAATAGAAGGCAATGAATAAGACGACAGTTTGGATATAGTATAAGTCTCCTTTCTCAGTCCGCTATAGGAAGCACATGTAAAAAAACAAAATAGATCAGGTAACAAAACGTATGTGAATATTACTACATACTCTGTAAGCTACCGAGGTATCTATGTCAAAAGTTTAAATGCGAAAAATACGAGGTTATCCTCTAAACAAAAATAACATAAATATCATGAACGTTGTCTTGACAGAACATTGTCTTTTGGGAAAGATGGCCAAGAGGCTGGATTACACAACGATAGATCTATGTCGAGGATGTAAGGGGACATAATGTTGTAATAAGTTATGCGACTGTCCAAGTGGAAGTAGAAACACAACTAAAAGAGCTGGAAAATTTGATATCTTGGAGGAAATATGGAGAATTATTATAGTGGGCATTCTTAAATTCGTGAAGGGAACAGCTAATAGATTAGAATAAATGGGAGTTTAGTGGTTCAATATACAAGGGAATATCTATGGGACAATTAGTGATCTTAGTATTAGGTGTCAGCGCTTAACATACTTTTCTTACTAACTTACTAACTATTCGGAAATTGAGTAGCTGCAAATTAAGATTAGTTAGTGATATTCTCCGCACAATTTTTTACCAAAAAATAGACTTGAATCTTGAATTCTATATTCATGTTATTAATTTGCACAACAATGACTTTCGTCACTAATGCTAATTATGAGTTATTAATATTGAAATAATTTATAAACACGATAATTTGTATAATTTAGTAGACTCTAATAAAGTCAAGTTCTGACTTTTGAAAAAATTAAATAAAACTTGACGATTGTCGTTGTAATAATATTGTAATTAATTTTCAAAATTACTATAATAATTATAGGGTCCTTTGGTGACGCGACCAGGATCATCAGGATAACAAAAAAGTATTGACCTAGTATGGAAACCATTTAATTTTTATGTTAGTTTGGTTTCGTGGTCCAAAATATCATACTTTTATGGTTTTGGTTTTTGTTTGACTGTTTTTTGTTTTGGTCTTAGTATAGTTTTGGTTTAGTTTGGTTCGGTTTGATTTTGGTTTTGTCTTGTTGCAGAAATATTAAAAAAATAAAAATGTAATCCTTAACAGTCGACCGTAGCTGTAGATAGAATATTGAATATTAATATAAATTTAATAAAAAATCAAATTCAATGTCTGTCCAGAAGGACATTCAGCATTTGTGTAAAAAAGGTTTACAATAAATGAAAAATATTTCGATTCTGGTTATTGGTATTGGAAATGGTTCAACAAAATGTAGCGGTATAAAACCAGTACTTTTAAATAATATGCCAATCGGTGAAGCAATTCGAACACCAGAAACAGTACCAGTACGTAAAACATAAACTAATTTCCAATAAATTTTTCGCATTTAACAAGTAGAACTAGTCGAATATTTTGTTTTAAAAATTTAAACTATACAAAACATAATATATTTTTAAAATTTATTTTAGATTATGTAATACATTTTTATTTTATTTTATTTTTTTCAAAAACATTCATTAACATTTGGTTTCCTGCCTTGACATTTATTATTCCAGGCTACCCAAGCTTTAAATCCTTGTTGTTTTTTAACTAAACGTGCACATTTAACAGCACTGCTAATATCATCTGTCAACAATGAATTACATGATATTTTACACGAATTATAAGAATGATTTCCATTTGCTGGTTGACACCAATATTTATCATTTATTTGGAAAATACCCCAATCACGTGTACCATTTTTATTTGGTTTACCGATTGCAGTTGTTCTGAATGATGATTCGTGCTCAGCTATACAAACCCAATCGGGTAATTCTGATCTTGGTACACCAAGTTTGGCCATTTCTCTAGCCAGAGAACATTTATTAAAAGTTTTTGCAGATGTTGGCATCGTTATTAAAAATATCGATACAATAATGAAAATTACAAATTTCATTTTAAATTATTATTAGTAGTTTTATAGTAAAATGTAAAACTTAGTCGATCGATTTGTCGAGACACTTTAATATCTTGTGTTAGTCCGTTAAGGCCTTTTATACTCAGAATATTTTGAAATGTTGTTTTAAGAAAATATGGTAAGTAAATATTTATATTTATTTCATGTTTTCCATTTTGTTTTAAGAAATTATTCATATTATTTTATGGCATACAGGGGGATTCATCCGATATAATTAAATATTCTTAAAATTTAATTTACGATAAGAATTTAATCTAAATTTTTGGTTATTCAATTTTTTAGATATTTTAGTTTAAATATAGTTTTTTTTGAGCGATGCTGTATATTAAAGGGGATTTTTTTTAGAAATTCAATTTGTTATCACACGTGTGAGATTAGATACTAAGAAACAATTTAATCAAGATTTATTATGACTACTTTAAATTGTTTTAAAAAATATATTTTTGGAATATTTTGTAGAGTTCTTCCCCTGGAAGATAAATATTTTGCAAATATTTTAATCTATATTAAAATTTTATAAGTTCACAAATAAGGAAAATAATTATTCTAAGAAATTTATAAAATTAAATATTTTCTATACATAAAATAACGCTATAACGAAATAACGATATTAATTAACGTTATTTATCAAAATTACGTTACATAAATTAATTTGGCGTTTCATAATAAATGGAAATGTATATGACGATAACACAAACAATTTTTCGGTTTTCGCAATAAAAATAGTTTTTCGTTACATAACGAAATAACTGAATGGGATAAATACATAACGTTATATAAAGAAATATATAAAATTACATTTTTTGCATCTCTTTTTTATTAAAAATTATTCCTATATTAAGATTATTTTTGTCATATCAGTTCAGTCCTTTTAACTATGCATTTGATGGGGTCCTCGCTGTCTTAGAGGCCTCAGATTCATAAAGTTTTTAAGATAATTTAATTTTTAATTAAATTTATTTTAATACGAAACTTACTAGAAGAAACAGGGTCCCATTTTGGGCTATGATATTCATTACCTTTACTTTATATAAAATTTCTAGATGAGAAACACGCAAGAATGTCCTTTAAAATATTTAATATAGTATGAAAATATTACATATAATTAATAAGTGAATCGAGCCTTTTAATATGTGAATCAGTCATTAATAGATTTTTTTTGGAAAACAACTTTTTAGATTAAAAATGACATAACTTATAGTATAAATTTCGTCAGCCATGATCCAATAAGGCTACGATAGTGACTACGTTTGGTCAAGAATCATACAATCTCAAATTATAATGCGTCGTAGAGGCTTAATTGTATATCAATCTTCTATACGTAATAAGTATATTCATACAAAAAATAGAAACGTTTTTGTTATATATATTTAATTGTTATATTTTATAAATTATAAAAATATCGATTATTACAAAATGTAAAAAATTATTATATTATCAGTAGATAGTAAAAATACTTTCAAATACTTAAAATTAATATAAAATTTACAATATTACACAGTCAAACAATTCTTAAATATTAATATATTAACTTTATAAGTGTGTTGCATTCCATGGATATTATATTACTAACAATTTATAATTCTAACTTATCTAATTTATCCTGTTCTGTTGGTATCACATAATCATTTTGTTTTATCATTTTTATTTCATGTTTTGCTGCTGGTCGTAATATTATATGTCCAATACATGTCACAAATGCAACTGCTGCAAAAATTTGAAAACTTAATCGACCACCCCAATATTTCATTGCTTGTCCACCAAGTAATGAACCGATTGCAAAACCTAAACCATCATCCATACCAGCAACAAGACCTTGTATGGTTGCTGAAGTACCAGGTGGTGCAACAGCTGAAGCATATGCAACAATACATGTATAGCAAAGCGCATATGTACAGCCTTGCATAATCATTTCAATTGGTACTAAATACCAAGGATTTGGTATTATTGAAATTAATGCTAATCGTATCGAATAAGTGAAAAAACATAATGTCAGACAATGAACGTATCCAAGTTTTTTAATAATTTTTCCACTATACAAAAACATTGGTATTTCACCGCATAAACATTCTGCAGCCACAACACATCCTTCAATTAATTTTATTTGTGACATGTAACCGGTAGCTGCTGCAACATCTTCCAAATGCCAAAACATAAAGTATATAATAAATGAATCAATAATTCCAGCTAATGTTGCAAAACATAAAAATATCACAATTGATGGCTGGCATAATAAATTACCGATATCCTTTAACAAGGTATCAGATGATGAAAATTTTGGAAGCTATATGAAATATAAATATTTAGATTAAAAATAATCGTTGATCGTTAAATATTAAATAGTTTACCTTTAACGTTTTCACACTCAATATATCCAAACCACTAAAAATCAACATTATAATTAATGCTGGTGTAAAACTTTGAACAGCATCAATAGTTAATGAATACACAACTATTCCAGATACAAGTGCGGTAACACCAAAACCAATTGTACCCCAAACACGTTGTTTACCATATTTCATTTCTTTTTCTGGTCCCAAAACATCAAAACATATTGCATCACTAATACAATTCGTTACATTAAATCCAATTGTTCCAATACATAATAATATGACAAATAACCAAAATGTTACAGTGTCATAAAGACAATCTGGTAACTTGTCAACATTCAAATTGTGACATGTAAAATCCAAATTATAATCAATATTTATTTTGGTTGAATCTTTTTCTAGACAAACATTATAATTGGCATTATCAAAATTAGCTGAATTTAATAATGTTCGATTTGGTAAAAGTGTTATATAAGCGTCGAAAGTTTGTACTACAGTCGTAGACATTGAATTACAAATGACTTTTCTTGTATCTGTGCAAAGTGATTCTTTGGTTATTGTCTAAAATCAAATAATTATTAATAAATACGACATTTTTATAAATTAAATATTTACTTGACATTCACTTGAATCCCATTGTAAAAATGATCCACTAACATTCCACTCAGTTTTCAGATCTATAGTATGTGCAATTGGTTGAGGTACAAAATAAAAACCGGCATAACTGAGTGTCATTATTATGATGACTAATAAGAAAATTAATTTTCGTAATTTCTAGAAAAAAAAAATATATATTTTAATATAATTTTCAACAATTTCTTGAATTAATTCGAGTAAAATATTTCAAAATCTATCCATTAACGAATATAGGCTAAACGTAATTTTTGTTTTTAAGAAAGATTTGAACTTGAAATAAGCATATAAGTTTTCTAAATTGTGAAAATGTATGTTATTTAAAATTAATTTTAACAATAACTCTAATAAAGAAATTTTAAAATTAGTAATCGTACATCACGTTTCATTTATAAAATAACATTATAATAGACTAAGAGCTGTTAATGTCTTATGTATACAGCTTCAGTAACTGAATATTCTTATGAGTTCTCGGAACGCCTCTATATATTCTTATAATTATGTTTGATAGATGACTATCATTTTCCTAATGGCTTCTTAAAATGGCAATTTGCATAATAACACGCAACGTATGTGGCTATATTGTCCTGCTCTAGCCAAGGCTTCTTTGTATACATACGCTCTTTCTTCCAGGAAACCCCATAGGAATTAAGGCGCAATCAAATTATATTCTAAATTTATTAAAATAATTCGTTCTCTCAAAATTTCATTTAGCCAATAAGATGATAAAGTTAGTTATTACTCAAAATTTCGGTACAATCTTTGAATTAGCAAAATATTGAAAGTAAATTCAACAATTTGTGTCCGCTGCTCATTAGTTAAATTTTACATTTTAGTGTAATAAGATTCTATTAAAAAATTACGAAAAATAAAAATAAAAAGTTATTTAAAATTTAATAAACCGAAAAATTTATTCAATTTTTACACACATGAGTTACTTTTGGCATACCCTGTATAAATATTATTACTATATTTTCATTTATGGCTCTATAAATTTAAGACTTGTTAAATTTCTAATATAGGAATAAAACCATTTCTAGATATTACTTTACATAAATGTCATTTTACGTCTGAACAATATACGATTTGTTTACGAAACATTCGTTGTTAGCCATCACACATACTTTTCTATACTTTTAAATTTAATCAGTTTTGCCTAAAAGTTTCACTCGCTTTTCGGTAATGTTTATAAAAAAAATTAAGTAATTATATGCTTGCACCTGAAATGATATAAGTAAAACTGATGCTAGCTACCTACAATGTACAAAATGTATAATTTTAGACACATAGAAATATAATATTTTATTGAAATATATAACAAACCGTAAAATAATCAGCTAATAGTCCAATTCCTGGTTTTGCTAATACATATAGTAATGGTAAAATAGATGTAACATATCCCATTATTTCTGGTGAAACTCCTAATTGTTTACCATAAACACTAATTTGTGGTAAAATTGGTCCCATTGCTATTGAGATAACAACATTTATAATCAGTTCATATTAGATAAAAATTTAACTTTTAAAACTTACCAGCCATAAATAAAAAATAATGAGCTTTTATTGGTAATAATTTCAGATTTATTTTAATCATTTTGTGTTTCTCTTCGATATTTCTAAATTTCAAATTTTTTGAATATTTGGTTTAGTTCAGGTACTTTATAACAAAATCTGACTTCAAACCGCAATTATTGAAGTTGACAATGATTTTTTTTTTTATATATATCTCATTAAATTTTAATATGCAATTTCTTCTTATCTTTTTTAATCTTTTTAAATATCAAAACATCATTTATTTTTAAGCCTTTTTATTATTATTCTTATCAGTTATCAGTCTACAATTAGTAATTAAATTTAAAATAAGAAAATCTGGAAAAAAAAAATTATTTAAAATTTTATTATTAATTTTTATTTAGAGATTATTTCTTATTGTTGAATTGTAAAATAATTAAATTTTTATTGATTGTTTAATTGATAACATTTGCTCAATATAAACTAGTTACTATATAGTAAACTTTTCTACTTACTATACCAGCGATAATGATTATCTGTAATACTTTAATATATTATTGAAAGCCAATATTATTCAAGTCTGTTTACAAAAAAATCGATATGCGAAATTGAAAAAGTAGTGTTCAAGATCGCAACGATTGGAAATATGCCATGAAGTAAGTAAGTGTGTAAGTTTACAAGGAGCATTGACGATAGGTTAAAAACGAGGACAACTTTCGATGAATTGGTACTACAACGAATCGATTTTATACAATAATTTTTCCATAAATAGGAAAGTCCAACTAAATAGATTTTAACACCTGTTCGGTACGTTTATTTTACGTGAAACAATAGCTGAAACAATAGATCACGTATATAGCGGAACATATAATGTGTCAAGTACCATTCCGTATCGAAAGGGTTAAAAATTATTAGAAATTTATTTAATTTTTATTCCTAATAAGATTAAAAAGTATGGAATTATAGGCAAATGTTTAAATAGGTCAATTTATGTAAAATAGACTATTCTTTAGTAAGTAAGCATCAGATATCATTTTCAGCTTTAAATTGGTAGCAATAAAACAAGTTTACAAGTTTAATTAATTGTATATATAATCAAATTAAAAATATTATTAAAGATTTAAAACTTAATTTATTTATATTATTGAAAAATTATATTATAATTTAAATTAATTACAAAATTAGTTTAGAAGGTAACATTGTTGTCTAGCATTGCTACTAATTAATTTAACTATTAATTAATGTTTATTATACTTCTGCCTATAATTACGACTATACAGAAAATTTAATTCTCGCATAAATTTAAGAATCTGTTTTATAAAATAAAAATTAAACATTTTATATTTTAGCATATTTTTAGGAATTTTAATTTTATATTGCAGTTGTACGAATTATATAACTAAAATTATTAATAAATTAAATAATATTTCCTTGATAATTAATTAATTATTTATGTAATTGTTTTAGTTTCACTAATTAAAAATTTAGTTGAATACAAAAGTTGAATTTCTATGAACAGAGTAATCGAACCGTAAAGATTCATCAACAATTTAGATTAAAATTACATTAAAATGATATAAAACATAAAAAAAAAAAAATCTTTAATATAATTTGTTATAAGAAACTAGAAGTGACCGCTATATATTTTGTAGCTGGGATTAATTTTATGAAGTATAATTTTTATAGGTCCACACTTGGTCGCATTTTTTGATATTCATCAAATGCCAGAAATGCTGAAATTTACATTTTATTTTAGGAATTACTGACAATGTTATTGCAGATTCGTACTCATCAAGAGCTTTCATTTGATGTTAATACCAAACGACCTCAAAAGGCATCAAACAAAATACAGCCCTTCTCCTGAGTACAAAACTTTTTTATGAATTTATCAAGCGAGAACATTTACACTAAAGTAATTAATTCGGGTGACTAATGCAGTAATATTTCAGCCTAATTATTGGTGGCAACATTGGCAAATTCACTTTAAATCAATCATTTACAAAAGTACTTTTTAAGGAAAAAAATATAAAATAACTGACAGAATTATTCACATTTCTTTTGTAGCAATACTAGTGGGATTCCCATAATAAAATGTAGGTATTATGTTGTTAAATAAATTAACTTTAGGTGACTCTAACTAGAGTTATTTGATATTCTTAAGGATTTTATTTTACATAGGTATAGGAATTATAGGTAAGCCACATATTCTAGATTAGAAAATGATTACAACAGAAACATAGTTAAATTTCAATTCTTAAATTATTATAATAGAGTTCACAAATATAATTTCCAATTTTTATAAAATCTTTTATTTGTATAGTATTCGTTACATAAAATTGGACTGATGCACTAAGAAGAATTTTGAACGAAGTAATGTAGGATAATGTTGGAAAATAGATTACAAACTATACCATTTTCATATTTAATTAGCTGTTTTCACAAATGTATTAATCATTCTCGAAACATTTTTAATCAGTTTAAAATATAAAAGTTTCACACATTTTCCAAATTAATGAACCATCCACAAAACAGAAGTGATTTGTTCATCAGCCGAATGTGTATGGTGTGAGAGTAAGTACAGGCGGTGCAGGCGATATATTGTATGAAAAATCCAACTGTTGCTATTTTGATTCGATTTTGATTCAATTTTTCATACAATATTTTGAGGTATCGAATGATAAGTTGTACAACCCATTGACATTATGTGAAGAAACTTTAATCTTGAGAATAAATTCCACAATAAAAACTTTTATATGAGTTTTGTTCTCTTTCTATATACAAACTTTTTGATAATGTTTTAATCATCTTAAAAAATGTTTAAAAATGTTTGAAAACGTTTAGAAATGAATCATATAAATTTGAAAAATAATTAATAATTTGTGAAATAATTTAATCTGAAATTGATATATTAAAAATTTTGTTAATTGTTTCTAAATTTCCCGACTGTAAATTTTCCTAATAACAAAACTCTTTCCAGTATTTTTTTTTGTCAATATTTCAAATTTTACTTTTATTATATACAATATTATATAAATACATTGAAGCAGAACAAAATTGATTAAATAGTTTTCTTATCAAATTTTAAATAATTATAAATCCATTTTTCACACCTTTTAATTTTTTTTGAAATTATTGATTCACAATTTTTTTACTACAGAAATAAAATAATATCAAACAAAACTTTATTTATGTAATATGTATTATAAATTTAAATTTAATTTATGAATATTTAACTAATAAAAAAGAAAATTTGAAATATTAAAATAAATAAAACAATGTGTCTAAGACTACGTTAATTTATACACTACGTCAATTTTTAGCTTATATATTTTTTTAATCTACTAATCTAGTTTATATGTATTTGAACTATAAAATACACTAATACATAAACATTATAATCAGCTGGATTTTTGAATTTCACTTTTGTTAAAAAAAAATATATTTGCGATAACAATAAATTTTAATAAATTTTTGAATTACAATGTAATTCAAAATAAATAAATTTTAATTTAAGCCTAATTTATAACATACGCGAGCATGCGAGACATGCGGAACTTAAAGAAAGTTGAGAAGGTAAAAATACTAAGATAATGTTCTTAGAATTTTATTACAGGGACGTAATAATCGGAACAAAATCATATGTCAAATGATAGATGTATTTATGTAAAAAAAAATTTCGTTTCTTTAGTTTTGTTTTGATTTTGTGAATAAAAATTAATAAAAAAATGGATGCTTTAATTAATTTTACACATTTCACGGTATAAAAAGACTATATATTAGTCACTTTTGCTGGTCGTAGTGTCACTTTACTACATAGGGAGTAAATTAAGCACTTTATTCTCTCTATTCACTCTTACTTTATTTAAATTGCAATTGAATTTTAATTAATTGTATGGTGCTAATTATATGGACATCGTAGGAAGGCTATTCATAGCTGCCAAAGAGGAAAATTCAACAAAGAAGATGAGATTAAAGAACAATTGCAGGTGTCGCATGTAAGATGCATGACGCAGAATCTTGTGCAAACCCTAGCAATTGGAAGCTTCAATTTAGATATAATCTTAAACATTAATTACGTTGAAAGCCAAAGAAGCACTTGAAATGGATGCGAGAGCAATTGGATGTGAAAACTGAATAACAGCAATACTACTGACATGTGCAACTGGAGAAAATCTCTTGACCCAAATTGTTGCCCCACTGATTTTGATAAAAATGAAATAACTAAGTTAAAGTACGTAAGAATGATATAAATAGAAGTTTCAGAACTTAAACTTATACATAGCCAGTAGAAATTGTTTACTAAAAGACAAACATTCTGGCAAAACAGACGGAACTTAAGGAATTTTTGTGTAATTTTGTATTTAAATCAAAAGTTTTAAATTTTACACAGTATAAGATAAGTACACAACTTACATTGTATAATACTCGTAAATCACGCTGTGTATTAAGAATAATTTATAATTGTTAAACAGAAATATCATAAAAAAAAATCAGAAAATTTTAAATTTAATTATTATCTCATAAAAATGCTATAACTATAATGTAAAATATTAAATAGACCAGCTTTTAAGTAACTTGCAATAAAATTTTTATTAAACAAATTAACATGTTGAAGATACGTTACTTCAATAAATTTAATAAGAATTATCAAAAAAAAATATGTTTATTATCAAGTTTAATGAAATATTATTGTTAACGTTCAAAATTAAACACTGATTATGATTAAACTGATAAAATATAAGCCTTCGCAGAGAACGATTCAAAAAGTTTTATTAATTAATCGAAATTAAATTTATAATTTATATTCAGCAATTATAAGTGAACCCACCGAGAGATATGAGCGGTGTGAAGCATAGCGCTTCATTTCAATTACATACAGCATTTAATGAATTATATAATTACAATAAATATAAACAAATAAATAAGATGGAATCCAGTTTTTTTACATAGTAAATAAAATAATCTTTTGGTGCTGGAGAACCGGCATTCAAAATCAATATTAAAAAATATTTTTGTATACCTTTATGAAATGTTGAAAGTTATACAGAGAATATATAAATAAAACACCTCAAAAAATATACAAAATTTCATTACAAAACTAGTTAGTTATGTAAAATTTAATGAATTACGAAATACACAAAGTTTTTTATATATCAGAGTAACGTTATAAGGTTATAAGTAAATTATGAGTGTTAATAAAATTTGATAGTGACCTAATGTGTAGAGCTATAGTTAAACTGAATATTAATTAATGCATCTTTTTAAGCAATAAAATTGTATATTAAATTTGCATTTATTTCAAAAATTAATCAATAAAAATTGTATTTTTTATTTATTAAGATTTTACAATCTGGCATTCGAAAGTGGTCAATTAAAGTTAGTATGAAATTTGAGAAATAACAATAAAATTAATCATACTTTCACAGATATTTGTCTAGACATTAGTTATTTTTGAATGATAAATTTAAATTTAAAATATAGACCACTATAAATTAATATAGAAAGTTTCTGGACATAGAATATATTTAAATTTAAATAAATAATTTTATTTTTTTCAAAACAACACAACTAATAACTACTTACTAATAACAAATTCATTATTATCAGATTATACTTTTTATTCCGGTTCCGTTTCTAAATCATATTAAATAATAAATAAAACTACAAATTCATTCTTATTACAAAATTAATTCGTAACTAATTCTTAATTTCATTAGTAAATCGAATTCAAATTAATTATTGATCTATAAATATTTTAAATTATTTATTGAAGTTTTAAATCTGGAAAATATTAATCATAAATGAAAATAACAATTAATTGGACCATCTTTTGCTTCCTAACCAGGCAATCTTTATTCATAACGGCGCCCGTTTCTTTATAGTGAAGAAACATTTGTTGCCACCAAATGGTCTCAACCGTCATTATTCCCAGTCTTAAAACTACAATTATATTGCAAATTTTACAATTTTGTAATGTAATAAAGTTCGTTTATAAAATGAGAAACGATTCAAATTTTGTTTAGACCAAGGTGCTTCAATTTGTAAGACGACCCTTTGCCTAACCACTTCTGGGTTGTTGATGATTACATAGTTAAGAGTTATCGTATATTTGCAAGAATGTGAGCATAATCTTCTCGACTTCTTGTGGCTTACGTAAGATCTTCAATAGTTCTTAATCCTCTTCCAATTCTACATTTACCTTTGATTTCCTTTCACAATAACTTGTAACAGCTCATAATTAGGACTTATATTCCGGTTCCGGTTTCTGGTTTCTAAAAATAATGATTAATTTCGTTTTTCAGTTTTCAGTTCGGTTGCTGTTTTGAATCTCTTTCGGAAACATAATAAACTATTCGAAGTATGCTGACAATTTGTTTTAACGCATATGTCCATTTTATATTATATACAATTTAGTGTTACACTCTTTTAAAATATGTTGTTTTCCTTGATTTTATAATTTGATATCTTATTATACTACATTATTAGAAACACTTGCAGCTCACCTACATTAGCATAATAAGAATAATAAACAAGTAAATTATATCAAAAAAGCATTTTAATAGTTTACACTTTAGTAAATAAAATTTATTTTTTTATGATATAAAAATTCAATGTGGAACATCTGAAAACTATGACTATATCTAACCCGAAAACATTTTAGAAATTTAGTAATGCATATTAACCGTACTTTAACCGAGAGGTTTTTGGTATATATTGTCGCAAAAAAACTAAATTTAGGAACACCTTGGGGCTTCCTTAATGTGTATAACAATATTTAAACGAAGCGGGAGTTTCATTATACAATCATTATATAATGGATCAACATTTAGATAATATTATCATGATATATTATCTAATAAATTGAATGGTAACTAGTAACCGATTTTATGTTGAAGCAGCAAATGATGAACTTTTTAAAATTGGAACGTGTTGGGAGTTTAGTACCAATTGGTTGTACACGTTTAAAATATGTTTTTCGTCATTGTTTAAATTGGCAATTAATAGATAAATTTCTAAATTTAATTCATATTAAAAATATCAAATTGGTAGACATCCAGCATTTCAAGATTTATTAGATTGTATTATAGGAAAATATTAATAATATCACAAATTTAAATTTAATTGAGGTCTAATTAAAATTTTAATTCTTATTAATTTTATTATTCTTATTTTTAACTAAGCAAATCAATATTTTTTTTCTAATATAAAATAAAAATCCCCTTATTTCATTTAATTAATATAATGTTGATAATCTATGCTACCTGGAATGATCATCAGTTCTGAAAATTTACGTTTTTAAAATTATGGATTTTCCCAAATAAATAAATATAATAACACTAAAAATAAATATTTAATTACCTACATATATAATATTCGTAATTATATATACAATTTGTGTAAAGCAATAAAAAAATAGGTGTGTAATCGTAAGTGGTTACAAAATCTGGTGAAAATTACAATAATTTTTTTGAATATTCTTAAAAAAATATTACTATGAAAGGTTGTCCCTAAAATAAGTTCAGTAATTTCGGGTACCTTTACCGAATTGATGAATAAATTATAAATAGGGTTCGGACCGCGAGAATTAACATTGCTAATATTAATTCTTTGAAGCACCTTTATTTCGTTTTAACTCAGAATAGCAAATTCTTTTTAAAAAACGAATTAATTTCGACCAACATTACTTTCCGATAAAAGTGGAAGACTATATTAAATAATTCGTTTTAATATCAAATTAATATCGTTTTGCTTAATTTATTTTAAGTAGCGTCTTTAATTCAAATTCAAAACAAATTAATGTCAGTAGCTCTTGATTTATTGCGCTTTGTTTTATTATATATTCAAGTTAAGTATATGAAGTAGAGAAATCTAATTTGATGTGCTGAAGTTAACTTAACAGTTTTCTGGAATTAGAAAATATGAAATTAAATATTAACTGGAATTCTTATTTTAATTATAGTTGACCAACCGCAATCGCAGTAGCACTGCAATCACTAAAGAACTTTAAGAAATGTACTGATGATTACTCATCTTCAACGCTGGGAAGTTTCCAATAAGGGGAAAGTAACAAAAAAATAATACGGCGTTCCGAGTGAAATTAGCGAATCCTTAAAGGACACTCAATTCATATTCATAGTGACATTTTGAGCGGTGCTGTAGCTGTAGTATAATTTCTTAATATCATATATACTGTCACTCTGTCACTTTGCAATTTGGGTAAACATATCATATACGTAAAGGATGCGGAGACGAACGCGAGATGAGTGAATACTGTTTGTATCCCTGTCCATATCTCATGCAACAGCAACTTAGATACTTTGCTTCTTATTACATAAACCAACTGTATGGAGCAGGAGTTCTGAATTGAAAATCAAATCTAACTCGAAAAAGTTGTTGGCTCAAACAACCATCGTGACATGTGTAACGTGAAGGGTTCATATTGTACATTATTCTAACCTAAGTAGATGAATCCCTAACGATTTCCTCTATAAGCCAATCAATCAATCAATTTTTTCATTCATTGTAAATAAATAAAATTTATCATTCATTGTTTTCGCTTCATATTTTATCCAATTCGTTCAACAAGTTTTAACCAAAAATTACCTCTAAGAATTTCATTAAATAAATATAATTAATTAAAAAAAAAATTATATATTTATATTCTACTTGAATTAACCATTAATTTAGCAAACTTTAACAGTTCAACTATTTGCGTCAGTTCGCATATTTCCAATTAAATTTTCTTAAGATTCGAAGTGCAGAAGTTTCTGATAACTTGTTTTACATGTACAATAAATAATAATTTTAAAAAATATTAAAATTATATTTAATTTTTTAACAAAATAAAAATCATCATCGTCTCTCTCGTGCTTCATCTATACGTCATCAATATATGAGAGGTGAAGGTGAATCTTGTTTTGGATTTACTAAACACGAAATTGTATGTGGATAAAAATCATTTAACCGTCAGCCGTTTACAACGCCGGACGTTCATTACCTAATTATTTAACATAATATCGGAAAGTTTTAAATTTTGTCTATACACTGAGATAAAAATTGTATTAATTTTTTTTTATTATTTAAAACAGTTTAAAGTTCAAATGATTGTACAAAATTATTAATTATAATATTATTGAAATGATTTCTTTTTTTTTTGTGGGTGGAATTTAATAGATAAACAAATTTAAGATAAAAAAAATCTAGTTTTATAAGAAATTTTATCAATTTGCACAAACTATAAATAAATTATAAAAAATTAAAAATTAAAATAATTTTAAAGTGCAACATTTGAAAAGTTTTATGATATTTTTTTTTTTAATATGAATTTAATGAATAATTTAAAAATTTCGTTTTATTTAATTTTATTGACTGCACATTTTTTGATATGTGATGCTGAAAAAGATGAACTTAAAAAAGATATTAATGATAAAAGTGAGTTTCTTCATTTTTCTTTCGTTTTTTTTTTTTTTTTTCAAAACATAAATTATTTATTCATTTAATTTGTTTACATAATCAATTGAGTTAAATCATAGATTAAAATTATCAATATCAAAATTAATCAATTGTAAATTATGTTAAATTTAGTATAGTCAATTTCATTTTAAACTTTTAATATTTATTAATTATATTAGCAAACATTGTTAACATTTCGTTGGAAAATATTAGATTAATTCAAGTAATTTTTTTTTTTAAATTTTACATTCATTATTGACAGGATAGCGAACCTTTAATGACTTATAAAATTTATGGTACTTGATCTTTGTTATTTTGTAAACATAATAAATATGCTAAATAAATAATAAACAGCAATTAGTCACTTAAGTTCAAACTGGCTTTGTAATTTATACTAATTTTTTTATAGTTTTGTTTTTTTAATAGTAATTAAATAAAATTTATAATATAGAATACACACAGTAAAAAATTGATAAATGAACAATTTCGATATTTTTATGAATATTTGAAAATTTTTGTAAATGGAATTTAAAATATTTGAGATGATCTTTCATGACACCATCAGGATCATTTTAAAATGTTGTTAATTGAAAGATTTATAAATCTTTAAGCAAAATTTTTTTCAAATACTTTTGGTAAGAGCCTATATTAAATGTTTCTGAAATCGATCTTAAATTGGTTAGCCATATTTAAATTTTTATACTGATAAACAAAACTTTTTGAACAGTGTAAGAAATCACTTCATAATTTTTCTAAGAAAACATAATTTATTAATTTTTTTAAATCTTTTTTAATATTTTATTATTATTCAGTATTATTTATGATTGTAACTATTTTTTTTTAGAATTAAATTTTCTATATTCTGAAGAAATCAATTTTCATTATTTTAATATGCTTTCAACATAATCGCAAATATAATGGCAGTTAAGGAAATTAAAATTATAATTCAGAAAACCATCATAATTCCAATTTGTAAATAAATAATTAAATGTAAATTAAATATTTCAGAAAATAATATTAATAACAGAAATTCCATATCGCATAACCCAAACCCAACCACAATAACATTTTTAATAGTTTTAATTATAACTTTGTTTTTGAAATTCACTCTCACTTTCTTGCTAAATCATTTTTTGTTTATATATAGATTGAAATGGCTTTTGATAAAATTCTAGATCTAGAGATAATAAATAACAAAAATAATAACAAATTTACCGTCCATCTTTCTGTTAAAACTGGTTAAACTTGTTACCGCATTACTTTTTATCTTAAAAATAAATATAAAAAGAATTGTTTTTATTTATATATCATTTCCTTATGGCCGATTTCAAAGTGCAAGCTTAAGTTTAATCTTAACTAAACCGATTGTGTAGAGGAAAAGAAACTTAGCATTAATTTTAGCTTAATAAACTTTTTATTAAAACTTTTTAAATGTATATAAATTTATTTCCTATGAATTTAATTTCTATTTGTGTGTATAATAAAAAATGTCAAAAGTGAAGCTTAAGTTCTACCCATTTGCGACTCAAGTTAAATTTCACTTTGAGGAAGGTTTATCTTTAAACAAAAAATAATTTAAACAGAAGCTTAAGCTCTCGCAAAGGCTTAAATTTCCACTGTGAAATTGGCCATTAGCAAAATATGTTTATTTATCAATAAATTGTTAAGATATTTAAATATTTATACCAAAAATCTAATAACCTAAAAAAAATCAGTTATATAAGAAAGAATATTTTATTTTTATGAAGGTTAAATATTAAAACTTTTTTAAAACAGAATTTTTTATAATTCAAATAATTAACTTAAAAAATGTGCTAATTACTTTTGATGAGAAAAACTGCTAATTTTTCAATACATAAAGATTACGTTAAGTATATAGCCACCCAGTCATCAATAAAATTCAATAATATGCAAATTCATTAATTTATTTATTAAATTATTCAAAGTTTTATATTATTGTTTTCTATTTTTTTTTTAACATTTTGCATTAAATATTTAATATTTATTATGCGAAATATCACAGTAGACTTTTTATTTCATCTAACAAGCCATGAATTTAATTATACTATACAGTCTTTATTTTTTGGGAAATTCCCTTTTACTCATCAATCATGAGTAAAAAAAAATGTAGAGATTTATTTACTTTCGGTTTATGAAATATTTCAGGTTTATGATTTGCAACCTTCAAACAACAAAACAAAAACATATAATTATCAAAACTATTAAATTATAGCATTAACTTTAATAAAAAAAAAAGTTTATATCATCTCAGTATTTCAGTGAAATTAAAATATGATCGTATAAACATATAAGATATGTGAAAATAACAAAGTTTTGGTCAATGTAAAACATAAAAACATAAAATTTATGATTTTTAAAATATTGCAAATTTAAAGATGAGTTAATTTTTATATTACTATATATTTGTATTTTTCGGGGATTTCTTTTCAATAAAGTAGTTACGTGATTAAAATTAAATAATAATTATATAATTTATAAATTGACAGAGTGATTATGTTTTAAAACTTTGATTGTTAAATAATTTAGACCAAAAAATTATATAACATAAGCAAAAAACGAATCGATATTCAATATTTTGTATCTAATTTGTTTACTGATTGAAAACTTGGTAAAAAAATATAAAATTTGGAAAAAAGTTTGATTGAAGATAAAAATCGTTTTTAGAGAAATTTCGATAAAATAATCTTTCCTTCCAATATAATCGATAAACCATATATGAAATTTTAAATAATAATCTGGATTTCGAAATAGTCATATAATTCCATATTATTAGGTGGCCTTAATGCAATTTTAATAATAATAGAATATATAATTTAATGATAAAAAGTATTGACTATAGAAATAATATCGAAAATATTTTAAATAAGTCAATATTTAAAATGTAAATTATTGTGAATTGAAAATAATGTTCTGATTTTAAATAAGTCAATATTTAGAAGTATCCACAAAATTTAGAAAATATTTAGTAACATCTAAACTTTCCGTACCACTGTAGCAGCCATCTGACTTATTGTAATACCCTTTTGGTATCAATGATAAAACCAGTGCTGCATCTACTTATAAACCTGTACAGTAGTGAACATATCCGTGTATAGAATGCCTCAGTCTTTGGATTTTCCGAATTAAATCAGTATTTTTATAATTTATTAATTTTATTTTGTTTACAAAATTTTATTTTGTTTAATTTTTAATAAAGTTCCCTGAATAAAACTTATTTACAAACATTATAAAAAAAAATCATTTACTTTCACACAAATATAAATTTAAAAATTAATATAAATTAAATTAAAAATTATCTGTAAAAACCCTAATTAATTTACTCACATGCGGTCACATGGCCAATGCATCTTTTTAAAACAAGTTTTAATTTCAAAGAAAATTCTAAAAATATATCTTTCACTTTCTTAAAAACTTAATTAAGAATATGATAATAAAAATCATCTTCGCTTTTAATTTTTTTTTTTTTTATAATTATTTTGCAATTTATTAATCGCTTCTCACTGTGCAAAACAAAAAAATTAAGCGACGAACTCGTTTTTTTATTATATGTATACATACATGAATTTAATTGATATAATCTTGTTTATTTTTGCAGTTCGTGTCTGTATAGTTGAAGGTCGTGGTTATTATAGAAAAGCATCAAGATTTTGTCCTACAATTGAACAAAATACAAATATCGAATGTGTTATTGGAGTTGATCGTTTAGATTGTGTTCGTCGAATTCATAAAGGAACTGCACATTTTGGTGTATTCTCATCTGAAGATTTAGTAGCAGCACGATGGGCAAGTGTCGAAATTCTAGTTACAAATGAAATGCGTTTTCATAATACACCATTTGAGTATGAAATTGTTGCTGTTGTTGATAATGAAGCCGATATACATACAGCACATGATTTGAGAGGAAGTCGTTTTTGTCATCCAGGTCATGGTTTAGAAAATCATTGGACGGAAGTATTAGCTAATGTAACTATATATATTAAGGACTAATAATTTAGCTTTTATAAGTTATTTAGATTCAATATTTTATTGAAGTGAATTTTTTTATTTTGTTTTAGTATTTCGAATCGGTACTAGTGCCTAAATCATGTGATGCCGAATTATCATTAACTGAAGCCCGTATTAAGGCTAGTGCTAATTTCTTTGGGCCAACTTGTAAAGCCGGACCATGGGTACCAGATCCGATACAAGATCGTTTATTAAAAAGACGATATCCATCATTATGTCAATTATGTTATGACTCATATCGTTGTGGTATTGGTGATAAACATTGGGGACGACGTGGTGCTCTATATTGTTTAACAAGTGGAGGTGGTCATGTAGCTTGGGCACGATTAGATGATGTTAAATCACATTTTGGTGTAAGTTGAAACTTAAATATTTCATATAATTTTTAAAAAATACTTTAAAATTATCGATCTTTATTTTTACAGTTTGGTGGTATTCCACAATCAGCAAATCCAAATGAATATAGTTTTCTTTGTCCGGATGGTCATTTACAACCAATCAATACAACAAAACCATGTATTTGGGTAGCTAAACCATGGCCAGCTGTTGCTGCAAAACGTTCACATGCTGCACGTATTCAAGATATGGTATCGCAATTATCACATGATGATGGTACCGAATGGCAGCATGCTTTACTCAGTTTATTAGAAACATATCATGTTAGTATTAATACATTGGACAATACAATACCAGTTGATGATTATTTAGAACAAGCTGAAGGATTTAAAAGTGCATATAGTTTTCCAGAATGTAATCCACCACGATCAATAATTTATTGTACAACTAGTATTATACAATATGTTAAATGCTCATGGTTACAAGAAGCTAGTCAAGTTTATGGTATTGAACCGAATATTCAATGTATACGAACAGATAGTATAGAAACATGTTTGGATAATACAAAATTTGGTCATTCACATATTGTTGTTGTTGATCAGGATCAAAGAATTCGTGCGCAACGTGATTTCAATTTGGTACCATTATTATTTGAATTTTCAAAAGAAATGCATGAACGATATGTAACTGTAGCAGTAGTTAAAAAGAATTCAGGATATAAAAGTTTTCATGATCTAAAAGGTCGTAAAGCTTGTTTTCCATCATATGAAGGAGCTGCTTATTTATCCGTTCAAGAAACAATATCGAATTTAACGAAAAAATTAACAAGTAATTCAGATTATTTTTCATATGATTCATGTTTGTGGAACGAGAAAAATCCAAAAAAATGCTTACAAAAATATCATAGTGATGAAGGTGCATTAAAATGTTTAACAGATAATGTTGCTGATGTTGTATTTATTAGTTCTGATATTTATAAGAATTTTACAAATGGCCTATTCGAATGGACTAAACAATTAAATACAAATGATTATGAGATTTTATGTCCATTTGGTATAAATAATATAAAATCAAAATATGAATATTGTTATATGCATTGGACAACACGAGGTCATTTAATGATACATAACTCAACATTAATTCGACAAAATGAAATTTATAATTCTTTAAGAGATATGGATCGTTTATTTGGCAAATATTATAAAGAATCAACAATACCATTTGCAATGTTTGGATCATTTGATAAACGTAATAATATTTTATTTAGAGATAATACAGATGGTTTAAGGGGAATAACCGAATTACGTAAAGACAATGAAGAAAGATTAATGGAAAATATATATTATAATTATATTAAAGGTGATTATCCAATTAGTTCTAATGGTAATACGATTTTTCGAAATAGTATATTTAATTTGATTTGTTTAATTTGTTTAAAAACTTTATGGATATAGAATTACTATATATAAAAATTAATGCAGTATTTAAAATTTAATTAAATCTTTATTCTTTTTTATTTTAGGCTTTATATATTTTATAATTAGACTATTACTCATTTTTGTATATTGTGATATTAAAGTATAATATAAAAAAAAACAAGAATTGTGCCTATAATGAGTTCAAGTTTAATTACTTTTTTTTATTAAAATGAATAAATAAATAAATCTTTATATTTTAGTAGAAAAGTTGTAAAATCTTGATTAGCTCCTTTATATATTTTCACTATTGAATATGGAAGATTTCGTATAAGTGGAAATTTTAATACTACATTATATTTTTTAATAAATTTTTAAAGGTGAAATAATAATTAATTTAAATTTAATTGATACTTTTCCCGCCCGCGTCAACATTATCCATTTCATCTTATGATTTAAGTTTGTACAAGAACCATAGATAATAAATATCAATGTAATAATAATTTTGACTAGTAGATGTCGCACGTTACTTTGTTAAATTAAATTTAGTGCAGCTGTTTATTCAATTAATCTTGACACAAATTGAAATTGAAACAGGATAGCCCGACTCCCAACAAAACATTTCTTTACGAATTTAATCTAACGTCAACAGGAAATAAAATTAGCTTTGTTTCAATTTAATTACATATTCAAAATATAAAAATTTTCGCGCTCATATCGCACATAAATAAATTTTTTTTTTTAAAAAAATTTCCACAATAATAAAAATCTACCCCTTAAATTTGTTGTATCAGCTGTTTTTCAATTCACCATACAACAAAGTTTATTTTGACTTTTTTAACGAATTTAAAAAACAAAGCACAAATGTCAAAATACATCAGCTGTCAAAACAATATTAAAAGCAAATTAAAAAAAAATAAAACTCCTTGGTCATTGATTAAACAACAAGTAATAAATTAAAATAAATTAATATTCATTAAATTTAATGTAAAATGTCGAAAATAGTGAAAACAAAACCAGTAAGTTCTTAGAAATCAATAATAAAATAGCACAAAGTAATAAAATTACCGATTTCAACCATAAAATTCAATTTTTTATTAATTATGGCACAATGCACAAGTTTTACACACAACTACTTAATACAAAATCACTTGATAAACTGACAAATTTAGAGTCCAACGAAACGGACTAAACCGATAAAAGATCATTTTAATTTGATAATTCTTTATAAGATATATAATAAATAAATTTAAAAGATAGAATGAACAAAATAAGGAAAACGATAGTGTAAATAAAAACTAAGAGAAATTAAGAAAGTAAATATAAATAATTAAAATAAAAAAAAAAAATGTTTGTTTATTTTGTTAAATTTAAACCGATTCAATTTATCAAATACTTTTTAAAATTCCTCATAATTTTAATCATAAAAAAATGAATCTTAAAATTAATTTTAATTTAATGTCTTAATTTGAACTCATTACCAAAATAATTTTAAAAATAAAGAATTTTTATAAATCTTAAATTACAGCATATTTTTTTTTTAATAATTTAAATTTATTGATATTTCCATGACATGTTATTCATTATTTATTGAAATAGTTGGGAAAAATATCAAAAATTATATACTTTATAATAAAGTAAAGTAGGATAACGAAGGCATAATATAGGTAGATACCATTACCAACACGTAATGTAGTTCAAAACAATATTATTAATGTTTTTGTAAATTAAATATAGTATGTGACACTAGATGCATAATTAAATTCTAGCTCAATGTTAGGAATTAAATTTATATTAATAAAAGATATTCCAATTAAGATTGTTTTAATATCGAATCACACGAACTAAATTTACTGACAATAAATTTTTTTGACCTATTTTCATAATATTGGCATTTTTTTTTTTGTTGCTGTTTGTTTATGCCAATATAATAATAAGAAAACCATTGAAAATAATTTGTGAATTTTACGAAATTTTTAAAAATAGAAATAAGTAAAAATTGAAAATATAAAAATATATTATATAAATTTTATTATATGCAGAAACAAATTTTGTTACTTTAGTAGCTTTTTCGATGTTAATTATTTTCCTGACATTTGTCCCTAGGAAGTAAAGCACAAATCAGTTAATGTATTTTCGGTAGTTTTATATTGCTGCACATAAAGTTCCCTGCATATTGCGGATCATCCTTGAATAAAGTAGACTTACCATACAGTTCGGTAATCAAAAGAATTGTTCGTTGTTCATTTGGCACCCAGACCAAATGTTCGGTTATTAAGTATCAAACAATTAAATTCCATTTAAAAAAAATTGTCTTAAAAATATTGTTTTACTTTAACATAATGACACTACCTGTTTGGTAATTACGTTAAAGTTAAGTTTCTGTAACGAGTTTTGATCTGTATAAAGAATATGCCACAATAAAACCGATTCTAGCTGACATTATCGGTAAGAAGGACTGTACAATTGAAAAATGGAAAATTATATTTACAAAAACAGATAGTAAAATATTGCTCAAACTAATGCAATTTGTGTATTCGATTCCCATCAGCAACGCCTACGCTGAAAGAGTGTTCTCAATAATTTTGACTGATGAGCGGAATAGACTAGATTTAGAAGTTGTTAAAGTATATAACTGCAAGTAAAATTAAATTTCGAAATGTCTTGCTCTCAAAATTCTATGACTACATAAAAACGAAACCAAAGCTTCTTGAGGCCACCAAAAGTAATAAAAAATATATGTGGAAGAAGCAATGATAATTCTTTCATAATAAATGAAATATTTAATTAAGATATTTTGAAATAAAATGTGCCCTTTTTAATTTAGTTTTTTTTTTTTTTCGTTTTATCAATTTTATATTTAATATTTAATTAATTATTATAGATTCTTATTATAAAATTGATTTGTTATTGAATTTTTTTTAATTGTTTTGAGTGTTGGTTATCTGTGGTAACAGTAGAACTAAATGCTTTACCGGCCATGCATCATCTACCAATGCCGTAACTAGAGGCAGGTGCAACAGGTGCACAATCACAGGGCCCAGATATTATCATCAGTTTATTTTTTTTTTTTACATTATCATCTCATAAAACTATAAACACAAATAAATATATAGGAACATATAAAAAATAGTGAAGACAATATAATATCATACCATACCACCTATAGCTATGTAGGTTATTTTTCTATTAATCACTATACTAAGTAAATCCAAATATTAATATTACTCTGCGACTATTTCTTACTCTTCCAGTAGTGAGAAAACCTTTAGCAAATTAAAATTAATAAAAAAATATTTAAGATGAACTATCGCACAAGATAGTTTAGCCAACGTTGCCAAAATATTTATTGAATACAATATAGTTAAAGATCATTTGATGACATAATTAATAAATTTACTAAAATGAAGGCCAAAAAAGTCCAATTAAAAAAATAATAATTAATATTTGATTAAATTGTTTGATGATATTTTTTTTTCCTAATAAATGTTTTTTAAAAAGGTTATTTTGCACTTTTTTTATCATATTTGTACTATAATTTACTTTTTCCCCAAAAAATATAGGGGCCCTAAAAAATATTGCACAGGGCACTGGAAAAGCTAGTTTCGGCGCTAACTGCACTGAATCCTGAACTCATATATAAAGTAAAATTTAAATTTTTGAATTATTTTACCCAGCACTTTTATTTATAGTAATTCCTAAAAGCACAAGCTTTAAAATGTAATTTTTGCAATGTAAACTACACCCAGCAAAATGGTCAAAAAATTACAATTTTAATAAATATATTAATCATATACAATTTTGTAAATAGATCACTAATAAACAATCATCAACAAATTCGACATCGTCTAAAATAATTTCAAAAGCAGGTCCATCTTCAACACGTAACGGACAACTTACAACTACGAAACAATCCTCTAAAGATGAAGAAAAGAAACTTACATCAAAAATATCTAAAACCAATGCAAATTTAACAAATCACACAAATTTACATAGTAACATTACTAGAAATCCTGAACCAACAAAGATTCGCAATCCTATGTCACAACAAAAAATAACCACAACAATTAAAACAGAAAAATATAAATCTCAACCACTACGAGCTCAACATGCACCAGAAATTGTTAATCACGTAAATAAAATTAAAACCGTTTCTAAATCAAATCCAATTTTGAATTCAAAAATAAATCCAATAAAGAATTCAATTTATAATGTTACCGTATCATCACCACCACCCCGACGTAAACAAGAAATTGTCGAAAAACCTGTTACAAATATGAAAGAAGCGTTAGAACGTGCCGGTGGTATTGAAAAAGTTTCCACAGAAACAAAAATTGAACAGCAACAAGAAAGACCACGAACTCGTACTTTAAATCCAAAAGATATCATAATTCTTAAAGGTAATCCAAGTGACTCAGAAAATGTGGATAAATATTTTGGTAATACAGTTAAGAAAAAAAAGGATACTCCAACTTCTGATATTCCTAATGATAATATTAAACTAAAGGAACCTGTGGCATTTGAAATCAAATTCACGGAAAAACAAGTTATTGAAAAATCCAGTAAAGCACCAAATATAGAAACGGATGATATAGGAATAGATAATGCTGCTGGTGATTATGAAGATGATTTTGAATCGTATGAATCTGATTTTGAAACAGGTTCATCATCGGAAAATGATGACATTAATAGTAATTCGATTAAAGAAACCGATGAAGATGATAATTATATAGAAGAAGATGAAGACGATGCAGATGAAGATTCTGAAGAAACACAACCGCCAATTACTGTTATTCAACGTGAAAAAGAATCAGAAAAGAAATTAGATTCCGGAAATTATGATTTAAATTTACATAAAGATAAGAAAATTTCAATCTTAACGACGCCATCTATCAGTCAACAACAACTCGATAGTCTTGAAACATCAAGTACAGCGAATTCAGAACAATTAGATTCAGGTATTGGATGTATAAAAACAAATTATGGTAATACAGTTCAAATCGTATTTGGTGGTAAAATTGATTTTACAAATTCAGTTAATTTTTCAAATCGTGGTAAACAATTAATGAAAAAAATTCAATTAGATACAATGAACTATCAATTATTCGAATTGAAACCAATTAATTATGAATATTTTATGAAAATTTATGGTAATTTAAATACAATACAATCATTTACACAAACAAATGAAAATCGTTTAGATTCTGATACACAAACTGATAATTTTTTATATCGTACAATGTGGACACAACATCCACCACAATATAATTTCAAAAATATTTCGCAACAAAATAATACAAGAAATATAAATTGTTGTGATGAATGTGAAAGTGATGATGATGATGATGATGATAATGAAAATAATAATGGAATTGATGAAAATGAACCATTACAAAAAAGTGTAAAAGCTTTAAATCGATTTCATCGGAAAAAATTACAAAATAAATTTATCGAAATACGTAAACAGCAAATTGATTTTGATCGTTTAAATGAATTTCTTAATAAATCATCATTAACAATTGCTGGTATTTTAAATAGAAATGTTAAAAATCATAAATTACAAATATCATTAGAAATTGGTTTCAGTAATGGTTATACAAATTTAAATGCGAATTTTTTAAATGCATTACGAGTAGTGAAGATTTTCTCAAATTTAAAATTCAATTTAGTTTTAACAATTCACGAAAGTATTGATGATATTTATAATAATGATTTTATAAATTTAATATCGGTATGGAATATTAGTGAACCAGAAAATCCAATACGTTTGTTATCTAGTTGGAGTGAAATTAGTCGTGCTGATATTTGTACTGAGGCTTCGGATATAATTATATGTGGTTTGAAAGATGGTAGTGTTGCTATGTGGGATTTAAGAGAAACATATTCATATTGTTCAAAATTAGATGGTTATTTGACACATTTTGCAGCAACACATTCAATTGCACCAAGTTTAGGTGGTGAAGCAATTAAATTGACTGATTTAGGTGCTGTAGTAGATGTAAAAAGTTTTAAACCAGAAGCAAGAGCTTACAATTTGAAAGCATATAAACAAATACAGGTAAATTAATTTAATTTAATTATTTTTTTATTTTATTTTTTATAATAATTTATAATATTCTTTTAAGTTTGTGTCTCTGAACGATACCGGAATACTTACGATTTGGAGTTTAATTGAAACTGGAAAAAATGATTTTAATACTACATCAAATAAACAAAATTCAAATAAAAAAATTGAATATCATTCACCATGGGCAAGAGTTAAGCTAATACAAAGTGCTATCTGTGATTTACGTGAATATTTAGAAATAAAAAATATTCGATTAGATTCGCCATTCGATAAAACAAGATCATATTTCGAAAATGATATATTTAGTGATGATGCATTACGTGAACTTCAGGAATCACAAAAAGATAATAAACTTGGTCTTCAAGGATTACGATTTATTAATTTAGATACTGGTAGTGATTTAATTTATATAGCAACAAATCGTAATTTCATTATTTCATGTTCGAAAACATTAAAATCAGAACGTTTTCGGAAAATTTATATTGATGAAAGTAAATTTTTATTTCCAACAGCATTAAGATTACATACAACTACAGAATTTTTAATAGTTGGTCTGTCAAATGGATCCGTTATGGCATTAAATTGTAATCGAAATAAATCAAAAAATTTAAATTCAGATATTGGAGCGGCTGGTAATAGTGATAAAAATGATTTAAATAAATTAGATAAAATAGAAGAAAATGAAATTGAATTATTAATTGGTAAATCTTGTACTATACAAAATATTATACGAAATGAACGAAAATCAAATGAATATGAAGGATCAAGTTATTATGATACACGACCAAGAACAGCAATTAGTGAATTTTATGATGAACCAATAAATCAATATGATTATCGTATTTTTGATCAACAAATTATTTTAAGTGGTTCAGTTTTACGTAAAAATTTAGTTGAAAATATTGAAATATCAAATGATGGTAAAAAATTATACGCTTTAGCTGATGGTGATATTAGAGTTTATGATTTTTTATTAGAATCAGAATTAAAAGGATCAAATGATATTAAAATTAAAGGTATTTGTATGATTAATGGTAATATAGAACAACAAAATTTTGTAATGCTAACAAAAGATTGTAAAGTTCAAGTTCATTGCACCAAACCGTAAAAGAAGAAATTTTCGGTAAACGATAATTTATGGAATGGAAATTAAGTGCAATTATTAAAATATGGTTTGTAAAAATTTATTTATTTAAAATTTGTTATACAAAATAAATGAGAAATTATAATAAAAGTTTGTTGATACGATGCCACATTGTATATTTTTTATTTATAAAGTTTGCAAAACTGTCTACAATTACGTTTTTTAATCATTTTTATATTGAAATAATGGAATTTTTAAGATATTAACATTAGGTTTCTATTATTAGCACAATATTGATCACGATTGTGGTCACTTTTATAATTAGTTTTCAGATTTTTTTAAGGTGCGCTGCTAGAGGTTATTGCCTTCTGTTTCTTGACTAGCAAAGAGGTTATAAAATAATTATTCATTTGGTTAGATAATGTTTCACACTTGCCGCAGGTAAATTTATTTAAGTTCGTTGCATTGCCATCCATTATTGATTATTTTTGAAAATTTCTTAAGTGCACCATAGACAAAAATATATGATTATTGTAATTTTTAAGAATTACTAAAAAAAATACAGGCTTTACGTTATCCACCAGTCTATTACTACTTCTTATTCTCCGGAACTACAAGGGCAAGAAATTTTAAAACAAATCCATTCGAAAGCTAAAATATGTAGTTGATTATTCCAGATTATCGTCTCCGAATTATTTGTACTTTATAAGTTCCGCTACATTAATAATATATGAAATTGACAATCTAATCTTGAAGATTATGTTGTGTAATCTGTGGTCTAATTAAAGTCTATTGAATATCGTGACAAATTTCTGTTCATATACAACGTATTTTGCAAAAGGTTGGTGAAATATATTGGTACCAAATAAAATCATGTGTGGTAACAAGCATAAACAAATATTTATATGATCTTCCATAGTAAAATACGAATTTGAATAGAAATTTGTCATACAAAACTTATGTATATGCTAAATAATATTCTGTCGTAAATGTAAATAATCATATTATATTTTTTAAACAAATAATACGGAGACGACACACTCCAAAATCATATTTAGGCGGTCGTTTTGGATTAGTGTAGGTATTTTAAATCAAGTCCTATAATTAACTTGAAGTTATTAATTATTAATTAAGATTTATTGCTCCTTTTATTACTAATAAAAAGTAAAGTAAATTGATAAACAAGATTTTGGGTCGCTTATTATCTAATTATCTAGTATTCCCGAATTACAAACCCATTATTAAAGGATGAGGAGGAATTCATTAAGAATTATAAATTAAATTAGATATACACTGGAAGAACTCTTTGTATTAAGAAGTATAATAGCAATATAATGACAATTAAATAAATGTTGATCTTAAAAATCTTTTAAACATTTACTTAAATCTTGTAATATTAAATCCTTTCTATGTAAAAATATCCTTGACCAAAAATTCATTAATTTATTAAATAAATCAATGTAATTAGTCATTATAAAAACAATACTTATTTTGTCATTTTCCTATTATGATATATGCATTTGTCGTTGTTCTTTGTGATCCTTTCACTAGGGCAAAAACAACACAAAAAGTACTAACATAATTATTAAGGATTTCAATAAATTACACCTGGAATATATCTCATGCGTGCACACAATTAGCACGTAGAAAACTTATTTTTTTATCTATGTTATTATAATTTTTATTTTTTTGTTTTAACTAAAGAGTCTCCGTTGTATAAGTTTTTATAATTTATGATGAATTACAACATTTTTTTTTTATTATATCATTATTTTTTTCGTATATTTCCAAATTAGAAAATAATAAGAAGAAAAAAAATAGTTTTTTTTTATTTTGTTTTTATGTGGTAAGTCACAAGGAAACACAGTGATTACACATGATGATTTTTATACATCGAATAGACAATAAATATTCAGGTGGTTGGTGTTTTGGCCCTTGTTTTTCTGTATTGTTTACAAATGTGGGGAAGGTGTTATAAATTGCCACATTAAAGTAACATTGTTATTTAATTTTTTTATTGACAGGAACTAAGTTTATTATAGATAGGATGGTGGAGAAATGATGGGCTATATAAATTATAATTATTTATAAAATTTGGATAAATTATTATTAAATCAGGAGTCGTGTTAAAATTATAAAGTTTTTCATATTTTTAGAACTATCAAAATATAATTTAAATAATTATTTATACATATAACTAATTTAAATCAAGGCTGTTTGACAACTATTTTGAATACGAAAAAGAAAGAACGAATAGGTTAAACATTACATCATTTTTCTATGTAGTTTACATCAAACTAAATACACTTAGTCCAACATTTTTCTAACAATTCTATATCAATTGCTTCTTGATTAGATGAAAAACGATTTTGAAAAATCTATTTTTTTCAGGTATGGGAATAGATAATATCGAGTGGTAATTTAGAATTTATTGATTATTATAGTTTCGATATTTTATTAGAATTGATACCATTCGAACGTAGAATTTTGGAATATTGTTTCTATAATCAAAAATCTATTGTCACAAAATTAAAGAACTTTCTTGGAACACAATTATTATTTGTGTAATAATTTTGTAAAAATACCATACAAGTAATTTTAGTTAATTTTAAACTCCAAAAAGTATTTAATGTAATAATGATAAATGAATGTTTAAATAATATCATGATGTGTTCCATGATTCCATGATGAATATCGCCATTTTACAATTTAAACGACATTTCGAATTATTTGATTGTTGTGAATTTGTTGTTTGGAAAGGTTAAAATTACGGAGCATATTATGAATGTTTCTGGTTCTTCATCGTATTAAATGTATTATTTCAGTTGTCACTACTCTTCATAGAAGAACTTCTACCATATCGAACTAAATATGTTTTGACACATTTTAGCTTTTCAATTTAATATAAAAGGAGTTATTGGCCTTTTCTCTAATGGTTAATTACTAATGAAATGATTGATAATCATAATCATAGATTTGTTAGCTAAAAAACTCTGATTTTCATTTTATGCTTGTGTAAACTAAAATTGACATAAGAATATTACATATTACAAAATTTATAAAAGCTATAATAATTATCAAAATTTCGTTTAATTTTTTTATAGATTTTTTTATTCCTAGTGTTAAACTTAAAATACTATTCCATTTCCAATTTAAAAAATATAAAGTATTTTTATTAATTTTCAATAAAAAGGTGAATTATTTTATTCGTATATTTCACCAACTCAAATCATCACCGGAAACACTTTGAAATTATGTGAATTTAACACCTGGTATTTCAATACGCAAAAAATAAAACAATTATATAAAAATTAAATGAAGGGTTAAAAAGTTTTATAAATAACATATATAATTATTTGACATTAAAAGTGAATCTTCTAACAATCATGTCATAGTATTATTATATTATGTAACTTAAACCCTTTATTAATATTTTTTTTAGATTTAATCATTTTCGATATTAAATAAAGAATTTTATTTTTATCATTTCTTTTTTTACAAAATTTCTTTTTTTTTAAATAAATTAATAAAATTAATTTAATTTTTCATAAAATAATTTTTATCCATCATTATTTAATTACCACTCATTTGAAATCAAATTATTAGTAATTAGTACATCTATTATTCAAATCAGAAAAATAGGTTCTTAATGTCCTTAAACGCCAAGTATACAATTTTACTTATGTTATATATTGGAATTGTATAATATTTGCCGCCATTTCTAAAATAAATAATTTACGACAATGGTAGGAAAAATTTTTTACATACGCCCATTTCATGCAACATTTTAATGTTAAGGCTCCCCATAATTATTTTATTATTGTATAAATTATATGTAAAAAAAAAATTATATACAAATAAAATATATAGTGAACAACACAACATGCCATAACATCAAATTGACCAACCACAAAGAAGTTACAATATATTACAAAATTACTCCACATCCCCATTAATAAAATGACCACCCTACAAATTACTCCTCAATGATGTCTTTGAATGTATAATTTAGAATAATATTTTAGAATAAATAATATATAAAAAATGTAATAAATCAAAACCAAAAAAAAAAAAAAAAATGTCATACTCGTGCAACAGGAATAAAATATTAAAATGTCCTTTTTGAAGTCCTTTTGTACATACAATTGAAGTATATAAATTAATAAAGTATTAATTCAATTATTAATAAAGTATAGGAACATTATCAGTTTTTATTCAACTTGCCATAACAAAGTTATTAAGGGACCAAATATTGATGACCGCAATATTGGTCTACATCTACAATATAAACTTTGTTTAGTTACCGAATTTAAAGAGTTAATTTTGGATATTAAAAGTATGGTACACATACACACAAAAAATTAAAGTAATTTGGTAGTTTTTTTTCTAGAAAACCTTGAAGAAGCGGGTTGGGTCATTAAATAAGTGGGATGGTTTGACACACTGTGATAATGATGCATCGTTGAATGGAGGGCACAACGAGCTATTTACTTGAGTTGATTATGGCCATGCGTTCCCGAAGAACTAAGTTATTGACACTTAGATTCTGTTCGGTCCATTGTACCACCTTAACTAAAAGAATCTGAGTCGGTTTTCTTCGGTTAATCTTTGCAAAAATACAGTACTCACCATACTCAGTCCTGCAGCATGAGTGGTGACTAGCTGTGCCGGTTATTCTTTTAAAAACTACTGCAGCTAGCCAGGATGCCATGGTTAGTTGTCGTTCACTCAGCTGTGTTGGTCATTTAGTTAAAAATTCCTCGTAATTGTCACTACAATATTCCTGAGGTCCTTGAAGAATCTGTATCACAGCTTCTTCACCTCCTGATGTGTCAACCCAATTTTTTTAAAAAAAAAATATTTTACACGCATCGTATAGCCTCTACTGAAAAGCATTGATGAATGAAAAAGGTCGAAACGAAAGATGCTTTGTCAATGGATACAGAATTGTCAATGGAAATTAGTCTCCATCGACAAAAAAAAACTTATACCAGTGGCATACAAATAAGGCTCTTTGCAGACTGAGCTGTAGGTGCGAATTAATATCAGCTGTATCAGCTGTAAGTAGTACGCTATTTCTGACCAACGTAATAAATCATATATCTTGATTCTAAACCAAATAAAGGAATATGATCAAATGCTTTGCGTTCCTTAATTCTACATAATTCAATTACGAAAACTAAACTCATTTTAGGTAGTATAAAATAAATTCATTATTCAAACTATTTATCAGTGATTTCCTAAGAAACTTGTATACATCAAACATCGTACCAGAAAACTATGACAAAAGTCTATTTAATAATTTAAAAAATATTTTCATATTACAATATAATTTTTATTGATAATCATATATATTAAAATTTCAAAATATTAAATGTGAATAGTGCCAGATGTTTGATGATCGGGTTAAAAAAAATCTTTTTTTACATTCCAAATGAGCCAAAAGCCATCAAAGTTTGAAAATTGATTGTTATTATACGACAAAAAAGGATGTCAGGTGAAAGGTGAACATTTTTAAAATAGAAAAAGATATATAATGTTATAGAATTATTAACACTAACCGTTCCACACCGGACAATGAAGAGAATACTGTTAATTGGCCTGTTATTATCGGTAATTGTGACCTATGTTCAACTATTAATCTTTTTTTTCCCCTTTTTCATAACCAATTTTTTGGTAAAATAAAGACGAATTATACTTTTGTAGTGGTCGGTGGTGGACATAAAATTTGTGTCCTTAATAAAAATGAAAATAATATTTGTAATAATTATGGAACAAAAAATGTAATTACGGTAAATTTAAGTATGTATAGTGAAGCATTATTATTAGATTTCAGATATTCAATAGTAAATTATGATTTATTTATAAAGATTATTTTATTTTCGAAGGCATAATCAATTTTTCGATATAATAAGGAACCAAATTTATTGTTTTCCAAATAATTTTAGGGTTACAAGTATGATTCCTTTTTCAAATACATTTTATTTACATATATACATATATATGTGATGTGATCATTTAATGTATTGCACTTGTAAAAAAATATTTTGTAATGATGTTTGACCACAAATTATGGTGTAGATAACAAGATTAAAATTATACACTAAATATTTATTTTGTTAATGATTTGGGTTAATAATTAGAAGAACAGGAGGTGATTTTTATGACAGTTTTATTTTTTAATAAATATTAGTTTTGATTATTATCATTTGGCATTTTTAACATTTATGGCACTTCAATATTTTCAAGTATAATAACTTATATTTAATTAATATTTAAACACTTTTTATTATTGATTATATTAATCATAACGATGCATTATTATCGTTATCGAAAATTACGAGTTAAAAAATCAAATTTGACAAAATAATATAATTTTATAATCAATTAATTAAAATATTTATTTATGTTTCCTTGATCAAATTTCCCTACATAACCAAAACTTCTATGGTTTTTTGAGCAATGTCAATGATGATAGTCCAATTAAAATTCTTCGTTAAAATTCTAATGCCTGGTTTCATGAATCAACAAATTTCTGATGAAGTATATTTTTAATCGGCTGTGGTGTGTACTATGCTCTGATCGGGTTCAACTTCAACTCAAGACGAGACTTGAGTCATCGATGTCTGTTTAAGTAAGTTGTCACAGTTTTAAATGAGTAACACTACCAGTAATAAAAATTTTAAATATATGAAAATGTGATTTTATGAGAGAAAAATGCTAACGCTTGTGATCATTTTTCTGCCCACAAATGTATTAATATTAAAAAACATCAAAAGTTTCTTCAATATATAAAGATACTTATGTTTCGGAATCACTAATAACATTCTTCTCCACTCTGGAGATTGGTCATCATCACAGTAACCATCAGCAAGTCGAAATTGTAATAATATGTCACGAAACCTATATCATTGAGTTCGAGGAGACCAAAACTAGTTATGGATTTGCAGAGCCATTGAAATGAAATTAATATTTTTAATCAACGATTAACATAAATATTTCGATCCACATACAGTTAAACTATGGGAGTTTAAATATTTAATATCAGATTTATAAGTACGTACTCTGTCTCTGTCACCAACCGAGCACTTACGTCGTTTGTTTATACATTGTTGAAAAATTATAAGTTTTGTCGCTTAAACCAATAGGAAACTAAGTATAATTATATTATTAACGCAATAATCGCGAAAAACGTACTCAAATATATTTAAATTAATTAAAAAATTATTATAATAACAAATAAATGAATCTTATTAATAAATAATCATTATTTCTAAATATTTTCGAAAGAGAATCAAAAATTTAATTGATCCGTTTTATTAATATATTCAAATGCTATTTAAATTTATCAATAAATTTGTATATTATTTATTTAAATTAATTTTTCTTTTAAATAAAATGTTTATTGATAATGAAATTTCGTGGGAAAGACGTTTATGTGTGAATATTGAATTTATTCAACCCTTTAAAAAATGAAATAGAATAATAAATTTTAAAATCAAATATTTAATACATATTATAACAAATTTAAGGGCTTGTTAAGTTGCTAATATAGTAAGATAATGTTATTAACATTTTAGTGTATTTTTTTTAAACTATCTGCCAATTTTTAATAAATTCTCCTTAATTATATTAATATTAAATTAAATAACATTTATTCAAATATTAAAATTTATATAAATTACAAAAACTGTTCTCGTGTTCAAGTCAAAAGACGAAAATGTTGAACAATTTGTAAAAATTACGAAATATAAGTAAATAGCAACATGAACAAATTTTAATTTAAATGTATTTTTTACAATTTAATTAAAAATATTACATTAAAATGCATCTAAAATATGGAGGACATTATAGAATAACTAAAATTTTGTTAAATAGTAAAGCAGAAGAAAGACATAATGCCGGCAAGATGGTGAATTTTAACGATCTCTGGAATATTATTTATGATTTACCATACTAAAAGTTTACAGACTATGCGATTAATCGTGATATTTAGAAACGGAATTGTAAAGGAATTCAATGTATACACATCGAACAGTGGAGTTAATGATGTAAAACAACCAACAAGGATCTAAAAAGGAAGGATTTCTTACAAATATACATCATACAATCAAGTTATCGATAATATTTCTTTTTATTTTGAAAATTATACAAACCCCATAAAAAACATTTTAATACTTTTTGTTATTAAAATCTTAATGGCGAATCACGCAAATCATAACTTTGCATATTGATTAGCAAATAAACCATTAAAAAATCATGTAAAATATTTATGGTTATAAGCAAAACACACATAATAATAAATTATTAAAAAAAAAATCCTTAAATAAAAAATAAAAAAAACCAACAAAACTAATTTTTTTTATTACATGCTAGTGTCATTAAATTGTGATTTTGTTATGAAAAGAGGTGAGTTTTTTTTATATGATTGGGAAAATTATGTACTGTGGTAAGAAAATTGTTTTATTTTTTATCAAAAAAAAATATATATATAATTTTTTTTTAATCAGACTTTAATATATTTTTTTAATACTTTTGTTTATAATATGTTTTTATTACATAAAAAAATCATATATTTCCGATTAAAGGATTTTCAGTAAAAATAATTTTCAAATTTAATTTTATTAATTTCTTCTCAATTATGATAATTTAACTTATAAAATTTATACAAATGATATAATTTAATTAATGCATTTAATTAATTCTAAATAATATTTTCAAAAATTATGGAAAAGGACAGGTAATTTATTAGGAATAATTACATATAAGCTGTTATAAGTACAAAACAGTCCAGTTCAAAATTCAAATAATAAATCATAAAGATCTTATTTAATATTAATATAAACATTAATGAATTTTATGACTTTTTTGAATTTAGAGCAGTTTGTAATTGTATGTTTGTACAAAAAAGGGATTTAAAATAGATTTAAAAGCCTTTTAAGAATTATTTGTATAGTTTGTAGCATAATTTTACATCTTCTTTCATTTGAAAATAGATTTTCTAATAAATATATCTTTTTATGATTGTTTTCAATGATCCAAACAAATAATTAATTTTATTAAAAAATCCTTATTTCCTTGTGTCAGACGTCAGAGATTTATGATCTACATTTTGATTACTAATGACAAATTGTAAGTATTAAATTACATAGATTACTTTTACATAATGCTTGGATTGGATTAACCTTTAAATACATTGTTGGGTATTTGATCCAGATTTACAATAATAAAAACCTTTACTAAATGTGGGGATCGCTTTTCCCAATGTAAAACTTTTTGTTAAATGACTATAAACTTTTTTTATATGATGCTTGAGAAACAACCAATAAATAAATACGTTCAAGATTAGCAATATATTCCCTTTTTAATTCATTTTCACTATTATTATTTTTATGAATAATTAATGGGAGCTAAAAACACTACACCATAACTAAACTAACTATACATCATTACCTATATATATAGATATAAAATACGAATAAAATTTACAAACCAATATTAAATAAGAAAATTATTATTAAATTAAAACTATATTTAAAAAAATTATAAATTTTCGCCATCCGTTTAGTAACACAATTAATCGACCAGACTTGAACTTACTATATTTTTTGCAAAGAAATTTGTGCGATTGTAGTTTTTATCACACATTCAGTACAATTATCAAAAAAAATAGTAAATAGATTACATTTATTTTTACAGGTACGACCACTACTAGCACATAGTCTTATTTCCTTCCTAATTGTACACACCGCCGCCCACACTCGTACTATCGATAAAAGAGTGCTTCGCCAAAGGATTGACTTCTTAATTTCTCATAAATACTACATGAGCTTGAATACACGATATATTACTACGTTTTCCCTTCTTAAGGATATTTCCCATACAATTCCTGATTTAATTAGGTATCTGAGGGCAGCCTAGATATCTGATTATAATGTAATAGATTTCTTGACGTATCTTTTTTGAATGTATCTTCTTTTTATGTTTTCCCGAATACACAAATCTAGGTAAAAGTATTTCTGCTTGGAGCAACATGGAGAAAGTGCCAATGCTTTTAGAAATTTCGTACCCCGGTCTCTTTAAACTCTGGACCCAACTCCTTCCATTTTCTTGCATCCATCAGTATAGTATACTGATGGATGCAATTACCGAACCTATATTTACCGTTGCTTCCACCATTGCAGGATAACTACCTTAGTTCTGAGAATCAATCTCTTTTTCTTTCCAACATAAACTAAACAACTAAACTTGGCTATAAAAATTTAAGAATAGATCAATAAATAATTTCAAGTTGTAATTCAAAAACTTATATTGATTCTATGCATTATCTCGTACTTCGTACACCAATAATTTTAAACAAAAAGTTTCATTTAAAATGTTACTAATAACACATTATTACATAAGAAGAACTTTTAAAACTATATACGATAATAACATTAAAGTTAGCTAAATAAATTTATATGTAAATGTATATTAAAATTATATAAAAACTATATATACAAAAAAATATAATATATTTCCTTTTTAACCAACCCAATGTTACGATTTCTTATTTGGAATTGTCATAGATGGAAAATAATTACTGTCAACATTGCGTGATTGGTTGAATCAGACTAAAAATCGTGATTCCAACAATAAAAAAAAACCTGCCATTAAAAATGAATTTTCAGGAGGGAGTGTTGAATATTTTATATTAATGTTATTTTAATATAAAAAGGACATAAAATTCTTGAAAATGATTTCAGTAAATATTTGAACTCGCGAATGCTATCACTAAAAAACAAATTGTATCGGAAAATTATTATGAATTTTTGTTTAAAGGATAATGTATTCTAAAGGATCGAAAGTGAAATATTAAATAAATTATAAAAACTTTGGAGATTTTTTTAAATAAATTAAATTCTGATAAAAAAAATTTATTAAAGTTTTATATATAAAAAAATGTGCAATAATACAGTGCATCGACCTACAGCTGGTTTTAATGGAATTGTTGATCCTTTCTCATTTTCAACATTACATTTATTAAGGACGTGCAATAGACTTATGTTACCAACAGGTGGAATATTATTTTATGTTATCTATTTTGCACAGAATATTTTGTAAAATTAATAATATTATTTATCATAAATTGATTTTTCGGCAATATTTTTTATTAAATTTAATTATAATAAGTTAATGAAAAATTTACAATGTTTTTTGTAAATTACAATTTTTTCTAACTGAAAAATAACTCTTTGGAACACGAAATGGTAACATCTATATTTATAATGTCCGGAATTCCGTCTATGTCAAAATTATTTTTTATTACTTACTCCATAAATATTTTATACGTGCTCAAAACTTTTAAAATTGCTCGGACTCTTTTTAGTCCTTTTAGATTCAATTAATGTCAAATAAAAACAAATATTAAATTGTAAATAAAGTCCATAGTTTGACACTACGAGTAATTCAAGTAAACTATATAAAAACATGTTTGAAATAATCTAAACCTACTTTTCGAGTTGAATTTTGAATCAATTAAATTCAGATTATTCAAATAGATCAGAAAATGATGTCTATCCGGTTCATTTTCTATCTTAATAGGCTACACATTTCTAGTGGTCTGAATAGCATTTGAAAATATTATTGAATATTTTATAAAATGCTTTTGCAAAAGGACTGGAATTTTGAAAAAAAAAAAAAAAACATAATTTGTTTCCTGGAATTGAACCATTAAGCTAGTACAGTCCATCGCACAGTAACTTAATTTATTCTTGATAAAAATTGACCCAACAAAAAAAAAAGGATTTTTTTTAATGATTTCAAAAGTGTTGCGACCGTCAGTGCGGTAAGCTGTAAAATGAAGCCACTGTTAGTATTATTATTGTCAAAGAGAATATTCATAAAGTTTTATACAATTTCTTACATTTTCATTAAAATATTTTAGCTATAAATTAACAAAATTAATAAATTTAACAAAATCAAATTTTAAGGATGTAATTACGGAAATAAACTTTCTAAAAATTATTTATATTATTTAAGTTGTTGGTTGTTTATTGTATGGAAATTAAATTCTTTATGTAAACTATAAAAAACTAAATGATTGAAAATTAATATTAAAATATTGAATTTAATTAATTATTGCTACAAATTATGAAGTTATTATAAATTCTTTAACAAATCATTAAAAAAAAATACAATAACAACACACCGAAATCGTTTTTGAGGCTACCCCCCCCCCCCAGGACTTGACCAAGCACTTTTTTCTCTCAAAATAATTTGCGTTGTGCTAATTAATCAAGGGTGTTTCTTTTTAGTTCGATTTACATTAATCAAGGCTCAAGGTATGTTATATCCCATTTTGTTACCAATTATATCAATCACTTCAAATTTGCATTTGTAATTTTTGGTCCTAAGTCAAATCAGGAAAAGTAGCAAAAGCAGATTTGTGCCATCGAAACATATTAATTAATTATAATTTTAATTACGCATGAATCAACTTTTATATGATCCAATAATGCTAATATTCAATATTCCTAATTACACCATGTGTATCATATGTATAAACACTATTGGTGCTAACCCTTTTCGCTTATTGAACTGCTTTACTATTTATTCTCTATATTCCAAAAAGAAGCCATTATTTTTAGTTTATTTTTATGCACTCCATCACTTTCAAATCATTCAAATTTCTAATTCATAATTATTTTTTTTTACTCTTTAGATATGCGAAATTATTACACTTTATTTAAAGATTCAAATAATAATAACAGTTCAATTGAAATTGAAAATAATTTACCAAAATCATCTGTTAAATCATTGAAAATTTTAGAAATATCACCACCAACACAATCCACAACAGAATATAATCCAATTTTCCCAACAACAACAACAGTTTATCCAAAAGAAATTTCACCATTAATATCAAATGTAACATCATCGGGTTGTTCACCTGGTGGTTTTGAATATTCATCATCAGATTATTCTGGTAGTACCAATCAATTAATTGGTGATTTTAGCTATAGCAGTATATTAAGTCGACGACAACGTGGTGAAAAACGTGCAATACCAAATGAACAAAAAGATGAAAAATATTATGAACGTAGGAAACGAAATAATGAAGCAGCTAAAAAATCACGAGATGCTAGAAAAATGCGAGAGGATAGGGTAAATTTGATTTAGATAGAATTAATTTCAAAAATATATTATATTTTAAATTATATTTTAGATTGCATTTCGTGCAGCACTTTTAGAACAGGAAAATGCTATTTTAAGAGCACAAATGTTGGCAATGCGTGATGAAATGAATACGCTGAGACAAATGCTTGGAAGAGCGTAACAAATTTTTGATTTTAACATATTTTTTTTTAGTTAGGATTGTGTATAAATGTTGATTTTTAATTAATTAAATTTAATATCTGTAAATTATAATTATTTGTGCAAATATATAAAAATTGTAATGTTGTTAATAAATTGAATAAAAGTTTTTGATTTTGAAATTTTATGTTCATTAGAGTCTGTTTGAAAATTCAGAATTACTGAAATGATTCCAGGATTTTAAACCGGATTCCAGATTTTTCTTTATTTTCTTTAAATATTTCCAGGTTCGATAAAATAGTTTAAGAAATAGAAACATTCAAAATTTTACTTTTTACTCTTCTCACAGAGATTCCCTCATTTCCCGAAGGATAATTAGGAATAATTGAATATTATATATCTAATAAAATGATGTAAAGAAGTTTAAAAGTTTAAGTAAAATCTAAAAAAGTAGGTATATAGAAAAAAATTATAAAAAAAATAAGAAAATGTTAAAAATCTGGCGAAAATATTTTAAAAACTTAAGAAAATCATGAAAAAGAATCCAGAAATTTTAAAAAAATTATAAAAAGTTAAAATAATTTAACTTACCAAATATGATATAATTCAAAATGGCTGAATATAAAAAAAGTCTTGAAATAAATGTTCAAAACAACACTAAAAAAACCATTTTACACATTCATATTATATGTTAACACTTTTTATATTATGTTAAAAATATATATTTTTTTAATTTACACTTTATAAATTTACATATTTCTGAAATTTAAATTTTTATTAAATAAATATTTTCCGCACATAAAAAACACCATCTTTAATTTTTCATTTTGATTGCACACTTTTAAAACGATTTAAAATACACGACAAATTCGTTTTTTTATCATTTCAATTCATTTTTTTATCTTTTTTTTAATTAATAATTAGTTAAAAACATTTATTTTAAAGATTTATTAACATTTTTGTAGTTAAAAAGTATTTTTTTTACAAATTTTAATTAATTTTTCCAATATGCAGCACCGAATACCGAAACGTCTTCACACAGCGGCAATTAAGTTTAAACTATTAAAAGGAGGCGTGACTAATTAAATTGGTTGCGAAAATTGAGTTTAATTTTAACCCGCGAAATTTGAATTTATAATATATATAAAATAGGTGAAAAATATTAAATAAATATTAATTTGAATTATATAATAAAAATTTATAATATATTTCTTATTTTTTCGATGGATATTAAACTCCTCTTGCTATTTAAATTAAAGATTTGTTGATTCATAAAAAAGTGGACTCGTATTTCTTTATTAATTATAAGTTTATTGCTGGTTGGGGCACCATTTATTTATTAAATTACATCATACGAGTATATTCATATAGTATATCTAATCTATGTAGTTTTTAAGACAAAATCTACTGCTGCTATGCTACTTTATTACAATTATACTTACATATTTTCCAAAATATATTTAAAATTATATGTTCTAATTCCAAAAATCTTTAAAAACCAAACTTAAACGCCTTATAATGTATTTTAAAATAATAAAATATACTTTTCTATTATAAAATACTTTTTCAGTATAGTATTTATTCGAAATAACCAGAAATTTTTAATTAGTATGTTTTAGTAATCTAAATTTCGATAATGTAGTTCAAGGCGAAAAATAATATAAATATTGTTAATACAGTTCGTATATTAGTTTCAATTATTTCCAGTAGGGTCGCTCGATCGCATACTAATGTTTTTGATTTTTGATTTTTGTTTAGTTGTTTTGTTTACAAAATGTCAAAGAGAACTAGCACAAGGATTGGGCGGCAAAAATTAAATCATAATGATAAATCTATTTTATCAGATTCGAAAAAAGACGAAGCAATGACTTCTAAAATAGTTGTTGCAGATATTTTAAAATTAGGAGAAAAACAAAAACTAAATGAACTGAAGGAATTAATAAAATCAACTTCTTTACAACTGGTAAATTTTTTCAATGTAAATTCACTATTAATATTATGATTCTAATCTAATCTATATGTATAGTTAATAGAAGCTATCAAAAGTCAAGTTCATCTTACAAATGGTGCTAATTTTTGGACATATCTTCTTCGTGGATTCTCATTACTAGACACACAAGAATTTAAAGATAAAAGATTTCAATGCGTTAAGGCATTTTTAAATGAATTAAGTTCAATTGAATTGCCATATAAATTAACATATGATTTAATTACAAGACTTTGTTCAGATTTATCAACATTTACAAATGACCAATTGATAGAAATTGTTGAACATTCTGAAGATTGTTTAAAAGTTGGTGATCCAAAATGTGTTGGGTAAAAATAGTTTTTTTTTACTAGAATTTTGAAAATATTCACATTATTTAAAACTAATTCTCAATTTACAGATGGAAAGATCTATTACCAGAAACTCTATTGATACTCACAAATCAAAATGAAATTACAGTAAACTGTGTGAAAATGACTGGATATGAATATCGAATAAAAGTTATTACAAATTTATGTACAATGAAATGGCCTGTACCAGTTTTAACACCAATAGCAAATATGTTTGTGTAAGAATATTATTTTTACTCTTATTTGATTAAAAACTTATTTAACTAAGTTGTATTTTTTTAAGGGATCTGAAATTAAATAATGATGAAATTTTAACAGTCCTATCGAAATTCTCCAAATATATATTGAAATTAGCACCTCTTGAATTACCATCATTATCGTTTCAATTATTTTCTTTATGTCAAACTTCATCACAACTAATTATACCAATTGTTGGTATTGAGAAATACTTTTATCGTTATTATTATAAAAAGTTATTCGCTGATATGGATAGTAATGTAACAGATTTTGATAGTATTGATGAATTTTCGGATAAAGAATTACGAGAAGCTGAAGAAACTATATTTCATCATTTAAGTTTTTGTACAAGATTTAAAATTAGTGAACAACAAATGTGTATTACATTGAGAGTAGGAAATTTTAAATATGAAAAAAGGGTATTCTGAATAATATTTTAAAATTTCATTTTACAGAATTTAACATCATCCTCGGAAATTATTTTAACACCATTTGTTTTAAGTGCAATTCTTTCTATGACACAAACTAATCGTGAACCAGATTCATGGATATCTTCATCATTTTTATTACAATTTCTTAAAGGTTGTATCAAAAATAATGAAGATGAAAAAGAATTATCAAAATATTCTGTTTGGTGTCGTGATACTTTACAAAATCGACATAAAGATTTAGAACAAATTTTTACAGTTTTAATTGATCAAAATAAAGATGGTAAAGATGTTGTTACACCAGGTTTAGTAAATTTATCATTTGTATTGTTAAGAGCAAAAAATTCACCAAAATTAAATACACTGGGTATAAATTTTTTACAAAAATTTATAAAAAAACGATTTGTTTTTGGTCAAGGTGTTATTAAAAATTTAGCTGATTGGATGATTGTAGAACAAGATGCATTACAATATTCAGGTAAGTAAATAATAAATTTGAAATAATAGTTTTTTTTTTTTTAATTGTTGAATTATCTATTTATAGAGTGCCTGACAAACTTGGGAATGGTTGATACATTTACAGTATCTGAATGTGTAAAAACTATTAAATATGTTTTGGATTTCTTTTTATGGGTATGACAGCTTTTTATAAATTATTTAAATTAAAGTTTTAAATTATTATATTATATATAGATCAAAAATTATAAACAAAAAAAAAAAAATACATAAATATTATTTAAATATATTTTTAAAGATTCCTGGAAATCATGCAATGAGAATGATGTCATTTATATTACCAGTTATTAAAATATCTCATACCATACGAGATTATTTTATAGAAATGTTACAAAAAGCAATAAATTCAAAGTAAGTACGTATTATTATTATAATTCTAAAATTTTATTATTTACGTACCACAAAACTTGACATTTTGATTTAGAAAGCTTTAAACGATGAAAATAGTATAATCAATCAAATGTTTTGTAGAAATAAACATTCTGTATAGAAATAAACATAATTTTACGTGAATAATAACACAAACAAAAATAATAATATTTACATTTATAAAAAATGTTATTCTAAAACTCACTAGAATCATAGACACATAAGTGTCTATGCTAGAATATAATAATAATTAGAAAAACCCATTACGTTTTTATTATGGAAAATTTACATTTCCAATTTAGATAAATAAGCAATATATATTAAATAATTTAAAAATAAAATTATTGCATTGTATTAAGATTTTATTTTTCCTCTTATCTTACTAGGTGAATACATTTTTTCACTATTTAAATCTATACATTTTATAAAAATATATTTGATTAAATTAGAAAATTTTAAGTATATAGTATTTTAAATGAAAAATATTTAGCTAATTATATGTTATTTACAAAATATTAAAATATATAAACAATTATTATTAATATATTATTTTTACAAGAACTTAAGTGCATCAAAATATTCTTATCATATCATAAAGAAGTAGTAATAAAAAAGTATTAAATAATTTATATATATTTTAATTATAAAGTCATTAATAATTCTATTTTTTGTTTTGTTTTCTTAGGGTGGATTCACTTATAAAAAGTTTATCAGTAAAAATACTGTAAGAGTGAATTTTAAAATTGTCATATGCACTTAATATATTTTCTAATATGTAAATCCAACCTTATCTTATTTATGAATGACAAGAAATTTCCCTTAATTATAAATTTTAATTTATTTGAAAACACAGCAATTTAATTATATTTATTTATTTGAATAAAAATATATATATCAGCTATTTATTATTGAAATGATTATCAAGTAAATCCGGTGTTGTTAAAATATTTAAATTTGATATTTGATTTGTTGTGGTTATTTCTTGTTCATTATTTAATCGTTGCATTTGTAAATTTGTTTGGCAATTATTATTATTATTATCTAAAATAAAATATATATAACAAATTCAATTCATATCTTTAAATTATATAAAATTTACTAATTACTACTACTTACCTTGATTTCTACGTTTAAAGTAAATATAACATGTGAATAGTAAAATAATTTGTAATACAAATGCCAAAACAAAAGTTAATAACATAAATGGAATTGTCATTTTTAATTTCTTTTAATTTAAATTATATTTTTTATTTTATTTTTTAAATTATTTGAATATTAATTAAAATCAATTTATTAAATATATCTAAAAATTACTTATTTGTGTAGTTAGTAATTGAACTAAATGCGCACTATTTTTAGTTATTAGACACTGTGTTGTTTTTATAATAAATGAATTGCATTTATTTAGTTTCTACAATAAAAACAAAATTAAGCCGGCGGAAAGAAAGCTTTTTTTATAGAATTATTGTTTTGTATATTTAATTTGTTGCCGTTTTTAATAATATTTTTTCTAGTTTACAATTATCGAAATTTATTATTGGTGGGGAAAAAACAACTTTGCTCAATCAACAAATTAAATTTTTCTTTTTTTTAACTCAAGTTAGCTCATACTCATTTCTCACAACAGTTCATTGTGAGATTATACCTTAAATATGAATTTGATATGCGGCGTTTAGAGATAAATAGATATTTTTTTGATGAAAATTAATTGGGGAATTTCCACTTATAGTAATTTTCTATTAACAAATTCATCGTTGCTTGGTTACATTTTGCTGAATCAACTGCAAAATTGAATAGTAATGGAATCGCAAATGTGCAGAGTAAATAATTTTTATGTTTTAATAACGATTAAAATCTTGATAATCACATCAGTTTATTAGTATTAAATAGAAAATTATTGCTGTCAGATTCCACTGACCACAACATATTCATTAGTTATTAGTTGTTTAAATTGATCAATTCACAAATTAAAACGGAAAATAATTGTAGCGACGAAAAATTTAAATTAGTAAATACATTTTCTTTAGCTATACCAAATTAGGAACACTATTCCATTTCCTATAGAATTTCCTTTAGTAGTCTCATTTCTTATGACTACTTTAAAGAACCAAAATTCATATGACGATATTGTATCATCAAAGTCCGCGAGCGTGTTAAATTCTTCTTAGAATTCTTTTCAGTTCAGGATAACATTTCATATTTTTTTTTTCTATTTTCTTGGCGAATTTAAATATTTTTTTCTACTGTAGACAACTTGACCCATTCCAAAACATTATTCAAAGTATTTCATACTTTGAGTTTCGCATTTTTTGGTCTAGATTTTTTACTTTTTATTTGACGTTCGCTGTTAATTCGTCTAATGACCTCGTTGTTGGTGACCCTTAACTCTTTATGTAATACTCAGGATTTTTTCTGCAGCACTATATTTCAGAAATTTCAAGTTTTTTATTAAAATTGAAATACATTATATGTACATACTTGATAAAAATAAATGTTATAATAAAATTATTTCAATATTTGCAGAGATTTGGCCACTTGCCGGTTAGGTGTTTATGGTTTTTGTATGCTCCTTAAACAACTAAATAATAATAATTCACAAAGAACACCAACGAATGGTTCTAATATAATGACCCAACACAATATATCTGGTTTTTCATTAATGTCTCAATCATCACTTGGTAATCAAACAAATCCACAACGACATTTTGATATGTTAACACTAGAAATAATTGGTTGCCTAAGAAGATGTTTTACTGCTCAATTGGAAATAAAAGAAACTCTTTACGAAAGTACATAATAGAAAATATTTCATATCATAAAATTTATATTTATTAATTTTATTTGATTTTTAGGCTTAAATCGTGCTATCGAACTTAATCCAAAATTAACACCACATATTTTAGAATTTATTGATTATCATTTTCGTTCATATTTCGAAGTTGATGAAAATGAATGTAAAATTAATTTTGATAAAATTATTAAAGTTAACGAAAATAATGAAAATGATATACAAGTTAATGATAATTTAGGACAATTGACAATGTTTATTGGATTTGGAGTAATTATTTCAGACAAACATGTATTAAATTATGACACATCAGTTCTGAAAACTATTATAAAAACATTAATTGAACGAATTTGTTCCAAAGATTTAAAATTAATTGAAATGGTAATAAATAAAAATTAAAAAACGTAAAATATTTTGAAATTTAGAATTGTATAATAATGTTTTTTTTTTTATAGACTGGTACATTGGATCATCAAAAAAGTTTACTTGCTTTACAGCAATTAAATTTATTAGAAGCTTTAATGGCATATGCAATTTGGACGGCAAAACCAGCAAATGATATGATTCATAAAATTGATGACCTCTTTAAAGAACATAAACGAATCAAAGATGGTCTTAAAGTAAAATTGATTTTAAATTAATTATGCAATATTGAAATAAATAATATTCTATTTTATTTTAGACCTTGAGCTTATCTGTTGGTAAAAAAGGTACTAAAAAATCTAAAAAACAAAATGACACAACAATTGATACCGAAACGATTACAATAAATGGAGTTATTGCTAAGAAAATTTTAATAAAATCAGATAATATTTGGGATTTACCAACTATTGAAAGATTTTTAAGATTACTTTTAGAGTAAGTTTTTCAAATTAATTTATTTCTTATACAATAAGTAATATTTGATACTTTTTCCAGTGATGTTGTATCATTTGCAAATTATACAGCAACTGCTCCACTACGAAGTAATAGAGATTTAGTACGTTACGTATTTGAAATTACAGCTGAGCATATTGAAAAGTTACGACATCAACCTGATTATAAACAAGTAAAACATAGTCGAAGAATTTTGAAAAACTTAACAGAAGTAACACGTGTCATTTATGAACGTTGTACTAAAAAATTACAAAAGCTTTGGAGTAATTTTGATGTAACAAGTTCATATTTAAGTGTTGAATGTTTACATCAAAGTTTATTAACAGCTCAGCAAGTTTTTAATAAAAAAATTGATGTATTTTTAAAGGGAATCGGTATTACTATATAAATATTTAATATTTTTATTAGTATTAATTTTTTCAATTTTAGATTTACAATATAATGCCAGTAATAGTAACGATAAAATTACAAATATTTTACAAAATACATTTGAACAATCTATTATTGATCAAGATGAATTTGATACGGAAATTGATGGGAAAAAAATTTCTGGAATTTTATTACAATGTTTAGATATTTTATATGAATTTATTAATTATGACGATCCGATTACATTAGAAGTGAGTATTTTCTGTAAAAATTACAATATTTCCAATTTCAATATAAATTATTAAAACACTATATACTTACAGAGTTATAAGTGGTTATTAAAATTTTGTCAAGATTATGAAATTCAAACAAAAGAAAATGGATTTGTTCATAAATTATTATTTAGTCAACGATTAAAAACACATTCTGGAGTATTTTTCAATACTATTGCGATACATTTGGAAGATGTTTTTGGTCAAATTAAAAAAGAAGTAATTAAATTTATGAAATCTTATTTTATTATATATAATTTTGAAATGTTTCAGGACGAATTAAGTCGAGATTTTACTTTAAAATCGATTACGGAAGGTACAGCAGAATCATGTTTGTCACATCTTTTAACAACAATTCGTAAACAAATTGAAGATATTGAGTTTTTTATAATTAAATCTAAAAGTTCTGTATATAAATTAAAAATTGCTGCTGAAGAAAATCAAAAAACTCGTATTACATCATTAAAAACAATGGAACGTTCAATTTGTACACAATTAGACCTTTTATCAAATGAATTACTACATTTGACAAATGTTCAAATACCACTTGGTATTTGTATGGATAATTTAATTCGTATTTTAATTCAATTTTATGTTTGTCTGACAAATTTCACAAAACATATTATTATACGACATTCTACAGTTCCAGTTTCGTCACAAGGAATTAAGTGTGTTACCAAAAAATCATAAAATTTTCTAAAAAGCTAATTCAATATTATATTTACAGATTTGATGCAGTTTTACGAATAGCTGGGAAACCATTAGCATCACATATTTATGCATTAATAAGTTATGTAGAAGGTAAAATCCTTGGTAATAATGAATTGAAAAAAGTAAATCCATCTGCTGATCGTGCTAAAATTTTAAAAGATACAAAATTTTTACCAAAACTTATTTTAAATATTGAAAATTTCAATAAATTTGTTATACTATTGAGTAAAAAAACTAATGAAAATTTATCACATTATCTACATATTGGAACTGTTCGTGATTTTCGTATTAAAACATCAGCCTTAAAAGAAGCAATTCAAGAGACTTTGACACAGTCGAATCAAAACGAAGCTGATGAAGAAATGTTGGAGGATAACGTAGAAATAAATGATGAAACAAATTCTAATGATTCTTTAGTAATTGGTAGAACTGTTTCGAATGATGATAAATCAGTAAGTAGTAGTGAAGATTCACAAGAATTATTGGAAAATGAAAGTGATAAGGCAACTGGCACACAGTTTATGAAGAATACTGCTAAAGTTAGTGCCAAATTACGTAAAAGAAAATCAGCAAAAAATAGTGAACAAAATGCCAAGGAAAAACCAGAAATTATCGAAATTGTTGAAGACGATATTATGTTACCAAGAATAAAAAGAACAAGACTTTCAAAAAAATAATTTTTATTATTTGCAACAATTATGATTTAAGAATATATTTTAATAAAATGTAAATCCATCTTATATTATTTCCAGGTATTAAATTACTTGAATAATAATTACACTAAATTTTGAAATTAATTCTACAACAAATGCTGTTGTTTTAGAAGAACCAAATTTCGAATAAATATTTAATTTTAGTCCCTGATGTCAAAACAGTTCGTTAATCTTCAATACCATTTTGTCAATATGTTCGTAATTTTTTTTTTCGGTTTTAATTAACTTGACCTCCGTATATCAGAAATCTTCCGCTTTTAATTAATTTATAACAATAAAATTATCATTGTATCAACAAATAAAGCATTTATATAAAGATTATTGACTTTTTTTTAAAAAAAAAATCAGTTAATTTAACTCATAATCGTAGTAAAGCAAATAAATTCAATGTAATTTTCATAGATAAGATTTAGAAATGAAATTAGATTTCCTCAATGTTTTATGTGTTTAAAATTTATGGTATTATTATAATAGACCAGGGTCTATAGAAATATGTGTTATAATGTAAAACTGTATGATGCCGTATCAAGTTGTTATATAGACCTTAATTTAAATGTTTTCTATTTTAATTTTTTTTGTAACAAAATATGATAAAAATATGCAAACTAAATAAATTTTTATTTAGCAATAAATACTGATAAAATTTCAAATTTAAGCATATAATGTTCATAATGTGAATTGGTTTTACCGGGTCATTTCTTATCTGGAGTTGCAGGAAAAACCCAAATAAACTTTTTTAATTAAATTTAGCACATAAATTATAAAAAAATAATATGTGTATGGTAAATTAAGGGTTACCGTATTAAAGATGTAAGAAAAGTCATAAAATACATTATAATTTATTAGAATTATGTATTTTATTTTAATAATAGTTATTTTAACAAAATTTATACCCATAATAAAATATTTTTTATATATAACATATTCAAGATTAGGACAAGGACGAATCCTTTAACAAACTCTTAAAATTGAAGAATCTTTTTCTGTACTAAAGAAAGTTTTAACAAAAAAAAATTCTAGCTTGTGTTGATAACATAATATTTTAAAATAACTTATTTAATACGTTGTTTATATATTGTTCCAAGGTAATTTAAAAATATAAAGATAAAACAATTCATTAAATATTTGGAAATAAATTAAAAAACCAGTAGAATTTAAATAAAAGCAGAATTTAACAATAATTATTATATTAGTTTGAAACAAGAATTCAGAGTGAAATCATCTATAAAATATACAAATAAAAATTAAAATGAGATTTTTTATTATATTCTCTTTTATTTTTGTGATCTTAATAAATGATATAAATGGAAAAATTTTTGATCCATGTTCTTTGGCTAGAGAATTATTTCGTCAAGGAATACCAAAATCCGAAATACCAGATTGGGTTTGTTTAGCTGACGGTGAAAGTACTTTTAATACACGAGCTATTAATCGTTTTAATAGTGATGGTAGCTGGGATTGGGGATTATTTCAATTAAATGATCGTTATTGGTGTAAACCAAACACAGAAGGGCGAAGTAATTGGTTAACCAGTAATGCCTGTAGAATTAATTGTGAAACATTATTAAGTGATGATATATCTGAAGCAATTAAATGTGCTCGGCAAATTAAAAAAGCTCATGGTGGATTTACAGCTTGGGTTGCGTGGAACAATAAATGTCAAGGAACTCAAAAATTGATATATAAAAATTGCCTTATTTAACAAAAATGAATATAAATATAATTTTTTTTTGAATAATATTAATAAAATTATAATAAAATAAAAAAAATAATGATAATTTAGAATTTATATAAAGATTTGGATAAATTAATTTTTATATAATTTCAATTAATTGAGATCGCAGTTTAGTTTAAAATTTTTTAATAAGAAAAGTTTACAAAAAAAAAAATTAAAAATATTGTGACATTTTAAAAATATTAAATGAATATAATAAGTAAGTAAGTATTTATCGATATAGGAAATATATTAAATTTTTGACCATTTTGAACAGAGAGGAAATCATCAACAATAATAAATTAATGAAAAAATTATAAAGTAGTACAGCTTTATAGACAGAAAATGGAGTATCATAATACCTCATATACAATAGCTACTAAGCTACTTCCAAGGTAACATCAGATTGATGTACTTTCATTCGAAGTAATAAAAATTCTTATTAGTAAATTAATTATTCTTAAATAAATATTAGTCGATTAATTATTTTTCTCTGAAGGAATATCCAAACTAATATCGTAACTTAACAAAAACAGAAATTCCGTAGCGCAATATTTGATATAATTTTTTTGTAAAACGCAGGGCAAAAACTTTATACGTTATGAAGTGAAATTTCTATACAAATAACATAAGAGATCTTGAATTTCAATTTACATCTTGGATTTCAATTAAAGATGCATGCATGTCTAGAAATTCACGTTGTTATAGAATTCGATGTCCAGAACTTTAAAGTGGAAAATAAAATTTAGAAAATTGGACGTTCAAAAAGCAGGGAAAAATTTACTGGACGATATTCCTCTCTCTATCGCATCTATGTGAAAATAGACTTTACATCCTTTTTGTTTTAAGAATCTAATTTTAGTCATCATGTACGCAGTCTTTAAATACATTTTAAATATGTGTTAAAATTTTATAAAAATTCTTTCTACACTATCGTAAAATGAAACTAATCATATTCTTACATTAATAATCAACAATTTGCATAAAATTACAATTTACATTTCTTACAAATGCACGCTCATAAGTCATAAGTATTTTATTTTTTAACCGACAAGACAGTTAGTGCATTTATAAGAAAAATTGGCAGGTCTACATATTGCGAAAATCAAGAAAAATTTAAAATATAAAACAAAATTTTTTTTCAAATTTAAATTTAAGAAATGAATTAAATAATTTTTTCCAAAAAGTTGTATATAAACTATAAAGTGCTACTACTAACTCTTTACATACAAGTATTTTGGTACCACCCAAATCGGTTAATGCTATGCAGATAATCGGTTGTTGAATAGCCAGATCTGAATCCAGTCCGATCTACATACTAAATTAATTACATTTATTTTAACAAAATTTATACCTATAATAAAACACTTTTGTATATAACGGTGTACCCCATTTTATTACAATCTATAAGATTTAGACGAATTCTTTAACAAACTCTTTAAATTGAAAATGTTTCCAAGATTGTGTAGATAACATAATTTTAATATATAATTTATTTCATATTTCTACGTCATTTATATATCGTTGCAAGATAATTTATGGTATCACTACTTAATACATTTTTTTAAATATTTAGAAATAAATTAAAAAACCAGTAATATTTAAATAAAAACAGAATTATAAAATAATTATTTTATTAGTTTGAAACAAGAATTCAGAGTGAAATCATCTATAAAATTTACAAATAAAAATAAATATGAGATTTTTTATTATATTCTCTTTTATTTTTGTGATCCTAATAAATTATATAAATGGAAAAATTTTTGATCCATGTTCTTTGGCTAGAGAATTAGTTCGTCAAGGAATACCAAAATCCGAAATTCCAGATTGGGTTTGTTTAGCTGGCGGTGAAAGTAGTTTTAATACACAAACTGTTAATCGTATTAATGGAGATGGTAGCTGGGATTGGGGATTATTTCAATTAAATGATCGTTATTGGTGTAAACGAAATTCAAAACGGCGACGTAATCGGTATACCAGTAAAAATAGCTGTAGAATTAATTGTGAAACATTATTAAGAGATGATATATCTGCAGCAGTTAAATGCGCTCGACGAATTAAAAAAGTTCATGGTGGATTTACAGCTTGGGTTGCGTGGAATAAAAAATGTCAAGGAACTCAAAAATTAATATATAAAAATTGCCTTATTTAACAAATGAATATAAAGATTTTTGAATAATATTAATAAAATTATAATAAAATAAAAAAAAAAATGATAATTTAGAATTTATATAAAGATTTGGATAAATTAATTTTTATATAATTTCAATTAATTGAAATCGTAGTTTAAAGATTTATAATAAATAAATTGTTTATCAAAAAAAAAAAAAAATATTGTGTAATTTTATAAAACTTATAATATTGTATTATAATATTGTGTAATTTTATAAAAATATAAAACCGATATAAAAAATATAGTGAACTTTTGTGACCTACATTTTGAATGGAAGGGACTTATGGAAGAAAAAACTCATCAATAAATGAGTTTTTCATTCCAATGAATTAAGATATGGCATTCAGTAGTTTACAAATAATCTATATAAAAAGTAGTGCTGAAAAATTAAACCTCTTCTAGACTATTTCAATACTTTTAATGTACATCAACATCAACAACTACTTTTAATGTAGATTACAAAGACTACTTGTATATATATCTAAGAACTACTTTTAAAAATACTTCTTGCCGTTTTGAGCCTTTCTGTTCCAGAAAGAATAAAAAGAATTTAAAATATTTTAATAATATTTTTATTTATAAAATATTTTGAATTTTGAACTTTTTGTTGCTGTTAAGTATGAGCCCAATGGTTGAAATTTCACAATTGAATTCCGATATGCAATCACTGCAGTCAGAATCGTTTTGCTCTTGTTATGTTGAAGTATTATCATTTTGGTATACTAATTCCATTCATTTGCCACCGTGTACATATACACGGTGGCAAACACTTTCATAAAACTCATCACCAATTCTTGAATTCGCCATATTATTTATTCATCCTTTATATTTCTGGACATCTTTAAATTGTTTTTCTATGTTTTTCTTTATTTTGTTTACTAATATAAATAGTTTTAATGAAATAAACAAAATTTCGCAGAAAAGTAAATTTAAAATAGTCTTTTACTTAGATCGGTAAAAACTAGTCCTAACATTAGCAGTAAATTACCAGCTTTCGTTAAAGTCTAATTTCGTTGATTTTTGTAAGCATGTGTAGACAGTTTTTCATTTTTAGTATTTTACAAAAATTATAAAAACATATTTTTTAAAATGGCTGTCTATAACGGTACATTTCCGAACATGTCAGCAATGGCATGAGAAAAAGTAAATACTTTAAAATTACTTTTAAAGTATGGAAAAACTATTGAAAAAATACAGAAAAAAGTAGTTTTAAAGTATGGTAAATCTAATCTGCTGAAGTTGAGTTAAAGAGAGACTACAACATAACCCAGATATATTTTTTTTTCGCGTAAAAATTAACATACACAAAGTTCAATTTTTTTTAAAAAGTGGTGGAAACTGCTGATGCTGAACTTGTGTTAACAGGGTATCGTATTTAAAAACAACTACTTTTAAATGACTTACAAGCCAACAGAAGAATGATGTACATTCGAAGTAATTAATTTTATTTAGAATTTCTTCTAATTGAAACTAATCGATCAATTTTTATCTGAAAGAATCGAAACTAATATCGTAACTTAACTTAAACAGAAATTCCGTACCCGCAATACTTGGGAAAACATTTTTTGACATATAACAATTTGAAAATAATTTTGAAGATTATTTCTTTCCACTTTCTACTATAGTGGTTATGGTTATATTTACAAATAAATGTAAAAATATGTGATACAATACAAAAGATTAAAAAAAAATACAAAATCTTAAAAACAAAATTCTCTCTTCCTCATCATAAAAAACATGACCAAATTAGAAGAAATAAATTCTAATAATACAGATATAGATTCTATCAAAGGTTATGTAGAAATCTGTAAGTAATTTGCCCGGTACAATATAAATTACAATGAAATGAAATACAATATTAGTTTTAACTTCTTTTTTTTTAGATCTCCTTAAATCATTTTATTTTTTTATAAATATACTAATTGCTGATACAATATCTCGAACTATACACTTTATTATTGAATTTAAGTTTTACCAAAAATATTATGACATAAAAAATCGTAAAATAAATATTTTTTATCGTGTATTTAGTTATAAGCCAAAAACAAAAATAATGTTTTCAATATTTTTTATAATAATAGCAATTGTATATTTAAAAGATAATCATTTTTGGTATCATTTAATAATAAACAGTGCCATAATACCAGTTTATATAATATTTAAATATTTTGATGCAGATCGTAGTCAGCTTGATTTATCTAAATGGATACGTACAGGGTCTAGATGTGATTATGCAAGTGGCATGGCTTCAAATTATTTTCATGGATATATCAATATAAATGTACCCAGTATATATCATAAAATTAATTTAAAAGTATAATTATAAAATAAAAATTTATATAATTTTCAATAAAAAAAAAAAAAGGTATTCGTGAAAGAATGAAAAATTATGAAGATGAACAACATGTTAAATTTGCTATCAAAAGATTATTTGTAACTATACCAGATTCTATGCATTGTAGGCCAGTTTTTCGTAGTAAAATTTTAGAAAGAGTTGATACAGTTCAGTATTAAAAAAATTTATTAATAAAATTAATAGTTTTTAAATAATTTTTTTTGTTAAACTTTTTTATAGCCACTTGGAGAAATTGTTTTAAATCGTGCTGGTTGTAAGCGACCATATAAATTTGATGTACATAGATTTACAGAGAAAATTAATGGCAAATATTATTATATATCTGTTGAAGGTGCAACACCATTATTAACTTTTCATGAATCATTACAATCAAGTATAACAAATACACCAGATATGATTGATTTAAAACGTGAAATATTATTACAATTTTATGAAAGCATTAAAAAATATAGTTTAGAAAATAAAGATACAAGTAAAGAAATTGAATTTGTTTATTATAAAGGTAGTAATATAAACATAATGTAATAATCAATGTTTTTTAAATTTATCTTTAAACATTTTTATTATAGATTATGACAATGATATTGAAACAGATGTAGGCTATATTCTAAAAGATCGAATTGAAAAAATGCTAAGAGAGAACAAAGATTAGATTTATTTTATAATTAATTAATTTTTTTAAAACCAAATAATGTTCAATATTAAATTAAATCATCCTTTATTCATTATATTTCTTATATTCATTATTAGTGAATGTTTTTATTATATTGTAATTGTTTTTGTATTATTAACGTGAAAATTATATTTAAATTATAAAAAAATCTTGAAATTAATTTTATTTTATATAAATATTATTGTATCTTATACATAATACAACCTTTTGTATATATTTTCCTGTGGAAAAAATATGAGCTTTATTTTAGTCATCTATAAAAGTAAGATATAACAGAAATGGCATAATATATTTTCTTCAAGAAATTTGAAGATTTATTTTTTTAGAATTTCGTTTTATATTTTATACTAAGTAGTCGCATATATATTTAATTAAATACATAATATGATTAAATATAAACACAAATATCATAAATTATTAATTTACATTTTAATCTTTTAAATATATAATTTATTTAATTTTCGGTTATTCTAATTTTATTTTAATCTTACGTTCTTTTTGGGAAAGATTTTTTTGTGCTGGTGCTCTAACTTGCAAAATTCCATCTGAAGATAATTTTGATGTTATTTTTTCGATATCATATCCTTCAGGTATATTATATTCCTGAAAAAATGCTCTTGATATATAATCATTATCTTTTTGTTCTTCATGTTGCCCTTCGATGATAATGTTGGTCATTTGATCTTGAACTACTTTAACACTGATTTTATTTGGTGGAAAATCTTTACAATTTAAATTAACTTCAAAACCATCTTTTCCGAAATATGGTAAATTTTGATCTAGAAAACATGAAAAACCAAAACCAGGTTTATGGATATTTAAGAGTTTCGGAAATTTAATTATTGTCATAATTGCTCTTGGAATACCCATTATAAATTCGTAATTTTGTTTTTGTTATTTTTTTATATTTAATAAATAATTTTGATATAGATTTATAATTTAATTCATAATTTTTGTTGACTTTTTCAAATTCAAAAAAACATTTGAAAAGTTCATAAATTTATTTATCGACGCATACTGAATTCAATATCCAACAAGAATATTTATTTTCAATAAAATAACATTTATGTCATTTATGTAATTAAGTTTTGGCGGAATTTTGACTAGGAAATGTTCTTATCCGTTTTTTGATGATTTAAAGTTGTTGGTTGGTCCGCGGATAAGAAATGTTACATACTACTGACAAAAGTACGTAAATTATATATATAATTTTGCTACTGATCTATAAAACAAAACTTAATATTTTTAATTATAAATAAACTCAATCATTTAATAGTATAGTGTATAAATGATATTTAAAATAGTACATAAATAAAAAACTTTATTAATTATAAATAGATTAATTTTGCGTTTTCATAAACATAATTTAGTAAATACCTTTATTTATATATATATACAATATACATATTGTTCATATATTAATATATTAATTATGGTTACAATCAATAAAAAAATTAGATCTTTATTTAAATTTATTAGGTATTAGTTTAATTTAAAATTATAGAGTTATAAATAAAAAATTAAAAATATTTTTTTTTATATAAATTATCCGAACCACTATTTTCATTATAATTTTCTTATCTATACTCCACGGTTTCTATTAGATTTGCACTTTTTTCTGGATAATTTAGATATTACATTACCTTATTCAGTATTTAAATAAGTTCTTTCTAATTACGCCTTCTATACAGTTCGTTCATTTATATATCCTTTTTCTATTGGTGTTTCAACTGCTAGGACACCATCTGAAGATAATGTTGCAATTACTTTTTTGGGATCACAAATTCGTGGTAATGAATATCTTCGAACAAACTGTCGTGAAACAAAACCGGATTTATCTTGGCGGTCATTATGTTTAGCTTCAATGATCACAAATAATTTTTCATTAACTTTGTCAGTTTTGACTATAATTTCATTTGGTCGAAATTGATGAACATCCATTAAAACTTCGAAACGATTTTCATTAATATGTCCATCTAATTCTTCATCTTTCTGGGATTCTGGAAACTTATTAAACTCGCTTGGCAAATTTGCCAAAATATTATGCTGTTTTGTAGATTTTTTGCAATCAATATTATGTAGTGGATCAGTTTTTGATGTACGTGGATCACGACTTATTATTATTGGTAATAGAGATGACGACATTATTTTTAGTAATTAAAATATTCCTTTTTATTTAATTAATTATTGGTGCTGAAATTTAGTATTCAACTAATCTGAATTTAAATGATTTTCTTATATTTATAAATATATTTTACAAAAGCAACTGCGTGAAATTTTTATTATGCTGCAAAATTAAATATTTGTTTACTACCAGAATAATCTGTTGCGCTGTTTGTTTTTAAAAAAATATATATATGTATTTAAAATTAACAATATTAATAATTTATGGTCTTAAACAGTTTGCCAATGCGCATGGACAAAAATATAAAGTATTAATACATTCTTTTTTCTTAAATTTTATTATCCAATAAATTAATTATGAAGATTTTGATGGAATTAGTTATGACTCATCCATATATATGTCTCTATTTAATTTTTTTTTTTTTTGGCGATAAAAATTTTCTAATTTCTTCAATAGATGGTAATACAAAATTAGTAGTATCTAAATTTTTTGATTCCTTGTAATTTTTAAAAGCTTGCGTTAGCATTCTAATTTTCCATGTTTCATAATCTTCAGGTACATCATTTTTTTTTAATTTTAAATTTTGTGAATTATTCGGATTCACATTTTTTGGACTATTTGCATCAATATTCGACTTTTTAGTTGTTAACAAGTTTTCTAAATCTTTTGTTTCGACTTTTTCTAGAATTTTTTCCCATTGTTCTTCTAAACGTGCCCATTGTGATGGTTTCAAATGACTATATGGCAGTAATTTTATTTTAGATACTTTTATTTTTCTTAATTTACATGCTTGATAAACAGCCATTGTTATATATTGTGGATGTGATGTATCAATATTATTTTCTTTATCATTTATCGATTTTTTATAAATTTCAAATAAAGCATTAGCTTTTTGGGCAACTTCATTTAGACCAAGCTGTATACAAATATCATTTATACTAACTAATTTATTAATGTCAAGTAATTTTTCAAAAGTTCTTTTATAATTTTGATATGCAGTTTTACGAAGACCGCAAATTTTTAAGGCATCTTCTACCTGAAATTAAAATAAATAGAATCAGAATGGAGTGTTTAAAATTTATATATAAATACGTTTTCAAATGGAATTCCCAAAGATGTTGCAGCTAAATCAATTGATATAACAGTTTTTGCGTAATCACCAATATTTGATGCAACAGTGGATGATTTTATATCAAGAAGTCGTAAAAGTTCTGTGGCCTTACTGTAAGGAAATTGTATTGCAAATACCTATATAAGAATAAAAATTGAAATAATACCTTTGTATTCGAGGTTCATCTTGTAGTCCAAGTTTTTTAACTAATAGTTCGGTAACCTTCTCGCTCATTTTAAATTAATATGGACGGAAGTAGATAAATTTATTTTTAATTATTTATAAGGAATTTCACACTTTCGCTTGAATACAATTTCAAGGTTCAAATTAATTATAAACATATAGATAATTTTGATTTAGTTATTGGCGGGAAAATAATTTGACAATTGTCCCTTCCCTACTGACAATTTACTGGGCAGAATGAAAACATGAATCAGCTGGATTATAAAAATTATTATAGTAAGCCAAATACCTCAGTAAAGTTAGCAAATTTCTGTCTCTCTAGCAATATATTTCAATGTCGACCACAAAATTAACATTTATTTTATATTGTAATATGTTGAATTATTATACTTATACATATATTATTTTATATTAAATGAAGACATTATAATATTTTAATTTATTCCGAAATCACTTTAAATTTTTAGAGATAACCATAACCACATTTTCTAATCTCATTTTAATTTCAAAATCTCATTCCTATTTCCTATTCCGATTGGGTAATCCAAATTCATAATTCAGTATAATAAAAGTAAGTGAAGTGACAGCACAATTTTTTTATATATGATTGTATATTTAAAGTATCTATACATATAATATATAAATAACAAAAAAAGTTATATTTTTCGGTAGTAAAAAAAGATAAGTAATAAATGAACATTTTTTTTATATCGAAACATTTATTTTATACATAGTAATTTACATTTAAGATTTAACGGATTTCTGAATTTATTTAAGTTAAATAAAGTAAAAATCATAAAAAAAAAGTATTTATATAATTTTTCGATTATCATTATTTCATATTCCCGCCAATAAAATATGAATAGAGAATTTTAACCGCCAAATTGTGAGTTGACATTAAAATTTAAAGAAATTAAAATCTGATGGAGTTTTATTATAAAATTGAAGAGTGTTTATATTATTTTTGTAATTATGTTATGTTAAATTGGTATTTAATAAATTGATTTGAGTTGTAAAATAAATGCGTGTAAAAATATTTTAAAATTATGATAATTGAATAATGTAGATTAATTTCCTATTGTGTAAATGAAAATTGTTAAAAAAGGCGTAATCGCTATTATAATATTTTATTAAAAGGTTTAATAATTTTTAATATGTATTTTAATTCAATACAATAAAAAAAAGTGATTATTAAATGTAATTAAATAAGAAAATTTTAAAAACTTCATAGTTTACATTGTTTTACTGAACGTCACATCAAAAGTAAGATCTTTTGTTTTATTTTAATATATTTATTATATATTTACATACTTATATTTGTTAATTTAAATTTAAAATATTATGATAAATATAATTAATTGCATGCGAAATTTATTTATAATTTTAACAGATAATTTTAAATTATAATAGTGGCTTATATACATTTATATAATTAATCTGGTTATCTTTAAAAATTTAAAGTAAATTAATATGAATAAGTTAATACATTTGTCTTCAAGACATTAAAATTTTATTATAAAAATTAAATCTATCTTATAGCGTTATGACAGTTGCTTTTTTTCAAGCTAGTTTTCAGACTTTATATGAACTTAGAAAGAGAGAAAAAAAAATCATAGAAAAATTATAATAGAGTGAGTGATGCACTATAGAGCTCTTTATCAAAGCTTTATCGTAAATAGAAGCTACAAATTTGTTGCCAACTATGGATTTACCGTAAATTGAACGCGACAAAAAAGAAAAATAATCCAATTATATTCTTTTTAGCCTGTAGAAACTTTTTTTTTGACATTTCAGAAAATTATTACAAATTTTTGAAGGAATTCAAAAAATATAATTTAAAATAAATAATTTTTGAAATGTTAAACATAAGTTTTTCTTATTTTTTTTTTAATTCGTTCAAAAATTTATATTTATATTTTTCAAATATATAAAAAAAAAAATATATTTTTTTTATATCTATATTTTATTATTCAAAATTATACTATCTCTGTCTCGCAAAATCTATCTATCTCTTTTATTCCCGGCTAGGATTTATCGTAAAAAACTAGCCTGAAAAAAAGTAACTGTCATAACGCCATTATTTCAAGACATTATACCAAAAAAATATTGTGGTTTCATCGGTCGCGTTAAACACATCTGTGGTTAGATTCGTATAGTTGTTGCTCAGTATAACAAGTTGGTAGTTTTAATTTTAGTAAAGAGAAAAATCGGGTGAAACGACCAAAATTGATTATGAAATAAATATACTAAAAAATTGTTTATTTCTATTGAAGTCATGCCAGAAAAAATGGTAAAAGTTGTTTATTTTCTTAACATTGTTCATTATTTACTAAATACTAAATAACTTTTCAGAGAATCAAATCCAAACGTCCAGTTTCAACTTCATCATTACCACCACCTGTGATCAAGCAAAAATTTAAATATGATCCTGAAATGTTGAAACTACTCAAATCTTTTCAATTTTTTACAAAAATCGTATATCCAAAAATACCATGGTATATTTTTCCAGGATTGTTGGTACTTTCTCTTACGAAACGTTATAAAAAATATTACTATGATAAATATAAACTTGTACCAATACCAAATTTACTCTATGAATTTCTCATAAAAAATGAATTTATTAAATCTGAGCATATATTTTTTGTATCTGAAGAAATATTTTATAAATATGCTGAAAGTCGTGAAATGAATTTTATTAATATGCTGGTAAATGGAAAAAAATCACTACAAATTATTACTGGCAAAGATGATCATAAAAATATAGAAATTGTTCAACAAATTTTAAGTTTAAAACCAAAAAATATTATTGCACAAATTTTACCAATTAATAATTGTCAAAGAAATTGTATTTTTGTTACTGAAAATTTCTATACAAATCTACAAGAAGATTTTAAATATAATAATTCATTTTGGATACAATTGGAACGTTTCGGTGATGAACAACAAATACCTAGTATTGCAACTAAAGCAACAATTTATTTAATAAGTAATCCATATGAAATACCATGTGATGTTGTTGATTTGATATTAACAAATTATTTTAATACACCTAGAATATTACATCGTAATTATACATATCGTATTGAAGTAAATGAGAAACTTTTAGGCACATCAATTTATTCTCAATACTATTATATATTTGCATATTTACGTCATGTGCATTTCCGTTGTGTTAGTTTAGATGTGCAAGGAAATGAATTCACCGTACAAGCTATTGTTGCAACAAATTTTACAAATTTAATTCAAACTACTAATATTCGCCAATTCTTAACTCATCAGCATTTAGATAATATTGCAATAGCAGAAAATTATCCATCTGGATTAAAAAATTCTTACGAACTATTAAAATCTTCAATAAATGCATTTTTACCTAAAAACCCTGGATCATGTTTATCGTGGAAGCACATATTTCCATTATTTCTGGTTCAAGGAGAACGTGGCAGTGGTAAAACTAAATTAGTGAATGCTGTAGCACAAGATTTAGGTTTGCATATCTATGGAGTTGATTGTGCTGAAATTGTTTCACAAGTGCCATCACATACCGAATTAAAATTAAAAACAGTTTTTGCAAAAAGTATAATTTGTGAACCATTATTGATATGTTTTCATAATTTTGAGGTAAACTTTCTCAAATCATTATGTAAATAATTCCAGTTAAACTAATTTTAATTAAATGTTTAATTTTTATTTTTTCAGATTTTTGGAATTGATAATGAAGGCAATGAAGACCTTCGTCTATTAGCATCATTTCAAGTACAAATTCAAGAGTTATATAGTAAAGATCGTGATCATCCAATAATTATCGTCGCCTTAACTAACGATAAACACCTTAAGACAATGATACAACGTCTATTTCTCGAAATTATACAAATTTCACCATTCGATAAAAATGAACGTTTCGATATATTAAAATGGTTTCATGTTCGAGAAATATTCAAAGAAGAAATTTTCAACAAATCAAATTTAGAGCGTTTTCCACTTTTTCCTTTAGGATGTCGTGAACTATATCTAAACAAATATTTCAAATGGTCTGCTACGAAAGAAATTCTTCTACAAATAGCTGATAAAACACAAGGATTTCTATTAGGCGATTTAAAATTATTATATGATAATGCAATTCGTAGTATGAAATCGACAAACTCAAGAAATGATTTTTGTTTGGAACATTTCGAAAAGAATTTACATGAAATGCAAACTAAATTTGCTGATAGCTTAGGTGCACCAAAAGTACCAAAAGTTTTATGGTCCGATATTGGTGGTTTATCAAAAATTAAAGATGAAATACAAAGTAGTATTGGATTACCATTAAAACATGTACATTTAATGGGTAAAAATTTACGACGTTCTGGTATTTTATTATATGGTCCACCAGGTACTGGAAAAACTTTAGTTGCCAAAGCTGTGGCAACTGAATGTAATTTAAGTTTTCTATCTGTACAAGGTCCGGAGCTGTTAAATATGTATGTAGGTCAAAGTGAACAAAATGTTAGAGAAGTATTTTCTAGAGCACGTTCAGCAGCACCTTGTGTACTATTTTTAGATGAATTAGATTCATTAGCACCAAATCGTGGTGTTGCTGGTATGTATTTTCTTTTTACAATAATAACAATTATAAAAAAAATATATTTAAGGTGACTCTGGTGGTGTAATGGATCGTGTTGTTAGTCAATTATTAGCTGAAATGGATGGAATGACAAATGATTCAATTAGTAAACCAATTTTCATATTAGCTGCTACTAATCGGCCAGATTTAATTGATCCAGCACTTTTACGGCCTGGTCGTTTTGATAAACTGTTTTTTGTTGGTCCATGTGTTAATAAAAATGATAAAGCTTTAGTACTTAAAGCTCAAATGAAAAAATTCAAATTAACTGATGAATTAACAATTGATAGTATAGCAGATATATTAAATATTGATATGACTGGTGCTGACTTATATTCAATATGTTCTAATGCTTGGTTATCAGCTGTAAGACGAACTATTACCGAACATAAAAATGGTAAACATTTATTAATTAAAAATTATATTTATTTGTTTTACTTCAACAAATCTTTTTTTTTTGTTCTAGCGAAAATAAAAAATACTGAAGAATTGTCCACTGAAATTATTGTTAATATGGATGATTTTCATAAAGCTTATGAAAAATTTGTACCTTCAGTTAGTAAACAGGATATGGAATATTTTAATAAGTTAAAAACTACTTACAGTTTATCATAATCTAAACGAATTTATTTTTATTTTATTGTTGTTAATTTATTGTTAAACGGAATTAAATTTTATAAAAGGTTTGTGAATATTGCTTTAAGAGTTTAGTTTAATTTAAGATTAATGGTGGCTTTCGTACAGTTAACAAATGCAATACTTATCTAGTATTATCAATGAAAAATTACAATATTAACTCTCATCTCAATAAAATTGATTAAACGGTTGATTGGTGGGAGGCGGTAGCCCCAAATCAAAAATTAGGGATTAGGCATACGAAAATAGTACTCGTTTAGGTATTAGTATTTTCATCATTATCAATGAAAAATTAGGACTAATTCCCACTTATATATCTGTTATACATGGTGAGAATTCTGTTGTATTCCTAAAGCCAGGGCTTTCGATCAGTTCAATTCAGTTTCGATTTGATTCGACGGTTAAGTTGTCTGAACACATAGTTATCGATCGCAATCGGTTAAGTTGACTGCAACGTATTTTGTGTTTGTTATTTTTGAAACAGTCAAATTTCATTTCGATCGAAACAATGTAGCCCAGGCTTAACGATGCATTCTGAATGCATTACTAAATTTATATCCTGTTTACAATCCTAACGATATATTCGGTATGTAACGTTAACTTTAAAGTCTGTGATGTATGCTAGGTTTTGTTTCTTACGTGTTTTTAAATGATGCATTCTTCATGCATTTTTAACGAAGCTCCGCGATTTTAACCGACCGTATTGCTTCCGTCATGCATCTAATCTACACCTCTCAAAGAATGCTAGAATCATGCAAGTAATATATATATATATATATGTATGAAATATCATTTTTATTTTAATTGTGCTGGTACAATAAAGTAGAACGAATTAAAGTCCGTGGACTTTAATTCCATATGAAATGGATAGATATTATGTCTGAAATTTTAGCCAATTTGCTTCATCCAATATAATCAGTAATACAACATTTATAGAACAAAATTTCTCATCTTCATTGTTTATTTTACCAACAAAAACAGAGATAATACATTCAACAACAAAAAAATTTCTTTTGAACGTTACACTTAGTGTTGTATCAGCTTGTGCAATTATTAGTTATTCACATCGAAAATCAATATCTTGTATTGCCGCGTCGGGAATCCCATACGGGCCACGGCAGGTCAGCCTGAGTACAGCACAACATTAATGTAATATACTAGTTAAGTTCTGTTTATTTTTGTTATGAATTCCTTGGAGTTTATATCATTTTAAAACAAAAATAATGTCACTTTAATAATGGAATTAAAGTCCATAGACTTTAATTCGTTGGACTCTCGTTGGTCGTTGGAATAATTCGTTGTACTCTCTCCCTTTTAATTATCAATTTATTATTTTCAATTATTTTGAAACCTAAATATAGCTAAATTTATGCAACGTACAATAATCAACTATATTTTAATAAAATACACTTCTGGCAATACTAAATATAAATTTCGTTCCGTCGTCGTCGATAAGGTAGATCTCTATAATTGATAAGCTAAACTCTTTCAGCCCAAAAATAACAATTTTCACCGCACGGCAACACTATCTTAACAAAAGAAAAATTATCGAAACCAAAAAGCAAAAGCACACGACAAAAAGTAAAATAATAATTTTTCGCAAAAACCGCACGCAAAACAAATCACTATCGAGTGTCGTATAGTATGGACGTAGTATCGCTAAATAATAATAATAATTTTTTAATGATAATATTTTCAAAGTTAATCGGTTCTTTTTATAGTATAATGAACAATAATAATCGAACATTTTTCATAATTAATCTCATATAGAGAAATAGAGTTTTTTTTTTTAATTTCGGTATTTTAATAAATTAAAAGTTATTAATATAAAAATTTTGTTAGAAGTGTTTACATTTTTTATTGTTGTTTTTTTTTTTTATAACACCAAAAGAAATTTATGAAGTGTGGTAGCTCAAGAGCTATATAAAAAAAAAAAATAGAAAAAAAATTAGTGTAAGAGAAAAAAAAGTGAATTTCTGTCAGTGAAAAGGACAAAATCAGTGAAAATAATTGTAATTTAATAAAAGGAAGAAAAAAAATCTTAAATAAATATAATTTTATTTTTAATTTAAATAGAAAATAATAAGTAAATAAATTTAATCAAAATGTGGTGTATTGTAAATTTACCAAATACCCAAAATCATGCGGTCAAATGTGATCCAAAATCTTGTGGACAAGAATGTTTAGAAAAGGTAGATTTTTATTTGTTTGTTTGTTGTATTTTTAATTTACATTAAAAATTATATAAATATTATATATTTTTAAAATTTAATTAATGATTAGATAAAGTCTAAAACATAAAATTACTTATAAAAATTAAATTGAAATCTTACTTTTATAAAGATTTATTTATCATAACAAAGAATATTTTTGTTACATAATAATTTATTATAAATAAAAAACATTTGTAGATTTGTTCACCAGCTGATGGTGTATTTAATTTTTGTATTACTTTTAATGAATTTGAAGAAATCTAAGTAATTTTCTCGAGAACTACTAAAAAAAATTCAACTCTCTTTAATAAATTAAATACCTAATATATGTAATTCACATAAAAAATTTGATAATATTAATTTGTTATCAGGAAAATCATCAATTTCTCAATCTACTAAGTATTTAGGAAATAATTTCTAAAAATTTATTACTGCCTAAATGATAAAGAAATGACAGAACATATTCTCGACAACTGCGAGGCAGTTACAAAAAGGTTTCTTCACCACCGAAGAACTGGCCACTATTGGGTCCTCTTAAACATCTTTAGATTATTTAAAAATTAATAAGATCGTGGTAGGGAGAGGGGCTATAAACCGACAATAGATTACCGAAGAACTGGCCAATATGGCTACCGGCCAGCGGCCACCCTCTAACATACTAAAATCAATAAGATCGTGGTAGGTAAATGGGCTATAAACCCACAATAGATCGTTAAGTTCGCAGTGTTCTCTTACGTTCTCCATTTAGGAAACAAAAAGTATAAGTATTAGAATTTACCTCAATTTGTTAAAATGTTAAGAACTCCAATCAATATTTTTGTGACTGAAACTAATCAAATTATAATTTATTATATTTAAATTTATTATTTAAAAACTTGATTAACTTAAATTGTTATTTTAATTTTCAAAACATTAAAATTCTTTGTTATCCTATATTTGTAATTTCCAAAGATCGTTATCAACATTGTTTAAATCTTTAATTATACATTTACCCATTCTACTAGCTTTGTTGATTTCAAAAGAATTGTGAATTGTAAAGTATATATTTAAATCTTTAATTAAATGTATAGCATAAAATTGATTACTTCTTTTAATACCTAGCCAATTTGGTTATAAACATTTCAAACATCAGAAACTCAATGTTCTTTACAATTAGGGGGTTTTATAATTACACTTTTTGTACATTTCCTTCCATTTATAAATTTATATATACTTAATAATTAAATAGAAAATTCTTTAAATACAATTTTTTTTACCATTTCAATTTTTTTAACCAAAAAAACATTTTTTCTGATGTCTAACTTCTATTTGATTAATAAAATTATATTGTCACAAATTTTTAGTTTTTAATTTGATAAATTTCTTGATATTTATATTAAATAAAATTAACGAAAACCGGTTGTTTTGGTTCCATTATTAAATCAAAAAATTAAAAAATCCAAAAAGCAGTTTTTATATATAAAAATATTTAAATATTCAATCTTCTCTGTTTTTTTTCGGAGGTTTTGCGCGCAGATTTTTTGTTTTTTAATACTTGCTTACTAGTTTTTGATGATAAAAATTCCAAAAAAAAAAAAAAAATTTAAAACCATTAAAAATTTTATCACCTTTTTTTCCATGTTTGATGTGATCACTTCGTAAAATGCTTTAACATAATTATTGTGAAATTTTTGGATTTTTTAAATGTGTTTTAAAATATGAGACAAAATTGTTTGTCTGTCTGATTGATATTTGTTACATGTCGAAAATTTCAGGGATTTCTTTTAGGTGAAGGTTTTCCTAGCCGAGTATATAATTTGAAAATATTTTTTTTTTTTTTTTAAATTTTAATTCCTTATTGAGGGTAGTTTTACTAATGTTATGGTATAAGGACTTTTTTTTTTAATATAGATTCTATGAAAACTTACAACTGCACTTTAGATTAAATTTGTAAATAAATTTATGTTGACTTTAAGCTGGTTATATCGAATTTTAATTTAATTTTCTATATAGTTTCTATATTTTTGTTATGGTATATTAAATTTCATGGTATATACTTAATAATACATATTAAAGATAAATCCTAGGTAAATCCAGCTTAAATATTGATCATAAAAAGAAAAATTAATTTGAATCGTAATTGTATAACAAAATATTTATTTATTGAGCAAATTTTGAAGTCATTGTTAAATCTAATCTAGGTTATGTTAGGTTTAGAAGGGTGTGTGAAGATACAAGTTCAACACGTATCACGAGAGATCTGGATGGTACCATTGTGGTCCCTATACAAGGTTCAAAAACCAAGCACCAATCCTATCAAAAATTCTACTTATCTTTATGAAGAGAATAGTTCTCTATAAAGGTAGTGTTGAAAGAGACATCCAACCGTGCAGTACGTAAATCAGGAAATCTAATCTAAAAAATTAACATTTTCTTAAAAAACATTTTCTAAATCAAGAAAAATTAACATTTTCTTCCTCAACATTTTCTAAATCAAGAAGCTATCCAAGCTTAATAAATGGTTTTTTTGCTACTGAATAATTATAGCTAATAATTAATTTCCAAAAATATTTTTATAATTTGTCTAACTAATTTGATAAAAATTTCATGAAAATTTATAATCAATTTTTGTTACAATTTTTGTTTAATTATAATTATGAGTATATCTCTATTTATTAATTAGTTTGGCTGCTGTTATTTAAACGCTTTTCCATATTAATTTGCTAGTTTGCTTATATCTGAACTCGTATTTTTTCTAAAATCAAACTACAAGTTCTTAAATATACATAATAATTTCTCGGAATTCGTAATATACTTAAGTATATTATGAAAACTAAAGTCCATAAAAATTAAATTCTATTCAATTTTATATTAAAACTAAACAAATAAAATGTTCATATAAGTTTTCCATTTTATTAAAATATTTCATATATAATATATAAATTAAATTTGATTGAACTATTTATATAATCATTTTATTATAAAAACAATCAATAAAAATTAAAATATTTATATTTTTCACTATATATTTTAAATTATATTTAAATAAGCTAAACTAAGTACATAATAAATCAAATTATAATAAGTTTTATTCGTATTTTAAAAGTCAATTATATAAATTCTTATTCAAAAATTCTATATATAATTTTATTATAAAATATTTAAATGATATTTTTTTTATAATTCTATTAAATTAAAACGTGCTTTAAAATACGAAACCGTTGAAATTCAGCAATTTATATTGCATAAAGAGAAATTGCGATATGAAAAACTTAAAATCACATGTAAAATGCACGGTTGCAAATTAATTTATATGAAAACTATAAAATATAAAATTAATTTTTGTTGAGCTGTTTTAAATTTTTTTTTGCCAATTATAACAAATATTGTTATTAATATTTAAACATTTATAAAATTAAATATTATTCGGCATCACTCGGTTCAAATTCGGTACAATTGTACTAGGTAACAATTTAACTCTTAAATAATATTTACTTATTCGGCGATACAGCTTTAATTAGCCTTGGCCGAGGTAAGAATCTCACACAACAATTCTCCTTCTTCTATTAAGCATTCTTACATCCGTTCAACATTATTCTTCTACCGGAGATTCAGCCTTAGTGTTCTGTGCCTACTCTCAGGTTTGGAGTCAAACCTAACATGTTCTGTATTTGTTATTCTTACGAAATGACCTAAGCCAGAGAAATCTCTGGATCCGACAAGTTTTCACTATAGGTCAACCTCCTGATACAGTTTATATAGCTCGTGTTTGTAGGGAATTCTCCAAACCCCATTAACGTTGACGTCAGGACTAAAGATGCAATGAAGAATTAATTTTCTTTCGAAAGATCCTAAGAGTTACCTCATTTATTGGATATTGTTCACGACTCTACCCAATACAGAAGCACTGATACAATGAATCTCTTACCTCTAATATGGTCCATATAAATGTTGTTCAGTAAAAAAGCTTATAACCTAACATCTATAGATAAATTGTATATTCGTGATGCAAAATAGTCAGAGTAAATTAAATATTTCCTAATTTAATCGTGTCTAATTTCATTTGTTATCCAGTGGAATTGTATTCATATTGCATTCAATAGAATTTTGACTAGTTATATTGCTTTTTAAAGAATTGATAAAGTAAGTAGTTTTTATTTTCGGTAGTAATCTTTCTTTACTATATATAAACCGATTATTCTTCCCACGATATCAAAGCTCATTAAAATTCATTATTAAAGTGGATACAAAGAAGAAAATCAATAAATTTTGTATATAATACATAAATAGACATTTCTTTATTTGATCAAACCTTTGAACTGAAAAGTTTAAAAATATATACCTAAAATTTATTTAACAACTTACAAGCAATAAAACGCATTCATAATAAGCTCGAAATCAAAAATTTTCTTATTTTCTTCTGAAAACTAGAAGTCATTTGAAAATTACATTATATAAAAAAGATAAATTTTGTGGTTTTTAAGGCTTTTTTTTATTTAGATTTAGGTATATAACTAAAAGGTAAGAAGTTATTCCATAGCCAAAACTTTTAATTTATTGGTATTTTAATATCAATTCCTCTTAATATTTTAAAACCCATTAAATTTGGTTTGTTGTTTAATCAAAGAATTTTTTTTTGTGTTCAAATGCTTCTAGATTAAGAAAAAACTTGGAAGTAAAATAAATTTATACTAATTTCTATTTTGTTGTACGTTGTGCTACCGATAAAATCGATAAAAGAACAATCTTATACGTTATGTTATGTTAAAATGAAATTTAGTTCAACCAAAATGACTTTTAGTTCCGACTTTTAAGTGGTAGACTTGGAAAATTATGGGTGTGGAGTCAGAATAGATTATTGTATCTAGAGTAAAAATATATGATTATTTTATAGTTAAATGATATTTGAAAATTTAAGTAAGAAACTTTTAATAATTTTTTTAGTAGATTTTTTTTATCTGTAATTTAAGAACTAACTTATAGAATTTGAGTTAAAGCTGAATTGTATAAAAAAGTTAAAGTTAATATAATAAAATTTAACCGATAGTTTTCAACAATGCTTCGGTAACTTTTGAAGCGTCAAGTTCGTAGTTTTGTTAGGTCCGAAGCGTTACTGGTAAAATACAACGAAAAGTGTTGCAAAGTCGATAACGAGAATTGTCGCAACTTCACAATTGTCCATACATTATAATCTTATTTGTATCTATATATGGAAACAGGAAAATCGTACGTAACTTGTCATATTTATGCTTAGTTTCTGTAATAAAAATCGGCCATTACAATATTTTGGGCAATTTTCCTAATTATTCGAATTCGAACTATGAATAAAGCAATTGTTGAATTTGAATTGCTTAATGATAAGCAAATCGAATACAACCGTATAAAGATACTCGTGGTTCGGTTAGAATGATTAGAAGTAGAATACAAGAACTAATCATGGGTGACCCTAATTCATAAACGGAAGTTTATATAAGAAGGACAAAATGATTTGTAATATAAGCTAGAAATATTAACATAGAAAATGATTGAACCAATTATTAAGAAACTCTGTTATATATATGAAGATTATAAAGTAAAGATGAAATTTTCGAAGTGATTCTGTTATTGGAAATAGCTGTGTGAATTGTAAACTTTAATTGCACATTTTTCAAAATAATTTGAACAACTAAGCTATGTCAAATACAATTTTAAACAGATTTGATAAACATCATAAGTAAATGACCAAAAATTAAAAACTTACAATTCAATTAGAAAATTTTGATTATAAATCGGTCCGAATAAATAACCCATATAATTTAATTTTAATTATTCACCACAATTTATCTCATTTTACATTTATTAGAATTAACATCCGCCAATTTGACACTTGGATTGGCTAGTCACTAACGTTATTTGTTAAAAATCTATAAATTCATATTTTCTTAAAAAAAATAATTCCACAACATTTTCTAAATCAGGAAGCTATCAAAGCATAATCAATGGAATTTTTTCAAAACTAAAAAACTGAATTACCTTGTCTATAGTTAGTTAATTAAATAATATAATTATCAAAAATGTATTTTTTAAAAATTTTCTAATCAATTTAATTATAACTGATATTTATAATAACAATTTCATGAAAATTTATAATCAATTTTTTAAATATTTTTCTAAACAATTTTCAATATATAATTTTATGTGAAAAAATTATTTACACAATTTTTTTTTTTATTTTATGATATCACAAGAAGGCAATACTAAAAATTATTTTCATCATCTTTTTATCTCGTGAAGTCCAAAGTCCACAAAATAAAGATGAGATGTAGATATATACGTATCTAAATTATATATGTATGTACGTACGTATATAAATAAGCAAACTTGAAATTTTCTTTGATATTATTATGCTAAATATCTAAACTGAAATATACTGAAATTATTATTAAAATCTTTTTGTATATGTATGGAAGAGAGTAGAGTATCTAATAGAGATGATATCTAATTTTTATGTATATTATGATTTCTGTTTAGTTGTTTATATATGTATATATATATGTATATAAATACTTAACGTTATTTTATAGAAATTCTCATTTGTCATAACACCGCAACAGTATAGATTTTCTTGTAGATTATCTCTATATAGTATAACACTGAGAAAATCCTTATTGGGTAAATATTAACATTGTGAATTAAATTTTTGACAGTTTGGAGTTACAACGAAGAAATCGTAGAATTTCTAGAATCATTTCAATTAATGAATAGTTACGTAGAATATTCATAATCATCAAGTACTTTATTTTGTAAAAATTTATACCGGTAACCGGTAACCGGGTAACCAATATAATCTTTAGCTTTGAAATGTAAAAGAAAAATTGAGAGTAGTTTGTACTGCAGAAAAGTTCATTCAATTAAGTACAGGTCGAGAGTCATCATAAAATCAATAATTATTGAATTTAAATTATAATATAGAATTATAAGTATAATAATAATTTTTATTACACTTTGGTGAACTACTTCTTAGATTTGTTTTCCTTATTTGCAAATTTTTTAATTTTTACTTATACTTACTTGTTACTGTTATTGTTATTGAAATATGCTGCCGAATTCCATTTGAATCATAAAATTGCAAATTTCGTATATAATAAGACTTACAAAATGTCCTGCAATTATATTAGGAGCTAATCGTACGGCTAATGTACCAGGACGAATAATTATTTCAATACATACTATAAATTGTATAAAAACTACAGGTGTTCTTTGAGGAACTAAATGTGCAATTATATGTTGAGTAATTATAGGTCAATTATCTGTCTAAATTTTTTTATTATTATACTGTAATCTGTAAGCCATGATTAAAATACATTGAATTTTAGTCAAAACGCTACTTAAAATCAAAATTTTTTAAACACTATCATGTGTATAATGTCAATGAAATAAAATGTTTTGATTCGTTTAGTTTGTTTTAAGTAATATGAAATTTTGAACACTACTTTAGTAAATCTTGTACCAAGATGAAATTGTGACTTGTAATTTGAGGCGAAATCTGTTTAGTGAAAATTCTTCAATCTTCTAGTTAACTATAGCATTACAATTTGTATTAATTTCAGTGTACCTTATTAATTTTATATATAGTGTTAAATTCAGTACATTTTATTTAAGAAGAATAATTTGTTGTGGGAGACTCAGACAAATAAAATTATATTTTTACCATTAATTTGATATGATTATAAATATTTCTGTATTAATAAGATATTTTCATTTTTCTAATTTTCTTTTTCACTATTGCGACGTGATTTCTAAAGATAATTATATTTTTCTTTTTTTTTCATTTCATTTATTTATATTTATATATAATTGAAGATTAATTTTGTGGTTTTTATATTTTATATGATTAATAAGATATTAATGTACAAGTTTTATTTCAAGAATTTGCTGAAGAATCCTTGTTATAATATAATGTAACCAAAAATAGTAATCATCAATACAAAATTAATATATTTAATGTTTGTTACCAAACAATACTTGTAACCAAAGTGTTCAAATTCACTAATTTTAATAATCAAGAGTAGATTTAACTATATTCTTTTTATAGAATTTTTATTTTAATTTTGTTTTCATTGGTTTTATTTTTGTTATAACCCTGTCAAAGAAATTTATTATTAATTGACAATTATTATTAATGATAATTAATATTTGAATTTTATTATATTAATAATGGAAATTTTCCTAAATTTAAGTAATAAGTATAAATAAATTAAATGAAAACTATTAATTTTATTTTGACATCTTATATTATCATAGATAGAAGCACTATAAGTTTTGTTTTAAAATGCTTATCTTTATAGTTAAAATTCTACTCTACGTAGACACTTTTGAACCGAAATCTTTCAGTTTTCGGAGCTTTCAAAAATATTTAAATAATTAATGATAAATTAATTTTATTATTTCGAATCTTAACAAAATCCGTTTTTTTAACATATGTTTTATTTCTATATAAGTGGGCAGTATAAAGAAAATAGTGTAAAGAAAATGTTACTTTTGATGTTTTTTTGACATGTTGATGACGGATGTCAATGTAACATAAGAGATTAATAAATGATTTTTTGATGAAATTCTTTAATGTGATTAAATAATATAATTAATATTCTTTTACTTAAGGAAAATCCGTTCGAAGAGTTTGAGTTTATTGACTTTTTAAAAATATATTTAATAAATCCGTGAATCAGAAAAATTTACAAAAAATTTTTTAAAAAATTATATTTTTATTATATAAATCCCTTTTTTCTTAAAATAATTTTCAAACCAAAATTTTCTATTTTTATTTTCTATAAACAAAAAACGATTAGTTAATATTTTTTTGTATTTATATATTTAAATATAATAAATAACTTTTCAATGTCTTTATGATTTTTATCACCAAGGCTCCAAAATAGCCTACAACCACCATCACCCCCAAAAATATATACACTTTCAGTCTTGTACACATGTTTTTTTTGTTGATGTTTGTCAAATTTTCATTTAATCTATTTTTGGCGTGACCATCGTAAATCATTTTCTTCATCATTTTTGTTAAATATATTTTATATAAATATGTAAAAATGTTTGTTATAATATTTAAATTTATTTGCACTAGGTTTTCCAAATATTAACAATTTAGTTTTTATAGACTTTAATAAAAACATATTTATATTTAATATTAAAAACGCCGTGCTTCCCCCATCAAAAATACTATCTATAACAATAACTTTCAAAATATATAAAATTATTTAAGATAAAATATATATAGAAATAATATCATCTATAAAAGAAAAATGATATGATAAATTGTTATTCTGTTAAAAAGACATTTTCTTCCTTTTTGATTAAACAAGAGGGACTGACCAATCTTTTTATTTTTTTTTTATAAATATTTATATAGTTTTTATCCATGATTCACCCAGTGTTGAAGCAAAAAAAAAAAAAAAAAGTCATATAATATAATTTATTTTTGCTTTTTGTTGGTGTAAGGGATGGGGTTGGTTAGTCATTCATTCATTCATACTAAATTGTAAACCCTCTTCAAAAGATGAAAAATAGGAAAATATCAAATTGTATAACCCCATGAAAATTAGGGTACGTTTTTATATATTTTGGTAAATTTACGTGCTAAATGCTAAATATAGTAAAAATAAGTAATAATAATTTTGTAAAGTGTGCATAAGTATTTATATAAAATATATTAATTTAATGGGAATGAATATATAAACTAGGAAAAATATTTGCAGATTACTATTTATAAAAGTTTGTTCAAATTGTTTTGGTCAATTTCCGAGGATTTATAAAGAATTTGAGTTTATTTCAATAGGTAGTCAACCAAATTGTATGAGTTTGACTATAGTGCCACGTATACAAGTGTAACAACAATTTCTGTATAATGTTGTAGTTGTTATTTCAGTAGTTTCGGATAATCACTTTTGATGAACGATAATTTAATCTCCCAGAACTATAATATATATATACTAATTAATATTATATGCGAAATGTCAAAAAATGCTATTGTACAGGTACACTGAAGGTACAGTTTGACATTTACTAATAACTAGAGACCGAGGTGAAAAGATATTATACATAATTAGATATTAATACAGCGGTCAGGATTTTTTTTAGCTTCTACAGAAGTTTTTTGACATCAGCCGGTCATAATTATAGAAGGTTTTACACAATATATTTACATCTTTATGATAGCATAGAGAGTGGTGTGTTTTTAAAACGATCCTAAAAGTTAATAATGTCAAATATATTTTTAGATCTTGTGTAATATAATCTTCAGATAAATGAAGAATGAGCGTTAAGCAGTTACGCTTTAATATCTACTTTGGAATTGGAATATTATATTAAAATTCTGTAGATTTCTAATTTTGTAGATAATGTTGGTTATTGCCAATTCCTCGTTGTTACTTGATAAAGCGTCAACGTTAATGGTATTTGAAGAATTCGCTTTAATCATGAGTTATATTAACTGTATCAGGAGGTGACCTAGTCAAAAAATATCACATACACAGACTTGGCTAGGTCATGTGGTGCAAATGGATGATATATCTTCAGGCAAAACTGTCTTTGACTCCAAACCAGTAACTATAGGCGCAGCAGAGAGATATCATATCTTTTGTGACAGGACGGTGTTGAAGCGGACGTGAGAATGCTCTACATTCCCGGAAGCTTCAGAAATCCTGCGCATGACAGAGTCTTATAGAAAAAATCATCTTTCCTCGGCCTTGGCTCACTTGAGCTGTAGTGCCGAGTAAATAAGTATATAAATGTTACCTCCAGAAAAGAAGTATTCCTTTCACAAGACGCAACCCTAATTTTTTTCGAATCCATGACATTTTGTTTTAATAAAGTCAGAATGAAAAACTTAATTTCCTTTAGTGTATTTTATCCATAACTATAATGGATATATATAACGCATGACTCAAAGTAATTACATTAATCTTATATATAAAATGAAAATATATTTTATTATATTTTCTCCTCCTTTACTATTATTTATCTAACAACAAAAAGTTTTTTTTTTATTTTTATTTTTATTAATTTCTTTTCTTTTATAAAACAAAATGAATATGTATGTACAAGGAGCAAGGACTTCTTGTTCTCTATATCCTTATATTTAGTCATCAAGTATACATTTGTAAAGAGTGGGTTTGGTTATTGGCAAATATTATATGAATAAAAAAAATACAATTTCTTTTGAAATATCGATTTTAGTCCTTTTACTTGTTGTTTTTATATTATTATTTAGGTTATGTGGTGTTACATAAAACTAAACGGTGCGTAATATTTTTGTAAATTAACAAAAAAAAAAGAAATCCTCTCAACAAATTATTTATTTATTTTTGTTTTCTTTATGTCAGTTATTCCTCAAGCTGTTCCCCGTTCCATACTTCATCCTATAATTCACATAATATATCTTGATTACATCGCATTTGTTTAGTGTGGGGTTTGAAGAATCTTGAAGAAGTGTTTTTTTTTATATTTGGGAGTGGAGGACGATATTAATGTCTTACATATACCACCAGGTACAAACAGTTTATAATGTCATTTCCCATTGCCAAATTTGGAAGGAAGAGATTATTATTTCTTTTTTTTATCATTTATACTGACTGGAATTGGAAGGAGTAAAAATTGTTATCAACATTAAACATAAAAATACAGTTTTTTTTTTACTGTGGTTATTCTGTGATTATGTTGTTGTGACAGGTGTTCTTTTCCGGAAACGATGTCATTTTAAGTTTACAAAAAAAAAAAAAAAGATCTTTTCTTATGTCATCTCAAAATCCTTACAAAAAATTCATAAATTAGATTTAAAATGTTTTATTTATTTATATAACCATTTTGTTATGTTCCAATGATCCGGTTGGAAAAATTGTTTTTTTTTTTTTCGTTTCTAATGATGGAGATTTCAAAGTTACAGAAAAAAATTATTCACGTACGTTATGTAACGTCGGTAAGTTAAGTAGGTCCTCGATTGAGTTCTTATCAAACTTTTCAAATTATCTTTCATTATGTTCTACTAGTGATCGTATTTCAATGAAATTGATGCACTTTCTTTGGTAAAATTCAATTTTCAAAATATTATTTTAACAAACTTCGAGTTTTGTGGGTTACCAAAATTTAGCAGGTTGTAAAAGTTTAAATTTATATTTGTTTAGTTAAAAAAAAAAACAAAATTATTTGTAATTTTTGAAAATATTTTTTTATTTTTTGTCAACAAATTTTGTTTAGTTATCATCATCATAAAGGTAAAAAAAAAAAATATTTTCGCGACGCAATAATCCGGTAAATTTTCTTAATTTAAAAACAAAAAATTGTATAACAAAATCATAAATTTAAGTAAAGTAGAATACAGAACTGAAGTAGTAAAGGAAATGAGGGAAGGTAAGAAGAGAAGAAGCCGTATAGATATTATTGTTTGGCGCGTGAATTATGATATTAAGTTTGTTGTTTTTCTCTGTTCCAATTTTAAATTCTTCTATATAATACGTTTGAAAGACATGAGGCTATTAACCCCCACTATATTTATTTTCAGTTTCTTTATCATAATTTTTGGTTTACTTATCGGGTTTTTGCGTGTTTAATCAATTTTATTTTTATACATTTCTCTGTGTACCTGGATTGTAGTTAGTGGCAACAGGGGCGGCGAGATATGGTTAATATTTTGGCATATGATAAGAGATAATATTGTTCCATAATTGATCGAATCATTTACGAAACTTGTTATTTGATATTATGCCAATGCGTATTTTCTTATATTGTGGATAAACAAAGAAATTTTATAAATGTAAACAAGTTTTTAAAAAGGGTTACGTTTAAGAGTGAAATTGTGGATAAAAAACTTATTTTTCATATTTTGTTGATATTTGATGTCCTCAATCTAAGAAAATATTAATTTAAAATGTTTTTTTTGTTGTTGGCGAAATGTGTCATTTGGTTGGTTCCAAGAATTTTACGATTTCGGAAATAGGAAGTTTCTGGTAACAAAAATCTGTAAATACTTAAGCTCAATATGTTGTTGTGCTCGACTCATTTAACCGGTAACAGGTTCGTAGTATATTCACTATATTATCGAATAATAGCAAAATAGTTCATCTAATTTCTCCAATACATTTTTATTTTTATCAAATAGTTAAATAATATATTTACCACTTTTATATGGTAATCATAAATTCTATCGAATGACTTGACAGTTTCCTATTTATGTCGATAGTACAGATTGTCAAAAACTTTTGAAACAAAATGTCGGATAAAAAATTGTTGTTTTTAACGAAATTCTTGTTTTTTTATTATTATTAGTTTTATGGCCGATACCACGGTGGAAGCTTAAGCTTAACTAAACTGATTGTTTCACAATCAAAGTTTTGTCTAAGCTTAGCTGAACAAAAAAAATGTGAATTATTGTGAATGATAATTGGAAATAATGTTGTTGTGAATGAAAATATACCATTAAAATTAATGTAACATTAATTTATTTTAGTTAATGTACGTTTATATTTTATTTTCTGTTTCTGTGTATAAACTAATAATAAAAAATGTCAAAAGTGAAGCTTAAGCTCTACCCATTTGCTGCTTAAGTAAAACCTCACTTTAAAGAAGGCTTATATTTAAGCTTGCACAGAAAAAACCAGAAAATAAGTTAAACCGAAACTTAAAGTTTGGCAAAGGTTTAAACTTAGACTGTGAAATCGGCCATTAGAAATTATTTCCGAACAATTTAATATCTAAATATTTAGATTGGACTAAAACTAAACACTTTTCTATTGAATAAATACAAAAACTTATCTTTTTATATCGGAATCTTATATATAAATAAAAGAAAATATTTTCTTTATCTACGACAAACTTGTTCGTTCCGGAAGAATATCCTCTTTATAATTTGACAGTTAAAATTTCATCAGTATAAAAAAAAAAAACTTTCACACATTATAAAATAAAAAAATGGAATTTTCTTTTATAGATTTCCACATAAATATACATATACATAAAAAAAAATATTTGGAAAATGTTAAACCTTACGTGCATCTATAAAATAAAAACTTCTAAACATTTCCTGTCTGCATATTATAAAAATTTTTATTATTTATATTTTTTATATAATATTTTAAAAAAAAGTGGATAAGAAATGATATAAAAGGAAAACCGTCAACAAAAAAAAAGAAGAATTTTCCATATCGTAAAAGAAAATTCAATTTTTTTTACACATATATTTATTGTGGTTTGAAAAATGGAATTTCTTTTTCAAAAGGAGTAAAAAATAAATAAATAAACCTCGACTTTAAAAAGGATGGTATTTTATGAATGTTTGCTGGGGGGTTGGGTATATTTTTTTTATATTGTATTGTTATGGATAATTTACGCAGAAAAAATAACACCTTCTTGGCAAGAAAAAAAAAACATTTTTTGTTTTGATAAACACAATTCAACACCGACGACACGAACACGATACAAAATATGCAAAACATTCAAACAAAAATATAATAATAACAAAAATTCGAATTGTTCGTACACGCACCAGATCCTTTTTATTAGGGGACGATGACAAAAAATATAATCCCAGAGGGAATTTTTAAATTTATATAAATTTAATATATAAATTTTCATTTTCATTTTTTTTTACATAATATATGAATATTTTATGTATAGGTTTTCCAAAATATATTTAAATAAAATAAAATGAAAATTATATATAAAAAAAAATATATTTTGTAAAAAATAAATTTTGTGTAAATATGTATACAAAAAAAAAAGGATAACATATAAAAAAATTATATTTGTAATGTGAAAATTAGATTCGTTTACAAGTGGTTAAAATTATTTGAATAAATAAAATTGTATTTACAATATGAAAATATATTGAATTTTGAAATCAACAAAATTTTCATTTTATATCCTTTAATAATATTTCAAAAATTTCATTTTGATTTTCAATAGGTATACAAACAAAAATTATGGAATTTTATTTAAAGTATTATAATGAAAAACGTTTACGATTTATATGTAAAATATTTCTTACAATAACCGATTTGAAATTATGAAATTATGATTTCGGACTAGGAAAATTTTATAAAAAGCATTTAAAATATATTATAATTTTTGATAATTTTGATGAATGATTGCTAGAGTACTGAATTATAATAAATTATATACAAACTTAATTAAATTTTACCGAAAGTACGTTATGTGACGTATTCAAATCAACACAGAAGTCCCTTATCTTTTAAATTTTCAAGTTCTAAGGATATTTTTTAAAATTTAATGCATTCTCAATGGAATATTGTTTTTCTGTAAATATATATTTTAAATTGGTCTGAGTTGCGTAACATTATTAATTCTAAATATAGTGTCTTATATCATATTTTAATGTCTTCTTAAATCATAAAGTGTCACAGCAAGAACAAGGAATATAGTGTGAAAATATTCCGACTATTGGCCTAGAGAATAGTACTCTCCAAAATGCTTATGTTTCGCAAACCTTATCGCTGTTATACTATTATTCAGAGCTGTATGGTAAACTCATTTACATATATGTATATTAAAATGAGTTATACTTAAAGGTTGTCATGAGACGAGCTGGCGATTAGTTAAAAGGTTTATCGTTTGTTGCATGTAAAAAAACCCTTTCGTAAAACTAACTCGATATGTATAGATTTCTCTGGGGTCAAACTAAAACGTACTTTACTTAATGCGTCATTAAATTTTGGGTTATTGGATAGCTGTCAGTACTCCATAGTCCGAGATTTTAACACTCGTAATCGTATCGTAGTTAATAAAACCATTATTCTACAGTGGGTAAGCATATGAACGAACCGAATTGCGATATTTTTATATTCTCATTAAGGAAATCTTACCGCAATGCGTTTCCTTTAATAAGTTATTGCGAATAGCATATTCCCAGGAAGTTTACTGTCAAATCTTATTGCGATTATCAAGCATATCGCATGTACGCTTGCGATATGCTTGATAATTATTGCAAAAATCTTGCTGGAATATATTTATCTTAAATCTAAATAAATTATCTATTATGTAAAATTGTTTATACATTGATTTTTCTGTTCATTACATCCAAATTGTTTGCACAGATTAATTTATACAAATAATTAATTAAAACATTTCTAAATTATATAATTTAAATATTGATATTTAATAAAGTCTAAAAAAAAAATGAAATTGTTTAATCAAGAACTTTTCAAAAATCTGAAGTTTAAGTTTAAACAAAAAAACAACAAAAAAAAAAAAGGTAAACAGAATAATTTCAAAAAAATCAACAACAAACATTTTTTGTTGTTGTATAATAAATTTTTCAAGGTTAATAAAATTATTATTTTTGTTATCATTCTGACAATAAAATTCGATAAACGCCAAAAATTCTACCCACATCGAAAAATATAAATATTTTTTTTATATATTAAAAATATTCTCCAACAAAACATAAATATTTTTATATTATTCAGAACATAAAGTAATAAAAAATTTAATTATAAATAATAATAAAAATTAATTTTTTCTGTAAAAAGAATCAAGGAAATGAAATAATAAACCATCACAACAACAACGACAGTCAAATTGTTGTAAATCGACCTGAATTTTTTATATAGTCAATATTGAAAATTTCTTAATTCCATAGTCGATTTAGTTTAGTTTGACTGTTAAGTTTTTATCATAATTTATTTAGCTTTGAAATAAATTTGAAAAATTCGCAAAAATTTTAAATTTTTTTTATATCTTAAAAGTTTTTTTTTTTTTTTTTTGTAAATCGCACTTGATTAACTTGATTCTTTTTACTAAAAAAATACTACGCAATTACATAAATTTTAAATAGTATAATTAAAAGTCATTTTACTAGCACGTGTAAAAATCCTTCTTTGTTAATTTTGGATAATATTAAATAAAACTTGAAAAATACTTTTAAATAAAATGTAAATCAATTTTGTTAAATTAGCTCAGTGGCTTTCAACTTTTTTAAGATCCCGGAACCTTAATTTTAAGTGAAATTAAATAAATTTATGTAACACTAACGTGGCTAGAACAGACACTTGCGTTGGTGCGTAAATCGTTGACATGTTGAATAGAAAATATGGAAATATATGAAACAATTTTAGTTTTTAAATCGTTGATGCGTTTTCCATCTAATTTTTCTTTATTTTTGTAGTTTTCTATTCAAATTCTTCATAAAATATCGATAAAATGGAAAATAATAATTGATTTAATACAAAATATAAATTGAACAAAACTTCATTACTAACCCCCTGAGTTACTCTTTATATCGACAACAGGAATGCTCTACTATGTAACATTTTCGAGGGCGTTATAGTCACTCTTAAAGTTATGTTTTTGTGTTAATGGCGTTATAGTCACTCTTATTCGCAACTGTTTTATAATATTAAAAACATTGTGAATAATTATTGAGCCAGTTTCTAAATATTCCACCGCTTTTTTTAAAAAAATATTTTTTATAACTTCTACAAGACTTATCATATAAAAGATTCGGCAATTACTATATTGCAATTTCCAAGAGGTGGACTGGTGGTGGACAAAAAAGAAAATCATTGGATTCAAATTTACAAAATGTCTCCATAATATGAATATCATGTCGCGTATTGAGGTTAATAGTTTCTTTTTTAGTATGCTTTTCGGTTATAATTTTGATGAAAATATAAATTTAATTTTATAATTTTTGTTGGCGAACTATAAAATATTGGGATACAAATGCTTTTTGGGGGAGAGTTAAATGAAACTTTGCTAACATCAAACGGGGAAATATAAATTTATTAAAATATTTTATTAATTTCGTTTAATAAAATAGAAACAAATAATATAAAATAAATAGACTTTTTTTTGGATGCCTTGAATAACAAAATTTACTATAGTACATCAAAATAAATAATGTGGCGTTTATGTTGGTGTTTGTTGATGGCCTTTAATTCGTCATCACATCATGATTGTAAAAAGGAAATAGTAAATTTCAAAATAATAAATTGAAATTTCGTGTTAATTTAGGGTTGGCTTAATGATTAATAATAATAATAATAATGATTGAAAAATATTATTTAAACGTTTTTTGACACGACAAAACTTTTATATACAGAAAAAATAGTCATTTGTAATAAAAGTATTTTGGTATGTATCCTTGATAACTGATGTTTTTGAATACATAATTTCAACCGAAACATAAAACTATAAAATTAATGATAATTGAATTTGTATTATTTTTTTTTTTTAGAATTTTTTTGATTTTTATCATAATATTGAGAAATTATTATAAATATAGAATTTACCTTTGTTTTGGTGGTCATAATTTTTGTTTTTGGGTCATTAGAGTGGACGATAGTATAACGCGTTAATATCACACGTTCACACGCCAGTCGACTATTAACTTTATAAAAAAAGAAGGTTAATTATTTGGTGTTACAAATTGGTATATAAATGTCGACAGCAAAGGAATGTCAAAAAATTAATGATATAAAAAATGTAAATTATAATTAAAATTTTGGCTTTTCTGCAGAGTTTCAAAACGAACATGACCATCGGACTAATAGATAAATTTCTAATTGATTACTTGTTTGTTTCTATATTACGTAGTGCAGTAATATAATTTAGTAATTTAATAAGTTTAAGTGGATAACTATAAATAAATCTATAGAAAATTCCAATTTCCCTTAAAATTAATTAACCCTACATTACTATCGACAATTTAATTTACATTACTATTAACTATTGATGTAATGCAACCAATCTTTCTAAATTTATTTCTATTAGGGTTACTTATACTATTTAAATTTAAGTATTTATTAATTTTAACTAAATGATCACTAAAATGAAAATATAAACTAATTTTTGCTAATTGCGTTCATCAATAATTATGTTTTATAAAAATATTACTGACAGTATTTTGTGATAATATAAAATATCAAAAATAGTCCATCGGGAGAAAGTGGATATCGGTGTAGCGTATTTATTAGAGACACGATCTTTGGAAAGGATATTTTAAAAGTTGAAACTATAAGCTAAAAATCGACCAGTTTAAAAAAATACTAAATGATAAAAAACCATCTCCTCAGTGTAAATTGTGCTCTGTTTTGTTTCTTCATTATATTTACATTTGTGTTTCACATTTCGGCTGCTAAAACTTAACTAAAAATTATTAGAAAATGCTGTGTTATATTCAATGTTTTTTTTTTCAATTTGAATGGATTCCTTTCACACGTTAGGAATGGAGGGTTAAATGACTAACTTTTTATTCATTACAAAATGACTAATGCTATTGAAAGGTTGGTTTTTATATTTTTAATAAATATAATTTATTAAATAAATTATTGTTAAAAACAAATTGTCTTTTATTATTATTTCGAATAAATAAAATGATAAAAGTTTTTGTTGCACGCACAAATTACATTTACATATTAATTTGAAACATGCAAAACTTTCAATATCAAATTTTGCATACAATTTAAAACCAACTTTTGTTTCATTAAAATGTCCTTTAAATTGACGTTTACCATAATATTTATAATTTTATTTGTCTTTGACTTAACAATAATAAAATAATAAGCACGAAAGCACGCGATATTAATAATTGTAAAAACATTAATCATATTTTATATCTATTGAAATTACTCTAATAAATTAATGTCCTTTTCCTTTATGGTAGTATAATTTTAAGTCCCCAATTTAGTAAATTGAAAGGTCAAATTAGTTGAAAAGTTTTTAGAATTAAAAATATGTATTACTTTTTTATGAATTTTTCAATTGCGTCGTCATATTTAGAATGTTTTTCAACTATTTTGACAATAATACATTTTAGTGATTTTAGTGTTTCTCCCAACCCTGTCGATATTTGGTATAATAAAATCTTATGTTTCTTTCGTTAAATATCTTTGTAAAATATATATCGTAAGTTCTGTCATATTAGAATCTTTTAGTTCTGTCACCATTTTAAAATCCCGAGCTTGATCTTATCACATTATGCCAAGAGATAAGCACGAATAATCCAAAAAATCTTCCTGTCACTTTGTAATTTGAATTTATAATTAATTTAGTTTTAAATGTCACTATTTATAAAAATTCTGTTTATCTTTAGCATTGTAACTGCTGTGAAATGTCAAATAATGTAAATAAATTTAATAAAACATCAAATAAATCGCCTTTTTTAAAGCTCTAGCCTAGCGTATTTAATAAAGTGAAGCTAAATAAAATAGTCATTCTGATAATAATTGGGCAATTACTCGGCCACTACATAAACAAAACTTAATTATGGTAGACTGATTTTGATTCAGTTGTGAATAGAACTCATAATCCTGTAAAGCTACTAATTCACATGAACGTTAAACTAGCTTTGGAGAGTCCTGCTGCAGGTTTTAAAATTGAATTTAATTAATCCAATCCAAATTTTTAATCAATTTCCACATCCTTTCAACATTTTGATTAATTTTCTACCAATTTTATTTATTAAATACTTTATTGACAAAGTTACTATAATAATAAAATGTAATTTTTCATTTAAATATTTAATTGCCGGTTGTGGTTTACGTTAGTTAATTAGTTTTTTTTTTATATTTTATAAATTATTCATAAAACATTTTAGTTTATATTAATTTGGTCAGGTGTAAAATTACAATTTATAATTAAAAAAAAAATTAAAAATTGTATATTTTATTTTAGTTAATTTTATCCTTCATTTCCCAAAATAATAATTAAATATTTTGTATATGTACGAGTATGAGATTTGGTGAAATTTACAATAGCAAATTATTTTAATCAGTTTTATCGAAATTTATTACCAAGGACTTCATTATTTATATTGCACCTGTGGGTAATTTGAATAATATAATTTTAAAATTTATAATAAATATTTATGTATAACAAAATTAACTTGAATTTTATTCGTAATTTTCATTTAATCGTTTATTTGTGGAAAATTTGTAATTTATTACAATTTTCCTTTAAAACTTGTTAAGATTTTCTATATAAATTTTAAATCTATCTTTACCTTACCAACCATTAATCGTAGTACCAATCAATTACGAGCCCAAATTCATATGTATTGGCCTACCCGTAAAATAAATAGTTTTTCCTAAACCAACCTTTAAAATATTAAAAACAAAAAACAATACATTGCTTTTTTATCCCAATTTTGAAAGTTGGAAATATTAAACTGTATTTACAAAAAAAAAATTGTAAGATAACTGTGAAATAAAAATTCTCTTAAGAGCAACAATTTTTCTCTATATTTTCAATCAAAATAATTGAATTCATTTATATTGGCCTACTACAATTTTAAGGTAAGTATTGGCTCAAAAAACAATAACTTACAAAACAAAATGTAAGTACAGTTAGAATTTTATATTTGGCCATTAATTTAATCTAATTAGTTTTCATAATTATTTAAAAATGACGCGTGGTAAACCTATTTCGACGGAATTGAGAAATTTAATAATTTTGAAAAGTGGTGAAGGTCTATCAGCGTATCAAATTGCTGAAGAATTAAAATTATCTCGATCAAATATCAGAAATATTATTAATTTAAAAAGGGAAAGTGGATTGGTTGCAATAAAACCGAAATGTGGACGTTATTCTAGAAATACTCCAGCAGATTTTAGAGCACTGAAAAAAATTATTAAAAACAATCGGCGATTAGAAACACGAGAAATTGCTGAAAAGTGGAGTGCTGCTTGCCAAAGAACAATTTCAGTTTCTACTTGCTTAAGAGCCTTTAAAAAAATTGGCTATGGATTTTATAAGGTACACATGGTATTGAGTTAATGTAATTGATTGTTTATATATTTTTTATTTAGGCAAAAAAAAAACCTTTGTTAACGCTAAAACAGAAAAAAAATAGATTAAAGTGGGCCAAAGAGCGCAAAGATTGGGTTTCCCGACAATGGGACTCTGTAATCTGGAGTGATGAATCACGTTTCGAAGTTTCAGTGGGAGATAGTCGAAGCAGAATATTAAGAACTCGAAATGAAGTATTCCAAAAAGATTGCTTAAGAAGAACTGTTAAGTTTCCTGCTTCAGTAATGGTATGGGGGTGCATGTCTTCTCAAGGAGTTGGTAGTATTTGTATAATTGATGGAATTGTGAATGCTACAAAATACATAGATATCCTTCAAGACCATCTCTTACCGTCGATTATCAAATTACAGAACAGTGACAGAGAATATATATTCCAACAAGATGGTGCCTCATGTCACACAGCGAAAAAAGTAAAGGCTTGGTTGGCTGCAGAAGATATTCAATTACTGCCTTGGACTTCATCGAGTCCCGATTTATCTCCAATAGAGACAATATGGCACAAGATGAAGAAAAATTTACGCCTTAATCCAGCTCGTACTAAAGCAGATTTAGTAAATCATCTTCTAGCAATATGGTCTGACATAACACCCGAAGAATGCAAAAAAATAGTAGATACAATGCCTAAACGTATTTCAAGCTGTATAAAACAAAAAGGAGATATCACACAATATTAAAATAATCATAATTAAGCCATTGGGCCAATATAAATGAATTCAATTATTTTGATTGAAAATATAGAGAAAAATTGTTGCTCTTAAGAGAATTTTTATTTCACAGTTATCTTACAATTTTTTTTTTGTAAATACAGTTTAATATTTCCAACTTTCAAAATTGGGATAAAAAAGCAATGTATTGTTTTTTGTTTTTAATATTTTAAAGGTTGGTTTAGGAAAAACTATTTATTTTACGGGTAGGCCAATACATATGAATTTGGGCTCGTATTAATGTAAATGGCTAGTAAATAAGGTCAAGAAAATGATATTTTTTTAAATAATATTAAATTATTATTCCGTACTTTGGTAATATAATTATTATTCTATTAATTTTCAAAGAATATTACGTTTTCGTCGTTCCTCTAATTGTGAAAATTGGAAATATACTTTGACAATATATAGAAAACCTTGTTTTTGTTTGCATGCGTTGCGCTTGCTGCCTGGTTTATAATAATAGCCTGTCACAAAGAAACATTAAGAATTTTTCCATTATAAAAGAAAAACCTTGTTAAAAGAATTATAATTTTTTTTTTATATATATTAAGAATTTTCAATTGCGAATTATATTAAATTTTCTTCTTCTTTTGTTATTGAGTCAAGGTTTTTCCTTATAAAATATCAATAGAGGATTTTATTTTCAATGAGATTTTTATGTATTATATTTATATTTTGTTATGTATGAGGAAAAACTTTTTGATTTTCCAAATATAATATTATATATTATACATATTAAAATTTTTGTAGGTAAAATGATAATTTGCACATGAATGATTTTCCTAAATTCTAACGTCAGTTTCAGCTTCAAGGATATTCAGTACCTAATTTTCATTTTTGGGTAAACAATTTTTTATGAATATTTTATTGCTTTGGACAGAATTTTATTTTCGTTTGGTATTCCATTGATTTATTGCAACTTTGAACCATAATTTTCTTTTTTTTTTTATGTTCATTTTTCAATTATAGAAAATATTGGAAAAACTGGGAAATTAATAACTAAAAAAAAAAGTTTTTTTAAATTGAAATTTTTGTATAAAATAATTTTTTTTTCTACTTTTTTTTATAAATATAACATCAAAGCAGAAATTTTCAATTAAATTACTGACATTTTGAATATTATACAAAATGTAATTATAATTTAAAAATCTGGCTGTCACTTCCATTTTTACTTCCAGGTTTGGTAAACTGCTAAAACTTGCATAATGATTGGCGATTATAAAATTTAGATGCAGTTTTGTTTCTTTAGATGCAGTTTTGCTTCCTTGTGTATTACAAAATGTGAACATTTAAATTTGCTTATTATCGATTTTCCCGGTCCATGCTATTCTAACTCAAAATTACCACTTTTTGAGATAAGCATAAATTCGGTTTTATTTCAGTTCTAGTTGAAAGTTCATGAAAAAATTAATTAAGTAGATTATAAATTAAAAAAACCAAGTTACAATAAATAAATTTAATTAAATCATCAGATTGAGTTACAATATAAATATGATAACGTGCATCATTTCCAACGCAAGCTAGAATACTTTTCATATATGTATTTTAAAATTTTCTTCCGCATTAGATCTATTGCAACTCCACTTACGATAATAATGACGTATTATTTTCCAATTATTATTAAAGATAGAATATTTGGCACTTTTCCACTATGAGTTAGAATATAAATCAAAGACCTATATATATCTTTTCTTCTATAAGCCAGAGACCTTCAATGTTATGCCTATATGTGCTCCTTAATATGGAACACTCAAAAACACTACAGATGCCAAAAGTATTCTAATTTAACTTGGAATAGTATGGACCGGGGAAATCATTATGTTGGTATCATTGATGCCAGTATATGAAGACCACTTAAATTATAATTAAAATGTGGCGGCATGACGACAAAACCAATTTCTAACTATTCACATTATAAAAATAAATTCTTAACAAAATATAATTTTTAATTTCATTTTGGGTTTTTATTTTTTATTACATAATATTGAATTCTACTTAATCAGTTCATTTAAAAAAAAAAAAAATTATTAATATAAATTCGAAATGATTTATCAACAAGTGTTACTAACTATAACAAAATTAATCATATATAAATAATATATTTAATAGCAAAATAAAAAAAAAAAAAAATCTTATCAATTATTTATTTTCTAAAGTGTCTTTAACCCCCTTAATTGAACTTTAATTTGTCAGAGTTTCATTTTTTACGTCAATTATTGATCACTACAAATCGCTTAGCAATAGTAAACTTTAATATAAATATATAAGATTTTAAAACAAGATTTTATCAATAGAATTTTTGAAATTTAATCACTAATTAAATTAAACTAGTATAATAATTATTAGTTATTATTTATTATGAATATTAAAGGTCACAATATTTTTATGATTACGAAGTTTTTACACATTTAACTAATATGCAAATTTCATACTAACAATTTAAGTGCTAAGGAATGATTAAAAATTTAGTGATAATTATACATTTTTTTAATAAATAATCTCTAACTAAAATAATAGATAATATTTTTTTTTAAATTAAATTATATATTAAGTATTAGTGATATTTTTTTTTTGGCACGCTTCCTTTTGACCTTTTTTGAAGTTTCGGCCATAGTAACGAGTAACTAAGTGTTTGGAGATAGTAACTAGGTACGAAATTTGTGTTTGATTAAAAAATAATATACTTTTTAATAAAAAATAAGTTTTGCTGATAAGATTTTAGTCGTTTAAAAACAAAATCAAATTGAACATCTTATAGTGAAGTGAGTGTCTGAAGATTTAAGGAAACGGACTGAAATCTTCTCTTGTTAAATTGTTTTATGATGCAGTTTTTATTGAAACTTTTATATAACTGAAGTATTTTTCTGGTGATGGCCGGACGTACCTTAATTTTATACTTAATGTAATAATTAATATTGAAAAATGAAAAGTTTAAAAATCTTAAAAGAATTCGGGGTTACACAGCTTATAAAGTACCAAGGATTCGGTTAGCAAAAGTAGTGGTACCACCAACTAGAGACTATTTTTTTTTCGAATGGTGTTGTTTTTAGTTTTTTTGTAGCCTTTATAGAATCGGTGAATTAGCGATTAAAGATTAGATTCAATACTACTAACCCCAATCACTGCAGCCATACGGCTTATAATGTTTTCCCTTTTCTAATTATGCGTCACTACCCAGATCCGTACTATTGAACTGCTTAAGTGACATGGACACCTGGGTAGTCAATTCAAACTACAAATTAAAATTAAATTTAACGAAACTGCAAAATTTCTGTTTAAATTCTTTTAACGTAAACAAAATCACTCAAGGTATTTTAATTTTGTAAATTTTTATTATTTGTTGTAAATTTTGTAAGTGCTCACTTCAAAAACTACATTTACTCTACTACAAAATTTTATTTATTACTTACTTTAACCTTCGATTTTGTTTTTCAAAATAAGATATTTAAAACTAAAAGATTATTTTTTTATTTTATGTATTTCAAGGATTTGTTTCGTAATTGTACTTAACTTAAAATCAATTAATAAGAAAATACTTAATATAATTAAATAATAAATAAAATAATAAGAAATTTAAATTATAATTTAATTATTTCTTATCGCCGGTTATTGTTTTTTTCTTTTTTGTCGGGAAATATATTTTACTCAAAATCAAATATTCAATTTTAATTTTAAATTAAAATTATTGTCATAATTTATTTTTCATTATGCACCTTAATAATTGAACCGTAACATTAATAATTAATATAAACCAAAAAATAATATAATTTTTATTTAAATTAATTAAATTATCAAATTAATAATTCAATTATTTTTATAAGGTTTATAAAAATTATTGCGATTAAAAATTATTATTTTTATAATAAAATTTATTAATCTAATTATAAATAATGTGAATCCTTAGGGTAGGTCAACAAAATTTTGAAATTTAATTTTTGTTATGAATTTAATATTTATATAAATATATAATTAAAATGATTATACAAAGAAAATAATTATGGTTAATGGCATTTAATCTAATGGGAAATTATATTCTTTTAAAATATATAATTAAAAATGTCCATAATTAAGTGAAATACATAGAAAATTAAATCAAAATTAACATAATTAATTCTATGGATACATCAGATTCGTAAATTTTCTGAAATGATGATGGACGTAGCTCCTTTAAATATTTTATATTAGTTATTTATATAAATAATTAAATTCAATGAAGATTTTATTAATTTTGTTTAGTGAGAATTGGAACTTTAATATTAATTTCTGATTATACTGAACATTGCCTTAATCTGGTGATTTTTGTATATCGTCATTTATTCTTACTATAAAATCTTGAAAGTTCGACGAAATTTTTTATAGTGAGACATGAATTGGATCATTCGAAAAGATTATTCGAAACTGTCAACACTAATATTCTGTTCTATGTTCACGAAACTTAAGATTCATATTAAAAACACGCAGAACTGTAAAATCAGTGATGCCAATATATATAAAATTTATTTAGCAAATGATCAACAATTATGTTAACTGTCAGAACAAGTCACCTAGTCCTAAGGTGGCCACATTGAACTTGAACTAAAAGGGAAATTTGATCATTCGAATATGGAAGGCACACAACTGTCAAAATCATTGACATTTGAAGCAATTCATATCAGCTTGACAACTTTGAACTAAAACGAATATTTCCAAATTGATGTTAGGATCAATTCACCCCATTTTATATACCCCTAAAAAAATTTCTTAACCTAATAACAAGTATTCAATATAAAAATCAGTAATAACATTGTCAATGTCATCATTTTTATTTATTTACATTTTTTTTTTTGGTTTTTAATGTTTCGGTTTAATATCAGAATAAAACCGCCATAAAATTTATTATTCAATTTTTGTAGTAAACAAAATTTGAATTCTAAATTTTGTTTATCCAAAAAATGTAAAAAAAAAAAAAAAAATCTTGATCATGTTTACCAAACAAGTCAATAAAACATTAATTAACATAATAAACATTAATTCTCAAATTTCTTATATTATATATTTTATTTCTTGCATGTGATTTAAAATAACAACAAAATATCAAAAATAAAAAATTGTTAATGTTAAATCAAGAAATCCTTAAATAAAAATATTAAATTTCATAATTTATTGACTATTATTTATAAAATTAATGTTATAATAAAGAAGAATTTAATTTAAATTAGTCATTTATTATTCAATTTGGTATTTTGTTATATATTTTTCTTATGGTTCATTCTTTGTTTTCGTAGGCAAGGCACTGACTTGGTGGACAAGTTTAGATGCTGTCATGGTCAAAAAGTCAACAATTTATTTTATATGTTCTTCATCAAGAAACTTGAATATTTAGTTTTTTTTTTTGTTGCAATATTTATAGATAATTTTTTTATAGTTACAATTGAAATATTTAATTAAACAAATCTTAAAGTCTTGTTTACATTATAAAACTAGTTTAAAGTCTTGACAAGTTTAGAATATTTTGTATTTCTTTTTTTTTTTTTGCTAAGCTGAAAATGACATCAGCTTTTTTTGCAGATTTATTATTCTAAATTTTTTTTTTTTTGAATTAGTGATTATGTAATTTTTTATATTAAAAAAATTGTTGTTCAAAATTTTACAAAATTCAAATAAAAGATTGAGAAATTAAGGTGAAAACAGAATATAATTCCATATAATAGTCGATATCAAGAATATCGAAATTAACTTCTGAATTACGTTTACGAATATAATAAATTACTTTGAAATTTAAAGACTGTGACAACGGTTTTAAGAAGCGTATAACTTTTAGGTTAGGCTTTGTAAATTTAATATTGTGAGGTTAAATTTTGTTTTGCTTGGAATGTTCGACAATAAAATATCTTTCCTTTGATATAATGGACCCAGAAAGTTGGTCAATTTGAAGATTACTGCCTGATAATATTAATCGAATATAGGACGGTCTCTTTGTTTTCAGTAAGGTCCAAAGGGTCTTAGTCTCTTAGTTATATAACATCAAAAATAAATAAAAACATTTTATACTAAATTTAAAATCTAAGAACTGTCAACTTTGTGCTTATACATTTGAATTTGAAACTGTTATAATTTAATTTTACTATTATAAATTCTATTATATTCCATACATTTTTGTGATGTATTTGTAATACAGCCTTAGACATTTTTCATTTCCAAGTCTTTTGATTAACTTGCCGGTTATACATCTTCTCATTACATTTTTAATTACCTGTTTTCGATCACGTACGCTGTAAGTTTCAATATCATTTTGAAAATTTTTATATATTTTCTTACAGCTAAACAACGATGTTAACAAATGTATAGTTTTAAAAGAAATGTTGTAAAAACTTCCTTAAATAGACAATTTTTGTCTGACATTTGGTTGAAAAGTAGCAATTTATTATTATATTATATAACAAATAATAAATTATATATAATTAATTTATTACATTTCCTATATTTAATAATATTATACAATTAAAATATTTATTACAAAAATTAAATAATAAAATTTTATTTTTCTTTATTTTCAGGTAATTATATACGGAACAAAAAAGATTGTAATATTTTTGAGCTAGGAAAAATTACACAAATTTGTTATTTAACTAGAAATTGGTATGAAAAATTTCTCCTAAATAATATAATATTAATAAAATTTGAAATTATTAATTAAATTACTTAATAATTAATTTATTTATATGAAAATTTATTAAATATTTATTGAAATATTAAATATATCAGTAGTGGTTAGATAAATGTTACACTCCTGAATGTATTTTTCATGAACTCTACACTTTATTTCATGGTATTACAGGCTGCTGTGAACCTTATCTGATTTTAAAACCGGTTGCGTTCCAGTGCCTCTGTTTGTTCAAAATTTTAGGATGTCACTTGTGATCCAAATTTATCTTAAACTGGGTCAGTGTTTCTATTTTTTCCACATTCTTCTTGGATTCAAGGACCAATTTAGCTAAAACACCCTCGTTTCACGAGAAAACATGGCCTAACTATATAAAATTGATAAATATTAACGAAATAAATAATTCTATAGCAAGTTGGACCTGTATATTTGTTGTAGTTTTCGAGTTTACCACTTCTGTAATTATTCGCGAATGAGTTTATGTTGTTTATTGTGACAAATCTCATATTGACATCCCACGAAGATAAAATTTTTCCGAATCTTAAAGTGACAAAATTGGAATTACATATAAATATCGCTACACTCATTTAAAGCTGAATCAATTTCTTTCGGTCAGGAATCGAGCCTATTACATAATACAGTATGACATTGCCATCGACGAACTTATTCTATTTTTGAAAACTTTTGGCACTGTATGAAAAATATTGGTAACATATTCATATAGATTTTGTGACATTTACATAATGTAAATGTGTAAATGTAATAATGAATTGAATTGAAACGGATGAAATTTGTAATAATTTCAACTTGATTTGGCCACTAGACTAACTGATAATTTTCAACAGTTATTGGATCAGAACCAAATTCAATTTTAACTATTATTATGAACCATTTACAATTAATATTTATATTTAGTTAGAAAATTTCGACAATTATTATACATTTAACAAGCCAAATTTTTCAGAGATTATTTATAATTTTATTCTGCTTAGAAAACTTATGCTTTATAAAAAAATATTATTGCCTTTTCATTGCAGTTTTTTATAAAACTTTTATTTCTTTTTTGTTGTTATAAAGTTTTGCTGTTCTCTCTTAACATTTTAAAATCATCTTCAATTTAACTCAACTATTTAATATTATTAGAAAAGAACGAAAAATTATTACCAAGTTTCACCATCTAACAAACTAAACTAGATATAAAAAGTTTTCCATTTAATATAATAGAAAAATAAATTTTCTGTCGATTTAGCATTTGTGATATTTAATGCCAAAAAGAACAAAAACTTTTTCAATAAAGAAAATATTTTTGGTTCGTTTATATACGAGCGTTAATGTTGTAAAGGAAAACTCTTCTGATAAAAATTAGAAAACTTGTTCTTTACTATAATACCGAGCTATATAAAATATATATTATAAATTTTCTATTAGATCGCATATATCGTGTTTTCTATTTGTGGGGGTGAAAATGTTCTTTTAAGGTGTGTTTTTTTTGTGATGGAAAATGAAAGAAAATTACATTCATTTTTTTTTTTTTTTTGATAATTATTGTATAACATCGAAACAACTAAAGCCATTTTAAGCATCAATGTATAGAGTTATTAGATAGCCAAAAAGAACAGTTTTTCTTGTGGAAATTATATATAGATAAAGTTTTCCAAAAAAATGTATATAGTTTTCCTTTGAAGAAGAAATGTTAATAGAATAATTCCAATATTTATGAGATTTGAAGAATTTTTGTGTGCGGTCAAAAAAAAGAACTTAATTTTGATAAATTACTTCTACAAAATTTTCCAAAGTTTTAGTTTGGAAAGTCTTGGATTTTGTGTGGAAGATTTTAATTAAATTATTAACTGTCGCAAATGAAATGAAAATTACCATGAATTTTGGACATATAAGATTGATTGAACTATATAATTTTGTTTGTATGTAATCAATGATTAGTTGTAAGAATATAGTTTTTCATTCAATAGAGTCTTATCAGTTGCGGCTGTGTCTTGGCTTTAATGTTTTTTTAACCAATTGAAATTCGGAAAAATTGAAATGAGTAAAGTCTCGTAATGACAGACCACGATACAGACAGTTGTAACATCAATTTGATATTATAATTATTGTATAGAAATATAGAAAATTGACATAATTTTTATAATTTTCTTTTTTTCAAAATGTTTTAAGGAGACACAAACAAATTTTTTAGTAGTTTTGCTATTACAAAAACTTAATTAAATTAATAATTACTGAATATTTTAACCAGATGTTTTATAACTATACAATCTGAAATTGTTACAACACTTTTCTTACATAATTCAAACATTCATTATTCAATTTATGGTTAATTAAATTTTATTTTAACACAATCTAAAATAAATATAAAATAAAATAAATAAATTAAATATTTTATTGCCAGACAAATAATAATTTTATCTATTTGTACTATATATAAGAAAATGCAATTAATTTGTATTATATTAAAAGCAAAATAATTTAAATAAAAATGTGATTTTCCCAATCATTTTTAAATATAGAAATAATAAATTTATATTTAATATCAAAAAATTAATTTTATAAATATTTATAACGTCTGGAAAATTTTCCATATCTTATTTATTTTGAATATAAATTTCAATTTTATGAAATGTATTTGAAAAAGAGGACTATAAAAATAATTTTATTGCATTTTTTATATTGTTTAGCAATAATCATCTAAAAAGAATTTATGTAAATATAAAATGAAACAGAAAACAAAAACCTTGAAATAATAATTTATTCTAGCCTGACTAGTGACCCGACCCGAGTTTTTTAATAATTTTATAATTAATTAAATATTTAAGATCATTATTTAATAAATTAAATTATTTTTTCATTATATAATTATCATATATTTATCGTATATTTAATAGAAAATATTCCACGATCGATTTTGATTCCATTTTTATTAATTTCAAGATTAATTCCCACAATCCACAAACAAACTTTTGTTTTGTGGAAGTATGAGTATATATTTGACAAGAAGCTTTCATGCTTGTGGAATTTAATCTTCAAATTTTGGGTTCATACAAAAACGTTTAAATAAATTTTGGTCTGTTTCTTTATACTTTTTGATTGAAATCACTTGGGCGGAATAATCACTGAATTCAACATAACTGGGTTCACTTGGTTCAATATACAACTGCAATTTGTGTACAATTAGTGCACTATGTAAAATCCTTTTTTTTTGTGGTTTTTCGATCAACGATTTTATAAAAAAAATTTGAAAAAAAATTCTGTTTTTATCGTCCAATTTTGATAAATTGATTCTTAAAATTGCCATTATATAAATTTGAAATGTATTTTATTTGGAAATTATATAATGAAATTATTACTGCCCCACTGAACAGAATAAATTTATACGTTAATATAAAAACATATCCGCCGGAATTCGTTTTGTCCAAATGCTTAAATATTTATATAGAAGTTTTTAAAAGTTGTCATCACAAAATATTTTTTTTTGGTATTTATCCAAAATGTCCTTTTTTTGGCCCCTATTCAAATATAAATTTTTCTGTTTTTCAAATATTTATAGTTTCTTTAAATATAAAAAATTTATATTTTATTCTCGACCTTGACCTTAAAATAAAGATCATTTTTAATATATATATTAAATATATTTAATTTTGGTGAATTCAATTTAAAATTTCTATTGAAAAGAAGCTTAACAGGCTAAAATCTAATTAGTTAAATTTATAGTACAAATGAATAAAATATGTTGCCAAAAAAAATAATTTTTTTATTTAACCATAAAAATTTTTCCTGGCCAAAAAGGATTTGACATTTTAAATAAATTTTTACCTAAGTTATATTGAAAATGTGTTGTTAAATTAGAAAATGGAAATTATATCATTTATTATTATATCTATAAGTGGAAAATTGAAAAATTTGACATTTTACCGCATGTGTGATGAAAATTAAATCATTTTTTTTTGTTTAATTTTTCTTATTTTCTCAACAAAGAAAAATAAATTGGATAAAAACATTTATTTATTTTTATAAGTTTGTGAAAATTGTGAAAAATTTATATAAAAAAGAAAATTATTTTTGGTGGAAATTTTTTTTTAGGGTGTATTGACATATCATACAAACGAATAAATAATTTTTTTTTTGAATATTTTGTTTAGCTAAACGAAAACTTTGGTATCGTTGTCGGTTACTTTACGGCCGAAAAAGTATTTCTATATGAATTTCTTATGAAAATTCTTATTTTAACCTATACGAAATAACCGTGGAAACAAGGAAAAACATATTTCATAGAAGTTGTGATTTATGCTAGATTCAGAATGTTTGCTAACTTCTAAGCAAAGTAGCACAGAATCAGTTTAAAAGTTTCCTTAAGCAAATAACGTTTTACAGAACTGTATAGGCTAATGAATAATCTGTTTCACAATCTAAATTTTAAATTCGAATATAAAATTTAATTTATATCAAATTTAGACCATAAATTCTAAACAATTTTTATACTAAATATTTATATAGTTAAATTTAGAAAATATTTTTCATATTTAAACATTCAATTTTATTTTAATAATATTTACAAAGCTGGTAACAAAAATATATCAAAAAAATATAAACAAATTTATCATATAAATTTTAAAAATAATTTCAAAAAAATTCTATTAAATATTTTTACTAATAAATAATCTTTATTTATATAATTTTTATCATAACTTTCCATGAATTAGATTTCCATAGCTAGAAAAAATATTTATATAACTTTTATAATATATATTAATTTTAAAATTCAAGTATTGTAACTAGAAAAATTTAATAAAAATGAAATGTCAAATTTCTTTAGTAAAAGTTTGCTAAATTAAAAAACTAACTTTGAACAATGCACTTGATGCCACATACTAAAGAAAAATAAAATATATGTAAAATTTAAATTTTCATCCAGAGGACAATATAGAAAAGATAGAAAAAGGATTTAATCTATTTAATTTCTACATGCTTTGAATTTTCTATGTCATGCAATAGAAAGGAATTTTCCATTTTCTTTTTTATTTATTTATTAAATTGCACATTTTTCTCTAAAATTGCAAAATTTTCCTCTTGACTGAATTGAATAATCTGTTAAGATTAATTTTCTGCAGAATGGCCAAAAGAAAAAACCATTTTTTCTTTAATAAAAATTAGATTTTTCTCTGTGTTCATTTTTCACTCGAGTTTGTTTTTATATGGTGAAAAACTTTTAAATTAAGTCACTGTGACTCATTTTTTTTTTTTTTTGCTTTTCAAATAAAATTATTTATATTGAAATTGGACTTTGTACATTTTGGTTATATATATACAAACAAAAAAAAAACTTATAAGAAACAATTTATTTAAACACGAGAAATATATATAGAAAAATGAAAAGCAACAATTGCCATGAAAATTAAAATTGTACGTAAATTTAAATTAATATAATGAAAATACATAGTGCAAACTGCAAATAAATAAAAAAAAAGGTTAAAAAAAAAAACAATTAACGATATTAGGATCACAGATAAGATCACTTAAAAGTAGAAAATCAAAAGTATTATAAAAAATTACAAAACAAAAATTTCAATTTTTAATTGATATTTAATCTAAAAAATAATTTTAATGTCAATTTGATTTTAAAATTGTAAATGGAAAATTTAAGTTTTTTTTTAAATAAATTTTATGATCACTAGAATTTTAGTGATCATCAAAAACTTCATTAGAGTTCTGCCTTTATTTTTTTTTTAGCAAAATGTACATCCTAGGCTGACCCTCGAAGTCTAAGCGCGTGGATGGTTTTTAACCCTTCATTTCCTTCAAACCAACCAACCAAGAATTATACATAATTTTTACCAAAGAAAAATACATTTTATCATAACCAATAACATTTGGTGGAAAGGATCTTTAAAAGTATCAAAACAACAAATTCCATAATTGGTTGATAAATAATATTTGATTTTTAAATTGTATATTTATTTATGATCATTGATCATAGATTTGTGATTGAATCAAAAATTTGAGTTAAAAAACATTTGCGTTAAAATATAAATATAACGAACCAAAATCTTGTCATTATGTTTATAATTTAATAATTTTGATTGATCTAATTTAATAATTTTGATTGATCTATAATTTAATAATTTTGATTGATCATTTTTTTCACAATTTTTCGTTAGTTGATCGTTTTTTCTTTCAAATTTATCAATACATTTTTAATCGAAATTTTTTTGATCTTTAAAAGCCTAAATATTATTATGTATAGCTCGAGGAAATTGAAAATCGAAACTTAGCTGATCGGTACATTGTAGCCCAACCTTTACACATTATAATTATTGTAAGAATTGTTAAGGTTAAAATGTATAAAATGAAATTGTATTGAAACATTTTTAACAAACGTAAAAACATTGAAATAAACATTGAAATAATACAATTTTCTTATTTCATAATTGATATAATTATAATTAATTATGAAATATTTGTAAAAATAATATAATTATATATTATTAAATAAAACATTGATAAAAAAATGTTTGTTTTTTTTTAACTTTTCTTATACATTTTTCGTAAAATCCCATTAACATTTATTAACATCTTTAAGCAACTCTCTAACATTTTTTATATTTCTACGTTATTTATAAATTGGATTTGATCTGAATATAAAATTGATCAATTCATTAGGTCCATCTCCAAAATACTCCCATGTCACTGCAAATAATTTAAAATAAATTAAAGAAGATATTACAATGTAACATAAATTTAATTTAAATAGAAAACAGATAAACGACAATGAAACTAAATAAACTAAAAATTAATTTATTATAGTTTATATTTGTCTGCATTATTTAGCGCGTTTTATTTTAATTTTTTTTTGTATAATTTCTTCAATAAACAAAACTGAAAAAAAATTAATACATATTATAAAGGCACGTGCTCAGCGAGTGATCAAGAAACTTTAGTAACCCGCAAAAGATACATATAGATACACGAAATATACATACAAATATAGATACATAAATGTTCTCATCGTATTGTGAAACAATTACAAATAAATATAAATAAAATAAAAAATTTCATAAAAAAAAACATTAATTCCCCCTACACACAATACAATCAAATACACAATTTCATAAACACATACACACATAAAAATAATATTTACAGAGCATTAATTTAGCATATTTACGATAAAAATTTAAAAAAAAAATCAAATTTCCTTATTTTCACAAAATTTCACAGCTGTTTTTTTGTAATTTTTCATAATTGATCCAAAAAATAAATGCAATCCTCATAAAATCTGCGTGGAAAACATGTTAATTTCATATAGAATTTTCAATGATCGTGGAATCTATGATAAAATTTATGATTATTTTAAGGATATGACAATTTTAAATGAATTTCCTTATTGGAATTAAATTTCATTGATCAAATTTCTGTTTTAAAGACATCAAAAACAAAATTTCTGATCAATTTTATTTACTAATGTGTAAAGCATTAAAAAAAATTTGATAGGTGGCGCCTTACATAAAAAAAAAACATAAATCAATTTTTCAATTTAATTTCGGTTTAATTTTTTTAAATACAAAAAATTTGTAGTACAAAAATTGTTGAAAATTTTGTAAATAAATATTTAATTGTAGTTTTACGGTATTTACTTTCAATGTGCCTTTTAAAACTGAGGCAAGTCCAAAGTCCACGATTAAAAATAAACACAGAAAATTTTAAAATAAAATATAAAAAAAACCAAAAATAAATTCTTTGATTGAAAGACTTTGTATTATGTGTTTATAATGTAGGGCAGACTCGGCTGTAGTCACTATTATTAAGGTTCTTGAAAATTAATTTAATTAATTATCATTGGAGATAATGAAATGTCGTAAGTAGCAAACGCCGACGATATAAATAATTAAATTATATATAGAGATATAAGATTCGTTTAATAATTTCCTCATTTCAAATAATTTGTAGTAACACCTCTACCTATATCAGAACGTATGGTGTATATACGCCAAAAAACGCTCATACGGTGGTGACTCCTTCGAAATAAAACACAACACATACGTAAATTATTGTACTTTAAAATATTTTCATCATGAAAGTTTTAAATTCTTTTGCAAATAAAAATATGTCACAACTCAAAATATGTTTGACGTTACAATGACATAAATCTTCAGAAATGTTAAATGTCAAAACTGAGTATTGTACTTTATATGCTTCTCAAAATTGTAAAATTGAATTTTGGGATGTGGCATGTTGCGTATTTCTGGAGCTTAAACACAATATGTAAGTGTATGAGCTTATTTTGACAGTTATACGCCTCAGTGTTTGATTTATGGAGACTTATAAGAACTGAATTATAAAAAGGCTTAAAGACTTAAGTCTTATGAAAAAAAGTGTTCATAGAACTTAACAGGCGGTTATAATTTAATAGAATTAACGAAATTCAAGTTGACGTTTTGTCGTCGATTAGAATATTCGTACAGCTGTTCCTGTCATGTTTTTGATAAGTTTCTGTAAGTCGTGTAATTCAGCTTTAATAATAAAATTATGACATGTTGATACCTGAGCCTGTAATATAATTAGACTATTATCAAAAAGTTAAGACAGATAATTTGAATATTATAATATATTCGTTAATTTAATTGTACCATATATTCAGCAGCCGCATCTCCCCTACATTTATATAATTTTTAAATTGAAAATGAATGCTTCTATTTAGTTTAGTACCATATGCTCTCAACCTGGATTTGAAAAATTGTTTACAAATACAATGCTTTCAAAATTTGTAAACCTCACATACTTAATAATAATATTAATAATTTTTTTTATTAAATTTTTGACTTCTGTTTTTATTGTGCATTTTTATTTATGTTTAAATGTATGTACAATGAAAATTCGTCATTTGTGGACTTTGTACTTCCAAGTTATAAACTCTATAAAAAAAAATGTTTATATTTCGTGACTATGTGATCATCGGTACGTTTTCATTTTTTAAAAAAAAATAATAATTTACTAAAACAATATTAAATTGAGTGACTGTTCAATAATTAAGTCGGCTGGCAACTAATATTATTGATCGGCTTGTTTTCAATTAAAATTTTCTTACAATATTTTATAGATTTAATAAGAAAATTTTGAAACTAGAAAGAAATAATTTTATTTTTAGTATATATCAAATTTTTAAATTTCAAAAAAAAAAAACTTTGAGGGGGTGAAAAGATACAAAGAAATTTTTAATAGTTTTTTTATATAAATTCTTAAAATATTTTGATTTAAATTCTGCGAACAGAACAAGAATTTCAACTAATTTTTTATTTATTTAATTCAAGTTTATTTTAATTTTTTTATCTATATTTCATAAAAAAAGGTAAAGGTTATTAGGCGCCAAATAGTTATTAATAATATACAATTAATTATGAAATTTTGAAAATTATAAATGGAAAATAACTGGTAAAATTAAATGGAAAATAACTGACAAATTATACTAAATTTTACATTGATAGTATTTAAAAAACAAAATCCCAATTTATGTAATAATTAATTATGATTTCTATGATTATTTAACAGTATTACTTTATACCCCATAGATAAAAATTCATTTTTATTAATCTTTCTCGAAAGAAAATTTTGGAAAATTATTAAGACATTAATTAAGTCTATAGAAATCTGGGTAATGATTATTAATAACGTCAATAAATTTAATTAAAAACCTTCTTCCAAGTATTTAAATATATTTTTTTTAATTAAATTCTTTTTTTAATTAATTTAAATTAATGATTGAAATTTGCGCTTGAAATTTTTCCGGAAAATGATTATATTTATAAAATAATGAAAATTGTATCATCATTAAGAAAATATTCTTCTAAAAATTTTATATTAATAGATATAAGTTCAGTTTTTATGAGGAATTATTGCATAACTATGTGATGGAACAAGAAGTTGAAAAATGAAAATTGCACAAAATCAATTTTTGTTATTACTTTTCTTAGGATCAATTATTATGTGCTTTCAATGAAATTTAGTAAACAGAATTGTTTCGTAATCTGGTTGAAAGAATTGTAATTAGTGGGCTAAATCAGGTTTCCATCTCACATGAATATCAGCAATAGGCTAGCGATGGCTTTAAATAGTTTACAACAATTCTTTCTCGTTAGCTGGCTTGAGTTAATCTACTTTTGGATCCGGAACGACACTGACTAATAATTTATATCGCTATCTAATTTATTCATTGTTGGTCCTTAATTTTTGTATGGGTACAGAATTTCTTTTACAAAAAAATGTTTTAACAAACTACAAGTTTTGTGCCATCCCTAGGTTAATAATAATTTTTTTTTTTTTTTCGGGACGATAATGAAAAATTTTAAAAATTTATAATTTCATTTTTATAATAATTTCGTACACACAAAAAATTTCTATAATTTTATATTTACATTTTACAGACTTTCTGTCTACTTTATTTATTTTATATAAAAATTTATTAAATAATTTTATTTTATTTAAAGATAACTTTGAATTGTCCTTATAAAAGAATTATTGTCTTATTTATTTTTCCATTTTATTTATTTATAAAATTGATTATTTCTATTTATCAGAGAGACACTTCAAAAAAAAAAAAATATATATATATAAAAACTGATTATAAATTTATAAAATTGTCAATTTTTACTGGGTTAAATTTTTGTAAATAAAAGATAACAAAATATTCTTTTAAAAAAAAAAATTATATAATTATAAAATATTTAATAGATAAACAACAAACATTTATTATTGGAAACACAAAAAAATGATGTCATACTTTCAAAGTTTGGAAGAAAAAAAGGATTTGAAATTTCTAAATTCTGTATCTTTTTTTGGGACAGCCAAAAGATAAAATTTTATTTATTAATTTTGTCTGATGAAAATAAAAATTTCATAATATTTATTTTTTCCTTTAAATTATAAATTACAAAAGTCCTTATAGAGTGTGGGGAAGGGGAGTTGGTTATTTTCAATTTTGCTTTTAATAAATTATATAAATTTAATTTAATTCAATAAATTTCTAGTAAAAGACACTAAAAATCAAAAATTGTTTGGGGCCTATTTGGGGGTTAAACAAAATCACGAAAACCAATCTTATAAGCTACCTTACCTATTTTTGGTTCGATTGAAGTCGATTTATTTTAGCAAGCTACGCAAATTTTCTGTTTTAAGCTTGAGCTGAAATGTATCAATTAAATCAGTTCAGTTTGAATTGATTCGTTCATTGAAAACAGTTATCGATTACAATCAAATTATCAAATTTCATTTTACTTAACATTTCCTTCAGTTTGGATACGTTTTAATCATTCCAAACTCTTTCTATTCGATTTGTTTGTACCCAATCGAACGAACCTATTTGTCCACTCAATCGATTTTCCATACAAAATATATGAAGATGTCAAATTTGAACTTTACTGAAGCTATCGATACATTTTAACCCAAGCCTTTTAAATCTAATATAAATTTTTTATTTATTTTTTATATCTAATAATAAGTGAATCATTAAAATCAAGTAAAATGTTGAAAATCTACTTTGTTTTTGAATCATGTTTTTATGTAAGGTCAAATTATGAAATCCTAGACAGATTTTACCTTAGTAACAAATAAAATTTTATTAGACAAAAATTTCTGGATTAAGTAAACTAAATAAAGATTTAATTAAAATAAAAATAATTTTGCAAAACAAGAAAATAAATGAAAAAAAAACAATTTTTTTTTATCAATAATCTATAATCTGTGAATGATCGAATTGCTACTCTGGCTCTACTCTCTTATTTTTTGACGTTTATCCAAAAATAAATACAACCATCAAAATTTTGTGCAAATGTATTTTTTCCTGTCGGTGTGATTTGTTTATATTTTTCTTTTCATTTTGATCGTGTGTGTTGTATTGTTTCATAAATACAACAACAACTGTCAATGCAAAACAAAAATAACAAAAAAAAAAATTAAAATCCGCGTGTGCTTCTGTGACATTTGTTGGTTTTGTTGTTGGGGCGATCTGATTATTTCCTTTCCGCTTTCCGCACAAAATTTGAAGAGAATCAATTGCAACAAATACCAAACACACACACACACACAACAATATTTCAAAATTTTCATATAAAATTTACGATATACAAAAAAAAGGTGCAAATTTTTACGATATTACGAGAGAGAAAATGATTATTTTAAAAACGATCACAAAAAATTATTACACAATGAAAATTTTTAATTTACGAATACTATAAAAAGAGTCAAATTTTTGTTTTAAAGCAATTTTTTGCTGAAGAGGTTCGTTTTTGGTTAAGTAGAGGAGGGGCCTAGGGGGGTTGGGTGGAGGCTTTTAGTGCGAGGTGGTATAAAAGGTGGAATATTGTATATACACACATGTGTGGAAAGTTGTATTTGTGATTGGATAACTAAATAAAAAACAAATTTACCAGATATTCGAGCATAACAGCCGGAGCTGCTGCTCTCTCTATATATATGCCAATTTTGTACTTTGGACTTTGTACATTGCTTTGGACTTTAGACTTGCAAACAAAAAATTTTTTTTTTTTTTTATTAAATTTATACACAAAAAAAGAATTCGAGTTGTAAATATAAAAATAGGTTTTTTTTTAGTAACAGCTTTTTAAAGTATGTTTTGTTTATATGACTGACTTAATACTTGAGGCTTGAGCGTTTTACAACAAAAACAAACTTAGTAACATTTTTTATGTTTTTGTTTTGCTGATGTTGTTTTGGTTTTGGTTTTGGTTTTTTTTTTTTTTTTGGGTTTAATTTATTTGCTTGTGGCTTCGGCTTGTTGTGTTGATCAGCAATGTACATAATTTTATATTTTTTATTTTTTATTCATTCTATGCCGCATTTTTATTAATTTTTTTAGCTCTTGTTGTCGAAATTTTGTTTGTTATAGCCATTTTTTGTTGTTATATATATTGAAAATTCGTGAATTTGGTTTTTACTATACAAATTAAATTAGGTAGATGAGACTTGGGACATGCACGAAATGACAATTTAATTGAGGAAAATATTATATTGAATATTTTCGTATTTAATTATCAATTAGGTATATTGTAAAATTTTTTTTTTTTGGTTTTGCAGTTTAACTATCAGAAAAGAAAAAAAAAATATCAATTTGAAGATCACGAATTAATATTATTATTTAAATTATTGTATTTAATGTAGAACGTTTTAAAAATGCTAATGCTAACGCTAAATGAAGAATATTGTTGTGAATTTCGTAAGCAACCTAATTTTTGTTAATTTAAATTTTAAATTGTAATTTGATGTATACATAATTATAGTATAGACGACTGACGTGATCGAATCAAACTATACTATACACAATAAGTTGACACGAATTACCAGAGTTAAAACAATTTTAATATAGCTACCTCAGAAATTCTCATTATATTAATACTGTCCGAAGTCCGACCGATTGACAGAAATACGCTGACGATACAAAATCTTAATATTTATTTCCATTTTGAGTTCCTTCCTGCTTCAGAATGAACAGAATTTAACCAAATTTTAGAGTTTTTAGTTTCCATCTTTTTACAGTCGTTTTATTCTATATAATATTTTCATATAATGCTTCTGTTTTGTTCATATTACTATAATTTAAAAAATGGAATTGTTCAAAAAATTAAATTATCTGTCAATAATTTTGACAGTTGTTCAACAAGACTTCCAAAACAATATAATAATTTATTTATTATTCATTTAATTATTAAATTGACAATATTAAAATTAACTCAAATCTCCGATTTTAATTACGAATTTTGATTAATTGGATTCAATTCAATGTTATAAGCCAAATAATTTTTCCTGACATAGTCACTAACATTTTAAAAAATTACTTTTCCAGCTCTATTTAATTTAAATTCAGTCTCAAATTCACTTTTAATGAATTTGAATCTCAAATTTACTTTTAATATAAAAGTAGTAAAAATTAAAAAACATAAAATATAGTGAACTTGACATATGTCAATTATCAACTGTCATTCCAAATTAGCTGATGGTGGAAAAAAAAAACAAATTTAATTTTAATGACCAGTTAATTATAACCAAAAAATTATCATTATTTTACCATCTTTTATAACTCAGCTTTCTTTCAATCAATTTTACACTAATATGAATTTAATTTTCGTAATTTATATTCAAAATAAAAAATAAATAATAAAAAACTTTATCAATTTTTTCCAGTAATATAATTTTTTCTTTTTGGTTTTTTCCACAAACTTTGCATATTCAAAAACAAAATAGAAATACAAAAAAAAAATATCTTGTAAATTCAATTTTTTACAATGAATATTTATGATTTTATATTTTACGATCATAATAAAATATACTATGAGTTGTTGTGATGGAAAGAATCTGATGAAAATATTGAAATTGCTCAAATCCTTTCAGATGGTGAAGATTCCAAAAATGTTATTCTTATAAATTATTCACATTAATTTTGACAAATAGTCCAATTTTGTGACCTAGATTCTGTTTGTAAGTTTAGTATTTAAATGTAATTAAAAAAATTCGAATTACTTAGATAAAATACATTCGTGATGACTCAGAGATCCATGAAATGATTTATTTATGCCCGAATTTTTACAAAAATCACTAATAACAAACTACGAGTTTTGGGCTAACCCTAAATTTCCAGCTTCTTTTTCTGATTTATGATTATAATATTGTTACATGAATTTTGGATTATGGTTTTTCATTTCATTTGTATATATTACAACAATAAATGAAATAAATGTAAAATTATTGTCATTTCGTTAGTAAAATTGAAAGGGTTTCTTTTTTTTAAAAAAAGTAAAGAATTAGAAATTCTACAAATTGTTAGGGGAAAATTTGACGTAAATATAAATTTATTGGATTAAAAATTATATTTAAAATAAATAATATTTATTTTATGGAATCATTTTTATAATTTAATTTGACAATTTTATATTTACATAATAAAATAGTTAAAAAATTATGAATTTTTATGCAAATATTTAAATTTAGTATCATTTTCAAAAATTTCCATTAAAGTTTCAAACAAAATGGAATTTTAAAGTTCAAAGTTTTATTGAAAATTATAGGTCAGATGTTTTCTAATAGTAACAAGCTAATAAATTTCATCTCTTCAATTATTCTCTTTCATCTGATACGATTATGTGCAGCAGTTTTTTAGTTTATTACCACCTCAGTTGTTTCGTAAGATCTTGATCAAGTTAATTGCTCAAGTTCAGGGTGACAGTTACCGGATGAAGCCAGACAACACATATAAATGTCAGTGTTTTGATATTTTAGCTATTATTTCTTCAAATATAAAAGATAACAATTAAATTACTAGATAATTAATAATAATTATTATGAAATAGAATAATAATTATTATTTATTACATAGTAATTTAATTTAATTGTTATCTTTTAAATATTTGAATCTTTCTATATTTAAATTTTAGTTTGTAACCACAAAATATGCTTTTAACAAGATATGACATTCAAATTTAATAACAATTAAATTTGACAGCAATTTTGTTAATAAAATTTCTTTTTTCATACATCATAAGTCCATTACATAATAATTTCTCTATTTAAAAAAATAAATAAAAACTATAATTAAATTTAATTGATTGCATGCAATTAATTTCTCTGAATATTTTAAATTAAAAAAAACATATCAAAATTGCATTTTAAATTAATAACAAAAAAAAAAATGCTAATAAAAAATTCAATTTCTACTTGACTTTTAATTTCACTTTAATTTTCTATTTTATTTATATTTTTCACTATAGACTAAGAGCTGGCAAAACAGTTTTACTTATGATATTTCGACAAGCATATAAATTCTTAGGTAAATCGCTAAACATTCAGTAACACTCAACGAAAAATTTCGAATTTCCTTTTCTATTACTAATTTAAATATTATTCTGAGAATCGGTTTCAAGCTTTTCTTTATTGACTACTTCGAAGAAATTAACTTAAGATTTTTCCCATTTCCTTGTTAGTGACTTGATATAAAGTTAGCTATAACTAAGTTTATAGTTCACAGTTCACACTTAGCTACAACTTACATGTTCCCACACAATTTCTAACTGGTAAGTTAGCTATAATAATAGAAGTTATACTTAAGCTTGTTTTGAAATGTCAAAACGTTTGATAGCTCCTCAATTAGTTTTAACAATAGAAATTTATAGAATATTTTTAATTTATTATTTCAAACCGGATGAATATAAAAACGTTTATTAAAATTTTATTAAAATTGATTTATATAAGAGAAATGGACGTTTAAAAAAAAAATTTACATGAGCAAATATGAAAATTTATTTTTAGTATATTGACGACAATTTATTGGCAAATGCTTCTAATAAATTATTGCATTTATATTTATGTATAATTGACATTGAACTTGTATAATTAAATATGATATAAGTAATTTCGTTTTTATATTATAATAATAAATTGTAAATTGCAACAAAGTCCAATTTTAAATTAGTTAAAAAATGCAGTTTTATAAATATGAGTAATAAATAAATGTTGATTTTTTATATAATTTAATTTTATGTTTTATATATGTAATTAAAAATAATAATATTTATTATGAATTTAACGCTTGTTGTATATAGAAAATCGGGTACTTAATAAAAGTGGCTATACTTAAACTTTAAAATTTAATAAAATTCGGTTTTGTTAATAATAAATTTTTTTAAATTTTTGCAATGTTAACTACTGGATTCACAATAGGAAAAGTTACGTAAAGCAAAGTCAGCGCAAAGCAATATTGAAAGTTGAACTATATGTGAAAATAATATTTTCATTCTCAATAAGATTGACAACAAGTCAACGCAAGGCAAAGCAAAAGTTAACCAAATTTCAAATTTGAAAGTTTTAGAAGGAAATTTCATAAGGTTAATTTGGAGAATGGTAACATAATTGACTTGTAACTTGTAACAAAATTGACACTTCGGGTAGTAATAGAAAGAGAAGTCTATATTTTAGTCGATCATTTTTTGTTTCGATTTTCGAACAAATATTCGCTTTCCAGTCACTATAAAACCTAATGATGAGAAGTTTACAAAAATATTTGCACTCAAACTAATGGATTTGAAGTATTATAAATGACACTACAAATTTTCAAATAATATTTATTATAGTTAATATTGAAATTGTTGTTGATTTTGTTCATTGTTTATGGAATTTGATTTACCCTGTCCCAAACTGTCATTATTAAATAGTAAATGAATTAGCAAATTTTGAAAGTCAATAAACAAAGTTCAAGTTTGATCTTCTATACAATTTTTAGATTTTTGTATCAAAATGTGTTCATAAAATTGAATGCAAATTTTATTTAAACTGTCCCGCCAAATATTTCCAGAATTTTTTTTTGATGTGAATTAATTCCACTAATCATGCTTCAACACTAACTTTAACTTAGTGTAAAAATAATTGTAATTTTAATCTCGATTCAAGTGGAAATACGATTTATCAGTATTTATTTTCTCAGACAAAAATTAACTAATTAAATTGATCACTTTTAATCAATCGATGTACATTTTATTGATTATATCATAAATTTGTTGATCGTGATTTGATTTGGTAAGCTATTTTATAAGCAAATTGATTTATTTCATAGAATAGGGTAGTTACTGTCCACTGTGCAATGAGGTCTTATAAAAAGTTCGGTTGTACTCTCCAGTTGACCATCTTTTGTCTCATTGTAACTTGTCAAACCACCGCCACTTCTCTAATGAACTTAATTATTTTAACCGGACTTATTTCGCTTGCTTACTCCAAGTTTTCTGAATCCTCATTGTTGAACCAGCGGACAATGACACAGTAGATGCTCTACTAACTCGTTCTCATATCCTCTGCATGTTGTGTCTTGCCTTGCAGTTGTTTAGTATTAGTAGATAAATTTTTGACTGTAGATTAGTTTACTTACAGAATTATAGAAAAGAAAATTAACAAAATTAATTAAAATTATGTTTAAAAACTTCTATGTATAAAATCATTATTCAAATCATTTCTTAAAATTATTAAAAATATTTACAAAAATTGACTATAATATTAAGCAATTATCAATATTTAATAAAAAAATATGATTAATTGGAAATATATAATTTTTTTTTTAACTGATTCAGATTAAATGAATCATTAATGATAGAAAAATTGTAAAAAAAAATACAGTTTTTTGAACTTTCATATAAATATTAAAATTATAAATACAATTTTTTTTTTTTAAATTTAATTTTCCATTTATTTTGTAATTTCCACATAAACAAGAACCAGCAAAATATTCCAAAAACAATTAAATTTTATATATGGAAAATTATAATTAAAAAAAAAACAGAGCTTAAAGAATTTCCGGTCAATATATTTAATTATAAACTGAATAATTTTACAATAATTATTTTTAATCTAAATTTATACAAAACATAAAAAATAATGGATCTATCGTTTATCTAATAGACTAGTCTAGTTGAACCACTGATCTAGTTACCTAATTTGTCACCCCATTCATTTCGATTATGTGTAATTGTAGATTGTATCTCCTTTATTGGGAATTTCCCGATCTTGTTGGTTTTGGTTCACATTAAAGTTGTTCTTTATTTTTATTTTTTTTACATGTTTTATGAAATTATAAAAAATATTTTCATTTTTTTTTTTTTTTTTTATAATCGATTAAATATCTGACCGATAAATGGCACAACTGATCTTGAAAATGTATTATTTTTTTATGGAGATCAATCAAGTTTATTATCGATCAATCAATATTCAGATACAAAATTAATTTATGGTAGAGCATAAAATAAGTAAATTTCATTTTACACTAGGAAAAATATTTTTATATGTTGAAATTTGAATTAAAAATGTATTTCAAAAGTTGTATTTGTTTAAAAGTAAAAATTGTGAATGTACTACGAACTGTGATAGTTCACCAATTTTTGTAATTTTCCTAGAACTTTATAGCCTTTATTTTTAGATTTTTAAAGTTAGTTAATTGGTTTTCAAAAATTAGCTTTTCTAATACTATTTTAATTGACTTGTAGATGGCGCAAAAAAATCATATCAAAATCAATCATTTAGGACAGTAACAGTAACAGTTCGGCATTCTCGTGTATGCCAGATTACGAATTCTAGGAGAACTTGATCTTTTCGGGTTCTATGAAAGTTTCGAAATTCATCCTGAGAGTGTGGGAACACTTCGTAAGTATCGGTGAGAAGACGAAGTCTTTCGATTTGAATAAAAATGGCACGATAAACACTCGTATGGTTGACACACGTCTTTGATAATCTAATTTTTATTAAGTGGCTAAGAATGCGATGTAGTTTATATATAATTAACACTATTCTTATAATGGAATTGACATGTTTTACTATTATTTTACTGAGATTTGTTTAATTGTGTTATGTGATGTGACACATTCCTTACATAAAGAGCTAATTTTCATTTCAATTTCAACAAACTATATTTTTCTCTAGTGTAAATTGTTATTCGAATAAATGTTTTTTGTTTGGTTAATATTTTTCTTAAAAGTATCAGGTTTTTTATTAATGTTCGAGGGTAATATTCATAACCTAAACCTGACAATTATTAATATATACTGTAGTTTGTTAAACTATATAATTTACACTGCTATTAAAAATTATTAAACAAATTTTTTTTTATAGTTTTCCATAAATTTTCATTTTTTTTTTTTTTAAATTAATTTTGCCGGTGACTTACATAAAAAAAGAAAATTGCATTTAAAATAATGTATACAAAAATAAAATTCAATCCTCGGAATGATTCACTGACAACTCATGTAAATGAACTACTAGTAAAAAATACTGAAATTGTAATTTAGTGTTAATTATTTGTAAATGGTGAATAAATTGTACAAAATTTGTTTTTATTTTAAATTAATTTCAATTTAATTTACGAGTTTTGGATTTTGTACTTTAGAGTCAATTTTTTAAAAATAATTTGTGAAAGTTTAATTATAATGTCGTAAGGGCAAAGTTTTATTATATAATTATAATTTTAGATGAAATTAGTATTTAACAAAAATGGCAAGTGTTAAACCACATATTACATTTAATTATACATATAAACTATAGAGCGGTTGTGGTGTAGCAGGTAGTGTGCTATATGCTGTGATGAATTAGGTTCTGGGTCTAAATTGATAACTCAGCTTTTTACATAAATGAGTATCAGTAATAAAAATTTGCAATATCATAAAATTGTATTTAAAAATATACAAAACTCCTAACGTTTGAGACCATTTCTTTGACAACAATAGTGTCTAACTATTAAAAGTTATTAAATAGATTGTTGCAATTAAAAGTTTCGTCACTATATAAAGAAACTACCATTAAGACTCTATGCTACCAAGTTGTGTGAACAAGAAAATGTAAAATTCTTTATCGTAACACCAAATGTCAAACATTCTTTTACTTTTATTTGAAAACTTCTTGTAGTATTTGAAAGAGCACTGAATGACATAGTCCTCTTATATACTTTCTATCTCTCCCACAATGTTTTGGATTCTTATGATTATTAAATCTTTGACATAAGAAAGTCGTAAATCCGGATTAATTTCATTCGATGATATTTGTTGAAATATTACTTGAAATTTGTAAATTTTCGTAATCCAGTCTTAAATTTTAAATTAAATTATTGAGATTTTATTATTTTATAGCGTTTATATGTTGTTGGACTCCCACCCCTCCCCGCCATCAAATTAGAAAACTAACAAATACCAATTCAGAATCATAGTTCATACCAATCATTTCTGGCAATGATAAACTTACATGAAATTTAATATTCGTCCTCTGATATTCCATTATTAAACTAAAAAACAGAAAACTTGTAGCAATGTCTGACAGGATATTCCTTTCATAGTCTATTGAAAAAGTATAATATATTTAAAAAATTGTATTTTCTGTGTTGGTTGGTTCACTTGTTTTCCTGAATCCTATTTTTTATCATTTTCTTTTTTATTATTATTTTTCTTCCTTCTTTTTCACTGCAAAACATCCTACACAACAAAAAATATTTTATTGTGGCATCAACAGAGTAGACATTTTCATATAGTATAAATATAACAATTACTAAAAGAATGTATATTTAAAATTCATTGTGTACATTGGACATAAATTTCGATGTTGCCACCCCTCATACATGTGCGATGTTGCCATCTATCTCCACTATAAAAAAAATAATTTTAATATAAAAAAAATAAGTAAAAGAATAAATAAAAATTTTAAATTCACTCGGAATGGAAAAAGAAGGAACAAAATAGAATGAGTTAAACAAAATAACAACAACGCCAAAACACGACGAATGACTATAATAAAAAAAAAAAATCTTTGGACAATGGAAGTTGCGCGTAATCTGCTCATAAAATATATCCTTCAACTAAACCTACAATTTTTTTTTTATATATATATTTGTTTTACTTGTTGTTTTTATACTTTGGAAATTGAAAAATATAAAATACATTTTAAGTGTCCAGCAGTTGAAAATTATCAACACAGCACCGTACTGTAGTTATAGCAATAATATTAGTATAGTCTCAGTGGGTACACGGACACGAAGTACAATGTACACGTACATTTAAAAAAAAAAAAAAAATACTGGAAGGAATGGAAATTTAAGATCAGACATTATAAAACCAAATGAATATTATTAGTTGAAATAAATTTGAATTGTTACGAGTCCTTTTTTAATTAAAAAATATATTGTTTTTTTGCTATTCTACGTATAATTCTATAAAACGTATTAAATATTTTAGAACAGTATTTCGGAGGCAGTATCATATCATCATTTTTTTTTTTTTAATTGATTTTTGATGTTCTTGGTTGTTCATATTTAATTTTTTAAATTTAAAAAGAAGAATATTATTTATAAGTCATGTCCAGAGTCCAGATCATGTCAAAAAATACCCATAACAAATTACCAACCGTCCACGGAGAGTAAATAAAATAACTGTACATTGTATATATTATTACGTTTTGATAGGGTGTTTGATCAAATGTACGTGACCAGCATTTTTGAAATAACAATAATTTTTGTTATATATTTCAAATAAGTTTAATATTATTCCGTTTTTGATATATAAACTGTAGGTATAGAAGATTGTCCATTTATTAGCATCATAATTTTGTGTACGTATGAGGAATTAAGAACATAAGTTACAATAAAAATTCCTTGTTTTGGTTTCAATAGTTTTACAGATTTAATCAGCCATAAAACAATTGTTGCATTAATGACAGACTGACCATAAATGTACGGAAATTTGAATGTACAGATTTATAACAGTTGCTTTGGTTAGGAAAAACCTTCATCATTTATTCCGTATATATAAACTCAGTTAAACCAAATGGCGATCGTTTTATTCAGTTAAGCAAAATTTATAACGTACGCAATTGCAATCTTGCTGAATTTAAAGAAAATTAAGAAATGTTCATAGGGTTTTAAAACAGACGGTAAGAATCGGAACAAAATGATTTGTAAAATGACTTATGTTATAAATAAAAATTAATAAAATATTAATTAATTTGAAATTAAAATTTAACTATTATTTCATTTGTAATAAAATTATTAAATTAATAAATTATTTTTATTATTAGCTAACGTCAATGTCATAATTTTCCACCTAGAAACACAAAAGTTACCAAAAAGTTAAAGTTAAGTTTAATTTTAAACACTCTTACGGAATTCGTAACAATCGTACACATCTTATAAATATTTCATTCTAATGTCGTTCTTTTTAACTTTTTCACGTTTCTTAACATTCTTAATTGTTTGCGTGTGGCTTGCGTGTGTTATAAATTTGGCTTTAACTTTGTCCTGGAAATATTTCAGTAATATTTTCATATAAATTTTAATTTTTGTTTGTTGGTTTCAGTTGCGTTGGCATCACACTTTGTACAATACTCAAAATTATAATGACAATTTCCCATTTCTGTAATTCAGTTTTGCTAATTAGTATAACCAAAATAATAATATATCAACAAATAAGTAATAACTAATTTCTTAAAGTAAATAATTTTTATAACAAAAATATCAAAATTTTTATGATCAAAATTATAACTAAATAAACATAAAAAACAGAGAATTTTTTTTTGTACATTTTAAGGAAAATAATAATTATTTTTTTATGTTGAATTTATTTGTATTTCCAAGGTTCATAAATATCTTCAAAATAAATTTGTCTTCCAAAAATATAATATCAAAAAATTTTATATTAAATATTATTTTTATAATTTTCGATATTTTTTATTTGGTTTCGATATTATTTATGATATTATTTATGCCACTGCCACCTAAAATTAGTGTTGGCAAGTAGATAAACTTGAAGGACACGTGCACGTACGACGACGCATTTTATTCTATTTATTTATTTATTATTATTATTATTTCTTTTTCATATTTTATTATCAGAAAATTATTGATTTTATTATATAGTTATAAAGATTATTTTTTTTTTTTGATTTGATTATTTGTATTTTTTCTGCCATTAAAAACCAAATTATATAAAATTGTAATTGATTGTATCATGGAAATTTGATTAATGGTAAAATCAAATATTTGTTATTGCTATACAAATTGATAGAGAAGTGCTGTAAACTGTGAGACTATAAGTTTTGTTTTAGTATGACAATATAAATTGTTATGCTAAGGCCCAATGAATAGTCACTGATTAATTCATTTTTCATAACGAATAACAACTCACAATTATTTATATATCCACTAATGCACTAATAATAATTAGAACAATTCTATTGGAAACCGGATATAATTTCACTGGGACGCAATTCTACTGGGGATAATTTCACTCTACTTGCACAAATAAAGTATCCTATATTGAAAATTTTACAAACCGAATTATTTGCTTCGTAATTGGTAATCTTATTTGAATATAACAAGGATAATATTAATGTTTAAATATTTAGAAACAACGTTTTAAGATAGTGATAAGATTAGATTAGATACGGTCTAGGTTGGTGCCAATATCCCAAATAACCGCCGCTACCTTTCATTTAGAACCTCCACCCATCCACAAAATCCAAAATTTCGTAAAAGTAAATGAGGATTTTGAGTGAGTTCGACGACAGTTCTATTGGGTCCATAAATCAGTTTCCATCATAAAAAAGTCTCATTCATTGGTGAATGTTTGTTCTGCTCCTTTTCTTGCAAGCGAATTCGCTGTCTCGTTCAATACCCGAATGTCCTGGGCACTCAAATGAGTGTAAACCAACACCAGATTTAATTCTTACAAAACATTTATACATGATTATGATTTTGAATGTCTTTAATCGCTCAATATGACATTTAGATCAATCATGATAACCAATAATACAATTTGACAGATCGTATTTTAATTTGCATATTATTAATTATTATACATTTTTCAAAACTCTTTATTCCAGTAATTTTTCAATTTATATAAAATATTAATTAATAAAAACCAATGCCATTTGAAACCAAATTGATAACCTTAAAAATTTACATAAACAAATAGAAATATTTACAATTAGAAAATCGTCCTTATATAAAATATTCAACAATATTATTTAATAAAAATTCCCTAAAACATTTTCGGATTTTTCTAATTAAAAATTAATTATATATAACCAAAAAAAAGTCCTTAGAAACGTTTCAATTTCACAAAAATAAATATTTAATTTAAGATAAAAAGAAGGACTGACAACAACAAAAAAAAAGGACACATCAAATGTAGCCACTACCATTTTTTTTGTCTTTTTGGGTTGTAGGGGTTGAGCTGCTAGGGGTTGTGGATGATAATTTTTTGTATTTTTCATATCAAAAGTTGATATTATTTCGTTTTTAATTTAAAAATAAAAAAAAAATTGTTATTTCGTTTTTGATGGGCCACTTCAAAAATCATTGAATTGAGTTTATTTTTGTTTGAGGTTAAGAAATTAATTTCCATTTTCAACCATTTTTTTTTTTTTTGTTTACCACAAAAATCACAGTCGTCGAGAATTAAACGTTTTTTGTGTGGTTTGGCGCGTCGTTTTCAATATAAAATTATTTAAAATTCTAAACTCAGAACGCTAATAAAAAACTTTATTAAAAAATTATACTTTTTTACCTTTTTTTATCGCGAATAATTTACATTTTTTTTTTGTATACTTTTTTCTTTTTGGTTCTCTGGGTAAATAAGTTTTAATAGGAAAAAAATAAAATAAATATAAAATCAAAATATAAAAATAAAATTGAAAAGAATTAGAAACGTGCAAATAAAATGTTCAAGTATCATAAACTATTCACATAAAAAAAAAATAGATAAAATTTTTGTTAAATATAAAATGAAATTTTTGTTAAATAATTGATTTAGTATAAATATTTTTTTAGGTTATAATAATAGGTACGAGTACGACCTTGAATGAGTAATGACAGATAAGTAGATCATATTAATGATAAACAGTCGATTTTTATATGAATTGATTATAGTATGGCTATGGAATATATTTTGAAATGTAAACTATTGTTTTTGAAGCGGTGGGGTTAAGGCGCCAAAATTAGGCTAGAAAGCTGAAAGTTTATGTACTAAAAGTTATAATTTCAAATTTTTGACAGCATAATTTCAAGTTTGGTTAGACCAAATTATATGATTTTTCCTTAGTTTTGTTCATTATTGATCCATAGAAGACATTGATATTTTTATAATCCTTGTTAGTTTAATTCATTTGCAACTACTACGACCGATTTATAATAGACGTACAGAAACTTAACAAAATTGTCACAGTTCCTGTTTTCATAAATACAACTAATTATAATGTACTTACGACGACTTTCGTTAATTGTTTGGAAAAGTTTTCGTTAGCATTATCGTGGACATTGAGCCATTTTCATCGTGAACATTTGACTATCCTTCTTCGTACAATCTTAGAGCTATAACGTTAACGTCTTCTGTTATTCTATATTAATAGTCAATTTTACAGTGGAATCTTGAACTAAACTAAACAGATTGTGTAGCTTAAGTCTGTAACTTCCTCACTGGGTTATAAATCAAAATTTTCTTAACCAATCTGTGGGTTAAGTAAAACCTGACTTTAATGAGGTTTTGCACTGAGAAACCAGAAAATAAATTAAATTGAAACTTAAGTTCTGGCAAAGACTTCGCTTCCAATGTAAAATCGGCCATAAGTTTACAATATGTTCAAGTACTAAAACGTATCACATTCCTGGAAACTGAAAACAGAATTCTGTTTTGACATTTACCAACTTTTATGTTTTTTTTTTGTTTTGCTCATAATTACCAATTATAGTTCTTTGCGTTCTGTCTGGACTGGGTTATTTATTTAGATATATTTTGTGTAATAACAGAACATTTTGAATAAATTCCTTCATTTTTACATAAATTGATTGTCACTCGTTAGTGAACAAATTTCTAAAAAAAAAAAGCAAAAAAACAAAACAACAACAATATAAAAAAAAAAATCCTTATCATTTATTTCAACAAAAATTGTCATTTGCCTTATAATATAACCAAGTCCAGCCAGCCAAGCCATGTCTTTATTATGGATATAAAATTTTATTAGCTATCATCATCATCAGCAGCAGCAGCAGCACAAATATAATTTTCATGTTTTGTTATTTTTTTTTTGGGGGGTAGTTTTGAAGGTGGTAGAAATATATAATCTCAAATTGGACAAAATTATCAGAGAGTACAGAAATTCGTTGTTAAATTGTAAAATTAAGGATATATACTTAAATGAGATTTATATTTAAGAACACTAACACATTCACATTTATTTTATGGGTTTGTATATGAAAAAAGGATATACATTTTTTTATTTATGTTTTTTGTACTTGTTGCTTTCATTTTTAATGGTTATATTTATTTTGAAATATTCTTCAGTAAACTAGAAGGGTAACAAATGAGTTTTTGGCGTTGTGGCATATTTGGGGATGTGTGTTTGTGGTGTTTAAGTGAGGATGATTGAACGAAATGGCATCAGTTTTATTTTTAACATTTCTTTTTATTATGTAAAAAAAGTTTAATATTTTTTTTTTTTTTCAAAAGTTATTTTTAGATAAAATAAATTGTCTTAAAAAGAAATAAAAAACAAAACAAACAAACAAACAAAAATAAAATTATTAAGAAAGAAAAAATATGATGAGGAAAAATAGTAATTTAAATTTTGTAGGAAAATGTACATTAACCCCAAAAATATTTGTAAATATATAATTCTTGAAAATGTATATCTCGAAATTTGGGAGTTTATCTCGAAAATTTTATCAGTATAAACACAGACAGACAATTTTAATGTTTTCTGTACAGATGTGGTTTTTTGGTAAACATTTTTAATTATATTTTAAGAAGGATTTGTTCACCCTATACCAAAATATAAAATTTATTTTTGGAAAATTGTTGATTGGCATTCCTTTTTAATTTTATGATTATTGATTTATATCCCCACAATTTCGGCCAAAAACTGTATACAATTGCTTGACAGTTCATCTATACAAAAAAAAAATTGGTATTAAAGATTCTGAAATTTACACTTTATGTAATTCTAACGAACCACAAAGACAAAAAGTATTAACTTAACGCATTTAAATTGGACAGCTCGTGTGATGATGGACTTAGGCATGAACCCAACCATCAGTCAATAACAAAAGTTTTATATGATGATCTTAATACTGGTCTAACTATTTATCGATTCGGTGAAATTACAGGATTATTTCAATTAACTATTGGAACTACATTGGTAGTTTTATGTAATTTGGTCCAGGATAACACAAAATTAATTATGTTCCAATATAATATAAGTCTAATTGGCCACAGTCATGGATTACACATTAAAACAATCAATAACGTATGTAAGATTTATTGTGTGATTCAATTAACTTACGATTTGCTGAGTTTTTATATCTCGACTGTATTGTCATGATTCTTATTATGAATTTTCAAAGTCCTGTCAATACAAAATTAATAAAAATTCCCTTTCCATTTTCCTTTTAATTTTAAATAATACCAATTTATATTAAATTATCCTACGTTCTCTACCAACAAACCCAAAACCAATTACAAATTACTCGAAATGTAGAAAATGCATTAAAAATTAATGGATATTTGTACAAATATAAAAACAAACCACAAGTGTTAAAAAACATGTGAAAATTTTTAATATTATGTACTTAATTTCACTGGGTTCTTAAAGGAACTGAATTGTTTTTTTCAAGGGGGAAATTTCGACTTAAATGAAAAACGAATGCTTTAAAAAGTGTTCAAAGTGTGAAGAAAAACATCATAAAATTTTAATATTTTGGAATTATGGTATTTTTTATGATAAAGTGTTAATAAGATTTTCGTATAATATTGAATAAATACAAATTAGGTTATTACAAAACTGTTCACATTTGGATTTGCATTAAAGAAAATTTTAACAGAATTCAATTAATTTTATTTTGAAAGCAATTAATTTAAAGACTTCTTAGTTTAATGGCTTCTTTTCAATTGATTTTATTATTAAATACGTTTTTTCTCATCAAAGAAAATTATAATTAAATGTTTGCATAATTTTTTATATTTTTTTTACTAAATTCTTTATAAGGTCATCAAAAATGTTTTAATCAAAATATATTTTTTCCTTCGTTTTTTATTTATTTACTTTGTTTTTTAACAACTTCCAGACAATTAAGTATTTATTCAGTTGTTCCCAATCTGCTAGTAATCCTTCGTAAAAAAACCAGCATTTTTTTTATTCATTTGATTTAAAATTTCTGTAAACTTTAGTAACTTAAAAAGTTTTTTTTTTTTTTTTTTTTTTTTGTTTTTGGTAAAAGGAAATGAAAATATAATTTTTCGTAAAATTATAAAAGGAATTTCAAATGATTGAAAACAAAAATTTAATGAAAAATAAATGAAAATTAATTATTTTTGAATAAATATGAATTTAAACTAGAATTTTCCTAGTACTCTCTAATTAACTGAAGCAAATTTATTGTTAGTAGAGGCCGCAATTCACAGTACAAACAAAATTAACTGCAAATACCAACGAAATTTTACTACTTTTGTGATTAGAAACAGCAGAAAAGTAGAATTTTGTCACAAAGAAAATAGTTCATGTATAAAATAGAAACTTTTTCGACACTATTTCCACAAGTTTAGATTTTATTAAATCTCGTAAAGTTTTTAAAGATTTTCCATCTAAGTGTCTCGTAAAAATCATCTTATCCACGACCCTAAGATAATCTTTAAATAGTTTCTATATAAAATTTCCATTATAAATTCTCCCAGCAAAACTCATAAAAAAAAATTCACTGTTGGGGTCCATAAAACACCATTTATTATATTCCTTTAAATATTTTACAACCCCAACAGAAAGGATTAGAAAATCCTAAAGGATATTATGTTTTACGAGTAAAATTTGTACAAATAAATTTTAAACAAAGATAAATGATATTTTTTTTACTAATATGTCATTGTTGTTTGTGTGGAGGGCAAAAGGGAATGAAAGTTTCCTTGAATTTTTCTATATCTAGGAACTAGCTCATAAAACTTATGTTAAACAAAAAAAAAATTTGAACATATTTAATGTCTACATAAGTTTAAATCAAAAAAGTCAAAATGAAAAAGTTAATTTTGAAATAAACACAACGGAAAAACATTTCCTATTTTGTGTTTTTCCTCGCTTATATTAAATATTCAAAGTTTAGTGGAAAACTTTTTTTTTTTTTTTTTTCTTTTAGGAATTCATATTTTCCAACATTGTGGATAATAAATTCAGTAATTTCTGTATGATGCCATGCCAACATTCAAAAAGTTTTGTCTGTTTTTATTATTAATTTATTTTTATGGGGCAAATATGTATGAAAAAAATGAGCTTTGATTAAAAACTTTATAAATGCAATTTCATTCTATATAGGAAAATTTATGTTTTATGTAATTATACTAAATATGATACAGAAATTTATCAAATTTATACTAAAAGTTGAATTTATTAAGATTGAAGAAAGTTGTAATTAACACAAAACTTAGAGACTGATAAAGTAATTTTTTTTATATGGAAATTAATCTTAGTTTTTCATCAGAAAAGTAGAAATTTCATAATATTTAGAGGAAAATATTGTAATTTATTGTAATTGTAATTCCGTAAGTAAATTGCTACTTTAGTGGTGGATCGTACGCTATCTGAATACGTTTTAGTTGATTTTATGTTAATGAAGTTGGGAGACTTTTTACTGCTAAAAAGAATTCAACGCTAACACAATTGAAAAAATATTATGTGAAACTGGTATTTCATTTTTCAAAGCAAATCGGTGTAAATGCTCGTGACACGTAACTAAAAGCTGTAAGAAAACTTGATCTAATTTAAATTTGTGATGCTTTAACAATTAGAAATGTCAAATTACTTGTTAACAAATATGTAATTTGACAGTCTATAAATCAAAATGTTAATTGAAATGTAATCAAATTTTGGCGTTATGAGATGATGGATTCAAAATGCTTCTTCAATGGAACGCAATGCAGCGCAGACGTTATTCATCATTTAAAGTATACTATAACTTTGCATTGGGAATGGCAATATTATTTACCAACATTTTAATTCTTCTTGTGTTGCTTTACGTTTTATTATCTTTAAAAATTCGTTGAATTCCGTTGAAGTAGTATTCTTAATCCGTCATTAAATTGTTTAATTCAATTCATATTCTTCTGTGAGCTGACAGATATGATTCTACTTAGATTATAAAAAGCCATTGATATTTTAATTACGATTTCTATAATAGAATCACAAAGTCTATATTTAGAGCTATTGACAAATTTGATTAGCCCAATATAAATAAAGACAAATTTAATTAGGTTAACATTTTCTTTTTTGTTTTCTTAATTTTTTTTTTAACATTATTTATTATTTATCTTAATTAATTTATAACGCACAAAATTCTTATTTACGGAGTTTATTTCCTTAATTATATTTATTTAATATGAAATTCTACAATGTAAAAGATAAAAATTTCTTATCTTTACTTAAATTAATTTTGTAAACCTTATTTTTTTTTAAAAAAATAAATAATAAATCTTTAATAAACGTTGCGGATGTAACGAAATTATATATTTATATTTACTTTTTTAATATACTATTAAAGATTCGTTAAACAATTAAAACTAATTTAATTTTTTTATTTATTATTTTTTTTAAAGGTATGCAAAGCCCTTGGTATTATTTGTGAAATGGAATATTTTGGATTAGAACATTGGCAACCATCACAAAAAGATTCCCGAACTCATCAATGGATAAATTTACGGAATCGTTTAAGCCAGGATTGTGGTAGTAGTAATGGTATACAATTAATGTTAGCATTACGTGTTAAATTTTGGGTACCAGTACATTTAATATTACAAGAATCTGTACGTAATATATTTTATATGCAAGCTAAAACTGATTTAATTGAAGGACGTTTAATACCAAAAGATTGGCAAAATGCAGCACGTTTAAGTGCATTATTATGTCAAGCAGATGGTATTCGATTTAATGAACAATGTTTAAAAGCTAAATGTCCAGTACGTATTAAACAGGAACAACAACAAAAAGATAAAAAAGATAAAGAACCAACAGTAACTGTATTAACATTTAAAAAACGTCGTTTATCAAAACAAAAATCAATAGAAAGTTTTGAATTACCTACAAATATTATAGCTAGTACATCTACAAGTAATAATCAATATCAAAATAATTCAAATCATAATCAACAGCGACCACAACTAACACATCAAAGTTATTCATTGGGTAGTAATGGTGCAACACATACTGCTGTTACAACAATAAATTCAATTCTTAGTTCAAGTATTAATTGTTCTTTGAATAATAATAATAATAATAATAATACTAGTAATAATAATATTAACAATGCATCATCATCTTCAACATCATCAACATCATCTGCCCAAGTATCATTATCAACACAACAAATAAATTCCGATACAATGGATAATAATATAACAACTTCACTATTACAAATTTATGAAGATTACTTAATACGACCCAATGAACTAGATTCAAAAACAATATCATCACAAAATAATTGTAATGATGATAATATACCAGATGATTTTTTACGTAAAATTGCATTTGAACATGGCAAATTGGCAAAATTAAAAATGTCTACAAAATCAGCTAAATATTGGCTATTACAAGAAATACAAGAATTACCTGGTTATGGTGAAGAAATATTTTCTGGGGTAACAGCATACGAAAGTACAATACGTTGTGATATTGCAGTTGGTGCACATGGTATAACAGTATCAACTGGTGATGAGAAAAATAGGTAAAAATTAATTGAATTAATTTTTTAATTATTAAATTTTTTAATTTATATATTTTACTTTTTTTATTATTTCAGTATCCCATTTAGTGCTATTGCTGCAGCTAAATCATTTCGTCGTACATTTAAATTGGAATATGTTAATGATCATAATGAACGTAAAGATTTAGAAATTAAATTACCAAAACATTGTATTGCTGCTGGTTTATATCGTTCAATAACTGAACGTCATGCATTCTATGTCTGTGATAAAGTACGTGGTGTTGTTACAAATCAATTTACACGTGATCTCAAAGGTACAATTGCATCAATGTTTAAAGAAGATACTGAATTAGGTAAACGTTATGTATTTGATATACAAATGACATGTCGTGAAGTACACGATCAAGCTAGACGTATATTATATGAACGTGGTATTGAAATTGTACAAACAATAAATAATGATGAAATGATTGATAAATCATCATCAAATACATTATTATCAGCATTATTATCATCTGAATTAACAAATAGTAATGATAAAGTTGATCAAGCTATTAAAGAGAAAGAAGATCGTGAAGCAGCTATTGAACGTTGTGTTGGTACAAGAATAACAGAAGCAATGACATGTAAAATATGTATGGATCGTGTTATAAATAGTGTGATAAATCCATGTGGACATGTAACAGCATGCAGTAATTGTGCATCAAAGTAATTTATTTAAAAAAAAAAAAAAAAAATTATTTAATTAATTTAACAAACATTTTTTTTTTTTATTTGTAGATGTGAAAGATGTCCAATTTGTCGTAATAAAATCACAAATATTGTTAAAATATTCTTACCAACTGAATTAAGAGGTGAAGGTGATAATAACAGTAGTACAAATAATAGTGTTATGATGATGGCTTCACTTGGTACTGCTGCAACAAGTAGTAAAGTTTTAGCTGCATAAAAAAGCTATATAGAATTTATTTTGTGGCTTATTGTCTTTAATAAGTTTGTACACAATCCCAATATAAAATAATATGAAGAAAAGTTTCTATTTCTATTTAGTTAAGCCTCAAACCCACGAAACAAAAATATATACTTAAGTTTAAATTTTTTTATTTTTCATTTCAAATTTTTTATTTTATTTTTATTAACAAAAATTTTAGAACTTTTTATTTTCAATTTCTATCCAACTAAATCTTTAAATTAATTAATATATTATGTATGAATATTGAAAATAATTATTTAAGTGATATATACCTGATAAAATTGTGATTAAATCAAGTTTAATTTTTTTTGTAAAATTCATTTTGTTAATAAGTTTTTATTATTATTATTATTATTTTTAATTTAATTATAAGTTTATTATAATTTTTTTTTATTTGTGTACAATATTTGTTAATTTTTCAAATTAAATATTAAAATGTTTTAATTTTTGTGTTTTAAAAATCTATTGACGCAAATTTGTAATTTAAACTTTTCTTGAAAATATAGCATTTAAGTTTGAAGAAAAACAAAATATAATTTAAAATAATCAATTAATATCAAAGTCATGTATAAAAATATATAATAATATATATATATAAATATAAATAAAAACAAAACTTAGAAACGTATCAATGCAATGATTTATTAAAATATAAATATAAAGAAAATCTATGTTTTAAGAAATAAACGAGATTTTTCTATTTCGCAGCTTCATTTTTTTTTTTTTTTGTAATAAAAATTTGGAAAACATATATAAAAAATATTTACTATAAAAAATGAAATCATTAAAATTGGTTTTGAAAAATTATATTCTTTTAAAATTTATTAATTTGTATTATTATTGAAACTTATCAATATTTATGTACAGCTAATAAGAAATGTATTTATTAAAAGAAAATTATATAAATGTAATTGAATGTCAATGCTTCACAATATATAGAATTTAATGGAAATATTAATGTGTGTTTTCAAATAAAAAGAAGAGAAAAAAAAAGTATATTAATAAAAAAAGAATATTGCGAAAAAAAAATAATAATTTAGAAATAAATATTATAAATAAAAAAGAAAATATAACAATATAAAATGGCAGTATTTTTATTTCATTTAATAATTTCCAGAGTTATCGAGATGGTATTATATATTACTATAGATCTAATAAATTTCATTTAACTTGTTAGTTAAAATATAGTTGTAATTACAAAATATAGCTACAAACAATATACATTTGGCCGGTCTTTTCAGACTGATGAACTACCTCTATTTAATTCTGTATAGTCTGCTTGGAAGATAATTAATTGCCAAACAAGATGTTCACAATATTATTTCACTTTACTACCAAATCCTCTGCATATCGAAAACAGTGGTTAGTTAATTCTATCTGTGAATGCCTGAATCATCTTTATTCAGATTGAAGTAGTAACCTAAACCAAAGCTTTTTTAATTTTGGATTTTTAAAAATATTCGTTTGTATTCTTCATTTTTCAAATACATTTTTTTTTTTAGAATTTTGTTAATAGATATTTTACTCGATAGCGAGTTATTTCTCGTTCTTTGCTATTTAATTTGATCTATTTATACCCTTTGGCTAAAGATTGCTATATAAAGACTTAACCAACATCAACTAGTTAAAATATTTCTGCAAAATAACTGTTACACTGTTAAAACAACATAAATTATTTTAAATATTTCAATATATTCAATAACTATTAGCATAAAATTTCATGAATATGTCGGGTCGATCATACATCACATCATACAACATACTAAATGAAGCCTGGGCTACATTGTTCCTATCACTTCAGTTCAGTTTCGATTCGATTCGACGGCTAAGTAGACCGAACACATAGTTACCGATCGCAATCGATTAAACCACATATTTTGTTTTTGTTATTTTTGAATCAGTCAAATTTCATTTCTCTTGACATTTCCTTCAGTTTGGATTCGCAAAATTCCAATCGTTCCAACTCTTTCGATTCAATTCGTTCAGATTCGACCTATGTGTCCACTCAGTCGATTTCCCATATAAAATATATGGAGACGCCAAATTTGAACTTTTCGAAACGAATCGAAACTGAACCGATCGAAACAATGTAGCCCAGGCTTGAAACATCAAAATCAAACTGCTGACTGCTCCTGTGTCCTGTCCTGATTCATTAAACAAAATTTAGGGCTGTGTGTAAACTGCTAAATTCCGTACGTAGAACACGAATTTAATTTCCCATTACCATGAAATTACTGCAAACAGCAACTCTACCAGCTACCACTCTCTATTGATTTGTCTATATATATAGCGTCTCCGTCTGCATACAACATTAAAAGGGTACGTTCTGAAAATCTTCCTATTTACTTCAGCGCCTTCCTAATTCATGCACTGCTGCCAACAGAATCAATACTACAACCAATTTTGTTTTAAATATTTCAAATTTTCTATCAGTTGGTACAATAAAATAATGCTTTCCACACATCCGCATTTTGACATTTCATTACAATAAAAAAAAAAATTTCATACAAAAAAAAAAGTATACAATTCAATTGATTCCATAAAATCGGTTAAAATTATATATTAAAATAAAATATCTTCCGAAATTTTCTTAAAAAATACTTTAAAAATATTAAGAAAAATAGTGTAAATCAAAATGTCGCCGTAAAATAAAATTTTGTACTGTTTTTTTGTTCATATATATAAAATTATCAAAATATATATATATAAAAAAAAAAAATCTTCAAAATGGTTGAGTGTCGATAAAAATAAAAATAATCTAGTGAAAATTTTTTTTTTTTTTTTATTTGGTTCGTTAATAAAGCCGAAAATAAATTATAATTTTTATATAAATTTATATATAAATAAATTCAATTCAATTATAATTAAGAAAATAGTTTAAAAATGTGTCCTAATAAAAAAACCCTAATAAATTTATAAATGAAGGGTTTTCTATTCTCATCATTGTTTAAAATAAAATTTTTAATATTTTATAATTTTGTGATAAATCTTAAGAGAAAAAATAAAAAAAATATAAGAAATAATTAATAAAAAATTCCAATTATACACGAATAAATCGAAAATATGCAAATTTTAAATCAAGAAAATTCAACTAAATCCAATGAATTAATGATTTATATGGATAAAGTTGCTGTTGTTGTTGGAGTTATTGTATCACCATCGTCATCATTATTATCCAATTTGGATGAAATTGAACTCTAGCTAGCTTAAAAACAAAATCGTGGATTAAAAATAACAACAATTTTTATTTGTTTTACATTTATTTTTTAACTATATTATATTTTTATTTTCAATTTTCCATTTTTATTATTTGTTTATTCCTGATTTCTTTCTCGCCGTGTTGTGGATTACGAATTTTATTTTTTTTATATATATAATATTATTTTTGTTATAATACGAGAATTGTGGGTGCAATACAAGAATTTAAATTGAATCATCATCAAAAGGATTTAATAATCAAATCGTTTTTGATCATTTTTAAATTGTGACAATTTTTATAGGATATTTCGAAGAAAGGTAATTAAAAAAAAATTCTTTGTTTTTCTTTCTAAATATAAATTTAAAATAATTTTTTAAAAAAAAAACAGATGTTTGACATGGTCATGTTAACAAACTAACCAAAAAAAAAAAAATTTCTCTTGTTTATTTTTAGTATCCGCCTTTTTAAGGTACAAAACAACATATAAAAATAAAAATTCTGGGAAAATTTCATTTTGCAAAACTTGTTTAAATATGAAATGATTTTTTTTTTTTGGTTATTTTTATTGCTTCGTCAAAATGAACGCCCTTTTTTATTATGTTGAATATTTTTATATACATATATAATATTTTTATATTTTAATATAAATTCTTGCTTCAATTGAGAAAATAGAGGTTGTCAAAATTAGCATATGAATCCGATATTTTAGAGAAGTTATGTCGATGGTGAAAGCCGGCTTTCAAATTACATATTTGTAAATTGTGGCTTGTTTGAACAAGGACACAATTTATAGAAATTATTACCCTTAATAGGAACAGTTCGTAAATAATTCGTATAGTAATTGTCTCAAGACTTACTCCGTCTTTGGAATAATTTTATTCCTGTTCTTTGAATCAAATACAAAGATTGAATTGCTTGTAAACTTGTTAATAGCAGAGATAAATATTAAAATATTCAGTACCAATATTAATATTATATCTGATAAGAGCTAATATCAGCAAAGGATCGGAACGGGTGATACTTCACATGATGATTGATTTAATAGTTGAAGCAGAGGTGTAACGGGTTTTTGAACTTATTGTGCTAGTGATAGAAATTTTGAACATAAAATTTGTGAGCATGACTAACCGAAATGTTGTTTCTTTGAAATATTGTTTTAATGGCAGTAGAGCATTTCAGAAGATCAGTTTTACTTATCTAGTTACTTATCATATCATGTATATAATAAAGTCATAAGATTCACGAAGATTGGGCATTCTATTAAAATAGTTATTGCCGATCTATCACAACTGAAATGTAAACAAGAATTTGCGATTAATCATATATTTATCTTAATTGAATTCAAGTTTTGATTAATATACAGCTTTGTAAATATATACATATATGAAAATTTTGTTTTACATTTTTCGTTAACATTCGAAAATCTATTTCATATTTTGTTATTAAAATATTACAGACCAATAAAATTTTTCTTTCTATTTTCAATTTCTGCCTGAACTGTTGCTTACCTGGATTTCCATTTATTAGCATTTCCACTTTCTAAACTTTGCTGATTTATTTAATATAGTTTGATCATCTTGGATAACTATATAAGATTTATATCGAATTTCTTTTTTTATAGCTTTATCTTGATAAAAGTTGAATCATTTTAGATTTGGTATTGACCTTTAAAATATGACAATTGTAATCAAATTATCTACAAAACTGTAATTATAGTTACACGAAATTTAATGAGCATTTCATTAATAAAAAGTGTGTATTATTATCCATATCTAATGCACGTTCAGTTATATCACCTAATTTCCCTTAAATCGGTTCTATCAGAGAAAGATTTGTTGAGTGATTTAACTTCATACAATATCTACGAGGTTGTATCATGAAATACATTCAGCAATTTGAATTTATTTATATTTTTTTAATAAATATTATAATATAAAATATTTATTGGAATCCTTTGAACATTAATTATTCTTTAACAATTTTCTTTTTCAAACTTATATTCTGTCGGATTTGAATTCTCTATAGCTTTAAAATTCAATAATTTTTAAGCTTCTAAAATTTTATTAACATCTTAATATCCTTTGAACTGTACTGCATGTTGGTTACAGCTTGATGCATTCACAAAAATTTCATCTGTACATATACATAATATATATATTATTATATAATTGAATATACAAACTAGTTTCTATATAATTTACATAACAGTTCACCGGATTTACATTGATTTTATATTGCAACGAAAAAAAAAAATATGAACAGGAAGAACATTTTCTATAATCCGACACAAATCTTACATGTACTTCAAAATCGACATTTTCATTTTCTTGGACATTTTAGATATTATAAAATATTTATTATTATACTTACAGGTTGTCTCAGTGCATATATGTCATTGCTTATAGGGCAGGTTCCCTATAAGGATATGGTCTTATACGAAACGTAGAAAAATTTATTTTATTTTTTAAAAGTAGAAAATAGATTGGCCTAACAAAACCAGACCTTTTCTTAGGCTCTTTTTCTAATATTTGTGTTTTGATGGGTGAAATTATTATTGTAACGACAAGCACGCTGCGCAGGTTTCATGGAACCAAATAATTCCGGGATTACTCAGCTGGCATTAGCATTGTACTTGTAGTTTGAACCACAATCGTACGGATATACTTACTTTCTGTGCGGTTTACATTGGCAATCACGGGGAGGTAGAGTAAGAACTTCTTTAGTAACTTCATCAGTTGCAATACTGAGTCAACGATCGGTCAGTATCTACTTAGGAAATCCCTGTCCAGACCACTACTTTTATATGTAGGTATAACTACCCAAAATTAATGTTGTCGGCACATTTGAAACGACAATAACTCAAATATGAAAGATCGTACAAAGGAACGAAGCGGCTTTTGTGAAGTATAAATTACCTGTACAATGAACAAATTTAAAATTGATTTTTCTGACTTTGAAAATTTATATTACATCGGGTAGACTAACTTAAGCTAGTGTCAAATTTGACTCTAGGAAATGAGCGAATTGTATGAAGAAAACCATAGTAAGATTAATCAACTTTTAAATAAAGTCATTTTTCGGTTTCGTTAACTTAAGCAACAGAGCGATCAGCAAGCGCTATTTCACCCTCTTTTTCTGTGGAAATTTTGACATAAGTTATTGTTTTTTTTTCAAATATAATATTTCAAAATGAATACGAACGACATTAAAATTGACATCACATAAGTCTATTATGATTTGCTTACGCATTTTCTTAATTATTGTTAAATTTTCGCTGAGAAAAGCTTAAATTGTTCATCCTATTAAGAATTAAGCTAATAAGTTTGATTAAACCGGTGTGACGTATTATCTTCCCAACAAGCCTACTTTTATTGAATTCTGTTAGATTTTCTAGAAAATCTTGCACTTTAAATCTAATATTTTCAACAAAATATCAAAGTGTGTCCTAATGCTTGTATAGTAAAATTACATTACCAAAAATGCGTGCAGGGAATTTTTTTTTGACATAAAATGAATGCAGGTACCTGTCTTATAAGTATGGTCTGTAGAGACTGTGACACCCTATATATATTAAACATAATTTATATAAGGTAAAAGTACCATATTTGGACCGCTATTAAAAACTTAAGACTTTTTATACTTGTAATATATTTTGTAAATTAAAAAAAGGATTTTTATTAATTGTAATATGTAGTTGGGATTATTTTCGATCAATATTAATAAGTTTTTATTTTATTTTAATGTTATTTATTTAAATTTAATACCTTAATTCGTGAATATATAAAAGCTCATAATTTGGACATACCAAAAATTTTCGTGTTCCTAATGTGGACAATTCCATGACCCAAATTTGGATCGAAAGAAAATTGTTGTTTTAATGTAAAAGAATAACGTTTAATGTTAGGAAATAAAGATTTTTTTATTCAAATTCAATTAATAAAATAATAATAATAAACATAAACAAAAACAAAAACAAATGCAATGTAAAAGTAAAGTAATATTAATAGTTAGTAAAAAAGTAAAGTAATATTTATAAATTCATGTTTCTTAATTTATTTACTTCTTCAACATTGTAAATATCCCTTGAATTAATTAAAGTTGGTTCACGAATTTCCATTACAACATCATTATTTTTGTACCATTTTCCAACGATCCAAATTCAGTGCAATTTCAATTTCTAAGATTTCCTAATTTGGACCGTTTAGATCCAAATTATGGTTATTTAGGAACTAAATATTGATTAATTTTTATTAAATTAAATTTAAACTTTTAGCACTGATAATTATAGTCAATTTATTAATTAAATATTAATTATTCTTATGAGCAAATTTGGACATAATGTTTTTATTAAAATTCACTTATTTTAAAATAAAGTTTCAAATATAATATTTCTATAAGATCAGGTTTTACATATATTTTAAACCTCATTTATTAAAGTTAATGTAATAAAAATATAGTGTCTAAATTAGCTCAAATTATTAATTTGTTCTATATTAACATAATGGAGAAACAAAACATATAATTATTCAATATTTTTAATTAAAAAAATCAAATTTATGATATGATATTCAAAATGGCAATTTGGACATAGCCGTCCAAATTTAGTGCACATAATATTTTTCACTGTCCCGAATTTGGCTCGCTTATTTTAACATTTAATTAATATTTAATTGCTAAATTATTGAATAAAATTTACTTTATTTTTAATTTAAAACCGAGTTCAACTCCAAATCAACACAGTTTATGAATAATAAATATTATAATCCCTATTTATAAAATGTACTTATCTAAAGAATTTTCTAACAATTTTTTGAAAAACAAAAACTTTAACTAAAACGTTTCGAATAGCGACAGAAACTATTTCTTTTCTCTAGTTTATAAAAAAATCAAAAGAAAAAACTAATGAGAATTAGACAAAGAAAATTCGATGCTTCTTTTTAAAAATTTAAATATTGCATTTTCGTAATTTTTTTACTTAAATTTGAAAGAAAAGTAGGAAACGGTCCAAATTATGGACAACTGTCCAAATTATGTACTTTTACCTTATATTTATTACAAATAATTTTATTTATAAACATATTAAATATATTTTCGCATGTATTCATTGCATGCTTACAGTTTATTGACTTTAGCTTTTTTTTTATTTTTTGAAAAAGTTAACAAAAATTTTAATGTTTATTTTTTTCCAATTTTTTTTTCTTCTTCAAAATAACCGCAAATTCATCAATTTATTTGTTCAGTAATGTATATAATAACATAATAAATTGTAAATTTAACATAAATTATTATTATTAATTTTATATTTAAATAAGTAAATATAATATAAAATTATTAATCAGCAAGAAAGGAAACAAACATTAAAAAAAAAAACTATATTTTCATTGAAAATTTTATAATTTTTATTTACATTTTACAAATATAATAAAAAAAAACCCTAACTAAATTCTTATCAATTCTATATTAAATAAAATCGAAATTATAATTATAATTTTTATTAAATTATTAGTATAATATATAAATATAAAGTATATAATATTAAAAATTATAAAGATTATTAAAATATGATAACCTCAAGTTGAGGGAATGTCAAAACGTTACATATGAAAATGATAATGAAATTTTATATTTGTTGCCTTTGTAGACAGGAAATTAAAGGTGTTGTATTACATCCCAAAATAACATTGACTGTAAAAAAAATTATCTTATGAAAATGTAAATTTTTTTTTTTTTTTTGTAATTTTGTTAATTAAGCATATTTTAATTTAAGTATTTTAAAAATCGTTTTTTATCATAATTTCTGAGAAATTATATAAAAATATTTTTTTCTTTTCTTGAGGATGTTGAAATATTCGTCCAGCACTTTAAATTATGGGCATAACGTCAATGTCATCAGAAAATTGATGTCTAAATTATAACTGGTTGGTTGGTTTAAGTGCCAAACAACACAACAGCGACCCTAATTATCTACCACTCACGTTTTGCTACAACTCACGTAACCATCTTGGCTTAACTAAGATAGTAACTTTAGAAATAGTAACTTTTTTGAATTCGTACCTGCGATGTGTATCCTTTCTGACCCAGCTCAGAACTGTACAGATGAAGTTTGCTAATTTTCTTTCTCATTCTGTTATCCGCAACTGGTTTGTTGAATGAGATACCAATAGAAGCGTGTTAAATGAAATGTCAATTACTATACTACAAAATGCCTTAATATTGTTTGTCCTTAAAGTCAACACCATTCGAAAGGAAGTTTCTAGTTAGTCTCCAAATCTTTGATATTATATTTTTATAAGCTATCTGAACCCCGAATACTTTTAGTATTTTTATATTAGTTTTAATTGTTTAAGTACTAAAAATATATTTGAAAAAAGTACCAAAGTACGGATTGACTCCGTTTGACGAAAAATTAACTAGATCTAATTAGCTCAACTTTTTTTAAATTTAAAATTAGGTTAAGTTATATTGGCGCGCAATATAACGAACACACATACCGATACCACTTTCATGGAGAACTAACTCTGAGTACTTATGTATTGATAGATATTTCGACTTAGACGAACTTAAGGAATTTCCTCTTTCAGAACTGGGTAGTATGGTTCTCCTAGAATAAGACAGTACCGGACACTGTCATAAGGTATTCTAGAGAAGGGTTTTGTGCTGATCACTTACAATTAATCCAAGCCTCTCCACATGCTTGCTGATCAAGCAGTGTACATTAAAAAAGCCGCCGACTGCGGACTTGCATTACGACTGCTAACTTGCATTCTCGTTGTAGGAACCCTACACAGTTTTGGTTATTGAGTAACATGAAAAACCCCTTCCAGCGGTTTTTTTGTCTGTGCTAGAGTCTTGTTATACTTTAGCGTGTGTAATCACGGTAGAACCTATTTGGACGGTTATTCCTTGAAATTTGCTCTTCTTCTTTGCTCCGGTACCCAGCAGAGCTCTACATTTCTATTTGTACACATGTTTTATAGTGAAACATTTGTGCACTGCTTTGGATTTGATTAATTTATAATTGAATTAAATTATAATTAAATCATTTGCTTTCTAGAAGAACTGTTGTTAACGCTATTTATATAATATGAATCGCAATTTGTTTTTCTACTAAATTATTTCGCTTATATTTGTCTTTTCATTTATTTTAATTTATTTATTTTTTCCTTGAGACTTTTTGTAACACTGTTTCCGCAGTAACAGAAATTATAATATATTTTCTTGTTCATAAAAATGTCGTATTTGATTCATTTTAGAATAATATCTATAATATAATTATAGATAAAAAAATAGAACTGAAATATAATATCTAAAAAAACATATTAAATTCATAAAAAAAATATTTATTTTCTTATTTTTATTATTTTGTTAACAAACAAAACTATATATGTAATCAAATAAATAGGACCTTTTGACAAATAAGTACTTAACATTAAATTATATAAATAGATAAATGTATAAAATACATAAATGTAAAGGCCATGAAATCGTACTGCTTTGGATAGTAGTTTCATTTGAATGGGTTTTGTTTTTGAATAATTGTTCGCTTTATAGACTGTACTCTTTGAAAAAACTCTGTTGAGACGATCAACAGAGACACCTAGTGCCCTTAATATAAAAAAACTTTCGTCAATTTTGTAATACCTTTCCAAGGCCGCAGAATCCTATTTTTTTTTGGTTATATCACGTTAAATTATTCCGTTAACACAAAATGTAACGCAAGATTAAATTGGATAATTTAATGTCCCCTAGTGGCCGAAAGTTGAGCTATATAAATTCGTTATATGTATTTATTATTATATTAATTATTCTTTCTAAACGAAAAGACTGTCATTAATTACATAATTACGAACTCAATATGCAGATGACGTAATAATGATTACAGGCTCTGTACAGAACAGGAGATAAGAAGTTAATTATAAAGCTATTTTCTTATCAATTTGATAGAGTCAGTTATCATTAATCGATTAAAGATGTGGAATAGTTAGGTCGATACTCCATGAAAATAGGATCGATCTATCAGAAATATACAACGAACCTATGTCCGAAGTCTGGGTTTTTATATCTTCTTCCTTCTGAACCAACTAACCACAAATTTTGGTTATCATCTGAAAATATATTTGAGTCGATTTTTGAATTTCCTGATTTTCAATCATTGTAACTTTCTTATAGGGTGGAATCGTGCAATCATTTTGATCTTCTTTCTAATGAAGCGGAATATTGCCAGAAAGACAGACAAACTGACAAGCAAAACCTTAATTGGATCACAGAAAATACCCTAATAAAATTAAAAACTTTCAAGGAAATTTTCAAAGCCAAAATTTGTGGAGTGGTTTTTCGAAAAACTCATCAAATTGTCTACTCTTTGTCTGGTTCTTTTTTTTTTTTTGTTTTCAATCTAATCCCAAAGAACAATCAAATAAATTTATCAAAACTATATGACTAAAAACATCATCAGAAAAGAAACATGACTTTGACAAGAAAATTTCCTTTTTACATTTTCCAAATGGTGGGAAAACTTTATTTCACAAAATTCTTAATAACAAAATTCTTTTAAAGTTATTAAAATAAAAAACAAAAAAAAAAAAAATTTACAATCAAAATGAAAATTTATTGTTGAAACTATTAATGTGCAATTTTCCCTTATTCAACTTTAAAGTTTTAAAATAAAAAATAGTTTTCTTTATTAAATTTTTTACACACACAGAAAATTATAATAATAAAAAAAATGACTGGAAAAACTTTTGATTATAACTTATTATAATATAAAATAGAAAATTTTCAAGGGAAAAATTACAGATAACTTTCATTCCAGAGAGTGCAGAAAAATAAAGTTGAAAATTTAAAATTTATTTTGAAAAATATAAAGTTAGTTTTTGTTCTGCTCTTCCTTTTTAGAAATTTAACTATAAATTTATAAAGTATTATATAAAAAAAATTATAGAATTTAAAGTTTAAAATTACCGGGTTTTCTTTCTTTTTTTTTGTGGAAAATTGTAAAGTTTTTCATATAAAAGTTTTTTTTAAAGTGAAAAATAACTGACGCAACAGTCAAAAAATAGCAATAAATAAAGTTTTAATCAAAATTAATTGTTGGAAGTTTAAATATAGATTTTTATAATGATGAGAAACTTTTAAATTTAAATAGTCTTACAAATTAAAAGTAGACGTTAAGTTTTAAATAATTTGTGATAGAAAATTAAAGTTGGTAGTTGAGATTGAAATTTAATGTCTTAAGTATATAAAAAACTAAAAGTTTGAGTAATTTAAACGTATATATATTAGTTATATATTTACGTTCAGCTGATTAATCGCTCACAATTAGTCGCCAAAAATTGTTTGTAATGGTTACAAAACAACTTTACGTATAAAATGCAAAGTGGCCCTTCTCGTTGTCTAGCGACCAATCAGCTTTAAATCGAATTTCACAGTCAATTATTGCCACAATTGTAAGAATATAAATTGGATTGAATATGGGCACACAAACTAAGTATAGGCACTCATGTAAATCTATCGTAATTGATCTGTTTATTCTCATCGGGACCACCGCTGTTAGATCTTTAAAAGTTGTTAGCTCACTGATACTTGGATGCAGATTTCTGATAATCTTTATTGGTCCGGTTATATAAATCTTTTAATAAAGTTCGACATCTTGGATAGGTTATGTGTTGAAAGATCTGCAATGTTTGGAATGATGCCACCAAAATGTTGAACCGGAAAATATACAAATAATGTTTTGCCATAATATAATTCATAGTCCTTATGGAAGATTTGCACGTGAGTGATAAATTTTTAATCATTTTTTATAGAATGTCGTTAGGTCTTTAGATGCTGGTAAATACAAAACTACAAAATCAATCTTAAAGGCTTTTTTCTTGTTTGCCTGCACCACCCTGTATTTAGGGCACATCCCGTTGTGTAGGTCCTAACAATGAAATTTACCGCGAACTATTTAAATACTATCCTAATGCAACCAACATTTTGGAGAACCGTAAGGAATGTAGCCTATTTAAACCCAGACATCTTGATTTCACCTTTCTTTTCTCATCTATATAGATAGTATTAATAAGCGAGTATTACTAAGCGTTGTAGGTTAGTTGCTTGGTTTTCTTCTAATATTTGGGAGTAGGTTTAGAAAAATTGAACTTTAGCTCAATTGTTTATTAAGTATCGTAAATTAGTATAAATTTTGTTAAACAATTCTTAATCTGAAATAAATTTTAAACATTTTTTTTTTCAACATTTCTCAAAAGTACGTCTACAAAAAAGTTCTTAATTTTAATTCAAAAAATCAGATAAAAATTTCCAACTATGTGCAATTCCTTATCTAAATAATTTCTTGTAATTTAAAATTAGAACAAAAATAAAGTTTTATTAGAGATGGAAACCATGTAATTTTCCTGTTGGTATTTAATGAAACTATTTATTTTGTTTTAATATTGGTTTTCTATAGGTAATCTGGACGTTCAAAAAGATATTTTGATTTGGTTTTGTCTGGTACGAGTCAATCCTTCACATTTGCATAGAATCTGCTCTGCCAATTCTTCATCGACTAACATTATTCTGCAAAAGATTATTCGGAATGAGTCCTATTTAGATTATTCGGAATGAGTGTCCCAGAAGTAACCATGTTAATGTACGTTAGCTACATTATTTCTGTTCAGACCCTGAAGTTCGCGGGATTTTTGGTTCTAGCTGTTAGGTTAGGAGTAATTTGGCGAGTCGGTTACCTTATGTGGCGACAAAGCTAATCATAAATCACACTGTGTCCATAACAGTACCACTTTCATGGATAACTAACTCTGAGTTCTGTGGTTTTTGTCTTATAGTTTTCATTTTGATCTTGGTTTCCTTAAATTTAAGTGGTCGGTTTGGCTTTTTTGGTTTCCACTTCTGTTTTTTGTTTTGTTAGAATTTAATTTTAAGGTGATGTAATGATTTTTAGCGACTGACCTCCTGAGGAACACGAAACTTTGTTGTTTTACTGTGCTCTTTTTTTTTATTACCAATTTTTCTTTTATTTCGTTATTTTTTCTTATGCTATAACTTTGTATACTTTTATTTTGTAGAAAAATTTATGTAGTACTCGTATATAAGAAAAATAAAACGGGGAAAAAAAAAAGATGAATTTCTTTTCAATTCTTTGGGTCAAGAGGGCTTCAAAGAAACTCGTGAAAGGTCAATCCGAGAAAATTATTTTTATATTTGTTCTTGTTTCTTTTTAAATGAAATTTAAACAATTCTTTTGTTTTCTTTTGGTGTTTTAAGATTTCTTCTTGTATAGCATTCCAATTTGAACATTGTCAGAGCAAGAATTTTTATAGAATAAATAAGTGTATGAAGCCCTCAGGAGAGGTTTTTACTCGTTTGATAGCATTTTATATAAAATATATATAATTATAAGTATATATAAGATTCTATAAATTGTGTAAATTGTTGGAAATAGAATTTACTTTAGATTCCAAATATATTGAAAAAGGATGTGTGCTGATATTTTAAAAGAACTTTTATGTATATTATATTTTGACAAAAATTAAATATGTGATCGGTCTGAAAAAAGGTAAATTAAATGGTATGTAAAGTTGTTCGCCTCTTTCTAGTGGTGCCGCTCGCCCTCTGATGTATACAACTACTTATAGAATCGACTGAGTAAATAATGATTTGATTGATTGCTTGATTTTAAAGAGGAACCAATATAGAGTTTACGCACTTCTATCAGATTTAGTCGAATTGTACACAGTTCGTTCATGTCGTAAGTACATGTTTCACACAGTTCGTTCATGTCGTTAAGTACATGTGACAGGGACAGTGCACAATAAAAAAAGTGTTTAATTGTCTCGCGTTCGTCTCCGCATGCTGTATATCTCGGATCCCGTATCTTAAAGGCATGGTCACTTGCATTGAATGAGGCGGTCCATAGATATATATCGAGATTTTGCTACCGTTATAGGTATATTTCTTAGTGATTAACTTCGTTTGGGACTCTCCATAAGCTGTCTGTTAACTTCCTCTTGTTGCATTCTTGCCAGTATTGGAGATGAGTGTCAATAAAAGTGAATAGTAAATAATAATGAAAGCGGATATTAAATGTAACTAAGGTGCTTCCGAAGGTGCGTAACTAGGGGTAGAATTATGTAAAGTGATTCGTGACTGTAGGGACTCTCATAACTCGTGATTAATTACAGTTTTACATGCTAAGTTCTCATATAATTTAATCGGTAATGTGATGGCCTGCATACGTTGAACATATACAATTAATATGTTGCTACATGAATTGATCATAGATACTGATAAGCTTATATGACATTAATCGATGAATGATATTTAAAACAAAGTAATTAAATAAAATAGCTTGCATAGCTAATAAATTATATGAAAAATTTACTTTATATAATTCACAAGTGAAATTTGAAATGAATTTGCGATGGATCGTATTATTATCAAGGTTTTATAAAGGAAAACTGTATAAAATTTCATGCATTTCAAAAGAATATTACAAATCGGAAGTCTGAATTAAATTACATTTTATTTATATACTTAAATAATAATTGTTTTAAACCAATCGCCGTAACTATATATAAATATTATTTAACAAAAAATAACCCAGCAATTCCATACAAATTGTAATTGTTTTTTTAACATTTTATCACGAAAGAAATTATATACCTACAAATTATATATTTATAATTGCGTTACAATCCTTGAATTAATTGCTCCCAAGAAAATGAAAATAAAAAAAATCGCTTTGCTATTTAACATTTTTGTTAATTATTAAATATAGTTAATTAAACTTAACCTTTAACAGAAATTATCGGTTAAAATATGCTTTTACTTTAATTTTGTAGAAAATTAAATTGTTGATATTAAATTAGCTTGGTCTGTACAAAATTAATTATTAATTACTGATAAAGGTTTAAACAACTTTTATGATTAATTTCTTTGTCAGTCTAATTCTATAATTCCAAATTTTAATTATGTATATCAAGTGAAATTATTAAAATTAGACAATTCAGTCTTCTGAAGATAATTATTAATAATTAATTATTTCACTTTTTTTAAATATTAAAATACGAATAATTATTAGAGATTCTCTTGAGCTAGTGGATGTTAGTTATAATATGGACTGTTTATTTGAAGATCCGTCAAAACGAGGATTGTATTATATACTCGCTACAGGGCGATATATTTTAATCTTTTAGTATACAGCCATTATTATTTTTATATTAGTATACTGTCAGCATAAAAATCAATAGTGGACAGACGATATTTTTTTTTTCGAATTTGTTTCGTATTACATATTTATTTATATATAGATTATTTGCACAAATAATCAATTCAGTATTTATCAGTAAATTCTCAAATGCACCACTGCAAACGCAGTCATAAATTTAATATATTCATCAAATTTATACCTTATCAATATCCAAAATATACCAATTATTCAAGGGCTCGTGAGAAGCATGTTTATATAAATGCAATTGTAAATGAAGAATTTGTTCATCTGATGTTATTGGAAATTAAAATTCTGAAAATTTATTTTCATGAAATATAATTCCTCTTGGAGTTTCTACATTTTTTTTTTTAACTTATTATCCAAAAAGTGAGTTTATTAATAAAAGAAACTAGATGAAGAGAACTGTCAAAAATCAAAAAGTAAGAACCGTTTATCTAGGATTTTAAAAAATCATCCGATAGTTGACGTAATTCGTGCATATTATGGAAGTTGTTTTACAATTCAAACACGATTGTCGGAGTAAGAATTTTATGATCACCAAAATTATTGAATGATTTTGTTTTCAAAAATGAAATAAAATTGAGTAAAACAAAATGTCTGCAACATGGGGAGCAGGTCTACAACAATATTTCATCCATTATTTTATAAATATATAGTTACATAAAAAATTATTTTAACTCGAATTTGACAGATAATATTGAATATGTTAACATCCGGACCCCGCTGAGTACCTACTGCTTTTTATATATCAGAATTTCTTTGGCTATATGTATAGTGATTTTTTTCACAATAATATAATTATTTTCAAAGCTTTCAATTTCTTACTATAATAATATAAATTCTTTAATAACGTTTTCTACATAAAATAAATATTAAATTTATTCTTCTCCAATTTCTGATATAATTTTATTATATGTACTTTATTAAATAAAGTAAACATACTAAAATGCAACTTTATCGTAAAAATATTATATGAAAAAGCATAAAATTGCAAATTTTTATTTGCAGGTGATATACTTATATATAAAATGCAAAAAAAAAACAAAAAAAAAACAAGAGTTTACAGTACAAAAAACATAATTGTAATTGTAACAACGAACGGTGTAATTTGATACTATCAATAATAATTTTTTGCTGAGCCATCTTGGAATTACTTTTGTATAAAACTGAATTTTATTTTTATTTCACTTTCATGTTTCTGTACGATAAACATTAAAGTTTCGTACAAATAAAAACACAAAGTTTGAAAAGAAGAAGAAATAATAAATACACGATCGACCGGCAAAAGCGTCAAGAACATATGACAATTGACACTTAAATAGAGGGGGAGACTAGTACAGTTTTATTGTTTATTTTCACCTGTTACGCACACTAACTGTTTAACAATTTTACTTTTTACACTTACTTTTATATTAGTTTCCGATTCTGAAATTTAAGTCGATTCGGGGATCAAGTTCCTTTATAAATTTTTTGAATAAATCTTCCATAATTAAAAGTTAATTTTACAAGGAGTAAGATCGGTCGATTACCACAATTATAATTAGCTAAAACGATTAACTTAATGTCAATTAGCTCAATTACGTTTCGGAGGAAGAAGATTCCAAAAACTGAAAAAGAAAATAAAAGCTTGCGTTGTGTGGCTATGTTCACGCCAATAATATTTCATATGATCAGAAGTTTGTATACACATCCTTACATTCCTTTTAACAAACTCCGAGTTTTGAGCTATTACTAAGTTACTAACATTTTTTATACATTGAATTTGAAAATATTTCTTCTTTCCGTATGTAATTAAGTTTGTTTATTTTTGCAATAGTTGAGATTAAATGCCGAATGAACCAAAACTGACAAGTAAAGTGTCATTTACAAAAGTCATACAATTTTCCATTAATTATTAATTTAAAAAAAGCAATTTACATTCTGAAAATATGTTTAACGTTTTTATTTTAATTAGAAATCATATACCCAATAAATTGACGTTTCTTAAAATTAGACTGATTTTTGACAGTTGTGTTCTAATTTTTAACATTTTTGTCAGGAATTCCTCTTTACAATGGCGCTACCAAATCGAGCTTTGGTTTTCTCAAAGATTTTTTCGTAACGTTTTGTTGCAATTTGTTATTACTAATTGTATATGGATTCTGAACCACTGCCACCCTTTTTGACAGAAATATGATCAATCAAATTTAATATGTGATGTTTGTAGTTTTCAATATATTGATATAAATGACATTTCATTTCAAAATGGCATCAATCCAAATTTTATTTCAAAAATGGCGTCAATAATAAAAATTACGTCAAATCAAAAATATAGTTATAAAAATTAAATTGGAAGAAATTTATTAGAAACAAAATTATGACGACATTCAATAAAACGTATTGAAATTGCATTCAAATCTTCAATTAGATTATCCCTAACCTAAAATTTCTTAAAAAATATAGCAATTTCTTACTCTTTATTATAATCTAACAACAACAACTGAAAAACGTCAGAAAATAATTCAACATTATTTTCTTGTTTACCAGTTTCATCATCACAATTTCCTGTGATAATTTGTATAGACTGTCAATAAAATATATAAAAATTTACCACATATAAAAAATGTAATGTGACGTACACATACGAAAAACTTTGATTAAATCTTTAAATTGAGTCGCCATCGGTTTCGGAAATTCACTTCCATAGGTGGATAAAGAAAAACAAACAACACTTAAAGTTTGTATATATAAAAACTGGCACCGTCAAACTAACAATTATCCAACAATTCAAATTGTTTATTAAAAGAATTTCCCGAAGAAAAATATATTTTTTTATATTTACACTTTTGTAATTTTTTTTTTTAATTTTCTTGTTTTTAATGTTTTCTTTACTGTTTATATTTTCTTTATGATAAATTTTTATTGCACCTGCCCTGCCAAAGGTTAAATTGCCTTAAGAAGAAATATAAACAAAAATAAAGATATAAATTATAAGAAAAAAAAAACCGCACAAAACCATAAAATTTGAGTTTAGTTCTTCCTTAGTTACGGGGCCAAACGGAATATCTGGGGGCACAGAAAAGAGAAAACTTTAATGGAAATGTTATGAATTTAATTTCTTTTTTTTTTTTTTTTATTATTTGTAAACTGTTCATTGGAAAATATAATTTATAATTTTCATATTATTAAATCACGACTCGGGTATAAAGTTAGAACAAAAAATTTGTTGTTATTCGAAATATAATTTATTATTGTATAAAAGATAATGGGGTCAATTTTAAAGTTTACTCGGATTATATGGTTTGAAAAACGTTAAGCGTAATAAAAATTTAATCTAACAAGGACAAATGAAAACATCAAAATATTATATAGTCAAATCGATTGATTGTGGGAATTTGACGGCTAAAGAGACGAATTTGATAGATATAATTCAATATTATGATGAGGATTATATAAGTCAGAAGTAATTGGTTCATAGAACAAACCAATTGGTTCATATTATCAGATAATTATACGGAAATTGTCATGGGAGATCCGATTCTTAGGAAACAAGCAATGAAATTAGAAATTAGATGTTACTCGATTCTTGTCGGAAGTGTATGAGTAGGATATAATGAAACATTTGTTATGCCCATTACTCCTCAATTAAACATAAAAGGCTTCGTAAATTTTTGTTAGTAACTTTCTAGAAAATGTTGAAGACATATGGGTAACACTGAAGCCGCCCAAAAGTTTAATTCATTAAAGAAGTAATGGGATTATAATTTTAATTAGGCAAGCGGTGGTGGAGGTTGGTATTAGTGATATCAGTGATTGGTTTGTAAAATTTTATTACTGTTTGTTTATAAATTCAAATTGAAGTTTTATGAATTCAACTTATACCAAATTGTCTGTAACAATTGAGTGACTTTCAATATATTCCATATACTTTTGATAGATTTAATATATATAATGAGATATAACACGATATTCTAAAACTGTTCTGAAATCTGTGGTTTCAGCTATAGACCATTCCATCAACAAATATAGTGGCAGATAAAAACATTTTTTTTGAAAGCCGCATGTCAAACAAACTTAAGCTTTGTATCGAGTTCATTGTGAAATGAAATTTTCATCCATTTTTAATTAGTATCCTTTTTTAATTATAACTTTTTATATGAGATAAACAGAAACTTCGAATTACACAATTTTTTCAAGATGAACTGGACGCCACTGAAGTGGAATTTTTCACTTCTAATTTCCACAAATTTTAAATTTGTATATTAAAATTTTATAAAAAATTTAAACTTAGGTTTTTTTGGCCTGTGGCCCTGTTTGATTTTGACAAATAATTGGAAAAGTCTAAAGCTGAATTTTTCTGGTTTCATTGAACTAATTATTTAAATTAAAAAGTTGTGTATATCTAAAATCAGTCTGTCTCCTACAATGAAAATTAAAATCCCTTTTAAAATGTTACGTATAAAAATGTCAGAAATATACGCAATATTTTTCCGAATAATCAATATTTTCCTTTTTAATTTTATATCCTTTACTTATTTGTAAAGTAAGCAAAAAAATTTTTTTTTGAATATAATTTAAAATTACTTAAATATTTTTTGTGAAAAACAAAATCCTTGCCAGGATTATATGCGGCATAAAAATTATTATATTCGAGTGTACATAATATTAAAATGACAAAAACTCGATTCTTATTATATATGTCCTCAATTTTTGTTTTTTAAAGGATATTTTTTAAATATTCATTTCAATTTTTATATTTTTTTGTTTTTTGTTTATTGGGATTAAAATTTCCCTTGCGTTTTTATATACATTTTTTTGTTGGAATAAGCTTTAAACCGAAATTGAAAGGACTAAAATTGTATCCTTTTTTTTAAATGTCTATATATATAACCAATATTTGTTTTTTTATTATTATTTCGATTGACTTTTATGTATTTTTATTTATTTGTATTTTATGCGAACGGACTTGTCAACATTATTATATTTTTTTTATGTATATTTTTAATAAATTCTGTTGAAATAAAATTATAATTATAAACTAGAAAAGTGGAAAGTCGATTTGATTTGGAGATAGACTATAGTCTATAGAAATAACATTTCGTCTCTTGTGGGTTAATGATGAACTGAACACAAAGGATATTTAATATAAGAATAAAATATAAAATTTATGGTTGGGTTATGAAAATTCCATGTTGTCTACAAAAATAGATATTAAGAGCATAACAAAACAGTTCTTTTTTTTTGGGGATTATCTTTAGGGGATTAATGATTTATGTATTTTATGTTATTTTTAATAAATTTTTAAAACTTTAAATCCTTTTTACATCGGACAACTTTAATTTATATTTGTATATATTTATTTCATTAATATTTCTATAAAATTTGATTTGTCTGGTCTCAGAAATATATTCTTTGGCTAGAAATATTTATATGAAATTGGAAATTTGGCCAAATAATTAATACTCTAATTACAAATTTTGTGCTCCTATTATTAATTATTTCATATTAATTTTTGAAAGTGGAACTTGATAGAAGATCTTTTGTTAGATGATACATTAGATTATAAAAGAGTTGTTACGATAGTATAGCCTATCAGCTTAGCAACATGAAAAAATCTTTTCTGCACATTATATAATTTACTAGTTTAGAATCGATTGATATCCAGGCTGCTCTAGGAAGCCTAGATTCTAACTGGCAGTGCTGTGTCCTTGTCCTTTTGAGGGATTATAAATCCCTGACCGAATTAACTCAGCCATTGTCCACAATTGTTTCATATTTGCAAACAATTTGCTCAGAGTTTCTTCTACACCTGAACAGAATTGATTGTGATTAAATTCAAATTTGGTCAGATGATAAATAAACAGCTCAATACCATCACGAATTACCTATGAATAGACTACTTATACCCAGTATCCAAGAACTCGTTGAACTTATTCTAAATTCCTTTAAAAAAATCGAAAAATTTTCTTCTAAATTTAAATTACAAAAGAAGAAAAAAATCATTCATTGATTATTTTAAGTTGACGTATTTATATAATTATTTTTATCAACTATTAAATTTTTTCGAACATAAGATAACGAAAAATTCCGTATATATTTGCAACATTATTGACCTTTTTGTCAACTTGTCAGACGATAAGTATTCAGAAATTAAATTTTCATCGATTCGCGTTTCTTGCCAATTGATTTTTATTGTGCCTGACAACTCTCGAAAATAGATGATCCTAAACAACACATTTTTTCATTCATTTTGATTGGTTTTATTGATTGTTGTTATTACATCGGTGAATGTCGTCGTAAATTATAAAAATATAAAAAAAGTTAAAACAAAAATATCAAAGTATATATTTATATATATATTGATTTTATATTATAAACAATGAAAATTAAATAAATATATATGAAAATATCAGAGATAAAATCACAATTTTATAGTGACCCGAAACGAAAACCTTTTGAATGAACTTGTTAAAAAAACTTTCAAGTCATTAACACAATTTCATTATTTTAATTATAATATTATGGTGTAAAGTAAATTGCAATTATAACGTAATTTGTGATTTTATATTGTGATTAAGTAATCGGGAAATTATATTTAATAAAAATAAACAAATTAACATTCAATATGAGGTCCGACTAATAGAACTTTACAGGAAAGACTGCAAACTGTCAAATTCGATTAATATGGATTATTAAAGTTGAAAAAATGTATATGTATTTCAATATATATTTTCAGACTTACTGAGTTCATCTGTAGACTTGCTGTAATGAACTTAACATAAATTATACTATTAGCTTGGAATAAAAATAGTTTTGCAGTAAAAAATTATTTGCTTATCATATTTTATGTAAGAATTACATTAATTTTAGTTAAACTTTACTTGACACTTCATTTAATATTTAATATTTATGTTATATGTCATAATCCAGCACCAAACTATAATCTAGCCTCCTAGTATGGCAATACACATTAATAAATTTCAAAAATTTTGCAATTGATTCGCCATTTCTTTTAAAAAATAAATAAAAAATAAAATTAATTCAAATCTAATTTTAAACCAATCATCAAAACCAAAGAACGGGCAAGGGCAATTGAAGGCATATCTCTTCTGTACATTAACAATCGCAACAACAATTCTGATATAAAAAAAAACAACAAAACAACACAAAAAGGTTATCGCCTTACAGGTTAAAATGTGGCCAGACCTTTGGCGGTCTTTAAAACAGTTTAATTATATATATTTTTTTTCATGTTTTTTTGTAGGTTTTATTTGTAGATTATAATCATGCCGCCATGGTTTATTTATATTTCGTGAAAAGTCTTGTCTAAGTCAGTGTAAATTTATAAATTTATTTTTATGTTTTACTATTAAGATACAAATATTTTTTCTTTCATAATTTTTTTTTATATATTTTCGTTTATAATTTTTTACACTTATTATTATAGTCACCATTAAAAAATATTCTTTGCAACAAAAAAATTAGGACAAAAAGTTGCTAGTAGAAGTCAATAATAATTTCGAACTTTTGACATTCAATAAATAATTTTTGTATGTAGATATTCTTTTTAAATAACTACAAAATATTTCTACCTTATAATATTTACTATAATTGACCGAATTTAAAAAAATATTTAAAATAAATTGTCAGAATGCACTAAATTGAAGGTAAATTGATTGAATGCACATTTTTCTTTCCACAAATTGTGTATAAATATACTCGGACAATTTACATTAGGTCAATTGAAAGAAAGAGCGTCGGCCTATGTTTGATTCCAAGCCATACTATCGCGCTATATATTTGATCCAGCTTTAAATGAGTACGGCCATTGTACGAGTATAATTATAATTTTACTTTTGTGATTTTTTGGATTGGAAAAATGTTAATTGCTGACAAGCCATTAGCTTGAACCAATTCAAGGATTTTTAACATAACGAAATAGATTTATTAATAAGTCCAATTTTGAATAGACTTATTAATTTTATAGCATAGATTAGATTAAATTAGATAAGTAAGGAGTCGTTAAGGCAAACGTACGAATCTCCGCCTCCCTAAACTACGCCCTAAAGATATACATATGTTGTACCTAACCTAAGTTACTGATTCTGTAGAAGAGAAGAGGTTTTTCTGATGGCCGATTTTATTTAAATAATACCTTTGACTTCGCAGTGACCTATGAATAGGTCAATTATTTTACGTAGCTCAGTTTTGCTAAGTGTGAGGATTTCTTCAACCATTTTTTGAGAAATCTAAGAATCGTATACCTGGTTTATTGTTATTTCAGTATTTCCATTCTCCATTAAGTAGCTTTCGGAAATGCTCTTAAAAATATCGTGTTGGTAAATTTTATCAGGCCACTACTGTATAAATTATTTTTTATTTCGTAAATTTGTGATTGTAGAATTGAAAATTAAAGTTCAAGTTTGTTAACATTATTTTGATAACCGGAACGGTATTGAATGATGTAATTGTATCACTTTATATTTTTGGTTGAAAATTAATTTGCTACAAGTGAAATGTCAAGTTAAGTGTAAAAAAACGATTAAGTCATTTAATTTATTAAGATTACGAGAATAATAAATTGCGATTGTAAAATATCATAAAAATTTAGAGAATATAGTATTGCAAAATTAAGTTTGAAACATGATTTAATAATTTTGTTCATTCTTAAAGCTTAATATGTATAGCTCGAGTGATATGAAATTTTCATATAAATTTAACGTAAACAGCTCGCGTAATTAAGTCATGAAAAGGAGTAGTTTGTTGTTCAATAAACAAGTGGCATGGCAAGCAAAGACTCTCCAATTATTTTTGTCCTGAATATTTAAATAATTTTACGATGAAATTTTGACATTTATTTTTTTTGAAAAATTTTCACGGCTATTTTACTGTAGTATTTGGGGAGCTATTAAAATTTCATTTCACTCGAGCTACATACTTTCTACAAAACATTTAAATAACGAAACGGATTCAATGCTTCCAATATATTTCAAGAGTTTGTACAAACTATTTATTATGTACAAACTAAACAACAATATCCATAACAAAATTAAGTTTTCCGCCTAAAAATATGAACGTTAATTTATATAGTGCCCTAAATATATGCAAATATTTGAATATATATATATTTATATTAAAAATTCAATAAAAATACTAAAATTTAATTATTCATAAATATTATCGTACTTATATATTGTTGAATATAAATAAAGTGTTATTTTTCCTCCGGAAATCGAGTCGAAATATGCAATTTAATAATTGCTCCTAAAAGTATGCAGTTTTTTAACTGATTTATGTAGAGAATGTATAGATAATTAATAAATAATATACAAAAATTGTACGAAATCTTTAATTTAGAAAATTAATAAATAAATTAACTTTTATAAAGTTTCCTAAAAGTATGCAATTTTCCGCTGTTTCATTTTGTGACATTTTTTTTTTTACAAATTAATTGCGTCTAAATTTGTGAAAATGATCAGATTAGGTTAACAGATTGAGCTTATACAGTATTTCAAAATAAAATTAATTTATGCTCAAATTGAAACTACGATTTTATTGATTTTGTGGTTTCTACTAAATAAAATTTAGTTTTAAAAATATTTTTGCAATTATAATTTGAATATTATCAAAAAATTAAAGCCACAAAATTTTATTGAATATCTAATAGAAACGTATAAAAATTTAGAATATATTTGAATATAAAATCGATATTTACAAAAATCAAATCCTTGGGTTAAATCTAAAAATATAAATTTATTATTAATTGTTATATGAATTCTAATTTTTTTAACAATATAATTAATCCAATCAGTTTGTAGTATCATCTGTAGAATCTTCCTATTAACATATCAATTATTAGTAAAAATAATTATATGTATCGTGAAATTGATACTTTATGTATATACGCATAAAAAGTCAATTTTTTACACTTGCACTAAAGCCTAACATGAACTAAGCTTTCTGTCGCTTCGCTATTTTTAAGGGTGGTAAAAAGACGGAAATGAAAATAGATATAATTTTAAGCCTCCTAACTGCATTGTTAGCAAGTCAATTTATTAATTTATAAATAATATATTTATATGTGAATTCTAGTGTTTTAGTGAAAATATGAAAATGAGTGGATGAAAATAATGGAATTTCACTATATTTAACCGCACTTTAATACCATGCAATAAATATATCAAAACGAAAGTATTAAAAGGTATTAAAATTTCTGACAGTGGTTTTTTTTTGTATCTGGGTGCACTTTCTTTTTTTGTAAATCGTTTCTGTTTTTTATGGTTTCCTTAAGTATAGAATTTAAATATATATAGACTTAAAAAATATAAATTGTTTTCCTAGGATTTATTTATAAAATAGAATTTGGGAGATGGAAACTTGTCGAAATTTAACCAAACATTCTTTATGATGTTTGATTTTGAAGAGCTTTCTCAAAATTGTTTACAAGTAAAGCACATAATTTTTGGTCAATGCTTATTAGAACTCAGAGATATCCAGCTTGACTTATTCTTCAGAACGTTATTAGGTTACCTGAATTTACTTATTGTAATGGTTTCTTCTTATTAAATGGAGCTAATTACACTACAATGTAAAATTATGTCCGCGATGTTATTTTTAAGGGAATTTGACGTGATATTTGCTTTATATACAATTCAGTTTTCGATATCGCCTTGCATGGTTAATACAATTAAAAAACTTTTCACTTTTCACTGACCTACTCATTTTCCTTTAAAAGTTTCCGATTGTAATGTTCAAAAAAGTCATCATTTTGATTTCGTTTATATTGTGATTTTAACCTAGCAAATTATTGCCTTTAGAGATGAAATTTAGCTTTTTATATGTACTGTGATACCAATAGAAGTTCAACGTAACACATTTATATATATAGTTATTAATATTTACCTATAAACAGAGGTTCTTTGTCTGCCAATATTATTTCTATCTGGTATACTGTCAGCGCCGGTCAGGGTCCTTTATGTATAAGTAAACGTTAAAATTTTACAAATTTTTAAAGGCTTTTTTATATGATTGCATTAAAACTTAAATTTTCAAATTTTGGTTCATAATTATTTAAATATTATAAGAATAAGTTTCCATTTCTCTAAAATTGATATTTTCATTATAAATTCTTTAAAATATTTAAAAAAAAATTTTTAAAATCCTTATATTTTTGCATGAATAATTCCAACAAAAATACAACATGCATAAAGAATTTTTGTTTTATGATAATTTTCTTTTCCAGTGCACTGAACACCAGAGATTAATTACACAGGTGAAGTGGTGTTTTGTTTGTATATCTTATTATATGTTCTCTGGCTATATACTAACATAAGTAAATATTTTAGTTTATATACCTTGCAAAATTGCATTCTTTTAAGTGTTTAAGGTGTTTTTGCCCAAGTAATCTTTATTTCTTCCTTCCTCCCTCAATGCAGATTCTTTTAAAAAACCTATAAACATTTTTCTGTTATGGTTCCTTCATTTTATTTTAAAAGTATTTCCACTATACTTTTTTTTTTGTGTTGGAGTGTTTTTTGTTGAAATAAAAGATTTGTTGTACGACTTTTTTTTTACTGTGGGCTCATTAGCTTCTGTATAATATTAAATGTTCTTTTTTTTTTTGTTTTGTACGGTTTCATATTACCAAAATGAGCGCATTTTTGTTGTTCTTTTCACCGGTTCTATTCTTAGAGATTATTTTTTGTTCATATACCGTTAGGTTTGAAGGTATGTATAGTAAGAAAAATAATGTTACTTGTATATATATATTTGTACGTAATGGAATCTACAATAAAGCCATGTCTGACATAAATTCTTTGTACGCTTAAGATGACTTTTCTTTAACACGAAATTTTTCGTATTTGTAGGGAAAATACAATTTTATATTAAATAATTTACGAAATATTGTAAAATCAAAGTGGTAAACATAATTTATATGACAACATTCTTAAAACAAATATTTGTTAAAAAATTATCTTACACTTTCACGGAATATTATATTCCACTTCACTAATTTCTACAAAATACTTATTCACTTCCAAAGTCAAAATGTTATCTTTTTTTAAGCGTTTGACCAGAGAAAAAGGTTATTTAAGTAATAGTTGCAGCTCCTCTAGTTTTGCAAATATAGCTACATTTCTAGTTGCTATAGCTATATTGTGGCCTCCATCTTTAAATTGAGAAATATTTATCTAAAACACAATCAATAATTTGACTTTGGAGAAGCATCAACTTAAATGGAAATAATAAATGATTTCATATTTATTGACAATATTCAGAATAAAATCAAGTTTTGCGCCTAAAAGTATGAATGTATTTAAGTTATACACCTGAAGATATGCAAATATATTTGAATAAGCAAATATAATAATCTAACTTGAATAAGTTTAAGTATTAAAATTATTAGTCAAATTATAAATAACATTTTTATTTTTCTTAAAACTTAGTAATAATTGCTCCTAAAAATATGCAATTTTTTTTGTATACAATTTGTTGCTACTTTAATTAATACTTTTCTATTTTTTTTCTTTACTTTTCTAGATTAGAGTATGGAAAAGGCGAAAGCCTACATAAAAAATGAATTACGAGGGAGTTCTTTAGTTCAATCACAACAACAACATCAACAACAATCTTCAGAGCTCCCATTACAAGGACAAATTAGACAAAATGCAACACCAAACGAACAATTAAATTATTCACATCAACAGCAACAACAACTTTATCATCAACATATTGTACAGCTTCAACATCAACATAATCTTCAACAACAGCAACAACAACATTCAATCTCTAATAGTAATCATGTATCTGGATCACAACAGCAACAACAACAACAACAACAATCAAATCAAGAACAACAACAACAGCAGCAACAATCTCCGCCTTGTTATGTTTGTGGTGGTGAAAATGGTTATGATCCGATACGTGTACGACCAAATCCAGAACGTCCAAAAGAACCATATTTTCAATTTTTGGAACGACATGAAGCGCCACCTGGTGTACCACAAGTATCACCAACACAATTATTCGTAATGGTGTGTCCATTATGTAATACATTATTAAATGAACAATGGGATGCATTTGAACGTGATGGTAAACCACATATACAACGAATTTATTATATGAAACGTGTTGATGGTAAACCATTTATTGGTGCTGATATGGCAACACAAGGTGAATATGCATCACAAATGTTAGGTCTTAGTTCTGAACATATAGCGACGAATTCTGGTAGTAATATTGGTGGTCATATATCGAGTAGTAGTGGTGGCGGTGGTGGTGGTAATCATAATTATAATTCATCATCAGCATTTTCACAATATCCGCAAACAACAACACCTCAACAACAGCAACAACAACAGCAGCGACCAATGTCTAGAGATTATTATCAACAACAAAATAATCAACAACAACCAGGCGGACCACCAGCACGTCCATCTTCACATCATTCATCGACAATGCGTAACGAATCACCTCATAGGCCTACATCTAGAAATGAATCACCACATAATAAAATTGGTTTAAATCAAATTGATTATTATGGTTCCAGTGGTGGTGGTGGTGGTGGTACAATAAAAAGTCATCAAAATTATAATCAAAGACCATCAAGTCGTAATAATGATAATAATAATAAATCTCAGAGTAGGCCTCATTCTAGAGAAAATTTAAGTGGACAACATCATTCATCACATCATCATCATCATTCTCATCATCAACAACAACAGCAACAACAACAACATCAACAACAACAGCAGCAACAGCAACAACAACGAAATTCATATGATGGCCTCAATATTAAATCATCTTTTGCTCATCATAAATTAAAATTAGGACAAATTTCTTATATGAATTCATCGAATACGTCATCTCAAATACCATCAGCACAAGAAATGCTTAGTAATCATCATGCAAATATATATCAACAGCAGCAACAACAACAATTACCAAGATTTTCATATTACAATTTAATGCCATCATCTCCAATTGTACAACCACCTGCAATACCCCAAATGATAAATCCAAATTCAGCTGGTGGTAGAAATGGTGGAAATACAACAATTGGTGGTGGTGGACAACATGAAACTGAAGTTATTTTGGATTTAAGAAATAATCCACGTACACCAACACCACCAGTACGACCATCATCAAATAAAACACCATCATCTAATCCAGTTGAAGTTGGTATATTGGATTTATCAATGCCTGATAAAAATTCAACAACTGAAGTTTGTTATGTTTGTGGTGATGAACAGAGACGTGGTAGTTTAATTGAAATTAGTACAGTGGAACCAAAACAGGGTGAAAATAATAATCGTCCATATTTTACGATATTTAATGAAACCCATCCAAGACCACCAAGATCTCGTCCAAAAGATCCAAGAGGATTAATTCAAGCATGCCAATTGTGTTATGAACATTTAATGGAACAATGGAATTCGTATCAGGTTAGTGAATAAATTTTATATTTAATAATTATTTATATACAATTTTATTATATTTGAACCGTTTTCGAAAATCGTGATTATTGGAGAATTGTAATTCATCACATAATAAGAACATTTAATTAAAAATTATTAAATGTTTTATTTTCTCAAAATTAATAATCTTACATATTTTAAAAGCTCGATTTTTTGTTGTGGTGTTTGACATATTGACACCATGACAAATTATATCATTCAGGAATACCAAATTTCAAATTTGTCAACCTCTCAAATGGAATATCTAAATATTTAGTCATTCTTTAAAATATGTTAGCACAAATCTCTCAAATCAATTATAGAAAAAATCTAAGCTTGAATTATCTATCCTTCAAGTGGTGAACATTGTTTAATTCACTTAATGAATATTTCGAAAAATTATAATTAAAAACAATATTCACAATAATTCTAATTAAGTCATATCATTATTAGATTCAAATATCAATAACAGCTGATATCTCAATGACAAAAAGAAACAGAACACTGCGCCTTTGGTTCAAAGTATTCTTTTCGTAATGTGCTCTATATTGTCGAGTTCGTAACAATTTATTCATAATTTTGTTAATGAAGAATCTATGATCCTCCATAAAAGTAATTTAGCGAGGTTCGATAAACCTGTACAACGTAAGACTGTCACACTCATACTAATAGTTCAAGTGTGGCTTCCTTATTCTCGACACAGTTCGCTCATGGAGATTACGAGGTAAGCACTGTGCCTACCATAATCATCCACAACATTAAAAATTTTGTCAAACCTTAGATTAATTAAAAATTATATCGGAATTTAGAATCGTAATTAATATTGTCGTAATTTTAAATGGATTTCCGATCAAAAGAAAACCTTTTCGATTTTCAAATATCACATTAGAACTAAAAATGTTAAGTTGATCGCGCACACCCACCTAATTTTTTTTTCGAAACGATGTAAACATTAAAGTAAATTAATAAAACATTTTCTGTTGACAGTTCAAAAGATAAAAAAAAAATTGTTTATCAATAAATAACCACAAAAAAAAAAAAAACGTTCTCGTAATGGAAAAACTTATACTGATAAACAAAACAAACAAACAAAAAAAAAACAACTTCTAAACGCTTCAGAAGAACTCAACGCCTTCCATTAGTATACAAAATATTATAAACATAAAACTGAAACTTATAAAATATCGTCGTAATCATTTCATTTCCGATTCGCATGTTACACGATTGTTTTCTTGTATACAAAGATATTTTTTAATGTAAAAAAATTTCAAAACTTTTATGATTAGGTGATTGAACTTTTTCCCTACATAATTTCTTGTTTCTTTTTTAATTATGTATTTTTTTTTTTTTACATTTCTTCATTAACATAAAAATATATATATATATTAAAAGTAACAGAAAATGAAGAATATTAAAAATATATTAAAATAAAATAAAAACATAAAATATAATTTGAAATTCAACAACAAACAAGAAAATTATTTATTTTTTGCACGATGTCTTTTTCGTTTGTTGTCAATTTAAGAACGTGGTTGATATTTTTAGATTATATTATTTACAATTTTCTCATTAATGAAAGAAAAATTTAATTTGAAAGAAAAATTTAATTTATTTTAAAAAAGTACAGTAAAGAATCGATAAAATTGACTTTGATTTATTTTTCATTTAAGAACGGTGGTGGCGTATTGAACTACTTATGCTGTTCAAATCCACCCGATCCATTGATGTCGATCTAAATTGCTTTGAAATGATTAAGTACCAACCTTCATTTAATAAGAACTTTTCAATATGTAATTGTGATTTTAAAGCTGGACAAAATGGATGACAGTTGAAATATTTGCTAAAAACAATGTATCTCTATTAAAAGTCATCATTAACATCCCAAATTAAAGAAAATTATGATTTGGAATCCATTTAAAGCTAGTATTAAGTCTAAATTGAAATAAAAAGTTCTTAAACCTTCCTATCATTAGAAAAAGAAGACCAAGACTTGCTGGGTTTAACCGCCATAAGAAAGAAAAAAGGTTTGATTGTTGGTTTGTTGATTATGCTTGAACAAGTTTATGGGAAAATGTTTTTTCTTGTCTTCGTATAATCTTCAAAAATTAATTCGTTTCGACAAGCTTATGAATGTCAGAAATATATAATTCAATCTTAAAATATTTATAATACTTACTTACCTCAAGTAATTTGTTATTAACCATTTTTCATAATGGATAAATTTTATTTTTTAAAGGTTAGCCAAAATTTAAAAGAATAGTTTTGCAGCAGTGACGAACATTGGCTAAGTGTGCGAAACGCTATTCTGTTACACATGCTTTACGTGTTCAATTTTATAACTATATATATATAATATAGGAATAGACCAAGATTTTCTCAACATTTTAAGATTAATCACAATCCAAAACATGAAGATTTTTCAAATTTGCGTTGATACAAAAACTTTTATATACGTTTTGAACTCTTCTTATATATTCTTATTGGTTTTAGTCGATACACATTGCACTAAGTTTACTCAGCTTTAAAATAAGTTTCAATTTTCCCAGTCGTAAAAGGTTATTAACATTCGTTAAGTTTATCAATATGATTTTAAAAATGTCTACCAGTTGAAGTTCAGACCATTTACCTGCAATAACTCCAAATTATAAATTTCTTTATAATATAGAAAACAATTTTTGTTGCCATTTGTGGTAGCAATATATTTGTGATTTTGCTATGGAGCCAGTGTAGTCTATACAAGGCTCGACTACCACTTCAACGTAAACCTAAGCCATTTCTTAAATATTTATTCAACTGTTTCCCACAAGTAGATTTAAATTTAAATTACAACTAAATGTCGAAAATCGTTTTAAATTGTATTTTATTCCTTTGACTGTCATTTATTTATAAATCAATAATTACATAAACAATTTTACAAAATTATTTTCTAAATAAAATTACTTTACTGTCATTTGTTTCTATCATTAAATTTAGTATACCATAAAAATCAAAATCAAATATAGTAAATTAAAATCAAACAAATATTTTTGTATTAGGTGGGATTTTAATTAAATAATTTATAGAAACCATTGAAAAAATAAACTCTTGCCAATTTTGTTGTGTCATCTTTTGACAACATCAATTTTTAACAAAACTGTCATTTAATAAATATATTTTAATCTTTTAACATATTTCGTTAATATTCAACTGAAAATCATATATAAATATAATTAATAAATTATAAATTTCATATTTATTTCAAAAAGATATTATTATGTCGTCTTCAATAATTAAGTAATAACAACAATTTTTTTTTTACCGGATGGGTGGCGTTAATCTTATACGCGACGATCAATTCCCTCTTTACCACAGTAATTATTATTATTTTTGAAATTTGGCCAATTGGCTTAGATCCAAAAATATATGAAAAAAAAATAAAAAAATAAATTATCCTCGAAATTTTATTATTTATTTTATTAAATTCTATACGAAATTTATACCAAAATGTTTGCAATTTTTTTTATTTATTTGTTTCTTAATTTAATAAATTCTAAAAATAAATTTAATCAATATTTCTCGCCAAATACTATTAATAAAATCATAAAATAAGTAAAGAAAATATTTCAATTGGCATCACGTTTTATTTAAAATACACACAACCAACAAATTATTTCTATACATATATGCAAAGAAAAATTTTCATTTTCCTATAGATAAAAGTAGAACATGATGAAAATTTTGTATAAAATGGAAAATTATAAAAATGAAAAATTTAATAAAGATGAGTGAAATATTTTAAAGCAATTTAAATTGAAATATTTCATTTTTGTTGAATTTAAATTTCTGAAAAATTATATACAACTTTTGATATTAAAGACGGAAGGAAATTTTTTTTTTATGGTTGTTGAAATATTTACGATTTATAATTTTTTTTTTTGGTTATTTTCTGAAAATTTAGAAATAAAGTGGTTTCTTATAATAAATCAATTTCGAGGTTGAAAAATACGATGATTATTAAAAATAGAATTTTAATTATAAGTTTTGATTTATTTTAGCTTTGGGAAGAGAAAATTATAAATAATATTTTAAATAATTTATTGATTCTTTTTTTTTTTGGTTTACTGTTGTCATCTGTCAAAATTTAAGAAATATGAATTTTACCTATATAATTTCCGATATAATGAACGGAAATTAAAGTAAAAATTGACATTTTAAGCTTTCATAACCGAAAATTTAAATTTATATATTTTAGAATGTTATATTTATTAACATTTGACTTCCGATTTCCTTTGTAAATGTTTCTTTTAGACAGTTCTGATCACATAATCTAATAATATCGCTAAATATGGAAAATCTATAAATTTTTGCAAATGGGTATTCACGAACTATTTATGCACTTCGAACGCTTATGATTTTATTAATAGTTAGTATATATTGAATGGTGCCAGCCCAGCCACTCATTGGTTGGTGACATAATCGTCAATAATTGCAGTCATTCAATTTCTTTTAACTAGAATTCATAGCTGTTTGGAAGATGAATCCATCATTTTATTTTAAATATTGAAATCAGTTGGTAATATTTTCCGCCTTCCAATTGGCAAAATATACACAATTTTGTTCCCAAGGTTTCATTTGAGTCTACAGTGAATGATTTGGCCATGTATTTTAGTTTTATTTTGCTATATTCTAATTAAACTACTATTTAAGTTGCTCTATATTTGTCCCCTTCGATGGCCCGGCGATGAAGAGTTTATATTTTAGAGTACTATAACTTTTTCCAGTTATTCTGAATAAAATGTACAATTTCTTTATTTTGTATATAGTGTAAGTGTATCACTTTGCAACACTAAAAAAATGGGTCAGAATCTTGATTTTACAGGGAGGAACACTTCTAGTCCTAATCGCTATTGCCATACGCGTACAGCCTTAAATATATTAATTGATATTTTTCTTCCCAAATTAAATCGCTTGTTTACTAAGGTAGAGTTATATCCTATAAATGGCATTCATGCGTTTTTTTTTTCAATAAATATAAAATCCGCTCTGTTCTGATTTATGTTTATATGCAGGCCGAATTAGACTTTTGTGTGAAAATTCCATAATTTATTTATTAAATTTATATTTTAATTTAATGTTCTTGTAAAACAAATTATTGTAAATTATTTTCTCTTTGTTTTGTCTTTAAAAAGTATATACCAAAAATAATTATATTTTAAATGCTTATCGTGATTAATGAACCAACGAACCTCATCCACAAAAAACCAAAAAATTAAAAATTCAAATAACCGCCGCCAACCAAAAAATCCAAATAAATCCCAAAATTGTGGAAATAATGAAAATAAAATTTATGTATAAAAAAAAAACGACAAATTAAAATTCAGTAAATTAAGACTTTCAGAAACGTAAAAAAAACACATGAATAAAAAATGTATTCCGAATTAAAAAAACAAAAAAATTCTACAAATTACAAAAGAAAACGCCATCAAATAAAATCCAAAAATAAAATTAATTTCGTGGGTGGTTGGCCACCACCAATTAAAGCAAGAACAATTTGGAAAGAATAACATACCAAATTAAAATACACACACTGTGATTATGTGCCCATAAATTTCATTTTTTTCATTTTCATTCATGTTCACACTATGATGAATACAATGATCTGGAAAAATGAAAATGATTTCAAATTATACCAGTATAATCCAGTTTTGCCGTAGCTGCAAAGACCCAGACTTCGTATGCAAGTGGCCAGGTATTTTTCTCTTCAAAAACACAAAGCAAAAGGCCCACGGAAACTGGCCAGGTATTGTTCTTTTCAAAACAACGAATTAAACGATCTAGCCTCCAACCAAACGGAATACGTAAACGTCACATTTCCTGAATGCCACAAGATGGATCTGTACAAAATCAAATTAACTCATTTCCGGGGACGGTTCATGCGTGTGAGTGTTATCAAAATGGTTCAAAAGCGCTAATTGCAGTCTTTAAAATGTTGTCCGAAACTAGCCATACTTTAACTAACCAAAAACCATTTTTAAATATATTCTTACGTTTATCATTCGACCCTAGTTTGAGTAAGACTTTCATAAACATCCATTTATGTTACTTTTTTTCATCCCGTTTTCCTAAATGTCAGATTTTTCTGTCCTGTACGATCTCAGATCAAAAAAACTATTGTAACTCTGAAATTTATTACATTCAGAAAATGTCAACTGAAATATTTCCAAGTGTAGCTACAAGGAAATTTGACTATACTGAAAATATTGAAGTTCTTTAGGCCTAGCTCCCCATAGCACACTCTGCAACATAATTATTATTTTGATCCACTGATTGGTTTCAAACTTTTTAGAAATTCGCTTGTGACCGGACAAAATCAGTTGCAACATTTTTAGTCCATTGATAAAGATTTAACATTATATCCAAAAAATGTTAAATAAATATTTCAAAACTTTAATGTAGTTTCTGTTATCCCTTGGACCGGTTCTGCTTTTGATCAAATAAAAAAAATTGTGATTCGTTTTTTTTTTGTGTAGTTCATTCAGTAATCTCATGATTGTCTCAAAAAAAAAAAAAATTTCTGTGCTCATTTTTTTTTTAATTTCAAGTTCAACGATCAGTAAATATATTTCTATAGCATGTTGGCGCGCACGCTTTTTATTCAATCATTAAGTACCACAAAAATCCAAAAGAATTGCTTGAAAATCAACTTTTCATTTAAATTTTTTTTTTGTTATAAATTTCAAGTGATTTAATCTTAATTTGTTATTTTATGTTTTGTTTTGTGGTTTGAATATAATAATTTACATTTGTTTATATATATTTCAATTTTAAATTAATATTATTTCCTTTCCCCTTCTCAACAATTTTGATTACCTAGTCCGCCTCTGGCCACAAATAACAAAACTCGTTGTCTGTTGTATATTATAAAAATAATCGTGATTACATTTAAAAGATAAAATTTATGACTGTTCATAAAAATATAAAAAAAAAAAAAACAACTACAAAATTTTATTTGGAATTTGTATTTAAAAATAAATATTTAAAATCTAAATTGGTGGAATTTGTTTATTTGGTGTAAAACCAATTAAAAATCTGGATATTAAATATATAAAGCCCAGTGCAGTGGTAATAACAAAGATAATGGACACATATATAAAAATTTGTTGTGTTTTTTATGTAAATTTATTTTGTATATATAGTATCAATAAAGTGATTTATTTGATATATTTAAAATTAAATTGAAATTACATAAATAAATACATAAAATATTTATCAGAAATTTATTAATACTTTGGGGATTTTGTTTGTTATGAATGAAAAAAACTAAATGAAATTTGAAAATATTAAGCATTAAGCTGGAATCACAGTACCACTGTCTCGTTGACAGCTGGTGTAAAATACAGAACTTTATGCCTAACAATTATAATGCTCAGTGTTGGCGGTGACGGTCTACTTATAGTAGAAACATTTGATACTATCAGCACTGAAAAATGACATTGACACAAATACGTATTTAAAGCTTTGCTAAAAATGTATAGTATTATTACAATGGCGCTACAACCAAATTCGAGCCTTGGGCTTATTTATCCAAGAGGTTTCGTAATATTTTATTCCAATTTAGATCTACTGTTTTTGGATTCCGAACCATAAGTTTCTTTGTAGCAAAGAAACATTTAATTTCAATGTTAAGGGTTTCTATCAGTGAGATATTTGTTGTCAATCGTTAGAATTTTTCCCTGTATTAAAATCACAATTACATGTTGCAAATTTATGTTACAGCTCATTTTAAAGCTGAGTCTACTTAGTGCGACATTGATGTGTTGGTCTGGAGTTGAATCCAGGATCAACTGCATCACATCATAGCACACTATCACTACGCCATCGTCACTCAGTAGTAGAATATTTATTTTAAATTTAGAAGTAGTATATTAAATAGTATCAATTTCACAAAGCACTAAAGAAACGTCAATTTTGAAAAGTTACTTTCAATGCGTACAATGTAATTTGAAATTATTTAAGGTCACCATCAACGGTTAACGGTGGGACTATGCTTCCAGGATTAAACTGTTACTAGTATATTTTTTTTTTCAAATGGATTTGGTTACGTAGTTTATATTGCTTAAGTTGGATTCAGTTAAGCAAAGAGTTACAAATTATTATAGACTGTTAACTCAATTCTATCGACCCTATTAGCGTTGCTGTTCGCTATGCTTTTGTGTATATTTATTATGAAAATACACACACTAAAGCACAACTTCCAGACCGCTAACAGCGTTACATAGCGTTTATTTCATTTAAATACATAATTTAAATGATTTTAATTGTGAAAAACAGTTTCAATTCTATGTTTATTTGTACTTCAAATATGCTTTGTTATCGTTGGTTTAAAGACATTGGTTTTTAATTGAAGGAAATTGTTAATTATCGGTATATGCATTAAATGTTAGCCATGTATTGGCTATCTGTGGTTCCACAACAATTGTTTACTTAAATTGCCCACCAGTGCAATCGTATTTAACTTACCTACATTTTCTCACTTTCACTAAACTAAACCTTTTTTAAAAAAGAATCATCAAATAAATTAAATACAGGATCAGGAGTTCGATTATATATTTAAATTGTATACCAAATAATAATACTTTCCGATTTTACTCATATCAACTTTATAACTTATGAAAGACATATAGTTAATCCAGTACAGACTGGTCCGCCAAAATTAGGAGACATCATTCTTCTTTCTCTCGTCGAGAGAGATCTCGTTTAACTTCTTTTTCTTTATATGTTTCTATCAGCATAATACATATGACTCAGTTCTTTAGAAGTCAGAGACCAGTAACAAGTATTTATTTCTGTCTTCATTGGTTCATCATCATTATTTTTCGTAAATAATGTAAATTTTAAGTGGCTCCGTGAAGTTATTCATAATCATTTAATATATTAACTTCAATAGCATATTTCAATTAAAATTGCTAGTATATTCCAGGTTTCTGTTAAACTTTAATTACTATAATTTTAAATATAAAAGCAATAAAATCCACAGAATTATATCTTAAATATTTATTTAAATAATTTTTTTTTAAAAAATACATAATAAATTTACCAATTTAATGTTTTCGTTATTATTCCAATCATTTATACAAATTTGATTGTTTTCATTTTCAATTTTCCACCGGAAAGATATAAAATTATTTGTATTTTAATACTATTATTATTGTGGGGGCGGAAAATGAAAATTTCTAAATATTTTTCTTTTTTTTTTTGTGTTCAGGAAATAACTAAATGAAAATATTCTTTTCTATCCATAGAAATTTTCTTTATAAAAACATACAAAAAAATTTTTTTTTTTCTATGTTTATTCTTTCATTAAATAAATAATTTGAAAATATTTTTATTTATTATTTTTTCTCTATTTTTAATTTATATATATATTCAAATTGCAGGTGGAATTTTCTTTTTAGAAAATTATATTAATGAAAATTGAAAGTACAAAGTGCATTTTCAATATAAAAAATAAAAAAATCCATTTCATGTTATTTAAAGAAAATTTGTATATATAATTTAAAAAATTAAATAAATACTGATTTTATGTTTTCTTTGTAAATTATATATTTCGATTAAGATGTTTTTTTTGTTTTTAAATTTGAAGTTGATTATTTAACAGGGTAAAACTATTGAAAACAATTCGGCTGCGTCTTAATATGTAAAGCTATACTAACCTCGAAATCGAAATTGCCTATTGACAATATTATATAAAGTTAGTTGTCGGAATAAATGGATATAGAGTAAGGCATATTACAAAAAGACTCACGTAAAAGTAATTAGCGTAAATATTAGTGATAATATTTTGCTTAAAACAAATTTGCTTTTCAGCTGAAGCAATAGTTCATTTTTGTAATTCTGTATATCTCTTATACAATTCATGCGGAATTTGATGCTGGGTTCTCTTCAGAAGCAAATGTGTATATATATATATATTGGATGTAGATGGCCAGTGAAAAGTATCCCTTTTGTCAGTGATTTTGTATGACATCATTTATTAGACCATCTATTTTACGCTTCACTAAATTTTAGTGAACATCTTTTTATTGAAAACCGCTAAAGCTGCTATTTATAAACAATTGAATTAGCTGTAATTTTGCTGCAATTTTTAGAATACTTTTTATTTTTGTAAGTAATATAGCGATTCAGTAGTATCAGAGTGTCCGTCTAGTGTCTAATCTAGTGTAATATTGCGCTAGTCGGACACTTTATTTTTAAACAGCTAAAATTTTGTTCAATTTTTGTTATACAAAAATTCGTCTGGCTAAAGTTGTCGGGGGATTGCGTTATAAAAGTGTACAAAAGTTCTCGTTGATTAGATATATTACGTACGTAATGTTAGCAGAACACTAATGTTATGGAAAATCCATAGTTTGTTGTAAATTTGTTGTGAAAAGCAATATTTTGTTAGGTGCGTTTTTTTTTTAAAAAAAATCGGTTGTTAAAATAAAGTTATAGCAAATGTTCTTAAAAAACCATAAATTTCATATTTTAATAAATATTTTCGGAAACATAATTTGTTGTGAATAAATTGTGGAAAGGTGAATTTACTATAATGGAATTTTCTATTAGAATAATGTTAACATAACAAATGTTGCAGCAACATGTTTAAGTTGTCAGCCATTTGTTTCGAATAAAACTATATAGAGTCCTAAATTTTATTAAAATACGACATTAATTATACTTATGCTCTAGCCAGGTCTAGACCAGGAAGAAAAAATAATTTGTTGTAAACCATTTCACATTAAGTTTCATAATAATATTTTCAATAGATAGATTCCAACTTCCGACCCCAATCCGATATTCCAAAAAGTCTTCTGCTAAACTTCACATACGTTTATATATTGACCCGTCAATCTAATTTCTCAATTTCAAAGTTTAATTTTTACATCGCAGACTTGTGGTGACTATACAATGGAAACGAGACTGATTATAAAAATTGTAAATTTTTAGACAGTTACTGACTCAATTCTTTATCTATAAATTGTCATTATGGATGGCTCAATTATATAATAACTATTAATATTTCAAATTCATCAAGAAAATATTATTAATAAATTTATGTTATTGTTCTACTCTATATTTTAAAATTAGGTCATTTCCATTTTCTACGGAAAACAAAAATATATTTAATAAATAAATTAGACAACCGATTTCTAATGTCATTGTTCAAGTGCCCCCCCGTTTATATAGAGTAGCTAGTAATGTCATATAATTTTAATTAGGAAAATAAATATTTGTGTAATGTGTTAAATTATATATAAATTTCATAAAAAATTTGTTTAATAATCTTCAGTTTTATTTGTACAGTATTTTTATTATATTATATTTATTTAATTTAATGATTTTTATAGAACTGGAATTATAATTTGGCTTATCAGAATTTTATTAAGTCAACAAATACAAAAATTTTTTTTTTATTCTGTTCTTATCTCGATGTAGAATTGTAATTTTTATTTGAATTTTTGTTGCAAAGCCATTTTTATTAATATGTTTTTTTGCTGTGAGGGGAAAAGGTATAAAAAATTAATTTCTTATCTCAAATGTGGAGGTTATCAAAATATTGAACTATTAAGTTAAAAAGGTTACTCATTAATATGAGATTTTGATAATGGAGTGTTTTTTTTTATTATTATTTTATGGTGAAATTATTTATTTGTAAATTTTTGTAATCAATTTTATTTACATTTTTTCGAAATAAATAATTTCTATATAATATTTTACTCTATGGCGGAGAGAGATAATTGAATTTCGTAAAAATTTAATAAATTACGGAAGAAAATTTCGAATTTTATTTCTTTTTCCGCAAAAATTATGTATAGGAATTTACTACAATAAAAAAAAAAAGATTATAAAAATGTTACGGAAATGTGACGGAAATAAAAATTAAATTTATTGGGTATTGATCGGAATTTGCATATTTTTGTGAATTTTAATCCGTTTCAATTCTATTTGACAGAAATCATTACAACTTTGTTCCTGAATTGGTACGGAAAAACATCCAATTAAAAAATAAACTAGTTCTATATAAGTTAAGTTTTACAGAACGCTGTAAGAGATGATGAAAGCTATTAGGTATAATTTTTGATGTATCTTTGCGGTAGGAGCTTTTTTTTTAGAGCTGTCTTAAAGTAAAGTTGATAGTTGTTGATAGTTGTTAAAATTGAGCAAAAAACGACTTTGTAGTTGTAGAGCAAATAACGATCTAATCATGAATAAGTAAAAATCTAATTAAATTACTTCGCAATATTTTTCAGTTTAACATGATTTCAATATATAAAAATGTGAATTTGTATATTGTACGATTTCAATTTACACGGTACGGTACGTACTTTTGGGGAACCAATCTACCGTGTAAATCGAGGGTTAGATTTTATGATTGAATATTGTATTTTAAGATCTATTCGTTTTATTATTAAATATTATACTTGGGATTGCTACATATTCTTCAAAATCTTTTTATTAGAGCATTATGGCTATAAAGAAGTTATCTATTTATAGTTTTATTGAACAAATTCTGTAATTATCAGATTATGCTTAATATAAATTATACCTAATCCATGACCATTTTATAATAGCACGTTTAGAATAGGCGGCGTTTGAATATCGAAAACAAAAGTTTTATGACTTTTTTATGTGTCCCACAGTGATCCAGTTTTGATACGATTAATAATACAATTCCAATAGCTTATTTATTAAGTATTCAGTTAACTAACAGAGATGATTTATTGGAAAATTGTGATTGGAATCAGCAAAATTGTAATATAAAGACTTGATTACCTGAACAAATATAATTCGGCAATATGTATTTAAATCACAGCGTATAAATTAGAGTGACCAATAATTTTTTTTAATATTCAAGTTCAAATATAAAAGCCACAAAATAAAATATTTTCTTAGATTAATTCTTTTCTATATTTCCACAAAATTGATTACAAATAAAAAACTAAACCTATAAATCATAAAAACAAAAATATTATCATTATTATTCTACACAATATTCGTTTTTAAATTAATAGCTTTAGTATAGAAACCGCAACTCGTATAGAAAAGACCACCCAATCAACAAATTCTACTCGTGTTTATATTTTATATTAACAAAAAAAAAAAAAAAGAAATATCAATCAAATATCATTTTTTATTTAAACATATTTATATAGCTCAGCTTAACCGCTCCACGTAAAGCTCTTTGACCATACCATAACAAATCCATGGCCATAATTCTGCAAAAAAAAGTATATATATTTAAATTAATCTTCTTCAATCATTTTTATATGTGTATTATGCACATAAACATCACTTCATCACTGACTTTAAAGTGTGTGTTCATAATAAAAATTCCATATTAATATATCATCATCATCATCATCATTATTATTATTATCATGATCCTCTCGTTTTTATTGCGCCATTTATGCTTGCTTCCCACTTTTGTATAAGAATCTCATGGAAATTTGATAGTTTCATTTATTGGGTTTGATAATTTATTTTCAATATTTGTTTTCTTTTTTTGAAAATCAATTCCCGTTTAAATGGTAAATTAATACGAAACTATAAAGATCGCTCAGTCGAACTGGTAAAAAGTAGTTTCATATGGATTAGGATTAATGGCCCATTGCGCCGCATCTAAATGTCCATTGCTCCGCATCAGATAAAATTAAAGAATAGTTGTGACAGTTAATTACAATTGATTTACAAATTTTAATTTCCGATTATCGGACGAATAGTGCCATCTATCTTTCGTTTACTATATTATTCAAACTTTCCAACGCAACGCTTATATTTGTACATTTATTATGTTTAAGTTACGAGTAAGCGTAGTATCGAGTTAAGCTTAGTATGTATACTAACTCGAGGGAAATGAAATCTTGATATAATTTTAACGTCATGATTATGAAATCATAATTGAAAAATTTCAGTTATAATTTCGTACAGGCAGTACGCAGCTCGCGTGAAATAATTATGAAAATAATGTAGTTTGTTTCCCAATCAACAGATGGCGCGACCATGTTCTGACATTCTATTTATTTATTCAATTGAAATGTGAATAACTTAGATCAGTATAAAATGCTTATTTAAATCATATCCAACGTTTCTCACATGATAAAGTATTCGGACACTTTTGGATCGACATCTGTTGAAAATAAACAGAAACTACGTATTTTACAACTTCTTCAAGCTGAATTCGATACCACTAGTACAGCGAAATCAGAAGCGGAATATTTCACTTCTAATTTCGCATCTCAGCAAATTTGATATTATATATTCGCTTACGAAAATATTCAGCTGTCGGAAATACGGTCAGACAAAGCGTGAAAAAATAGATTTTATGTTCAAAATTTATTATAAATTATAAATTCATTATAAATAAATTAATTGAACGACATTTTGTTATGTTTTTTTTTAAAAAAAATTTACAATCTTTTTTGTCGACATTAATTTTTTATGACATTTTAATCTTTAAATCACAAATATAAATAAATTATAAATATAAATAAAAAAACTATATCCAAAAATATAAAATAAAATTTTGAATACCAACAATAAAATATTATTAAAAATTCTGTTTTTTAACCTATAAATTTATAAAGAAATATACGAAAAATAAAATAATTAATTAATAATAAATTAATAAATTTGAAAAATATAAAAATCGCGTGAAAATAATATTTAAAAATAAACTAATTTGCATTTCGAACTAGTTATAACTGGTCTGTTTGTGTTGAGATTATAGTTTTGTTGTTATTATTGATCGTATAATTTAGCCCCTTTTGAACTTTCTGGCTTAATGTCTAACCATTGATTTCATATTATATTTAACACTCCCTACTTTTCTGCTCTATTTCAGATTAGAATGGTAGCAAATATAATATAAAAATAAAAAAAAAAAGTTAAATTAATTTTAAAATCATTTGTAAAAAAAAAATTTAAACATATTTTTTTTTTATTAATATTGATGAATTATTAGATATTTTTTGTGCCTCTGGTTTTTCGTGTTCAATTTAAATAAATATTTATATAGTACAGGAATTATAGGTTACACAGTTTTTTGATTGAGCACTTATTTACCTAACCCTAACCTATTTTGTCTAAGACTTGTTTTTCTTTCATTTACATATTGTATAATTGATTTAAAATATTGTAGTTAACTGTCAATTTTTTGGAAAATTCTTCGATATTGAATTGACATATGTACATTTTTTATTATCTGAACAATAATGACAAGTTGAGAGTTTTTAATGTAATCCATGTTTGAAATTGCTTATTAGTTGCTAGATAAGACAAACGTCCTTTCTTCTCATATTGGCTATAAGAACATAATAAAACCTTTGATAACTTTCATAATATTTCTATCCATCTCCCGAACATTTGTTCTTTCTCTTTTATGGAAGTTGTTTAATGAATCTATCTATATTTTGAAAAGGATTTAAAATCGCGTGAAAAGAATACTTTCTTTAAGGTGCAGTAAATTCAGCGATCAATCTTGGTAAACTTGGCAAGAATGAACCATCTTGGCAAACATTTAAATTTAATTTACTGGGTTATAATTAGATTTCTTACTGATCAATGCTTGTTTTAGCCAAAATAACAGACTTCATTTTAACGAATTTCAATTATACTTATACATTTCCTTGGTTATACACTGCTTTAGATCGATCGAACCTGGGATATGCAATTCAAATCTGGTCGCTTAATTATCGCGATCATATTAAACATTAAATAAAAAATCATAAGATTTGCATTGCGTAGCTTAATATGGTTATAACTAACATGGTTATGATAGTAATGATAAAATTAACTCCATCTAATTCAGGACAAAGGATGCCCATTCATTAATTTACGAATTATGGGAAATGCTAATATAATGTTCATGGCTACTAATGAAATATAAGCGAAATACAACCGAATAAAACTCATTAAGAAGTATAGGTTTAGGATTTTGGGTAACCTGTTAGATATATTAGAAGCAGATTATAAAGAATTTTACGATTTAATCCTCGCATTCGGATTTGAAATAAAAATTAAATTCTTACAATTTTCGAAATTCTACAGCTGTTGTTAATACGGTTGCCCTATAGAGATTAATCGGAACAAGTTTCATGATTTTTTAACTCATAAATTTTATATCATAATTTTCCTGGACTAAATTTCACTGAATATAAAAATACTTTTATTTTTATGTATTTTTTTTTTTTTTTGTAAAATCATTCATTGCGGATTCCTTTTTATCTTTGGAATTTCTGCATTTTTTTTTCGCTAGAAGAAGATTGTACAATTTTTCGTTCATCCCGAGCTCTGGTTTATATAGTAAAAAAAAAAATATATTTTAATTTTAATTTTTTTCTTCTACTTATTTTTCGTAAATTCTTTTCTGTGCAAAAATTCCATTTCAACTTGAATTGCCACAATAAAAATTACAAAAATTGAAAAAAAAATAATTTTTTTTTTTTTTTTTTGATATTCGTTTTTATACAAAAATAAAAAATTAATTCAGGAATTTCTTGTCGTATTAAATATTCAAAGCAAAGCAAAAAAAAAAAAGGGATTACCAAGGCTGCAAAATAAACGGGTCATATAAAAGGACCACCGCACCACGGGAATTCATGTCCTCCCATTATATTTATGTATTGTTGTGTCTATGGGGCGAGCTTCTCAATATACCCCCATATTATTGAGTCGTTTTTGGTTTGCTACAAAATTACTGAGACTGAAAAATGAAACTTACAGTGTGGGACGAAAGTTAAACATTTGTAATAAAAATTGAAATTTTTTTTTCTTTATTAATTTATTATATTTTCGGGATTTTGTTATTGGTGCACCTAAATTTAATTAACGACTACCAGGTACAAAATGTTGAATTTCATTTCTCAAATGGTTTATTAATAATATTTTCGAACTCAAAGATCATATCAAAATTAAGAGTAATGAAGCGCATTACCATCATAATCACCAGGACAACTTGATTTTCAGGTATATACAAATCTTCGAGTTCGCTCAAGTATGGTGGCGGATTGACATCAGAAAGGATTATCGAGTCATACTTTTTTGATAATAAAATTAACAATACAGGAATGATAAATAGAGCCAGTTGTATACGCTCTGTGACAGACTAATATGTGGTTGTAGAAGGATTAGGCCGCAGCACGCACGTCTCATGGCACAATCTGTTTCACAAGAAAAATTTTTGGAGAACGAATTATTTTAAGAAATTTAGTATTTAATTGGCCAGCAGATTTGACCGCGTTTATTTCGTATGGGGTTTACTTAAAGAGCGGGTTTATGCCAACAGAAATCGGACTATAGGCCAATTAAACTCCAACATTGAAGCTGAAATCAGGGCGACGAATCGCGCTGTTATGCCTTTTTTAGAATTAAATAGTGCAGATAGGAAAATTGTGGTCTATCAGACATTATTTTTCATATTCAAAATTTAAATCGTATACAAAGTATGCATGACTTTTGGCCCACCCTATATACATAATAATTATAATGGAAAATGTGAGTTGCTGTGTGAAACTAATAAAAAAAGTATATAAATATAGAATAATAAAAAAATGAAATACATAAAAAAATGTGTTGTCTTAAAATGGTCAAAAGGTTATAGAAACGTGAAAATATTTCGATTATTAAAGAACGAATCAGGTTTTTTCGGTAACATATTTTTTTTTTTTTATTTACTAATTCTTCATTATTTTCTTATGGATGTGATCATATTAAAAAGGTTCACAAAAGGTTTCACATTTCAGTTTCACCTCTCTCATTCATTCATTTCGGATGAAAGAACATCGCCTCTTAAATGGGCTCAAATTCAAGGTTCTTTTTTGTTGTTGTTGGTATATATATTAATTTGTGTACCTTTATCTGATGTTTACTAGAGTAAATAATCGATCATGGTTTGTTGAACAGCAAAATAAATATAAATAAATGTATATAAAATTTATAATATTTAAAAAAAAAATAATAATAATTTTGGTCACAACAATATTTTATTTGTAAAATAATATTAGCTGCGTTCCTTTCGGTCCGGAGGAGTAGATAAGAGTAGAAAAGAGTAGCTAGGCGTAGTTACCCCTACTCCTCACTATAGAAAGGAGTACTTGCACAGGAGTAGTTGAGAGGAGATACACAAAATATTTCCGATAGAGTTTTTTAGTTCCATAAAATCCGAAAGATGTCTTAAATGATTTTAAGGTTATGATTTTGTTTATAATTTACATTATTTTTGACATTTCCAATTTTATTTTTCTGGATAAATATTCAAACTAAAATTTTTTAATATGGATGATATTAATACGGTATGTTGTATAAATAACTAATTTATTGAAGGGGAAATTAATAATAAATAATTATATTTTTTGAATTTCAGATTTTACCATTCAATTTAATGACATTTAACAGCTGATATACAAAAAGTTTATATTATTCACAAAAAAATGCGTTCCATTCACCAACTACTCCTATCTACTCTTTTGTACTCTTATCTACTCCTCCGGACCGAAAGGAACGCAGCTATTGTCGATAAGTTTATGAAAAAAAAAAATTATTGTTTTAATAAATAATTTAATGTTGATTTTATTTTGTAAGGTTATCAACAAAATGAAAAAAATAGGTACCCGACTGATTTACTGAGAACAATTCCCGATTGCATAATTGACCGATTAGAAATTGACTGAAACGTAATTATACAATTTACAGAATGCATAAGAATATAAATTGGTTCATTGTTTTACTGGAATTTACATTAGTTCAATTGTGAATTCGGTTAATTGTAAATACGATCAATTAGTTGCAATTAAGGTTCCACATTTTAAAGAATATTATATTAGAGAGCTGAAAAATAATATGTGGAATATTTTGAAATATGACCCCAGGTTGAAGAGATAATATAATTTTTGTTATAAATATTTTTACGATCAGGGGCAAAATAGTATCGTACCTAGTTTTTTACAAATAAAATTGTAGTTTCTATGGAAACGGGGTAATTTTTTAGTGTAGATACGTCAATTCTAATAATTTATTTGAATACAATCAATCTAAATAATTATTTTTTTACGTATCTAATTCTGATCTATTCAAAGTTTGCTTATATTAAAAATTCGGGTTTTAATTACACACTCAAAACACTCTACAGTACGTGATCAATAATTTAAAATACATCAATCCAAAGTATATATCTGTGAAATCGTTGTGGAGAAGAATGCTTGAAATCGAAACTAGTTTCATACACTTAAGAGTTTTATTAATGTTTTCGTTCCTACATGAATTCAATGTTGGCAATCATAGTGCTAAGCTCAGCCAGGACATCGGTTGACTCAACCACCATAAAATGATAATGTGAAGCATGTTAATGGTTGCTTAATTATATCAAGAGTACGTAAAATCTTCAATAATTCACCTCTCTTTCTAATACATCGATCCATTTATAATTGACAGCTTCAAATACATTTGAATACTCTACATTATATAAAACTCTGCCATCTTTAAGAGATAATTAATTGTAAATTAAAAAAAACAACCCTGAAAAGTCTAATTATCATTTTGAATTATGTATGGGAATTTTTATGTTGCTAATTGTTGAGTTGATTTTAAATAAAATAAAATCGACAATAAATTTCACATATTTACTTTGTACCGGATATAAAATATTTATAAATTTTAATCCAAAATCCTAAAAATCATTTCCTATATATTTACCTAAATAAATATATTTTATATTTTAAAAATATTAATTTCAAATTATAATAATTTATAATACAAATAAAAATTATTGTATTAAATTTATTGCCTTCATTTTATATATACTAAATCAACAATTTTTTTGTTATATAAATATTAGTTTAATATTGAAACCTTTTAACCTAATAAACATAACTTTTCATATAATTAAAAAATTTTATCAATTATAAAAATATTAATCTTTTAATTTGTAAATTCCTGATGATCGACAACATAATCCAGTTCTATCGAGTTAAATAAGTGCGGTGACGATGACACAATTTAACAACAACACTAACAAAACAAAATTACAATATCTATTTTCTTTAATATGCTCTCAAGTTTAATTATCATTTATCGATCATTTAAATAAAAAAAATATCATAAAAATCTAATCATACTACATAAAATTACCACAAAATTAATCAAAAATAATAAAAACCACAGATAAAAAACATAATATAATTTAATTATTTAAAGCTCTTCTCTTTCTGTTTAAAGCTCTCTCTCTCTCTTTCTCACATTTCTGACATTTTTTATGCTTCGATTATCTATGTTTATGTTTTGTATCTTTTAGCTTGTTTTTTTTTTTTATACATACTCTAATAACTTGTTGCGCGCTGTCTGGCATACAATTTTTGTATAGTACTACATAAAATATCATTAGCTAGCCAGCCAATGACTTGTTTTTAACTCTCCGATTTAGTTGGTTGTTAAATCTCATAACGCAATCACAAAAATATTTTTTTTTTTTCATATATATAAATTTTACTTAAGTTGGGACACGGATTGCGAACGGATTGCGCATTTTCAGAAGCAAAAAAATAAAATTAAAACTTTTTCGATTGTGATTCGGTTAATTATTTCGTATTTATCACGAGAGATTCATTTTTTTTAAGTTGAGTTATAATTAATTAACTTGAGTGATGTTTTTTTTTATATCGTGTTGTAACACTAATTTATATCGGAAACAAAATAAATTTTTACAAATTAAATTAAAAATTTCGTAATTTTTATTAATGAATTTACAATTATTAAAAAAATTGATTTGTGAAATTGTTTTCTGTGAATTTATATATGAAAGAATAAATTTCAATGATTTTAAATAAAATTTTTTAAAAAAAATTTGTAATAAAATTAAAATAATTATTAATTAAAATAAAAATTTTCTGAAATATTTGTGATAATATTTTCTGGTGATGCTTCAAAAATAATATTTGTGTTTATAGGATTTTTTTTATTTATTTGTGATTTTCAAAATGGCCGAAATAGATGGATTAATACAAAATTCACAAAATAAGGATTACAGATGGAAAAATTATAAATTAAAAACATATTTAATAACAAGGGATAAACAAACTGATAAGGTAAAATTAATTATACAAAAATATATTGGTTGGTTAAAGTGGAAAACCATAAAACAATAATTATCGCGTTAGAAGCCTTTGGAAAAACCAGACTTGGTTAAGATTGTGATCTTAGATCCAACTTGTGGTATTGAGGAACCGAAACAAATCTGTAGGTTTCATAGCCGCTAAGGTTGATATGACCTCATACCCGCTAAGTGTATCCTCGGTACTAGCAAGTGCAGTGGTTTATTGTTTCTTTATCATGCAGTTGTCTGCAGTTGAATAGTACATACTTCTTGAAATTAAAACATCTTCATCATAAAATTTGGAATTCGTAGTAGCTTAAAATTATAATAGAATGTCTGATATGTAGAAGAAGTATCTTCCAGTAGAACTAAGCAGTTTAATGGGTCCTGCAATAGATAAGTTTTGATTTAAAAATATCTGATACTATGCTTATCATGGCGTGATTAAACTTAATGTCCACAGTGACGTGTTGTATTCTATCAATAAACGGTTTTAGAGTCTATTTTGTATTATTATCTTTTACAAAGTAGACTATTTTCCGGATAATTTTCTCTGAATACCTTTTAATTGATTCAACACTTCATTGATTCAATTAATTTTAAGCGTCTGGATCTGTAACAGATATTTTTTTAAAAGATTATTTGAATTTATAATTAGCTATTCAATTTTATCTTAAATTTTGTTTATTTTAAATTTATTTGAATTTCAAACATTAAAATTCTGATGAAAGCCATTAAAAATTAATTAAAAACATTTAATATTTTTTATTTTATTTACATTTCTGATGTTTACACCTTAATTTCGTATATAATATGACCTGAATATTTATTTTATTTTTAATGATTTTCCGGTACTAATTTAGTGATTCATAAAATTTAATATATGAATACGTAAAAAAAGACATAAATTTTTGAAAAATAAAATATTTAAATAATAAATATACCAAAACCAGCAAATTTGTTGAAATATTGCTTATTTCTTAGAGCAGCTAGAATAACTATGAATTTTGCAATGGACTTGAACATATTAAAAAAACAATTTCTCTCTTAAATGTTTTTTACGTTTTCCAGATGGGATATTCCGAATATGGAAAAAGGCATCAGCATACGCTGTACAAGTGTGTCAGAGTAAGGGTTTTCCTATTTTAATTAAACTTGACACAAAAGTTCTTATTAGTTTCTAGTTGATGTCCGATAAAGGTTGTTTTTACTAACTTCAGTGGGTCCATTCAAAAATTTCGGATTTATATCCAATTACTATTCAATTTTAATGAAATTTGTTATATTTAGTTTTGTACTGAACATGTTTCTGCATAACTACGAATTATCAGCTTCCCTAGATTAGTCGATTTTTTAATATCTTTGAATAAATCGAATGTAGTGAAATTATTTATGAAATATAAAATATATTTTTAGAAATTTTGTAGTTATGAAATCATAAATTACATTTTTGGATCTTTCAAAAAAGAAATTTAGCAACGTCAAGAATGATTTTTTTATGACAAGCAAAAAAACAATTAAATTCGGTAAGATGTTCTGTAATTTTTGTTAATTAAACATTTGTTTATAAATAATTTTAACAGATATTTCACTGAACTCTTGTTAATTACATTATTTAGTGATAATTTTGAAATTTGAAGATATTTTTGTTCTTATGAATCAATTGAGAAAAGTCCTTCAAAAAAAAGCAAATAAATCTGAAATAAAATTGATTTTATTTTACAGTTCCATATTCGTATCAGCAACTGTGATATTGATTCGATCATTTAAACTTTTCAATATGAATACTTTTAATAGCAATTTCTTTTCACAAATAATTGATCATACTTTATAAAACACACACTAAACCTTGTCAGAAGAAAATATATGTTCAAGTAGATACGACTATGTAGAGGCCTATAAATTTGTGTTGTTTTGGGAAAGAGTATCTATTTGTCAGCAATTGAACTTTCTGTACTTGAGAGTATATTAAAGGTTCTTTTAATTTTAATTGAAGATCTTACAGACTTACAGAACTGTTCAGAACAAAAGTGTAAATTATTATCAGTACAAAATGGATAACGATGAATGTCATAAATGTGATATGAATAATTAAATATAATCCAAATCGTTTCTGTCAATAAATAATAGTTTTTTTTTCATTTTATATAATTGGTATTAACAATTTGAATGTCTCTCCCCGTTTACGTTTAAACTGTCAGTTAAATGCCCAATTTCCTGCTTTACATTTAACAATAATTTTTATTTTTATCGAAGAATTCTTATGTCAATAATCTTTTAACTCTTTATATAATTAAATAAATATTAAACTACATACTCGTTCGTATAATCCTAAATTATGACTTTTCTTAAATGATTTAATAGTAATTCCACGATTCCATCGCTGTATAATTTACGCGCGTGAAGAACAAACTTAAATTAAATAATTAAATAATACTTTAAAAAATCATTGTTGCGGCGCTGATGCCGTACAACAATTTTTTTTATAGTAAAATAAAACTAATAATAATTGTTCAGTACAAGAAAAGAAACTAAATATAAAAAATATAAAAAGAAATCTTTATCTTCTCATGTAATTTCTCACTTCCGTGGTTTCTGTATATATTTAGAAATATTATTTTTATATTTTTATTGTTTAGCAGTTTTTACTTGTCGTTTGTGGAGCTACTGACACTAATAACCGCAAAAAAATTTCCAATTTTTTTATGATGGCTATTCGATTTAATATAAAAAAAAAAAACGATTAAATGATTATGAATCATGTGCATATAAATTCTGTCATATTATAAGGTAAATTGAGGGGGGGGGAGGTTGGGTCTAGTATCGTGTATTTTCAATTATATAAATTCATGTTAGCTGAAACATTTAAAAATAATTTTATTTTACATTGTGTGAATAATTTATTGATAATGGGAAAAAGTATATTTTTTTAATAGCGCCATCTCAGCCCTCGATTTTTGTATTTGTATAGGGTCTTTCATTAAGCATGTTACAATGTTAAATGAGTGGTCTGAGAAAGCCAATTCGATCAAACCAATTTTTGCATACCTTTTGACATAAAGTTGGACGAATATCATTAATAACTCGATGACTGGTTTGGAAATCAATTAAGAAACAGTCTAAAGATATTAAATCAAACGATTTTGCTGGCCAATTGATAAGTCCAAAACGTGATATAAACGAAACAAAAAATTTACTACGCCATAAATCCATTATTTCACGAACTGTATTGCACGTAGTACCATATTGTTGAAATCACATATCATCAAACATCATTTTTGAAAAAAATATGGTACGATTACGATATTACCACCAGCATGAAATACACACCAAACAGTTAATTTTCCTGGTTGTAATCGAACTTCTTCAAATGCGGATTATTTTTATCCCGATTAAATGAACCATAAATAATTAACGAAACGCTCTTGAGTTTCAACAACTGAACGCGAATTTTGATAAGATAATTAAACGATTTGTAAAAGTTGCTTGTATAACGATTCATGATGATTTGTAGCTTGTAATGTTGTAATGTTTACAAGAAACACAAATTAACATATGTCAGTCATGCCAATCGGACGCAATCTATATTGACAAATGTATGACACCTATTTATACATCCTTTATATATTACTAAATAGTTGGCAAAATGTCGTTAGCACAAACTAAACTTTACTAATTATATAACAGATTATAATATGAAGTGTCCCGAGTTTAAATAGAATCATTGAACTTGAACTAATGTGTCACATATCATATTGTACTTATACCGCATTAGTATATAAATTTCACGTATAAATACCGGAAACAACTATGGAACTCTAGTGGAAACGAAATAATATAACTTTAAATTCGATGTGTCAAAATGTTGTATGAAATATTGAATGAAAATGGGAACAGTTTGATTTTCATTGGATATATCGCATACAACTGTCAATTTTTACTTTCACACTATACAATTTTGAGATATTCGACTGATTGAATAAAAAGTTCAAATTTTTTTTGTACAATTATCGGGAGTTAGGATAGGATACTATTGACCCAATGCACTCTTGAACTGTTTCTTTCAGTTATTCTTTTAGTGTCAATTCTTCATAAAAATTCTTTTAATTTTATATTTTACTTAATTATTTATTTCTGAATCACTAACTTGTTAGAACCAAAAAAAGTGACAATCGTTTTGACAATTTAATTGGTTTTTATTCCACTGATTTCTATTATTTCATTTTGTACAGTGTCATTGTCACATTAGAATTATATTTTTAATTTCTAATTATGTAATAATTTGTTGAAATGATGATACTCAGCTGGAAAAAAAAATATTATTTAATTATTTCTTATGTACATTAATTTATAATTATTATTGACACTACATAAATAAATGTTGATATTTATGTACAATAATTATCAAATCTAACAAGTTTTACACCATTAAAAAAATCTGCTCATAAAATATAAAGTTTGCATGTTTGATAATTATATATAAAAAAAAATGAAAAAAGTTTTAAATTCTGTTTTTTAATGCTTTTATGTTGCATAAACAAGGCGAAATATTTAGAGATGCTAAAATAGCGTGAACAGCGTTTTTTTTTGTATAAATAGTTTTTAAAATGTAGAGTTACAAAAAAAAAAAATACACAAATTAAATATTATAGTCACGATTTTCAGTTAAAATACAGGGTGATTTATTTAAAATATATCTGTTATCTTTCTTTTATGTAACTAAATACTATGATTTTTGTAACAGGTTTAGTGGTTTAATTTTTCATTTCAAAATTCCACAATGACACTTCTCATATAGATATCATTCAAATTATTAAACATAATGAAATTATGACAGCAGAAAACTATAAAAGAAATGTGTGCCTTCGTAAGTTTTGGTAATCTGCTCCAGTAGATTATATGATCTTGTTAAACATATATGCATAAAATATCTCACCGAAACCAGATTAGAGTTACTTTATTCATTTTAGCTTCAGTTTTGATCTTTGTTTGTGGTAGTATAGAGCTTTAAGAACAGCCTGACTGTGCCATGTATACTGTATTATTATAATAAGCTCTTAATGTTTTCTTGGATACGTAGCTCCATTGCAATCATTTCGGCTTGTAAGATTATTTTATCTGTGCCGAGTGGTTTGGATACCAAAAAGTTTTGATCCTTAGATACAAAATTAATTTTCAAACTTCCAAAATACAATAACAAGTTGACACTTAACATTTGCATCGAGTCTTGGATTCTTCTGCACCTTTTTGTCAATGGTGTTTGATGTGTCAACAATTTTTTGACGTTTCAATTTTAACAGTAGGAAAAAAGTATATTTCTAATTTAGTATTGTGATTAAGTCATCGCTTTCAACAATTGTATCCTCATATTCCCCAGCTTTCTTCAATATTATCCTTCCAATTAAAATCTGTTGGGTTCATTTCAGTTCATAATTTAGTATTTAGCAATCTCACCCTGTCCATTATAACTAACAACAAAAAAAATACGTTATTATTTTTAATATGCTAATTATAATTAATTTACATTTTTAATATATATTAAATTGGCGTGTCCGGAATTTAATTTTTAATTTTTGTTTTCTTTTTAATATATTTATAAACATTTTAATTGTGCAAGTTTTTAAGTATATATATATAGAAAAATTACAAACAATAAACTTGAAAACTGACCTATCAAATTTGATATAAAAAATTTTTTTCTTTTTGGAAAATTAATTCAAATTGAAATTTATGTTTCTTTACAACAGAATTAATAATTCATTAAAACAATTTATATTTACTCATCCATAATTTCTCGTTAGAAAATTATATTTTCCTCTACAAATATGTGTTAATTTCCTGCATTCATGAATGAATAAAAAAATTCAATTATGGTTGAATAAATAATTTAATAATTTCCTTGCAAAAATAAAACTTTACTTGCTTTTTTTCTGCCAGTTTTTCGTATTTCATTCATCATACTAAAATAATTTATTGTAGGTATAATAGCTTTGTAAAAGAAGACGTCACAATTGGACTAGAGTGTAATAGTTTCATGTATATGAGCTTATTTGAAGTTGATTTATCAGTTTTTATAATTTGAATAATGTCGAAATTGAAAAATATATTGTCGATGAAAATGTGAAACCTCGCAAATAGCAATTATTCTACAAATTACTCTATTGTAGTATTCGGTCTAAAATCTATACAATTAGCAGAGATGATGTTGGAAAGGAAACATAAAATTTAGTGTCCTGGTTACTGGTATTTAAATGTACTTTCCATTACTTTTCTATCGCAAGGTCTATCATAAATCGTTGAACATATTTACTATGTTAAATAGCTATTTTTCTTTAATAAAAACGCCACTTAGCGAACTACAGTACTGTGTAGATTTGCGCTAGATTTTTAACACCATTTGATTCTACTAAAGCTTTCCATTAACCAATTAATTAGGTTGATAATTATTTGTCATATCTAATATTTTTTCTTCAGAATCCTAACAGCTTTCAACTGATGCCTGATGGTTCCTATATTTAGGTTGATATTAAAATTTCACAATTAAAATTTGAAATATTTAAAAAAACGAAGAGACAAACCGACAAAACGTACCAATTTCTGTAGTATTGATCAAACCCCCTAGCTGATTTAAACTATTGGGAATAAATAAACTACACTAATAATAGTTTTTAAGTAAGCAAAATATTCGCTAATAAATATTCATATTTAATAGTTAAATCATGTGCTTCTGAATAATATTAAAATATAGAGGAAAATTGTAATTTTCTAGCAATTTTCAAATTATCTTTAAAAGTTTTATTTTTGCGGTGGAAAATTTGAAATTTAAGAAATTCAAAACCTTCTAAAATTAAATTTTTATGATATAGTTTTTAAAGAGATTATTTATGGCTGGTGGCTTTTAGTATTACTCTAGGAAAATTAATAGGGAAAATTATTTTATTAAATTATTAAATGATTAATAGATTTTAGTGTTGATAACAAAAAATATCGAAAAAATTTATAGGATTATTAAAAAGTTCTTATAGAGAAATCTGATATGGTTTGTGGTGAAGTGGCCTGTCTGATAGATAAGAATGTTTATTTTTTTAAAATAAATATTTGATTTTATATTTTGAGTGTTTTAAATGGAAATTATATTAATTAAAGTATAGATTAAAATTTAATATGATTTTTTTTGAGTAGGTAAGGGTTCAATTAAGTCGAATTGTTACGAACGTTTGAAAAATGTATAACTCTTTCAACGGATTAACATTTGAACGACAATTTATTTTATATGCTTTTAGATTGAACTTGAACAGTAGGTAAAGTTAAATTTAAATTAAAGGAATGCCACAAGGCTTAAGGCTTATAGTGATATCCATTCTAATTATACATCACTGACTAAACTTATACTGCTTCAATGCTTCAGTGACAGCCGCCATGTTTCGGAAGGGACATTAATTATCGAGGCATCGAAGTAACGTTTTTTCCCTCATGTTCATAGAATCTGCACACTAGGTCAGTTGATAGTCCAATTGTGTGTAAGTGCTTTTAAAGGTACCAAGGCCATTGTGTTGACATACTTCCTGCTCATTTTGAAGAAACTGTTGTTCGATTTTTTATACGCGCCAGGTATGAATAGCATACAAATGCCTTCATGCATGTTCCAGTGTACTTCGTGAGAGTAGCAATCTTTTTCTTTTGTAGCATCCTGAAGTAACAGCATTAGAAATCACAAGATTGGACAGCAAGTACAGTCAAAATCCATATATAAACTTCAACTAATGAACTGTTGAGAATAATCTAATTACGTGATCAAAATATGATTTAAAAATGTATTATTTAATTTTTTTTTTCAATTTCAATATTTGTGTATGGACACTTATTAATGAACCAATTCTAGTAGTACTCATTTACATGTTAGAAATTCATATTTGTTATTATTCTGCCTTAAAAAAATTTATTTCACTAATTTTGATAGATAATTTCTACCAGAGTTTACCAGAGTTAGTCATTAAAATGCAAGAATGGAAACATTGGTGTACCATTTTGTATTTGAACAAGTTTTTCAGTTAGTTTTTTAGACAAAGCTGTGAAATTAAAATAAACTTACAACAACAAAAAAACTCAATTAAGTTTCTTTACTACTTTTTTATCTCAAAAAAACTTTTATAAATTAGCATATATTCAAATTTATTTTCACATTTAACTTCATATGTTTTTTATCTATTTTTATGATATAAATTTGAATATATATAAAACATATAATTATAACCGTACAACGACATAAATTTAAATGAATTCTAAATTAACAACACTTTTTTTAATATATTTATATATAAATTGAATAATAAGAAATAAATTAATTAAGACAAAAAGTAAATAATTTTTTGTATATTTTTTTCAATTGAATTTGAATTTAGTTTAAAGGAATTTGCAAAGTAATTTATTCAAAAAATTATCGTATTAAATTTCACCCACCAAAAAATTCTTCATATTTTAAATTAGCTTGAAATTTAATATTTAATTTAAATATTGCTATAGTTTTATTAAAGGGGTTTGTTAATCATAATTATGGGAAAGTAATTGATGTAATTTTTGTAAATTTTACTTAATGTTCAAATTCTTAAAGGTTCCAGTTTGACACAATTGTTATAGCTTATTCTATGGTTCTAGAAGGGATAAAAACTTTATAAAAAACCCAAAAAGTCTCTAGCCTATTCCTCCAGATATTAGTCGCCGAATATATCTTTGGTATTTAGTTGGTTGGTTGGTTTGTAAGGAGGAGGTACCGAAAACCTATTCATTGAAGCCACATATAGGCCCGTTTTACACCCAAGTCGATGGCCGATCATATTTTAACCCTATAGCACATAACGCTTCTTTAATGAACTTGATCAGGTTGTCAGGTTTCACAACAGGTTATTATAAAATAAATAACATTCTTAAAGTTTTAATTTTCGTTGCTGCACTGCATGCAATGAAATAGGAGATGTTCCAGAGACTATTCTTCCTCTTCACAACCTGTGCAAGTCGAGACCATAGTCAGTCCCAACCGTGCAGCATGTTTTGCAGGAGTATGTGTCTCGTGACAATATCCGTGTATAATCTGACTGTTTCATCTGTTTTTTTTTTAAAATAAAGTACATGTCTGTTTAGGATTAGAGAGGTAATCGATTGACATTAATTCTCTTTAAAAGAAACAGGAGATTTTATATTCAATTTGTGGTATAATTGATGATAATTATTTGATGAGGCTATTTGATAATTATAAAATGTTAGAGCTATTAAATGCCATTATACCGTGTGATAAATTGGAATACGATTCGGACTCCAAGAATTAAAATATACATGTTTTCCGAAAGTCTATCACTATGTAGAGACCCACAATTCTTGCTCATATTTTGAGGTATCGCTTTATATAATTTTATTTAAATTTCAAGAATTTTGGTATTTATTTAATTACATTTTTATATGTTTATTATTTTTTTATTAAATATTTCTTTTATATTTTAGTATTTTGTTTCCAATATTTACAATAAGATTTTATATCATTTCTTAGTATATTTTGTAATATTATATCCTCAATAAAATAAATATGATTTTTTTTTGTGAATAGTTGCTATAATTAAAAAAATCAATATTTATTTTGGTAATAAATAATAATAAATATTTGTTTTATGAAAATATTATTTATGTAAAGATAAATATTATTTTCTTGTCAATGAATAAAAGTAAACTTCTTGTAATTTATATAAAAACTCATTAACTAATTTACAAATATTGTGAATTAGACAGTACAAATTCAGTAACATAAGAGTTTTAATTTAAAATTGTAAGAACTATTAATTAATTAATTTCTATCAATAAAATATAATAATTTATTTTATTGTAGTAGATAAATTCAGTATAAATATACTTTATTATATTTTCTACCAATTTCTTTAAAAATTACTGTACCACATGAACTAGGAGTGACGTCTATATGTCAGAATAATTTGGAACTTCCTCGGCTGAAACTAAAACACGATATCATTCTAAAATTTTATCAAATTATTGATTGATTAGAAGTTCGGTTTCATGTAAACAATTTACTTCTGTCACCTTCAAACATTATCGTGGTTGCTTAAGTTATAAATCCATATGAAAACAATTTTTATGCTCCCTTTGTGATTAGGGTAAGCCATTAATTTTTTGTTGGTATGGTATATTACAAAGATTTTTTTAAGGTACAAAACCCTTGAGACTAGGATGTTTCAAATATTCATCGCGGATTAAATTAAAAACTATTTTTCTGTTATGCAAATTTGCTTTTCAATATCAGTAATGGTTATCAATATCAGTAATGGTTATATCAAGTTAACTCTCTAATAAATCCTTTATTTTAAATTCCATTAAAATGTCTATATAGATTGGATCATAAATTATAATTGTGAATTTTCCACTTACTTTCTGGATTCTTAACAATATTTTAATGATTCTCATTCATCCTCAAAGACCCCCACATTTATTTGCAATTGTTTTTTGATAGTATAAATTCCTTCCAGTCAAAACATTTGATCTTTAACATTAACTATAATAAATCATTGTATTGTATATAATAATTTTTTTTGCAATTTTCTCATTATATTCTTTAAACCTAAAAAAGACATTTGAACTTAAACCAGCAACAGTTCAACACCCTGTTTTACAAAAGACATAGAAAAATAAAGCTTTAAGAAAATACAATTATTTAAAAAAAAAAAAATGGTTAAACCTTCTCTGACATAATAATAAATTACATACAATTTTAGCCTGACCACCTATTGATTATTGACTGTATAATATTAAATACAACACCAATTAATAAAAAAATATTGATTTAATTGTATACGTTCAACAATTTTCTTGAATTAAATTTATTACAATTACGACTATATTATTAATTAATTTTTTAAATTGCCATAATTTTAATAATGGTGCCAATTATAAATTTGAACGAATTAAAATAGTAAATCATTAGTTCATGCTGTTACAGTTAATTAATATTACAAAGAAAAAAAAGTTGCTAACCTAGATTTAGTCCAAAACTCGTAGTTTATTAAAACAGGTTTAGAGTAAGGGTGTGATACATAGAGTCCTAAGATAGACCGACAACATAGCATTCGAGATGCCGAATTAGTTTAGACATCAACGCCGGCTAGTCATGTTCCGAGGTTTCGTCCTCGTAGTTCACTGATTGTAAAATTTTGTGTGTAGGTGCTTTTTAAGATTACAGTGTAAGGAACTCTACCATTGTTCTCACTTTCTTCCAATTTATTTGGAATAGTAGCTTTGAGTGTCTTAGTCTTTCATGCCTATTCCAGTGTAATTCCTGATAAAAAAATGCCCAACAATATAATTCTAAAAACATCTAATTTCATGATTCGGAAATTGTGATAGGAACTAGGAACCAATCTGGTTATAAAACCTCAGATCGAATAAGTAATACTATGAGATATTACTTAACATGACACGACTGATTACGTTAATTTTTTTCCTTTACATTTTGAAAACGTAAATTTAATTTGATCAAATTTTTTGATTCTCAATTCCACTACAACATTTCAAGTTATACCATAATTCCTCGTAAAATTTAACATATAACATAATTTTAAATTGAAAAATAAAAAATAAAAATATTTTTTATGACTATAATCATTCAATCATAAATCAATCAAATTGTCCAATGAATCATGGCGGAGCCGACACACTAATAATATTTATAAGAAATTACATATTTTTTTTTTTATATAATTTTTTTTTTTTAACAAATTTGAAATATCGAGATAAAAGACCCCATTAAAATAAAAATTGAGGTCATTATGAGGTTAAATTGTCTTAAAACAAAATAATTTAAAAATTTTTATACAGTTAAGTACACTGACTTATCGAATCTTTCAACCATTTCATTAACCTTAACCCTGACTGAATTTCGTCTCGATTTCTTTTTATAGAAATTTTGTTGTTTTGGTAGTCGATGTTGTTGTCGTTTGGCTCTGGCTTTACACTCTTTTCTGTCAAATTATGACAATTTGTTTTCATTTATTATTATGATTTTTGTTTCTATTTTTATATAATAATTTTTATTTCTTTTTTTTTTTTATATAATAAATACAAATAATTTATACAATTGAACTCGACATTAACATGATAAGTTTAGCACGCAAATAACTCGTTAAAATCATAATAAATAAATAATAATAATCAAAAATTATAAAAATAAAATTGAAAAGCCAAAAAAAAAAAACTATTTAATAATATTTTTATTTGATTTTATAAATTGATATTTTTATTTCATGTTATTTTGATTTGAATGAAATTACGATGGTTTTATTTTGATAGCTGCGTGCTTTTTTTTAAAAAAAATATGGTGTCAATTGTCAATTAAGCTGATTGGAAAGCGAATAACAAATAAAAATTGTGAAATGAGAAGAAAGTAAAAGTTTTAGAAATAGAGTTTGATAATACCAGGCGGCTAGACGTTATTGTCTCTATTTAATGTTTAATCATTTTTTGATTGATCTCAATTTCGAAATCTTAAAAATTAAATTATATTTAAAGTTACATAAGAGTTTTACATATGAAATTGTCATCTTTACAAAGTTATATTATACAGAAATGTTTAGAATTTTCTAGGGCATTACGTTTATTTTAAGTAGTTTCAATCTTGTAGGAACAATATGAAAGTTTATACGCCTTATGTCATTATTTAGAATGCTATTTCAATGCAGAAATTATCCAATGTTTAACTTGTTTAATATTTTCATAGTTTCGCATTCTGGATGGAATTATTTTTTTCCTACATTTTAACTTTTTCTGCGTTGTTTTGCGTTACAAAATCCTTGTTTTGTTGATAGTAGCGTGCCTTATTTTCTTTATGATTTTTTGACATATCCAAAAATTCAATGTGATCCAGTTGGCCACATTAATACCATCAACATAATATTAATTAAATTAATGCTATAGCGTGCAGCTGACACATGGGCGGTCAATATTTCATTTCATTTACATATACGTCGTGTGACCTCTTACACTACTTTTGAAACACTAAATTTCTATTTAGTTTTATGCTTTATATCACGCGAATTCAGTGCTGGCCAAACTGTATATAATTTGAATACTTTAAAAGTTTTAGAAATAGAGTTTGAAAAACGTAAAATGTTTTGAACACTGGCATGTAATATGTACTACGCACACCGTTCCGTTTCGTTAATTAAATATAACGTAAGCAAAGAATTTAGGATATCGTTATGTTATAACGTTATAATACGTTATATATACAAAAAAAACTGACGTCTCAAACCTTGATTTTGAATGTATATTTACAAAATTAATACGTAATCTCATTTATTTCTTAAAGCCGTGTCATTAATAACAATTTCGACGATAATTTTCAAAGAAATATCAATTTTTTAAAAAGTAATATTGACATATAATTATAAATTTGACATTTACTAGTAAACTTACAACAATGTTTAGTGTTACTGAATATCTTCCGTACAAAGTGCTAGATTTTTTTCTAATTAATATTTCAAAATTGTGTAACGAAAACAAAATTGTTTACGTTATCGTTACGTTTTCCATTATTATAAAACAATTCAATTTATAAAACGTTCTGTAATGTAATTTTATTAAATAGCATTAATTCATTTCGTTATTTCGTTTTCGGTTTACGTTTGCAACTCTGTTCTGTCATTAACTTGAAACAATATAAGATTTTGATAATTGAAACTAAAATCTTATCGTGTATCAATTGCAATTGTAACGAGCTATCAAATAACATATTTTTTTCGTTACTTTATTATTGTCGCGTCAACTTTCATTATAAGAAATTTATGTTATGTACAAAGAAAATAATATTTTTTTTTATTTATTTATTATATTAAATTTATGTTTATTTTTACAATCATAAAACAAAAAATGCTTTATTTTCGCTGTCAACACAAACTAATTTGTCACATGGTCGTAAAAATATAAATTTTATATAGTATATTTGTATTACGTATATACTAACGTATATATACGATACGTAATATTTGTAGAAAATATTTAATTGCGTGAACGCGGCGTAATCATAAAACCGAAACAAATTAATATAAAGTAAAGAAATAGAAAAATTTTTTTAGAATAATTTTTCTGGTTTTTTTATTTTAGATATAAACAAATATTTTCAACAAATAAAAAATTTAATAAAAATGAAATTTGAAAATGTATTTTTAAAGTAAAAAAAATTGTGTACATAAATTTTTTATTTTTTATATAAATATATTTATTTATTTATTTAATATTTATATGAAATTTTTACATATTTACATAAAATTGGCGAAAACTTTGTTATTGTTTTTATTACTTATTATCATAAATAAGTTTTTTTTTTTTTTCATATGTCAAATGTAAATTGACGATAAGAGAAAATAAATTTTACCAGTTTAAATTGGATTTTTTGGTGGAAATATGTTTACAAATAAAATTTTTTTTAATCAAAATAAATATTAAATAATAATTTTGTATATTGTCAAAATTTTGTGGTAATTTAAGTGATGGAAATAAAAATTTATTATATAAATTTATTTTCTTGATAAATTGTTTCTAAATGATTTAAATTAATTTGTTTAATTTATGAATGGCCTTAAAAGATATGTAAAAATAGTATAATTAAGGCCAACGCAACGATATCAACATCAAATGTCAAACAGTTTTTTTTTAAATGTGACAAATTGAAATAGAACGTAAAAAAAATATTAGGTTAGATTACATTTGAGTAGATACTGGAGGTCTCAATTCAATGTAAAGTTAAAACTGACTATCATGCCAAGACCATTACTTTTAAAGAATAGGAGTCAGTTTTTGAATGGTATCGGCGACAGCTTTCATGTATTCATAGAAATGTGTCTATGTTGACGAAGCCATTAGTTTCAGTGATACTTTGTTTAATTTTACCTAAATTATGCGTTTATGATTATGACAGAAATGTGTCTCTCATATTCATCACATCAGCCTCTGAAATTAGATATTAACCTCATTTTTTGAAAATCTTTAATGAACTCGGTTGTTAATGGTTTAAAAAGTTGCAATATTTTGTAATTTCAAATTTCTTTGGTATAGTTTAACTTTCATTACTTGTTAGATCTTGAATTTGTCGATTATCAGTCCAACTTTTAGGTTAGTTTAGTATATAAAGTGAAGTGGTAGAGATAACAAACTTTAATTGGATGTCTTCTCTATAGCTAATTCTTCTTACTATATTTAAAACTTCTTAAGTTAAAATTAAATAAATTTTATTTCATTATATTTTTAATAATTTTTTTTTTCTTTTATATTTTCAGTCAAGCCACACCATTGATAGTGCTCGTTCATATACGTTACGTAAACGTCCAGCAACTGTAACAGAACGTAATGTAACTGATCGTACAACATTTGTTTGTTATACATGTGGCATTGATACGATATCATCACAATTAAGAATTGTATATTGTTGTCCAAATGCTGAACGTGAGCCTTATTATCCTTTTATTAAAAATTTAAAACCATATCCAAATGCTAGTCCAATAACGCAGGGTAAGTTTAAAAAAATATAATATTATTTATTAAAAAAAAAAATATTTCATTTTGTATATATGGACAGTACAATCATGTTAATTCGAACAGAGTTTATAGTTTAGTATAATTATTATTTTGGTTACAACTCCTAATTGGCTGCTTTGATTTGCAGAAAATTGTCACAACAACTGACTAATTTTTTACTAAGTTCGTTACATTGTAGTCGGTGTCGAATATCGTTAGTGATGAAAATCAACTTAGCTTGTTCGTTGTGTCCAATTTGTTAGATAGACATTAAGTAACCTTTTTTACTCGGAGTCACATTAGTTTGGTGTCTATTTTGATAGTGGTTGATTTTATTTATCAAGGACGCCTTCTCGTCAGATGCCCCATCATAAATTAAGTTAAAAATATTAATTAGTGATTTCGTAGTAAATCTACTGTCAGTTTTATTATCAATATTATTGTCTATTCAGACTTTTACATCTTACATTATTAATTTCGGTCTACAAGTTTGTGTAGCATGAAAACTTCGTCCTCTATTTTAATTATTTTGATCCTTTTCATTTACTATTTGTGATTGCACAATGTTTATGCATTTTACAATGTTTCTGTTCAATAAATTAGATTGCTGATGAATGCAGACCTATTAATTTTAGCTAATACTCCTTAAAAAAAATCAATTATTTAAATACATATTTGAAAATTTTCGTTGTTCAAATATTATTATGAAAAAACAAAATAAAACAAAAAACCCCTAATAAATGCGTATGACATTTGCAATCTCCTGTTTTTATCCATGGGTAAAAAACAATATCATTCAAAAAAAGTTTACATAATCTCATTTCAAAAATACACATTTAAAATTTGTTTTATCTCGAATGTCGTTAAAATACAAAATAATGCAGAAAAAAGGACTTCAAAATATAATTTAAATTTAAAACGTAAAACCTAGCAACAAAAAAAATTGTATTTTATTGATTATGATTATATAATCACTGATGTTTTTCAGGATTTGTTGGGATGCAGAATAGACATTGTATCAAATTGGAAGTTTTTATTTATAGATTGAAATTTACTCGTCACAATGCACAGCAACATAAATGGGTTCAAAACTTAATATACACTATCGAAATATAGAAATCACGTTGAATGCAATTGAACCAATGGTTCACTGTCCACTGTGAATACAAATCTAGTACCATTTCTTTATTATGCGTCATATTTGTTAAAAAAGAGTGGATAAATTTTTGATATTTTTTAGAATAATAATTTTACTGTCAGATATAATTTTGTAATGTCAGGTGTCAATTTTTTGAATTACACAGCAATGCAAACGAGGAATTTGTCTACAATTATTGCTGAGGTTTAATTTGCAGCCTTTCATGAATTTCTGGTATATTTCAGTTAATATCAATTGAAATTATTTTAGTATTATAGACAATTCACAATTGAATAGTTGACAGATCCAAACTATGACAAATTTCTTGACAGTGTATACAAAAATCATTATCGTTCTATTTTTATATAAATTATTATAGAACAGGTTCAATGATCCATCAACATAAATTTAACCTAATTTATTTATTTGTATTATAAATTTAATTTTATTTAATTTATTTTATATGCAGGCATGGTGCAAATATGTTCCTCGTGCTATGAAAAGCACTCAAATTTAGCTGAAGGTGGTACACCAATATCAACAAATAATTTAGATGGCCTAAATAATAATAGTAATACTAGTGCTGCTAGTGGTGGTATTATTGGTAATATGATAAATACAGGAAATGGACAAGGCAATAATATAAATCCTGGAAATGGAATTAGTGGTGGTAGATATACACCATCTGATAAATCACAAGCAAATTCAGATTCAATGAGTAATGTACGATTTAAGGTAAATAATTTATAATTTCATTTTATTTTAAATAATTTTTAGGTTAATTTTTAGAGAAGTTTTTATTTATTCATTAAATTTTATCACAAAAAAAAATATTATTTATTTTTTGATTAAAAATGGTAATATTTTGTTTAAATACATAAACAAATAAGGTAAAAACCCTCATAAAAAAAAAAAACAAATAATTTACTTAAATTTTAAAAAAAATATTAGTCTGTGTCCTTGTAACAAATACTTCAAGTCATTTGATAAATTGTCATTTGTCCCAGAGAATAATTGCAATCAAATATTGACAGAATATTAAACTGAATTGAAAATGGTTTATTAAGGTTATTTTAAAATTGTGTTAAAAAAATAATTTCTGTAATTAAATATAAATAAAATTTATCTATTTTTTTAAAAAGTACTTTGCCATATTTCAGGAAATTAATTTGCAATTACCCAGACATTATGAAATTGATAATAGAAATATAAAATGTAAACAAAATTTTAAATATAAATTTCCAAACATAACAATTTTTAGATTATATTTTTTTTTATCATATTTTGGGTGGTCCGTCAGTCACCGAAAAGCACTGAAAATCAATGATATTTCAAAAAAAAAAAAATAATCTATAATAAATTTAATATTATAAATATTTATAATTAATTATTTGTTGACAAGAAATAGATAATTATACAGAATATAAATCATATTGATAAAAATTAACTTATGTTAGGTTAGGATTATTATATTTTGGGTATTGCCAGAATTGGAAATGGGAATTTTTTTAAAAATAAGTTACTATTTTATCCACTTAACACTTTATCAAGGTTTCGGCAAAATCAGAAATGGCAATAGTTGTAAAACATATTACATAAATGACTGATTCTTTTAGTTAGCTTATTTATCACTTTTAGCTAAGTATAAGTTAGGTTATAGTGGCGGCAGAACGTCTTTATAGACTACATTGGGTCCATACTATAACTAACTCTGAGTATATATTGAGGGATTATTTAGTAAGTCGAAGGATTTCGTAATTGAGTTTAGCAAGCTTTGTACAGTATATCAATTGGAAATTCGTAAAAGTTTAAAAAGAACTTACAACAAGATAAATACAAGTTTTAATCAAATTATTCTCATATACTTTTGATAATGATAAGGTAAATTACTTGTTAGACAACCTTTACTATTTTTATTATAATTTCTATACTGTATATGCTAACTATATAACTGAAAAGCGTATCATTAGCAATATGAATTTCGAGAGTGTAGAACTTGCCATTGTAAGTCACAGTTGAATAATTTTCGATTAAAATTTGTTTAATTGAAAATTTTACATAAAATTGTTGATTTTATGGTTTAGGTCTTAAATGTAACATAATTATTGATTATTTCAACTTACGTAAATTATTATCAAAGTGTAAGTTTACTTAAATTAACTACATAAAGGAGATTTTAAATTATGTTTGGTTGGACAGTTTAATTGGCTACATCTACAGATAGACTGTCGTGGACTCCAATTAGCTACGTTTTCCAACACACATTCTCGTTAACGCTAGCCATTGATAAGGTTATTTTAGATCCATAACATAACTTAAATGTACGGTTTACGAATTTCTTTTACATAAGCTAGATCTTTTAACTTAAAAATTAAATGCTCATTCTCTATCGACACGATTGCCTGTTATACTAATCTTCAAAAAACTTAATTCTAGAAAAATTTGTTATTTAAAATTTCACAAAATTATTTCACCGATAGATAATATTACTACGATGATTTTGATAATAAATGTAATGTAATTAAACCAAATGCTTACTTGCCATAAATAATTTTTTATTACAAAATTACAATTGACCTGTTTATTCATTCAAATAGTAGTTTTCAATTAAATTTTAACACTTTAAAATTACATAAAAACCAAATTTAATTGATATTCAATTGCAAATATACAATTTGCAACATTAATTAAATTACTTGGAATTTGCTGTGGTAATATTTAAAAATATCGTCTTAAATGTAACATAATTATATTTAAAAATATTACCACAAAATTAAATATTAATAAATGTTAAAGATTTTCCTTCGTTATCATCATAAACTGTTGGTTCAAAAAAAAAAAACAAAATGGAAGTATACAATTTTGTGCATTTTATGTGAGCTTTACAACAGAGCTGGAAAGAAAAAACAAAAAATCGGAATGGTTCGGTTAATGATAAATTTCAACAATTCTTAATTTTGGTTCGGTTATGGTTAAGTTAAATAATTTATTTATTTATGGTTTTTGGTTCGGTTTCGGTTCAACCATTTTTTTAGTATGATTAAGCTACTAAAAAGGCTGTAATTGAAGGTATCTAATGCACATAAGTATTGCCACATTATAATTCTACATATACTTTCGATTTTGATTCATATACTAATAAAAACTTCAACATGAACCGAACCATAAACCAATCACAATATCAGTAAGCACTTTTTTATTGAGAATTATTTGGTTCGTCCAATTCATGTTAAAGTTTAGTTTTCGGTTCGGTTTTGGTTCGCCAAAATATGATATGTTTAATGGTTTTTTGGTTCGGTTCAAGAACCAGTTTGCATCTCTGCTTTACAGTAAAAAAAAAATTGCAAAAGGTGTTAACATAAAAAATAATGTGTTTTTACTTTCAATTATAATACTTTAATAATGCGGGAATTTAATTTATTATAACGTAAATTTTAAACTGAATTACACTTAAAAAACTGATAAAAAAACTACTTTATTATCAAAAAAAATAGTGTAAATAAATTTTATTGCAGGATTTTATTTTTTTTATATTCGACATTTAAAATTCCATTTATGAGGGTAATTTAAAGTAAAAATATAGATTAGTTTTTAAAGAGCTCTTTATGAAATTTAGATTGTTTTTTAGAGCTCTTTATGAAATTTAGATACAGTAAATTATCGATTAAATTTATTCTACAATAAATGTTGGATAATAATTATTTGGATACTTAATTATAAATATCAAAATGAAATTAATTCATCACGGGAACATTTACTCGTAAAATATCCAATAATTAACATCACGGGAGCTTTTATCACGCAACATTTCATCAAACTAGAAACACTCAAAAGCTAAGTTGCTGGAGAATATAATATTACATTTCAAACGTAAGGGCGGGTTTGAACTCTTCTACGTAACTCAAGTTCTTACATTTCGTTTTCTATCTTGTTAATCACCTGATACTTTGTATGTAATTCATTTCGGATAGTTGCATCATTTTGAGTGTTTTCTTCCAACATTTTAATGCAATTGTGTGTTCTATACGAATGCTGTATGTTTTGGAAGTTTCCTTAGTGTATGGCCAATCCATATCCAATACTTTTTCATTATTTCTTTTTCTATTTTTCATGTATTCTTCGTCATAATCTTCGATATCCGTCCACTGTTAGAATATTTTTATTAATTTTCTTCGAAATTTATTTCTGGTTACTTAGGAGTTTCAATGGATCTCTTAATGTATAATTTGAAATTATTGTATACTTCCAAGTTTCTCAGGTATACCATGTTTCCTTAACTTCTTCTATTGTTGCAGTACGTTGTATGTATTGTTCAAATAATCATTGTATTCTGTTATTGGTTAGAGAAGTTCTATTTTTTCTGCTTCTCCTAAGTTTCTTTTATGTATCATATGCGTCATTAATACATTTGTCTCCAATCCTATTGTTTGCCAGTTAGTGTCCACTGCAAACCATTTTTTCTTTTAGTTACTTGGATAGATTCTGGCGAATAAGGGAATTCATGTAAAATATAATATATAAAATTTTTATATATTATATAAAAACCTTACACGCTACAATATTAGCCTTACACGCTACAATATTTTATATTATAAATTGAACCAATTCATTAAACAAAAAATTAACTGAGTCATCAAAAAATTATTTACAATAATCAATTTACTGGGAACACTTCAATTAATGTTAATTTAAATTTTTGGTTGATGAAATTTGATTTTGTTTTTTTGTTAATATCCTGTTAAAACTAGTATTTTTAAAGTCTTATCAATTAATTTGTATTTATTTAAACAATTATATTGAACTTTTCAGGTTATACAAATATTTAACACTTACTAGTATCATAAAAATTTTAATTAACATAAATTTGATTTTATAAAATATTAAATAATTAACAACTTATTTTAGCTTTATTTCCATCCGCCAATTGTAGTGTCAAAAAATTAGCAAACATTTTTGTTGTATATATTTTATTTATTTAAATATATTTTTATCAATATAAAAATATAAATTATTTATTTATTTATTAACCGAGGTTATAAATTTCGTTGATAAATATTTTCATACTATAATACACAAAATGAAAAATTTTGATATTCAATTTCGATTTGAATTTTATGAATAAAAAAAGACGTAGGTGAAAATCAATTTTTATTATTACTTACTCAATTAGTAACTTTTATACAATAAATGTTTTTATTTATTTCTTTTTTGGAAATTTTCGAAATTATATTTTGTTTATTATTAAATTTAATAGAAATCATCTGATATTGTTAACATTACAAATATAACCTTCAAATAATTTTCTAATAAGATCTATAAAAATATTGACTTAAATGAAATGATTTAAAATAGCATAAATAAAATGCTATTTATAATAGAGTATTCCACTAAGGATTGCTGTCACATATTATAAGCGGCGGTGGAGTAGTTGGTGCCGCTCTAAGTTGACTCAATGTATTTCTAAATTGATTCAGCTTTAAATGAGTACCAATAATATTTTTTTTTAATACATAATTGTTATTTTAAGACTGGGAAAAGTGCTAACGATTGAGACCAATTACCTGACAACAAAAAACAAATGTCTTACTATTAAAAGACATTACCTTATTGCAATTAAAAGTTTCTTTACCTTTATCATTAAGGTTATATGCTCCCAATCGGAGTGAACAAGGAAACACTATTATTTTAGTTTAGAAAAATTAGATATCGACAATACTTTTAAGAATACTTTTACAAGACGGTTACAGTTTAATATGAAAAAGCGCACCACAAACGTACAAAAGATAGAGGAGATATACATTTTGTTGTGATTTCAAAAAGATCCAAATCTAGATGCTTCCTAAAATATTTTCAATTTCTTATGAACAGTTTTAATTTTGAAAATTTCGAATTAATCATACTCTGTCGAATAAATTGGATTGGTGATACGAGGCAAAGGGTGGTACTTCATAGATGCTATGTCATTTGAAGTAATATGACATGACAGAGTCTATGATAAGAACATTTTTTTATTGTGAAATTTCTACATTCTTTTATTTATACTTAATTGAAATTATCAAATATAAAATACAAATAAATGATATTATTATATTATTTCGAAAATTGAGTTTAATTGAGGTTAGACCAAATATGTTAAACAAAAATTAATCTAAAAATATAAATAAATGATTAAAAAATGTTCCTATAAAAGCGATAGATTTAAATAAAAAAAAAAATTCTAAGAATAGCAAATTAGAAAATTTAATTGCCAACAAGATCACAAATATACTAAATTTAATGAAAAAATATTCATTAAATTAACAAAATCATTAATTAGAAAGAACAGTGCCAATTCTTTTTCAACTTTGTTTATAATGTGTAGTAATCTTGAGGATCCGACAAAGACTTCTTTTGCTAAAAAAGGAATTTTGAAAATTGAAAAACGTTTAAAATGTCATAGACGACAAGAACAGCTTTCCCACCAGGAAATGTATAGTACCAACAAATTATTTAATCCATGGCAAAAATTTAGTTTCCGCACCAATGTGCCGCACAGTCGAGTTGCAATCGAAACGAACTATATTCCCTGAATAAAGCGACATCAACTCCACCGCATATACGTTTTTTTTTTTTACATTTCAAATCAGTACAGTACCACTACTCAGCGGCGCGGCGAGAGTATGTCCTGGGTTAAGTTTAGTTTGTAAAATAAATTGCCCAAGTTCTACATTCTAACATTCTTAAGATTTTTTGTAAGTGTGGTTTATAAATTCGGCTCATAATTATATAAAATATAGGTGATATTTCTGTTGATTATATAAAACGTTTTACTTCCGTAATGTTTTCTTATTATTTTACTCCTTTTATTATTTTCATTCATTTTATACCACAGTCTTCGCTGTCACCATTTCTTCCAAAACATAGCCCAAGTTTAATAAATAATATAATTTAAAGAATTTATATTTATTTTTTTAATTTAAAAAATAAATAAATAGAAACACTCCTAAATATCTGTCATCCTTAATTAGAACGCTGTATAAATATTTCAACAAAAATAAATAAAAGATAAATTCTCTGTAGACCAGCAGACAACAATGTGTCCACAAATAAACTAAACAAGAAATAAACGATTTTAAACACAGATTACACGACAATTAATTTATTTCTATTGACCCGGACAAGATAGACTCTATATCTATAAAATATTATAAGTGAATCTATTATGCTTTGTCAGCTGAGCTATTAAATTTTCAAAAAAACCAATAAACAATTTAATTGTATAAAAATTTAGAAAATTGTCTGTCTGACTGTCTGTCATCAGCGATATTTCTTAATTATTTTTAAAAATAGAATTTATAAAAATATATTTAAAGTATAAGTGGAAATTCTTTATTAGTTGGGTGTTAATTGATTTTAATTTTCAATCATTTGTATCTTAATTATAAGTGCCAAACTAAAAGGGGTTATTTGGGATCGGGGTCTCTGATTGCTGCCTGTTATTTTAAATAGAAATCTGTTAATAAATATTTGTGTCTGTTGACATATTTTTTTTTTTTTATGTTTTGTTAAATATTTAATTTATGTTTGATTAAAAAGATTTGAAAATTTTGGTTGACATTTATTGGTTTTGGGTTCCAATTACTTTGATGACACAACAAAAAATTATATAAAGATAATATGGTATTAAACTAAAGAAAAAACTGAAATTTTAGATCAAATTTGAAAAAAAACCAATAAAAAACAGCATTACACAGTAAATTATAATTAAAATTTAATATATTCAAAATACATTGTAGATAAATAATAAATTCATTCGAAATTATGTTCAATTATATTCGATTTATATTATTTTCTTAGTTTATTTGGTTAGCCTTAACGTATCTTACCTGCATCCAGAATATTCGGAATATAATAATCCAATTATTTGTACAACTGAACAGTATGAAATAATGAAAATGTGATCCTTGTCACCGCATTTACTACAAGCTTGGTTGGTTTTTGTTGTGCGTTGTGCGTATTTAATTTTCTATCCATACTGCAATTGTTTCGTTCATATATTTACATTCTTCATACTTGGAAACTAACAAAAAGTCCTTTTGGACAGAAGCATTTTAATAAAAGTGTGATAAACATAATAAAGTAACATGAGAAATTTTTTTTTATAAAATGTCTCAAACAGGTGTCAAGTGTCATATTGAAATATTTCCGCCACACTTAAATTTACTGTGAAAAAAATACACAAATTATGTGTGAGAACTGAGAACCAATCACCTGTGAACCATTTGTTAATATCAATTTATATTTATGATGATCCATTCATTGTCAATTTATCAATTTTCTTTTCGTAAATTTCTTTAATCGTCTTCAATCAAACTAAACAGGTCGGTAGATATTATTATAAATATAGAATAGAATTGATTCTTTTTTCCGGCACTTATTAAAATTAAATTAATTAGTTTTAATAGGATCATTTTATTGCATTCTTCTTTATAACCTAAGTAATTTCTGAAGTACAAGTTTGTAAGCAAATTTTATCGGTTTTTTTTGTAAAATTATTAAAATTAAATTGAACTGTTTATATTCCAGCTTAAAATTTGACTTTCCTGTCGACCTATTAATATTTTTATCAATTTTTTCTTTATTTAACCTCAAATTAATATTTCCATAATTTTGAATTTATTCCTAATCTCATACATTTGACTGCACACATTGTTGCATTTATCATAATTTCCTTTATTTTTTCGAAATCTTAAATTGTTAATTTAATGTAAATTTAATCGTTTTGCATTTAACCTTTTCATCATTTTTTTATATTGGTGTGCCTTTAAAGTTCATCATAACAAAATTTTTTTTTGATATAATTGTCACGATCTCTCTCGACTTATCAAAATTTCTATAAATAATATTATTATTCCCCATTCACCTCTGTACCCTTAACAGAATTTTTATATATAGTTCATCTTTAAGCTATAAAAATATAATTTTTAATTCCGTTTTAATCGTTTAAATTAAATTAATAAAAAAAAAATTTTTATGATTATAACATAAAAATATCTTTTCGTCTCTTTCTCTCTTATCATTATAAAAAAATAATATTTTTATTATTTTGTGGTTTTTTTTAATCTATGGTAACAAAATAAAAAAAAAAAGTAATATTTATTTTTTATATAGTTTATTAGGGTTCAGAAAGTTTATCAAATAACACAACTTTATAAAAATGTCCCAAAACTTTGAACTTTCCGCTTCGAAGGCAACAAGAAACATCGTAATTTAAAAAAAAAAAAAGTAGATTTTTTTTTTTAATTAATGTTTTAAATATTAAAATAATTTTCGGGGAAAATTTTGTATTTCGATATTTTTTCCATAAATTTTAATATTTAATAATTTTGATAAAGAGTCCAGAGAATTTTGAAAATTATGTATATAAATTTTATTGTATGACGCATTATATAATTTTTTTTATGAATTATTTCGAAATATATTTAAATATATTAATTTTAATTCCGTCATAAAATTTACAAATTTAAAATTTTGATTTATATTACAATTAATATTTAAATCAGTATATTTTGTCTATTTAGCATTTTAATTTGTACAAATTTAAAATATTGTTTTTTATTTTGTTTAAAAAAATATTGAAAATCGTAATTATATTAAATATAAATGTGTACAAAATTTATATCAGTTTTAAAGAAATTAATGACATTTATGATAAACAATATTGGTAAGCAAAGCAATCCTTCAAAAAACTGGATAAAAAAATTAGAAGAGTTATCAGCGTAAATTTTTTTATTCATTAAATTGGATTGAAAAAATAGAAAATATTTTTATATTGGTCCTTCGAACCGAATTCATAATTTAATCAAAATTTTAATTTAGTTTTAAAAATTCTTAAAACAAATCATTTTAATTAAGGATTTAGTTCTCAAAATAAAAATTAAATATTGGTCCTTCGAACCGGATTTTAAAAATTCTTAAAGATTTTTTTTATCAGAATTATGTTGTATTCGTCTTTTCAATTCTCAAAATGTTCATATTAATGCTTTGAATTTTTAAAATAATATTGATCCTTCGCATTGGAGTTATTGTTATGTTTACGAAGATGATATATGTAGAGTAAACATAACCGTCTTTTGGATATGATCAAGCAGTGGATCACTTCTAAGCTTTGTAAGGCCCTCTTTACTATTGAAGATGACAATGTTCCACATTACAAAAAGAAGATAAATGTTATTCTGTCTAATTAATTAAATTACACTTGTTTGTCATAAACAAACATTGTAAATTTTTATCAAATCGTGATAACATTGCCACTTAAATTAAACTTATAATGTTTTCCACAAAAATAATATGTTAGATTGAAAATAAAACACCAGACGTAAAAACTAGTTAGAACTAGAAATATACAAATATTCGTCAATTAATTTAATTATTAAATAAATATTTTGTTTCGGAAAAATCATTTTTTTTTTTATTTATGAAGATTTATTTTTCATTAATTTCATTAAATTTTTACTATTTTATTTTCATACCTAATCTTATCATGTTGTGTACACTTCAGTTCAAATAAAATTCCAAATCGAATAAAAAATATTTAAATAATTATTTATTTAATTATATTTTCGTTGATAATTTTTTATGTTACATTACTTGGTGGTATGACGGTGGTTCGTATCATAAAATATTGTGAATAAATTTTTTTTTGTGAAGTTTAAGATTTATTAGATTATTTATTTATTAATGTTATTAATAAAAATATAAAAATTTAATTAAAATATATAAGGTAACAAAAATTATGATATAAAAACTACCAAAATTTTGTTATAGATTATTTTGTTCATTATTTTTAATCTGGCAATTAAAATTTGTGTGATTATATTTAGAATATTTTTGTTTTGGTTTCTAATTTTGTATAATTAAGATATTCTAGAACTAAGCAGTTTATTTATAGATACATATTATATTTTTATTACTTAAATTATTGTTATTAGGCTTTTTTTTATTTGCAAAACCTTTAAGCTATTTATGATTTTATTTTTAGTAGTATTGTTGATATAAATAATAAAGATAATTATTAAATAAATATAATAATTATCCACAAAGCAAAGTCTCAAGTGACAAAAAATTGGTATAATTATAGATAATAATATGCTTATGAATATTTTTTTGGTTAATTAGGTGATAAATAATATTAATTTATTATAACGTAAGGTATTTTTCCAACAAATATTTATCTAAAATATAAAAAAAAATAATTAAGTTCAATATTTATAGATTACTAATTAATAATAATGAAATAATTAATTATTAATTATTGTTTTACATTTGTATTGGATATGAAATTAATTTATGTTAATTTTCATAGTTAATAATTTTGTTTTTAATTATATTTTAAATTTGCTAATTGAAATTACAATGATTTTTTGACCCTTTGGTCGAGGCATATCAATAATTTTTAATTTTCCATATATTTTTATTAAATTTTCTTTCAAAATTATGATGGATTGTTTCATTATCGTTTCCAAGTAGAACTACCTTTCCATAATTAATTTAGTAAAGATTTTCTGCCAGGATAGATGCAAACTTAAATTCAAAGATTGGTTATCTTGTTGTGTCATATTAGATGTCTGGTATGGTAATCGCAATGTGCACTGTACAATTTACACTGTTAAAAAAAATTAAAGTTTTATTTTTATTGGATAACTTTCCTTAAGTAAAAAACTGAAGTTTTTAAGATTTTTTGACTATTAAATATACGCAATATATAAAACTTTCAAAAACAAAATCAAATTTAATTTTTTTTTTAAATGAACTTCTCTAAAACACCAACTTCTTAATTAATTAATTTATATATTTAATTTTTCTAATATTTAAATTATATTTTAGCCTTATGAAACGACCAATTCCAATTCATCATCATCTGTACGTGATTTAAAAACATATAGACGTGATTCAAGACCAAATACACCACCATCATCTGGAGGACCAATAGAAAATGGACATGGACAATATCCGTAAAATAAATTTATCAAAAAATTTTAATAATAATAAATTTAAAATTAAATAAATTAAAAAAATTAATTGTTATATTTTTGCTTTTATAGTTGTTATACATGTAAAACATTATGTCCAGTTAATAAAATGGAATGGTTATCAACAAGTGCTGAACATATGAATTCACATGCAATGCATTTTCCATTTTTAAAAAATAATAATTGTAATACAAATAGTAGTGATGGCTTAAGCTCAAATCGTGTATTAGCTTGTAAAGATTGTGTTAATTATTTAGCTAGACAATGGGAAAGTATGGATGCAGATCGTATACCATTAGAGCATAGAAGGTAAAAATTATAAAATTATATTTTTAAGAAGTTTTAATTAATTTGTATATTTTATTTGTTTAAGGTATAACATTCCATCACCATTGATGTCATCAACATCACCAAATGGTTCAAGTCGTCATGGTGGTTTAGGTATAAATACACCACCATCAACACCATCAGTTTCATCAACACCAGCTACATGTTCATCAATATATTGTTTTCTTTGTAGCTTACATTCAGAATTATCATTTGCTAGAGTAATTTATACAAGCAAAGAGGTAAATCAGTTTTTCCAAGCATTTAATTAAAAATTAATCCTTTTATTTTTTTTTATTTTAGGGAACTCGACCATATTTTCCATTTTTATTGAAACATAAATCACCACCAAATGCTGAACAATTACGTTCTGATTATTCAGCACTTGTTTGTACATTTTGTTATCATTCATTATTAAATCAATGGCGAAAGTATAAAAAAATTTAAATTATTTGATTTTAATGATTTATTAATAAATTTGTTTTTCTTTTAGACATGAAGCACAAAATCCAAATTTAAATCCAGCTGAACGTAAATATAATTGGCATGATTATATATGTCATTTATGTAGTATAACAACATATCGTAAACGTGTTAGAGCATTACCAGTTAATGAATTTCCATTTGTTAAAAATCGTAAAAGTGATGATGCATTGTTGTTAGAGAATGGAGAATATGCTGTTGTTTGTTTAGATTGTTATGAAAGTTTAAGGTAATATAAAAAATGATAGTTTATAGAACTTCATTAAAAAGTAAAAATTACAATTACTGTGAAAATTATAGCAATATTTGAAGAAAATTGCTTTAATGGAAATCTTTTCAAAATATACTTAGTCAAAAGTAGAAAATTATGTTAAATTGTAATGTAAATAAAAATAGCGTCCTATTTAATATTGACAGAAATCTTACATATTATTAAAAACGATCAGTAGAATTTTGCTGCCGGATTCATTAATATTCGAAATTTACAGCGAGTTATCTATGGAAGTCTGTAAAAGTATAAAAAAACTTCACATAATTCCGAATAAATTTTACTCACACTTTTAAAGGTTTTATGAAATTCGTAATTTCTACCTTTAAAGAATCCTGCCAAATATTCATAAAACCAAGTAGAATTACAATAAATAAATTAATGACAAATATGTTTAATGTTATTCTTATTATATTTGAAAATGTTTGACTAATTGAATTTATAAATTCATGAATTTCCTTTCAATACAATTTATAATACATTAAAAAAATACAGCGAACACTGTTGCCATATTTTTATTACTAAATTCTTAACAATTTCTGATGATGGATAATTTATTTTAACATTATTATAGTTCTCAATCAAAGTTCTAATTGGTTGGTATGTTCATTAAAAAAAAATTGTAATAATAAAATGAATTATAACTTTAGGCATTTAACTTTTATAATAATTGATTTATGATATATTCTAGTAACACATCATGTAATTTAAATTATTGTATTACTCTCAACCTACCCCATCCAGTTACACTCAACACACAGAACGGCAACGTGGTACAACTGTTAAAAATAATATTAACATATATAAAATGTATGGGAGTAGGGCACAAACATTCACAACGCAGAAAGTTCAGAAAATTGAACAATTGGACACAAACATTCACAAAGCAGAAATTTTAAAAATTATGATGATGTCTGCGTCTGTAATTTGTCAAATAAAATTAATTCTAATAACAATTGACAAATAATTGTTCACAATTATTTTAATAATATAAAATATGCTCATTAAAAACATATTTCATTTCATTAACACATTAATACAGCTTTGAGATTACTTATAATGTCGTTGTAAAAGTTGTGTTGTATCACGTTGCATTATGTAGACAGTAAATCCAACATTAGAATTCAGTTTTTTACGTCCTTTTTTCAATGACATTTTATACAAACATCTCAGAATATTCGTACCAATTAATTAATTGGTTAATCATAGACTGTAAGATTAGAAAACATCAACCTAAAATTTGATAAAAAATTTTATACTCTAAAAATTTTACTTTATAATTCTCAATTAATAATCATTTTCTAATTAATTATTTAATAAATTACAAAATAATTTTTGTTAATTATTTCCACAGTTTAAAGAAATATAACTAAAAAAGCAAATTAATATTCATAAAAATATATAAATGTAATTTATATTTTTATAATATAATTAACTGTCGTATTATTATTTAAATAATTTTATTAAATTTCATTTATTCATTATTTATTCAAATAATCACAATAAAAATTTTACAATAAAATTAAATATTAAATAAAAAATTTCCAATTTATAATTAGTTATTTTTATATAAATTATATTTTTCTTATGAATATTCAAATTAATTTATTTTCAAAAAGTTCATATTATAATTAACAAAAACAAATTATAAATGTAAAAAAAAGTTACAATATCAAAGTTAACAAAACTAATTATAATTTAAATTAATTTGATTATATCGATTACATTAGTAAAATACTTAATACTATTAGTACATATGTAAATTAACATTAATTTGATTATATGATGATGAAAATGTTACAATTAAAATTGAATGGCACAATTATATAAAATTTGATGAAAATATATTTAATAAAAATAATTAAAAATTTACAAAATTTATATAAAATTAATTTTGTAATATTATTTTATAGACAACAAGCATCACAATATGATCGTGTTGGTGTTCCTATATCACGACGTGGTTATAATTGGGTACCACAACCACCACCACCAGAAGATAGTCCAGATGTTTCAGTTGCAAGATTACCATGTGGCGAAAGATCTGATAAAATTGTAAGAAAATTTAAAGTAATATTTTAAAGAGTTTTTTGTATTACATCTCAAAATTTTTAGCAAATAAATTCATCATTACGACCAATACCAAGTAAAAAAACTAGTTCACCAAAACAATATTCAACTGAGAAACCAAGGGAAGTTGGTAAGTGTACATAAAAAGAAAAATAATTTAATTTTTTATTATATTTAGTAAAATTAATTGTCGACAATATTATAGTAATTATAATATTTTGTATTTTAATGGTAGATGGTTAAGAAAATTTGTTTATTTTAATGAAATTTTTTGGTGATAAATATTTTTGGCAAAAGAAAATGTTATTTTATAAGTAGATATTATTAGCTAAAATGAAATTAGATTATTTGACAATAATTGAGAGATTGTCAGTTTAAAAAATATCAATTGACATTTATATTTATAGTCTAGTTGCATAGTTGGTACAAAGGAATAGATTTTATGTGGCTTTCGTCAAATTGCACAAAAATACTAATACATTCTTTCTAACAAATCTTGAGTTAAAGGGCAGGCAACCTCTCTAAATAGTCTACTAAATAATTTCAAATTCAAAAGAATATTTGCTCAAATTTTTTTAATTTCATTAATTTAACTTTATTTAATTAGAATTTATAATAATATAATTACAAAATATTTAAAATTATTGAGATTTCTCAATTATTGAGATATAACTCCATTTTATGTCCAATTTTTATTTATAGAAAAACCATTTACATTCAGTCCAAATATAATAATTCTTCTTAATATATTACCAAATATTCTTGCTAAATTTCACATTTGCTGCATTCAAATCAAACCTATCATCATCTAACATTTACTTATATCAAAAATTCAATATTTCTAAGAACTACTTTTGTTGCTGGTCCTATTATTAATAAATGAGGCAGAGGAAGCAAGATCGACCCATCTTCACAATTGGTTTACCGATAGTCAAAGTCTGCGTTGATGTTTCTTAACATTCCAAAGCCTTACATATGCCTATTTTCTCAATAATATGATAGCAGAAGTTAAGTGAAAAACTTCATTAAAGATGTGATTTGGATCGATAAGAAAAGAAGCTAGTCAACTACAGGAATGTACAACGTTCAGATTATTTCCGTCTTACTGAAGCAACCAATCAATTTTCAAATACAATTTATTTAAAAAGACATTGTTTTACTTACTGGTCCCTTGATTTCCAACAAAATGAAAATGATGGCAATAAAGAAAAGAGACTAAACATTATTACAATTTTGTTAATTGTTAGGATTTCAAATATTTCCAACCGCACAAACCGAAAATTATATTTTACGTTCTGAAGAAAATTTTATGACAGAAATATTATTACTCTCTCTTGGCTGCGTAAAACAAAAAACGTATAGAAGTTGAATAACATTTTTAGTACTAAAAGATATTTACATTTAATTACCTCATTACTTGATAAAAGCATATTTTTTGTTTATGTTTATTATTAGATTTATTAGAATTTTCTATAGAATTTTATTAATTAACTTTTAAGATTTTCTTTTTTTAATATGAAAATATTTTCATTTGTTTATGTTTACATTAAGTTTCAAATTACTTTAGTAAATATGTGATTTTATTATGAACAATTTTTGTCATATTTTCTATTGCGCCAAATTTTTATTATTTCTATTTTTTTTTTTGGTTTTTGTATAAATTATTTATGGTAGCGTAAAATATGGAAATATTTTCATTTATAAATTTTAATTAGACTGTTAATCTTGTTTTTGAAATTTAAATCTTTTTGTTGTTGTTGTTGTTGTAACAAAACGTAATCCTTTAATACGTTTCATTAAAAGTACCCTTGCTGTGTATACACAATAAAAAGGAAAAACCTCAAAAATTTCATAATTATTTAAAAAAAAAAAATTGTCTTTGACAATTTTTTTGTTTATTTTTCGGAAAAGTTAAATTTGAATGTAAATTATGATTTGCCAATATTCGTCCTTATATTTACTGAAGTGCTTATTACACATGAATGATTACGCACATTAGAATAATTATTTAGCATGTTTATTGTTAAGTATAAATGTATCACATTATTGCAAAGAAGGAATTGGCTAAAAACGTTTGGTAACTAGATATACGAGTTACAATTTTTTGTAATTTTTTGAGTTACAATTATTCTTGTAAATGTATTAGAAATTATGACTGGCTGCAAATTGGTTATACCTATTAGAAATGCAAGATATTCCAAAGATTAAATCACAGATGACAGATCGCTTTCCATTTCATTTCAAAACACGTGAACTGAGGTTTGCTAAGAACTTCTTTTGGAAAGTTTTGTAATTTCATTACAAATTTATTAGTAACGATTAAGTGAAATTAACTATTAGTAATGATTAACTCAGAAGAAAAATATTTCGAATGTTTATGATTGCCAATATAGTGATAAAGTTCCATCTCGTGCAACAATATTTCGATGGTATGCGGAATTACAATCAATTAAAAGATGAATTATGATCATAATCCACAAGAAGCTATTATTATCCCAGAAACAATATATGATGTATAGGCTGTGATTGAAACAAGTTTAATAATAAAAAACTATTTCTTTATATCTCAAATTTTAGTAGTGACCTTCTCTTATACGCTACACTTATTGAATACTAAAATAACATAACACTGAAGCCCGAATAATACTAATTATGTTTTGTAATTATGTAAATTTCATTCCTAATTGGAAAGCATTATTGTATACACAGCTAACTTCATGAATTTCAGTTTTCTATCGAAACTATCTATCATAAATGGTTTTAAAAAAATGAGAATTTTAAAATTTTCTCCAAAAAATTAAATTCTCTAAAATGTTAAAAACTAAAATTTTGTTGAAAAAATTTGATTAAGTGAACTTTTAGTTAATTTAGTTACTTTAATTGTCTTTACAAACCCCTCAAAATTAATTGACTTTCAATCAAACCCTTTAGCATATTATTAATTATTTAAATTCAGTTTTTTTTTTAAAGTGTCATGTGTGTGCATTTCTTGTTTTTTTTTTTTTAATAAATATTCATTCATCCAATCAAATTATAGAGACGACTAAACAAAAATTTTACCTCATTAAAGTTTCATTTAAATCTATATATAAAGGGTTGTTAGTCGAAAAGATTTATGCACCCTTTAAAAACAAGGTTTCAATTTGTTTAATCGTATATGCCAACATATAAAGTTACAAGTTTTAATATCTTTTATTTAATATCAACAACAACAAAAACATAGAAATTAAATTTTGTGGCAAAAATACTAAATAAACACACAATTTACTAATTTTTTTGTTAGGGGTGGCAGTTTAAATTTATGAAAAATCAAAAAAAAAATATTATTAATTTTTTTGAAGGGGTTGATATTTAATATTTTATTTAAATGTTCGGAACGCATAAAATAAAAAGTAAATTCTTTTTTTTTACATGTGATGTCCTTGTTGTGTAACATAAAAATTAGGGGTTGGTTATTTTTTATTTTAATACATAAATATATATTTTTTTAAAGCTTTATTGTGTAAAAAATATATATATATTTCTACTTCATCGACTGGAAATTTATTTGCTATTTTTATTAAGTTTTTGTTAAAAAAGGCTTTGGAAGGAAGAGTAAAAGGTCTAAAAAAATATTTATTTGTATACGTATTTATAAAAATCGAATTGCCATTTGACATTGGATTGAGGAGTTATATAGAATTGAAAGGATATAAAATATTAAGTATTTTGAATGTGGTTTTTATTTTATTTTATTTTTTTGGTAAATTTTAATTCAATTTTTATTTGATATAAAAATATTTTTTATTTATTTAAATATAGGATTTAAAAATAAATTTGGTATAATAAAATATTTTGAAATTCGAGTATTTTATTTCAAATTAAAGATAGATGGCGTTGTGTCAAAAAAAGAGAAAATTATGAAAGCATGAAATTCATTAGATTTGATTAGAATCGTTAAAAGTTCTTTGGTTCCCCCATTGTAGATGTTATGTTGAAGTTATATCAATAAATGGTTGGATGGTTAGCTAAGTAAAGATAATATTTTTGATTATAATTTGATTCTATTGTTCTTGGACAATTTCCGAAATAGAGTACATATTTCATAGCTATAATGAATAATGATAAACATCTTAAAAGAACGTGTCGATCTTGCTATTTAAATACTTTCGTACCTTTGGGAGTTTTCTTATGTTAAATTTCGAAACTTTCGCAGTGGAATTAAATTGTACAACAATTGGATTTCCGGACAGTGAAATAGATAATGCTCTATCTTGGGTTAACTTCTCTTTCGGATCCTTGTAGTTCCTGAGAAACTCTCTGAATTATGCGTCAATTCGAGAATTACGAGCCTGTTTGCCAATAGTTTCGAAAAATATGCGTCTACTGGTTAAGGTTAGACAAATTAAGGTACCTCCTATATTCCTACATTTGGTGAGAATGGCAGAGGTTATAGAATTAGTAAATCATGTTTTTTTAATAGAATTATCATTCAAAAATTTAAATATTTTAATCAGAAAGAAATTGAATTATCTTGTAACTTGAAACCAAATAATTTTTTTTTTATTTACTTATTAAAAATAAACTTTATTTTTTCATTAAACTTCGCAAAAAAATCTCTTCAAACTAACCATAAACTATAATGAAAATATTTTTGAAACTTTTTTAATACCTAAAACCACTTAATTATTTCAAAAATGCAAAATGAAACAACAAAATAGAAATTTTTATAAAGTGTTTTCAAACCATTAATTTTTTTTTTTAATTTTAATTTATATAGTTAAGTACCAATTGCTCAAAGTTCATCTTCCATTCCCTCATCATCATCAAAATAACAACAATAAAATAATTTATATAATTTTTTAAAGTTTTTGAAAACTTATTTTGTCAAACTTTAAAATTCTTTAGCACTTAAGATTAAATGAAAATATTTCTATATTTATATTTGTAACTATATACACAGATATAATGACAATTACAACACATATGCAATTTAACAAACGTTCAAAATAAAAGGACATTTCTGAAGAAAATTTTCATATTCTTTGTGATTGTCATAGAGAGAAAACTTAATAATGCTGAAAAGTGAAAGAAAATTGTTTGGGTGTGCATAAAATAAAATTGTCAGAATTTTCAACAGAAAAAAAAGGATACAAATTTTAGTTTATTTTTAAATAAAAGAAAATCTGTGTGGACTAATAATTGACATTCCGAACCTCGTTGTATCAAACGAATTTAGGAAAATTTCATGTAACTTTGTAGCTTCGTTTAAACACAATCCAGCTCATCGATAATGAGTTTACATTTATATATTTCAAAAATATTCAAATTCGCTTCAATATGAGCTGGAAAATATGAAAAAGTGTAGTAAAAAAAAAATAATAGTCAAATATGGAATTCGTACAGTAAATATATTTGTTGGAAACACAAAATTATATTCATTCACATGAATAGAAAACTTTCAAAATAATATAAAATTTCCAAGAAAAATTTTCTTTTGAGTTTTCTTGACATACAAGACTTGAGAAATACAAAAAAAAAAAAAAGAATTTCCGAAATAAATAAATAAAATAAAATTTTCAAGCTAACAAATAAAATTACAGATTTTCTTTTTTCAATGCAATTTTCCGTTTTCTTCATTGAATTGCATTTTCAAAAGTGCAACTGAATTATTTACTATTATTTCGGGAAATCTAGAATCTGATGGATATTACATATTACAAATCCCTTTTTAATATTTGAACAATTTGGAACTTCTCTTATTGAATTTTATCTGTTTCTTTCATGATTGCTAAAGCGCAATATATCGGTGACCTCCCTCGTAACAAGACAGTCAATGTTTGAGGGTTCGTGCTTTTATAATACGGAAATCCGAGGGAAATATGTGGTATGGATATGGATGTAGAAACGGACCCGGAACGATTCAGAAGTTGTGGATTGGAAACTATAATTCTAAAGTTCGATCTGAAGAGTTACTGGCTCAGCCAGTCATCGTGCCATGTATAACGTGAAGGATGCGAAGGGTACAATGGTCATTATTCTCGGCATTGTACCCCTCGTAACCTTATTAATATATCATGATTATGTGGATTTACATAATTTTATGCTAATTGCTCCAAACTGTCAATTGATAAAAAACTGAGGTTCCTTTTGAAAAAAAACTATAGAATAATTTGTGAGGTTTTGGAGATATTATAGTTACATAAGTCAAATTTTGACAGTAGGTTGTCAAATTTAAACATGTACATGTTAGAAATTTTCATATTTTGACGTATTCTTTCTTAGGTTGTAAAAATTTTTGTTGGCAATTTTCAAATAAATGCATTTAAATTTCAATATTTTCGATAAGAGTACGAATCCTTGATAACCTAAAAAAATACACTATTTTTACAAAAAAAACTTTATAAATAAAGTAAAAATGCACATCCAGTAAAAAAAAAATTATATATTTTTATTTCATGTCATTTTTATGAACATTTTTCCAACTCATTTTCATTCCTCCTCCTCGTTATCTTCTCCTTTACTCTACTTGTAAAAGAAAAGCGTATATTTTATTTAATAAAAAATCTGCTCGTGTTATAGATAAAATGATTTTTATATTTTCAGAAATTTATGCGATTTTTTTTCAAAAATTTGGTTCATGATTTTCTTTTCGTCAATAATGCACTGAACAAATGACATTTTAAAAAAAAATCCTGTAAAGAAATTTTTTTTTAGATAGCAGGAAATTTTCAAGTAACTACGAGTACTAAACTTGTAAGAACTTATAACTAAAAATTTTTGTATATTTTCGAAAATTTAGTTTTCTCTTCATATTTTTAACAGTTAAAATAACATTGAATTTAATTTCCTTTCTAAGTAAAATATAATTTTTTTAGTAAATTTAAATTTTTTCCATATTTCCACACAAAAGTCTTGATTAAAACTTTTGATTCGAAGAAAATTTAATATGAAAACTTTTTTTTTTTTACTATCTTCCTGTAAGTAAAAGAATAAAAGAAAAATGAATTTTAAAAAGAAAAATTTTTCCCGAAGAAAAAGATATTAAACGAGTTTTTTTTTGGTTCCTTTTTTCTTGTGCATTGCATTGCAAAAGTTTTTCCAAACGGAATGAAAAAAAAAATAATAATAAAATTTAAAAGATTTTGTAGCAAAAATCTTGCGTAGCCAAAGTATTGGGTATTAATTTCATATCTATGTGGATTTTTTGATAGTTAACACTAACAATTGTTTTATAGAATATTCTAAAGCTATTAAACAAATTCCACTTCACCGCCATTTAGCGGAGTAACGTTAAGCAACTAAAATGTACTAGAGTAAATAATTTTTCTATGGAACGATTTGTAAAATAAACGCTTTATTTTACTGTTCATTATAGTTCGTAAGTAATGTTTAACTACGGTTAATGCCATCTAGTAGACGAATTTTGAATGTTTGATGTCATTATGTCTCATCCATTTTGTTGTAAGTCTTTATTAGCTATTCTATGGTATAAGGGCACCTGCAACAATTTTTGAAAGTCCGTCTCCATCATATTTTATGTAGACTTGAAAAAACTTACACTGCTTACACAGAAATGCCAGGCGGCCACACTGACAATGCTATAACTTAAAAGAACATTTTATTTATCGAAACAGTCTTAAAAAAGGAAATATTTTTTTTGTATATGTTTTTTATTGCTTGTGTGTGGAATTTTGTTATATTTTTTTTTATTTGGTCTTCTTACATTAAAAATTTATGTTAAGTACAAATATTACGTCGTCCTTTTTATCTTTTTCGTTTTTTTTTGCTCTGGAAAAGTGGAAAAAATCGAAAAGGAAATTACTAAAAAAAAAAAGTTTATATATTTAAGATTTTAAATTTATATATTTTTTTTCCTTTTGGCTTGTGTAAAAAAAAAATTACTTTTTTTCTTTATTATTTCTATTTATTTATATTTTATTAAATGTTGATTTATGTAAGTTTTCTTCCATAAAATATTTTTTTTTTTTTTTTTTTGGGAACGGCAAACTTTTTAAATTATATTTAAATTGGTGAAAAATATGCTGTATTCGAACTGTAAATAATTTTCAGTTATTTAAACATTAAATATAAATATGTTTTTATAAGATGTAATTTAAGATCGTGAATAAATTTCACGATTGGAAAGTAAATTTTTACAAGCCCGATATAAATTTAAATGCTGGATGACAAAATTCAATAAATTTGATCCTTAATAAATTGAATAAATAGTATCCGAAAATATAAACAAATTAATTTTAAAATCGGGTTTCATACGGAACAGATGTGAACTTTTCTTGTATACCATTTCATGTTCCTGGGATCAATTTCTGTTCCAGACATTTCCCGTTCTCAAATGTTCCTGGCGAGAAACTTTTCGCGATAAAAATAGTAGCGTATTGAAATAAGTCTCGGGAATCCAAAACCTAAATTAATAAATTTGTGATAGATCCACAAAAAAATGGTACCAACACTTATGTCAAATTTCCTTAAAATCTTATGTAACAATTATCAATTTTGAATCATCCCCACCGGAAACGTAATGAAAAATTAATTTGAGTAATAATAATAAATAATTTTCCAAAATTTTTACTAACTAATCGATTAAGAAATAAAATTATAATTGCCGTAAATAAATACTTAATTATTTACTTAATTTAATGAAATAATCAAAATTAACTTTGCAATAAATTGAATTCTTATTTCTTATCCATTTATACTTTATTATTTTAACAATTTGTAATAATACCTTAATTACAAAACAAAATTAATAGCCGGAGAGCTATAGCAACAGATTTACTTTGGTTAGCACTTAGCAGTCTGAAAATACACAATTCCATATGAATTCATAAGATTTTGCCTACTCATGAGTTCATAAAATTGTGCATGATAGATAAAGTAAATTCTTACTAATTATATGGGAATAGTTCCGCACACTGAATCCTTATTGAAAGACCCATTGTACTCTCCTGTCGATCACCTGTCGACCATGTTGAACCAAGGAAGTTAATACTAACCTTTCCACATACTTTCTGATAATTGCGTGTCCGGTGTTGATTGAATTTCCTTGTATTTCTATGATTCGGGCTCCACTAGAATAGTTTTGTGGGCTCTGGGCTGACAATCGTTTTTTGATACCGATCTTACAAGGTAGCCCAAATACTTATTGAATCTTTAATATATGGCGTATCCTAATTGATGAGTTAGTAAGGCGTCATGCATATCACCCTTCCTTGCCAGCTAAAGAGTATTTTCATTCCTATAGCTCTTAGTCTATAATGAAATAATAAAAAAATACTCATAAATTAAATCATAAAATATAAAAGTATGTATATCAAATTTAAATACATATCATGGTCAACAAAATACTAAATACAAAAATTTATCATTTCTAATTCAATTTTTATTCCCTCTTTCTTTTCTTGTTTTCCGCTTTTATTATATCATTAAATTATATATTTTTATTAATCTACTTAAATATCCTTTTCACACTTTATTCGTGTCCTTAAACATAGAAATATATAAATATGTATATATAAAAAAATAAATATACACAAGAAAAAAAAAACCATAAAATACAAATTTTACCAGGAAAAACAAAATTAAAATGAGCACATAATAAAAAAGGACTTTGTTTTGTTGTTGTTATTAAAACTCTTATAAATATATAAAAAGAAACATAACAAAAGTGCCAACTAACAACAACAATAACCAAAAAACTTTACTAAATTACCGAATCGTTTTCAAGAAGTTTTTTCTTTTGGCGCAAATAAAATCAAATACACAACCAAAAACAGCTACAAAAAAAAAATCCTTAAACTCCTCAAATAGCCAAGGCGAAAAATGTGGTTCTAATTGTATAATTTTGTAATTTTCTATATAATAATACTAAAAAAAATGTTATAGGGTGAATCTGAAAATGAATGAGAAGGTGAGCTCTAAAAGTAACCCCTTTTTTTAAATAAAGAATATATAAAACAAAAATATAAAATAGAATAAAAAAAAGCATAAAGATTCGAATGCGAAAGTAAAACAAATTGCCCACTTAAACTTACCACGACAACCTTTTAATCCTGTCGTCTTTCGTCTTCATAGTGTACGACGACCATTTGACCAATAGACACTTATACAATTTATCGTCGTTAATATTTACACACACCGAAAAACAAAAAATGGCTTCAGATGATTTTTATACACTACAACGACAACAATATTATTTGTTTGAGTGTTTTTTGTATTATATTTAATCCTTAAAATTACCTTGAAATAATCATATCCTTATTGTTGATTTAATTATATACAGTTTATTTTATTCTGTATTTATATAATGTTATTTTTGATAAGGCTATTCAGATTATTATCCTTAAGCGGATACACTTTTTTAAACGGATTAATTTTGATGTATTATTTGAAAATACAAATCAGATAATTAAAATTGTTATTAAGTCCATCAAAAAAAAAACGTTCAAATATCCTTTAAAATTTTACTGGCGATATTAAAGAGAAAAAAAAGGTTTTCCACGTCTGATTTCACAAATAAGCAGTTTTTCGTTGTTGTTGTAATAATGAAGAAATCTACATCTACAAAAAAATATTTCTTTTTATTTCATTTTCTTCTCTCTTTAATAATTTTTCTCTCAATTTTATTCGTTTTCATATTTTTCTCCACTCTATACAATTTTCTTTATAAAAGAATTTTTATAATTTCCTTTTCATATCAAAAATTTTCTACCACGCAAAAACTCTCTTCATAGAATTTTCACTCTCCCAAAATAAAAATAAAAAGAAAAATTATATAAAAAAATATATACATATATTTATAAATTTTCTTCATATTTATTCATTTTCCTCAAAATAATACTTTTCTCAAATATTTACATTGCACTAGTGAAATTTTCACACATATACACTGAAAAAAATATTATGTGTGTCTATGTATTTGAAAATTTTATATTGAAATGAATTTATTATATTTTTGATATTGATATGACTTGATGCTGCCACCTCCATAATCCGTCCCAAAAGTGCATAATACTTAAACGTTCCGCTGGTTATATTTTATATATATATAAATATTATTTATATTTATATTTTAATGAAGATTTGAACAGGAAAAAGGACGACAATAGGAAAATTTACAAAAAAAAAAAAAAAAAATAACAAAATACTAAATTTTATCATTCTTTCATGTAGTTATCAATTTTTTTTTTCTGTGTGGGTAAGGAAAAAGGATATTATCATAGAATCCTGCTGTGAGAACATTATGAATTTTACTAAAATTTTTGATATAAATATTGTTTGTACGTGATCAATGCACATTATTCAAATACAATATAAATACGAAAAATAATATTAAGTCAATTTTACACGATATAAGTTAAAATTTCAATTAGAAATAGAAATAATGTATTTTTTCCAAATGATACATCAAAATTGAAGAATTTTGACACTTGTTAAACAAATAATTTTGTATTACAACAGTGAGATTATGTGTTGTGTGAAATGTTGTCACATTTCAAAATATAATTTTGACATTTACCTGTTGGAAATGCCAGAAATAAAATGTTGTATTGTCATAATTAAAAACAACATTAATTTTCTGTTAAAATCAATTTGTTGTTATTAATTTTTAGTATCGACGAGATTGTTCTTGACGTTTATACATCAAAGTTGACAAGAAATGTGCACATTTTTATAATTTCTTTGTTCAACACTACTAATTTTATGTTTTCATATTTTTGGATCAAGAATACTGTCATTTTTACTGTCATTTTTAGAATTAACTAATTAAATTTAAATATTACATGTAAGATAAATTTTGACTGATGATATTTACATGCTAATTTCGTCAGTTCAAAATTTATTTGGTATGCAATGTTTACATAAATAGTGTGAACCCAGCTTTAAATATATTCCATTCAAAATTGAATTTTTTTCTTCTTGCATTTCTATACTTATGTATTCTCAATTCTATCATATTTCGATATATATTTACATTTATATCGTGAGTTAAGTACCTTTCTATCCCCTATATAAATATATTTATAATAATATCCTTTTTTTTACACTGTTTATTGTGTATACTTAACATTTACATTTTATGATTGGGTTTTGTAAATGTAGATGTGTAATAATTGTGTAAATAAATATAGAATATTTGTTGTTTTTTTTTTTGTAAATGAAATTGAGAAGGTATATATAGAAAATATTCGTTGGTTTTTACAATATTTTTTTTTTGTGTACGTTGTTCTTTGCATCCTTATTCCTTTTTTGATATGGATATTCGTTTAACTATAAAGGACTGAATTGTATATTTCAGGATGTATTAGATAGAAAGAGAAAAAAGTAATATATTTGAGATGAAATATGATAAATATATCATACAACGAAATCAACTATAAAATCAGTTTTTAACTAAAAATGTATGAAGATGAAAAATGTTTATCATAATGTTTAGGAGAAAATTATAATCTATTTTTGGAGGGGGAGGATGAATAATATTTTGTGAATTAAACTAATTCGAAAAATATATAATTCTATCATAAAATAATTATGAACCTTTATAAGTCTAAAATGTAAGTGAAGATATGAATCAATTCGAATATTAATAAAATTAATGATTTATTAATACCACCTAAATAAACAATATTTTTATGAAAATTTCTCGTAATCTTATTATTATATTTTAAAATATCGATATAATATTTTCCTCTTCCTTTCGCTATTAACGATATTCTTGTCAGTATCATAAATATTAAAATTTCTCCTTCTATACACTAACCAGTTGCCATTTTTCAGTTCAGATATGGTCAATACCAAAAAAAAAAGAATCTAATCTTTATTTCGCATACATTAAAAAAAAAAAAATTAAATCATTTCATTTTGATATCATTATATTTATTTAACCAAAAGATAATTTCATTGAATACATAAAAAAATTAACTTATTCAAGAAAAAAAAACCCCATACTGTCTCATAAAAAAAAATACAACAGGACCAAAAAGATCATATCCTGACATTTATATGTATTATCATTTAACAGGATATTCTCTTTTGCCAAAACCACAATGTCAATTTTATTAAAATACTGTAATTTTTTATCTTCGGTCCAAATATATATGAAAAATTCTCAATATCACAAACAATCTTTAGGTATTTTATATTTGTAAAGAAAACCATGTTAAAGTTTCCAATTTTATGGTGAATCAGAATTTGGGATGGTTTAAGAAAACGTACAAGTGAAAAATTCTGATGTGTTTTAAGCATTTTGCAAAAGTGCATTAGATTGAATTTATGTCGGTAATTCGGAATTTAATATTTAAATATTAAATGACGAATACGTAACCGCCAATTCCGAACATTGTGCTACACTCTGTAATGTTCTTATATTGTGTTCTATTCAGAACAGAACTATACTCCAATTCTTAATTCAAATTATTTGGTTACGCATTATTTCCCATTCATGATTAATAAACATTACAGAAAGAAACGTCTTATGAGCTTTTATATTTATTCAACTGTTAAAACAAGGTTTTCCATCTATCCTCCCAACGTATTCCGTACACTCTGGGATATATCTACTATTTAATGAATTACACGTTAATATTTTTGTACAAACTCTGAGCTATTAACAAAAAGTGGTTGGATTAGTTAATTGCTTTGACAATAACTGCTGCCAGAACACCGCTCTTAAATTCATTCTGAACAGGTGTACTTATATGAAATGGATTTCTGTTTGAATTCAATTTCCATTTACTCCTTGGCGCTACAGCTCATCAAAAACCTTAGCCTCAACATAAATTATTTTTTTCCGTTTCACCGAAATTATTTTAATTTTATCACTTCTCTCAGTTGACTCATTCGATCTCTTCAAACAAATTGCAAAGTGAAAGCAATAAAAGCGTAAATTTTTCTGACACCCATTATTTTTATCCTAGCATCGGTTACTAATTCAAAACAATAAATATTTTTCTTTTTCTCAATTTCAGTTTTAAATACAAGCAAAAATTATGTACAAAAAAAAAACTTTCGACTTTTTCCCCTCTTTATTTTTATAACATTTATACGTACACACTAATATTATTATAATTTTCACTAACATTTACGTAATAATTTTTTTTTTAAATAATCTTTTTAATTTTTCCCATAAGAATTTTTCATTTTTAACTTCGACTTTTCCAATTTCTCTCATCAGTTCTCTTCGTATCTTTATCCAAATATCGTCGTCTGTTGTCATCATCATCATAATCGACATCCGTACCGGAAAAACAATTTGAAAATTTTGATATAAAGCAAAAAAAAAAAAAAAACTTTTTTAATCCGTTTTGTGTACACAATTATTTTTTATCCTTTTTTTGCTGTTTAGATTTTTTGGTATTTCTCATTATTAAAAGGAAATCAAAAATCTCGAAACGATATCATATTCAAACGTGTATTTAGAAAAAAAAGGACACATCATCGTCATGATGTCCTTTTTCATAAAGGGTTTACTACCCCAGATTTAATCGTTGTGTATTGGTTTTTATTTTTTACATCAAGATATTTGTATAATCACAAAAAGGATCAAATAAAAAAAAAATTGTTGGTTTTTGTGTTGATATCCTGAACTCTGAACATAAGTTTTCCCTCCAACAAAGAAACAAACACAAAAAAATTACAGTGTATTTGCGTATATGTATTTAAAAAGGACAAAATAAAAAACGTCTCGTTCGTTGAATTTTATTTACTGTTTTGTGGTCCGCGCCTTTTTAACACGCGAGAGCGGAGAGTGAATTTATATTTTTATTCGTAAGTGTGAACTTTTTTATTTGGTTTTTTTCTAGTCGTCCTGCTTGAGTAAATTGCGATGAGTGAGTGAGTAAAGGACTATCATTCTTGGTGGTTCTTCTTCGTATTATTTAATAATAATTTTTCTAGTTAGTTGTTTTTATATCGTGTGCGCGATTATCGGTTTAAAACGGTGATGTGTAAAAAAAATTATCCTTTTTTATTTTTTTGATATCCTGATGGATGATGTATAATTTATTGTGAGACTGCGGGAAATTATATTAAGATAAAAAAAAGGATATTAAAGAAACGGATATTAAAAGAAGAAAACAAAAATGGAAATGTGATTTTTCAAGTGGAAATTTTACTGCTAGTAAATTCTTTATTTGACAATAAAAATAATTAACTTCATTAAAATTGTTATAAAATTCTTAATTTTATATTGAATAAAATATTTAATAACTTGAGAAATTTGAAAATTTAAATTAATATCGTGAATTTTATTGCGATTTTAATCCTTGTTCCAGCAAGTGTGTGTTTGTGTATATAACGGTAAAATACAGTAAAGTGTGTATACGAAAGAAAACTGCATAAAAGTGTGTATTACAGATTATGTGCATCCCCAACCATCATGCACAAAGTCAACATTAATTTTTCTCTGAATTGATCTCAAAAAGAGGAGCCATCATTATATACGTGCTCTACCCGCCAAAACTAATACTTCTTTACCAATAAAGATGAAATATATTAAAATATACATTTAAAAAAAAAAAAAAAAGCAGAATAAACGTTTTTTTTATATCGCGTTTCACTCCTCACCACCGTCAGTAAAATTTCGTCGTACAGTCCAAATCGCGTCGCGCGTCATTGATTCAATTTTAATAGTAAAAAAAGAAAAATCTTTTTATATTTTCTTTTATTTCTTGGATTGTTAAAGGATATTTAACAGTTATATATATATTTTATATTTACCTTGTAAAGAAAAATCCATAAAAGAATGATAAAAAAACCAAATATTTAAATATATAAAAATGTAAATTTTTCTAAAGTGTTTTTCATGAGTGAATAATAATAATAAAACAACAAAAAAACCTTTATAAAATAGTAATATAATTTTCTACAAAAAATAAAAAAAATTATTATTTAAAATCGTATAATAAAACGATTTGTAATTTTAACCGGTTAACGATTTAGTAGTAAAAACACGCGTCAGCTTATATCAAGCTATTCGTGAAAGAAAAAAATTGTGGAATGTGATTTGAATGTCTAATGAATTATGAAATAAAAATATAAAAAAATATTAATAATTTAGATAGATTTTTTTATTGTGAAAATTTAAAATCCAACCCTGAAAAACATCCGCCATTTTAAATTATTTAAAAAATTTAAATTACATAAAAAAGTTGGATGCTAATTTTCAAGGATTACGATTAATTACGATTAATTGCAGTATAATTGTAATTCAAAAGAAATTTGGTGTCGAAATTGTTTCAACTGTCAAAAAACGGTTAAGGGCTGTGTATTCTGTATTAAAGAATATTAACAATTAATTTATGACATATTTGTAACAATTTTTAAGTATTATAATAAAATTATATACATTATTTATAGAACTGTCAAAAATTTTAAGGGTTGAGTATATTTTTAATATAAATACTTGATAATATTTAAATTGGTTTAAAAGATTATAATTACAGTGTTTTTAAAATATTAAAAATTAATATTATAATTTCATATATTTCGTAATTTATTAAGTTAATAAATCAAACAATTTTGTTATTCACTAAGTGGATAATTTGTGTATATACAAATAGTTTAAGTGGTTTATAAGTTAAATATTTAAAAATATGTCAACTATAATACTTTAAAATAAAAAAAAGGTTTCATTTGAAATTAATATCCTATTATTACCCATACAGCCAAACACTACGTATAAATAATTAAATTCTGAATTTTATGATCCCAACAAATAAAACAAAAAAATATTTATATCTAATTAGTGTGGATATTATAAATTTTGAGGGGGTTGGAAAAGTTTTTGGTGAAAATATTTTTCCAATTTAATTATCTTTTAAGTATAGTAAGAGAAATTATTATACAATTACAAATAAAACTTTTCGATCCTGTTGAGTTTTGTTTTTGCTGAAAAGTTTCTATAATAGCAGCATATTAAAATTTATTGGTATACTTTAACCGAAAAATGAACGACTCAATTTACTTTACCACGTTCAAAATGATAAAACTAATAAAAACTTGAATATAAAACCAATCACAGAGGGAAATTGGAAAAGTTGCTGGAAAAAAATTAATAAAAATATATAATAAAATTAAGTAATTTAATAAACTTTTTGTTATTATTGGATTATTATTGTTATATTAAATATATAACTACAAAAAAAAAGGAAATATATAAAAAAAAACTTAAATGATGGAATGGATACCTAGAGGATTACCAAATATTCATGCACCAATACCAATTTGTGGTGAGTTCATTTCTTGTATAAAATATGCTTGTTTCTGATATTCAAGGATCAAAAACACATATCAAAATTAATGATTTTTAGCATATATTTTATTAATTTAATTTATTTCTATTAAAAATGTTCAATTTTACTTATAATAATTGATACTATTAACTGCCCGAAATCATTTTATAAATTTGATAGCAAGGACGATTTCCATATTGGATTTTATGAACATATTATTGCTTATCATACCCAAACTGTCAAAATTGCATTTGTAATGGCGTAGTTATGAAATTTTATTAAAACGTTCACTATCTTCAGCATTACATTTGAAAATAACATATTACTTCTGTGTCGAAGACATTAAAAGACGATTTACAAAAATGTCTTTATCTATTTTATATTGCCGTACAATTTGCTTTGCTTCTAATTGTAAATAATTTATGAAATATCAAATGTCATTTTGACATATTTTACTAATTTCCTTAATATGCTTTAACTCATGATTTCAGGAAAGATCAAGAAAGTAAATAAAATTATCCAAAAAGTGATTTTTTTAATCATTTTCTAGCTGATTACTAGATTGAGATTCGATTTACAGGGAGGACCACTAATAGCCCTAATCATTGCAGCGATACGGCTTATTGTGATTACTATTTCATTAGTTGACAAGAGTAACTACGACGTCTTATGCCAAATTCAGAATGCTATAGTTAAATGCAACTCAAATCATCAGTTTAGCATATTCATCAGAGTACTAATCATATTTTCATAACTTTCCATAGTTAATAGAAAATCTGTTTTTCAATATATTTAAACTTATTCTAGGTTGCTTTATGATGCTTAGCATTAAGAAATTCATAAACTTTCTAAGTCTGTTGATATAATTTCAAATTTTGTACAAAATCATTTTTCTAAATCTAATCTTCTAATAGTAATGTCAGTTTGTAAACAGATGCCACTAATGTGAGTGTTCTATTCTAAAGTCTACCAAAAAAACTTCTTTTATAATGGTAATATAGAATCATTCATGCAGTATGACTACATAGCTCATCGTATTTTGATCAAACAAAATTCATTTAAATTATTAATATCTGTTTAAAATTGTCTACATAATCTTGTATATCTTCCAAATCCTTTTAATCCTTATTTACTGTTGTTGTTTTCTTAAATTACCGTACGTATGGCATAACATTTGAATTTAATTTTTAAGTTTTTAGTCTTTTTGAACTCCAATACCAATTTTTACTTTATAATTTTGTATAAATTACTTAACCAATTCGTCTTAATAACATTAAAACGTTCAATTTATACCCTAAAAATGCAAATAATTTGTTGTATATATATCGTGTAATTTAACACCAAATAATATCCTTGATGCAGAAAAACAAAAAATATTAAGTGGCCACTTATTTAGGGGACTTTTGAATATATACAATTCCCTTAAGGATTTTTTTGTTTTTAAAAAGATTTCCCTTCCCCTTGTATACATAACAATTCGTTTTCAATTTTCATCATCTGGTAATAACGGCATGAAAATTTTATTGTTACTTTTAAATATAATTTTATTCCCCCTTTTTTTTTTAATTTTTTTTTTGTATTTTATTTAGTTTTTTCCACAACAAAAAATATCGAAGATTTAAAAATACATTTTTTTTTTATCTTATGGTCGTATTTAAATCATTGTCACACCAATAAATGTGTCACATCTCAATTACTTAAAAAAACATATCCGTCAGATGCGTAAATGTTTTGTTTTTATGGAAAAATTGTTTCGCCCTCATGATTTTCTTTAATTTTTTTTTGTTTTTTTCGTCTCATCTTGGATGACAACATTTTTTTTTTTTTTGGGAATATCCACCCTTGACAGAGTTTAATGTCACCTAGAAAAATTTAAATTTTGTAAAATATTTTTATGGTGTGTGAAAGAAGGGTATACAAAGTAAATTTACTAAATTCCTTGTTATTTGAAAAGTTTAAAGAAACATAATTTAAGAAGATATCAAAATATTTGAAAATTAAATTTTTAATGTTGAATTTAACACTTGAACTGACGTCTACATTATATTTATATTACAAACTCAGTCATCATCAACATATGCATTGGAAAGTAGAAAGAAAATTGTTAAAACTTTGATTTTTAGGGTTCAATGATTACAATTTCAAACAAGCTAATTAAATTTTGGTTGGTTGGTTTGAAGAAAAAAAACACGAAAGATTCCTCTTTTTCCACGCACGGATGCCTAAAAGATTTGTTGTACAATGTACACTATTACTTACTTTATCAAAACTCATTGGAACAGCGTTGTTCGGAGGTAATCAAAGAGGATACTTGAACTTCATTTTACGCAAATGAAATGAACAAGATCACAAGATCTACTGATTCACATAAAATATAAGAGGAAGATATAATAAAACTCAGCCCTAATACACCTTATGATATGACACAGCTCTTTGAACTACCATTAAAATAGGTCTAACTTATACAGGCATCTGATATGTCTACATCAGTGCTGCCGACCTTATTATATCCGTATCCATTAAGTCAGTCAAGAAGTTGTAATGTTTATTCTTAAATCTTCAGTTTCAAAACGAAGGTATTCTCTAGAGTCACTTCAAAACGTCTGCAGCACGAGTTGTAATTCTTATAAGCAATCTTGCAGCAGCTTTATTCAAATTTAAGATATCATTTTGTCTTCTTTAGTCCTTTTTACATTTAGAAAGACTTTCATGTCCATTTCGACTTCATTACTTGGAAAAGAATTGGCTCTATCAAAGAAAATATACAATTATATTTAATTCAGTTGCTCTATTTCGAATAATTTAGGCAAACCTTTAAGAAAATAACATTTTTGTTAATTCCTTAAACTTTACAACACGCACATCAATCAGTTCTTGCTTATGTTTAGTCCTGAAGAAGGGCCGTTAAGTGACAATTTGCATTTCAGTAAAAATTTAATTTTAATTTCCACTGAACTCTAACTTTAATATAGTCTTGAAACCTCAGCTAAAATTTCATTAAATTAAACTAGAATCTGACTATAACTAAAGAGCAAATTTTTTTAATTGTCAGAATGAATTTATTATGAAATTAAAATTTATTATTAATTTGAGTTTGAGTTAGTTTAACAAACCCATAAAAATATTGTACCTTCTTAAAGTTGCTTTGGTATTTAATACTAAAAAATGTTGGAAAATATGTTTAGAATTTGTGGCTTTTCTATATCGTATAATATTATAACATGATTATTATAATTTCCTTTAAATATTTGTTGTTATTTCGTCGATTTCATACTCATAAGTATATATAGAAAGAAAAAAGAAAAACTTGAAAATTCCAAAGACGATAAAGACTGAAAATATTACAACCGATGAAAGTCTCAACAAGAATCCGGAAATAGAGGCTGAAATAACAATTTTCCACTTATTTTTTTTTGTAAATTGTTTGTCGTCGTTATTTTATTATCGTAAAATTTTTCTGACATTCTATTATTACTTATATTTTCTTATATTCAATTTTTCTAATTTCAATATGACAGAGAACATAGAAATTTTGTTATATATTTTTGTTTTGGTTCCACTTCTCACCCTTTTTCAAACGACAACATTCTTTTGTTTATAAGTGAAACTACAGGGGTGTATAATTTAACCGCCCCGGCGCGATTTTTCATAATATCATATAAATTCATAAGAAATATTGTATGGAGGAGAGCCGAACTATGTGACTGACTAAATTGCATTTGGTTTGGGTATATCATTTACTACATTGAAAGCGAATATTATCAAATAAAATGATACAAATCGTTGAACAAATTGTCCATAATATAATATATAAGTTTAAATAATATTTCATTTTTTTTCTCTTCCAAACATTTGCACAAGATTTAATAGAGGGGGCGGCAGTGTATTGGTTAAAAATGAAATGAGTATTAGGCCAGGATTTAATATTGTAGAAATGTAGAATAAAATAAAAAAATGACGAGGACGACAACGATGATGATGACGGGAAAAAGGAAATACTTTTGTGAACATTATTTTTTTTTTTTGTCATGATATTATATAAAAATGGTAATAGGAAGGAAATAAGGAGGAAATACGAAGCAATAATCATAATAGAATCAATGATATATAAGTAAAGTGTTATTGTATATTTTGAATAGTTATATTTTTTTTGTAGTATTATTTATTCTATACTAAAGGATAGAAAAAAGGATATATTTAACAATCTAGAAATGAATATTATAGAATTATTTGAGGTTTTATATTTTTTTTTTTTTTTTGGGGATAATTTATGGAAAAAGGGCAAAAAAATAAAAAGGATAATTGAAAATTATACAAATATATATTTATATTATTTTCAATTAAATTGTAAATCTTTTTATAAAAGAAAATTGGTTTTAGTGTGTTTTCGATTTTTATATTTTGTATATTAATATTACATCGGAAATGAAAATGTAATTTGGGTTTCGAGAGTAATATAAAATTAGGATTTGGTTAAGTTTATTCATATATGGATAGGTTTTTTTTAAATGTAATATTTTATCCTTAGATAATTCTTTACTATTTGAAACAAGGAAATACATTTTGCCAGTTTTACTTTAACAAAAATTAATGAATTTCAAAATTCTCCTAAAATCCTAAAATTACATTATGTAGGTTTACAAAAATTTTGTATTAAAACTGTCATAATTAAATTTGTATTGAACCAATTTGATAATATCGAGGTTTTATCAAATTTAATTACAGATTTTTTCAAGTATTCAAATTATTAATCAGTAAAATTAGCTATAAAACATTAATTAACATTAATTTGATCAAAATTATATAAAGTTAAAGTTGTAATAAATAATATTTGTCAAGTCCGATTAACTTTAAATCCAAATTATGTAAATTTAATTAAATTATTACAACTGAACATTAATTCGGTTATTCTGAACGTATAAATCGGTTCTGATAAACACGTTTTTTTGATAATAATAATTAATAAGAAAAATTTGATAATTATATAGTTTTATTTATAACTCATAAAATTAAGTTAATCACAAAAATTACATTAATTATTTTATTTGTAATTTTTGTTATCATAACATTTTCAAGAAAACAAAACGAAAAAAAAAGTTATGGTAACCATTTAATTTATATAATTTTACCAGGTAAATTAAATAAAAATGAATTCTCATATTAAATAGAAGTATTAAAATAAACAATTTTATCTACAATATTCGACCTATTAATAATATATTTATTATATTACTGAATATAAAATATCTTTATCCTCTTTACTTAAGTTATTTAAATATTTATTACATATAAAAATATTCTACTTAAATCATTTTTACATTATACTAGCTATAAAATTATTTTAGATCACATCAAAATTGTATATTTTCAAAAAATTACCATACTTTCATTTTATCTAAATTGATTTTTCCCTTCATCCTTTTATATATAGTAGTTAATCTGATATTTACGTACTACTACACTCCTTTAACAAAAATATCCTTAAAACTTTTCATATTAATATATGTTTACTTTGGTAAATCCTATTCGATATTATATAAATAAATATTTTTGTTATATATATGTTATCGAAGAGGATTAAGAATATATTGTCTAAGTATAAGATTTAAATTTTAAAGCTGGAAAAAAAGGACAGAAGATAATAATCGATGACGACTTAAAAGACGACGCCATCGATTTACTTTTTAAAGTGATCCCAATAGAATAGAAATTATTTAATTTTTATACAATCAAATTATATACGTGCCTGATAATCTGTTTCTTGTTTTTATTTTTTGTATTTTCTTTAGAATCCTTGTAATATCCTTAAATCTTGATTATTATTTTTTTTTTGTAAATCCTTAGTCTATGTGTGCTGTCAGGATAAAAACAATTTTCAAACAATCTTATAATGTTCGTTAAAAAGTGGGAAAAATTATAATGATATTGTCAAAACGAACTGAAAAATATATTTATCGCTTATATAAAATCCTTAAGAAATTCAAATAAGGACCTTTTTCTTCTTGTTGTTATTATATTATATATATAAAGATTATTCTGTCTTCGATAATCGGAATGAAATAATAAGTAATTTGGTATGCCTTTGGCATTTTGTGCAACAATTCTATTTTTTTTATTTGGTTGGTTTGGGTTTTGTAAAGGATAATAGTAAAGGATATATCAAGGATTATAAAGCTATATATAATGTGTGAAATATACAATTGGTTAGCAAAAAAAAAGAATAAAATTATCTAAGAAACCAACAATATAAAGAGGGAAAAAACCTAAAGGACGAGAAACGCATTTAAAAGTCTCGTAAACAAAATGGAATTTATGAACGTAATAACACATAAATACAGGGGATTAACTAGAATAAGCAAATTAGGGAGAAACATCATAAAAACAAATTCATTTGATGTATAATTCAAAAAATGGAATCTAAACAAGAAAACTTTTTGGTTAAAATCTTTTTTAAAGAATTTTATATTTGCACAAGTTGAATAGAAATCAACCCACAAATTCACAAGAATGAGAACATTACAGAATAAAATTATTTAATAAGTTTTTGTTGGGTGTGAAAGACATAAATGATAGGGAAAGGAGCAGAAATATTTAACATGCTTAAGGAGAAAAAAAGAATCTTTCGGGTAATTTTTTATCTTTTAAAATACTTTAGGCAGTTTTTCATTTTTGCAATGTTTGCAATTCCATTTTGTTCTATGGATTTATACTAAAAAGGAATTTAAAGAATGAATTTTTTTTTTGGTTGTTGTTGAAGTGTCAAAAGAAGTCCGTAAGGGTTGCAAATAAGAATGGAATAACAATTTAACTATTTTGTGTTTCAAAAGAAATATTTTGAAGACATTTGTTAGATTAAATTATTATGCTAAATTTATTTTTAAATATTTTGCTTTTTATAGCCATAAACATTGGAATGGATTGGAGTTGGGAACTGGTAGCGGTTCATGGAGTTAGAATTAGGTAAATTATATCCCTCGTATCCTTCATATTACACATGCCGCGGCGACTCTTTGAGCCAGTAACTCTTTAGACAGAATTTTAGAATTATGGTTTCCAATCCAAAACTCCTGCTTCATGCAGTTGGTGAATGTAGTAAGAACTAAAGCATTTATGTCGTTAGTTTAATGAGACAGGGACCTTGGGTCGTCGTATCCGTATTTAATAGAATATGAAGTAAAGATTCGCATCTTTTGGTATGTTTGGAAGTTACGTAAAGCTATTTAAAACCAGAATTTATTTAGTATGTTTTTTCAAATTATTCCAATTCTAACTACGGAATATTGAAAATGAATATTTCGTATAAAATTGAGATTACTTTGAAGTAGGTTCTTACAACTCAAAGGTTGAAGTCTTTTGGAATCACCGAAAATTTTACATTCTTAATTTTCATTTAATGTCATAAAATAAACTAAGTTTTCACTTTGTTTTAAAGTTAATTTTTGAATTAACTTCGAAAAGTTAAAATTACTTCCTATTCTTACAGCCATTAGGTCTTATGTTAAATGGTTTTATGTTTCGGCATCAAAAATATAACATATTTTGTGTAATGTTTAATTTTTCAAGTTGATTTTTGTTAGCCATTATAAGTATTATAATAAATAATTGGAACTTTTTCTATACAAAAGATGAGTTTGACAATTCATCTTTGAAAATTTCAATTAGCTAACAGTAGAAGAAACATTCACAATTTTACTTTGATTAAGAATTTACTGATGCAAATGGTAAGACGAGTAATAATCATTATTTTATTAATGTATCAAAGTTTGTTTAAATAACGAAATATTTTAACCATTATTTTAATGATTTATATTTTCATAAAATACTCTTAATAATAATTTCTATTTTACTTACATTTCACCCTAATTGGTTTGAGCATAATTCCCTTATGATTTGTTCATATAACTTAGTAATTTTATTTACACAAGGGAAAAGCATAAAATCCATAAAAAAAAATTATTTCTTTTGAGTATTAAGTAATAATAGTCTTTAACTAATCCGATATATTAATTCGGAAAAGTGTTTTCCAAAGAATCTGTAATTATATAGAGTCCTTCAACAATAAAAACAACCCCTTTCGATATAGTAATTCTTTCATTTTGTATAAATTTCTATTGAAATAATCTTAATGTTGACCATAAACTCTAAACATATTTATTTAAACATGAGTGAATCATCAATTTAATGAGAAAATGGATTGTTATTTGTAAATTATTGAGAATAATTAGGGTCGATATTTAATATAACTTATAAAATATTTGAAATTTTATCAATACAAATCAACCCAAAAAAAAGATAATCCTATATTTAAAATAATAAATAGACTAATTAAATCACAGGAGATTTTATGCAATCAGCTGCATATTTATCATAAAAGAAAGGTTTCGTTTAGGGGCTAAGAAGTTGAATAAGAAAATATTTCATAAATTTTATGAAATCAAACTTTCTTCGTACTTGTAACCAAATTCATTAAAGTATTGAATGGATTTAAACTAATACAATCATTTTAAAGCTCTGGATTGAATGAATTTTAATTAAAGCTATATAGTTTTACAGAATTAATATAGAAAAATCATAGAATTAATAAAATATGTAAAATGTATATTGGAAAATTCTTGTATATCATTGTATATAATTAAATTTCTATATATTTATAATAAAGGATCAAAAAAGTTAATAGTCACCAACATAATGAAAAAATAACCTTAAAGTAAAATGTTAAAAATTTCATGAATAATATAAATTACCAGATGACAAAATAGGCCAATACAATCACTAGGTGACTAGGTGGAGGTCAAATCAATATTAATAAAATTTCTAGATGCTGTGTTAGTTAAAAATAAATAGGTCAATGTTCCCCGCTGTATAAAAATACCAGAAAATTATATTTCATTAATTTACTGAAAATCTTTAATTTCTATCAGTTAATAAATTCCATTAAATTAACAATTTTAACCTGTAATGACATTTTAAAAGAACTCCTTAAATTTCATTTTCTTTTCTTTGTGTATGTGTTAGTGTTACTTAATTGTTTTTTGTTTTTAGATTTTCTTTTAACGAGAAGATCATTTATCTCTTTACTATGTATACATTTTAACTTGCAATTCATTCTAAATTTTCATTTTGAAAAATCCTTGTACATTATAACTAACTATACTAAATGGGGTGGTTTTTTTTTTAAAAAAAAAAACATTTTATGGTTTTTTTCTTTCCCCGGAAAACTGTACATAAAAAAAAAAACTGCTTTTACATGGTTTATACACACAAGCCACAAAATAGGATATCATATCTCTTTATGTCCTTCGGAACACGAGATTATCATTTTTTTTTGCTTTTGCTAGTGCTGCTGCTGCTGTGCCCTTTTAAAAATAGGATGAATATTTTCCATAAAAGTTTTGTATAATAACAACAAAAATGGTTTCTTAGCACCAAAAATTCAGATTGAATGAATTAACTAAAAATTATATGTACAGAAAAAAAGGCCAATTCATGCCTACATTAGGCAAACAAAAAAAAAATAAGGCTAAGTTTTCATATACAACATTTGTGAAAATTACATAAAAGAATTTTGAATGAATATGTTCTGGTGAACATAGAAATTTATGTTCCTTTGTGTATAATTTTTTTATTTATTTTTTGAAAAAAGTTTTTTTTTTTTTTTTGCTTTTGTCATGCTGAACAAAGCTAAAGAAGAAAATGTTACACTATACATTCTCCTCTATATATACACAAAAACATAATTTTTTTTCAACATTTATGTAACATGTTAAATATACTTCGGTACAAACAAAATAGCTTATAATATTTTTGTTGATCAGAAAGAACATGGATTGAAAACGATTTTAAGTTTTCACAAGTAAAAAAATTACATAAAAGAGTCCTTTTTAAAGAAACTTTTATTTTTGTTGTCAATATTTTAAATGAAGAGCTGGGAGGGGGGCAAGTCAAATCTTGTATACAAACACACACAATTTATATATTGCACTCACTGAAAAAATAAAAATAAAACGTATAAATTATTGAAAGGATCTATACTCTCTAGAAATAAAAGCTCAATTTCATAATGGTCCCGAAAAGGGTAGAAGTTATACGGTCTCACAAATGGTTTGGGTGTTTATTATTATCCATGTCAATATATCCAGCTATTTTATGTTTGCCAGTAAAATTGTATTTAAAGAGAGTCCCAGGGGTGTCATGATGACTATACCAGAGCAGTAAAAAAAAGGATATAAAAACTCAATATTATGTACAACAACAAGAAAAAAGACCATAGATTTTTTCCATCCACATTTTTTTTTATATTAATTCCATTTTATAGATTCATAATAATATACTTTTTATATGATTTTTTTTTTTCTGAAATAATATATTTTAGTTTCCCAAAGGATTTGGAAATTATTTAAAATATATTTTTTTGTGGAATTATATAATCAAGTCTTGGTATTGGTCTAAACATTTAGATATTTGGTCAATTATTGATTATGAACAAATAATCCTTAAAGCCAGCCATCAGTCAGTCAAACTTGCATGATAGGAAATTTTACGAATGGTTCATTATAATCAATGTATAATGATTGTGAAGATGTGAAAATATCATTGATTCTTCAAAAATTTGGTTTAACATATTGGGAAGAGGAGGAAGACACATTGCAACACTTCTTTTGTCCGTCGGTTTGTAAGATTTAAATAAATGTATAATATTATTTGATGAATTACTTAACGACGGATTGGTAAATGGAAGCTGGCAAAAATTATTTCATTCATTATAAAAGAAGAATGGATCGATGTAAGATGCTACAGGAATGACGAAAACTTTCCCGCCTAATCCGTTGTGAATGACAAGCTAAATAAACCAAGTTTCTGATCAATTTCCATTTATTTTATATTTCTACTATGTCACTTCTGCCTTGGTTGAGTAAATCGTTTTCGAATTTATTTTTTTATCAAATCAGTCTAATTTTCTCTAAAATATGTAAATTACTTCAATATTCTTCTTATTTTTCTATTTTTTGAAATAAGGTTAAACTGAATTACAAAAGTCACAATCAAATTAGTATCCAATTGTATATTTTTAAACTGAATTACGGATCCCATTACCAATTAACAAAATATCTTTTCGCATATTAAATGTAATATTATGTATACACATACCAAATCTATATGTATTTATGTACTTAAAAAAAAAAAAAAAAAAAAACCGTCATCTGGTATTTTTTCCACACAAAATATCCTTTTTCTTTCTCCGCGCCTCCGTCATTCAACCAATTTTTACTCCTTGTCATATCAATATTAAGAATTTTTATGTTATTTTTTTTTTCTATTTTTTGCTTTACCCTCTATTTAAGAGTTTTTTTTTTGCTGCTGCTGCGCTAATATTGTAAGAACAACAACAACATCACAAAAAGGTCCTTTTTTTCCTAAGGGAAGACATATAGGTATAGAAAGGTTGAGGTGGTACGAAAAGTGTGGGTGTAGTTCAAATATATATTTTATGGATATTTATAAGGAGTGAAAAGAATATATAAAACTAAATACACTGAGATGCTATCAGTTTTTCTTGCTTTGCTCAAACCTCCTTGAAAAGGATATTCTTCCTTGAAACTTTTTTTTTTGTTGCATATATATATTTAAAGAACAACAACAACAACAAAAACAAGTTGAATTTTATATTCTTTTGTGAATTTCTATATTTTTTTATTCAATCTCGATTCATAAGAGTTTGCGGGTTTTTTTTATGTAGCCATAGCCCCATAGCATCTTCTGCTACATAATTTTTTTTTTGCATCATCTTCTAATTCCTGTTGTCTATATTTAAGATATCAGAATAGAAAAAAAAAAAATTAGAAATATTAAATTCAGGATAAAAGGTGAATTTTTATTCATAGAATAAATATAAACTGACTTGAATTGAGGTAAAGTAGATTTCGACGGATAAAAAATATGGGGTGGGGTAAGGTATATAAAAGATATTAAGTAGTAGTAGTAGGTATACCATCTCCTATCCGATTTTGAATAGTGGTACTTCAATGATACTTTATTGCGCTTCTAGGTTATAAGAAAGGTTTTTTTTTATTATTATAATTCTAGTTGTTTTTTCCATCCATTTTGTAGAGATAATATCATTAAATATATATATAAAAAAAACTGTTAATTTTAGTTGAGGTTAAATATGTAGGTGTGTTTCATTGGAAATATTTTTCTATTTATTATTAGATATTTAGAGAGATGTAAATAATTAATTTCATTCCTAATATTAAATATGTTAATTTAGTCCTTTGATCGTAATAATATTTGTAGAAATTATCACAAAAATTGATTTTATTTGGAAGCTAGAAAAATATAATCAAACAAATGTTTTTGTATACTAATTTTAATAATATCTTAAAGTCGTATTTGCTAGTTTTGTTAACTCATTATTCTCTGAATTCCGAATTTTGAACAAATCAATTTAAAAATCCGACTCTAGTAACAAATTCTTTGGTACTTTAGAAGCTTATAGAACCTGAATCCTTGGTTACTTTGTAAGTTTTTAATTTTCAGATTAAATGATCACTTACATTTCGCTGAATAGAGTATGAGCCACGTCAATATAACCTCACATTTTAATGATTATTATTGAAAAGTGACTGTTCCTGAATAATGATATTATTAGAATAATTGGATTTCTTTTTAACCGATTAAATTGAACCCGATTAATTGGAACTCCGCACTCTCCATAATCATTTTTATGATTAGTGTTACATCAAAAATTGGTTATGTTTATTTAATCATTGAATACAATGTTCCAACTACTTTGCTCCTAGCTTTTATGATTATTAATTCTCCAACAATTAAAACTGCAGCTCGTAAACAGATAACTTATTATTAAAAATGTCAGATTCATAAACCTTTGGATTTGCATTTTATCTACTCAATTTCCAGAAAAAAAACCAACCCAAAAAAGTGTTCCATTAAAACAATCTAACCAAAAGAAAAATATTTTTTTACCTTTTAAAAAAATAGAAAAACCAAACAACAGAGGAAAATTAAACCATGTATTTAGCTATCTTATTATCATGTCTTCGTCGCCCACTTACCCTCAATAAGCAGAATGGCATAACCTTTTCCACCTTGGTTTTTTTTTCATAATTTTTTTTTTTTCGTCCTTGTTTTTCTTTTATTATAATATTTTCAACTTAAGCTTCCTTCCTGGTATCGTTCATTCTTTTCATATTCAAGTTAAATTTTATTTTTTGTTGTATACTTTGTTGTACAATCTAAATATAAAAAAAAGAAAGCTGCAGCAAATTCAAACTAACTTTAGTGATTATAACAAAAAAAAATTCTGTATTTTAAATAAAAATGCTAAATTTGTAAAAGATCTTATAAGATGATATTTATTTGTGTGTTGCTGTATGGTTTCAAAGACAACGAATATTATGGAAAATACAATTTTTTTTTTGTTTAACATAATCATAAAATCTCTAACAGGGATAAATGAAAAGCTGGTGGGATGGTAGTGGATTTGATTGTGAAAATTTATAGAGTATATAGAATGAAACCATAACATAATCATAATATATTTGGTGTCAGGTGGTGGAATATTTCATTCCTGTTCTTACTGAATGCTATTCCTAAATAAATTTATCCGTGCCGTACTTATACCTATAAACAAAATTAATGGGAATCGGTAGTGTCGGTTGGGGAACCTAAGAAAATATAAGGGAGGAAAATTTCATTTAGCGCGGATATTTTGAAATAAAAAGTTACGAAAAAAAAATGAAATTATTGTTTGCTTTTGCTGTGTAAATATTGTTGAGATTATGAATGCACATTTTGTTGTTTAGTAACAAATTTATTTACCCGCTCCATTCGGGCCATCCATTAAGAAAAGCAGCGAAAAATTAAATACATTATTTTTTTATAGTATACTTTTTTTTTGAATGTATAATCAGAAAATTTTGTGCTAGTACATAAAAAATCATAAAATATTCTTTAAATTTAAATTATATTTTTTTGATGGTTTCTTGACTACATAAATTTTCACGGATTTAAATAGAATTTTTGATAGCAACAAAAAAAATTAGAGGGTGATTAGTTTGATAAGCTTCTGGGGAACCTGAATTATTTTGTATAAAATTTATTGATTAAAAGTATTAGTAGTAAGTAACTCCATCTAATGGGAGTTAACGATAATACGAATTGGAATTAATGATCTTATTTTGATTAGTACTAATTTTTTTATACTATATCAAACTAGGCCATCGACTTTATTTAGTTGGTATTCCCTTGGAATTACATTTGGCGTACCAAACGTGATACCGATAAGATGTATACACTAGAATGTTATAAGAAAAATACACCAGTGCACGCTACTGGAGACAGGCACATTAGAAGTTAGCGATTGAAAGTGTAATTGAATTGGCTTCGGATTTTAATGTTTCCATATTCGAAATATTTATATTTTACTAAGCTCTCTTTTTAATTCCACTCTTATCTCCATAGAAATTGTAGTTCATTAATAAAATTTAAACATATTTTACCCCCTGATATATACAATAATTCTGTACTAAACTCGTAAATCTGATATGATTTGAATTATCCTAAAATCCTTTCGTAATATTTTTTTTTTGCGTTAATATTCCGCGATGAACGATGATGAACTGAATTATTACCACACACTCATATATAAAAAAAAATCATATAATATTAAATACAGGACGATTATTAGCTTCAAGAGCTTGTCTTTGTCAAAATAAATATAATTATCCTTTAAATTTTTTTTTTAGTAATTTAAAAAAAAAACGTTTCTCTTCCTTTTATAAAACTCACTTTAATGTATTTAGGGATTGTTTATATTGTCAATGAATATCCTTTTTTTCTTCAAAAACAAAAAAATACAAATATATCCTTAAAAGAGAAAATTTTCGGGATGTGATGTTGTGAAAAAGCTTCGCAATTTTTATTTATTCTTTTGTGGTTAGCTGGAGTGTAAAATTTGCGATTTTTTATTTTTATATTATTCAAACAAAAACAAGTAAATAAATTTTTATATATGAAAATGTATTGGGGGGTAGTAAAGTAATTGGGTGGCCCCGGTCTACAATTAATTGTGGGAGAGTGTAGGTTTTATATAAATAAATAAAAAATATAAATATTAAAAAAATAAATTTATAAACATAAATTTTTTTTTTATAAATTTTTTATATTATTCAGTTTTTGTTTAAAATTATATAAATAATTCTTGCAAATTTTTTTTTTCTTTGTTGGCTCTTGTAGCTCCTCTGTTTGTTTTGGGTCGACAGTTTCGAGCTAAAATTGTTTATTGCGGGGGATTAGATAGAGGGTAGTTTATATACATATATAAATTTTCCTTGAATAACAATACAGGTGAAAATATATTTTCATTTTGTGCGCAAGATTATTTATACAATAAACAAAAAAAAAAAAAAAAGTGAGAAAAATGAGATTTTCTTTGAATGGACTTTAAATAAGGGTTGCAAAAAAAAATTATATATTTTATAAGGATATTTTTTTTTTATGTATATATATTAGCTTTTCTATAGCAACTTTCCTTTTACTCTGTTTTTTTTTTTTTTTTTGTTGGTTGTTGTTTGTATGATATCAAATTGATTTATGAGACTTTAATAAGTTTTGTGTCCTACGGTTCAGTAAGGGTTAGTACACAAGGTTAAATAAACATCATATTCACATTTATTCCATCAAAAAGTTTCTGTTTCTGTTGTTATTTTTTTTTTTTGGGATGATGATGATAGGGTGAAAAAGTTAAATAGAAAATTTTTAGATTAAAATTAATTTTTTTTGATATTATGAAATAAATTTATTTTAAAAGTAAAATAAAAAAAAATGAAATATATAAAATGAGAGAATAATATTGTCACTTAATTTGTATATAAATTATATATAATAAATTTATTGTTTTATTAGGGTTAAGGGTAATTGATTATCAGGAATGAACATTTTTAGGAGTTTAACTAACTGAATTTGTGGTTAAATTTTATAAAATTATAATAAATATTTAAAGTATATTATTTTTTCAATACAAAAATTAATCAAATATTCATTAATATTGTATATTAATAAGAAATTAATTCAAAAGTTGACACATTTAATTAAATTTCCATTAAATTTTAAGCTTAAACTTGTCATTTTCATTGGCTAAATTATGCAATTAGTAGTTTGAAATAATTCTAAATAAATTATATGTTATACTTAGGGGTTTACAAGTTATAGAGAAGTTTGATCCTAGTTCTGAATTTTAATAGTGTATATATGATTACATTATAAGTTTTAATAGCAGAATCATTCAGAAAAGGATACTTAGATCGAAGTATGCATAGGGTTTAATCGATAATTTAACATACTATAATTTACTATGAAACGAGGGTGGTCTATATAAGCCTTTGTAACCTTACCTAATCTGATATAACACAATATATTCCGATGGTTAACATAGAAATTTCTATTTAACCTCAATCGTGTTTCTGGCAATAGAATAATTGTATACATTTTTTGACTTAGATATACGGAAATGGCAACCCTGAACAAAATTTGAGCTACAAACAATTTAAGTAAATATATTCTAGTATGTATAATAATAGAGTTTCTGCAAATGGCGCTTTATATAACATGCTTTCAATAATTTGTCTATTATCTGACCCTTAATAGCAAATCTAATTTGATTTATTATTAAATAATTTGAATATATACGTCAGAAACACGTTTAACAAATATAAACATTAAAAAAATAATTTGACAGTAAACTAACAACATAACCTTATTCATAAATTGTAAATATTTACTTATCTATTCTTCAAAAACAAAGTCTTTAACATAATTTTATATGAAAATCATTTACCGATTTTAACAATACATTATTTTTTATCCCTTCTTTAAAATTTTATAACCCTTAGTTAAATAATTAAATAAAAATTATTAAAATTCTGCCATCTGTCATCTGTCAAATAAATTATATCAATATTCTTTTACCACAATAATAACAAATAAAAAATAAATTATTATCAATAAATATTTTCAAATTTATATAATTTAATAAAATTATATGTGAATTTTTTAAATCTAACTAACAATTTATTATTATTATTATACAATTTTACACCCTTTAAAACCTTACATACCAAAACTTACATCGAACCCTTCAGAAATAAAAAAAACAAATTCCACTGTTCGTCTAATACCGGAAAGAAATTATCATATTTAGCCTAAATGTATAGAATGAACCAATCATGTAAACTTACGTGAGGTTTTCATTTTTTTTTTTTTTTAAATGAACATAGTTTTTCTTTTAATTTACCTTTTTAACCGCACTTAAATATACTGTTATTTCCTACATAGATAAAAAACATATAAAGGTAAAAGAACTAAAATTAAATTATGAGGTAGAACATTTTAATATTCTGCTTTCTTTGAAATTTATTTTATCGCGTGAATAACGAGTATTTAAGTTGACAACCTACAATTATTTTATTAATTATATACGAAAATATAATTGGCGGGAATGAAATTTAATATGGTAAAATTATTTCAGTTCATTGTTTTTTTATTTGGTTCAATTATCAAGTAATAAAAATAATTTTCATTTATACACAATTATTGATAAATAAATTTAGAATTATTTTAGAAAATTAATAAATTTTGAATAATGAAAATTAATAAATTTTGATTGTCTTTAATTGTATTACATAATTTGAATATGTGTAATCAAAATTTTGTTGTCATCTTTTAAAATAGTAAATACATAATTAGAATAAAGCCCACGCTCCAGTAGTCTTTTTAAAAATGGTAATGGTATCTAGTAAAAATTAAAAGAGACAGCATGTATTTAGGGATATCATGTGCTTCAGAAGACGATATACAACATTGGGACCTTAAAAGTGACAGCACTTACTAAAATGAGATAGAAATAGCAATATTATTTTGATATTTGTCGTATTAGGAAAGTTACAATATAAAGCGAGTTTGTTTTAAAATATTATTAATAAATTAATAATAATCTAAATATCAACTTTAAAACAAAAATTGTCCCCATCAATTACAACCACTTTTTAGTTGGATCTACTACTCTTTATTCGGAAAAATGATTCCGTCTCTATCGAACTCATGCTTTTTTCGTATTTTCATAACTTCTTCTAGATATAAGTCATAACTACTTTTAAACAAGACGAAGTAATGGAACGTGGGCTTAATGTGGAATAATCATGTCAATTGGAATTAATCTTTATTGATAATTGTCAACATTGGAGTCAAAATGGCTACGAAAATATTATCAAACAATTTAAACTTATTTTGATTCATGGTTAAATTCATTTTCAATATTTCTGTATTTCTAGATTTACTATTAGTCAATCTGAAATTTAACATTTACATTTTGTGAAGCATTTCATGGTATTATTTGATTTACAGTGCCACTGTACCCGTCGCGCTGACAGCTGTGTAAAATATATAGCTTTATACTTAAGCAATTACAATTTTCAACGTCGTTGTAGAAAAATGTTTACTATCAGCGCTGAAATACAAACTTTGTATAAATTAATTTAAAATTTAAGATAGTATTATTGTCACGTTCGTTGACGGCAACGATAACACTATCATTCCAGCTTTAGTGTTTTTACTTCAGCTTTTAGTTAGACTCATTACGGAAATTTTCTATTAGGGATAATGAATTTGTGTACGACATCTTATTTGAAATTCTAATTGTATTATTTGTTCATAATTTGATTTTAAATTTGAATAATTAAAAGACTAATTCCACGACAAACATGAAAACCGAATTTCTATTAATGTAAAATTAACATAAACTTATTTTAATATTTTGATAAATAAAAGTCGAATATTTCATTAATTTAAACAAGAACAGAAAAAAAAAAATAGCTGAAAGGCAAATATGAAATAATTAAAATTATTATCATGACAGATTTTTTTTTTTTGTTTGTCGTCTGAGGGTTAATTTTTGTGTTTATTTTCACAATTAATATTTTCCATAATTTACTTTTTATTCATTGCGTGACACATTTTCATTCAACCCCTTATCAAAATAATTTATGGTAGTTGAAATTTTCCAAACTTTTCATGTTGTTTAATGAATGCTTAATAAAGTTTATAATTTTCAAATTTATTATATCCGAAATACAAGAATTTCAAAAAGGTGATTAACGAAAAATTTGAATTAATTTACAATAAATGTAATTGTTAAGAATAATTATATGATTAAAGGAAAATTTTTAATGAATTTTTTTAGTAAGAAAAATGATTTTATGAAAAAAATTTGAAATTTTATTAAAAATCAATAGATTTCACAATAATGAGAGTTATTATTGGAAGTTAAAAGATAGTTAAAGCTGATCTTACATAGAAAACTTATAAATTTACCAGTAAAAACAATTATTTTAGTAAAATTATAATTAAATGCCAATTTTTAAGGTTATAATGATTTCAGATTTTCTTTAGTTCAGGTACTTTACTTATTTGAGAATTTATTTTGAATATGATAAGCTTTTCAAGTATTAAGGAATGGGTTTCGTAGCTCTCAAAGTACGTAGTATTCGGGGACCAAACATAGTTTTCGAATGGCACTGATTTGAAGTTTCTAACCCTTCTATATACGGAGAATTAGCGATAACAAAGGGATGAAGCGGCAATTTATAGAAAATTAAAGAAAAATACATTGTAATTTAAAAAAAAATGTTGATTTTTAATAATGCTAAATATTACAACAATTTGCATATATTTAGGTGCTGAAATAATCTGAATACTGTCAACAACTGTGAGGAGCTAATTAGACATTTTTTATTCATTTTGCCCATTTAAAGTAGCAGTTAAATAATAGCATAGTTGTAATGCTATTTTGTGATGTATTCAGTGCCTGGTTCAACAGTTGACCAGTAAATCGATGTCGCTCTAGTTGAATCAGCTTCAAATGAGTGCCAGTAATAAAATTTTCAGTAAATAATTGTGGTTTTTAAGTCTTAGATAAATCATAACCGTTGAGACTATTTCTTTGACAACAAATGACTCAGCCATTAGCTTGTTTGTAATTAAAAGTTTCTTGGTTCAAGATCCATTTAGTAGGTTCCGCTCCCAAGCGCAGTGAGCACTGAAAAAACTAAAGTATGTAGTTAAAATATAAATTTAATTGTATACTATATTTGAATTCCATATTATACCCACCTAATAAATTTCAAAATTAGGTCCTTGTAAATAAAACATTATTTATATTGACATTGCAGACAAGTTTCTTATTATAATTCCAAACAAACTCAATACATAATATTCAAAAAAAAAAAAAAAAAGTGCACATAATAAATTTATTTAAATTTTGAATTTATACGAACATTTTTTTATATATCATTATTTTTATATTCCAATATTAAATATACATTTGAACTTTTTATAAGGATATGTACATATTTTTAAGAATATTTATATATATATACAATTACTTTACTCTCTACGGAATATATGGTTTTTATAAGGATAGGATAAAAAGGATATAAATAACACTGAGCTTTCATATATATATAAAAATAAAATAAATATATTTACCAAAATAACAACGATGACATCCGACAAAATGTTAAATAAAATATTAGGTATAAACAAGACGTGTGAATTACTACAGTTTATATTTGTTGTTGTTGTTATTGGTTGGTTGTTGCTGGTATGATGCGACAAAGGATCAAAAATATTTTCGGGGCGTTGTTTTTCTTTAACGTTGCAAAAGGATTTTCGGGGTCGCGATATATTTATTACAATCCCAGAGCTAAAGATATATATATACAAAATTTACAAAACTGTATAGAAAAATTGAAAGCACGAAAGGATTCATGAAAATTTTATGTATATAACATGTAACAATATTTAAAACATACATCAATAATGTAAAATTCTTTTTTATATATATTATATAGTAATGAATTCTTGTATAATTTGTTAATAAAATTGTTTATTTATTTAATTTGAATGTAATATACATTTGTGATCCTTTGAAAATTTTTAACACAGACAATAAAATCATACCAAAATTATTGTAAAATTCAAAAAATTTCTAACTAATAACTAATAACGATTGCCAGTTTTATTGTTTGTTATATATTTTAACAACGGATTTAAAATTATATTTCGGATTTAAAGAAAGGATGTTTTATAATTAGAATATCATTTGGATATTAGTGTAAAGTTTATAGATTAAAGAATTAATATTTTGTTTTAAACTGTCAAATTCATTAGTGGCGAAATTATATAAATATATTATCATTGAGACTTGTATTTTGCTCCTAAGGATATATATTAATTAGTTGGTTTACAATTCGGTAAAACCTTGCCAGAAGACTAGTATATTAAGCTCTTTGTCAATTAGTTACATTTAACACGATCCTTTTAACCTTATTCCCTTATTCATGAATGATATCAATTTTGCCTTAATCACTAAGGATGTAAAACTGTGGCTTTCTGTTTCTTCTTAGTAGGGGACATGTTTTATTGTAATGATTCATTCTTTATCTCTTTTCTCAATCACATCATTTACAATATGTAGCACTCTATCTTTTGTATTCTGCTACCTCTGATAATCATAGGATTCATATTTTATTTCAATCATATTTTATCTGAGAACTGGCACTTGCTTTTATATTTCACCAAAATATTTTTAATTAGTTATCAAAAGTACGGTTTTAAATATATCCGTCTCGTTTAAGTTAAAACCAAATTTATTTCCCTATTTTAATTGTATTACTAATCTTCCGTATATGAAAACAAATATCAGAAATCATCCAATTCATCCTGTCATTTCAGTTTTTTTCTTATTTACACTATTTATATAGTTAACCTTTTGTGAATTACATTTGGCTCCCTGTGTACGGTTATTAGAATTTAACAAAATATACTTGAAAATTTTTTATGTGAATATTTTTGCATGTACAACATCGGATCAGATCAACCTCGATATTAGTCTTTTTTCCTAATAAATACAATACACACCAAAATCGAGAATAACTACATATAAAATTACATAAATATATTTATGTATCCATAGTTAGTTTAAAATATTTTGCATAAGGATAAAAACCACTTTATTTTCTCAAAATATTTTCAATTTTATCTGGTTGTCCTGGTGTTACGGTGGTGGCGAATAAATGTAAAACTTATATATAGAAAAGTGGTATAGTTTTTAGGATGAAAAAGATGCGCTTTAGATATTTTATTTATGTTAAAAGTTTCATGTAGGTTCCCGACTGATGATAGTTGGGGATTAAGTAAAGGATTTTTGTCCTTTCATATTTAAATATTATATAAATACAAATACACAAATATTTTGTTGCTGTGTATATAAAATATTGAATAAGAAAGAAAAAAAAATATTTATATTTATCCTTTCATAGAAAATTTATATAAATTTTGTATTGCATGATGGTCGTCGTCGTTGTCAAGGATCATACTTAGAGTATTCTACATGATACGATGTTGTTATTAATAAAGGATTCATAAAAGTTATATATAAATTTGAATATTTTATAAAACGATTTATTCAAGAGCAGAATATAAATATTGTGAGTAAAAAGTCAGGCATGATATTTCAAAATAGAATTAAATTTTCAAGTGTACAATGCAAATAGTCACGAAGGTGGAGTGGAGTAGAATTTCAGAACTTTCCTAACTATCAAAACTTGCCAATCAAATTAATTGTCAATTGCTTTCAGATTTTTTATTGATTTTTTGTAATTGTCAAAATTTCAATTTTCTTCTAAGTAATTCTGATATAATTGATTCATTTTTAATATGACACCTGTCAAATTTTGTATTCGAACTTATAACACTGATGTCAATTGCTTTCAGATTACAGATTACAGATAAACAATTTTCATACTTTTTGTTGCTCAAAGTATAATTTTGACATTATATGCAATTTAATGACATATATGAGTTTGAAATTAAATTAATATTGAATATCAGTTATAAAATAATATCAAAAGGTAAAGAAATTTCAATAATAAATTTCCGAAAGTTAAAATAAATTACTTTATCCTTTCAATTCCATTTTAATTTCTTAGTTTATTTGGTAAATTTGCCAATGAACTAAAAGTTATTTGTATAACATTCTGTCAATGACAATAATTCTCAATATATTCTATTAAAGAATTTTATGATTTTATTATCACTAATTTATTTAATCCTTCCAATTAATAAAGATCTTGTTATTTCAAATTTTTTTTAGTTAAATTTATTCTATGATTCAATAAATTTACTAGTGTTTGTTATATTATATCATCTCTAATATAAAAATAACAATTTTCAATATAATTTTTCAAACTATTTTGTACAATAAAATTTAGTTAGATCCTTGTTATCCTTTATATATATTCTTGTACAATGATATATATTTATGTATTCAGAGAAAATAATGTGTACGTTTTGTTATTAAAAGGAAATAAATTTTCTACATACCAAATATAAGAGTTTTTTGTGCACTAGAACACAAATTCATTTATAAAAATATAGTAGTAAATAAATTTACATTCCAATGCACTTTATATAAAGTCATCTATTTTGCAAATATCAATAATATCATAGAATATTGCTTAAATTTGACTGTTGTTGTTACGTTTTCTCGGCATCGTCAAATTATACAGATGCCTTTGAAGAACTATATATGTATAAATCAAAGTGATTGTTATAGATTTTTCTTCTTCTTCTACTAAAAGTGCTGGTTGGTCTCTTGATATTTACAATTTTTACGATATAACAAAATAATTTTTGAAACTATACAGAATAATTTTATGATATTTTATTTCATTTTCTGTCAGAAAACTTTCTATATATAAAATAAAAAAATACTAAAAATACTAAATATATTTAACGATATCCTGTTGTCAACTATGATCAAATTGAAAAGCTAGTTCTTTTTTATATTTATTGTTTTGCATCAAATGAAAATTATGTCAATAATTTCAAAATGGAATTATTTAGTGACAAAAATATATTATGAAAATATTGAAATATTAAGTTTCCTTGTTTTATTGGTAAGTGTGAACTATTAGTTTCATGAGATATTGCAAAATGTATGACACTATTTAGGCTATGATATAAAACTGAATGATTATTTTATTGGATTAGGCTGAGTTTTTCTATTGGATAATCTAGATCATAAATTAATTAACAAGATCTTAATCTTGACTTTACGTGAAATCGTGAACTTTATTTTTACCCGGGTAGTTCTTAAAAGTTTCGATTTTTTTTAAATAAACTTCACTTTTAAGAAATATTGATCCACATCCAACTGTCTAATCAACTGGGTAATATTAATTCAAATCCAACTATGAATTATAAATACATTGAATAACTTTTGACGGTGGCTTGTTTAATTTTTGTTATCCTTTTCCTATTTTGAATCAGCTGTGGATCAATATTTCTTAAAATTGATTTCGATCACATTTTTTTTCATAATATTTCGATCATTTCCATTGAATTACCAGCAAACCAATATCCTCTTTCGAAAATTCCAATTATAACCCACCCTGTTCTAACAAAATTTTCAATAAAAGCTCTTTAGCATGGCAATATTTCTAATTTAAAATATTTTTTTTTTTTTTTAAATTACTTCATCCTTTTAGCTCATATAATATCTATAGTTTGAAAATGAAAAGGTTCCTTTTACTTACTTGTACATGTATATACTAGAATGGTTATACCTGTATCTATACACTCTCTAAATATCTTTTTATGGTACACAATTTTGTGTATGGACCACAAAAACCACATTTATAACATAAAATAAAAAAAAAACGTAGAATCAACCAACCAACCATCGTCAACGTCGTCGTCATCGTTGTCGTTATTCTTCTTTCGACTGAACGAACAAATTACTCTATTTATATACGAATTTCTCGTTGTCATCGACATTGGTTTTTGGTTGTTGTTTTTATGTACAATGCTTTTTACATATTTATAGAGAAAAATTATGTTGGTTTCTATATTATATCACCAATCCAAAGCTAAACAGGATATGTAAAGAAATATATGAAAAATGATAAAAAAAAAATGATAATTTGTATTTGAACTTACGATGATGGAGGATATACGATGTTTAAAAGAATTGTTAAATATCACATTGTATAATGTTTAACAAAGTTATTTTCTATGTATAGAATTTTAAAATATTAAGGATGCTAACGATAATCAGAAAAAAATATTCCCTAAAAATAAACATTTCTACAATTTATCTATCAAGGATCTTTTTTGTTTTTTTACAATCTTCTTATTTCTGATGTTTTTACACTTGACTGGACATAATTTCAAAGGGTGTTTTTAAAAAAATTAAGTCTTTACTAGTTTTTTTTATATACGCTGAGTTAAAATCCTTTAATTCAATATAGAAAATATATAATTAGATTCTTTTATATCCTTTTTTTACTAAGTATAGGAATATAGTGTGTGGTGATAAATTTTGGTTTCAGTTATTTTATTCCTTTACCAAAGAATTATAATGCACTCTATTAAAAATATCCTTTTTTTTAAAGTAAATAGTATTAATTTTCACTCCTGCTTTTTAATAACCACATTTTCATTTTGTGGTTGAACATATATTTTTTATGCTAAACTTGATTAACTAACTCGTTGCCAGGATATTACCAAAAAATTATACAACATTTTTAAAAATAATCTTAAAATATATACTTAATTTTTTTGTATATGTTTTTTGATAAATTGTAAAAGGACTATTAAAGGATTTTTTTTTCTGGGTTTGTACAATAAAATGGATAATTATTATGTTCATTTTCTCTTTTACCACACATTTTTTTTTACAGATTTCTAAGGTTAGTCCTTTTCTGTTCCGATCAAATTCTTCTAAAAACAAAAAAAATGAGGATTTATTATCAAACTGTGTTTGGGTGTAAATTCGCGTTATAAAATATTCCACTAATTTACAATACAGATTAATTTTATTACATATTCATTCAACCAACATAAAATTTATTTTTAAATGGCTGAAAATAAAATGTAGATAGTAATAAAAGATGAGGTGGTAAAGTATATTTGTAACAAGGATAAGACATAGAATTGTCCTGGGTTGATGGTTACTATTACAAATATATATATATATTTTTGGGATTCATCAGGTGAAATTTGTATAATTTTGAATATGTTTCATAGGCTAATTATTAGGGTCGAAAATTCTGAATTTGTTGTAGTGATAAAGGAGATGATTATACAAAGATAAATTATATTTGTTTGTGGGTGAATTTTTTTTTCATAATTGTTATAATTTTCTGAATTTGTTATGTAGAAAAACCTTCTTTTTTTTTATAAGTATTATGTGAAAAAGTACTTTTAGGATTTCTCTAAGGTGATATTAAAATATTAATTTTATAAATATGTTTTTAATTGGTTAGAAAATAATATCTTTTAATAAAATATATATTTTTTTAATTTTAATCCTTTCAATTTAAATATTTATACATATTTTTTTTAATATAATTTCAGTTCCACCTAAAGCTGGACAAAAACGACCAGCTACAAGTCCAGCACCATTAATACCATCACCACATCATTTACAATCACCATCTGGTGGCAGTAGTATTGTTGTTGGTAGTGGTTCAACAAATATTGGAGGACAAATTCCTGGAAATCCACATGCAATTAGTAATCATGTTGTTAGTGCTAATCATGTTGGTGGTATACCACAATCAATTGGTATTGTAAATCAATCTGGTGTACCACAATCTGTAACACCAGGTTCAAATTCAGGTGGTGGTGGTGGTGGTGCTAATAATAATAATAATACTGGTAGTAGTGGACGGGGACCATTTGCATCAGCATTAAGAATTTTAGCTAAACAAGCTGATAATAAAGAAGATGAAGATATTGTATCTGTTAGTGCTGTATCATCTAATCGTGATCGTGGTTTAAATAATAATCAACAAAATAATAGTGGACAAATTCAAAATGTACAAAGAGTTCCTTCGTCAAATAATGATGGCCGTTCATTGGATGTACGTGGTGGTGGTAATAATAGTGGTAATAATTCAAATTTAGATGATAGACAGAATTTAGTGAAAAAACAACGTACAGCACCACAATCACCAACACCAGCTGAAAAAATTGCCCGATTAAATGCTGTACCACCAGCAATGCAACCTGAATTATTAGCACGTAGTGGTTTTCAACCGTATCGATCAGAAGATAATCGTCATATGCATCCAGCTGGTCCATTTCCATTAGATGCATATTCACCATTTGCTGGTTTACCAGGAATGCCACCAGGTAAGAATTTTTTATTAATACAATTTGAAGTTAAAATATTTCATATTTTTTTATTGTTTTTTTCAGGAGCATTATTTAATCCAGGTGCTATGGGTTATCCAGATCATCAATTATATTTGGATCCACGAATTCAAGGAATGTTCCGACCTGGTCCTCATCATCCACATGTTCTATATTCACCATATTCACATTTATATTCCATGTTACCTGGTGGACCATTGAGTTTAGGACCATTACACGATCGTCTCAAACTAGAAGAAGAACATCGGGCTCGTTTAAGAGAAGAAAATGAACGGGAACGTGAACGTGAAATGCAACGTGAAAAAGAAAGAGAACTACGAGAACAAAGAGAACGTGAACAAGCGCAACGCGATAAAGAACAGCGTGAACGAGAACAACGTGAAAAGGAACAGCGTGAAAAGGAGCAAAGAGAAAAAGAACGTGAAGAAAGAGAACGACAAGCACGGGAAAAAGAAAGAGAAGCTCGTGAAAGGGAACGTATGATATCGGCTTCACATCATTATCCTTCCCAGTTATATTCACCATTGAATCGAAGTTTACTTGGTCCAATGGGTTTGCCACCAATTGGTATTGGATTACGGCCACCACAATCTGCACTACATGGTCTACCATCAATTTCTCCGTATCATTCCTCAGCGCAAAGGCAAAGCCCACATGCAATGGGCTTAAATTTGGGTTTAGGTTTATCGAATTTGGCACATCATATGACACCGACAAGTTTAAGTCTAAATCATCCTGGTTCGGGTTTACCACATCCCAGTCAAGTTAGTATGGCCGCATTAGCAGCACATTCATCAAATCCTGTTTCAAGTTTAAATCTATCTCATCCGGCATTGGGTCTTAATCATGGATTGAATTTAAGTCATCCACATATGTCACCGCATTTACCACCACATACCCAGCATTCTTCTTCAATTCAATCAAATTCGTCACCACATGGTAGCTTAAATTTGTCACAATCTGCAAAGCAACAACAACAACAACAACAACAGCAGCAGCAGCAGCAACAATCTGAATCGAATCATCATTCACAAACAGCACCTGTATCAACTGCTGGATCATCTGTAGTTGTTTCAAATAGTTCGTCATCAGTTTCAATGAGTTCTAGTATACCATCTGGAGCACAGTTAGCAGCTAGTTCAATGTATTATTCTCATCATCCTGGTCATCATCAACCACATGGTCCAGTGGGACATCATCAGCAGCAGCAGCAACAAGGCCCACAACAACAACAACAACAACAGCTACAGCAACAACAGGATCATTCTGGTCCTCCTGTTACATCTGCTCCGTCAGGAATGATTGCTGCTCACCAAAGTTCGTTACCACTGTCACTGACACATAACCATCATTCTGGATCACCTGGCATTAAAAATTCTAATGCAACTGGATTGCCAACAATTGCACATAATGGTGGTCGAACATCGAGTAGTCCAGTTATTCGAAATAATATCGAAAAAGAACCAACTTCACTTGATTTAACTGGTGGCCAAAATACTAATCAAACAGTTGGTGGTGGTAGTTCAACAAATAATCGAACTACACCATCATTAGTAACACCACATGAAATAAATGGTGGTGGTAGTAGTCAAATAATTAGTGATTCCTCAGATTCAAGTAAAGATGGTTTAATTTCTAGTAATAATAATAATAATAATAATAAAGAAGAACGTAAAACTCCAGAAGACTTAAAATCAAATAGTAATTCACAATCATCGGTACAACAATCTGTTACAACAACTGGTACAATTTTACCATCAGCAGTTGTTGTAGATGAATCATCTAAAGACGATAATAATAAAACTACAAATAATTCACCAGTTACTACAAATACCGTTTCACCAGGTAATAATATTTCAAATATAAATAATGGTAGTCCGGTGACAGCAACATCTTCGGAAGCATGTAGTCCAAAAATTGATATTTCTGATGGATCAGTTAATAATAATGAATTAATTATAAATTCAGTTACTAATAAAATTAATATAGATGTACCAACATCAACATTATCCGTTGACACAACAACGGACAGTAAACAAAATTCTCCAAAAATCATTAATAACTCTCCCAATACTGATGAAGTATCCACCATAAATCTAAATGAAGCAAGTCGATGATAGTAAATTTGTATTTTAATATACATTATAATTTAAATTACTTAATTTCTAATTTAAATTTTTATTTGTGGATTTTGTATAACAATTTGGAGAATTTTGGGGAGAGTTTTTTTTATTGTTTTGAGACATTTTTTTAAAAAAAATTGAAAAGTTTTTTAACAACAACAAATAGAAATTAGAATAATTGATCTTCTGTAAAAAGAAAAACAAATTTTAACATTAATCACCGCAAAAGCCTTTTTTTCCATATTTTTTTTTTTTTGTTTTAATTAACTTTTAAGTTTAATTAATTATTTTATTTGTAATTTACCCAAAATTATAAATTAGACAACAAAAATAGTTTTAATAAATTAAAAATAAAGATTTTTTTAAATAAAAAATGATTCAAGAAAATATTGAGAAAAAAAATTAGCATGTAAATAAAACCAAATTTTTTTTTTGTTTAAATAAAATTATATAATACTAACAATTAATTTACTAAAAATTTAAATATTAAAAATTATTTTAAATCAGCAATAAATTATGCTAAATTAAAAACAAAAAATCAAATAAAAAAGAAATATTAACAAAAATATATAAATTTTATTATAATTTTTTGAAGCTTCCGTAAATTTAATGGAATATATAATTAATGTAAAAATGATTATTGAAAAAATAGTGATTAATTAAATATTTTATAACTTTTTTTTTTTTATATACATTATTATTTTATTTTTGCTTAATTTTTTCTTATTGTTCTAATTAATTTTATTATCATTTTTTTTTAAATTTAAGTATAAAAATACGTAATGTTTTCTTAATAAAATTTAAAATAATATTATTTTTTATTAAATATATCTTATAATTATATATTACTTTAGTTTTTGATTTTGTTAAGAATTTCTTTTTTTATTATTATTATGGTATAACAATTTTTTTTTATTAAGTATTTTTTTTCGTAATACATATTTTTTTTTTTTGTGAATTTATTAAGAATTCGTCGTTGCACTTATATATAATATATATATATATAAAAATAATTATGAAATATGAATTTGTGTTTTATTTTTTATTTGAGTTTTAATTTTTGTATTATATTATTATTTTAGTATTAGTGAAATTTTACCAAAACCATATTAATAGAATCTATAAAGATTACGTAAATTTTTAAAATATGTTAAGAATTTTTATTCTAATAGTTTTCGGATCTACAGTTTAGTCAGATTCTTAATTCGGAAACTCGCTTAAAGAGATTTTACTGTTTTGAAATTTAAAGAAGAATTAGTACTAATGTTGTTTCAAAACTCGATCCTGTTAAAGCTCAAATTTATTAAACATTTAATTATAATACTACAATTATTGAATTCAATTATATAGAGTTGTCTCTACCACTCAGAATCGCTTAAGATTCTTAGAGCATAGAATATTCTATGCTCTAAGTTAAGATTTTTAAAGTTTATCCTTCAAAGTGTATCTTCAATAGTAGTACAATTTATAAATGCCAAACTATTTATAAAACTTGTATGTGATACGAATCACATTGTAGGAAGATTCAGACAGTGCTACTACATGAAAGGATGATAAAAATTATACATTTATAATATAAAAGCAACATAAATTAAATTACATTCGAAATTGGATATTTAAAAATCAATTTACTTAAATGAGAATTTGTTTAATCAAATTTTTACCACTAATTTATTCATTTAAAGCGGATGGATAACGACGATTACCATTTGGACAACTAAAAAACTGTATAAAATTATGATTTAAATTTTGATATTTTGATAATTTTAAATTTCTATTCAAAAATAAATATATATTTCCAGATGAAAAACATCACAGTAGTTTATCGCGGACGAACAGTAACGAAGAATCATCAGCATTATGACATCAATTATTCAGCAATAATAATAATTAACTATCATTAGAAGTAATCTCGGACTTAAGTTCATTACAAAATAAACAACAGCATAAAAATAACAGAAATGAAATTGATTTATTTCTAAGGACAAAAAATGGTTAAAGAAAATATTTTTAATTTTTTATTTAAATTAATTATTTCTTTTTTACATTCTAATAAAAGTAAAAAAAAAAAACAAAAAATATTAAAAAAATTAAAAATTAAAATATAAATAAAAAAAAAAATATTTCCTAAAATTATTAAAAATTAAGTTTATAACAAAAATTGTTAATTCTTCAATAATTTTTTATTTTTGTTAAAAGCACAAAAAGAAAGTTATATAAAAGAAATTAAAAATATTATAAATTAATTTTGAGAATGGATCAAAAATGAAAATAAAATAATAATAATAATAAATGGAAAATTAAAGTAAAAATCCTGATTTTGGAATTATGTATTGGAAAAAGTTGAAAATAGGCAAAACCTTTAAATATTTAATAATACTTTTATTTTTATATATATTTCAAATTATAATTAATACAAAATTTAATTAATATAATTATATTAAACTAAATATTTTCAATAGGAATTTATAATAAATAAATTTTGGCAACGGTGTAAAATTTTTTTTTAAATAAAATTAAATGTTTAAAGGAAAAATAAATAAAAAAGTTACAAATTATTCATGTGTATAAAATATATTAATAATATTAAACGATATTAAAATATAAATAAACTGAAATCCACAGAATATTAACCAAAATTCACTACATTTATCAAAATATAATAATAAAAATTCATATTTAAAAATGATTTATTAAAAAAATTCTATTCAAACACAACAAAAATTTATAAAAATTTAAACATAATAACAAGAAAATAAAATATAGTTTTTAAGAAATAAATTCAATCAAAATTTGAAAAGTAAAAAATACAAAATAAGTGAACCAAAATAGTGTTGAAAATTATGAATTAGTGGTTAATACCGAAGAAATTACAAGCAGAATTCAAATTTAATTTGTTTAAGGTATAACTAAGTTTTTAGGTATATTAGTAACTAATTTTCAGTTGATTTCTCTTCGTTTGGAAAGTCATGGTCAATGAAACAACTTTGTTTTTACTTGAATGTTTATACTCAAATTATAATCTTCTATTCATTTACAATTAACTTTGTCCGTCAACAGGGATCAATTTGACCTGTAATACATTTGTATTCTTAAATATACAGCCATGCAAAGATTAACTTACGTTTTGTGGTAAACAGAAAAGATAAGGCATTCCTAGGTGTACAAACAAAGTGAACAATTGGGTTTTTCGAGATCTAGGATCAAATTTATCTTCGTTGACGGACAGAAGATTAATAAAGGCTGAATATTACAATAAATAATTGTGTGACGAAGAAATTTTTATTAGTCTCTATTATAATCTCCTCAATTTTATTTTTAGATTAAATAATGTTCTTAAAATAAATTTAAACGCTTAAATTTTATGTTCCCGTATTTTCAAATCAATGTAGCAATTATTCTGAAACTATTTAGTCTTGTTCAAGCTGAGTCTCTATTAATGATATTATTTATTATTTAACAATCTAATTAACAGGTGCACGGCTACTTAAATAAATCAAAATAATTCTAGGAATATAGACACAAATATTAAAATTAAATCTCATTAAAGGTTAAAAAAAACTTCTATTTCTTGTCTGTTAACTTTTAAAACAACAAAAAAAAACAACAATAAATTATAAATCCATAAAATAAATTATAAATTATAATCTTAAAAATATATATATAAATTATCAAAATAGTTGTATACATTTAATTAATGGGAAATTACCGAAAACCTTATAAATTTAATTTTATTTATATTACAAACCAAAAATAAAAAAATAAAAAACGTAAATTTTAAAAATTAGCGATCAGAAATTTTTTCTTGAAAAATCTGTGATAAAAATTAAGAAAATATTTGATAAAATAATTACAAAAAATAAAAAAAGAAAAGAAAATTGCACTAAAATTTAAAACACAACTTTTTACGGTTGGAATTTTGGATCGACAAAATTGAAAATAAAAATTGTATAAAAAAAAAAAGTCTGAAAAATATAAAAGGAATAAAAATTTATTTTGCTTAATTCTTAAAATAATTTTTAAATAAAGAAAATGCCAGAAAATTAATAAAAAAAAAAATTAATTTATTGTCGTAATGTATTTTTCAAAATTACTAAATTCAAATTGTAATTTATATGAATGAGAAAAGTTGCGACATAAAAATGTTTGGAGAGTTTTGATATTTAAAATAATGTTTTTTTTTCTTCTAGGTTTTTGTTTTTGTAAAGTGTAGAATAACTAACCAGATTGAATATTTATTAAAATAATAATAATAACAATAAAAGTAAATAAAAATAAAAACTAAAATAAAATAACTAAGAAAATTTAATTTAATTATATTTAAATGTATATAAATAATTAAATATTGATATAAAAATATTGAATTTAAAGAAACACACTTTTAAAATTTAAGAAAAATTGAACAGTAATAAATATATATATAAAAATGGAAAAATTAATTGAATAAAATGTGGAATATAAAATTAATGCATTTTCTTTAAATTTATAGTTTTAAATGTTACCACGCCGCAAGTGTTACTTGTTCTGGTTGTGAGAGTTATCATTATCAATAGTTGAGTTGAATCGTTGAACATAACTTGTAAGATATCAAGAACTGCTACACTTACTTGTAAGGTTTCCAGAACAGTGTAAAACGGAAACATTTCAAATGAAGTAGTTTAATTAAATACGTTTACTAGAACCGTAATTTGACTCGATTATTTATTTATAGGTTTAACTTTATTTTTGGTTGCTTCTTATCATATCAATTTCCATTTTGAAGTTTATTATACGTGATTCAGAATGTCAGTAAAAATAAATATTATTGTGAATATTATACGATTACAAAAAACAATCAGCAACGTCAGCTAGAAGTACATTATGACCATAAGCAAAATGGGTAGATGCAGTACAAGAAGATTAGAAATGAGAAACCGGGTAATTTATGATAAAACGAAAGGTTGAAAAGAAATAAAGTTATTCTTTATTTTAGAAATTGATTAAAAACAAAGTTAAGAACCCTTCGAAATATTTTATTTTCCCATAGTAAAAATATAATTAGTATTATTTATATATAAAAATAACTTTTTTTTCTTAACAATAACAAAAATTCAACATTTTATTAATTTTGGTTTTCTAAACATCTTTGAAAACCGGAAATAAAAAATATATTTTTAAACAGACTCTTGTGCTTGTCTATATTCAAAAACACTTCCACGTTCCACAAAATGTTTTCGATTATTTTCATTCAATTCTGGTATTTCACAGATGTTAGGATCACCATATCCACCTCCACCAGGTGTTTTCATTGAAAATAAGTCCTGTAAAAGAAAATTTTATTTGAATTATTTTTTAATTTATTATTCTATATAAAACATACTCCAGTTTCTACATTAACAGCTGTTTTTCCACCTAATGAAATAATTCGTCCATCCGATTTAATTAATAAATTTAAACCTCTTTTGCCCGGACCACCGCCACACATTCCATATGGCTGAAGTGTACGACGTTCCGTCAAAACAGATAAAGTTAATGGTGTTCTAAATAATAATTCTCTGTGTACACCTTCACCGCCATTAAATGCACCAATTCCACCAGATTCATCCGTCCGTAAAGAGAAACGATTCAATATTATTGGATAACGAAGTTCCAGAATTTCAGGATCCGTAATTCTTGTATTTGTCATATGTGTATGTACACCACCAATACCATTCCAATTAGGACCAGCACCACTGCCACCAGCTACCGTTTCATAATAACCCCATTTTTCATCACCAATTGTTATATTATTCATACAACCTTGTGATGCGGCACAAACTTCAAATGCTTTTAAAACAGTATCAACAACACGCTGTGAAGTTAATACATTGCCACCAACAACTGCTGCACCTTCGGACGGATCCAAAATAGAATTTTTCGGTATTAATATTTTTATTGGAGCCAAACAACCTTGGTTTAATGGAACATCATGACCAACCATACAACGTAGACAATAAATTAATGCTGATAATGTTATAGCACGCGGTGCATTACAATTACCCCATACTTCAGGACCAGTACCACTAAAAAGTTTACATAAAATTCAAATTTTCAGTATATTTAAAAAAAAATTTTTTTACTTAAAATCACATATTGCTGAACCTTCTGCAGCATCGATAGTAACTTTTAAATTAATCGGTGTGCCATCATCCATTCTCTCTACGGCTTTTAAAATTGTTTTACCAGTTCGTTTTTGGATATTTCGGGCAATTTCTTTTAACATATCACGTACAGCAACTTCAGCATTTTGCTGAATATAATTCATATAAGCTTGTACAACATTCAAATTATACGAATCAATTAATTCACACACTAATTGAATTCCTTTATGATTAGCAGCAATTTGTGCTTTTAAATCTGATAAATTATCAGACAAATTACGTGTACCAGTTGCACCATCAGCTCCACTTGGTGTTGTTAAATGTTCAATGATTTGTTTTTCTTGGAATATACCAGCTTCGACAAGCAAAAATGATTTAAAGGCTGCACCTTCTTGGGCTAAAGATGTTGAATGTGGTGGCATTGATCCTGGAGTTATACCACCAATATCAGCATGATGACCACGAGATGCAACAAAGAATACTGGTCTCTTTTCACCTCTAAATAAATGGAGAAATATTAAATTTTATATACAATAATAATCACAACAATTCTACAAAATTGTTATCTAATATAATTACTTATAAAAAACTGGAGTAATTACAGTTAAATCTGGTAAATGAGAACCACCAGCCTGAGGATGATTAGCTAATAACACATCACCATTTTTCAGAGTATCACCCCGTACTTTCAACTGATATTGTACAGTTTCTTGCATAGCACCTAAATGTACAGGAATATGTGGTGCATTACTAACAAGTCCACCATCCGGTCCAAATAAAGCACATGAAAAATCAAGGCGTTCTTTAATATTTGTCGAAATTGATGTACGCTGTAAAACTCTAAATGCGATATAAATTAAAATGTAGAAAATCGAAATTAGTAAAAATTTACCTTCCCATTTGTTCTGCAATACTCATAAATCTATGACTAAAAATACTCAATTGTACGGCATTCAATTTATCATCAATAATTTGGCCACCTGTTGTACCAATATTTATAACTAAATCACCATATTTTGTTACTTCAACTTGACAATCAGGTTCAAGTAAAATTGTTGACAAATTATCAATTAATATTGCTGGGCCTTTAATTCTATTCCCAGCTAATAAATTTGATGATAAATAAATTGGACATTCCTCTGGACCATTTTCAAAATATATTCTCGTTAAACCTTCTGATTTTGGTTTAATTTTTCCTTCTTTTGAGATTTCTTTTTCAGGTGGTGTTTCATTTTTACCAGAGCCACGAACCCGAATATCATCAACAATAATTTTACGATTTTGTAAAACAAATCCAAATTCAGTTTTATAACGTTCTATAAATGTTACATTAAAATCACCATAACTTTCGAGAAGAATATCATTTTCTACTGCAGTTTTGGTATCAACAATTTTCGGAGAACACATTAAAGCACAATCAGTTCCTTCATATCGTAAATGTAAAAATGGTTCTAAAATGATGTTTTTAAATTTTTGATCTTTCAATTTTTTCATACATTCAGCACTCAAAGCATCAATACGATTTTTTATAATTGTAGAATTCTCTTTGGTATAAAATAAACCGCAAGGTTCTTGTGTTTCATGAACGACATCAGCTAAAGCCATTCCATAAGCTGACAATATTCCAGCATATTTATGTACAACAACTTTCGACATACCCAATTCACGGGCAATACTACAAGCATGTTGTCCACCAGCACCACCAAAACATGCCAATACATGTTTTGCTGTATCATAACCACGAGATTGGGTTAATGCACGAATTGGACGACACATTGCTTCATTGGCAACACGAATAAAACCTAATGCTACTTCTTCTAAACTTAATATTTTATTTTCACCGCTGTCCTTTAAATAATTATTAATTTTTAATTGGATAATTTCAAAGTTACGTTTGGTGGCATCATAATCTAATGGTTCATTTTCATTTGGACCGAAAATTTTTGGAAAATATTGTGGCAACAAACGACCCAATATTAAATTAGCATCAGTAACTGTTAATGGACCACCTTTTTTATAACAAGTAGGACCGGGATGAGCACCAGCTGATTCTGGGCCAACTACAAACAATCCGGAACGGAAAAATAATTGTGAACCACCACCAGCTGCAACTGTATTAATATCTAATTGAGGTGCTTGTATAGTGACACCAGCTGTAGTTGATTCAATAACATGCTCATAAATACCAGCATATCTGGATACATCTGTGGATGTACCGCCCATATCAAAACCAATTAATGGTAATTCAGTTTCTCGAGAACCTGTTATAGCGTAACCAACAACTCCGCCAGCTGGACCACTTAGTATAGCACGTGCTCCACGGAAATTTTCCATTTGTGTTAGACCGCCATCACTTTGCATAAATAAACAATCGACACCAGCAAGTTGATCTTTAAAACCGGATTTAAAGCTGAAAAGTTATTGTGATTTTAAATAAATTGATCAAAATTGTTGAAAATTGAATTTTTCTTGTGTATTGAAAAATTAAGAATGGAAAATTTTGAATAATTTTTGAAATTGTAAAAAACTGTTTTAATTACCTATCTAAATAACGTTCAACATGGGGCGTCAAATATGCTTCTGCACATGCTGTATAACCACGAGCAACTAATCTGCACATTGGCATTGCCTGATGGGATAATGTAATATGAGTAAAACCTATTAAATTAAAAGTTAACTCCCAATTAAATACAATTTTCTAAACGAGAAACAAATACGAATCTACCTAATTCTTTAGCAATTTCACCAATTTCTAATTCATGTTGTGGACAAGCATAACTATGCGCTAAAACAATTGCAATTGATGAAATTCCTTCTTCGAGGACATTTTTCAAAAGTTGTTTAACTTCAGTCTTATTCAATTCAGATTTTTCTAAATATTTTGCTCCAGCAGCACCTTCTAATATTGGCCATTTTTGTTCTACAAAACAAATTAAAATATTAAATAATAAATTTAAAAATGTTTTATTATTTATTTACTTAATTGACACCGATCTTTCTGTTCAGGTACAATTCGACAATCAATTTCAACAACTTTCTTATATAAATTTATTGGTTTCCGTATATTTAAATCGAAAATTTTAGGACGTGCTTGGTTGCCAATATACAATAAATCTTTTAGTCCTTTATTAACCACTAATGCTACTGGATCACCTTTACGTTCAAGTAGTGCATTTGTAGCAACAGTAGTACCCATACGTATCCATCCTATTAATGTTGTGTCTACTAAACCGTCAGGGGTTAAAGCTTTTCCAGTTTCCTAAAAATATTTAAAAGAAATTTCATCAGATTTATAGTAGTAATAGCTTTGAACGTATTTTGTTTTAATTACTTGCTGTAAAATCCTTTTTATACCTTCTCTTGGTGCATCCGAATATCTAGCTGGATCTTCAGATAATAATTTTAATGTATTGACTTTACCATTGGGACAAATGCAAAGGACATCTGTGAATGTACCACCACGATCAATAGCAAAACAATATTTTCCGGACATTTTGGTTGTGCAATTGATAGGAATTTTCTGCTATAGATATTAATTTAGTTATGTAAATTCATGAGATGACACCAAAATCTATTATAGATTCAGATAAACTTTATGATAAGATTAAATAATTGCGAAGATAAAGAGTCTTGTGATTAGAAATTTTGTGTTTATTTGAATTTTCAACTTAAAATTACACAACTTTCGATTTAAAAAAATATAAATTCGTACTAAAAAAAGAACTTTATTTTTTATAATTAAAAAATTAAAATAATTGTATAAAATATAAATAATAGAAAAATCACAAATTAATTATTTTATAGTTCTTCTTATTCTTATGTTTTTACATATTTAACTACGGTTTATTTGAAATCACCAGCTGTTTTCAATTGACATTACTTATCATAACTAATAAAACCAGTATTGCCGTATGAGTTAAAATTTAGTTATAGTACCTTTTAATATTGTTGTTAATGGTAATGGAAGCTTATTTAAGATTAATTTCTTTGTAGAATTTTATTTAATTTGGTCAATTTGGTAGGAAAGGAGTGAATAAGAAACGAAAATTGTAAAAGAAGGATATATATTTATTTAAATAAATAATCTTTCTAAGTGGGATGCTAAATTTGTTTTTTAAAATTTATTTAAACTGGCCAATCTGGTAAAAACATTAACTTAGTGTTATCAATGCTTTCTAATAGATGGCAGTAATATCAGATAAAATAATTTTCAAATTCTTTTGTTTGAATCGTGATATTAATTTATTTAATATATGTATATGATTTTTGTACTTAAATCTTAAATGGAAACTCCTGGAAATCATAAAAAGGTTCAATACGAGAAAATAATTATTCAAATTTGGTATAAATCAAATTTTAGTTCTGTGTATTCTGTATTCGTAGTTATAAATTGTAAATATCACAAAAAATGATTTTATTTTCGCTGAAAAAAAAAAACAATATAATTTAACGGTTACCAACTGTAAGAATTCTTTCCATCAGACTAAAGGCTGGTCGCTGGTAGAACTCTAAAATTGAAAGTAATCTTTACAATGAAGTTTGTAAAAACGAGAAAAATCTTTCTACAGAATTCTATTAATATTAATATACATCTCGCTTAAAACCAACCCCGTATCGCCGTATCTTCAATACTTTATGAGAAATACAGAAATTGCATAATTAATTATTTCCCTTAAAATTGGGAATATTTTTGATATGGTCATGTAACCTGGATAATTAAATTTATATAGCTCTCTCCCCTCTCTAGGTGGATAAGAAGGGCTGTATTATGCAAATATAATGGATCACGAAGGAGGTAGTATATAATATATGCATTTTACTATGATTAACAACATTTTTATATTTTATTTTTAACAACACTGAAATAGATGTTTGGCGGCTTGGGAACTATAAATTTAATATTTGTGCTCAGGCGTTTTATACCAACAAAATTATGAAAAAAGCCTAAAACAATTTTTAATATTATTTTACAAGTATATATATTTATATTAATTGGGTACAATGTTTTCTTTTCATTTAACCTTGAATAATTATATAAAAGTAAAACCAAAACATTGAAAAACGCTCCTTTAATCAGATTATCCAGTATCCGCCAGATGCATTGTTAAAAACATTAACGCAATTCTTGTCTCTTCTACGTCTGTTCTGGAATAGTATAATACAATTCAAACTGATCTATTAAGTCGTGGTAGGTGCATATCTGCTGTATCCTGGTCCTGACAAAAACTCTTTCACTTCATCTTGCAATACCTCAATTTGAAACTTATTCACAAAAACTTTATTTTAATACAACATTGATTAGATTAGAACTAATATTATGAATTGATTAGCTTAGAACTAATATTATGAATTTTTATATATTTGCGATTAAAAAAATATTGCAAATCGTAAGCCTTAAGCCCTTAAGCCTTATATAACTTTCATTGGTACTACCAATTTTTCATTTTTTAAATCTTCTTAATAAAACTACTAACCTATGGAGAGCAGATAACTCGTAGTTAAGTCGAACTGAAATAAAAAAGGGCAATAATTTGTAATATAGAGTTTATACCTACTTTTGTAAGAAACATATCTAGAGGATTACTTTCGAAAATTAATTTTTTTCCCAAATCAAGTTTAAACTTTTGAAATTCACTATTAGCTGCGGTCATGCGGGAGAATCATTTACAGTAGGTTACAAGGAGATGAAATTGATCTTCAAAATATTGAATTTAATTTTCAAACCTTGTAAAACTAGTATAAAATTATGCAAACCCGAAGTATATATATATTTCGATTTGTAAACTAAAATTTGAATAAACTTACTGAATTGATTAGATTAGATAGGATAAAATAGATTAGATCTACAACTATCTACTGAATAATAATGATACTTTTAAAAATAAAAAAATTTATAAGTAGGTTTTGAAAACTTTTTATAAGTAAAGTTTTGTTTTTTTAATATAAATAATAAATAAAAAATGTTTTTTTTTTACAAAATTAATAAAAACTAAATTTTTGTTATAAATTCCATCATATTTTTCATAATTTTTTGGAAGACAAATAATTGATTCAATAGTCATTAGAAAATCTAATTTGAATTAATCAATTATAGGAAATTTAAATTAAACTTTTAAAAAACGGTAGTCCAAAATTTACGTTAAATTCAAAAAAACGTCTTTATAATGTCAGACAAAATTCGTGAATACTGTGCTAAGTATATAATATCTGCTAGCCAAATAAAGAATATTCAAGATCTTTTCTTGACTGAACTAAAAAAGGGATTAGCTAAATCAACACATGATAGTGCTGATATTAAATGTCATATATCATATGTCACAGATTTACCAGATGGAACAGAACGTGGAAAATATTTGGCACTTGATTTAGGTGGTACCAATTTTCGTGTTGTTTTAATTGATTTAATTGGAGCCAATAATGTTGAAATGAAATCAAAAATATTTGTAGTACCAACAAATCTATTAACTGATTCAGGTGACAAGCTATTTGATCATATAGTTAGTTGTATAGCTGATTTTATTGATATACATAGTCTAAAAAATGAAATTCTACCAATGGGTTTTACATTCTCATTTCCAGTAAATCAACTTGGTTTACAGAATGGTGAACTTATAAAATGGACAAAAGGTTTTAATTGTACCGATGTAGTTGGTCAAAATGTGGTTGAGTTATTACGAAAAGCGGTTGAGAGAAGAGGAAATTTAAAAATAAATATGGTAGCATTATTAAATGATACAGTTGGTACATTAATGTCTTGTGCATTTGAAAATAAAAATTGTAGAATTGGTTTAATTGTTGGTTCTGGATGTAATGGTTGTTATTTAGAAGATATTTCAGAAGTAGAAAATTGGGATAAATCACAAAGTATTAATGCTACTAAAGTTGTAATAAATTGTGAATTTGGTGCATTTGGTGATAATGGTAATCTTGATCATTTTCGAACTAATGAAGATAAAATAATTGATGAGAAAAGTTTGAATAAGGGTCAACAGATATTTGAAAAAATGGTAGCTGGTATGTATTTGGGTGAAATGGTACGATTAATTTTACTGAAATTAATTCAAGATAAAATGTTATTTAATGGTCAAAATTCTGATGTTTTAGAAAAATCTGATTCATTTAAAACAGCATATATATCAGAAATTGAAAGTGATCCACCACAAATTTATACAAATTGTAGACGAATATTAAAAGAATTACGTCTTGATAAAAATGCAACTGAAGATGATTACGCAAATATTGTATATATTTGTCAATGTATTAGCAGAAGATCTGCATATTTAGTTTCGGCTATAATTGTTTGCTTAATGCATAAAATTAAAGAAAAAGATATAACTGTTGGAGTTGATGGATCTGTATATCGACTTCATCCTTTTTATCATAAATTAATGGTAGCAAAAATCGCAGAATTAGTTAGTCCTGATATTAATTTTGAAATAATGCTATCTGAGGATGGATCAGGCAAGGGAGCTGCAGTTATTGCTGCTGTTGCTGCTCGAACATCAAAATAATCAAATTTAAATATTATTTTTATATTATATATAATTTAATTCGAATTTCAGGCAATTTATAAAATGTTTTTTGATTAAATTTGTTTGGAAAAATTAATAAAATAGATAAATAACAATAATATAAACCATAATTTCTAATCTAAAAAAATACTCAGGTAAACGTAGCTCCAACATATTTTAGAATTTTAGAATTTTAGTATTACTTACATTTAAAATCCATTTTTTCGATATATTTCATAGAGGCAACAATATTTCCTTATTTCCATAAGAAGTTTTAGCTAATAAAAATTACTTTTAACATCAAGAAAAAATATTTATAATCATTTTTGTTTATCAACTTTATATACATATTTTTTTTAAAACAACTTCATGATTTATTGGATCCTTCTCTAAATGTATAGCTAGACTTTTCCCTTTCACTCTTCTGTCATTTGGTATGTTTAAGTGATTCGGATGGTCAGTAAATCTATTGGCACAGTTTCTTGTGAGATCTTTGAAGTTCCTTTTCGACTGTTGTTAAATTTAGACCATTATGTAACTGGTAATATTTAGTAAACCACGCAACATTAGTAATAATTTTTGATATTTTTTCTGATATTTTTTCACTTTATTGAACATAATTAGATCCGCTGAATGCATTCGAGTAACCACTTAAGATCTCGGGTAGTTGGTCGTGTAAGACTTCTTATAACTAATCCTTGAAACGTCTTGCTTATGATAAATACGATTTTAGCCCTTAATGATATTCATTCGGAAGTTTGCTTTGTATCTTGTATGTTATGCAATTTTTCTTCATATACTTTCCTGATATTCGCAGTGGAAGCTTAAGACATTGCCAGAGTTTAAGCTTCGATTTTCCTGGCTTTTCGGTATAAGCTTAAAGATAACTCTTCCTTAAACTGAAGTTTAACATAAATCACATATGACTAGAACTTATGCTTCATTTTCACATTTTTGTATTATTGAAGTCGTTCGATTGTACGATGACTTTATATAATTATTTATATCATGAAAGTTTCAATTTAATAAAAAAGGTTGAGATTCGGTTTAATTAAATAATTAAAAAAGTCCTTTTTTTCCAATTCTCAGAACATTTATTTTATAATAAAGAAAATTTTGAAAAGGATTTAAAAGTTTCCATTTTATTGACAAAAAAATAAAAGAGTAAATTTATTATTTTATTAATATCCTACAATTTTATCCATTTTTCATGATATATAAAGATTAAAAGCAGTCGATTTAATAAGATTTAATCCTTACCTTTTTTTCCAATGTACTGCAATTAAATTATACCATTTTAAATGCAATTTTCTTAATTTTTTTTATGTTGCCATAAATGAAATTTAAATTTAATTTTATTTATACCAACAAATTAAAAGGATTAAATCATGAAAATTTATAAAAACTTACTCATATATACTGTAACATTTTGTAAGGATAATTTTTTAGTAAAACAAAATAATAATAATATTAATCTGAATTGTCATCTTGTTAACCATTTTATAAATTTTATTTTCAACTTTTAACTTATCCATTAGGGATGAATTTGGTTGAGTGCACACAAGAGTTTTATAACAAAAAAAAAATACATACTTCCTTTTTCATTTGTTGTTGTGATGATGGTGGTGGTGGCAGTATTTTTTTTTGTCGGGATTTATGGATATACAGATGGAATATTCATCAGCTGGTGTATAAGTTGTGTACAGCAAATGAAGCCAAAAACATTGGTTATATTTCTTCTCCCGTCTGGACAGAAATCTGGTTAATATTTTGCATTTAAATATAAAAATTCATTTTGTTAAAGAAGGGACAAGAAGTAATAATTAATTTTTATTTTTTGTGTAATGTTATGTCCAAGTTAAATTTTCAGTAAACTTGAAGTTTTTATATATAAAATTTGGCCAGAAGAGTTTTTATTTTGCGGATTTTAAATATTTTTTTATCTTTTTTTAGGGTGATAAAGATTAAAATTGTTGGAAATTTAAAAATTTAGAGTAGAGGAAAAAAAAACGTTTTTTTTTGTTTTTTGGATTTAATCTGATTTCGTATATTTTTATAAACCTAACAGAAAGTTTAGTAGTAGTTGAGGTCATCAGCTACACAGTTAAAATTAATTATAATTGATATTATTATAAAAGTTTGGGAACTTATTAGAAATTTCACTGAAGTTAACTATTGAGAACATTGTCGTTCATATAAATTTGTATGAAACTAGTTTGCATGAAACGAAAGAAACAACTTTTTAGTTAAAAAATAGGTTAAACGCATCAGTGATGACAATTTGCATTCATTAGAGATGCGACTAACGTAGACAAATTGTGTATATAGATTATATACATTTTTGAAATCAACAAAATTTAGTTAGAATGTAAATTTGCTTTAAAATTGAACTAGTTGCGGTGAATGCTTTAGATTAAAGTTTATTTCTGAATGTCATCTTTATGCGCCAATTTAATGGCCAATTTAAAAATACTGTATTTTTATTGAAATTATTTCCTTAGAACGGAATTGAAATAATGATTTTGGAGATTGTATTTCAATGCTTTAGTTTACGCGAATTCGGTATACTTTAAAAAAGTCAACTAATAATACAATAAATAAAGAGTAATTAATTTTAATCGCTCTTTAATATCCAGTGTACCAACACCAAGCAACTATTGCAGTTTTAGATGGTACGCCTTTCCTTTCAACGCAACCTTTCATTTTATGGCTTATTTCATAGTGGAAGCTTAAGAGTTTGCAAGAGTTTAAATTTCGGTTTTCCTGGTTCTTCAGTGCAAGGTTAAAGATAAACCTTCCTTAATCTGAAGTTTAACATAAACCACAGATGGATAGAGCTTATATGCTTCATTTCTGATAATTTTGTATTATTGCTTTATAGGCACAAATCCAAAAGAAATTCAAAGGAAATAATGTAAAATGTTACATTAAATTTTAATGGTACATTTTCATTCACAATAACATTATTTCCAAATTATCATTTACAATAATTCAGATTTTCTGATTTAGCTAAACTTAGGGAAAATTTCGATTGAAAAACCCAGTCAGCTTATAATGGGTTTAGTTAAGCTTGAGCTTCCACTGTGAAATCGGTTATTAAACTTGTTAAATCTTCATATCAAATCTACTGTAAATAGTCAATATTTTCAAAAGTGTTTTAGTTTTGTTCATATTTTAAACTAAATTCCAAATTAAGGAACTCCAGGGAGAATCCTTACTAATATGAAATCCAAATATAATATGAAAATACAAACTAAAAGGATCTACATAAATCTAATTAGATAAAGTAAAATTTAATATTCTTTTTAGCTGCTTTATGATGAAATTTTGATCTTTTTAAAATATCTGAAATTAAAAGTTTAAATTGTTTTTTTTTTGTTACTATTTTAATAATTATTTTTTTTATTTATTTTCTGTTTTTAATTTTTTTTTTATTTTATTTTATATTTAGTTTAAACATCAAAATTTTTAATTTATATTTTAGTTTTTTTTGGTTTTTTTTTTTGGGGTTTTTGAAAGATATAAGATTAATTTTTCAATTTAAGTTTTTTTTTTTTGGTTGATTTTAGATTAATAAATTTTTAAATTTAATTTTTAAATATATATTTTTTTTTTGTAAGGTTTTTTTTTAAATTTGTTTTAATTTATTGTGTTTAATTTTAAATTTTTATTATATTTAAAAAATATATTTCCAAAATAATTAAAATTGAAATTAATTTTTACTTAGGTATTTTCTACATTTTCTTAACACTTATTCATTAAATACAGGGTGGGCTACAAGTCACGCATGGATGTAGAAGAGCTAAAAGTAAGCTTAAATCTGGGCGTTCAATTTAGAGCTGTGTTGCATGCTGTTATAAAAAATGAGCTTTTAACGGTGAATTATTTAAAAAGAAATTAATAACGTTACTTATGGCCCAAGTTTATAAATATTTTATAAAATATTTTGACATAATATTTATAGATCCTAGTTGAAAAATCAATTGACTTTTATATTTCAAATTTTGTATTTTGAATAAACCTTTTACTCCCAGTTATGCTCAACATTCACAACAGTAACGCGCTTTAATTCAACATTTACAATGACATTATAGGCACAGCGCGTTGAACGTCGTTCTATTGTGAATAATGGAACTGTCAAAAAAATGTGTAATAGCTGATTCATAATGAGATTAACGCAACTGACGTCAAAGTCAAAGCAAGCTGACACGACGCTTTTAAAAGTTTTCAATTTACAATGTACAGTTGTTTTATTTACAGGGTAAACAATATTTTCTTATTTGTTTTATTTACACCGTAATATTTTTATAAATTAAATTTGACTTTTCAATTTTATATTTTTTTTTAATATAATCGTAAAAGTTGAAATTTAGGCAACTTTAGTTTAGCGTGTTCAGTGTTGCGTTATGTTTCTAACTTTTCATTGTGAATGAAAGTACTATTTTCATATAGTTTAACTTTGTAACTTTGAGTTCAGTTGCGTTAACTTTGTATTATGAATCCAGCATAAAGTTGTAAAATTAATATTTTCAAAGAAGATGGCGTAAATATTTGATATGTCAATATATTTTATAAAATATTTTAATAATTAACATTTAATTTTTTCCACTCACTGTTAAATGTCAATGGATTTCTTAAATTTTTTCATTTTGGAAATATATTTTTTAATTTAATTAAAATATTAGCTAAATTTTATTTAATTTATTTAATTTTTTGTTTTGTAATAATGTACAACATCAATAAAATATTTAAATTTTCAGTATTTTTTTTATTTATTTAAAATAATTTGTTTTAATTTGTTTTTATTTATATTTTTTTTTTAATTATTAATAATATTATATATAAGTGTGTATAAAGAACTCTATAATATAATAATAAATAATTTTTTTTTTCAGTTTTTTTTGTAGCTTTTTTTTATATATATTTTTATTTAAATTAACAAAATTTTCATTTTTTACTATAATTTTTTTTTTTTTTGATAAAATGTTAACATATTTGTTCCATGGCTTTTGGAATTTATGAATTTTAGTTTTAGTTTTTTTGTAAAAATTCATAATTTTTTTAATTCGTTTCTCGTTTTTTTTTATTTAATTTAATTTTTATTACTTACTTTTTAATGTTTTAAATATAATTTTTGAAATCCTTTATTCGTTTTAGCCATTTTTATTTCTTGCTTTCTTTAAATTTTAAATATTTATTTTGTATTTTATTCTAAAACATTTAATAACTTTTTCTACAAGTTACTACTAAAATTTATTATTTTAGTTTTATATTTTTTATTTATTGATTTTTGTTTTTAATTTTAATATATTTTTTTTTATATTTTTAAGATATTTTTATTTTTTCGATATTTTTTAATTTATTTTAAGAATAATTTGTTTTAAGTTAATATTTTTTTTTTTAAATTTTGTTTTAATAAATTCTTATTTTTTATTATTTTTTATTTTAATAAATTGTATTTATTTTTTGTTAATTTTATTTATTTATCATTAATTTTTAGCAAAAAAGTATAAATTTTTATTTTTGTATTAATTTAATTTTTATATAACATTTTATTTTTAATTATAAATAATATTTTATTTAATGGAATTTATTTGGGTTTGTTGAAAATGTGTTTTTGTTGTGTCATTAATTTTGTATTTATATAATGTCAGAATTTTGAGTGGTCCAAGAATTTTGTTTTTAGTGTTTTTAATTTTTATGTTTTTACAAATATTTTTAGTTTAAATTTTAAATTTAATTCTAATTCTTTAAGTCAATATATTTTTTATAATTTTAATAATTTTTTTTATTTATATATAAATATAATTAATTTTAATTAGTTTTGTTTTAAATATACACAAATAATTTTAATTTTTTATTTAAGTTTTAATGAATTGTAATTTTATATATAACTCAAATTTAATAATTTTATTTCTTATCTTTTACATTAATTATTTCTTTTAGTTTTATTAATTATTATTTTGTTTATGTTTTTTATGATAGTTTTAAAAGCATGCAAGCAAAATAGATTTTTATTTTTTAATAAATATTTTTAAATTTTTTTTTAATTTTTATTTCATTTTTTATTTTAATTTGTTTCATTTCATATAGGTACTTACGTTTATATATAATTTATTTACCTGATTTTATAATTTTATTTTTGGTTCGACGGTTTCAATTGCATAATATTAAAATTTAGGTTGATTTTTTGAAATTGTAATCAGGGGGTTAGTTTTTATTAGGAAAATAATTGAGCATTTAAATTGGAGTTAAAATAAAGTCACTTTTTAGTATGTATTATGTGTAAAATATAAAATGATAATTATAAAATTTATTTATTTTAAATTAAATGTAATATTTATAGTTTAGTTTGTACAGTTGCCAATGCCATCTATTTTTATTTTGAAGAAAATCGAAAGTGGTACCAGACCATTTACAGCATAACCCACCAAATTATGTAAAATAATTTAAACTTTATATTAAACAAACATGCAAAATGGCGGATACATAAACTACATCATTGCCTACATGTCGATATTTGTGTGTAGATAATAATCTATTGTCTTTGGGTGTAGAAACTTAAAATTATAAAAAAATACTTGGAAAACAACTAAAAATCACAGAATTTAGTTTTAATCCAAACATTTCATATTTGTTAATAATTTCTTTTAATTTAAAACTAGAATAAACAAAGTCGACATTGTAGATATTGTCATCATCGAATATAATTTGGATACGATACGAAAAATTTAATAAATGTTAATACCACCAGCCTCAAAAGCCAAAACATTTATGTAATTCAGCTTAAAAAGTTGTAAAAATATTAAAAAAAATGTAGTTGACTATATGAAAATCAATAATAAATTTACGATAAAAATTACATTAAAATAAAGTACAATATTTCAAAGTAAATATATCTCAAAAAAATAACTAATACAAAATTTAATTACATTAATAAAACAAAATAAAAAAAAAACCTTTTTCAAAATGAAATAGTGTGCCTATTAGACCTAACTAACTCCCGCATAATAAAATTTACAATCTAATTACTAACTACACAAAAAGCACTCAATATAATATTTTAACCAGGTGACAAAAAAATAAATATCCTTTTAAATTTTGGACTCACTGGGTATACATCGCACGTATATAAGTTTAATATACATCACGTATGAAACACATAATAAATAATTTTATTATTTTATATTCTTTGTTTTTACGTGGATTTTTAGTTTTTTCCATTTTTTTTTTATTATTATTATTAAATATTTATATGATTCATAAATGTTGTTATACGACTAGGAAATAATGTGTGAAAAATATTTTGTATCGCAAAAAGGATATTCGTATAATAAATTTATGTATTTTATGCAACAGTTAATATTATATTACCACACGTCTACAAATAAAAACAACAAAAATCCATATGTGGATGACCCAATGGGAACAATACATAATCCATTAGAAATGTATATAATATAATTTTTATGAACCCCAGTAACATATTAATGACATGTAAGGAATTGTCATTTTATTTTGGTGACATTTTGACAGATGATTTTATAATCAACTAAATATTATTTTTTTTTAAACAATATTAAAGATGTACAAATATTTAAGATGTTGGAAGAAATAACAAGAAATTTCAAAGTGTCAAAAAAATTATAAAAAAAAATATATTAAATGTTTATAGAATGAAATTTTCCAATGTCATAATTATTTGACATATGACATGACAGAGATAAGGTTAAAAAATAATACTAATATTAAATAATTTTTAAATTTTATAAAAAAAATTTGATCCAAAAGTTAGAAATCGATTTACTTTACAAATTTTATAAAGTGAAAAATTTAGAAATTTACTATTAGATTGTGCCAGCCAATCTGTAAAACCACGTTTTTATGTACTAAAATTAAACGCTTTTAATATTTGAGAGAGGCAGAATTTTTAAATTATTGGATTTCTTTAAAAAATGAATTATTAATTTAATTTACTAAAATATGGAACCAATAGAAAATATTTAAATAAAAATATAATGCGTTCTAATTTATCTAATGTGAACCTGGACTTATGGGTTAATGTCATCCCAATTTCACAATTATTCATTTCATCAAAATCGGATAAAAAATTTATTCACTACGAACCAACTGTGATTGGAGGTTATTAATGTTCCAATGATTTTTGGAGCTATGAAAATAATTTAAAAAATATTTTTTGGACTCTTACAAAACACAAATAATTCAGAAATTTATTAAGTATTGGACACTTAAATCTAAGAAGATCAGTTAGAGAGTTTAATTTGTGTTCGTTTTAAATATTGTAACCATGCTATAGATCCGGATAATAAGCGATAACAGATGGGTGCAAATGAAAACCTTAAACCTTTTTTTCACTAGTACCAAAGTGTTTAAATTTATAATCACCTTAGATAACATACATTTTTCTATTATATGTATATATTGTTTGTGTTACATTATATTTCATATCTATTTAGTGTCATAAATTGTTACCAGGGTATAAATAATCATAAATCCTTAGTACACCATAAACTATAAAAGTTTTGTGATGCCTAAAAATATAAAAATAAAATAAAAGCCTCCGGAGCACAGGATGTAAAATGTGTTAAAATTCTCATTCGTTTTTAGTTGCAATTAAAATACACGAAAATATAATATGTAAAAAAAAAATGGATAATAGGCCAAAAACATGACTATATAAATCATTATGTAGATGAAAATTATACCCAAATTTATGTGGGAAATATTAAAACTTGGGAACACAAAAAAAAAAAAAGAAAATACAGAACTGAAAATATTATTTGTATATATAACTTTTTTTGTTGCCACCGGATTGCTGGATGTTAATTTTATGCCATGTGAATTAGCCATTATGATATAAATTTTTTTCTACATCATTTTTAGCCCACATGTATAAATAGTCATTTGTATATTTGAATTTAAGGATAACACCAGATTGTAAAGATATTATGTGAATTAAATGTTAATATGAACCCATATACAAATTTTCAAGCACTTTTACACTATGTGTTCAGGTTTCATTTTGTCAGACTGTCCATTCGTCTAATTAATTATTATTTTCCAGATTATATAAAAATTTCAAATCAATGAGCTAAAAGTATTTAATTAATCGAATCCTGACCTAGATTTATATCTTTGAATACTTTATAAGTTATTATAAGTTAATACAGACACAGACTAGTTGGGTAATTTGTAAGAATACGGAATAACAATTAGAAAAGAGCCAGGATTATCGAATGACACTCCAATTGAAATTGGGTTCGTTAAAGGGACATTTTTGGTTGTAAATATGGGAAAATTGTAAATGTTTGTTACGATTTAATTTTAATCATTTTATATAACTTTGATAATTATTTGTAATATTAATTATTTCTTTTTGTCAATCTTTTATTTAATTAATTTTACTGTGAAAATATTCCTAATTGCTATTTCCATTAGATAAAAGGATACAAAAAAACTCTATTAAGATTCAATTTTTTAGGTCAGCTTGGCTAACATATTTTACTATAATATAATAGAATAAATTGATTATTTTTTTGTCAAGCAAAATATTATATCCTGTCCTCGTCCTGGCCTATACACAAAAATAAATTCATTAAACCAAGAATATTGACACTGATTACATTCATAATTGACAATATAAATATATTATATAAAATTCTCAAGCAATTTTCTAACTAAAAGATCACAAAAAATCTTAAATTATTTCATGCCAACAGATGGTAAATTTTGAGATTTACATTTTGAAGGACATTTTTTTGTTTAGCTTCATTATTAATAAGGATAATGTCTTTATTTTCAATATATAAACTGCCAAACAAAACTCTCTGCCAATATAAACTATTATAATTATTAAAATTTCCCTACAGAAAAACTTTTATCATATTATTATGTATAAATGAATTAATTACATTATCTTGAAGCATTTTTGTTTTGTTTTGTTAAAAGGATTAGGTAGATTTCAGGATGAAAATTATTTTATATCCAGAAGATTACAATTTTAAATATCATAAAGTTGTGTTGATGGGTGTTTGTGATTGGATGTGCTTGTATTGGTGACAAAAAGGATATTACTTTTAATTTTCTCATAATAAACATATGCTAAAGTAATAATTGTTTTCTTCAACTTTTTGAAAGAGTTATATAAAATTTTGGGATCCTGAAAAAATCCTTGAGAAAATTTTTGTTTTTTTTTTCTGTATATTTTATAATTTTTTTTTGTTGTGATTTATAAGAAATATAAATAGATAAAAAGGATATTCTATTTTGATGAAATTCTTGAAATTTTAAATATAAATAAGAATGTAATTGGATGAAAAAAAGGTTTGAAATTATTGTTTTGATTTAATTTCAATTTTTTAATTATAATTTATATAATTTTTGTTTAAATTTAATTAAATTTGAGAGAACAAAATAAAATTCATTGTCAAATGATTTTAGATTTGGAGATGGAAATATTTAATTAATTTGCAAATTGCATTTATATTAAAATTATTATATTAGACAAGGATTTTACGGTATTTCATAAGATGACTAGAAAATGTTTATTTACATTAGTATCTAGTAATGACTTTAAAGGATTTAACATTTAAATCTAATTAAAAATGGTTTGGTGGTAATTAAACTTTGAAAATTGATTTTTAGAGTTTATTTAGTAATATATTTTCTCAGTTAATTTTAAGTTTCTCAATATATTTATTCTTAGTTTACAGTGGAAATTAAAGGTGAAACTTAACTGCTTTAATTGATTTAAGCTAATTCAGTTTCACAGCATAAATTTTGTCCAAGCTTGGATGTATGCTAAAGAATGTCAAGTACATCCAATTCTGTTTTATAAATTCGTATTTACACGATTTACCGAGTAAAACAGAATCGATACTCAGCTGTAGCTTAAGTTCTAGTCATTAGTTAAGATTTTATTAAACTTTACATTATGAAACTAGAAAATAATTAAAACTGAAGTTTGAATTCTAGTTAAGGTTAAAGCGAACACTGTAGAACAGGGCATTTAAAAAAGTGCATAACAAATGTAAATTTTATCATTTTATTGTTTTTTTTATATATAAAAACAATTATTATTGATAAACAATTTGACATTATTTATTTAAAAAATTTATTATTTAAATTAAAATATTTCCCTTAAAAATAATGATTAATAAATAAAATTTAAAAAAAAAATATTGTTCGTATATGATAACGAAACTTAATCAACAAAATTTGGTTTATTTTAAATAACCATTTTCAAAATATTATTACATCCGTTTTTGTTTGCATGTGCGGTTTTGCAAAATGCAATATTTCAAATAATTTGTGGAAATTTATAGAAAAAAAAAATAATTTATTCAAATATTTTCACATAAAGAAATAAACTTTACTAAATAGTTTATGGTATATATATTTATTTTAGAGATTTAATTTTAACAATTTCAAAATTTATTTATACTTGTGTCGGGAATAAAAGAGTCAACAAAAAAATCAGTTTGACAAACTTATTATATAATATTAGAATAATAAGGAGTAACAACAAAAGGTTCCCAGAATAAGAGGTAGCCTAAATCACTTAGTTCGTTATAATAGTGCTTCGTAAATAATTTTAGGAATGTATCATTTAGGAACGTATAGAGAATATCAAACTGTGTTTAGTGTTTTATATAATACGGAAGTTTTAATAATGAATTAACTCACCCCAACTAACACAGAACTAACTGACTCCAAATTTTACGGACATAAGCTATGTCACAAAACAAAGCTGTATACTAAATTTCATCAAAATCGGATAACAATTACTAACATCGGATAACATCGGATAAAAATTACGGATAAGAATTATTACATCGGATAACAATTAGCAACACCTACGCTCGGCGGATTTTTTTTTTTTTGCATTTTTTCTAATCTGCATTCTCGGGCATGTAACCAAAATTTGATTTAAGTAATTTCATTTTTTCAACAGGATCTTTCCATCACAACAATTTGCAGTGCTATTATTCCATAACTACTCCCAAAAATATCAATTTAAATTGTAATCGTTATTTGATTTTAATAACTTTATCTTGGTTGTTTTTACGACGAATTTAAATTTAAATTTATATAGAAATGTTTGAAATTTTACCATACATAAAAAAAAGGACATATCCAGAGTTAAATATAATAAGCAAAGTAAAACTAGTGATGATCTTTTTATTCAAAATTTTCGTAAGTTTTTTGGAATTAATGAAAAGTTAAAATAAATTTTCTGAATTGTAATTTTGTTTTTATATTATTAAATACAGATTGAAATTACTATAGAAACTTCTGGAATACGTAGAGAAATTGCAACTCAAATATATAAAAATTGGAATTACTTTAGTCTGATGGGAATTATTGTAAAAACTTTTGTAATTGCATAGATTTAAAAATGGGGATAAAAATATTATTATTTTTAAATAAGAGTAAAAATATTTAAATTACAAAATTTATTTAACGAGAAATTTCAATTTTGAATTAATTTTTTTTTTATATGGATTAGAAAAATTTATGTTTTGGAAAATTTTATACAATTAAATTATTTAATGAAAATCTCTCAATTAAAATTGAGTTAAAAATATATAATTTATTTTTAATCCAATTTATGGTAATAAATTATTTATTTTTCCAAAAAATGTCTCATTTTAATTGAATTTGTTGTTTTTTGGTAAGAAATAGATGAAATAATACTAATTGATATATGATAGCACTAGAAGCTAAATGAATTAGATAAATTGTTTCTAAAATATTTTCTATTTTGATGCATGGAACTAAAAATAATCTTGTGTAGTGAGTTTTGTAGTAAGATTTATCTTGTATTGTACATTTAAATCTTGCAAATCAAGAATTTTTTGTAATTTCTCTTATATTTATTCATAAAATTTAAATTTATTAATATATTTCAAACCCAAATGTTTTCGAAAAACCAAAAAATTCAGTTGGTTTGTCTTAATTTATATGCAATTAGTTAATATTACTAAAACGTGATATTCAAATATTATTAAACGACATAGCTATGGCACCAAGTATGGGGAACTTACAAAATTTCATAAAATTAAATAATATAATAAATTGTTGCTACATGTTTTTTTTAAAGTAATGCCAGAATTTAAATATTCTTTCTAGTCATAGAACTACTTAAGAATGGAAAATTAAATTTCTCCAAGGAAAAGGCTTATATAAAATTAATAATCTTAAGTAAATACATAAATTAAATGGAAGACCCCTGACTCAGATATTGAATCTACTTGACCAATTGAATAAATGCATTATGAAAATTGCTAGAGGACATACGAAGGATGTTTATTAAATAATGAATTTATAATAATTTGTATTGGATTTTCCTATTGGCAATGATTTTATAATTTTTTATGGATAATATTTTTTTATGTTATTTTGAAAAACATGTTTGAATCTGATGAATGATTTAATTACCACAATCATAAAATTATTAAAATATACAAAAATTTTGAATAATGTATAAATAAATGAAACATAATAATAATGTTAATTTTTTGTAATCGTAACCAGGGTTGGATTAGAGTATGAAAATACAAAAGGGAAGTTCAGGCGGAAATTGGCCCAAACAACTATTCATTTTCTTAACCTTCATCCGTCGCTCAAATTAAGTAACTCTAAAGTTCAAATTAGATCCATATATTCAGTAAACATTATACGTTTATATTGCACTTTTTATTAATAGACGTCATTAAAATTTTATAAAGTACATTTAAATTTATTATAATATTTATTCTCAATCAATCTGCCCTCAGCAAATTTCCCAATGTCCCTGTGAGCCAACCCTGTTCATATTTTCATGAGCCAACATATTTTCATGATAAATTATATGCAAATATTTTTATCAATTTTAAATTAATAAAAATTATTTTGTATATTTAATTTTGCCTCTTTAATTATTTTTGAAAATATATTTTATTTAATTATATTTCCTTTAAATTGTAATTGGTTTTAAGTAGAAAAAATATTTGAAAAATTAAAAAATATAATTTTAATAAATCTTGAAACTATTTTGTAAATTTATATTAAAAATATATATCCCTTTTAACATTGAATAGAAGGATATAATCCACCTGTAAAATAAATAAAAAATTTCCACATATTTTTCAAATATATGTTGAAAAGTATTTTTAGAATTTACTATAAATTGGAATCGTTATTCAAATAATAATCCCAAAAGCAATCGAAACAAACCAAACTAAATAAATATTTATAATTACTTTTGAGGTTATGTATTTTATAAACTAAATACTAAATACATTATATACATAACCACAAAATTGTATACATAACCACAAAGAAAAAGTGAAAATTTCTATTGACAAAATATAATAGAATTTATTTGATTTTAATTAAAACTTAATTAAAATCATTTTATGTTATAAATGTAAAGTTAATTAATTATATATTTGATTAAATATTATATATTATTTACCATCAAAATTGAAATATGTATAAATTAATAATAAAAATGTATAAATGATTTTGTTTCTAATTGTAATCTATTTATTGTGTTTAGTCGTAATAGTTACCTAGGACGAACCCAGGGGCGTATTAAGATTAGAATTCGAACAGGCATTTTTAAAGAGCAACCGAAATATACTAAAAAAACATCGATTTTCTTATATTATATAAGAAAAGAAAAGTCAATTTGTATATACAAGTCAGCCAACCGTTGCACCGGATCGTAATCTTAATAAAATCAATTCTTTCGTGGTATTTGTCCACAAAGAACATTTTTTTCTTCATTTTTCTGACGTACCGGACCTTAAAGCCCACCATAATGTAAAGTAATTTATTGTTTATTATATTATCTATTCCCCTTTTTACCAGTCCACTCTGGTATCTTAAGTTTAAACTGAGTGTTAAGCGTGAACCTTGAGATTATGTCAGTCATCGCAGGCAACAAATCTCATTACTAAGGATGTACAATCCGTCACTTTGTTGTACTAGTTACTTGTTTGCATGTAAATAATAATATTCAAAAATTAATTTAATATTATAGTCAGGAACTTGGAAATTTCAAATATATATTAATATTAAATAAATGAAAATTAAATGTTAATTAAATTTGAATGTTTATTATTTTTATGTAGAAATTTTATACATATTGTAAAATTTTCATCTATACATTAATTTACATAAATTTATGTTAATTTTATGTTGATTTTTCAGTAAAAATGTTTTTAAACATGAAAATTATTTGTAAATAAGAAATTCTCATATTTTATGTGATTTTTGAATATTATAATAATAATCATTAAAAATGTTAATTATTTATGATTTTATTATAATATTGTAATTTTGTAATGATGAAAATAACTTAACGTTAATGGAAAAATACATTGAATTTCATTCATTTAGCTTGGAAAAGTTCAAAATTTCTAAAGAATTAGTTAAAATTATTTTCATTATGTATTTAGAAACTGAGTTTAATAAATGTTTTCCTTGGATTTTTGTTGATTTCAGTTTTTCGATAGTGAAAATCATAAAAGAATGAAAAACATTTCAGGTGGTAAAGTTTAAATAAATTGTTGAAAAACATGATTTTTATTCAGAATTTAAATGGCGTTTGGCAATTGTACATTTTATTACTATAATTAATTTGGAATTTACCTTTAAAATGTATTCGGATTTTAAATAATTTAAAATTTTAAATAATTTTTAATTATATTTTACAATTTAAATTAATTTAATTGTTTTTTAATAACCTTTTAATCTTTTAAAACTTCCATCATTAAATATTCAAAAAAATGTCAATTTAAATAATAAATAAATAAATTGTTTAAATAATACTTTAATATATAAAATAATAATTTTAATATAAAATTTATAAATAATTTGTCATAATGATTTTAAAATTTGTATTTAACTTACCCCGCAAAACGAGATTTTTAAATTGACTTTACGATGAGTTGTGTGTGATTGATGAAAAAAAAAAAAATTGCCTTGTAATTGAATAATTAATTCTAATTATTATCACAGGTAAAATTAATATTAATTTCACATTTTTTTTTTTGAATTAATAACGAGTATCTATGTCTAGATCCTTGTACACACTAAAATGATTAAAATTAATAATATTTTTAAAATTATTTTTATCAAACGTGTTTTTGGTTTATTTTTCGAAGGTTGATTTGATCCTTGGCTCGTAAATTATGAAGGCATTCACCTAAAAAATAATCTATTAAAAATAATTTACACTATCAAAATAATTTATACTGTATAACAAAATATTAAAAGATTAAATAATTTTAAATTGAAAATTAATTACATAATTTTTTTGGTATTATAAAAATAATATTATTAATTATAAGTGTTTAATAAAACGCTTTAAAATTTATATCAAAAACTGAACCTTCAATAGTTAAAGGGAAAACTGTCATTAATCGAAACCGACTAATTCAATGTGAACAAATTCTAAATACACAATTTACTGGGCTGACAAAATTATGAACTGTCACTACAGTAAATTATCTGCACAGGGAATTGTCATCACACTGAATTATTGTTTGCAGTAAATTACTCTAGACCTGTCAAAAATCTGTACAGTAAAGAAGTTTTAATGGAAAACTTTTAAAATTATTCATTATTTTTTTCAATTTATAATTTTGCATTTAGATGTCATTTTAGTTCTTACTATAAAAATATTTTTATATAAAATTTGGACTGATGGACTGGTAAAGTGACAAAGAAACTGGCTAGAAAAATCAATTTTAATATTTTAAATATTATGGCAATAAATTTTTGATTGATATTATTATTTTTATTATTATTTTTGCTTACTTCTTTTTTTTAATTTAAAATTTTCTTTAAATAACATTTTTTATTTATCATTAATTTTTATAATTTTTTAATTTATTTTAACTTTTTTTATTAAATATATAAATTTTTATTTTAGTGTATTTTTTGTTAATAAAATATTTATTTTTAAGCTCTGGGTTTTTTTTTACTTTTAAATTGTATAACGAAAAAAGTTGAAACTTCATTAATTTAAAATTGAAAATATTTTTTTATTTAATATATTTTTAAAAATAATCATTTTATTTTTAGAACAGTTTATAAAGTAAAATTGAATATAAAATAAACAATTTTTAACCTATAATTTTTTTAGCTAAATTAACAACTAATTTTTTTTAGAGGAATAATTTTTTAATAGTTTTTTGTTGTAGTATTTAATATTTAAAGGTGGGAAATAGTCAGAACTTTATTTAAAAAATAAAACGAATAATTTTTATTAGTTTTTAAATTTTAGGGCGAATTTACTTTAAAAAATATTACTCCTTAATTTTACTATAGTGATAAGCGAGATAGTTATACTTTTGATGAAAATTTAGTGCGAAAAGAACAGAAAATTATCATTTATCTCAGTAATAATTAGCATCAATATCCATAACGTTAAGGATAATTAAAGGAAGAATTGCTTTTGAAATTTATAATAAGTACTATTTGCAATATTAGATTAGATTTTATTCCTACATGTACAAGTCGACAACTACTAGCTCTAATCACAGTTGTAAAATAGTACAGCGGTTTAAGTGACAGATGCCACAATAATGACTATACTATTTTAAATTCTTTTGATAAAATCAATGCGATCGGACAATATTTGTGGCTATTTATTATTCTTTCTCAGTAAAAATATAACATAACTATCTCCCTTTTTGATGCCTTACTGAAAAATTTGACAAGAACTGATCAAATCAATACATTAAAATCTGACTTAACAAGATTTTCCTGTGTCAGATGAAAGTATTGATTCATTTTATTTGTAAATTAAGTGTTGCCATATGAAAATTCATAAGGACAAGTTTTTGGAATTTATTAGCTATTTTAGATTATGTGAGAAATAGTCTCAATGCTGTCAGTTCTCTGAGCTGTCAAAAAATATTACAATATATGAAATTATATTATAGGATCGTACATCGCAAAAGTTAGTTGGTTGGTTTAAAGAGAGTGGGAGCTTCCAGTTACTTTCTTGTGAGGCCGCTGTACTGTCCAGTCAAACCATTCAAAATAATTACAGCGTGTGAACCCATCCCACTATTTTAAAGAACGATATCACTTTAGCCGGGTTCAATGAAGAAATAACCAAATTTTTTAAATGTTTTATATTGGACAGCATGACAATGACAATAAATAATTGTTTCATGGTTTCCTCCTCCTCCATACACTAACGACATTTGGGATATGGAGTAAAAATTCATTGATACTATCTCCAGATTTATAATTTACTTATAGGAAGTTCTTTTCAAATAATAAATCCACCCTTAATAATTTTATTTCTTTTTATGATTATAAATATATTTACATAATTTATGTGTGTAGGTACTTTTTTTTATTTGTGTTTGTATTCTTTAAATTAATTTATATATTTTTTTTCATTAATTTTATTTTATATATTTTTTTTTTTTTAATAAAGTATTTCTTAAAATAATTATTTTTATATATTTAATTTTTAATTTTTTGATGTTTTTTGATTTTCGTTTAATTTATTAATATTTGTTTTGTGTGAAACCCTAATTGGTTAACTTTATTCTAGGTCTAACAAAATAAAAATTGCAGTTTTCTTTTAGTAATATATAATTTTTTTTTTGTATTTTTGTAATTTTCTTAATCAATCAAAATGTACTGATTATTTTTATTTCTATATTAATTTGAAATTTATAATTTATATATTTATTTAAGCCCATTTTTGTTTAAAAAACCATTTTAATTTTATAATTAAACTTAATATCATAGTAAAATGTAAAAAGTGGTGTTTTAATATTTTCATTTTATATAATTTTATTTTTTCGAGTTTTATAAATTTTATAATTTTTTATTATTAAATATTTTATAAATTTATTAATTTATTAATTTAATTGAGTGCATCAATATTTATTAATGTAAATTTTGTTATTAAAAAAAAAAACTTGTATGATAAGCGGAACGTTTCATGTTGTAATGAAATTTGTTGATTATTGATTGTTGAGTGTATGTCTAATTACAATTGCTTCTAGGATTGTTTAAAGTAGTCGAATTAGGATAGAAATAATATCGAAAATTCATCACAGTCAAAGGACATTTGTTCACAAACTAAAAACGAGATTAATGAATTTTTGTATAGGTAATGAAAACTGAAAAAAAAGATTTTTGCTGTGCCAGAAGTGACATTTTTATTTGTCGATAATATTTTTAATTAATTGTCGATAATATTCTTTTATATAATTTTATATCGGAAATCTTTAAAACTATATGAAATTATGACAGTAGTGTAACTACGATACTTGCACCCCTTCTGAATTTGTCGAAATATACAGTGATTGCGAAGCATAACAAATAATCGTCGATCACTAACTACAATTTTTGTTATTTAGGTAATCTGCTTTTAGAATTCATGTAATAAATTTTAATAATTTAGAAAATGAATCCGTTTTTATATTATTTCCTTTTTCTTGCTAATATGCTTGGAATGGCTTTACGCCATTATACAAGACTAACAATTGCTTTTTATATCTAGTTTTATATTCGGCTAATAAATGTAATATTGATTATATGATCTACTCTATCTAATCAAGCAAGGAACCCTTTTAAATTTGGATCTGTTTGACTGCACAATCTTTTAAAACAATCCTCATTTTAAAGTAGTAATAAAATTATTTTACACTACCCAATCGTACAATTTTTTTAATTATTACAAAAATCTCTGCTTCATTTATCCTTTATTTCCTTTTTCCCCTTATTGTATAAAATAAATATTTATGAATCGAAGAATTATCAGCAAACAAAACAAAAAACAAATAAAAAATATATTTTCGTTGGTATTTGCTAATCATAAAGCTATATTATATTTTTGTTAACAAAGTCTGGAAATGATTGAGCATTGAGCGATATCCCCCTCCGGATAAACTAAAAATCATTCAAATTGTTTATAAAAATAAACTTGCCTTTTATCAGTGGTATTCATTCGCGGCCTTTGGAACCTTTCTATCTGATAGTATTTTGGAGAAATCTCCAGAAAGTTCAAAATATTTTTATCAAAGAAAATTGGGTACAATGTACAAATTTAATACCAAAAATTCAGAATCTTACTTTAAAAAAGTAAGATACACCAAATTTAACAAATGGATTTTTTATTTCCATAAAATTTTCTGATGGAACCTTTAATACTTTTATGGAACGCAAGGGAACACAGGTTGCAAAACACTGATCTATATCAAAGAAATAAAGAAAATGAAAAAATATATTAAATTGGAATTTTAATTAACGCGGCGCAGACTATAATAATGGTTGGTAATAATTTTCCTGTAAATCTTAGAGAAATTATAGATTAACCGAAGGGATGCGAAAAATGTAAAAGGATTTTAAAAAACAAAATAAAAAAAATGAAATTTTATAATATTAATGAAGAAGATATTTTTGATAATTTTTAATTGTTACTTTTATAATAAACTTAATTGCTAATGAATTCCTTTCTTACTACGTCTTCGTATAGTCCTTGTTTTTTTTATACAAAATCATGTTTTATTCTATTTATGATAAAATTGGAATAATAAAAATAAGGAAGAGGAAAAAAAATTGATTAGAAAGGATTTATTATTATTATTATTCTGTAAAAAGGATTTCGTTTTGTTAGATTTGTGTATTAATTAATTGTTCTTCTTTGATGTTCAATTTTCGCTGAATAAACAATTTATTAATAAAACTGAAGAAATTTTTGGCTTCATTAAAAATGAAATAAGATTTTTTCATCATTATAAATATTTTGCTAAATAAACAAAAATTATTATATAGAAATTAAATATAAAAGGCAAATTATTGTTAAAAAGATGAGATAATATGTAATTGGAATTGGAATTCTATTTCTATATAAGAAATTAGGTCAGAAATTTATAGAATTTATTTGGAGCTGTTTTTTTTTTTTTGTAATTGGGTCAAAAACTATTTATTATTGTTTTATTGATGTATTGATGTAGTTAAACATGAATGTAACATGCTAATTAGCAAGACAAATTGTTTTATTTTTGTTGATTGGAATTGTAGAGGTGGTCTTAAGAAAATCGATTAATTCTAAATTGAGAAATCAAATTACACGCTTTTATATAGGAAATATTGGAATGATATTGAAAATTTGACTGAGTACTCTTGAAAAAACGTTCCAATAAGTGTCCTAAATTCTCATTTTCATGGTTTTTCGTACCAGCCTTTATATTATATATATTAACATGTTAATCGTATTTCTTTGTCCCGTATACCAAATTAATCAGTCCACCGGGAGTTAACTGGGAATCCCGATGCGTTATAGATCAAATCTGTAAATTAAGTTTGTTGTATTAATGATTCTTATTATGTAGTCGCCAGATTAGGATTATATTAGACGAGATTATAGGTACATAATAATATAAATATAAACTAACAATTTTATTTATATTTAAAAACAATTTCTCAATTCCCACATAAACAAGTTGGGTTTGCGAGCACCACGCAAACGAGCATCACGAAACTTGAAAACACACTTTCTCGTAACAGATTCCAATAGTTCAACCCCAGCATATCACAATACAGTTCCAGAACTCGAGCATACTACAGGACAGTTCCAATTCAAGCCCTATCAAAACAAAGTGGCGCAATAGGTCATAAATGGTCGCAGTGACTTATGGGAGAACTATGTCCAGTTCAATTATTCTTAATCTAACCTAATCTAAAAGCCTTTAATCGTTGTTTTTATTGTGTTATAATTTGAATGAAATTGGTAAATTTAGAATGCTTCAAATATTAAGTTTCTTTCGGAAGTAATTACAAATATTGACATTTGAATTCAGAGATATAATTTTTTTGTTTGCTTCTATAAAAGTACCGATAACGAATGACCATAGTGGAATATGATATTAAATATATTTTATTTCGTGGTCTGATTATCCTGACAATTCGTCTTAACAAGCCTTAACGAATCTTATAGTTACGTCTAATATAAGTTTTTAACATGTCAGGTAATTTTAGGGTTGTGTTACACAAAATTGTTCTCATATTTCAGTAATTATACGACCCATCAAGGAATCGACCTTTTCATAATTATTCTGTATATTATGACAATGTCAATATTTCATATTCAAACTTCGATACTTCGGTGTCACAGTTTTGTATTATACGACAAATTCAACAACTCCTCTTTAGATCAATATTATAGTCATAAATTATTTGTGGAACTAGTGGCCGTTACCAAGTATTTGTATCATTCGGGGTTTATTTAATTATGTTGGTGCAATGATAAATTTTGATAGCAACTCTTATTATATTTATAAATATTTCTGAAGTTTTAAATTTCATTTTTTTTTTTATCTTATTTACTTTTATTTTTTTTTGTAGTAAATTTAATTATAATTATTTTAATTTCAAATTTTCATTAATTGCGATTATGTTGTTTTAAATGATTTTGAATTATATTAATTTAATTTGTTTTTCTTTGCAATTTTAATAATATTTTTTTTTTCATATTTTACAAATTTTATTAATTTTACTAATTTTATTAATTTTTTTTTGATATTTTTTTATTTAGTTTTTATTAGTTATTATAATTTATTTTTAATGTAATTTTATGTTTTTAATTATAGCTTCTTTCTTTAATAATAATGAAAAAATAATCACAACATAATTTTTTTTTTTTTTTGTATTTTTTATGATAAAAATGCGATTGATTTTATTAAAAAAATGTTTTTTTTTTTTTTTGGAAAATTTTCTTATTTTTATTTTATTATTAGTATATTTTCTTTACGTGAATAAAAGTTAAAAAAAAAAAAAAGAAAAACCGAAAAGAAATTTTCTTTGCATTTTGCAATCACAACATTGCCTCAAGCGTAATTCTCATATCCATTATTTATTATATCGATATTATTATACATATTCTACACACCCTGTGTTAAACTTTCTTTTTGTGCAGCTACAACAGCTGCCATTGACGTTGCATCCATACCGGGATGATGATGTAAATGATGATGTGACATTAATAGTGGTGATGCTGTTAGCATTTGTAGTGGGCTAAGAGAGTATGATAATAATTGACTAATACAAAAATAAGGTATTTTCTTATGTTTCAAATAAATTGAATATATTGTTAAAATTAAATATTTATAATTAAAATTTTTCAACTCACTCGTGTAATGGTGGTACACCACGAATAGGATGAATTTCTTGAGAATTTTTAGCTCTGGCTAATAATGTCATCACAGTACGTTTTGTTGGATTCATACTACTTCTAGGTACACCAAGTAATGGTCGTTTACGTGCCAAACTTCCAGCTGCTAAATTAAAATGATTATAATAAAGAGAAAAGAAAAGAAAAAAAAGAAGAAAAAAATTATGAAAATAGTTTGTATATTTTACGATTTGTGGACTAATTGATCGAAATGCACATTTGACCGAAACATAATTTATTTTGACGTTACATCTATCCCGGTATAAATGCAAACGTCAAAGTAATTTTAAGCTCAATTATTTATCTTTAAGGTTAAAGTAATCGGAAATCTAATCTAAAATTACAATCGTATAATTCTGAATTCTGTAAATTGTGTGTTTGGTAAATTATGTTTCGGTCAACTGTGCATTCGATCAATTGTGTATTCTTATTCCGTTAACTGTGTATTCTGTCAATTATGATCGAATAAACAATTTTGAATTCGATCAATTGTGTATTCGATCAATTAGTCTCTAATGTCATATTTAACTATTTTGAACCCATCAACAATTTACCAAGATTAACAGTTTTAAGACCACGTGGTTCTAACATCTGTAATGTTGTTGCTGTTGTTTCAGCTTCACTTGGTATACCGAGTGATATTTGTGTTGGTGTTTGTCCTGTAATTGGTGCTATTCCTGTATTAGGTGGTTTTAACATACCTAAACCAAGTTGTTGTTGTATAGCTGCTGCCACAGCAGCCGAAGGAATTGTAATATTATTATTTGCTAAAAAATTTATTTCTAATTATTTAATAAAATTTGAATTTGTTTTTTATTTAATTATAAATATATTTATAATTTTTTTATGTAATTTACTATTTAGGCCTGTATTTATTGTTGTATTATCGATTTGTTCTGTTGATAGTAAATTTGATGATGTTGTTGTAATATTTGTTTCCAATGATCCAATATTCAGTCCAATTTCATTTAATTTATTTTCACCATCATTACTACAGTCCATATTCGTTGATTCCAAATCAGTTAAACTATTTGGGCTATTTTGTTCACCGGTTTGTGTTTGTGATGATGATGTTATAGCTTGCATTTCCCACATTTGTTCTTGTCGTATATCATCGTGATAATCCTATAATTTAAATAATACAATTTTTTTTAATTGATTTTATTTAAAATTTTAATGGATTGATAGTATAAATTTCATAGTTCAATTTAATTTGGACAAAGATGAAGTTCTCGCTTAAGTTGAAAATTATTAAGCTAACCAATAATAATAGTTTCTAATACTAACTAGTAATTTCTAATCTTTTTTTTTGATGATCTTAAAACAGAGGACAACCTTACATTGATTTTAATCAATCTAAAGGTTTGGAGCTCGAGTGGTATTAATAGAGTATTGGATTTGGGGAGAAATCATTTGAAAAGCTATGTAAATTATATTAACAACGGAATATTTCAAGTGGTAATTGGTTTTATAGTTGTATAAATGGAGTTACTTGATTTTTTTCGCATTGCCTAATAATTCTATTAACATTACCAGCCAATTCTATTATGGTATTAACTCGAATTTGGTATACAGTATTTCTATAGAAAGATTATCCAATTTCTAGTTATTTTTCTATCTCATTATTATTTTTTTGAAAAATTATAGGTCAATAAAATTTAAACTATTCTTTTATGTTATATCCCAATTTCTCGATTAAAAACCCTAAATTTATTTGAATTCTTCAAAATACTATTCCAAAAAAAATGGCTTTCTATAAAAACTTAATAAAAACGAATTTATATATACAAAAAAAACCCTTGCTAAAATGTATTTCTAATAGTCATAAAAATATCAATATTTCTTTCGTAATTTTTTCATCTTTTATATCAAATCCTTTTAAATTTTTGCTGATGGTGGAACATGGTATGCTCTCTGCTTTCGATATATTTTGCAAGTACATAATAAATAGAAGAATTTTTCAAAATATATACGAAAAAAAGTCTATATAAAATAGTTAATAGTTTATATTTTTCAAAACCATACCCTAGAGAGATTTCAAAAAAATGTTCTTCATCTATTTTTAAGGTTGAACCACATTGATAGTATAAAAGAAATTAAAGAGGATTGTAAAAGAATGAATCTATATAACTAAACTATTCAAAGTAAAGATAATAAATATATAGATAAAAATTGTATATCATTGCAGGGTGGAATAAAATAATGATGATGATTATGATGGTTTGTTGTTTCTCCAGGATTTTCAGCTACATTAAAGTTAGAAATGATTTTGAACAGCTGTTGCTCTTCACTGTTATTGACTTTTAATTGCTTAAGATATAGAAGGAAACTCTGAAACTGAAAATATATGGAAAACCATCATCCAGAGTAGTAAATGTTTGTTATGCTTTTTTATGACGACAAGGCGGTTAAAAAATCGTTGACATTCTTTATTTGCAATTAAATACCATAGAGAAAAAAAATGGAATGCATAGTGGTCTAGTGGTTTAGTGGTTGCCTTCGGAATGTATATATAAAGATATAAAATCGCAGTTTATACTCTTCTGGTATATACTATTAAAATATAAATTTGCATATTTTTTTTTATAGATGTAGTTTATTGCTTTGTGTACTTTCGGAGTAATGATTGATATTTTTTGGGTTTTCTGTACTTGTTCATATTTTATACATATTTTTTTTTTGTGGACGGTTCAATTAATTTGTGGTTGGTTCGAGTATGGTATATTGAGTGTTGGAAATGAAAAGGAATTATTTATTTATTTAAAAATTGTTTTATTTTTCGTATATATTAAGTTTGTGATTCAAATTGTGAAAACCTAGCAATTAACAAAAATAGATGATGAAACAGAATTGGTTGAAGAATTACAGTTGTTCAAAGTTTCATCATAATATTAAATACCGCGAATTTAAATAAGAAACAAAACAACAAAAATACATATTTTCTGATTCTTAATTATTTTTTGTATATAAGAGTTTACAACATTTAACAGTAACTGTTATACTACTACAGCAGTTACAGTATAACAGTTTTTTATAACCATTATATACTAGTATATATAAGACTTATTGTTTTTCCAGAAATAAATTAATAAGTAAATCACTTTGGAAAAATAACTTATGATTCAGATTTGATGTAAATCTAATCCAAAAAGTATTTAAAGGTGGCCTACTCTGTCACCTATTACCCGATTTATAATAGTGCATAGTTTGATTTATTTGTTAATTACATAACTTTAACCAAAATTTCCATAGTTTTGAGGTAACTACACCAAAGTTTAATTTGTACCAACTAAATTTAACAATAATTATACAAATTCGTAAGTTACTACCCAACTAACCAGCGAACAATTTTAGAAAATTTTCTAAAATTTAGTATTATGTAGTTCTATAATAAAACGGCCTTTAAAATGTTTTTGTAAGTACTATTTTAATCAAAAAATGGCTCATACTTCGTTATACATTCAATAATCAAAATTAATAAGACAAATTTAGGCATTTAATTAATTAATCACTTAAATTCGGAACAATTGTCAAAATAATTTATAAACTTTGTGACTTTGAATTTGTTAATTAATAATCACATTTGTTAAGGTTTTCTTTTATATAATCGCAGGTTAAATCATAGTCGGTAATTCAGAAAGCTATGATAATATTTTATAAATGATTTTTAATAGATTTAGTGTCCATTTACGTTGACACAAAAATTTTATTAATCAGATCAATTATATAAATTACAATTATTTTATGAATCTAGATTGTACTATGGTATTTAGCGAACAAACAGTATGGATTCATATAATAAAGCTGATTATTTATCTGATTAAAGGCCTAAACAGAACCAAAGATACAAGTTTAAACTACAAATACAAAATACACTTTTAGCTGGGCTACATCGTTTTAGTGAACACAATCAGAAATCAGAACGTCAACGATCGGCGACACTAATTGAAATGTCAAAATAAAAAGTAGTACGGAATTAGTTTTAGTATTGTATTTTCTGGTTATGGATATTTGTTAAACTAATAAAAGTTATCAATATAATTCGATAATGTGTAAAAAAACTGTAAAGTGTTGGCGAAGGCAATCCTACTTTGGTGTCTCGTGGATTTTTCGAAAAAAACAGTTTTCTAGTAATACAAAATAAAGGTAAAGAACATTTCCATGAAGCAACACGGAAATATTCCTTATTTTAATCTGCTTCTGAATCTTTTAAGAAACATTCCCAACGAAAAACTTTAAGCCCGGAATGTAGATTAGCTGTTACGTTAATGTATATAAAATATTTTCTTAATATAGATTTGTATATTCAGGTATCATGGATATTCAATTCAAATACTTGAGTTTATGAATGTTCTGCTACTTTTTTATACATTAAATTGTATACTTCCATCTCCAGTTCCTTTAAAACTTGTGCTTACAAGTTGGAATTTTCAATTTATAATATTAATTAATCGCCTTCATTTTGCTAAACGCTTTCTAAATACAAATATATTTTTTTTTTACAAATTAAATTTCATTGATACCAACTTGATCATTAAAGGTTGGTTAAAGCGACTACAAAATTAGAAATAGATTCAAAACCGACAAGAACGATAATGTAGCTCGACGACAACGCTATGATTCTGTGACAAATTTTTATGATTTACGTATAGTAATCTAATTATGACAGGCGTGTATATATTTTCGTTCTGTTTAGGCTTTAATAAATCATAATTTAACATAAAAATTTGACTATTTTCATTCGGAAATAATAAAATTGAAAACTTTTAGTGTTGGCATTGTTGATTTTCAGGAGTTATTAGAATATGAAAACTTCTTTTTTACTTTGGTCTATGTCACAAAATGTCTATTTTAGTGAAAATGTAATTTATTATTACTTAGTATGTAAAATATTTTAAAAATTATCAATTTTAAGTATATAAGGAATGTACTATCAGTCATGATTTTTTTTTCTTTCTAATTTTTTAACATATTAATTCCATTTAAATTTATTAACAAAAAAATTAGTATAGAACCCTGAAGTAAGAATTCTTAACAAACACTATATAAATTGTAAATTTTTAGAAAATATTTCTTATATAATTAAATGTCATCATAAATCACATTTATGTTCTATGCTCTTTATTTTTTATTAACGTCATCATCATACTCTCTAATGTGTTATTATGGGCTTCTTCTTTTTTCTTGTATTCGGCTTTAATTTTATTATAGAGTATGAATTCATACAGATTTCTATGTTTCAAGGTGTAGAATTTTACGAATTCCAAATTACACATTATTCTATGCCTAGGGTGCAAAATGGCATAAATGTTACATTACATTACACGTGAAGAATCTTTCACATATTTCTTTTTTTTTTGTTGCTTATAAATAAATTATATATATTAAAAGGTGTTGTAGTCGTTGACAACAAAAAAAAAAAAAATTATATATGGAAATACCGGAGGATATAAATAATATAAAGAATTCAAATAATATTTTTTTGTATATGTAACGCGAAAATAGAATACGTATCGTACTTTCATTAAAATAAATGACAAAATAAAAAATATGGAATGTTAGCACGATTTTTCTCCATTTTAGTTTTGTTGGTGTTGTTGTTGTGGCCATCAAACTTTAATAACAAACAAAACACGCCGGGGCAGGAATAGATTTTATATATATTTTACTAACCAGCAAAATGAGGAAAAACATATGAAACTCTAATGAAAATATAGAATTTATGAATTAATGTTGAATTTTATGTATGAAACTTTTTTAGTAGCATTGTACTATTTTATGTTTCACTAAAATTCTATATATAAATGATGAAAGTCTAAAACGGATTTCAAACATATATGATCATGTATGAATATTAATTAAATAGTAAATAAATAATTTTTTTAGGAGTTTGTTGGTATATTTTGTTAAAATTTTTCAATTATTTTTAATTATAATCATAATTTTTTCGTTTTGAACAAGTCTAAGTTTTATAAATTTTAGATATAATAAATGTTTTGGCCTAATAAATCTTTAGCTAACGACCATTGTCTGCAGTTGTAGAGTAGAGAACAAAATTAGAAAGAAACATTGACATGCAAATGCCCAGGTAATTTTTGGTTGTCACACATTTAATAAACTTAAGCGATCTAGCAGCTATGCGAACTACGGACATACTACGGTTTCTGAGTGCTACAATATGGTTCTAAAAATATTATTTAACTGAAAACTGGTGAAACACGTGAGTGGTAGCAAAACAGTAGTAAACCTTTAATTGGGGTTGTAACTTAAACCAAACTAACCAACCTAAACCTTTAATGTTGTATTAATTTTTGTTATTCTATTAATAATCTGTAATTTAAATATATAGCTGTCAGATATAACTCACAGATAATTAATACGTCAAAAATTTATATAAAAATTTATTTATGATTTTTTTATGTACCCTAAACATGAGAAAAATAACAAAATTTGGTGTAAAAACTGAACTATTCAAAGTCATATTACTATAAATATTCTGCTAGACATAGTTAAAATTATAAATTCCTTGATAAAAGGTTGAGTGTATGTTAATAATCTATAATATTCGAATGTTTATGTCGAAATTAAACTATCCTTCACAAAATTTGAAAAAGGTATTCCAAAAATCGCTGGGTACTTCAAGATTCGCAACGATCAAATATTCGATTAGTTCATTTAGAATTTTGATTCGACAATGATATGCGAATGAATCGTTAATGTTATAATGTCAATATACTTGGCACGAAGTCACTGTTTGTCACATAGTTGATACAAATATTAATAACAAAAATATAACATAAAGTTAAATGCTGTTTCAGGTTACGAATATCGTGATTAGATAATACTGTAAAGTTTGATATGTTTAGATATGTAATAATGATGACGAAATGAGAGTCAAATCTTTAAATGAGTACCGCGGTAATAAAAATTTACAATTTATAAATTGTTTAGGGTAGATAATTTGCTGACAACAACTAGTGCCTCGCACTATTCAAATTTATTGTTGCAATCAGAAGATTCATACTAATAAGGAAACTTATATTATGGAATTCATATTAAATTAGTAGATCCAGAAATTTGCAAGAAAATGTCCTTTATCATTGATATGCTTTATTCCCAAGAGTAAAGTGTAGATTGTAGAAGGAAACAAAAATACAAGCATTTATGGTCCGAAGGATTTTCGTCACAGATCAATAATTATATTTTTTATATAATTTTTTTTTCTTTATTAAATTATTCCATAAAATCGAAAAAAATTGAAAAAAGTCTGAAAACATTTTAATAAAAATATATTTCGCAATCAATATTTTGTTAGTAAATATGTTTTTATTTATATATCATTGAAATAGATTTATGTTTTTTATATTTTTTTATTTATATTATTTAAAACTGAAGGCCAACGGAATAGATTTTTTTATGTATTTACATATTTTTTTTAATAGTTTATTTTTTTTATTGGTTTTATATTTATTATAAATGTGCATAAATTAATATTGAATATGTTCGCTAGAGAAGTTTTGTCCTTTTTTTCGAAAATATAAAATTTATATTTATAAAATGGTTTCATCATAATATTTGCCACATGATGGTATCATCACTTCAATATAGACTTTATCAATAATATAGACTGTTTTTTCTCTCTATACATTTAGATTTGTACATTATTATTTTAAGCTATTTCGACCGGCAATTCGTATAGACGAGCAAGTATCAATTTTATGTGATTAATGTTGAGAGCCTTCTATAACATATTATAAATGCAAATATATTGGTCCTATGGATGGGTGATTACACGAGTGGAGTGCTACAAAACTGTATCAGTTGTACACAATCTGGTTCTTTTTTGTATCGACTTACTCGATAATAACCAGGACCCAATTAAAATTTGTGGAAGTCTGAAACATTTGAATATGTCCATACCAGGAATATGCTAAAATCAAGCAAGGAAAATAATGAAGAAAATCAGTGGTGGGCACTGAAAAGTTAAATTAGTACGCAGGCTTCGGAAGAGCAACAAGTGTGCAGATTCTGTAAACACGACCATGATACGATGGAACACATAATATATTAATGTGAAGCACTAGTGTAAAAACGACTACGACATCTTTGTAGTTACATAATTCGACCTTCAGAATCCTGATTCCGGTAATTTAAGTGCTGGTCTTGCATTGACGTATAAATAGAAAAAGAAAATTACAATAATACACAGTCGCAAGAAGAAAACAACATAAACCATCGAAGAACTTGGTCAGTATGGCGCCGCAATCGTCTTAGGGTTCTTTAATTCTATTTATTAAGTTGTGATAGGGAAAGGGCATTCTATAAATGTATAAGGTCGTAAGGTCGTACGCAGTGCTTCTTCTTGTTAGCGTTTCCTATTCATGAACTTTTGATGGTACAACTATGTACTACATTGGGCGAAACGATCTTAAAGCATGACATTAATATAATGTATATTGAATATCCGATAGTCTTCTGTAGAGTCGTTATTGAAAAAAAGGATATATACAAAAAATTGGAAAATTTATAGAAAGTTCTATAAAAGTTAATTTTTAATATTTCACCATATTTTGTGGTTGTAATAGTGTAAAGATTATTTCACTTGTTATTGAATATTAAATGTTTTATATATAAATTTATGATTGATGATTTTTTAAAGGTATATTATTTATGTATATAAAAAGGATATCGGTTTCTGACCTATCATGATTTTCATATTTTTTTGTTTGTTTGTTTATAAAAAAATAAATAAATATGAAAATTATTTTTTATGAATAGAATGTATCCTGTTTTGTGAATAACATTTTTTGTATAGGACACGATAGTAAATAAATATTTATAAAATCAACAACAGAAAATAAATTTTTCTATGTTATATTTCTATTATATACATTAACATAACATAAAAACGGAGAAAATTAAAATATGAAAAATAAAAAATAAAATAAAAAATTAATTGAAATATTTTGTTTAAATTATGTTTTATAAAAATATTTTTGAATTCAGGAATTAATTTTATTTTTAAAAATATTTTATAAAATTTTAAATAATCAAAATTTCACAAAATGTAAAATTATGCAGTATTACCAGAAATGCAGTGTTAATATAAATAATTCTTGTACGGAAGTGTGAAATTCATTTAATGATTTGGAAATTATGTTAGTCACAAAAAAATAATAATTTTATTTTAAACATAAAGATAAAATCTATTCAAGAAAGTGTAAAAAATAAAGCTTGGCTTTATTAAAACGATTTCAAAAGAATTTGATGACCCTAATGTCCCAAAAGCATTAAATTTACAGTATAGTACGTAGAAATCTGGAATTTATACTTAATAAAGGACATAAAAAATATTGAATTAATTCAAAAACATTTTTTTTTTGATTTATTTGTATAGTCTTAATAGTCTAACAAAAATGGTTGTAACAACTAATCAAATTTTCCGGAATGTTTTCTAGTTGTCAAATAAAAATTAATAATTATATCCATTCAAATTAATATTCAAAATACGGAGGTTACTCTAGCTGTCAAAAATAATAAAAACGTCCGAAAAATGATTTAAATTACTATCAAGAACACAACATTACTGTTCTCCACCAATTTGATTCCATTCATAAAAGAAAATGTGTTTATTAATAATATTAAATGTTTCTCTGAATTGTGCAATATAATTTCGTTTTCTCATAAGTAATCCGATCTGTATTGTAACCTACCACCAATTAAACTAATAATTCACTATAAAAATAGGAATCATATTTAAATATTATATTAATTACTTACCGGTACCAAAAATCTCCTTACTTCAGCTAATGCATATGCAATACGTGCATGTGCTTCTGCAGGTGGTGCAAATGTTGATATTTCGACATGTAAATCTTCACCTAAATGCGCATATCTTGGTTCACCACTAGCTCTTAATTCATCTTCTTTTTTACGATCTCTCATTGAACCACGTCCTAATATTGCCATTTTACACATTGTATCCTCTTGTAATCTTTTCATTGAATTACCTTTCGGTCCTAAAAGTTTACCCACAAAATTGAACTAAAAAACAACAACGTAAAAAAAAAGGAAAAACCCCAAATATAAAAAAATAATTAAAATAAATTTTTATAATATAATTTAAGGTAAAATATTAAATAAAACCATTTTCATTTATATAAATAAGTTTTTCATTTTATATACCTTTGGATGATCTCTGACTGGTACAGCAACCTTAACTGCTACTTTAATTGGTTTATCCCTAGTTATTTCTAACATTTTAAACCTTTCTGATGTTTGAAGGGATTCTGTAAATATATACAAGTAAAATATTAGAAACAAAACTTTTAATAAATAAATAATTTTAATTGAGGAAATTTTTGTTTTTACATTTTAATGTTTTTTTTTTTTTTCGTATATTTTACTTGCAGAGGGGATGATTTATAAAAATAGAAACGTTTTATAAATTAAACCACAATTTGAATTTCTTATGGTTAAATATATATAATTAATTTGGCTACGAGGTGCAGTTGAAATTTTCGAAAATAGGTTTTTCCGAGAATTTGTGCGCAAAACGTTTGAATTCAAGCTGTCAGATAAAGAATAAGGAGGCAAAGAAGTTGAAGTTTTTGGAATTTGTTCATAAAACGAAAAATACTTGAGGTAAAGATCTTGTAACTTGGACATAATACATAAAATCATCGGAAATTGTATTCTGTCATGTGGTCTACGATTGTGAAGGAATGCTTTTGTAAATCAAGCTTTGCTTTATCTACCAAGGCTCAGATTGAAAATTACTTTCTTTAGAATATTATTACGAAGCTTCTTTAAGAAAACCGCAGTATCATAAACGCCGTCTGCTTTTGAAGAAGTACTAAATTCGGATTTTTCCAAAATTAATATTCCTCATAACATCCAGAATATTTGATGCAGAATTTTGTAATTTGGATGTTAATTTAAGGTTGATATAAGAATTATTGTTAAAAATTTCTATTTATGTCGAAACCAAAATATGTTTGTAATGGGTCATAAACTGCACATAATGAAGCACTCTACAAGGATTAGCGTATTTTTTTTTATTATTAATTATGTTGGCAGAATGGGTAATAAGGTTTTTATACCTTAAGGGAAGATTTTCATTTATCACAAAAAAAAATGTAAAGATAACAACCCAAAAAAATCTAATTGGCTATGTGGATCTACAAAATAGGTAAACACGTAATTTTAAAGATAATTAAGCATCAATTTAGTTTAAGGGTGAAAAAAAAATAAAAATAAAATGAAAATAAAAAACAATAACAAAACAATTTAAAATTATTTCATTTCTTAATGGATAAATATATTTTATTTCCCAGTGTTGAGAGCCATAGAAATAATAAAGACGATATAAAATTAAAAAAAAAAATTATATAATTCCAGAAAAAGTGAAATTTTACTTGACTTGAGGGTACATAAAAACAAAAAAAATGTTGTTGTTATTATACTTCGTTGAAAGTACTACATAAAATACTCATTAAGTTGAATATTATTTGTACTATGTGCCAAACAAAAACACATTTTCTTCTAAGGTAACCAAAAAAACAACAACAGAAAAAAAACTTATATAGAAATTCCAGTATTTAAGGAAATTCTGTTTCTTCTTGTTTATATAAATTGAAATAAAACTAAATAGAGAAAAACTGAAGTCGGAAAATTTCTGAGAAAATAATATTTTTATATTACAATATTTTTCTTTTTGTTATAGTATTGAAATTAATTTGTAAAATAGAACCTCGGATAGCACCAAAAACTCCCACGTACACCAACAATAGCAATTTTAAAATAAACTCTTTGGGGGGTGTTTAAATATTGTTTGTTCAGGCAAAAATTTTAATGATGGAAATTTACTTTTGTTGTTGTTATTGTTGTTGTCTTGTTACTTGTTTATATTACTTTGTAAAAAAAAGTTTGAAATTAAAAAAAAATCTATAAATTTCTTAATTCATTTTTACGTAATTTAATTCTTTATTGTATTAAAACTAATAACACTTCAAATTGAATATTTTGTTCAATTTAGTTGTCAGAATTCAGAATTTTGGTGCTATGGAATTGAAACCAGCACATTAATTAATCATGATACTAATAATTATCTGAACAGCCTGTTAAGATTTAGTATTGTTGGTAAATTAATCGATAAGAGAATAAGGTCATGAATGATTTGTGGAAGGTTAAGTAGCCATTTCGACAATATTTTGCTGTAGTCAATTTTTGTATTATGCACCTAACGAACCATCAAAGTAAGAACCAACCAACCAACAAAAGTAAGAAAAGGTCAATATATATCAATGCTGCGGGATCATGCTTTTAAGATACGGCGATCTTTGGTAAACATGTGCAGAGGGAGAGGTTGCTTAAATGAAAACGAGTCGATTGAATACTTTTTTGTCATTAAAACCCTATTCCATACACTTGCAAGGTAGATGCTTTGGTTCTTACAACATAACTGAACTGCATGAAACCAATTCTAAATTTAGTTCGAAAGACTTGCTGGTTTAGCCAGCCGCCGTAGCATATTTAAGGTACAATATACGAAACGTAAAATTGGCTTTACTCTGAACTGCTAGCGGTTTTGCTCTTCAAATCAATCAATCCATCAATTAACCAACAAAAAGTTATTGGTTTTGCTTACTTTTATAATTTAAAAAGGAAGTGTAGTTTTTAATTGGTTTAACTTTATCTTATTATTGAATTATAAATTAAAAATTAGGGAATAATTTCAGTTATATAGATGCTTCCATAGTTATATCTAATCGAAATAGATCGAAATGAAGAAACACATTTAAAGTGTCACATCAAATATGACCCTAAACTAATAGAAATTTTGGTTATGCATCCTAGTTATGCAAATTAACGAATAGCACAGCCTAGTGGATACAATTTTTAAGAGGTGAGATGTAGGTTAAGTAACTATATTTACAAAGCTATGCAACGAACATTTATACAGAATTTTCTCAAAAAAGACGTGTCGTGGGGAAAATATGGACGTGTTAATTTTAGCATCGGAAAAATAACCTTCTAAGAATAAAATAAATGTAAAATTCTTATAATAACATAAAAATTAATCTATCATAATTTAATATTTTATGTGTTACAACTCAATAAATTCGGATACGATACATTTCATAAAGCTGTCATTTTTACTTTCCATCAAAAACAATTAATATCAACAGAAACTAAATTAATATAGAACCTTCAAGTGTATTTTTTTTTTACTAATATCTTTTACACTTCCTCTCTTTTCACAAAAAAAAAGGTAAATACATTTTACTTTTCATCTCAATTTTATCAAAAAAAAAGAAAAAAGAAAATTGATTTTTCCACGTATATAGCTATAAGTATTTTATACCCGTACCGGAAGTATAATATATATAAATGTTCCTCTACCGGAAATACGATTATGAACTACTCAACTGTTCTTCTTAAGCTTTTCAGTAACAGCAAAAAGTAAAATTATAGCTTAATTCTTTAACGGGGGGAGATAGAGGGCCTGTTTTTAGGTGAATATTTAACCCATCTATAGATATAAAATATAAATATTTACAAAAACGACTCCCACCCATCGAAAACGACTCATATAAAATTAACAAGGATTACAATTTTCTGGTATTATATGTGATTATGTTGATGGAATAAATTTCCATTTTCTTTTTTTTCTTTTTTTTGGGGAAAAATATGGGCAACAATAATAATAATATTAATTAAAAGTATTTAATGAGAAAATTTTCTTTTCTTTATTTTTATTATGATTTTCATATTATGATGGCATGTCGTGTCATTTTCTATTTTTTTTGCTGTTCGTTGTTCAACTTTTGGTATTAAAAAAGATCAAGAAATTTTCCTTGTTTTTTATATAAAAATCTTTGTATATAAATGTTAAGATTTAGCCTTTGGACTAATATAAGGAGAGTGTATAGTTTAGCCTAGGAAATTTTTCGTATATATAGTCATTATGTATGTTTTTGAAAAAGATATAAAAATTCATTAGATTGAAAATATTAATTTAATTAAATCAGTTTTATATTACGAGATTAAAATTGTATAAAGGGTTTTTTTGTTGAGAGTTATACAAAATAATATAATAAAATTATCCTTAATTGTACATTATCCTGTATATATATATATATTTAATATAAGATTATCTTAGGGAAAATGTTAAGATTTTTTAATGTCTTTTTAATGGTAAATTATACTATTTAAGTTTTTAAGGATGAGATTTTATGATTAGGGTTAAATATATACAGGATTATTTAAAAATAATTATATTGATTTTTATTTTAATAATTAAATTAAAATATTTTTTTCTTAATTTAATATGTTTTTCGTTAACGTTTAATTAATATATTTTCCGATATGTGCTGTCATTAAAGTTTATCGAAAAATGTATAGGAAATTAAATTTTTATTTTTTATATTATAAATAAATCCATAATTTTTTTATGTATATTACATATTTATTATATAGATTTAATTATATTGTAATTATTGTAAATTTTTTTATTTTAATTATAATTATTTTACCGACATATTTTCATTTTTTTTGCAGAAGTTACGTTTTCCTGTCAGTCAGCAAATTGAGTATAATATATTTTCATGATTGGTTTGAAAATAATTTTATGTAGAAGCAGCAGCATAAAAAGTAATCAGTGAACAATAACATAATTGATTAATAAAAATAAAAAAAATATTATAAAATAATAATAAAAAAAGAAAAATTCCAATTTGTCTCGGAAATAGAATAAAATGAAAACAGAAATTTTTTCATGATGGCATGCGAATACAAAGATGTTTATATGAAACAATAATTATTATTAAAATAAAATTATTATGTAAATATTTTATTTAATTTTTTTTTTAAAAAATAATTATCATTTCCTTTTAAATAACAATTGTTAATTTTATTAGCATATATAATTATTTAAAAAATAATTTATTACTTTATATATGAAAAACATATTTTTCAATATAATTTTTTTTTCTTCGGATTTATGAGCAGCATAAAATCCCTTTTATTAAAAGTTTTGGCGTCTATCTGTCGGTCTTACCGCATCTACAGTATTGGTAGATAGAACATTAGAATAGTTTGTGAATATCAATTCAACTTACGTAGATTTTAGAGGGCTATTTTAAGTACTTTCTCGACCCGCGCATGTTTTTAAACGAAAAATAGCTAATTTTTATATTATCAAAATTGATTTGTATTTCCTAGCGTTGAAAAGTTATTGAATAAAAGTGTAATAAAATAGAAATTAGAATAAATTAAGTTTCGGCCATTGGGAGCTACCTGGTGAATCGCAAAAAAAAAAAAAATTTATTTGTACACTAAAAAATACTTCTATAATTTCGCTACCAAAAAATAATGTTAGATTATTAAAAATTAGATTAAAATGGTACAAAATATTGATTGCAGAATATTTAGAACATTTAATTTAATAGTTTAATTCGAATAGATTATTTATATACGTCTTTAATCTATATAGCACCACCTGACGGTAAATATGACGACACAATGATAAACTATTCTATAAAACGTAAGAAAAATAATTATTTAATTATTAACATTCAAAAAACCCGCTTAAACTAGTCTTGTTGAGCGGGAATTGATTTTTTTTTGAAAAGTAAGTAGTGCCAAAACTTGAATACTGATTATGAATAGCGCCAAAACTTGAAAACTTGAATGCATAAGCTTGTTTTTATATAGCAGATGCAGAAATAAAAGTGGCGCTAAAAATAAATTAAAATTTATATTTCTGGTTTATTGTCTTGTTACTTGTTACCGGAACCACAACAACTTGAGTTATTCTAATTTTTTTAGTCATATGACTAAAATTTCGATTAGAGTTGAGTCCTTTAGAGATTTTGGTGGCAAAAATATTTTCTCAAGGTTTATTTGATTCAATTCTTCGGTTTATTTGAGAATATAAAATATATAATAAATTTGTATAACACTTTTCAGTGTTATACTATATATTTATATTAATATCTGACTTATGGTAAACTATCGTGACCTGAATATTGTAAAAATAATAATTTTGAAAATTTTATATTTTAGAAAATTTTCTCTTATAACTGGATCCGTTCCCAAAATGTTCTATAATTGATATACAAAAAAAAAATACAGGAAACCCATTAATATTTTTCGTATAAATACTTTCGAAGTGCTTAAAGTACACTTAAATTTTATAAATTACCTTTTTCTTTTATAGTTATTTTTATGGATAGATTTTTTTCTTTTTTTTTTTGTAATGTCATTTGCATAATTTTTATTTTTCAAAAGGAAAATTTTACTATAAATTTGTAATTTATTTTATGTATTTTTCATTCTATATAAAAATATATATATTTTTTTAAGGAGATTTTTGTATACTATACCAAAATAATAAAAACCAAAAAAATATAATGATAATAATACTAAAAAAAGGATATATTAAGAATAGAAAATATTTCTTAATATCTCAGACAGACAAAAAACAAAAAACATCTGATGTATAAGATAATAATCGTTCTCTGACACAAAAACTGACATATAAAACTACTTTACTTTCTTCACAATTTCATTTCCTTTAAGTTTTATATTATATTTGTATATTTTCTTATATCCTTTTTTTATTTTTATATTTAGAGACTCATTTGTGCATGACACAATGTAAAAAATATTTATTATTGTTATATACGCGACCAGGATAACACCATAAATAATTTGTTTCTATATAAAGTGTTGCTTCCATATTTATAAGAAAATAATTTTATATTGTAGAAAACAAAATTGCATTTTCCCTTCTATATTTAAGTTCTGATGCAAAACAATCCTTATAATACTGAATATCCTTATATATTTTGATATGGATTATGATCTATTCATAATTCAAACGAAAGAAATATTATTCATAGCTATATATAAGTAGAAAGGATATACTGATTACGCTCTAGGGGAGGGTTGTGAGATTAAGGATTTTTTTTACATGATTCATACAAATTTGTATAGTGGATAATGATTGTGTGGTGTGGTTACAATTTTGTGTTAATTTAAAAACTTTTCTTATATTTTGTCAGAGAATAACCGGAAAAATTTATTGTTGTGATAGTTTGGTTTTGCTGTATATATGTATATATAAAAAAAGGACTATGAAAATAACTTTAAAAAAAATATTTATATTATTACTTAAAAATATAATCTGTAGTAAGGATATGAAGGCTCACCAGGATAATTAATTATATTCCATTTTTGGTATTAATAATTATTATAAGTCGTTTGTAAGTATATTTTTATTTACAACAAAAAAACTTGAACTGAATTATTAATTACAGAATTTTGTACTACTATAAAATTTTACATCCTCACAACAGACATTTTCCATTATTTTTATTTTCATTATTTTAATGTAATTGGTTTTATACTAAACGTTAACTGTCAAAAGTTATTTAATGAAAATTTCACTAATTAAACTAAAAATCTACCCAATCTGTCAAAAAGTCAGTTGAAAGAGTTAACCATATTCACTGTAAATGTGGTGGAATTTATATTAATTTATTAATTTAAAGTTAATGTAAAATTAAAAACATTGTCAAGATAAAAATATAGAAAGTAAAATTGTTGAAAATGAACATTTGAATGATTGTAGACTTAAATAATAGTTGTAACTAGAAGCAAATAGCTTGAAACTCTAAACAGGATAAGTATTTAAGGACTAGCAATCGTTATCGTTGAAAGCATACTTATAACGTTGATTGATAACGATTTATTGATTAATCGTTGTGAATCTTAGAATACGTGCCCCAGAATACTATATAAAAATAATTACATCGATGGTGTCTCTAACTAAGCAAATGGGAGTATTATTATATCCGGCACTTTATTTTTAAATTTTGTATTTTGCAAGTGATCTACAAGGATAGTACATGCTTATATACGAGGTTAATTGTTTCTTATATAATTATTAATTAATCAGTGATAGAGTCCTGAATTTAGTATTTATTTTTTCATGTAAAGTATTGACGCAATTACTGTCAGAAAAATCAAATAAAGATATCTACAGTAATTCATATTTCATCATTATAACTTAATTAATTCAAAATTGATTTAATGCATATACTAATTAATTCATCGTACACTAATTGAGAAAGCCATCGATTAGTAGTAAAGTGTATTTAAAATATAAACAATACAATAAAAAAATATAAATTTTAATTTAACGACACTATTTATAAAGCGTCCCATATAAAGATGGCTTCACAAAATGTTGAGCAAGACCCGAGTATTAAATTAGAAATAATCAGCACAAGATAAAGGCATCATAAGAGACTGATTGTAAATAAGGTCAAGGCCTAAACACGACAGTTTCACTAGAAAATGATGGTGATGAATTTGAATATTAAATTCTTTTAAAACATTAATTTTTATCTATAAATATAAAAAGATTTGTATTCTTAAAATATACATAAATAATTCTAAAATTTCAAACTTTTTTATAATTTTTATATAAAATATTCTTTAAAAAGTTTATCTTCAATTTGAAATTATAAAGTTTTATTAATCATAAAATTCATATTTGTTGAATACACATCATAATTCAGAGAAAAAAAAACCACTATTTTTTAAATATATTTAAATATTTTATAAACGAAAAATATCCTTAATAACAACACACGTTTTTAAGATTAATTTATTTTTAATTATTATAATCGTTTTTAAGACGTTAAGGAAGGATTGTACGAAAGACTAATAAAAAAAAATGAAATTGCTCTTATTAAAAGATACTATGCTTTCATGAACACTTGTGTATTTAATTGCTTTTTAGTATTGCCTCAATATTTGTAAGCGTCTTCTAATATTTATCCTAAATTATTAAACAATTATTCACCTCTGTCACTGAACGAGTTGTAGTTAGTTAGGAAGGTATGCCATCCGCTCTACATATAACAATATGCCACTAAATGACAGATAATCCTTTTTTTTATAAAGAACTATTTTGTTCCACTCACGAATCTAAGTATGTCCATTAAGAGAATTCTTAACATTTACTACAAGTCATCAAATTTAAAATTCCCTTAGGTTACAGTCAGTCGGTCATTAATTTAGATTCACAGCAAAAGCAGTGTAATTTGTCAGATTCATATTTGGAAAACTAAGGTAGCTTTTGCAGCTTTTTGGCAAAAATAGGCTACATAATTTTTAATTCTTTTTTTTTAATTTCATTGAAGATGGCTGGTAATGCTGAGGAATAGTTTTTAATGACATATATTGACAATATGAAATCGGTCGTATTAATATGTATAGTAAAAAATCATGCATACTGGTCGCTTTTTCATTTTTCAGGCACTCGTAACCTGTTTCTGCTAAACCTTGGGCAGATACATAACTTATGAGTTAGTTATCTCTTCGACATAGATCCATCGAAACAATTTGTAATAATGATAAAAATTTCAACTTGATATATTCCAATACATAATATAAAAAATAGTATAATTATAATCTCTCATATAAAAACTTAAATATAATTACTACAACGTTTTACTGTCTTATTCATTTACTCTTTGAATTATATATTTTTCCTTTATCCTTACTACAACAAAATAAAAAAAACCCTTAAAAATGAATATTTCATCATTATAACAATTCTAATATTATTTTGTTTACCAAAATTTTCGTATCCTTAAATTAAATCTATAACTACATAGGCGAAATAATATTCATTTATTATGATATAAAAAAAAAAAAATTTTTTTTTTTTATTTTTCGTATCCATAAAATAAATTAATGATTCCAAAATTGAAGATCTTCTATGTTTTGAAAAATATCTGTTGACCTTATAACTTAATTAGTTTTGTCATTCGTATTAATCAAACACTAATACTTATGAGTATATGTTTATATACTATACAAAACTCAGTTCAACCATTTCCTCTAATGGTTTTTATATTAGTTCTTGGCAAAAGATTTTCCAAAATTTATCATTTATCATTTTGGTATAAAAAAAATTTTCTCTGGAAAAACGAATTAACGAAAAATATATAAAATAAAAAAAAAAATGAAGAAATTTTAGCAAAGTAATTTATTATATTAAAAATTATCGTACAGTTCTTTTTTATGACTGGTTATTATGTCCCCTCACACAATAAAACTATTAGCTTTGCATGTCTAGATAATTGAGTCCAATTTTATTGACTTTTGGACTTAGTAAAATTCATATAATTAAATTATCTTAAAATTTGTATACCATAATTTTTTGAAGGGTTTGCTCAAATTAATGTGTTTTATGATATACAAAAAAAAATATTAAAATCAGTGCTGCCAATATATTTATGATTTAGCTTTATTTTACCCAATTTTAAATAGTTGCCAATATAAAAAATTCTTAATCATAATTTGAATTTTATTAAAATTTAAGTTATTTATCTGGTCGTGTGTTTGGACATAAACCTCTCCCCTTATTAATAGAGCATTTATATCATTTGCTAAATGTCAGCACCGACCTGAACAATCCTCGAGGTTATCTCTACATATTTTTTGATTCTTCTGATCCACTGTGTTATTAATGTTGTAAATCAATTGACCAGTCCAATTTAAATTTTGAATTTTCGCTATTTCTATGGCATCTCTAAAATCTGTCAATTTTGTTATTGTTCGGTTTATTATTAGATAACAAATTAGATCAATAAATTCGATTTATGAGTTATTAAAAATGATAAATTTATTTTATGATTGCTTACTGTTCATTGATACAAGGATATTCATTCATTGTTACATAAATGTCAAAATTGGAGATGCCAATGTTTATATAGATTTTTAGATACTCATTTACGCTCATATATCTATCAAAATTAGTGCTACCAGCGTGACAAGAAAAATGGAATTTCAGTTTTTGTTTCGTTTCTGAAATGTTATGCCAGATTCGGAATCCTAATGAAACTAAACAAAAAGCAAAAGGAACGCCAGAATGTTGCCAATTTTTAACTATTCAAGTATTGCACATTCTTCTTTGTATTGCATTTTCAAGTAGTATTCTCAATTCGCCATCAGATCTCTGTTATAAATGGAGTGTAATTAACTATTAAATGATATTAATTCAGACTTTTCACTATTCTGTAAGATGTTTGACCAGAATTATTCAAAATATTTGTAAGAAAATTAATTTTAATTGTTAAATTAATCAAATTCATTTTAAGTCAGGCCAAATGTTATGACACATAATTAAATATTTGAATAAAAAGATTTTACTCCTAATTTTCTATTATAATAGATAAGAAAAAGTTTTCTTTAAAAAAAAATATGAAAATCCAAAGTAAATATTTTATTAAATTTATCAAACCCCTTCGAATATCTTGACGAAAGTTATTCATTAATCAAAAATATAAAATCTGCGGAGATTGATAAGTATATTAAATATCTATAGCTATATAAGTCAGTCTATTTCGTCCCAATATGGTTAAAATATTGATACAATTTATTATTATTCAGTTAATTGGGTGCTTGTTATTTTATTATATTTAATATTTACGAGTATTTTATAGTTTAATCAAGTATAAAATCCCAAAATAAATAATTTTTTTTTTGGTTTTTTTTTGTATTTTTATTAGGCTCTATTATTAACGAATAATTTCCATAATTTTGTTTGTAGAAAAGATTTAATAATAATTTGTTTGATTTTATTTTGGTTTTGTTGGTATTCAAATTTAATATATAATTATGTATATAAAAAATAATAGATAGGTTTATAAAAATTTAATTAAAACAAAAATTATTTAGCTGGTGGTATCATAAATTTAATAGAACAGAGATTTATGAATACCAAATCAGGTAAATAATTAATATTTTATTAATTTTTTGTCATATATAGGAAATTACATAATTACAGACACCTTTTTGTAAATCTCCTGAATTACATTGTACTTTTTTTACATAATTTGAATTTTACGTAGTTTTCAAAATTAAATTAATGCTAGAGAAACACTCGACGCTGCTGCTTTGAAATGTCAGAAAAAGTTGGATCAAAGAAAATATCAATAAAAAATAAAGTTTATAAATTTATTTGACATTTTAAAGTGCCAAAGTAGAAAAGTTTAACTCGAATGAACTTTTCCGTAGAACAAAGCGGCACCGTGACTTAGCGAGTTTAATTTACTCTCATATATTTCTATATGTTTTAAATTTATTTTGACATATCAAAGTGGTTTCGCGAATATCTCCGGGTTAATAGTTCCAAGCTAAATAGCTAGAGTAGCAACTTCTGTTTTACCTTTACTTTTATATAATATATTAACATTAAATTATGTATTAAAAACATTAACCTTTTAAACTACATTCTTGTACAATGGACTCTCTAGCATTCGTTTACTTAATTTCCGCTTAAAATGCTGAACTTCTGAAAATTTCCCTTTTTGCCATGTAACGAATGAAAGTTAAAAAAAAGTTAAAGTTAATTGAATCTTAAAAATTCATACGGAATTCGTTACATTCTTACGCATCTTGTAAATTTTCCATACCCATTTCTTAGCATTCTTAACTTACTTATGAATCTTGCGGGTGTTATAAAACAGGCATAAATAATAGCGTACGCAACTTAGACGTTCAATTATTTTAAACTATATTAAAAATAAAAATTTCAAGTAAATCATTATAGCAAGTATAGAATTTCTATTTGTTAATAGCTCAATTTGAGTGAACCTGTATAATTATTTAAATTATTATTAAATTAAGCACCACAGATTTAATTTATAATTGTTATTATTATTTAACTAGGGATATATTATTGGTCCTTTGCCAATTTAAATATAACTAATTTAGCTATTACGTAACGTAGAGTGTAAATAAAATTCAATGTATTAATATTTGTTACAGAATATTTAATTCTGATTGGATTAAAATAATATTTTAATTATAATAATGTATAAAATTTATCACGTTTACTCGCATTATGTATTTAATGATTAAGTTATTATTTGGGTAGACAGTGAACTGCACCATCATAGAAAAGTTAAGTAAATTTTTAATGGAATTGAACTTTAAGGATTCTAAAACAAGAGGAAATTATTATGTTTCTGTATGTATTTATTAAGTAGAAAACATTGCACAAATATAATTATTAATATTAAGATTAATAGAATAAATAATTAAGGAAGCTGTTTTTAGTTTTTTTTGCCAATATGCAGAAAGAGATACTATGAAAAAGTTGTTAAAATGAAAGATCGATGTAAGATTTATAGCTACATTCTGAATAATTCAAATTTATATAAGCTGAATGTGAAAATTAATATTTTTAAATAACTTTAAGTTTTACCATATAAAATATTTGATAGCAGCGACATCTAAGATCTAAGGATATATTTTTTTTTTTAATTTGTAGAATTTTTAGAGTTTTCTTTTTGTTGGAAATTAGATACTTAAAAAAATCGTTCTATCCTTCTAAATATCATCCATTTCTCTCTATTGCACATACCGATTTTTAATATCTTTTATGTCGTTTTATGTCGACGAAAAAATGTATTACAACTTGTAAAATAAAATAATGGCAAGCCTCCCTAAGGTTTTACGAGGACTAATAAAATTGATGTAGTAATTTACTCCAATACATTTGTACTATATAGTTACCAGATTTACCTTCCTGGAGAATATGGGATGTTGATGAATAATAAGAAAAACTTAGGTTAGATTGATAATTTAGTACGAGATTTCTATGAATATCTGAGATGCTGTAGTGTTTCACTTATTTAAAAACATATAACTCATGAGATCGTTTTAATACGGTCTTCGCAAACTAAATTAAATATTAGTATATCTGTAAATTTATCAAAATAGAATATACCAAGTACAACTTCAGTTAAATCCCCCAATTGTAATTAAAAATACTAATCTTATAGTTCATAGAAAGGCTAGACGCTCCTATTACGATATTCATACCGAAATTGTAATCATTTTCGTTCGATTAATTCCAAATTTGTAATTGTTTGTGTATAGTTCCAAACTTTTTGATGATTATCTGCTGATAATCAATTTTTTATATAATTCTTTTTAAACTCAATTTATATTTGATTACCAAACCATTTAAAATGATTTTAAACATAAAATTTTCATTTACAAAAATTTAACTCTTAAAAAAATGAATCCTGACATTCTTTGTCAGTTAAAATTGTTACCTTTTGAAAAAGTTGACACATAAATACTTTTTTTTTTTACAACTAAATATCCAAGTTTTTTTGTTACTGTTGTGGTGGTACGTGAGCTTTCTGCACATCATAAAAAAAAACATACAAAACAATCTGTTACAATATTTTGTGTCCTTGACTTTTTGTTGTTATTGTAGGATATTTCCTTTTTTTTTTTTTTTTTGAAAAATGTATATAAAGTAATGTAATTTAAATGTGTATTTGTAAAGAGAAAACTTTAATTAAGTCAGAGACATAACAAAATTATTTTAACATTTTATTATTCTATGCACAACACTTGATTCTCACACTTTAGAAGTCCTTGTATTAATAATATGTTTCCTTTGAGATGGAAGAAAAAAAAACAACAAAACCCAGTTACATATTTAATGGGAATACAAATTGTGTATTAGGGGAAAGTTAACGAAAATGGACAAGTTAGTTGAAAAGAAAGTTTTTATTTAATATAATATTAAAAATGTTATACAATTTAATACAAATAAAAATATTTTATTTAAGGAGTTTATAAAACAAAGTATTTTTTTTTTGTATCTGTAAGATATATTTTGATTGTTGTTGCAAAAAATTCTATACTAAATTTCTATTATATATAAATATATTTATGATGATACCAACATTTTCTGATATTAAAACGTCTAGATGTCTGGTCGTTTTTATTTTTTTTATATTTTTTGGTATAATCTTAAACAAATAAGACATTTTTGCTAGTCTTGATAAATTTATGGAATAATTTTGTATAAAAGTTATCTTGTTATGTAGAGAAATGAGAACTTTTAGCGACATCGTCCTTGTTATATTGCGGGTATGAATAATATCTATAAGTTTTAGAGATATTGAAAAATTAATATAAAACCAAATATAAACGAAGCGAATTTTTTCAATAGAGTTGATGGAAATTATAATTATTTGTAGTTTGTGAAAAATTATTTATTCACTATAATATTTTAGAAATGGTAATGTCATTTTTAAACTTTATAGGTGAAATGAACATGAAAGGTTATTCGGATGACAGTATTTTGTATAATTTGAAAATGGCATAATAACAACATGAAAAAGACAATAATTTCATTTTAATTTCATATTTAATACAAATTTTTTAATTAGAACTAATTGAAATGTAAATTGAATCGAATTTCCTGAAATATTCTTATATCCTGTTCTCACAATATCGTTGGTTAGTTGCTTGTTTTAGGTGGCGAATCCCACCTAACTTCAATTAGCACTTTAGAGTCATAATAATTTCAGATAAATCTTGTGTAGCATTCAGAAATCATAGCGTAGCTAGCTATGTTTCCAATTCAAATTATATTTTCTAATTATTCTTCTATTTTTATCTATTTTTTATTTTAAATTTATATCAGCTAAGCTAAAATATCATTTAAAGCTTAAAATAAATGTTGATTCTGAATTAAACTTACGCAAACTTTGGTTTTGGCGTTGCGATATTTTCATTATGTATTCAGGATTATGAAAACAATTAGAGAAACTAGTGTAAGGAATTATTTGACTTGGCGTATTAATAATAGTAATGTTTAGTGATGTTATTTTTCACTGAATAATTAATTAATCGGTGAACTTAGAAGTTTTCTATTAAAAATATTAATTTGTATATGTTTACACAATTTTTTGAAATTAAACATTTTATGTAAGAATTCAATAATTTAAATGTCGTTTTTCATTATTCTGAAACGTATTACGTATTATATTGCTGGTACTATATTATTGCTGGTGGAACAATTTCCTGAAATCGTTTCCAACCACCCTTAATTTTGAAAATTTAGGATAAATAAATTCAGATTGGTATGAAGTTTTTATGAAAATATGTGTTTTTTTATAAATAAAATGCATTTTACCATTATTGTATTGCAATTTCTTTTATTCAGAATACTTAAAGCCATCTTGAAATCAATTGATTTCTCTTTCAAAATATTTATATTGATATTTAAAAAAGAAAAATTAAATTGAGATTTAAAATAAAAATATATTTGAAAAAATATCCTTTATTTTTGTTTTAAAAAGAAATATTGTCAAAAAATTCTTTTAACTCTTTACCTATTTTCTTCTTCTATGTATCACTGTAAATCTACCACTTTAGTATGAGTAAAAAACATGTGTTACAAAAGTGAAATATATTTTTGCGGTTAGAAGGATTTCAAATAATTTTGTATATTTATAATGTGAATGTGTGTAACAAAAACCACATAGTAAAATTGTGTTAAATAAATGTCTTCTATTGTAATACAATTTGTTTTTATTTTGAAATGACACCAGCGTTCTTTAAAATTTAGTTTGATTTCGAAGCAGCTTCTAAATATTAAAGAAATGTGAGATTAGATTGACGGGTCTATCTGTAATTCAGGCATTTTTCCAATTGTTTGTCAATATTTTATTTTTTGTAGGCATCATACAAAAGTGATTCTGTCAGTACGCGTAAATTTTGAAATCGAACGAACTTTTACGCTGAATAAGGCGACATTGCCTTAACTACAGTCATATTTTTATAGATGTGTCAACCTTTTCATTGGCATTTCAAAGCAGCGACACAGCGATGCGGAAAGTGTATTTCCTGATTTAATCTTCAATTGCGATGAATTTAAATTTTACCATTCCAATTATTATTTTAATTCTTTGCAGTATAAAATGCTGCACTTAATTTAAAATACTTAAATTTGAACATGTAGCACCATGAATTGGACTGGGATTTGTAATATCAGTTAAATTTAGCCCATGACCCGTCTCATTCCAACCAGCCAAGTTGGAATTGCATCAGAATTGAATGGAAAACGATTTAATTATTCATAAAAGATCAATTCGGGGTTCAAGTAGCGTCGTAATTTTGACATTGCAGTTAATGTCAATCAATTGAAGTGGCTCATTCGAAACACGTTGATGAACAATGACTTCGCTTTAATAGTTTTTGGTAACTTATAAAACACCAAGGATTCAGGAACCAATATATTTATATTTTCCGAATAATGTTGGTTTGAAATGAATAGTACAAATTGCATGAAAATGTTCGTTTTATATAATGACGAACAAGATGTTTAATATTTCATCTGAAACAAAATTGATATTTATAATGTTAGATATGCCCTACCATAAATAAAGACTATATCTTTAGTTTGCATGTTAAAATGGACTTTTTCTTGTTTCTATTTGATATATTTTATAATGGAATTACAGAGTATTTAAAAGTATACACGTTCATTTATAATACATATAGAAAATGTTTAGAAATTGTAAAAGAAATTCTAAAAGAAAACTAAAGAAAATGGAAATTGAATTTAAAAAGTGTGCAAGTAAATGCAATTAAGATTTTTATTATATACATTTTTACGATTTCTTGATACTTGTTTATTTATTATTTCTGTTTTTCGTATTTAATAAAATGAAAGAAAATTGTTAAAGCTTTTTGGAAAATGTATACAAATATTTATTTATATTTTCTTTTATTATTATTAAATTTTCTATTTTTTAAATGTTTTCTAGTTTTTTTTTAGAAAGGAAATATTTTAAGAACTTATGGTGAGTATTATAGGATTCGTGTCGAGCGAGTTTTATGAAAAACTAGCACGAATAGTGCATCAAATTTATGTGCACTGCATTTATGTGATCTCTTGTTATAAATTATTAATAATATTTTTCGATATTATTATTTGACATTTTAATTGAAAAAGTTTAGAATAGTTTTCAGGAGTTGTTCTGGGCTACAATTAATATCGAAAGATTTTGGAATGATTAAACTTTTACTTGTTGATTTGATGAATAAAAAAATGAAACATGGCTGACTGTATAGAGCATATTGAAAATTATCCGTAATTAAATATTATTCGGAACTAAATAAAAATTAAATGTACATTAAGCAAAACTTCAAGTTGACAAATATAATCGATTACATTCGATAACTATATGTTCAGTCTACGGAACTGATCGAAACATTGTAGTTAGCCAAAGCTTTAAACAGAATAGGAGGAAAATTGCATTGGAAACAAATCCAGTACAAAAAAATGGAGGTTTATTTGGGTTTAGTCTGATTTTTAATAAAATTTACGTTTTAGTTAAACTTCGGTATAAAATGGAGAAATTGGCATGCCACTCTGGTAGTTTTATATTAATGCAACCGGTGAATAAAAAACTGGATCCGATAATAGCATCAATTAACGTACCATATAGAAATTACTGATGATACGATCAGAGAAGCGTCGGAATTATGTAAAATACATTCCTTGTGTAATAGAATTAATTAGATTTTGAAAAAATTCATGAAATTGTTTACAAAACACTGTTTTAACAAATTCTGACCTTTAAGCTACCCCTAGCTTAATTAACTAGCTACACGCAGTATAGTTACACATAAGTTTCCGGTAATGATACAACAAAAGTAAAAATATATTTAAAAATCCCAGATTAAATTAATCCTAGAGTTTTCCGCAATCTTAAAGCTATTTAGATTGAACCTAATGACGATATCTCAGCCATAAATTGTATTTATGAAGTTATCTGAAGTTACCAAAAGTTGGTCATCCTGAAATGCTTCAAATATTTTCAAAATCAAAGAACAATTTTCGACAATTTTAAGTTTATATTGACGGCAATATCAAATCAAACTTTTAACCTAATTTTTGGTTACGGGAAACTTTAATCCATTTTTTTTTTCAGAATTTTTTTGGTTTTCTTTCATTTTTTAAATTTTCAAATAAATTTTCTTTTAAAAGAATTTTTTTAATGAATCATTTTTTGTTTTTCGTATTATATTTGGGTCAAAACATTGCTGAAGAAAATTAAATTGTTTTTTGTTTGGTTGTTTTTAAATAATTAAAATTAATGAAAATTATTGTTTTTAACTAAAAGATTTTGTTTTATAATTTTCATAGCTATCTCACTCTATTTCGTTAGTGCTCTGCCTCTCATTCTTGACAGTAAATATTAAAAGTTCGGGCGATTTTTTAAGTAAATCATAAAAATTATTGAAAAACTTCTTTGATTTATAATGATTTTTTAAATGTAATTAAAATGAAATGAAATATAGTTCAAAAAAGTGAATTAAAATGATTTAATTTAGTAAAATTTTATTTGATGTGAAATCTTAAAGACTGAAATATATTTACACACACAGAGACACACACTAAATATGTGTTTAAAGAAGAAGTGTTTAAATAAATTTTAAAGATGAATTTTTGCACATGATGTTGAATCAAAAGCATAACTTACATTTTCATTTAAGATAAATATCTATTTGTTAATATATTTATGTATTATATAGAAAAGTCTGAATTCCATTTATTAAATTGCTTTAATGAAAACTATAAATAAAGTGTTTTCTTAGAGTTCACCTACAGAACAATAGAATTTATATTTAAACAATAGATTATTTAGTATATACATATATAAACATCATCCAGGAAAAATTATATTTTCCTTGATGGAAATTATAAAATGTTTGTTTTAAGATATATAATTTTCTTTCTTAGAAAAAAAGTAAATTCAATTGATTTTGAATAAGAATAAGTTTAATGTATAAATAAATGCCATGACCTAAATTTTAACAAACAAGCACGAATTTCTATTCATTTCTAGTTACCGATAATTTAATTATAATGATTTGTATTTGTAAATATTAGCTGGATTACAAATTGTTATATAGAAGATGAAAAATTACCATAATTTAAAAACTCATTATTTTTAAATTGGACAGAGGCTAATTAAGAACAGATAGTGAAACCTAACATAAACAGATACGTGCAGAATTGTATATCCAAGCTGTGTACCACATTTCACCCAAATTAATATTATATCAAAATTTCGAAAATATTGTTTGCATTGACGGCCTGTTTCATGCAAGTGACAAAAAAAGATTTTGTGAACTTCTGAGAGAATTACAAAATTACTAAAGATTTGGTAGGATCAATTAGAGATTATAAGTTTTCGAATAACGTTGGTTTGAACGTTTGAAGTTTCTAGCCCTGCTGGATCCGATGAATAACCGATAATACATGGATGGAGAAACAGACCGACAAAATGTAACTTTAAGGAATTTTTAATAGTACAAAAGTACCTCTAAAAATATGTCAAATATAGTAAAGAAAAAACTATTTTTTATATTGATAATTTATTCAAAATTTATTAGGTAAATCCCAAATAAAAACGTCTCAATTCAGTGTATATGGTTCAATATAAGATTTATAATTCATATCCCAAAATTTCATTTGATACAGTGCAAATGTAGTACCGTGTTCACATTTATTTTGACAAATTGTATATAATTTTGACAAAATTATTATAAACTTTTTACAATTTAAATGATATTATTATAAATTCAAGGGAAGACTTTTGATATTGTAAGAATAACCATAAAGAATTAATCTAAAGAATAAATTTAGATTTAAATTTGATATACACATAAAATCAGCCTAATATAATTCAACCCTACAAACGTCCCTGATAAATTCATTACAGCTGTAATTATATTATGTTTTTTTTTAATTCAATTAGCCTATTTACTTATGATATTAATTTTGAAATTTATTATTTATATGACTTCACAGCTACACACAAGTTCCATTATTATAAAATAGAAATTATATTGAAAATATTTTTCGTTAAATAACAATTGTTACCATCCGTACCGTATAGCCTATTGAACTAAACCAACTCCAGAGGACATTTAAAATCTAATTTAAAAATAAAAAATGAAATTTTTATATCGTTATTTTTTCACATCATTTTTTAAATGAATAATTAAATAATATTCACCTTTCCGCAAATTTGTCTCCAAGGATAATTTCTGTGTAAATATATTCACATAACAAAAAAAAAACGGAAGCCTTAGCTAAACATTACGAAATATATATGAAATAAAATTAATAATTCATAACATAAAATTTTGTTAAACATGATTTCCCTTTTGTATTTCACCTGTGGTACCTTTATAAAACTGATGCTATTATTATATAGTATTTAAAGAGAGCTATTTTCTTCACCAAATTTACTATACGAAAAATATATATGGACAATTAACCATTAAGAATTAAGTTATTAACAATAAAGGACCTTGTTTATTTTTATATAGGTATGAAAATTAAAATGTATATATATTTCAGAAAATATTAATTGAAATTAATGATCCTTTTTTAAATGTTTATTACAGAAGCTTAAAAGAAAAAATAAATTTGAGAGATATTTAAAGTTGTTTAAGGTAAATTTAAGTATAATTTCCTTAGTATAAATGTTTAAAGAAATTTAATTTTGATATGTTTAAACGTGTAGGGATAAAATGTTTGCATGTTTGTATTATATATTTGATATAATTTCAAATGAAAAATAAAATATGACATGACATTTTCATAAGAAATTCTTGACAAGTACATGATAAAAGTAATAATATGAAAATATTGAAATACAGGAAAATTAATGTTGTTGTCAGTCAGTTATAAGAACGAACATAATATTGTAGTTAATATTAGTTGGGATTTTATTAATAAATAAAAATGTATAAATTAATATTTATTTAGTTTGAAGAACCCTGTAGAATCATGTATTAATGACAAATGTAAGGCCAAAACTATTGGTTTCTTCACCTGTAGCCATATTAGAATTAAATTTGAATCTAAATATCATTCATTGATATAAACTTAAGATTTCTAATTACAATATATTGACTAAACGGTTGAACCATATTTCATCGGCATAATTGGTTTGTCTGACTTCATACTAGTAGGAAATTCGAATCTAGTTTAGTTGGTTCCAATTGTCAAACAAACCTTAGCGTTTGGCTAATACAAATTCTCCTGAACCCTAGAATTGATTGGGTTATTTTAGTTCAATCTCGCGTTGATATGAAAATGTACGGGTTCTGTAGACCATTTACTAAGCCAACTCATAGCTACCAAGAAGGCAATGTCCTGGCTAACCCTCTGTACTTGCAGACGAATTGTTTCTTTTTCGATAGGATTCTTACAACTACGAAATGATTGCTTGTACAGATTTTACTCTAAAGCTAAAGTCAAAAGTTTTGTTATGCTGATCATATTAGTAAAAGTTTGTAATTTAATTTAGTCATGATTGCGTGAACTACGATTATATCCTAATTAGTTCAAATAATTATTTCAGTATTCGTTGATACAGAATATTGTTAACATAATTAATATACAATTTTTAACAAATACAATTACTAACTGTAATTAATATCTGACAACACTAATTATAAAAACTCGAAAATTGATTTTCATAAAACGTTTTTCATTTTAATTAAATTCAGTATGGATAATAAAATACTAATTTTCTCTTAATTCAAAACAATTATACAAAATAATTTAATATTAAATAATAATAAAATCCTAATTCTTATAATTTAAAATTTTATTGCTATTTATGTTAAAGATATTTTGTAAAGATTATTATCGAATTTGTCACGTTAAGAACAACATTTAAATAAAAATGGCACAAGATTAGAATTTTAAAATATATCGCGATATATTTATTTTTATATCTTTGTCTTTTATATATATATTTTTTAATTTTCTGTATATTTTATCTAAATTTGTATTCTAAATACAAATTTTATGTTATTAGACCTCGAATTAATCATACTTAAGTAAACTAAATGAGATTTAAAGAAAAAAAAAGAAATTCTTAAAATTATTGTCGTTATATCTAGCAATAAATGTACAAGTAAAATAATAATATTAACAAAATCGTTGATTATCGTATTTCACTGAGATCATAAAAGGACGACGCACTTTTTATTTAAATATAAATTGTCCTTGTTATTTTTAAGGGGGAGTTTTCTTTTTTAGAACAAAAATTCTGTAATAATTAATTCTTTTACGTCTGTCACTGTCCACCTGGTATCAGTTGGAAAAGCTTCAAATATTAATTTCATAAATAAAATATTCAAAATTCAACAATTAATTTGTTTTTGGGATTACTTATTATTGGTGGACTACGCGTTATTGTTGGGCTCGCGTTATTGTTGTACTGATTGTTATAATATAGCCTGAAGGCTTTTGAATCTAACAGTACATGATGCAAACAGAAATTTATAATTCCTTTGGCGACTACAGTTCTTCGCCAGTCTCTTTTCAGAACTGTTAAGTCTAAAGCTAGTGGTAACCGGATAATTTGTTTGTCTTTTTTTACCTGGAACTATAATTCCAGTTACTTGTCATACTTTTAGAACTATTTAAGTTCTATGAGTTCTTTAAATAAGTTTTTTTTTAAATTTCGAATGACTTGTATTACCAAAGGGAAGTAGAAGCGTTTTTTCCGAATTATTTTCCGAATTCAAGCTTTAATGTTTTGTTTTTCTTATAATTTAACTGCTTAATACAAGCTAATAAGGGCTAGTCAATTAAAATTTGTTTGCTTGCGGCAATGGAAACATCTGAGCTTAATCCCTTGAGGATAGAATGTGCGATATATCAAGCTTAAGCTTAAGCCACTTTTTTGGCAAAGGAAATATGATGCCTGTGTCCGACATTAATAAGGATTGAATACTCAATTACTAATAAAAATGTGTGTTTATCGGAATTTAACAATTGAACGTGTAATGTTTAACACCAGACTACAAAATTATAAAATTGTTAAGAGATGGATAATTAAATAGCCCATGTGTAATGAAATTAATGAATAGTACTAGTTAGTTTGCAGAATTTTATTTTGTGTCCCATATAAATGTCAAGTCTAGGTTCGTTTTTTTTTATTTATAAATACAAGCAATAAAATATATTTTTAAAGAAAATTTTCCTCCTGTTGATGAAGTTTCCTCTACCCACAGCCTATCCTACACCATCCGTAAAGGAAATTTTTTGTATAATTCTCAAAATGATTTTTATCTTTTAGTTCTCAATTTTCGTCTTCTATACAGATTTTTCTTAAAGTACTTTAAAGTGTAATTTAGTAGATGACGAAAAACTTTTTTTGTTTTTTAAATTTTTTATTTCAATCAAGTAAATTTATTTCATTTTAGTCCTTATTATAAAGTAGAGAAATAGAGATAATAATAACAGGTAAGGAATTTAAATTTATATTATAAAGACTGACATTTATTTTAGAAAATTGTATGGAATTTTTCAAATTAAAATGACATAAAATACCATAAATGAAAAAATAAATAAAAATTGTTTAATAGTCCTTTAAATAATAAATTCAATATAAATAAAATAATGGAAAACTTACCATTTCGTGACGATCGATCGTCATATTGACCAGAATTTATCCCGTCCATGACAGTTGGGAAATCAAATATTGTAAATTTTTTGTCTTCCACGATTGATGTTTTATTTATTTTGTTAATTAATTAATTTTGTTATATTTTTAATGAAATTTAATTTTGTTGTTTCATTGAAATTTGTGATATTCCTTAAATGATAGAAGAAAAAAGGAGAATAATATTTTTTTTTTTTTTGGGTTTTGTTAATTTATATTTGATTGATTATAAAAATTTGTTAAGAGTTTTTTAACTAATTGATTTTTGTTTTACAGTTTATATAAAAGACTGTCTTAAAAACAAATCAAATATTAACTATTAAAATATGTTTTTGTATTTGGTTAACAAAATAAATGTGTTTTTTAATTGAAAACTCAGAAAATGATTCATCTTATTTTTATGATTTTTAGATACTTCATTTTTATAGTTAAATTTACTGAAGATTTTAGTTTTATTACGTTATTTAGAAGATTACAAGGAATGTTATATAAGAATTTGTTAATCTCAGTACAGAATAAATTTAGGTTAATAAGTTTCACTTTCTTGAGAAATATTTTATGTAAGTATGTTACCATTATAAGATAGAAATATCTATTGAGTTACAAGTTAAGGAACTTTTTTGAATTTTGTAGAATTTCATTTTTAGTTTATATGCGTAAACTAATTTATACTATTGCTTCCATGAATTTCTCAGTTGATCAGTAGTTGTGTTTTCGACTAGTTTGGTTAAATTCGTCCAGTTTGAAATTCGGTTAACCATTTCAAAGGTCAAAAGACTGAGTTTATTACAGAATAAAGAAATTATATGCTAATAGATAATCATTCTCTATGCTGATTTTCATTATTCATATCGATTTTATGACAATCCACAAAATTTATCATTTACATTTTTAACAGATTTCAAAATAGTCAGTAGTTTTTATCCTTTTTATAATGCTTCTATACAAGCTATTTCAGTTGTTTGTTGTACTATTAACGTATATTAACTAGAAAATATATCTAAATAGTCCAATAAATTCCCGAAGTAATTTCCCATTTTCGAATCCCAATTTCCATCTACAGTATTACTTTTCCAAGTGTTTGATAATTCAATGGTCGAACTTAAGTAGTCTTTGTTCTGCACAATTTAGTGTTAAAAAATATTCATTTATTTCAGGTTATAATTTAATTATAGTCATAACTTTGAAAATCTTCAAAAATAATTACTTAAATTCATTTGTTAATCCTTATCCAATTCATTTAAAAATGTAATCACAAAAATTTTTATTCTAAGAATATTTTTTATTAAAAATTAAATCATAAAGTAATAATAATACAATTAATTTTTATCCTTAAATCCGAAGAATTTATAAAGGGAAGTCTTCTAATATTATATATTAAATTATTCATAAGTAATTGTAGTTAATATCAGATCAGATTGCTCAAGAATTATTTTACAATCTATATTTATATAATATTAATTTTATTTGATTGAATTTAATGCAGTTTCGAATTTATTGAAAGTAATCTTTTATATTTTAGTTGAAAAGAGTATGACGAGTTAATTAATGTAATTGCAATTTATGTGAACATTTTCTAAATATACATAAATTTTATGATAACCTTATCAAGTTTAATATACGAGTATTTCAAATAATCATTGGCAGTTACGAAACTGGATATTGGTATCAACTTATCCTGAGTACTGATATTGACATTTGAGTTTGACAAAAATTGGGTTTATAATTCATAAATGTGACTCAAATATTGTTAGCTGGGTGACTATATTACGTCCGTGAAAATATATTTTGTCAATATATTTAGTTATATCTATACATATTTTATCAACCTAATATAATTAATGACAGATTCAGTACTTAAATTTGTAAATGTTACCAAAAAATGCTGGAAAAATATGTTAAATTCATTTGTACGATAATTAGCAAGTTTCTTTAATGGTTTTCTGTGAGAGTAATTTATAAATTTTACTAATCAGCTACTTATGTAAAGTGGATAATTATTATTATAAAAAAAAATTTGACTCTTGCCGATTTACTATTCATATTATTAACTTTACAAATGTCAATATAGCAATTAGTGATATACTCTTTCTTCTAACGTATCGAATCGATAATTTCCAAGGATCCTTATTTTATTTCAGTTAATATCTGGACTGTCATATTACATATGGAATTTGACTTTAATTAGCGCAATATCTTGGTAATTTCAATAAATGTCAGGAAAACAGTTATTAGAGAGCTAATATCATTTAATAAGTACAGATAATCAATAATATTACACTATTTATGACCATTATCGAGAAGAAAAATAATATTTCCATTTAAAAATAGACAATTTTTAAATTTGCTTGTGTAATATATTTATAAAATTTAACATTTTCCACAATCTTTTATAATATAATTTATTTTTAAAATATTTTTCCACTTTATCAAATAAATTCAATATGTCATTAGCTCTAGATCTAGAATTACATATATAAATAAAGTACACTTAAACTTTTTTTACTCGCTAGAATTGTGTTTACATGGGAATTGATAAGAACAATTTTTTTTTTGTATTCTTTAGAACTGGAAAATTGAAAATCAATCAAGACATTTGCACACACAATTTTCATATCATTAGAAAATAATAAAAAAAAAGAAAAAAAGTCAGAAATATTTTTTTTTTCTGCTATCGGAAAAATACGATAATAGATAAAAAAAAGAAAATGCTAAAGAAAAATTATATATATCATTGACAATTTTAGAAGCTTAACGAAGTGTACATGGGTAACATTTCAATGCAATATTTCTTCTATAAGTATTTTCTTTCTATACTTATAAGTGATATCCTTTGAATTTGTTTTATATATTTTAAAAGGATGTATGAGTTTTTTATGTATTCGTATTGGTATATTTTTTAAAAATTCAATTAAATTTCAATTTGTTTGGTACAAATTTCTTTGGGCTAAAAATTAATTAAACTATAACAATTTTATTCATTATATCATTTTGTAGTTAGTTGAAACTGAAATTAAATAATTAAGTTGTATTTAATTGAAATTCGGTAAAAAATGGTTAGACAATAATTATCCATTAAAATGTTGAAGACAGAAATAATTGCATAACCTTAGGCGAGAATCAAATTTTTTAATTATCTTTTTGTAGTTTTTGTGTTAAATAATTTTTGTGAAATGAGAAATGAAAATGGATTTTGAACAAAAATTACGATTTAAAAAGTTTTGATAATAATTATAAATTGAAATTTGAAATCAATTAGGAAATCTAAATCGATATTTTGATATTGGATATAATTTTTAAAGCTAAATGAAAAATGATGAAATATATAAAATTTGTGTATAGTGAAATTTTAGTAAAATTGGATATGATTGGTTCCTCTACGTACAATGGTTCATTGGACGTTCAAGTAGAGCATCTTTTTCTTCATTATAGGGTATCGAACCACAACATTTCTATAATGAAGTTAATAATTTAACCGGATCCCACTTGCCTTCTCCAAATTATTTTTGAAGAAATTTTTAAAATTGCTGAATCTTCTATGTTGAACAGTGGTGATCCATTAACTTCTCTTCCTCCCCATTTTTTTTTTTATTAATTTTCTATTACTTTTTTTTTAAAGAATGTCTCAAGTCTTAATGTCAATATTTATATATAAGTAAATATGAAGTTGTCCAAATTCTCTTTATTAGGGTTTTCTTTCAAATTTTCCAATATTTGAAAAATTGAAAATTCTATACATACAATCTATTAATAAAAGAAAAACTCATTACGTAAGTGACGTTTCAATATAAATGGCGAAGAAAATATGTTTGGTCAGTAAATGGATATAACGAGGGTTTCATAAAATCAAGAAATTTATATTTTTTAAAAGGAATTAATTGAATCCGTTGAGGTCAAGTGTATCAGAAAAATTGATGAAACTGAAGTTTATTATTTGTACAATTTTTAAAGGATTTAGTAAAACGTTCCGTAATTTCATATCTGATATATTACTTTAGAATTACTTTAGTATTTTTAAAGACCACATTTCAAAAAAAAATCATGATAAAATTTTTATTACATTTATTTCGTTTATTAAAAAATCACTTTTAATTAGATTTACAAAAATTTTTACACTCACAATGTAGAATTTAATAAAAAAAAACCTCAGGTTTTGGAAATATGTCATTTTGAAGATAATTGAAATAATATAATAAAAATATATTATTTATTTGCTATGACATTATGTTCATCTACCACAAGCTTAACCGTAAGGACAGTTAGTATGAGTAGTTATCTTAAGAATATGTGACCAGTATATTAACTACAGATTATAATATTATATTGATATTGGTCGGAATTATGCTTTCTAATTAACGTCATTGGCTGAATGAAAATGATTTAGTATGAAATATAAAGCAAACAATTTTGTTTTTAGTTATTTAAATATTGCTTAAATATTGCATAAGAAACTTCATTGTAATCAAAAATAAAACCATTAATTAAATTTAGTTGAATTAAATTTAAGTCTGTCAAGATTTATACTATCGGGTACAAGTTTCGTTTTGGCGTTGTTAAATTTAATTAAAATTACGATTTCATGGTTATTATAAATTTTTGATATTTTATTGAAGTTTCGCGAGTTTAAGATCATTTTCAAAATTTTAAAATGTATTAAGTGTAATAATTTATTTATGTATAAATTTCATATACTATTTAATTAATTTTATTGTATATCTTTTCCATAACGATAATCTTATGTTAAATGAGAAATATTTCTAATCAGGAATAAAGTAGAAAGCAAAATTTCAAGATGTTTTAATTAGGATCAAAGCTAAAATATTCAAAGTTTAAGGTAAGTTTTGTAATAAACTTATTTTTTTAATAAATAATATTGTACGAGTTAATTTATACGGAATTAATTGTAAATGGATTGGTTCATCGAAATCTTGTAATTTAAAATCTCATGATTTCATAAATGTCGTAATTCTATAAATCTCGTATTTATGTAGAACGATATGGAATCGACGGTTTGGTTATTTCATATTCAAAATTATAGAGAAGATTCCTCATTACCTTAATCATTCACATATAACGACCCACTTCCATTGGATGAAATAAGGTAAAAATAATTAAGTTATACGAATCAATTCATATGAGCAGTATCATTAATACTAAATATAATAATATGAAAATAGATTGGTTAGATATACGTAATACCGTACTTCAAAATGCCATTATAATTAAAAATCCTGAATAATACAAAATTCGTAATTAATAAGTTCCTGTGTTAAAAATTTGAAACCTAGTTTATATTACTAAATCAATTTTAATTTATTAATCAATTTTACATCAAATTATAAATAATTTATTCCATTTTCCTGAAAAACTACTAAAATCTAATTAACTTCTAAACAAAAAAAAACAATTTTATCTGAATTTTCTTAAAAACAATAAAAATATATTTATTTTCACAATATTATTTAAAATATTCTTTAAGATTCAATTAATACTAATTTGACCCGGTCATCAACATCATCATCATCATTATTATTATGAATTCACAATTTTTTTGTAACTTAATTCTATATTACTTAATAACTTTTCTATATATGAATTTAGTAATTCCCAACAGAACTTTTCCTATTTCCTGAGATAATTAACTTCCGATAGAAAATAATGAAATTTTCACATCCTTTAATGAAAAATATAAATTAGTATCGATAAAAATGAAAATCTATATGTGAATAATAAATATATAGAAAAAAAATAAAATATTTTCATATGAAATTTGAAAATTCCCAATAGCCAATAGACGCAAACACCATAGACACAACACAACCACCCAATAAACATTATCACTATATAAATAGTGATAAAATAAATAAATCTATTTCTATTTGTGTTTAATTTTCCAATGTTAGATGTTATTTCACACCAGCAAATATTTACACTCATACTTCTACATTATTGGACAATATTTAATATTTATATATAATATCACTAGGTAGATTTCTATATAATTTTTATATACCTTTTAGGAAATATCCTTTGGGCGGCAATCAATAAAATATTTTTTTTTTATACAATATTTTCTAGGTAATATGAACTAAATTAAAAAAAAAAAAATATGGTCGTAAAGTTGTTGATATAACAGCAGCAATAACAACAACAACAAAAAAATCAAGGAAAATCAAAAAAAATAAAAAATTAATCAATTTTGATTGATTGCACAGCTTGAAATTCTGTTGCGTTTATCATCGTATATTTTGGTATCTGGTATATATCAACCTCCCCATTTCCGGATAATTTATTAGAAAAATATATAGGGATTTTTACAAGATAAATATTAATGTCAATTATTGATAAAAAAGGATGGTTTTTTCTTTATTGGATGGAGAATTTTAAATTGAACTTTCCCTTATTATATATATAAAAAAATATCCAGTTTAATCAGTTTTAATTGAGTAGCAGTTACAGTATTCTAGTTTAGGATAATCGTCACGACGATCTGTATCGGAAAATCGTCCCTTTCAAAGTTTAGAGTGTACCCGCTTGAGAGTTACAGCACACAATTTGTGTTGTACTCCTTGGAACATGATTTTTTATTAGCAGGCTATCATCTTTTTGTAAATAACGTGACACTTTATGATCTTTCGCGAAGAATCTACGTATTGGAGATACTCTCGCCATAGTCGCTGTACCGCTGCCGCTTTGAATAATTGAAACATTATAGAAATACATTTAAGTAATTAAACTCGCAGTGTTAATTTGTTGGCTCGATTTTAACTTTTCCGATCTGTCGCTTTGAAATTTCAAATATTTTATAAACATTTTTTCTTTTTACACGATACTTCTATGTTTCAACCTTTTCAAAACGGCAGCGTCGAGATTATATTCAGCAAGAGACTTCATACGTATTTTTAACATTCTCATTCTCACAGAACGTCTCTAAGTATGAACTTCGCTTAGTATGGTTAAGCGATGATTATTTTTGAAAGAAACGTTCTTGGTTCGTTTCGCTTTATTAAATATCCTTCTTGCTTTTCCTCTCAAAATCTGAAGTTATTTAGATCAGATTTATTTGCGATGGGACAAATTATTACAATTTCATTCGGCATAGTAAATATAAAATAGAAATTTTCATTTCTAAATCATGTATTAAAATTAAATTAGCATTTAATTTTTTAACGTAACATTAATTAATTATAAATATTTGTTAGGTATATTTTGTTGTTAACCTTCTATAGCCTCGGGATATTATATAGTTAAAATGTTTAGTAATAAATTTTCCAGAAAGTTACGGATTTTCCACAAATAACCGTAATAACACTTTTTTTTTGTGTAAAATTATATTTGATATAGATAGAAAATGGCAACAACAGTTTGTCGTTGTGCTGAACCTTGTTGTACTACCCATTAAATTGTTTACATAAATATTGAGAGTAAAAAAAGGATGAAAAGTATACTCCTTTTTTTCTGGGATAACTACGTTATATAATTTTGTTTTAAATGATGTTGAATGATAAAAAAAATCATAGGTTTAATTATATGTCAATGTTTTCATGTATTTAACCATAGATATTAAAATTTATGTAATCATTTTTTTTTTATTAAACTATAAATTTATTGATGTTTATATTTAGTTTATAGGGTAATTATATCAATTGTTTACAATTCTATATTTCAAATGGAATTTACTTAGTTTAAATAATAGATTTGAATACTGTATATAGAGAATTACAAATTTCATACTTAGTGGAAGTGAGTTCTAATCAAAATAATGAAAATTTTCAGATTTGTAAATGAAATTGTTTGAATTTCATAAGAGTAGGCAATAGTTTTTCCAGTAAGGGATACTTAGAAAGTGACAAATTATGAAAGGGTTTAATGTATTAGATCCCGACAGTTCAAGCAAACCGAAGCATCGATATCGCTCTTAGTTCACTCAGCATTAGAATGATTGCCAGTAATAAAAAATCTAATATTAAGACTAGTGCAAATTGTAATAGAGGAGGACAAGGCTCGATATGGGTTATAGAGTTATAAGAAGATGAAGACTGTTAAATGATTAAGTAAGGTTAAAAATGGTAAACGAAGGGTTTCATCACAAAGACAAGATATCTCGGAGTTCCTATCAAACTATTTGATAATTCAAATACTTCATAAATGTAATTCGGTAAGTGTAGCTTAACATTTCAATAAGATTTTGCTATACTGTAGATTTTTCTCGTGATTCAGTTATAGCTTAAATCCTTAAATAATAGAGCACGTGATCATTAGCCTTTTTATAGCTCAAACCAATGTGAAAAAGGTAGTAAAAAGATTGATAATTCAACAAAATAATATCGCTAATGTTATTAAATATTCCTCTAAGACGCTAAATAGGTATTTATACCTCTATCGTTGTGAATCTGTCATACTAACAAACCAGATATACAAGTGTAAATTTCAGATTTCTTGGTCTAATCACTATAGCAAAACAGGCTCTTTGGAAAAATCCGCAAGAACCATATCGACCGATCCAAATGACTGTTCATATAGAAGAAATTCAAATTTATGCTGATATTTCTCTGTAAAAATTACTTTTTTTTAAACTTCGATAATATGATAAAGAAGCTATTAATTTAAAAAAATATTAATTATTTGTTGATGCTAGCTCAATTTAATATATTTATTTTACTAAATCCATCAATAAATTTCTCTTAAACTGGATAATTTTCAGGTAAATACCATATTTAATTAAAACAAAAATTGTATTTGATACAAAACATAAAAAATATTTTACATTAAAAAAAAAAGAAAATTGTTATTGATTTTTTTTTATGTATTTATACATGAGATTTTCGCATACGCTATTGATTTATTAACAACAATTTGTCGATTAATTTTCAAATACCGATGTAAAGCATAGTTCATAAAATTGTATATACGAGGAGTAGATATGACAAAAAAAAATTTAAACCATTTTCATTTTAAAATGTTGGAAAAACCTTCATTTTACTTTATGCTTCTGCGAATTTTTATTTATTTCTTTTTGAAATTGGAAAATTCTGTTCAATGAACGAATTAAAAAAAAAAAAAAAAATTCCAAAAAATAATTGTTTGGTATGGTAACAAAAAAAAAAAAAAACACTTTTTTATGCTTTATATTTTTATTGGTAAATTCTATGTTGTTTTTTTTTTGGCTATATTTTATAGAAAGAATCACCCTCCGAAAAGGAGTTACGAATAAAAACATAAAAATTTGGTATACAACGAAATTAAATTTAATATTTGGAACAAATTGAAGTGTTAAAATAATTAATTGAATATATTTTTTTTTTTTTTAAAAAAAAAAATTGTATTCTTTTAAATTTATTGGCATCAATTTGGTCTGCAAATATTATCCTGGATTTGTTTGTTTCCCTATTTTATTGTTTTCCAAAGTCTTAAATAATATAACAAATTTTCCTATAACAAAAATTTTTATTTAATTTTACTATAAATCTTTCCATTTTTGAAGGTGTGGTATGATTAATGATTTTATTATTAAATTATTATCCATAATTTTAAATTTCACCATTAAAAACGTTTTAATAATATTATTTTAAAATTATGTAATTTTCAACAAGGTAAAAATCAATTTCAATTTTCTATAATACCCAAAGCGCAATAAAAAAAATTAAATCCTTTCTCATTATCCTTTATCATTGTGGGATGCATGAAAAAAAAATAGCGGATTAATTTGATTGAAATGGGTTGATTTCAATTATTTTTCCTATGTATTCGTAAAACAAAAAAAAAAAAATCTTGAATTTAGTTCAATATTTCAACAGGACATAAAGAATATCAGTACGGTCGCAATTATTTTAATAGAAACAGAAGAGAATAATTTCCTCTAGAGTCAATTTGTAATATAGTTTAGAAATAAACGTTTAGGGATTTACTAGACAAGAAGTCAAATTAGATTTTTTACAGTCTATTGACTTATATCTAAATTTAAACATTTTGTGAACAATATTTTAAAATTTCAAATACGCTAAATTTGTTTTTCAATTTTCATACATCTTTAAACTACGATGAACTCCAAAATTCATGAATAACAAAATATTGTATAATACGAATCCTAAAATATTGAATGAAATATAATATTTATTACTAAATTTTTTTTTGCAGTACTATTGAAAAATTCGTCAGACATAATTTTTCTCAAATCATGTCACATTTTTTTTTTGGTTCTATAGGTAAAATGTCACGTTTATGAGCATAGTAACAAACAAAAAAAAAAAATTACAGGAAATTTGTTAAAAATGAATAGAATGAGAATAGAAAATGTAATACTTTATATCTGGAAATTGGGTCAATTTAAGGCAGATCGATTGTCTTGATTTATTAGATATTTTACAGCATAACATTATGAAATAGATTTTTTATATTTACAATATTGCTTGCATAATAAAAGTGGCTTTAGAAATGATATATTAAAAAGGTAAATTACAGATTTAAAAATATTGATTTTTTTCCTGAAAATCACATTACAAAAATTGTGTAATTTAGTTTATTTGTAGTATCAGTGACATAAATTTAATGAACAGATTTACAAGGTAAACATTTTATAGATAATTCTTGGAAAATATTTATTTGATACATTAATAAATTATGAATTTTTTTTAATGTATAATCAATGTTGAAGTATATTTGAAGATGTTGTCGAAAAGTTTATAAATATATTTGTATTTAGGTAGGTAGAGTATATAACGAGAAAGTACTTTGAAATATGTGACAAAATCAGAAATGATTTTATGTTATTTGTAGCTATAAGTAATACAATTTCAAAATTTCTAAAGATTTGTAATTTATTTAAAAAAATAAATTTATATAAATAAAATTTAATTAAATATTTATGCAAATTATATATTACAATATAATTGTTAAAAGGTTTCTTTACATTTTGTATTCAAGCTTGTCGTTAAGGCTACCATTTCACATTTCTGGGGTATCATTAGGATTTTTAGGAAATTGTTAGAAAACATTATTTCAATAAGCACTAAATACTATTCATTTGAAGGGTGAATAATGTAGCAGCTATAAAGAAAAATTTTGAAATTTAATTATTAAATTTTAAAGCTGGATAAGAATATGTAAATAAATGAAATTTATCTGCTGTAATAATTCATCAAAAATGTGGTAGCAGTTTATAAATATATCGAAATAGAGAGCTAATTAAAGGTACTCGAACCTAACAAAATTTGCGGATACTCGTCTAATAACTATTAGCCTTGGAAAATAGTATTAAAAAATAGTGACAGACAATATATTCTGCTTAGATAAGGAAGAACTGGCGGAGTAAATTTTTAGAGATTGTCAAGCATTTGCTGACAGAAAGCTGATACTTAGCGAAGTGATTTCTTAGCTTCCAAGTATTAGACACAACCGTTGGGAATAGGTTGTGCTTCGTCGTTAGTTTAGATATCGAAAGATAAAAAATAATAGAACCATAGACACAATAGATCTTCTAAGTTTTCTACGACCTAATTCTAATCTAATGGAATTATAATCTAATGTAAATAATAATAAATGCACTAACTAAAGAGTCGATGTTTTAGAGAATGTCACAATAATTTGAATGAAGTAGACAAATGCCCGGATTAATGATTGACTTATTAAAATATAATCACACATTTCTTCATTCAGATTAGATTGACTGAAACTGCAATTATCATATCTAACTTAATTTGTTTCTTTATTTAGACTTATCCCATGACAAATTTTTGACACTAATTACATTATGCATTATGTATTAAATTTAAAATTTTCATGTAAATCCTTAAAACAAAATTACAACAAACTTTAAATTCAGTTTAAAATATTAAATTCTTCCATACGAGTACCAGCACATATAATTTATTATTATTACCATTTATGATGATAAGTTTTACCTCTCCTCTCAAACTTTTCAAAGAAAACTAATTTTCCAAAATTTAGATTGTTTTGAAAATTCTATTAAGCCTATATACTCGACACATGATCCTTATAATACTTATAAGACGTAACATTCATCAAAAAAGGAATAAGAGAAGCAACAAGTTCCACAAATAACAAGAACAAAAATATTTTAGGAAAAACTTTTATTTAGTCACTTTTCAACACCAAAAACCAAAAAAAAAAAATAGAAACTAAAGAATTAAAATAAAAATATTTTGTGGCTTAACCTGATGGTATTTTGTTAATGTTGTTGTTGTTTTATTTTTTAAACCCACAAAAAAAACCAAAACTAAAATAAACCTATACATAAAATATGAATATGAAAATTTGACAATATGGCACTCTTGTGGCTATAAACATTGTCATTATTGGATTATTTTGAAAGGTGTGTTTAAGAAATTTTTCCTTTTAACACAAAAACCAGCTTACCAAAAAAATTTTCATTTCCATTTTTATTTTGAATTAATAAAGTTTTCAAAGTACAATACCACAAAATTTGTCATAATAAGGTTCAAAGAAAATTGTTGATGTTTATATATGAATATATCCTATGTAAAAATGATTTTTCAAAAATTTTCTTATCTAATTTAATATTAAAATAAAGAAATTTTGGTTATAAACGTTTTCCACAAGAGTAAAATTATTAAATTAACTTTTTAATAAAAAATTTGTTGTTATTTATTTACTAAAAAAAAAAAGCGATTTAAATAAACGCATCCATACGTTTTAATTAAGTTTCTACCTCCACTATACAAAAAACCATTGAACACTTCATAAAGATTTTGAATATCTAATGTTTTTCATATCTCATTCTTTGTGGGATTCGTTGTTAGCTAAGATACTTTTATCTATATTTATATATTTAATACTAAAGTGGAGGGAATCAGGACAAAAAGTTAAATGGTACGTGACAAATTTTGAAAAAGTTTTTCTTTTGAGTACATATACATACAAAAATGAAACTGGATAATGAACCAAAGAGAAGAAGTGAAACAGTATAGACCACAAAGATGGCAAAAAGTTAAGGAAAATGTTAAAAAAAAAACTTTCAATTGAAATAAACATAAATTATTTTAAAGCTTTTGACGTTAATTTATTATGAGACAGAAATTTAAATGAAAATATTGCTTTAGCAAATAATTCTGTCCCGAACTATTAAAGTTATTTGGAATTTATATTATGTTATAGTCAATGTGACAATTTTATTGTGTTAGATATTTTAGATAAGTAAAATTAAATTTGCAATAGAGAATTTTTAACCTGTACATTGGCTTATCCAAGATTTTGTCTAAGTCACTGGTCTTTAATCGTTCACGACCTTTGGTACACTTCACACTGATAATATTTCTCTCAAGGAACCTTATTTTTGGAAACACTTGTTGAAGTAATATAGTTTTTGATGGAAAGGTCCTATTTTATATGATGTAAAAGTCGTGCATTTCTTTTCAGTCTATATTCGTGATGTTTGTTTTAAAATGTAATATGTGAGTAAATGTTTATGTCGTTTCATTATTAGAAGTTTAACTTACAATCACTTTAAATTGCTGTAACTTAATTATTTAGAAGAAAAAAAATTAAGTGAAATAATCTGTCATACAAGATTACTTACATAACCTTCAAAATATTACGTTCTATTCGAAATGGTATTCAAATAATTTACGTTTCAGAATCCAGAGTCAATTTGTATTTTAATTATTATAAATATTGAATTAGGGATGAATTTATTTTAAATTTGATAAAGATATTTAAATTTTCTACAAAAATTAAAATATATTTAAATTTCGAAAATGTATTGGCATTTAAAAACTAATGCTTGAGTATACATTTTCGTTTTATTTACGCTCACTATTGGCTTTCGAGTGCTGTCTCCAAAAAGAATAGACACAATGCAAACTTTCAATTTTTAAATACCACCATTTTGTTGACATTCTTTTGACAGTAATATTAAATTATCTGATTATAAATACCTACTGAATTTAATTGCAAATCATTATAATTTATCAGTATTTATGATTTTTTATATAAAATATGATATTTTCTTACTTTTTCTATTAATTTTTCTTATTTTTATTTTTTGTTGTCGAAATTTTGATGCTTCAACGTGTAGAAAGTGCATAAAAATGTAAAGTTAACAATCTTTTTTCTGAAGTGCGTACTCCAAACATTCAAACTTTATTTTGAAACAACCAATACGTGTAGCGAAAGTCTTGAAAGCACCCATTATAACTAAGGGTTAAGTTCTTTCAACAAGCTGTATATATTTAAATGAAAAATACTTAATTGCTAAATAAATAGCAGAAAAGGTTTATTTTTTTATAGCAGACAGAATTGAAAATAACATTTAATATCGATAACAAATGAAATAAATTATGTCGATCAATATTTTTGTTACGATATTTCGATTTTTTTTTTTTGGCATCTTTTACTTGTTTTTCATTTTCTAGAAAAATATTTTTAAAGATATAATAATTTATGAAAAAGATAATTTTCGACAATCTAAACTATTTTATGTAGCTACAAAGATAGTTTTTTGTATAGATATTTTCAGCAATTTACCTTAATCGATTATAAGTTTGATTTATAGCATTGTTGACTGTATTTTGTCGACTTGCCAATTTTTTTATGGTACTAGTTTCAAACAATTTTCTTTTATGTTTTGCTTATTATATTTATATGTCATTTAAATAATTTTAATTTTATAGTTTTCTATGAATTATAATTTCGTCACTCTGTACGTGCATTTGTTTAATGACACTAGTTTTAAATACTTCCAATTATAGATAATACATTTGTTATAATTCAAGTATAATTTCTGGACGTGATAGCATTTTTATCAATCACGTCCTATTCACAATATTGAATCATTTTGTGATTCTTCAAGATTATCAGTCATTTATGAATAGTTAAATATGTTAGAGGTTACTTGAATAAAGGAAACAAAACTGCTAGAAATACATGAAAATCAGATGTAAACGTGGATACAATATAGAGAAAGAATATTGAAGTGTGTATGAGGTTCTATAAATTCACTGGGTTAGAAATTGTTAGCTTTATTGTTAGACTCAATAAAAACAAACTTCATGTCTTCAATATTAACAAGGGAATTTTCGACATTTAAAAATATCAATATATTTTCTTAAATCACTAACTTAAAATATTCTTATCAGTTATAAAATTGTTTTTCCTAAGAGTCACTACAAAAAAAAACAAAAAAAAAAAAGGATTTTCCTAAATTTCCCAAAATCAAAACAATATTTCATCACAATAAAAAAATTTGTTTTAATATTATTATACTTAAAATAACTCAAATTTAACCCTTACGAGAAAACGTGTCTACAAAAAAAAGAAAATAGAAAATCTGATGAAACTTATAATATTAACCCCGACAGAAATAGAAAAAGATAAGAAAATATTAATTTTTTTTTCTCTGTATTTGCAATAAAAACAATGAAAAAGAAAATTATTATTCGAAATTATTGTATAATAAAGAAATAAAAAAAATTATTAATAAAAAATAATTCAGATTTTAATTGGACCTGCCAGAAAACTTTTTTAGGGTTATAACTACGCCGCCTGAATGTATGCAAATAAATATTGATATCATAAAATTAGGTGTTCATAAAGTTGACATCCACATTGAATTTTAACATAAGTCAAAACTAGGGAATTATAAAATGTTAAATTAATTATATTTATATCAATAAAAAGTCCATTTTGAAGCATTATGACAATTTTATGTTTAATACATTTTAAAGTTGGAATTCTCCAAGGTAGTTCTTAGCTACTGTTTGAAATGTTTTGAAGATTCAAAACCAAATTTTCTAAGAAGTTTTTTATATTCTGATTTACCAAATTGTGTTCTACAGAGGAACAAATTGTTCAGAAGCTTTAAATGAAATTTCTTCCCAAATGACTTTTAAAATTCATTTTAAATTTTTATTATCCAATAGAGGATTTCATCCAATTGAAATATGTAGATGATTACTTTAGGCTGTTGTAAAATATTATAAGTACTTTTAAAAATACTGAAGTGTTACAATGTCCCTCCAGAATTATTTACCATAACTGAACTAGGAGTCATATAGTAATAATAAAATGACTGACAGACAAATCGTCAAATACAAGAAGTAATAAACGAATTTTCTTTGTAACATATCAAAAAAAAAATTGCGTTTATATAAAATTTTATGATTCAAAATTTTGTTTTTTTTTTTGTTTTTTTTTTATTTGCAAGAATAGAAAATAACAAAAAATTATCAAATATAAAAAGATGTCCTTAAAATGATAAGCAGATAAGCAAAAAAAAAAAGAAAATGACATAAAAAACACTACTTTGTGTATGTTCACAAATTTTCTTTATATTACATTTTTTTTTTTTTCATTTTTGGATATGAAAAGAAAACTTTGAAAAGTAAACTGTTTTTACTTCGTTAAAAATGTGATTTTTCCATTTATAAATATATGTTAAAGAAAATATGACTTTGATGAAATTGAAACCCTTTTCTGTTGGAAAATTCTTTTTTCATTTTTATTTTCGTATTATTTTTTTTTTGTCGAAAACAAACACATACAAATAAAATTTCCAGACATTTTCTCCAAGTCTTTTGATGACATTTTTTATATACTACGACGGGTGAAAATGGTTTTTTTTTTGGTTTTGATTGTATATATTTTGGTTTTTCCAATAATAACAAAAGCAAAAAACCAAAAAAAAAAAATTTCTTGTCATAAACAGATTATTTTCTTTTGGTAACAAACTTGTACAACCGAAAGAAAAATGTAACATGACATAATTTTATTTGTTGTAGTATATCAGAACCTCAGAACTCCCGCCAGAGGTTCAAAGTGTAACATTGTTTTTCATCTTTTAAATAAAAATTTTGTTCAATTATTTTAATATATATTTTTTGTAAAATTTGGTGATATCAAAAATTTGACATTTTTATTATAATTTTCAAATTTTTTGGGTAAAAACCAAAAAAAAATTATTGATACATAAATTATTAATCATACTTATAAAAAATTTAATGATTTGAAAATTTATATTATGTATATACAAAAATTTTATTACACCAATTTTATATTAGCTATAAAAAGAAAATTAATAAAAAAAATATATATTTAATAACTCCCGGCAAAAGAAATTTTAATTGAAAATTTGCGTATAATTTTATCATAATTTAATAAGAAATATATTTTTTTTATTCATAAATTAATAATATTGTATACACTTCTACATAGAATTCAATTTATTGTATAAAAAAGTAATAGAAATAGATTTCATAGCTTTAGGTGTAAATTGTTCAAATTTCTATTTTTTTTTTGCATATATTTAGGAACCGTCAATTTCAACACAATAATTTATTCATGGGAAAAACCATTATTTATGCAGATGAGAAGGAAATAGATAATTTGCATAGAGAAATGGTTTTTTTTTGTAATTAATTTTCAAATTTTATATATAAATAATAATGGAAATTTTCTTTCTTACAAATGATTTCGTTCTATATACATAAAATATAGAAATTTCAATAAATTTTCTAAATTTGGTGTTTGGCCCTCTACCAATTATTATGTTCTTGTTAAAATATTTTCTTTCACATTTTGAATAAACATAATAAATTATTTTTGTGAGATTTTTCAGTAATATGTATAAAATTATATATAAATTGCATATTTTCAGGTGTAATTATAAAATAATTTTATATGAAAATTATATTTTCAAAATAATTTTTGATTTAATAAAAAAAATATTGCTTTTGATTTAATTTTTTGATTCTTCCTAAATTTATTTACGACTTATATTTAAATTTGTATATATTGCATGGTTTTAGGATATTTGATATATTGCATAATTTTAGGCGTTAAAATTATATTTTTATAAGAATTTAATTGCTGAACGTGTCTAGATCTTTTTAAACTTTTTTCAATAACAAATTTTCTATAATTTAATCAATATTTTCCTATTTTAAGATATTCACACTTTACTAAAAGGATTTATTTAAAATTCAAATAATTTTTTTTCTATAAATTTTACAAAACCAGATAATGTACACATCTTTTTATATATAAAAAAAATCATATTTGATTTATAATTTTCATAAAATTGAAATATCAGTATAACAACATAAAACCCTAAATAATTTTCATGAAAATCAAAATCACAATGATATTAAAATAATATAATAATTGTTTAATACCATACAAAATCCTACAATTTCCTCAAAACTTTACAGGTAAAATGTATGAATATTTTGTTATTCTTGTTATTTCTAAGCTTCTTAAAAATCCTATCCAAAGTATACAACAACAGTAAAAATAGCATTAAACTTTATGATAAAAAGATTTATATTTTTTCATTATTATGTTAATATTTTAACCAAAAAAACGAAAAAAAAACTTAAATTTGTATATAAATTTTATTATTATTATTCCTTTTTGTATTTGAAAATAGGATTTTTTTTTTTTTTCGGAAAAATTCGTAAAGGAAAACTTTTATTCTTCAATATGAAAAAAAAAAAGAAATTCAAAAATATTCAACAAACAAATCTAATTTAACATACCCTCTTTTTGCAAATGCGGCATGTATGGAATTTATTTTATGATATTCTTATGATTTACTTTATATCCTTAAATGTCCGTTTTCTTTTTTTTATATATTTTGATAACTTTTTTTTTTTTTTTTTGTTTATTTTAACAAAAATTTTCTTCGGTTTTGTAATATATTTTACTCTGGTTTTTCATTAAGCTATTTTTCTTAAAGAAAAAGTTTAACTTTCATTTTCTTTTTTGTTGTTGTTGTTTAATTTTATTGCTTCAAGGATGGCTGTAAATCAAGAAATGATAACTTGAATTTTATACAAACAAAAACTGTACACACAGGATAACTTTAAATTTTTTTAAGGATAATATTTAAAAGAAGCTAAAAAAAGGACTTCTAATTGTACACTTTTCTTTAATGTTTTCCAAAAATTTTGGAAATAAATTTTCTATTCTATATTAAGGATATTCACACTTTCTTTCACTCTTTCAAGGATATTCACACTTCAATAGAAAAATATAAATTTAAATATGTATAAAGAAATTAAAATTATAAATATTTTTGTTGTTTTAATTTATGCTTTCAAGTATTTTCCCCCGAAACTTTTTTTTTTTAGAAATTTATTTTCACCAGAATGAACAAAAATGTTTTCCTTGGTTCAGTACGTGTTTTATGATATATTTTCAAATAAATTTTTCCACAAAAGAAAAACTTTTACGTTTCATATATAAACAAATTTAAATATTATATACGATAAAGAATAACAAATTTAATTTGAATTTAATTGAAATCTGAATTTTTCCTTGTACAGAATTTTCTTTTTGTATATTAAATTTGCACCTGTTTTTTAATCGGAATTTTTTTTTTTGACTTAAAGTTTTCCTTTTTTGTTAATATATTTTTAACACACAAAAAAACAAGAACAAAATTAAATTTAAATTTTTGGTAAGAAAGATTTTTCCGAGAAAAACATCCAATATCCGGGGATAACCGTGAGCAACTGAACAAAATTTTAATATTTTCATTCTGAAAATTTCCTTACGTATATAATTTTCTTATCTCAGGGAACAAATTTTTTGTTGTTGTTTTGGGAAACAGATGGAAAAATATTTTTTTTTTTTTTTTGGTACAGAAAATTTGTGTTTTTATCCAGCATCACAAAAATTGTGGAACATAAATTTTATATAGCAACTGAGGAAATTTTAGTATGCTCCTTAAAAGGGATTTTTTTCTTCTCTTTATAAATACGTTCCACATTTATCGTTCTCTCTTTGTATACGAAATTTTAAAGTAAATAGTTAATTGTGGAACTTGTCCTGCATACACTAACCGCTACATTACTTTGACCTGTGGAATGTATTTGTATTTTTGTTTTGTTTGGAGTTGTCTTTTTGGAATTACAAATTTCTACAATTTTTTTTTTATCAATGAACTTGTTGGGGGAAAAAAATTTACGTGTGGAAATATTTTTATGGAATGTAATTTTTTTTTTTATGTGGAATTTAAAAGGATTTTTTTTTGTTTATTTCGTGTAGTATTATATAGTACGAAATTCTCCAATAAAAATTTTTTCATGTTATGTTTTCACTTTCATTTTTATTTACATCCCGGGAATTTTTTTTTTGTGTTGTGTTTTTCTGTTATCCTTTTTGTTGTTGTTGGGATTTGAATTTAATTTGTTAGATATTTTCTACATTTTTGGTGCTTGTTGGTATATCCTTAAAGTGAAGATAGTAAAATAGCTAAAGGAAAATTAAAGAAATTGTATAAAAATATAACAATGAACATTTTTTGGGAAAGTATGGAAATTCAAAAGAGTGGATTTTTGTGGAGATGTAAAGGCAGTAACACAAAAAAAAGAATAAAAGAAATTATTATGAAAAAAAGGGATTATTTAGGCGGACACGAAAAGATATTATGTAGTTTAGTATATTTTGTTGATAGGAGGTGTTATGTTAAAAGGTTATTGAAAGTGTTTTTAAGATATAAGATGTTAGTTTTTTTTGTTGTTATTGTTCTGGAATAAATTACAGATTTTATTAAAGATTGAATTGAACAACTTAGAAAAAAATTGATTTTCTGATCTTTATCTATAAGAAAATTTAGTCAAAAAAAAATATCATCAAAAATATTTTTTGGTATTTCAATTCTTACAAAATTTAATTCGGTATATTATTCATGAATTTCTCCAATTATGAACGATTCAAAAGGAAAAATATCCAGGTAAAGTAGATTTGGTGTGATTATTTACATAATCACACCTGAATTACTTGGAGATAATTCAGATATAATAATTTTAAGGAAATTACATTCCGTGAATCGTCCATTATGTATTCAATTATCATAGGACTCTTCATTTAGTAAATAGCTTTACTAAAGATTGAATTCCAATTAATATTTAATTCTATTTTTACCTAATATTTTCAATAATTTGAAACAATAATTTGTTTACATTTAAATTAAAAATTATATTTTTTTATTTATATCATAATAATTAGGAATTTTTGGTGGCACCATTGTGACTAGTATTATGAAAGCCACAATGATATCTAAGAAATTAAAAGATATGAAATTCTGACAATATCTAGAAATATACAAATCAATAGAACTTAAAAAATAGTAATTAAGTTTACAACAATATAATAAATGAGCTCATTATAGATGAATTAAAACTAATTTCAATTAAACTAATTTCTAATCACTCTGTATTATTTCTATTATTAAACTAATTTCTAATCACTCTTTCTATTATTAAATCATTCTTAATAAATCTAAACTTATTCCATTAATATCACAATTTATATAATCTTGGAAAAACAATTTAGTTTTTTCTGTAAAGAAAAATATAATTTGACCTTATTTCAACTTTTTGAAATTAGGTTCATTTCAATAACAATTCCCACCTTCCATAAACTCTTTTACTATTCTATATATTCTAAAGTTTAAAAACAAAAGTTCAAATTTTAAGGGTGTGATGACGATTAAACCCCTCTATAAAAAAAATACAGATAAGAATATAAAATAAAAATATGAAAATATATTTAACTTTTATATCATCACCTTTAAAATCATCTACCCACAGCTACGATCTATCCAAATAGATTTTATCTGTCTGGAGAGAACTTTGTAAATAAAAATTTTTTTGTTTCTACAAAATTATATAGCAACAAAAAACTTTTTAATTCTGTCGAGACTTAATACTTCTTTTCAAATAATTGTCATAAAAAACAAAAAACAAAAATTCATTAGAAATTATAAATCTATCCTTTTTTCAACATCTTCACATTACCTTCCATTAACCCTAAAATTAGTACTACACCAGTACCAGTAGCACCTCAGTAAAATCTCTTGTATACCAAACACACACAAATCTTAACAGAAAAAGTGAAAAATTCAGACTCATTAATTTATGCGGTTGTCAGGACCAAAAAAAAAAACTAAAATCAACAAAATATTATTATATTATTAACCATATAAAAAGTAAAAAAAAAAAAATCCTTAAAAATTATATTATTACTGAGCTTTTTATACAACAACAAAAATAATATCCTTTTTTTTCCTGTGGTACTAAGAAGGATTTTGATAGGATTTAATAGAAAATTAAGGCAATTCTCTTCGTTTCAAAGACTATTCTAAAAGCAAAACAATGAAAAAGGATTTCATTTCATTTCTTTGTTTTTATACCAAATTAATCAACTAGCTTTTTAAATAAAACAAAAACAAAAAAAAAAGGATTTATATCCTTAAACCAACATTCAAAGTTAATCCATATTTTTGGTAAAAATATTTCTTTTGTATATTTTCATATTTTGATATTGTTTAGGTGCGTATATGTTAAGGTGGTGGGTTAAAGTATTTTAGGATTAAAATGAAATTAACATTTATTTTCCTTCAGACAAACAAAAAAAAAAAAAAGGATTTTTTACTAATTTATATTCGTTTGTATACGTTTTCTTTTTGTGTGATTTTCACTCTTGAAATTAAAATTTTTTTTTTCGTTACAATCACATATTATTTATTTTTGTGTGTATAATTGCGTGTGTACGACAAGGTGTGAGTTGGTTTGTCAGAGGGACGTGTAAAAGGATTTTTTTTTTGTTTTTTTGCGAAAATTTGATTAATGATTTAAGTGTTTAAACACAGTTTTAATTTTGGGGGTTGTTACGTGTTTTAAACTTTTACATTGCGATGGTAAAATATAATTAAATTTTTGGTAGATTTTTGTGAAAAAAAATAAAATTTTCTTTGGGAAATTTGTATTTAGGAAAAAAAGGTTTTGTATTAAATTAATTCTGATAAATAATGTTCATCTTTTTATTAAATTTATTATTTATTTAGCTTTTATAAGTATAAATTTTTTGTTGTTTTTTTTATATTATTAACTATTAATTTTATGGGTCAAATATTTGGTAATGAAGTCATAACTTATGATAATTAATTATTGTTTGTTAAAGAAAAGATTTATTTTGGTCAATAAAACTTTTGTATAAGTTTTATGGACAAAATAAAATTTATTATTATAAAATTTTTGGACTCTAGGATTTCTAAATCCGATTATCCAATATCAGGGAAATATTATATGTGATTTTACAGAGCCGCAACAATGCAATCCGGTTTTTACCAATAGATTTGATAAAAATTAAATTTGTATCGTAGAGTGAAAAGTAATGAAATAATTTTATTCTTCAAAAAGATATCGAAATTGAATTTTTCGATGAATTGAATAATCTGTAGGAAACTAATCGGCTTCCTTAATACTACTATTACTGTTGGATTCACTTCAAGTAACAGAGTTGGTTAATCGGTGTTGGTTAACCAGGCTAGATGGTTAATCAGGGCTTTCAGCACACCTTTGTGTATAATTTTTCTCTTTTTTGATAAGATTAATGTTTAGTTTTTTGGAACTTGACATAGGGACCAGAAATGATCCATAAAGATTTCACGTGATTCGTAATGAACAGGGATTTTCCCGTACTCTTCTTAATTTAAGTATAAAGCATTACAGTGAAAAGGATGAAAAAATAATGTAAATTGACAAGTTAACTTCAATTGTGATTAACGTTCAATAAGTTTAGTGGATCCCTGTCAAAGTTTCTGAATTATATACAATTTTGTACACAACTTTGTTTTGATTGACAGTATATAATCAAGTTGCTTATCGCTAAGTTCAGTGTGGGTTCATAACTCTCTCAATAATTATAAAGAATACATTCCTGGTCTATGGTTTTGGCTTTGTTTTAACATGATCTGCGTTTTGTCCTACCCCCAGGCAGCTTTTGTAGCATATAGCAACAAAATTAATAATGAAATATAATTTACCATATTTCGAATAGCGATTTATTTTAAACTTATAATTTCAGTAAATTTTCTATATTATTTAATTTTGGTTATTTTGATTTGGAATAATAATTCTATTTTATTATAATAAATTATTCTACAAACATTATTGGTAATATATTTGAATATAACAAATATATATATATTTCTAAAATAATTATTCGTATAAAATTGCTAAATTATTTATGGTAAATTTGACATATTTTCGATATCTGAATAAATTTTCAACTGCAAAAATATTTCTGTCTCCAATAATAATTTGAAGAACTAATTATTTTCAAAAAAAAATCAATTTATATTTAAATTATATTCTTTTCAAGAAATTATTTTGGTATAATAATTAAATTAAAGTAATAAATGCAATTTTGACCACAACTATATAAGATTGCAAATGCAAACCATAATTTTGTGATTCTAATATAAAACTTTTCATAAAATTGATCTTAAAATATTAAATAAGAAAATAAATATTTTAATTTTATTAAATAAAAAATTTCCATAAATCAATAAATTTGTCATCAATAATAATGTAATTAATATGGAGACACATTTTCGTTGGATGCATGAATAATTTTTGGAAAATTTACATAATAAATAGTAAAACCAAAAGTTTTTGATTAATTTTTATTGGAAATGAAAATCCTTTTTTTTGGTGATCCATTAAATCAGTCTCATTGTCATATAAATACAAAATAATATTAAATTTTCAAATCACCACTACTATAAAATAGATATAGCTATTTCTGTATATGAACAAGTTAGAATAATGATAAACATCCTTCTCTAAATCTCTTTTATACAATGTTGAAAAATAGGTCAAAATAAAGTTTAACTTTTAGAAGGTCCTGTTTTTTTTATATAGTTTCCAAAAGATTATTTTGTTGAATCGCATAATAACAAAAACAATATTTTTTTTTTGTTTCATTTGAATTTAGATTATTTAAAAAACATAGTTTTTGTTCAGAATAAACCATCAATATTTATGCTGTGGATTCAAGAGATTTCTATTATTATATATATTTTTTTTTATACAAAAAACTCATTCTAAATATCAATAAATTAAAAACAAAAATGAAGTGATCAAAAATAGAATTATACAAATTTCATTTATTCAACAACATTAATTTTGCGCCTGAATGTATGCAGACCGTAATATTTATCAGGGTTATTTAAAAAAAAATGTAAATCAGTAAAATTAGAGGAAATATCGAATAAATTATCGATCAAAATATAAATCCAAAGTTTCATCAATCGATTGTTAGTTGAATTGTATCTTTAAGGTATGATTGGCAAACAGGATCAAGGAAATAATTAATAATGATTTTTCTTTCGTTTCATTTTCTACATAATCCTGGACAAGGAACAGTTTATATAAAGACTTATTGTAGTATGGATTTTTAATAACGATGTCGACTGTAAAATAGTAAACTTCATAAAGATATAACTCAATTTGAATTGATAGGCAACGAAACTAAATTCCTAACAACAATTCGAACAATATAACATCGAATGCACCATTAAAGTATTGGAACAATCTCAGTAAGGACGAAACATGATTAAAACAAGAAGAATATTACATTTATTTACAGGTAACTTATTATACGTTGCACTTTTTCCACGTCTTTTAGTTTAGCCTAACTTATTTGTTTTGCATAAATTTATAGCATTTTTTAAATAAATCTAAATTCTATTGCCGTCTTATAATTGGACCCCATTAATATCATCCAATTGACTATAATGTTTTTCTTGTATCCTTAACCATACATAAAATATAAAGATAAAAATTTGATTACAGAGGCATCAGTCATCGTATCTAATACAATCTGTCTACAACAAAATAACTCTACAAAAAAATAATGCAAAATAATAATAAATCGATTTTAAACTACATACTAAAATAAACATAGTCCTGAATATATTACTATATCCTTACTTAATAAAAATCAAAAAAATAGTTGTATATTTTGTTAAATATTTTTGTAGTTTATTTCCAGCAAAAGGACTCTTCGTTTATATTCAAATCAATATACGATAGGATAACAATATACGATAGGATAACATAAAATAGTAAATAGTATTAGTTTTTTTATATATGTATACTTGATTTCATCTTTAAGTATCCTTTAAATATCCTTATGCATTTATTTGATGTTTAAAATATTAAATTTTTTTTTATACTATATTTCTATTGTTTTAAGACTCCGTAAATCTGATGTCAAAATGTCCCAGTTGATTTATATTCATAGGAAAAAAAAAAAAAAAAATCAGGCAGAATATTGTTGCAGAATTTGAATAATGTTAGTTACTTTTGGAAAATTGGAAGCCTTCTTTTTTTTTGTAATCATTTTTATTAATGTTCTATTTTACACATTGTTGAACATTATGAAAACAAGCAATTAAATAAATATTTGATTATTTATATTTTCGGCATAGAATCAATTCAAATTTTATGATATAAAATCAATATTATCTAAAATGGTAAAAGGATATTAACAGAAATTTTGATGTACTTTACAGTTTTATTTCGTACAGTGGAAATCGGTAACTTCAGTGGATAGGTAACTTTATAAATGTTTAGAGGTTCGAAATTTATGGTAATCAGTTATAATTCTTTTTTTTTTACATATCTCTGTTATAACAAATTTCCAGCTTTGAGCTATCTCTAGGTTAGCATTTTTTTTTGTCTGGGTATTGAGATACGGATATACAACATAATTTATGGATGCTATATTTTAGTTTTGTTATAAGACTGTATCTATAATAAGATTCGTTCTGAAAAAATAAAGAAAAAAAATATACATATAAAAAGTTAAGGTAACCCGACCAGGCCATATCTTCAATAAACTGTATGGCCTTTTGTATATATAGTTTTCTATTTTATTTTGTTTTCAAATTTTGAACAATTCTTCCAGTCACTTATACAATTTCACTTATTTTCAGTACGAATCATTGGAACTATAAACAGAAATGGATGGAAACAGTTTTCTCCTGTCATGTCGGCTGCTGGTTCGTACTAAATGTTTTAGACCGAAATTTCTTGCAAACAGTCCTAATTTCAGTAATGAAATTTATATAAACATCTAAGTATAAATTTCTGACTTTGTATACTTTAAGTTTGAAAGTTTTGGCTTTGGCAAATTTAAACATTTTAGTGAATAAATTTAAATTTTTTATATCCTATTTGTGGTTCTTAAATATATTACAGGTCCGCGCTTTAGCTTTTGTTTTGTTTTAAAGAAGAAAAAAAAACTAAAAATTGGATTTGCGGTCTTGGTTTTGAAAATATATCAATAATGTTTGGTGGTTTTTGTATTCTGATTCGTGGTTTTATCCGAAAATCGGATTCAATTCTTGGTTTAGATTGAATCCTTATACAAATATGCGTTAAATGTTATTTCATTCATACGTGGCTGTATGAAACCTTAACAGCTCTTTCAAATAACAATACTTTTCTGCCAGATAACAATACTATTTTGACTAAGAGCGGATTTCACAGTGGAAGTTTAAGCGTAAGCTTAACTAAACAGATTTTTACTTTAAGCTTACATTTAAAGCTCACTGGGTTTCACAATAAAAAAAATTTCCTAAGTTTAGCTGAACCAAAAAATGTGAATTATTTTGAATGATAATTGAAATTAATGTTAATGTTAATGAAAATGTACCATAAAAGCAACCAGAAAATAAGTTAAACCAAAGCTTAAGCTCTGACAAAGCCTTACTAAAGAAAAGTTATGAATCTAATTAGAATCAAAAATCGAGCATTTCGTATATATATTTCCATCAGTTTCAAAGCTGATGGAAATATATATACAGAAAGAAAAATTTGTAAATTTTTTATGGTTGTACTATCAAATTATTCGTAAACTATGGGACAAATTTTTCATAAACATTTCTGTTCCTCAGTGTTTTTGATGGATTGTTGTGTAATTCAATGATTGATTACGAGTTAAAATGCTCCTTGGACTGATATATTTAATGTTAATACTTGTGTTCATTCACAATTCCTTTTTTTTCGTGTTTATGATGTAACAAACGAAAAAAAAATTACAATTACATTAACCTAACAAGATTTATTCATAGCTACTGGGCTACAAGGCACATAAAAACAATAACAAACCATTAAGGATCAGGCAAAAACATGAAGAATATTGTGTTGTACTAGAGAGGTAATAAAAGGAAAACACAAACAACATTTTTTTCCACGCATATTAAGGATATATTTTTCTTTTTGTTTGTTGGACTATGTAATTTTTTGTAGACCAATAATTTCGAATAATAAATTATCCTTAATATAAATAAAAAAAAAAATATCCTGGCGAATAGGAAATAAAATATTGGAAAAATGTAAATGGATAAAATTTGTTGCATTAAAATTAGATTAATGGTGTCACCCAATAAAAGTAAATTGAGTAGAAATGTAGTTTTTTTTCTGGTATAATTTGTTCTGGTGGAAACATGGTAAATTTTGATAAAATGACAAATATTCAGAATACTAGATTATAAGTAGATTAAAGTTCCGAATTCTGTATTTCTTTTTGTAGAATTTTTAGTATATACATGGAAATTCAATAATCGTAAATTTTTAATATGATTTTTTATACCTAAATAAGAAATTCTTATAAAATTTTTGTGAAAATATAAAATTTCTTGTTAAATAAATATTTTTTTTAAAATATATTTGTAACTTTATACGTTTCTATTAATTGTGAATTTAGACTGTTATGAATTATTTAAATTTAGATTAATATTTAAATAGAATTTTATTTATTAATTTTTATTTTTTCAGAGATTCTCTGTATAATTTCTTGTTGTATAAATAAAATTAATATTGTACTGAATATTGTATCATTCGAATTAATTAATAATAAATGATTTAGTTGCCTATTGCGCTTGCTTCGTTTAGACACTGCTGTACATAAATCCTTACAAAACTGATGTCAAAAAAAGATTACAAAACGTTGCAAAAAAGCAGTAACAGTAGGAACAGTAACAGTATAACAGTTTTAGTTTACGAACTGAACCGATATTCTGAAACATTGGCTTGCAGATTGTATAAGTTTGAAACTTTGAAATAATCAGATTTGATAACCAAGGAAGCCACACTTCAAAATCTGATGTGTGAGCGTGACTTATTCGAACGAATTTAGTTATAAATTTATAATATTTATTTATAATCGCGGAGATACCTATTTTATGAGACTATATTTATTATTGAAAGCAGAATCTTTGATATAGAATAAATTGGTATAGGAAATTTGAAATATTAGGCTAATACGAAGCTATAACAATGAACAAGTGAACTTAACTTAACTTAATAATTGTTTTTAAACTTTGTGATTTAAAAACATAAATCTTTATAAAATTATTAAAAAAATTATTAGACAATTTTCATATTAAACATAATTGATACTAGAGTTATTGCCAATTAACATGTTTTATATGTTGATGGCCACTTCATTTGGTTATTTAAGGACATGCATCAGAATTCAAAGTAAGATTTTTAAACGTTTTTTTTCTGTTTCTCAAAATTATGGTAAATTAATATTTAATAGAGAACGTTATAACTTTTGTTTTCCTGGTTCACTACACTTAAGACCTTGAGAGCATATAATCTCAATGATATAAGTTCAATTAGATTTTATTACAACTTGCAACTATACTAATTTTATATGGATTTCGAATATAAGTTTCTTTATAGTGAAGAAATCTTTAATTTTACATTTCTTTTCAGCAAATGGTCTAAACTAAACCTAAACTTTAAGCATTTTTCCAGTCATAAAGTCACGATTACATATTACAAATTTTATTACTTGTACTCATTTACAGCTGAGTCAGATTAGAGCAACATCGATGTTTCGGTTGAAGTTGAACCCAGAACCTAATGCATCATCACACAGCACTCTAAAAAGTATGAATTTATTATATTTTTACAACTTTTACATAATTAATTTTTATGGAATGCTTAACTCTTTAATAACAACCGCAAAGGAAATAACCATAAAAGGACATTTATAAACAATATTTAAAATGGAATGGAAAATTCCAAAAAAAATAAAAAACATGATTCATTTTGCAATTAACAACTTGGTTATTTAAGCAGCCCCTAAGGCAAAGACATAAATGAAAATATTAAAAGAATTGCAACAGGTTTAAAAATTTCAACAAAAAAATAAATTACAATGTTAAAAGTGAAGCCTTTATAAAGTACATCGGTATATATAATAATATTTGAGCTATTAAGCTACAGGTACAGAAGAACAGATTTTACGTTGAAATAGAAATTTTTCAAATTGTGAAAATTTCATTAGTTTTTTTTTATTTTATGTGAAAACATGAAAAACTTTTTACAATTTAGATTTATCTACAAAATGTTCAAAATATTTTCCAATATACTTTTGTATAATAATACCAATTTAATTCTTTAAAAATTTTATAACTCAAATGAAAATAGGTCAACCATAAGGTAACAGTTTTTCCGCAGTCAAATTTACCGAAAAAAAAAGTTAAATTTGGTAAAAAAAAAAGAAATTTGGAAAATATTCAAATGATATTTTATTACCATACCATTATTTATAGCAGGTACAGGAAGAAGTAAAATTTGGTTTACTAATTAAAATATAATAAAATTTAATGTTTCCACTACTTTGTTATATAAAATAAAATAAACTTTTCTTTAAATTTCATTTTACAAGACTAACATAACTAAGAATTATGCAAAAAAATGTCATTATTACTAAAATAAGCAGTCGTACGATGGAAGGAATGACGTAACCTATTGAAACTGTTTCGTAGAAACATAGTAGCTGGTAAAATAGCTGTGTACACATGAACACAAAATGAGAAAGAAACAATATCACACTTGACCTGAAATGAATACTCTTGGCAGTCACATATCAACAACCCTAATAATGTAGTAACTAAGATACCTACGGATATGGAACGGTTTCTAAATGCTCCGAAATGGATCTAAAACTAACAGCCAACTAAAACAGGTGGAACACTGGAGTGGTAACGTAGCAAAGCTGTGTTAACGAGCTAATTGAGATCGTCGTTATCTTGCTCGATACTAGCCACTTAAACCAACCAACCAAGCAAGCAAAATAAGAAGGAAAGGTCTTGCATGTCTGTCAAGTGTTATATCCATCAAAGTGATCAACAAAGCAATTAGTATTTTGTCTCTCCTTTGAACAAGTTAACTAATATAAAAACTATTTTTTATGCAGTCTTTTATTTTGTTGCACGCTGTAATACTGATCTGCCCTTTAATTTTCTTTATGTCCAAAGAGTCTAGCTAAGAAATTGTAAAAATTGCATATAGCTTAGTAAATAATTATATTATTCTGGAACAAAAAAGAAGTAACGAAAGCAATTTTCACGTACTAATTTTCGCATATAAATGTCAAAATTACATTGCAGAAAATAATGATTTTTTGTTTGTTTGTTGTAGTATTTATGCATTCAAATTATCGTATAGTCATTACATTTAATGATATAGAAAAGAATATAATTTACAATTCTTGTTATTTCTTGACAAACTATATAAAAAATTATGACCCAAAAATTCAATTTTGGTCATTTTCCAGTTGAACAATGAAAATGTAAAATTATCTGACAATTAATTATAATATTCATTCAAGAAAAAGTTTTTTTCTAGGTCAAAAAGAGTGTTTTAATTACAGCAAAAACAATTTATGAAATTTGTACACATAAATAGAAAAGTGAACCTTAAATGCTAAAATACACAAAATATGCTTCACATGCAAAAATTTAATTAGAACCTTTTTTTTTAAATGGTTTTTTTTTCACTCAAGAGCATAATTTTGTTGAACATTTTTGTTACATATTATGTGAAATAAAATTCTCGTTATAATAAAATGAATGTTTCTGAGTGATTAACATAGATTTTAGTAATTAAAAATTGTTACTTGGAGCATGAGATTTTAATTACTTAGAACATGTTTTTAAATTACCGAAAAAAAAAACTGAAACCAAATTTTAATGAAATGTTTTTTTTCAATTGCGATTGCAGAGTGCAGACAATTAGATTAGAGAATTGATTTTAAAAGGACATATTAGTAATTTAAACGTAGGTATGGAACCCAATGTGTAGGTATAGTACCCGTGGACAATTATCTCTATTCCGGATCATATTTCAGTGTGTGGTCATATTAATGTACATTGTTCATACAATTTTTGAGAAATTTCTATTCTTTCATTTCATTCGGTCAATGTTAACATTAATTTTAAGTTGATATGTTGACCATTTAAATTTAATTTTGTTTGATCATGGGCGCATTTACTAATTGTAGGCAATTGCCTAATCGCGCCATTTAAAAAAATATTCTTTCTAATGGGAAGTATGTGTCGCTCTAAATGATCGCTCCATTAAAACTCTATATGATGCTAGATGCTCTTGCAGCTATGATACTGCATAGCTTTGTACGAAAACCTGTCGGAAATATTAAAAACATTATACAACAACTATCAGCAGATAAAATACCGTATCATTTAAAGTTCTCAAGTTAGAAGCAAAGTTCAAAATTGAGAAGTATCTAATCGATTTTATGATAACATTTTATAAATCTACTTTTTAGTTGCGTTTTAATGCCACTAATTAAAAACTGACACAAATTAAAAGCAATGTTTTTCTTGGTGAAAGTGATAAAATATTAAATAATTGAATCCCTGTCTATGTACTGTGTACTGTCAATAAATCTGGTTATATCCGCTAGTATCTAGGAGACATCGTAGATAAAAATGTTGTTAAGAAATAAAACTAAATTGCTTTCTTTACACCCGCTTAATGATACTGATAAAAAGCCTTGGAATTTAACGTATATGAATCTATGTTTAAGACTAACTACTATGTTAAGTAATGCGCCAGTTATCATAATTTTGTGATAGACCGGGCCATGAATTACTAAACAATAAAATTAATTTGATCTTTTTCTAGGATGCTTTGTACGAACATTGGCTTCTGACTAGATTGTCTAAGTCACTACGCGTCCCTGACTTTGGGTAAATTGGCGTTAAAGGTGGTACGGTCAACAACGATCAAACACTTTGTTAGATTGTCAGTACTATATATAAATTTAATATTTTCATCAGCAAAGTAAGTCATCTTCAAAAGCTGTTAAATTTGTGTTAGATTGGTAATATTTAGGACATCCAATTTGAACTAATAAAAATGCTCAAAAAGGGTCAAGAAATATTCAGAATCTTTTAGAAAATTCTATTTAATTCTTCATATTTTTACTCATTGCAACTAGTTTTATTATTGCGTATAGTTGTTTCCATATTTCTACAATTATATTTTAATTTTATAATGATCCTTCAAATATTATTGATCCTTCTTTGTACTCATTATTTTAAATAGAACTTCGAAAAACTCTTTTTGATTTGCCTGCATAAAAAAGCATAAAAAAAATTATAAAAAGTTAAATTTTCTTTTTGCAAGAGGATCTAATGCTTTAAAAATGTTCCATCGTACTAATTTTTAAATGGAAAATTATATGAAAATCTTGTTTATCGATTTATTTCAGCAGGAAAAAAAAATATATTTTGTTTTTCCGATAAAATCCTTAAAGAACAAATAGGATTAGAGTTTTTTTGTTTGGGTATAAATTTTTTTTTGGTGATAATTTTCTTTTAAATATTTTTGAAAATTTAAATTTTCTTTTTGATAAATATTTTTAATTGAATATTTCAACTTTTACTATGAGAACCTAATAATGAAATTTTTCATTTTTCATTTTCTTTGATATAACGAGAAAATTTTTTGAAATTCTTAAATCACAAATCCAATTTTATATAAAAAAAAAATTATAAGAAAGAAAATTCATCGGTTCCAAGTTTTTCAATATCTTCACAAATCAATTATTAATTTAATTCTTTTTTTTCATTAATATGCTTATACGAAGCTCTGTGATTATCCTAAGAGTGTTGGGGTCTGGCAACGCAGTCAAAGTATCGTTCCCAGCATTTGACGAACAAGAAATCGAGATCTTTAGAAAGTTTCAAGGATTGGTATACCGTAATCTTTTATTTCAATTCTTTTAGCATTCAAATCTTCAAAGCCTTGGGTTTAGGTGTCTAGAAAGAATTTCCTTTCCAGATCCGAATAATAACTGACAACCAAAAGGACGGACAAAATGAAGAATTACCAAAATTTTCAAAAATATATATAAATATTATCAGTTTTGGATAATTTTAATACCTTGAAAATTTTTTTCAAAGGATCTTTTATCTCATTTATTTTTTTCTTTAATATCCTTAAGTAACATTTTTTTTATCATATCCCAACCAAAAAACACCGACAAATAATCAAATGACATAAAAGGATCTTGATTTTTTCTTCCTTTGACATTAGCATAGCATTAACAATCACCTCATCAATTATCTTGATGCGTGTTTTCATTAAGACAATTCTTTTCTTTGACACTTCAAAAATAAAATTACAAAAAAAAAACAATTTGTGTGTGTATGCGTATAATGTCTTTACAAAATATAAAAATCAATTTTTTTTTTCAGATTCTTCAAATTTATGATTTAAATTATCTTTAATGAGTTTGTACATTATAATTTTTTTTTATATATAAATAGTTTAAAGAAAATTTTCCACATTGTTTAGGTTTCATATTTTTTTTTATCGTGTATGTATTTTCGTCCTTAATACTACAACCAAAAAAAAAAAACAGAAATTTTATCATAAAAATAAGATGATTTTCCTCCCTTTTGGCATCATTATTATTAATGACAAAGATAAGATTAATTTTACAGGATATATTTCATCACGTTATCAAAAAAATAATATTTTTTTTTTTAAGGATCTATAGATTTTTTGAGAAAATTAGTCGGAGGTGATTTTAATATTATTTTTAAAGAATTCTTTTGATATATAAATTATTTGTCAAGAATTTATTGAAGAAAAATTTCTAATTTTGTTTAACAAAAAAATTACTGTCACTTTGAGATTAAAAGGACAAATCGTTGTCATTTTTGTTATTATAAAATTACTTTATGTTTATTATGTTAATTACATAGTGAAAATTCGTTCTTTAACATTCTTCAAAGAGAAAACTTGTAATTTCATAAAATTTAATTATTTTTAATAAGAATTTAATTATTTTTTTTTAAAAAAGGAAATTTCGTTTTTGCATTATCATATAGAATTAGAAATTACAAATGTTGCCATTTTGTATCATAATAATTTAAATGGACAAATTAATATTTAATACAACAAAATTGTTAACAAGTTTATGCTAACAAAAGCATAAAAAACCACAAAAACCATAGTACATCAAAAAAATAGGTTTTGTTTTTAGGTTACTATTTTGATTTCTTTTAGTAAGGGTCGGAATCGGAAGACAATGTTAAAGTAAAAAAAGTGAATTGGAAATTTTCGTAAATTATACGAATAAAAGTGACCAATATTTTGAATTGATGCAGAGGTATCATTGAGCAGTGTACATTGTAATCAATTTTAAAAGGATTTGACTGATTTCGTTTATCACGTCTCGACTACTTGCAGTACGGCAATTGTAACTAAATTATATTTAACCCAGCTGTTTTTGTGCCAGGCAATAATTTAAGATACGCAGCAACGAAAAAGTTGTCCCGGGCAGCAAGATGAATGAAAGATAATATAACTTGAGTAATAAACGAATCAGTGAAAAACTAAAATTAAAATTCTTATAGAATGTAGATATAAAACAAGAACACTTGAATTATAAAAGTTCAGCTTATACGTGCTTTTCTACGTTCCGCACGTCAAACAATTGGTTAAACTATCATTTTATTAAAAAAGAGATACGCCATCAGAATATCGATACAGTATGCCAGTTTCAGTAATGCTATTGAAACGGTATGTAGTATTTATCTGTAACTGATATGACTGTTTTATTTAAACTACATCCACAAAATCTAGCTTTATCACAGTTAATCAATAATCTAAACTTCAATAGTTAGCTTTAAAATTGATCCCGATACAAAATTATTCAATTGATGATATTCTGATGGCTTGAATAAGAAGCTGGTCATACTGTAAATCTTATCAATATTAAATTATTGCAATTATCAGCTAATATTATACCATCAATTCAAATATTTTTATATTGACTTACTGCGATCTAATTTCTAAATACGTCCCTGTTGTCATGTTTAACTACAAAATTAAAGTTTTTCCCCACAAAACAAAAATGTTACATAAAAAAGTAACTACAAATTTAAAGTTTACTTACATAGAATGCATTTAACAAGTAAAAAAACATTGCATTTGTCTACATCAGGCCATGTTACTAGTAACTATGTTAAATGAAATTTAATAAAAACAAAAATTGCATAAACATTTTTTTAAAACTTTCTATTGTAATTGGACCTCAAAAATTGAAAATTTTGAAAACTTGAAAGTTAATTATAATATTTAATTTTAGCTTACAAAAAACAAATCTGAAATTCTCAATTATTTTAAATTTATATTACACGAAAAATGAATTTACTAAATTTTTCTTGTTTTAAATTAAAATACTAGAAAATTCTTCCTGAAATTTATAAATACAAAAATTAATTTTAATAATTTTTGTATTAGTACAGCACTGAAAAAATTTCCATATAATTCATTAAATATGCAAATGACCGGCAGTAGGGAAATATTAATATAATTTTTCTTACTGAGTTGGATCATCAAGAATATAATTTTATCTATTATCTAACAATCTGCATGATTTCTTTAGTGTTCATCCACCCTAAGAAAAATGAAAGTATTTTTTTTTTAAGATTATCACATTATATATAAAAACACTTTATATATACAGCACTGGTAGGAACATCCCAGCTGGTACTTTTTTTTTGTACAAAAACTTAATTTCATAATCACCAACCAACCAAATTAAATTGAAGGACTCTAAAAATCAAGAATAAATTGTTAACAACCGAAAATTAATAACCAAAAATATTCAACATCAAAGGGACGAAAGAAAATTTCCTACAAAAGAAAATGGAACATCCCCCGAAATTCAAGAGGAACTAATTAAAAGGATCTTTAAAAATATCGATTTTGTGTGGGGTTTTAATTCTCTTGGATAGATTTAAAGTACTTATTATGGCAGTGAACATGTTTATGAAAATTGTCATTTTATTTTTCTTGGTTTGGGGACTAGAAGTTTTGTATTAAATTTTTGGAAAAATTAATTAATATTTTTGACTAAAGATTAGTGGAAAAAAAAAGAAAATGAAAAACAACAGAAAATCTTTTTAATCCGGATGAGCAACAATTTAATTAAAAAACTTTTAATTTAAGTTAGTTTATGTATCCAGTGCCGGATTTTATTTTCGTTCAATTATAGAGCTGCAATTTTTTGTAGATTACGATCTATCCTTGAATTGGTGAATTACCGAAATATTTTATTCAGAAAAAATTATAAATTGTCAACAGAACTTTTAGGAAAATTTGTAGTGTTCACAAAAACTGCCAACCTATGCTAACTACCGTGCCAGTTCCAAAATAGAACATAAAATATTTTATGTTTTTATGGTGAAATTTAATAGCTCACCTCAAACAGGCGACATTATTATTATAAGTAGTAGCTCGTAATTTTTCATGTTTTCAATCTAATACCCGGAGTTAAGAAGGCAGATAGTTTAACAAAATCATTTCATCATCATCCTAGATCAGGGAAGGTATGTTTCTTAGCATATATGATCTTTACTATTGTCTGTCGTCAGTACTACTACAAATTAAAATTAATTTCAATTTTATTGAATTTTACAGAAATCAAATTATTGTTTTTTGTAGCCCCTTAAGAACAAGATTCTACGCCCATTACTTCCGCCACTGATTATATGTTTATGTTAAAGTAGCCTAGAAAGATTTTATGTTTATAATGTTCTTTATAGGTTTAATTATAATTAAAGGATTTAGTAGTTAATTAGTTTGTGTTGTGTCTCGTAAATAATAGAATTTTCTGTTATGTCATATTGAATTGAATTTTTTTAGTTTCAAATGGATTTGTTTATAGTGATACAATGAATTGTTAATATTGTAATTGTGATTTAGTTCTGGTGTTATATAAGATGCTATAAAGATTGTGTAGCAATCACAAATCGACATAATTAAGGACATATTATTTATCATTAATATTAAATGATTCAATTATTTCATCTCGAAATAAAATTTACATAAAATAATATTCATTAAATCATCGAATTATTTTACAATTTTTTATATAGTTTTGTTTTCAATTAGATTTTTTGAAAATCCTTAATATGTTAGGTTAGGGTAAGGTAAGTTACATATATGGATTCTTCCATAAAAGAGATTCAATAAAAAAAATATTTGGTTTAAATTGACCGAAGTTGAAGGACAAATTTAAAAATATTGTAACTAAAAGATAATACTATTGAGATAATAAATTTCTGTTTGATTTCTGTTCCTATTCCGGTAGCTCAGATTGTTTCTCAATTATACATTAACATTGGTGACATATTTGATAGTAGCTAGCCTGCCTAAGTCAATACAAGAACTTTACCTTGTTTAGTATAGTAATTTAATTTAAATATTGATTATAATATTGTAAATTTTTATAAATGTTTACAGTGTACTTGAATAATGATAACTAATAAACGTTTAAAATAATTTTGGAATCAGAAATAGCCCCATTTTTAGTCACAGATTTGGATAAATACGAACCCTTGTCTTATAGTTAGTCGAGATTGAAACCCCAGAATCAAAATCGTTTTTCAAATTTATAATCCAAACTTAAATAATATATTTTTTTTTTGGGTCTTTTGTGTTGAACCTCGAAAATACGAAGAAAAATTTATTTGAGCAATTTCCATTTTCAACGTTGTCCATCGCAACATTTCATCGCAAACATATTACATCATTTTGATATTAAAGCTATTGGATTCCTGGATGTTTTTAATTGAATAAAATGAATAAATAAGTTCCCTCTGATTATCTTACTATAAGACCGTCTGTGATGGTATTACTTAGAGAGTATCACAAGTAGGTGGGGTAATGTACCTATTGCAAAATGGTTGCTGTAAGGTATGGTAAGGTATTGCCAAAGGGGATAGGCTGGGGTAGGTTATATATTTGTTATATAATTATTGGGTAGGTTCTGAATAACTTAATTAATAAATAAATTGTCAACATGTGAACCGCAAAAAAAGTTGTTTTTTGGTGAAAGAATTATTTATAAGCGGTTTGAAATCGTATAGTTTCCGGTTCGAATATATTTTAACTATACCTACATAAATTTTCATATTTCTATTTTTCTTACCCTGAAGACCTGAAGTAAGACTTCAATGCTTATATTTAAATTAACTTAAAAACTTTCAAAGTATTTTATTATCAGATAATAAAATAAATAAACTTTATTTACAATTCCTTCTTTAACAACAAAAATATAAAAATAAATAAATGAAAAACTTTTTAAAACAAAATTTATACTAAGAACATAAACAGAAAATTAAATATTTTTACACCTTTTTTTCAAAATTGTTGCCCAGAGGGTTAAAAAATACCGCAATAACTTAAATAATTCTAAATAATTTTTGTTTTTTTATTCTTATGTATTTTAATTTTCTTATTTTACTTTTATCTTTATAAATAAAATACAAAGATATTTTTTTTGTTTTTGGAAAACTTTCATGGAAAATGATAAAAAATTTATGAAAATTACTTGCAGCTATAACAACTACAAAGTGTAAAATATTTTAAAAGAAAAATTGCTGATAAATTCAAGAAAATCTTGATTAATTAATATTTAAAAAGAAAATTTATTTAAATTACAATATTTAAAGAATTATACATAGTGAAATTAATTATCGATTTTATTGATGGAAATTCTCCATAATTCTATAAAACAATTTTATTAAAATCATTAATTATTTTCTGTACTGTATAACTTTAATAACAAAATCACTTTTATCACAAATTTGAATCATGTGTACAATTTGATAAATTCTTTAAAGGCATTACGATAGAAAATCGATTTAATAAAGACATAATTATAATATTGTAATACAATGTTAACCACAATAAATTTAAATATACAAAATTATAATCGGTTTTTGACTATATCGAAATTTTCATTATATGATTATCCAAAAAGTGTCAATAATTATTTTCGATAAAATGTGGTGGTATGTAATAATTATTCTTGTTTATTTAGAAATTTAATAGAATTTAAATTATAACATAAATGGAATAATTTAAGGATAATATAATAAACCATCAATGTTAATTAAAATTTTAATAACTAAATCATATTTACAATTAATAGGTATATAAATTGTTGTTTTGATATTAGTGGTGAAATTAATTTTAACTTTTGATAATTTATGATAATATCGATCAAATTTATTGTTTGTGTTTCTATAAATTTTGTATTATATGAAAACTTACTAGAAATTATTGAAATCTGCTTCGAAATATTAATGTTTTATTTTTAAGTATTTAATCAAATAGTTTTTAAGATTTGTCTATAAGCTTCTAAAATTTTCCTCAATATGATATAAATTAATATAACTAAGTTACTACTATTATTTTGGTATTCGTTAAATTCTCATAAAAACAATTCTGCTAGGTTTTCCTTTCAAATAAATGATTATATCTATTTTTTAATGAATTAAATTACTGGCTTCAGTTTCCACTGTCTTCAAGGTTTACTAGAAAAAAACTAAGAATAATTCATTATCACCTTCTCCTCCATACGATTCAGGACAAGTGGAAGATAGAATTAGTTCTAATCTCATTGCATGTCCTGTGAATTCCCGTACATAATCTGGACGTTGCCTTGTCCAGTTTCAAATAAATCATGAACAAAATTAATTTAGTAATAAATTATATAAAAAAGGACAATTACATATGCAGAACCAATTCTGTGTATACACGGTATTTTTTTAAAAGATTTTGAAATGTCCTTCGCTTTTTCAAGTTCTTTCTATAATATATGGAACCAATTTTTTAAGTTGTCTTTTTTTACAGGGTTTTTTATGTATGATTATTTTGGGACCTCATCTATTTATGCCATTCTTAAAAGCGTCACTGGATTATTGGTTTAATTAATAACTTACAAACTTAATGAAAATGTTAAAGAAAGAAAAACCTACTAAATTATGGTTTCAAGCTAAAGAAAAATAAATATCTAGAAAGTTCAGCGAAAGGTAAAATAAATCAAAGATGTCAGTAAAAATCCAATAGATTATAATAAAATAATTAGAAGTTCGGTCAAATATGTTAAAAGATTTTTTTAAATCTTTGCAACGAGTTAGTTATTCATTACGTTTTGTTTTAGCCAGAGTTATAAACTGGCGTATTTAGAGAACGATAATTACATACCTCAATTAACTAACAGTCTGTAAGTCACTTTCAGATCTCTAATTATAGGATGGCTCTTTAAAGGAAAAGACAACCGTAGAAGATATTTAAGTAGTATAGTGTCTATTTAATAAATATTACTGTTATACTGTTTCTGTTATGTTATAATACTATTACTGTTATACAATTTATCATCTATCGGTAGTTTCTTCAATATACCCGTAAAAACCATTCATTTAAGTGTTACACTGTCTTCGGAATATTATTTTTTAACTATATATAATTTGCCTATACAAAAATAGATTTAAAAATTGATGTAGTTTAAGTGCCTATTACTTTTTCAAGTTACCACAGACTATAAAGAATACTCACAAAATAATTTTCTTTAAATACTTTTATTTTCAATTGCTTTAACAAAAAAAAAAATACGTTGTAAAAGTTACTATAGTAGTAACTTTTTTATGACTTCAAAACTTTCGTTACAAAATATTTTTATAACTCTAAAAATTTTATAATATTTTGTACCTTATTATTTTTTTATCGTTACTTTTATTGCAATTGTCAATAAGTGGAATATTAAAACTATTTATATAGTTTCCATTAAAATAAAAATATTTTTTATTACTATACATATTTTTTTATAGAGTAAAGTTAAAGTTAATAACAATCAACTTGAAATTATCACATAAAAAGAAAATTGTATAAAATTTATTGAATTTTTCTGTTAAAAAAACTTTTCTTTTAAATTTTATATTTTTTTTTTATTTTGAATTTCTTTGACGTAATCTAATTTGTATACCATTATCAGATTTTAATGTTAAACTTGATGCTAAAATTGGATCATATTTTGTACTGCCCAATTTTTCATATTCACCATTTATTAAACATTCTTCAGTTGCTGGTAAAATTTCAAAATTTCTTACAATATTTGATATTACAGATTTTAATTCCATTATTGCAAATTTTTGTCCAACACAATTACGTGGTCCAGCACTAAATGGTACATAATCAAATGGATTTTTTGTTTCACGTTCATTAAAACGTTCTGGATTAAATTTTAATGGATCTTTGAAAATTTTTTCATTATAACCCATGGCCAGAATAAAAATACCTAAAGTTGTTTTAGCTGGAATGTAGTTGTTATCTGGAAAATTTTGAAGAACATTAAATTATTCATAAAATATTTTTAAAAAAAGATAAATTTAAATCTGAAATTATAGAATAAATAAATTTTAATATCATGATAATGTTCAATATTGATTTGAAATTGTCAATTTAATGTTTTATAAAAATAGTCTTTTAAATTTCTGATCATTGACAGTTTGTAGTTGACAAAAATGACAACATTTTGCCGAAACGTCATAAAAAATCAATTTATGACAATTTTTTGAAGATTCTAATATTAAAATCAGTCTTGTCAGATTAGCATTTGTCCCAGTATTAAAAAAAATGTCAATTTTCTTGCTGACACTTATTTAAAGCTGAGTTAATTTAGAGTGAAATATAAATGTCGGTATGAACTTGAGTTCATTACGTAATGTATCACTTTATGTCGTATAATTGTCAATTTATTATTTTTGACCAAATTTCTTTATTTTAAAACCCTACGTACTTATAATCATCTCCTCTTGTAGTAAACGTGCAATCATTGGAACACTTGGATATAAACGCTGACTTTCTTTAATAACTAATTCCAAATATTTCATTTCTTGAAGATCCTGATATGTTGGACTTTCTCCAAATCTGTCATTTAAAACCAATTTTTGTTCTTCAAAAACTTTTTCCTGAAATCATTTGTTTTTCTTCTTTATTAATTATTTTATAGACTAACTTGTAATACTTTAATTACCTGAATATTAGGATGCCTTGAAAGAAGATATGTACAAAATGATATACCAGATGTTGTAGTATCATGTCCCTATCATCAATAATCAAAAATATAAATAATGTCATTAAAGTTAATTAATTAAAATTGAATTAAATGTACTTCAAACATAAATGTCGAAACTTCTTCATAAACTTCATAGGTTGTTAATGGTTTGCCATCAATTTGTGCTGTCAATAGAGTATCTAAGAATGCTTGTTTTCTTTTAACATAATTTTCAGAATCGTTTTCTTTATCAGATGAAATTTGTTGATTGTTAATTTGTTCAACACGTTTTTCAATTACCTAAATACATTTATTTTTTTAATATTAATAATATTTTAAAATACCAAAACGAATTATTTTACATCGTATGTGAATGCTTTTAGAATTCCTAATGCTTTTTTCTGAATTCTATAATCTTCAGAAAATTTAAATAAAAATGGATTCCTTTTCCATGTACTAAAACCTCTATTCTGCACTACCATACACATTCTGTAAGAATATCAAAATTATATATAAATTTTAGTATTATTTAGATTGTATTTGAATAATTATCAAATTTCCAAAGTTGTAATAAACTGAAATTTCAAATATAAATGAATTTTATATGAAATATAAATTGTAATTACATAATTTCAAATTAAGATTTAAAAAAACGTAATTATTGAATAGGAAATTTGTTTTTACTTTATTCAGTTTAATATCAAATTCGATTAAATATCAAGCTCATTGAATAATTATGCAAACATGAAATGAAATTTGAACTAAAATCACTGATTAAAAATTTGAACATGCCTGCGAATTATGAAGGGAAATCTTAGTAGTCAAACAAATCATTTTAGTTCCACAATTAAAAGGATTAATTTATCATTTGAGTAGAAGAATGAATTATCTATAAAATTTTAAGAAATATGTAATTCTTACTTTTGAAATGCATGAACAAGTTCTGAATCATGATTTTCCATTGAATTTATATCAGTTCCCATTGCAGTTTCTAACAAAAAAAAAAAAAAAAAGAAATTATAGAAATTTATAAATTATAGAATCTAAATTTTATTATATACCACAAATTATATCCAATGTACAGTAATGTGTCATTTCTTGAAAATCAAATATTTCACCAGTTTTAGCTTTTTCGGATAATTGTTCAATAAATTTTTTTGATTTTTTATTCATCGATTCAAGAAAATCATTTAAAATTTTAAAATGAAATGATGGTGTTATCATTTTACGATGTTTAAACCATTTCGAACCATGACTGGTTAATAGGCCTTTACCAATCCAATCATCTAAAAGGTCATAGATGTCACCTTTTACTTGCAAATTATTATTGTTACTAGATAAAACACACTAAAAGATATATAAATAAATTTTATATAATATTTATAATTATTTTTGTTAATGATAGTAAATCATACTTCAACATTAGTTGGATCAGTAAATATGATGTATGGTTGTGAACCAATCCATACACGAAATGTACTACCGTTATATTCATGCCACCAGTTCATCAAATTTTTTGAATAATCTGAAAAATTAAACGATTTTGATAATTATTGTACAGTTTCTAATTTTTGCAAACAAAACTTGTAGACTGTTTAGGTCACGAATTACGTAATTTTTAATGATGTTTGGTACAATTTTTTATTTTAATATAAATTAGTTTGTACAAGTAATTCAGAAAATGCCTAAATTTCTGAATCAACAATTTTTTAAAGGTCATAATAGCAAAACGGGATAACATTTTGAATGTTATTGAAGTAAATTGTTGTGATTTTTATGATTAAATTATCAATTCTTTTCATATTTGATTTTTCAATTTATTTCATGTAAATATTGTAGTCAAATTTCGGATCCTTAATTTCACTTCAACAACTACGTATACATTTCCTTTCAAACACTCTAAGACAGACTTTGAATTTATTATTTTACTATAAATAATGAGCTTTTCCGATGGAAAAAATGCGGATCTAGCTTTAATTAATTGAGTTTCTATATGATTTTTATAATTAAATCTGTTATTTAATATCACCCCTAAATATCTAGGATTATAGTTTTATTTTATGTTTTATATGTTTATATTCTACGTTAAAGATTTAAAAAACAATCCAATTTCTTCTTATTTCTAGAGGATAAACCTGGCCTAAATAATTGAGTTTCATATTTCTTTTCATTAATTCTTAATTTCCAAGAGATAAGAAAGTTTTGCGTTTGCACCAGCATATTTTGTAGTGTATTTTTTTATTAATACGGAATGCTTTCTACCTACGTTATGTAGTTAGGTCAGATGACCTGAACTATTAAGTATTTCTGTTGATATAATATCAAAATAAATTTAAACATAGAAATTACAAATCATTTAATTACAAACATTTAAATTTCATGATATTTCATTAGATGATTATAAAATTTTAAATAATTTTCAAATAATTTTATTAAATTAATTTTGCTAGTCATTCTTACTTTGTTGCTTATTAATTACTTTATTTTTAATTTTTCATTTCTTATATAACCAAAAAAAATAAATATAAAAATTATAACGTGAAAACTTGGTATTAAAGAAATGAAAACTTGTTTAATATTTTTGTAATGAAATCAAAACTTGTTTATAATTTGATATTTTTATGAAGCAATTTTTGTTATTCTCTTTACGCGATATTTATGTCAAATTTAAACCTTTGGTTTATGTGTACGAACACAGCATATAGCAATTTTTGATTTTGATATTCGGCAGTGTAAATATTATTGTAAAAGTTCAAGTTAAGTTAGTAAATTTCTAGTTATGTATAAATAATCAATGAACAAATATAAAGAAAAATAAAATTATATTGTTAATTTTTTTACTGATTTATGGTTCTAATTGAAAACTATTTTTATAATTTGACACATTTAAGACGTTATTTTAATTATTCTCTTTCTTATGGGCGATTTCTAAGTGAAAGTTTAAGGGTTTTAGTTTTTTCTAATATTTTTTAATAACTTTTAAATGTATATACTTAATTATTCGGTGTGTAACGAATAAAAATATCAAAATAAAAGCTTAAGCTTTACCCATCCGCGACTTAAATTAAACATCACTTTAGGCTTGTACCGAGCAACCAGAAAATAATTTAAACCGAAGCTTAAGCTCTGACAAAGGCTTAAACTTCTACTGTGAAATTGGCCCTTAGTTAGATTAATGAAATTAGATTTAGTTATTGAAATTGAATTTTTGGAAAAACAATAATTTATTTAAAAAAGTTATTTTGGATAAAATTTAACATTGATTAATATCGATTAATATCTTAATATCGATTAAAATGATAAATATTATGTAATTTTACTTTGATATCTTATCAATTTTACTTTGATATCTTAAGGTTTTACGACTTAAAAATGAGAGCTGTTTGTAATAATTACATTTAAATATAATCGCAATTAAATTTTTTTTAAAAAAAATATTACATATCAAAAACTCGTATTTTTACGATTCATTTTATTTAATATTTTCTATTATTGTAATTCAAATGTTAGTCAAGTTTTCTATAAATAGAACACCAAATATTATTACTAGTAAATCCAGTATTTTGAAGTCTTCACTATTGGATTAACGTAACGAAATTAACCAAATTCACAATTGGTCGATATTACATAACCGAATCGAAATATTGACAGCATATGAAATATACCGAATGTAAGCCAATTGACAGAATTTAAAGGATTGTAGGTTATTAAAAAAAAAATTGAATTACTTGACCGGAAAGTATAAAGCACAAGTTACTAGAAAAGTGGGTAGATTATCTTATTTATATGTAAATTTTGAATTTTTAATATAATTATTTAACACAAAATATCAATAACGCCAAAAAAAATTAGTTTAATATTTAAGTTTTTCATGTTAATAACGTAAAAATTTTATTTTTACTTAATACTGGCTCTTAAATTTCAATTTATTGTGATTATTTTATAAATTTAAATTGTGGTATCTTTAACAGATGGCAAGAAAATTACTTATTAGTTTCATATATTTTTAAACAATTAAAATATCTTTTTATTATTATTGATTTTTAATGATTTTTAGAATTACAGATTTTCGTAGTAATGAATATCAATACAAATAACAAATTCGATTGGACCAGCTTAAGCAAAAATACTAATTTATATTGAAACTGACAAATTGCAACGAAAAACAAATATTTTGACTTTGCTAATTAAATTGCATTTATATTTTGTACACGATGGCTTTATATTTAGCAATTGGGAATCACTAATTTCCCACCAAAATCACCTGCCAAATTAATCCAAGAAATATTTTTAGTTTTACGAATTTACAAATTACAAAGTTGTACAAAGTTTATTAAAATTATTTAATTTTTATTTTAATGTAATGCTTAATACAAAATCATGAATTGTAGTTCACCTTTGTAATACTTTAAGTGTTGTTGTACGTTTTCAAGGTAACAATTTTAAATAAAATAATTTCTATAAATAATTTTATTTACCTTTTGGTGTTAATCCAATTTGATGTGCATTACCAACTATTGGTAATGGTCGAGGTCCCGGAAATTTTTCAATATATTTCCATTGAATATTATAACGATATAATAAATATGTCGTTAATATTATTATCAAAAATGTTAATAAAATTAAGAACATTTTAATTTATTATATAAAAATACAAAATAATATCACAAATTCTTAAATTTAATGTTACGAATAAATTCAAATTTGAACGGTTCTGATCAATGAGAGTTATAGAATCAAACTGAATTTCAGAAATAAATAAACGTAAAATAAATTTTAATTGAAAGTTAAAATTTTTTTTTTTGATGATCTTTTGTCGGTGATCAACATCAAATTAATGTAAAATTTTTTACTGTTGGAGAGTTAACTTTTGTATGAGTTTGATTTAAATTAATTGTTTGAAAAGCTTTTATTAATTATTGCGTGCCAATAAAAGAGAGAAATAATTGTTATGTTGCCAATAAATTATACAACCTGGTTCTCAATTTTTACTACACATCATTTTTAACTTGATTTACAACCGATATTACAACTGTTAAAAATAATCTTTTTTATTTGCAAAAATCAGAAAAATATAAAAAAACAATTCTCAAATAAAATGTTATTTAAATCAATAACTAATAAGAACACGTCCTTTTTGACAGAACCCCATACACGATACAACTTGACCAAGTTGTCAACACGTTGATAAAAATGTTGTATAATGTATGGGCAGCTTTAACTATTCCAATGATGTAATAACGAATTACAACCAAATTCTGCTGATGGCTATTTTCATTTACAGTGATTTTTTTGAATGGATGTAAAAGACAAAAGAGAGTTTTGATTAAAAAAAAAAAAGCGACGCTAAATTTGATTTTTTAATCTGAGCGATTTATAAGTCCCAACTGTACTCAAAAGGTTAAATTTGTACTCAGCTTTGTTTTGAAAATATAAATTTTCGGTTAATTAAACGCTGGAAATATGATCATAAAATGTTCTTATTATAAATATATTTTTTTGTGAAATTACAATTAAAATATTTTTTTTTTTAGTTTCCGATATTAAATAATTGAAATAGATACCTCTAAGTTTGGTATTTTTAATCAAATTTTTGGAATATTAGTTTCGCTTTCATGATATAAATTAAATAAAATGTGAATTTGAAATTTCAATTTATTGTTTTGAATATTGTTGAACAGTTTCGAAATAAAAGTATTCAATTTTTAATTTTTAATTATCATCTTCATCATAATAGATTTTAGCATCCTCCTGAGAGGTTTCGTGCCATTTATATTTCTAATTTTCATTGCAATTTCATAATTTTAGATAATTTATAACAAGTCCTTTGACAACAAATATTTTGTTTGCCATTTATGTTGATACATATTTCTAATAGAATAAAAATGATTTCATTGCCAAGTTTCAATATTTTTACCAGATTTTGAAACTTTATTACGGTTGGCATAAACGCCGGTATATAGTTTGAATTTTGAGTAATTAATTTAAAATAATAAATATTATTTTTCTTTAAATATTCAATATTTCATGAATAATAATACATATTTATTTATTCATGAAATATTGAACATTTAACAATTAATATATTTAAAAATATTATCCAGGTAAATTCATCCATGAAAATTAATTTATATTATGACATTTTAAATTTTATTTTTTAATATTTATGTAAAATTTAATATATCAATAAATAACTATAAATATTACCGATAGCCCAAGGTTAAACAAAAACTAGAATTTTCATATTGCACAGGGTTTTATCAATTTATGATCAATCATTCATCACCAATTGAGATTTTGTAATACGGGATTGTGAACCCATCTATATCAACAAGAAGGGTTCAACAATTGGAAACATTCAAAATTTATATAATATTTTCATATTTTTTCATAAAAAAATGGAATATTTTAACGAATTAATAATGAAATTAATGATTTTTTTTTATAATTCGAAATATTTTATTAAATTACTTTCAACATATTTCAATTGGGTAAAAAGGATTTTAAAATAATTTTAGACTTTAATTAATATTTAAATTTATTGTAAAATTTGTTACTTTATTAAATAGCCTACATAATACCATACATTAATCCTTCAGATCCTTATTTGCATAAATTTACTCAATTTTAAATATCACAAGCCACTAAATAGAAAATTTTCTCTATTTGGAAATATCTGATGAGAAAATTTCGGAAAATTCAACATTAATGTTAAAAAAATATTTTTTATATATTTGTAGAAATTAAATTTATAGTGTAGAATTAAAAAAAAAAAAACATTAACAAAAATAAATTATTCGATCCTTTCCACAAAATAGATAAATATTGAATCATAAATGATTGATCACAAATCTTATATAATTTCGGAAATGGATAGCAATTAAAAGATTAAATGTTATATGTCTCCATTGAACATATAGTCAGATTATGTTTGAATCTTTTTGATGAAAATATTATGCTTTAAGATTACAAATACAAATTATTTCATTAAAATTAAAGATCAAACAAATTAAGCCTAAGTAATTCGAAAAGCAAATACTTAAGCAGTTTATATAAAAAATCAAAGTATAAGGTAAACTATAAATTATATAATTGTTCGTGATACTAGCTGTTAAGAGTTATGATGACATTTACTGTCACTTTAATATGTTCATATTATAAATTACGTATTTAACTTTAGTTTTTTGAAAATAAAACTGTTGAACATCTTCTAATATGATACAAAAAGCGAAATGAATCTCTAAATTTGATTTGCTCAATAAATATTAAATTTATAAATGTCGAAACTATTTAAAAATTTCAGCTGCACCACTCCTGGCGTAACATTTGAATTGCATTACATAAAAAATTGTGCACTCTATTTAATACTAAATGAATTAGAAATATTGAACTGTACACTAATATCGTTATATTAAAAAGTAAACTAAAAGTGACGATTTGACTCACCATTTGCTGGTAAGGAAGAACGAATATTATTTATATGAAATCTTCTAATCCATTGTCAATTTAATTACAGACTATTATGTAATCCTATAACGTTACAAATAGTAAAATTGTCTGGTAAAATTAACCGCATCGGCCTCTATCACAAACACCACCTTCCTATTACCAAAGGTGTTCCAGAAAGAAAAATGTGTTCCAGAAAGAAACCAATGATTTGTTTTCATATGTTCAGTTTGACTATCTCAGCATATTAAAATTTACTATCTGTAGTGGATTGAGGTTTAATGTTCACCGAAAATAAGCAATTATTACAAAATTAGATACAATTGCTTAACATACAAAACTACATATTTTTTTTCAAAAGTTCTTCGCTTATTCTCAAAATTACATATTTCAAAAGCACGAAAATGCTATAAAATAATTTCGTGATTTAACCCAAAAAAAATAAAAATAAAACCTTTTAAATAATAAAATTAAAAACTTTAATATCTTGAAGTTAAATACATAATTTCATTAATTATCCTTTACTTTTGTCATCATAATACATGTATATAATAACTATACCCTTAAGGGATGAAACTTACACATAAATGATACAGTAATAGTAAATACAATTCTCGTATTGGCAACAAAGAAAAGCGTGCTTAGATTTTGATAATATCAAAATATAAAATCAATATTCATTATATAATAATTTACTATTATATGGCCATAACAAAATTATATATAAATATAAATCCCTTCAACACTATCATCACCAATTTAAAACAAAGTTTCGCACATGATTTCTGATAATAGTTTGAGGTTAAATGTTGATCCTAAATACAAAGTCGAATGTTTAATATCGATTATGAGCATGGATTTTTTAGGATTACAGAGAAGAATCATGTTTTTTTTGGGTAACATCAGAAAATAAACACAAATTTTGAACGACATTAATTCCATTATAATCACTTGATAAAATTATGTTATAAATATTGTAAGTGTTGGAAGAATTTTATATAGATTTCAAAATACTTATCAACATTAAATGGAATTCGTTATTAACACGCAATATTCAATGATATAGGATCAGCCGATTAGAAATAAGTGTTTTTTGTAGCTCAATATTATATTTTGCAGTAAAATTTCTGTCCGAAAGTCTGAATAAATTTGAATTTTAAATAATTAGGACTAAAAATAAATGTTTTTTTTTAGAAACAACTTTAGTGATGTCCAGTAAGTAATCCTTGTAGTTAAAGATTTATATATATAACACAATGCAGCAGCTCACAAGTGTTTTCACCATGACAAAAATCAACGAATTGAAGTACGAATTACTTGACCATCCACCGTATTTATTAGATTTGGCTCATTCGGACTAATATTCGCAAATCTAAAAAAAAAACCATTTCAGAAAAAGTTTTTCGTCCAATCAACTTTTATATGATTGGTGCTATTGAATCTATTGCATCAATTTCTTCTTTATTGGACGAAAAGGTAGAAGATTATAACTTTAAAAGCCTTAATATTTAGTATAAATCGTTATGTAAATGTTAGAAAAACGTGGACTGAGTGTGTTAAACTTGAAGTTGATTTTATTGAAAAATAAAGCAATTTTTAACTCACAAAATTGCGTTTATCTTTTTCGCTTCCAAAAATTTACATTTAATTTCCTAAATTATATTAATGTTAACAATTAAATTGAATTATAAACAAATACTAATTTAATTTAATGAATATTTATATTAAATTTTCAATTATTTCGTTTTAGTTTATTTTATTTTCATTTTTATTTGTTGGAATAAATTTTCGATGAGTATTTAAATATATATGAATTTTAATTTATGATTGCAATTTATTCGTTGACCCAAAATTCGACTATTGTACATTTTATATAATAGATTTCGAAATTGAAAATTTCAATTATTTTCATTTTCTATTTATTTGAATATAAGTAAGTTGCCAATTTTTGGTAGAGCATATTTCATATCTCACATATTGTAATCCAACTAGGATTTCCGACATATTATAGTTTCGAAAATAATAGAAATTTTCAGAATTACTTTTACGGAATACTTTTACAGAAGTGTTACAATTTTAAAGGAAAATTTCAGGGATTGTCACACACTCTAAGCTTTTCTATGAAATTTTCAAGAATTATCGGTTTTATTAATATTTCAGAAATATCAATTGTGGGCCGCATTTTACAGCATTCACTAAAGTATTGTCATCTTTATTGGACAGCGTCTATGTATACTAAGAAAAATCACGTTTTTCGTGTGGTTATTATTGGACATTGGAATGAAAATTGACACCAAACACCATAAAATTAAAGTTTCATCTTTTCATATCATTAAAATCGGAATGAACACTAATATTTCTTATCGAAATATTGTAATTTTGGTCTGTGTACCAAAAATTGATGCCTAATACAAATGATCGAAATTTTTTATTTTCGTTATTTCAACTTGCCACTTTATATTCTTCAATTATTAAATACAAGGCAAATAACATTCCTGGACATAACAAAACATAGAATTTTCAATTTTGTATGTTGACTTGATATGTTTTTGAATTGATATATTTTCTATTATTTTGATAACATTTTATCAATCAAGAATGAATTTTATATGATTGAATCCATACTGTCATTGATGACTTTCATTTATATAATTTATACTTATTTTGATATTCATGACAAAATTACAGATAGTCTTTTCACAGTTCTTCTCTAGTTAGAATTTCTTAAGGAAAATATCTAATATAATATTGATAGATGATATAAGAAAAAAAAAATGCAATATAATTTGATGATGATTGCATGTGATTTCATTTTACAATTCTTTTATTATTAAGGTTTCTTTTTTATATAAACATAATATTTATTATATATAGGTAAAATTGATTATGTGAATTTAAAACATTTTAATTTTTAATATAGGAACTTTTATTTCCAATTTATACCGGACTTCCAAAAAAAAAAAAATAGGAAAGAAATTGTGGTTTTTAAAAATTTATATTAAAATGTTTATATTTCTTATAAATATTTTCCTTGAAAATTCTTCTTAATTTCAATATTGGTCAATAAAACTATTAAATATTTTTAATTCCCATGATATGATCCCAAAACCAAATTCTACTTCCTTCTATCATATTTGAAACCAGATTTGAATTTTCTTTTAATGTATTTTTTTTTTGTGTCCTGAATATTCTCTAAGGATATTTTCTTTAATGAATATATTTGGAAATTTTTGATTTTGTGGCTTTTATAAGTATAAAAATTAAGTGAATATATTAAATAAATTAAGGTAAATTTGGGATAAATGTTGAAAATATATAAACTTCATAAAATGAAATATGTTTTTTCTTAAAGAAACATACTTTGAAGCATTTAAGGCCTTCTGAAATATATGATATTGGACACCCTGAAAAATATCAGCTCTTAAGAATTATAGAATCATATTATTAAACTTAAGCGGAGTATCTGCTCATACTATAAGTTACTTGTAACTCGCTACTACTGTACAGTTGTATCAGTAGAAAATATACAAATTTAAATTGGCAGCCAAGTAGCTGTCATGTTGCTGCTATTTTATGTAATAAATATTGCTAAGCTATGACTATCCAATATGTTTTCGCTTATTAGCAGTTTAACTCTAACTTAAAACGCATTCTAACTTTTAAACCAGTGCGCAATTTTATAAATTAAAAAACAATAAATAAAGAAATTAAGAATTTTGAAAATTCTGCGTAATCCTGAGGAATAATTATAGTAACTTTAAATCAATAATTTATTATCTTAGTATAACCAAAGGACTATAATATCTTGGATTGAAAACTTACAAAATGTTCGTAAATATTATAATGAAACCAATTATAATGAAACCAAAAGAAATATCAGATTAAAGTAATATTAACATTATCTACTATCCGAAACATCCTACTTGTACACAGCTATTGATCTGACTAAATCGCTTTCGTAGATTGTCAGTTTTCTTTCAGTCGTACAACAGCCAATTTTTCTTGGTCGTACGACATGTGGTTATGTCTTTCCACCTTACATTAGCTAAGTACAAAAAAGTAAAGATAAATTTCATATCACGTTGTTTATTAGGGGATCATTTCCTGCTAAAGACTATAAAATTATATAATTTTTCTGTAATTTTAAATGAAAACTTCAATTTTTTACTGTTCGTATATATGTTATTTTAAGAATATTCTCTTCAATTTCCTCTACTGATTTCATGACCTAAATTTTCAATATATATCAACAAATAAAAAAAAAACAGATACGGACTCCAACTGCAAAAATATAAAACTATATAGAACAACTCTTATTTATATTCATCATTTGTTTCCATCTGTCTGGATAAATCATTGTATAAAATTTATATATCTAAATTTATATAAGAAAATTTCTTGTCTAAATGTTTTCCACCTGAGAAAATTTTCTATTATTACAAAATATACCAAACAACAAAAATTTTCTACCTTTTATTTTGTTGATTTTTGCAAAAAAAAAATAATTTAATTCCGATTTAAGAAGAACACGTTTTAAACAATTTCTTTCTTTCACAATTATTATATTATGTAATCATTTCCTAGCTACTACTACTATATAATCATTTTGTCCTGTAATTATTTTAATTATATTTCAAAAAAGAAATGGGAAAATTAATTTTCATTAAACTAATAATAAATCATTTTATTCATATTTAATGACGTGAAACAATTTAATATCTTGTTCCAATTATAAATTCGATAACTTCACTTATCATAGGATCTTAAAGGTATAAGTTTCATGGCATTTTACTTCAATTTAGAGTCATAAGTTTCTTTATAATAAAGTAATTGTAATAATTTAATCAATTTTTAATAGTATGATTAGTGAATCATTTGTTGTCAGCAATTTGTATCAATGGTCACAATTAATTAATCATAAGTTTTTATTGCTGGTACTCATTTAAAGTTGAGATTAATATCGATTCCGCCATCTAGAATTGAACCCGGAACGTAATGCATCACAGTCACATCATACCAAACTACAACACCTCCGATCGTGATTTAAACTTAAAGCACATAAATAAACACTTTTTGAATAGAATTTAAAAAATATTTATGTGCAATAATATACAAAAAAAAAATTAATTAAATTTATTTCACATAAGGATATTCCCTAAAGGATATTTGATAAATTACATAAAATTGCACTGTTCGTCATGATAATTTTCATATTTCATATTTATAGTTAGCTCAACAAGTTTAGCTATAGGTAAATTTTTGAAAAACTATTAAATCGTATTCAGAATTTTACAAATTTTATATAAATTTCTGTTTAGGGAATTATGATATAAAATTGGAAATATTTATTAAAATTTGTGATTTTAGGATGGAAATCAAAATAATTATTATTTGGTCAACTGTAATTTATTTCCTATCAAATGAATATATTTCGATATTAAAATTTATATATATAAATTTATGCTAGAAAATCGATTACTAATAATTCTCTATAGCAAATAAATTGCAATATCGTTTTGAATATTTTGATTAGAAAATAAATTAAAAATTTAATAGATTGAAAAATATTTTATATTTTCAAAATTTATATGAAAATTGTTTAATTTTAGATGAGTCTATTTAATTAGATAAAACCATATCCGTCATTCATAATTATTAGGTAAATAAGTTATGATGGTTTAATTTTTTAAATATTTGAAAATTATTTTTGATAATTAGTCGGTTTATCCTTAATTTGAATAAGTTAATCTAGTTATTTTCACTTTACTTGATCCTATAGAAGACGCTGGCATTAATCTGTCGGTAGTGAGACTGATCTTCATAAGATTGAAAACGTATTTTCCAGGTTTCAATAGAATGGACCATTCTTTAATTAATTTTATACTTTTCATTTTTTAATTCATGCTAGTTCTTCGTATACGACAAAACACAAATTCTCTAAATGGTTAATTAATCGAAAAGAAATTATCCGAAAGAAATTTGAACGAAATTGAATTGAATGGATGTACATACAAATTGACCGAAATAGTAAACATAAATTACAAAATTACATAATTTACACATTTGACAGACGACAGACTTATTAGTCGCTCGTTCGTAATCATGATTTTTATTCATATTAATTTCACCAAATGTAAAACTTTAATTCTATACCGTCCAGGCAAAAGCACTTAAGTCATTTTTTGAAACTTTTCAAGAAAGGATTTTTTTTAAATAACCTTGTGATTTACGTGTAATGCACTTAGTTTAAAAATCTAATTATTCATTACATCCTTAATTCTTTGGAAAATTATATCTTCTTAACAATTTCGAATAAATTAAATAATGAAATTGTACAACGAACTCAATAAAATAATTTGTATATTTTTTTGCTACTAATTCCACTTCATTTTAATGTTAAATTATTATTGTTATAAAATATTCAAATTACCAATAACAAAATAAACAACTGTATAAATAACACGTAAAATAAATATAATTTATATTGTTTTTGTTGATATCCTTTTTTAATATACTACCAAATATCTAGGACATAACCTAGGCAACTTACTCTGTAATGCAATTGTAGTTTTCTTTGTTCGAAAAGAATGTTATTTAGAAAACCGCAACAAAATAAAAATAATAAGGTTTTTTATATTTTACATTTTCCTATTAAAGAAAATTACATTATTGTTTAGTAAGTTTATTAAATTATTTAGAATCATGCGCATCATATAATTTACTTACCTGGGATGAAAACTTTTTATATAATCATAAAATAGATACTATTAGTATATATAGAAAAAACTATTTAAAATTTAGTTTTATGCATTTTCTATTGTACATTAAATTGAAATATAATAAAAACAATTTGCGGTATACAAAAATTAGGTCACTTTTTCAGTTTGATTTAGAAAATTTTGATTATATGACACAAAAACATTAACAAACCAAGGAAAATAATCTATATAATTATAAATTTTTTTATGTTTTATGCTATATAACCATCGAAATTATAATAAAAATATTTTTGTTGAAAATTTCTAATATATTTTCAACGTTTAATCGCCTCGCCACCACTTTTGTCTAGATAACGAAATTTTATGGAAATTATTAGGTGTTTTTTTCCCTTGTCAACTCCAATTGGGTGCATAGAGTCCAATGATAGAAGCTTCCTGTCATTTTATTACAATTTGAGTTTTACCCTAATTTTATATGGATGCCAAATCATGAGTTCATAGTTAACAAAATTGTAATTGAAACTTTCTATAATCACTTTTAATAGTAAGACATTTGTTGTCAGTAAATGGTTTTCTAAACCGATTTTCCCAATTGTGTTAACTTAGAGTGATATTGATGTGGGTAACAGAATAGAAAACTACAACTTAAAATTGTCTAGGAAAAATGAATAATATTCTAGACAGATCTGAAAATATGCAGTTTTGTTATAACAAAATATGATTTAATTTATTTACTAATAATTCATATTATCCTTAATAACCTTCAAAAAGGAAATATATGAAAAATAACTTTTATAACAAAATAATCGGATAAAAAATATATTTACAATATTTATGATATCCTGTAAAAAATAATTTTCGACGCCATATTGTCTGGAATTTCAGTAAATTGTTAAATTTTGCAAATTATATATAAAAATTTATGTAAAAAATATTAATTGGTTTAACAAAATGTGTCACCATTAAAGTTATCACCAATTTTTATTGAATTGTTGAAATTGCACTAGACCATCCAGATTTTATGAACAGATATGGAACAAAATATGAAGTGTTTTATTTGAATAAATAGTAATAAAATGAAAGTTGCTCAAATCAAAAGATTTGAGAAATTTAAAAGTAAATTTCCACGTGCTATCTAGTGCCCAGCAATATTAGTGTAATTGTTATCCGATTTATATGATTCGATCAGTTCATTATTATAAAAATCCGAAATTTTATACATATTACTGACATTGCTCTGTGTTTTATGATACCCCTAAACGGTAACCAGTATTTATTTATTATGTCACCAAGAACTTTTGATAAATAGCTTTTATTACGCACAATTTTACTATATAGGTTGAGCCTGTATAGAAAAGACTAACTGATTTCATGAGAGAAGTGAATTGACGGATTTTTTATTTGGTAGAATAAGTATTTATGCGGAGAGTACAACAGTTCTGCGAGGTTTACGTACGTGTAGGATTTTGTTAACATTTTAGTTAGGATTTTGTAGCACTAGGAAACTCTTTAAGTTTGTTGATATTACGAAATCCTTCGAATTACTAGACAACCCCTCAGCATTTACTCGAAGTTAGTTATCCATAAAAGTGGTAACGCTATGGACCCAATGTGGTATATGCGAGGCTCTGTCACCACTATAACCTAACCTCCCCCTTCAAACAAATCAACTATTATAAAATAATTTGTTTCTAAAGTGTAAAATTAAAAATTTGAAAAAAAAGTTTTAAATTTATACATAATAATTATAAATTAAAATTAAAATTTGTCAATTTACTGATAATTAAAATAGCTATAATTTTTCATTAACAATTTATAATTAATTCTTGTTGATTTTCTGTCGAACACTACAAGTTCATGTTTTAAACAACCCTAAGCTATCTGATATTTAAATTTTTATAAAATATTCTATACAAATAAAATTATATTCAGAAATTCCTTAAGGATACCTGTCAGTGAAACTTTAGCTTTAACCATATTTTTTTTTCAACATTCTTTTAAATATTGACACTATAATCCTTTTTTTTTGTTGGGTGAATTAACATATTCTTCGAAGACACGTTATCAAAAAATAAGCAAACTTGAATAGACTTTACAGTATTTTCTTAACATCATTATTAAGGATATAAAAGTGTGAATACAAATAGTTTCAAATATCAGATCAAGTCCAAAAGGATATGCCCAACAAGAATAATACAAAACAACTTTTTTTTTTGTTTTTATTTTTAGTTCTTCCTATAAACTAAATAATATCCTTTTGATAATACTTTTTTTGGTTAGTTAGAAGTTTCTGATATCACAAAAAAAAAAAACCAAAAATTTGTTTTTCTCGGTTTTTCCATTAAAACTTTAACATGTAATTTTGTTGTTCTAGATATTGCAAGGACGACAAGTATTGAATAATTGAAAGGACATTTTTGTTATGTATCGGAAACAAGAGAGAAAAAAAATATAATATCGGAAGCAACAGTGTTAGAGTTCTATCTCTTTTGTATCTATAACTAAAAATTGGTATTTCTGTCCATTTACCATTCGTGGATCGAGAATAATACAGGATAGTATAAAGGATTACAAGAAATATTGTCCTAAAAATTCAAATTCAAATCATGTAAGTTATGTAGAGAAAGTTTTGAACTAATAAGAAAAAGTTATTATATTTTATATTTTTTTACTAATTTTTTTTTTTTTAAAAGAGGTTTGAAGAAAATTTTAGAAAGTGAATTGGGGTCAAAACGATGAAAATAAAGTTTAAATTAAGTTTTGTTAAAGAAGTTTTTTACGTGTCAAGTATATGAGTTTTAAGGATAATTATGTTATTTTTGTGGTTATATAGTAAATTAGAAAAAGATTTCTATTTACAATTATGTAAAGTTTTTGTTGAAATTTAAGAAAATGTAAAAATATTTTCGAAAATTTTATATTTTCATATAAATAAATTAAGATTTATAATTATATATTTCATTTGAAATGCATTTGAATAATTTAAATTACATAAATTTTTTGTTCTTAAGTCTTGAAATGATTTTAAAAATTTAATTTACTATAAAAGCCTACAGTTTAATAAATAATTACAAAGGTCAATATATAAATTTTCCAATCTTATTAATTTTGTAAACATTTTCAATAAATTCAAAAGAATTTTCCAAAAATTCAATTTCAAAATTGCAATAAATATTTTAGTATATCGTATTTGTATAAATTTTCAATTTATATATTTGCATTTTAAAAGGTAAATATTTTCTATACTGATAGGTTAAAAATATTAAAATAGCTTCAAGTGATAATATTCGAATTAAAATTTATGTGAAAATTTTGAATAATTTTTTTTTTCATAAATTTGTAACGAATAGTTTTGCCTTTGAATCTTTGAATTTATAAATAAATTATAAGTAGGTATAAAGTTTGAAATTTTCACAATTTTCATAAATTAAATGGAAATATTATATTGAAATATAATTTTTCACTTTACTTAATTAAAAATTATATTATATAAGAATTTGTAAATAATATTTTCAGAAATTTTTTAGTTACTTTATTTACAATTCGTAGTAATATTTTTGTTTTGGAAAATTTGACAACTTACGAAGATAAAAGTTATAGGTGAATTATTGTTATTACTTATAAAATAATATTTTCTATATTTATTTTACGTTTCGCCCGATAAGTGGTGCTGAAAGTCAATATCACGTAATTTATATTTGTTCTAGTCTCTATTTCTTATCCACTTGAAATTAACATGAAATTTAACTTAATTATTGACAAACATCAATAAAGCTAAATTACAATTTAATGTAAATATATTTGGGGAAACATAATTTATATGTTACATAAAAAACGTCGTCCTACCAGGGATTTCTTAAAGTTGCATTGACTTAGTGTCAGTTAACAATTCTTGTTCTACTTACAATTTGATCTGGCTTAATATAAAGTTTTTGGAAAGTTAGTTATTTTCCTTAATAATTGAATTTTCGAGAAAATGGAAAACTTTCACCCAAAAAAATTATCCTTAATGATGTATTATGTTTTTAGTAAGTCCTTTTAATATAATATAATTATAAAAAGGAAATCAAATTTTGTTACAATTTCGCATCTCTCATCAATCTGTTTATCTAAATCAGTTTTCGTGTGATTTTCTTTGGTTGTTGTCTTGTATACATGTTATTCAAAAACTTCACGAACATAACTTAATAGAACATAATAATTTTAATTAAGTTTTAAAGATGATTAAAATAAACTATTAATACTAAAATAAATTTAGTCAATGTTAATATAAAAAAGTGATTTGTAAATAAAATTTTAATATTTAAATAATTAAATATGAAATACTCAATGATTTAATTGGTAATAAATTAATTAAATTTTTATAAGGGAATTATTAACATATTCATTATAATTTGGAAATTAATTGTAATAAAAATTATGTCATAATAAAATGATATTACATACACTAAATAAACGTTGCCCGAAATCGGGTTTTGGCTGGATAGCTTTTTTTTTGTTTTAAATATTTTGTAGTTATTATTTAACTATAAAATTTAATTATATTAATTTTTATATTAATAATATAAATTCAAAGAATCGTCTAATTACGAATCTGCATAATCAATTTTGTTTGTATTATCATGTAATTTAAATGATTCTACGAGAATATTTAGAAATTTTATAAGATATTATTTTATATTTCTGCCATATTCATATATATTTGCAGCTCAAAAATCTAATTTTTCTGAAAAGTTAATCAAATTATTTAGTAATTATAAAACGATTAGAAAATAACAATTTGACATCTTCATAAATTGGTTATTAAGAATCGATTACACACATAGTTCAATTCTAATTGACAAGACGAAGAAAAAAAATATTATATTAAAGAAAATGTTAGTTCAAGGTAATTTAAATTAAATTGAATTAAACCCTGACAATTGGTTTAATTTTATTAATATTTTATAATAAAATTAATATTGAATGTGTAATCATATTAATACTTAGTCTATAAAAACCGGAAATGTATTATTCAATAATAGTTATATAATTCAATAAAGGAAATGTTAATCAATTTATTATATTTTCTATTTTGTTTCATTTATTTCAAAACTAAATTTGAAAGAAAGCTACTTCATGTTTTAAAAGAATACTTAGCTTTTTAGTTAATAGTTTACTTTAATCGGTACTTAATTATACTTCACTTTAAGGGTGGGCAACATAGTACCGATCACTTCAGTTTCGATTTGATTCGTACAGTAGCCAATCAATTAGCTAACTATTTAAAACTGTCAAATTTCATTTCTCTTGACATTTGCTACAGTTTGGATTCACAAAAGTTAAATCGTTCCAAACTTTTTTGATTCAATTCGTTCCGATTCGTTTTTAATCGCACCTATGTGTCCCCTCAATCGATTTTCGATACAAAATTTATGAAAACGTCAAATTTGAACGAATCAGTACTAAACTGATCAATACTATGTAGCCCATACTTAAATATTCAATACGTTTACGACGATTGTAGGACTGGAAATATATATTTATTTTTGAATTTCGATAATTAATATTACATTATAATAATACAAATAATTATTTCAATTGATTTCAAAATAATTAGGTATAAATCCAACAATCATAAAGATTTATTCCAATTGGATCTACATTATAAGAATTATCTGTTGACCCAAATAAAAATAATTTTAAAATATACCAAACTTTTACACCAAAATTTTATTTTTACTTATTCTTATGAATTATAATTTCATCTTCAAATTCAAACTGAATACCCTTTCGCTAATATATTTTCATTTTAAAAACTCATAAAAATTTTCCACATAATTTAATTTCAATGGTGAAAATTTTAATAGGTTTTCACAAAAATTTTCTAAAAACTTATTGAAATTCTTTAAATGCCAAATTATTTTTTTAATAAAAAATACACTATTAATTTTCATAATAATCTAATTCTAATCGAAAATGGAAAATTCCTTTATAAATTTGCTGATTTATTTTTATCTTTTCTTGGAACTATATAACTAATCATAAAAAGAAACCAAAAATAAACTTTTATTAGTAAATAATAAATTATTTTTTCTTGGGTGAAAGTTTTCCATTTTCAAGATTATTACTTTTTTTTGTTGTTGTTGGTTATGTTTTTCTACAAAATATGTTTTCAGAGAAATTGATTTTTCCTTAGATTTAATCCAAAAAACAAAAAAATCAAATGGGAAAGATTTTACTTTAATACTAAATTAAAGCAATGCCAGCAGATTTTTTAATTAAATGATTAATTGGAATTTTTGTCTGAAAATATAAAGTAAAAATGGGAAAAAAATAATATCAGAAAAATATTTTGGTAATAATAAAACTTGTTTTATTGGAAAACGGAATTTATTGCTAATTTCGGATTTAAGATTTAATGTTTTCTACGGTTATGTTGTGCAATTTAATGCCATTTCTTATGATCATGAAAGAAGTTGCAATACTTTTAACTGTTCAAAGTGTCAACTAATTTTTAAACACACTCGCTGTCGAGTTATTTGTACGATTTAATCTCCAAATTTGCACTTTTATATTAGTTTTGATCTCTTTCTACATATACTTTTTGAGTTAAATATATTAAAGACATCCTATCGTAATTCGCTAAAAGCTTTGACGACAACTTTGCAAATTTTTATTTTTAGTAAAAGAAATAGCCTAAAATATACACTGAAAATTTAATGATATTATAATAGAGAAAGGATAACAACTTTATCCTTTTTCAAGTCAAATTGGTTTTTAAAAAATCCTATTATTTTATAAACATTACATAAAATTGGTACATAATTTAGCATAAACTATAGAAAATTCAATATTAAATTGTCATAAATTAACATCTATCTCTCCAACATTAAATTGAGAAATATTATTTAAGATAATAGGCCAATTTTAATTAGAAATGTTTTAGAAAATTTATAACTAATACAAATTTATTATATAATTACAGTAAAGGTGACTCCCCATTAGCTGTACCATCATGTTCCTCAACCTGATGGCCTTCAAAATAACAGATACTTTGTTTTGATGGATATGGTGGTGCAGTTTTGTTGCGAAAGATAAAAAATGTATGTAAGATACTTCAAAACTGTATTGGCGATAGAGAGAATATAACAAATTTATTAAATTTCGATTCCATAATAAATTTAATAAAAATAAAAGTCGTACACATTTCTTAAAGACTAATAGAAGGAGCTATTTATTTAATTAATCATAGTATTGAGTAGAATATAAAACGTGAATAAAATATTTTAGATGCTGGAAAAATGACTGGCTAGCCAATCGACAAGTTGGATAGCCAGTAAATTTAGTTTGATTCATAATGTTATAACGGCACATAACTTTCTAGCTATAAACAAAGCTTTGTAGGCAATGTAATTCAAATATAGATGACCTAATATAAATAACAAAATGACATTCTGAATCAAACTATCAACAATTTTTATTTTATAAAATTTATTCTAAAAAAGAAAATTAATTGAGGTTGAAAAAGATTCAATCAATTTAATGTAATATCAAACCTTAAATTTACATAATACAAAATTGTTAAATTCTAATAAATTGTTAGTTTATAAACTCAATATTATCTGAGATTATGTAATATCATATCATTTACTAGTACTAATAAGTTGCAGTGATATTTCATAAATATATTTAAAAATAACTTTACAATTTACTTACAATCTTGCTAGTCTAATGGACCTTCTATTTGTAAACTCATAATTTAACTTTTATTACGTAAAATAATAATAAATCTGGTTTATTGTAAATAATAATTCTATATTTCAATTGTAAAACATTTTTATGGAATGTATTTCAATTTGCCATTCTCAATTAGTACAGCAATTATGAAATTCATTGTTGCATAATAAGATAGTATCTTATTTTGTAATTAATATGAATATGAATATTAAATATAGTATTACATATTTTAGAGTATGCTATAAGTAATATAAATAATGTGTTTGTGAATATTTTAAATCATTTTTTAGAAATATAAATTAAATGTAAATTGTGTTTTCAATCAAAATTTATGTGAAACCTTACAATGTAAAGGGAATCAATATAAATTTATTAAATCTTAATCATAAAAGGTTCAATTAGTAATTTATCTTATTTTGAATAGATAAAAATAAATTAATATGAAGAAATTCGATAATTATTGAGGTTTGTGTATATACTTTTCTATTAATATTGATTAATTTTAAATATACTTTTATTTAGGTAATCCTTAAACATTGGAAATGCAAATTATACGTGATGTTTTTCAATAAATTGTTTTTTTTCCATTCTTTAAGAAAACACTTTTTTGACTGATTTTGTCAATTAGTTCCAAACAGACACCAAAGAAGCTGTGCTATAGCCTCAATAACCCTACACATAAAGCTGAAATTTTGGAAGTCTGTCTTTAATCTAGCAGACAAGCTACAATAAATATCAAATATTTGTATTTTTTCCACCTACTTCAAAGTACTATTAATGTAAAGGTAAATTTTAATTAAATTTTGGTTTTCCTTGTCAACAATTTAGATATAATAGGGTTAAAAACATCCAGGGACATTCTGTTCAGTGCAGGCTACCAAGTTTTACTAATTTTTATTTGTATTATTACATTTAAGGAATTAACTACTTCAGTAATAACAGAAGTTGCTGGCCAACCACTATTGAGCTTGTGGTGTATCACATGATTTTTTAATAACACCCTGTCCCCGGCATGCAATATTATTCTATTTTTATCTCTGTCATAATGTTTTTTCGATGTGTTTTTACATTGAATTAACATTTCTCGAAGAAGCCTATGCACTTTTTCCAATTTGGCTTTAACAATTTGACAAAAATGATCATAATTCTATACTAGTTCTGGTTTTCTGCTTTAAAATAAGTGGCAAAGGTTTGCTAAAGCCAAATAAATGAAATAATGAAGTGTACTTGCTCCCTGTTTTTAGTGCAGGGTACTATAAAATAAAAAAATACAAGAAATTCCGAATTAAGCTAGCAATATTCGGTAAATATTTGAATTATAAATTTCGACACATCCCACACATATAAGCCTTTTATGTTAAAATGTTGATATTTACAATAATTTAACCAAGGATAAAATATTATTACAATACATTATAAAAGTTATTACCATACATCAGAACTCTATATAAATTCCAAGAGGATTAATGATCTGATTATTATAATAATGATTTAGTGAAACATAAAGCAGTTTTATGCTTATAATTCCTGATTTATACCTCAATAATTATACATACACATTGTTGCTTGTCGTTGCTTCTTTTGTTATTGCAAATATGATTTTATTCAGTAAGGATAATTATAATATAATTATTATTAATACAAAATTGAATGATATGATTAATTTCATCCATACTATATAATAATTGTAATTCATTAATTATTACAGTCGAATAATTAAAAACAAAATAAATCATTAATTATAAAATATATAATAATTATTAATAAAAATTATTTATATATCAATTTACTTTATGTTACCGGGATATAAATTAAAAATTATGTTGAAAATTTTAACATAATTTGAATATAATGTTTCTGTGGCAATGAAAATTATATAAATTTTTTACCAGGGCTGGATTGGATATCAACAATCAACCTGGTTTAGGATATATTTGTTCTATGATATAAACAAATAAGTAAGTCCATAAAAATAAAGTAACTTATAAAAATTAGAACCCAATAAGCAGAATTTAAAGCAGTTTTCTCGCTGACTGATTTATTGAACACCATATTCAGGACAATGCAAAAGCAATGCAGAAAAAGTTCAAATATAGGAAAGCAATAGTTCCGTTCGCCATCAGTCATAATATTTGAACTTATTCTGGAAATACGCTTACCGTACCCACAGTACCGCTGCCGCTTGGAAAAAAATAAAACATATAGAAATATGTGAGAATATAGTTAAACTCGATTACAATTTTTCCGCTCTGCCATTTTGAAATGTCAAATAACTTTATAAACAATTTTTCTTTTGACATATTTCTATATTTTAAACCGGCAACAGCGCGAGTATATCCAGTATAAAAAGTTAATCAATTTCTGCTTTGCATACCTTAAAGTTGAAGTTGAAGTAATATTCTGAATCCAGTATAATTGTGTATTTATATTTGGAAAATACGAAATGTTGAAGTTGTATATAATTTTTCGTAAAATAGTATGTGATCAATGAAATTCAACCAGCGAAACGGAAAAAATCCTAGTATACTGATGACCAGTCCGACTCTGGTTTAATTACATTAAAATTAATTGTTGGCCGGAAGATAATTTACCTTTTGCTGAATAGTTCTTTGAAAATTAAAACTTGTATAGATTTAAATTTTCTAGCATACTTCAATATTTAACACCAAATATTGACCTAATTTAATATTTTCGTTTTTTCAAGAGAGTTCATAAAAATTGGTAATGTGTGAATCAAACTTACTGATTTTTTTTTATATAAAATATATTTGATATAATAATTTGATTTCATTGAAAAACCTTTTACAACATCAATTTTTTTTTTATTTTATCATTTTTTTTTAGTATGATTGAATTGCATTTGGTATAACTAAGTTTGTACATTGCAAAATTTACGAAAATTTAATGGAAAATTGAATTTTCAGGATATATATAAGTTCAAAAAAGGAAAAATAGAGTGTGAATATTTTAATGGTAATATTTATAGTATTTATCAAATTTCAAATTTAGTTCGTTTTAGTGTTAATTGGATTTGGAAAACGTAATATGAAAGCGATTTTTTGATGCCAAAAATTGGATTGAAAGTGAAGCAAAATTGTTACACAAATAGTATCAAAATTGAATTGCAGAATTTTAATATGAACAGACGGAAATATCTCGATACCAAATTGAGTAACGTAATCCATTTCAACATGAAAACTATACGGAGTTATAAAAACATTATGCCGAAATATTCTTTGTAGGATTTCCAAGGGTTAAAGAAGAGTAATTAATTAACCATGAATTTGTACAATATTTGCTTAAACTTCAATATCAAATAATTTTTGTTATACAAATACAGTTCGTTAACTTTGGACCTTGTTCATCTTTCATTGCACCATTTTATACTAAAATAATTTATTATGCTTCCTGTTAGGGTAAGTGGAATCAAACAGTACTATCACTGAACTTCTACTGGCCAATATATCTATAAACCTTTTATCACAAAATATAATTGTCACCCAATTTCAATTATATTTCACACACAGCATGACTTAATTACATACTTAATGCTCCGGAAAATTGTATGAAATAACTGAAGTGGGTTGATAGGAAACTAATTATATATGAGCAGCTTAGTTTCAAAAGAATATTGCAAAGGTGGTTCGTAGGGATTCCATGCTAAAATTTCTGGTTATTTCATATGTTCATATAGTAAATATTTAACGATTCTAATGAAATTAGTTTTTGTAGTGTAGTTGGTGTTTATAAAATTTAGGGTCGGTAGTTTTACTGGGTCCTATCAAAATTACGAGTTCTATAAAAAACATGAGAGATATCTTAAAATATTAATAAGTTTTAATAAAATACTGTTTGTTACTAACATACTGTTAATTACAAAATTCATGTTGAACATAACTACGAGTTATCTACAAAGGTACCCCTAATTAGCAGGTTTTTTTTTGTATATTAACACTACTAAATGTAAATTACTTCAAAAAAAGCATTATTTTAATATATCTATTTATTATGATAATTAAAAACTCTAAGAATATAATATTCTTTTATTATTTGGCACAAAATTACCAGTTAATGTGATTTTCACTTCTGTTTCAGTCTGTAAATATTTCCCATTATAGAGATGAAAATTGTAACTTAATAATTTCTGATGCACAACATTGAAAATATTATAATAATCTTAATTTACATTTCTATATTAAAAAAAAAAATGAAAATGATAATGTTAACCTTTATTACAACAATTTTAATCTGACAAACCAAAAAGCTATGAAAAGAAAATATTATAACTATAATATAATAATCTCAAAATATGGAATTTTTTATATCTCATATATAGAAATTGTATCTTTTCCATAATTTCTTAATGATCTACTCATATAGAGAATTGCACAAATAATAACAAGAACAACAAAAATGTATTTGTTTTCATGAAATTTTTTATTATATTGTCCTGTGGGTAAGATATTATTTTCTATACATACAAATATTTTTATTATCCTTTTAACAACATTGGTTGCAGCGTATGCTAGTATTACAGTACACAAAGTTATATTTTTAACGATGAACTGCAAGATTGTTGTACAATTGAAATTCATTGTGTTAGTGAAATTCTTAAGGAGCCTTTGATAATGCCATATAAGTAATACATACATACATAATAATATAGAATAATAATCCACAGAATACGTACAGATCCTATTATGTTAGAGTGAATTTAAATTATGTAGATAAAAGTGTTGGAATATAGTGAAATTTTCTTGTTGGTACTGAATTAAGAAATTGTAATTTTAGATTTTCTTAGATGTGATGTTGTACTTGAATTTTAAAGGATATTAAAGATGATCTTTGTATGTCAAAAGGATATTTGTGTATTTCAAAATTAACATATTCTGCACTGTTACTTATGTTGTTCGTATTAGTAAGATTATAGAAATTTCAATATAATTTAGACAGCAAAGGAAGTTGATCTATGGGACTAAATTTTTGTTCATGTTATTCCAGTGCGACATTTTGGTTTGTTATGAATTAATTATTTATTCACCATTTGAAATTGTGTAATGTATATATCTTTTTAACCCTCTAGTTTCTGTTGTTAATAATGGGTTTCCTTCATACATCTTTTTAAATTCATTTTGTAAGATTACCCATATATAATTGCAATTAATACTACAATGTATACTTCGTGTCGGAGTCCATGATGTTGTTTAGTTACCGACTAAAACCCCACCGCCCTTTCTGACGATGAAATCCAGCTCGGGACCGGTCTCGCATTATTTTGAGTTGGATCGTGATGCTCTTTCGTTTTACATTTACTGTTGTATTCTTTTTACAGATGTTATGGGTCTTCTGGAACTTCTCGATCTTCCAAGTATTTTAACCTCTTTTTCTTACTGCTTTTATGCAAACTGTTACTATGTTCCACTTATCTCAACAGTCCAGCATAACACTATTAATATTTACAGGTGTCACGTCTTCTACTGTGGCGACCAGTACGTTTCTCTCTGCTACTGCTATCTCGCATTCAAAAAAAGTGTGAAACACTGTTTCTTCTGTTGTTTCACAATTACGGCACTGCGGGTTACTTATTTTTTCCATTTTATACAAATACTGACGGAAATATCCGTGGCCTGAAAAGAACTGTGTGAAATTAACCTCTCCATGTTTTCGGTCCACCCAGACCCAGAGGCTTGCAGTTTAGAACTCAATGCAGGGTTAATTTAGAGTTTAGAATAATTTCTGTCTTATCATCAGTTTTGACATGTCTCATAATTTTGTTATCGTTACATAATTGGAACTACAGGGTGTATTGTATTGACTGTAGATGTTATGGTAATTAGAAAATTAGTAAAAAATAAAATTGAATTGAATAGTAAAAAAAAATCTTTTTTACTATAAAAATACAATGATTTAGGTTACAATGACTTCCAACTACACAAATTTATTACTATATAAAGCAATTTTCAGTATATATACAATTATTAAACTAATCTTATGCAGAAGTTCTCCTTCTGTTGTATAACTCATATTTAGTTTGTAATCGTTAAATAAACATTAAATTTCCTTTGATCCTGTGAAATCTGAGGCACTAAATCTATAGAAATTATTATCAAACAAAGTAAATTATTAAGGGTCATAATTTATAACAATATCATATATTTATATCAAAATGGGTCTTTAATAATTGTTTTTATGGACTAAAAAGATACATTATATATTACAATGATAAAGGATAATTTAGTGGTAAAATTTATTTTTGTTTAGTTTTTCTGTAGATTTATACATAATAAATTATTAGCTTTTTTATATTAATTATTTATGTAATTATATTTTACTCCTTGTTATATTTATTCTTTATAAATCTACTGGGTGTACGAATCTATTGATACCAGAAGAAACTGCATTAAATCTCAATTATTTTCATTGACCAATCATTGACAATATGTAATAGTAATAAATTAAGGCATCACACATTTAATAGGGTCATCATTTAGTCAGTAGAATTAATAGTTTCAGATTTGAGTAGTAAATAAAGATATATTTTTTGTTGTTTAAATTGTGATTAGTAGCAGTAACATTTTCAAAGGCATTATGATATTAAGTGTAATAATATATTAATTAATTTTCCAATTTTTGTATAAAAACGTTTACAAATGTTTATTTGACGTTCAAATTTTGGATTGAAACATTAAAAATCAGTCACAGCATCGCAGAATTAATTATTGATCGATGTAAAAATATGATAGGTTTTCAAAAATATCAAACTGATGACAATTTGAATTCGTATTTCAATCAAAATTTTAAGAGTGCACGTTAAACATTTTTTTTTACATTCAAATTTGGTTGATAGATTGCTGAAAAGGAGTGGGAAGACTCCCATATTAACACATTAGTAAGATCATTGTACCCTCCATGTAAACGCGGAATGAAATAATTTTGCCTGTCTTCAGTTTACTCGTTGTTTCAAAGTTTTCTAGAAAGAATCTACCAAATTTCGTAAATCTATTAAACATCCCTGATGGAGAAAGTCTTAAATTTTTTGCATGCTTCCTAAGAACAGCATGTGTTTCATATTTAAAAATACTTTGCTGGTAATAAATTCAATCACTTTTTATCATTAATTTCAAAAATAAAAATTGATGAAATTTTATTTTCAATAAAAATAATTTCTCTTTAAAAATTTAAATTAATTTTTTTTACCTAGTACAAACTAAAACTAAAAACTCCTTTAACAATATTGAAATTACTATATGCAAACTTTAAGTGTCAAGTATAAAAACTAATGGGGCGACTTCCATATGTACGTACAACAAAGATGACTTCCTCATATTTAAAAGAGTCCTTAAAAATTGTCGTGTCGTTGTCGCCAGAAGAATGCACAATTTTACTGACTGTTGGGTGTAAATGTAAAACTATGCAAAAAAAAAAAAAAGTGAATCTCAAAATATGCCAAGTTCGTGGAGGATGTACATAATTTTCCCAAAGAAATCTAATGAAATGCAAACAAAGTGCACTTATCCTTTTAATAATAGAATTTATTCAGTTTCAACTCTTAAGAGAATTTTTATTACACATATTAGAAAGAAATGAATGCATAAAGACTAAGATAAAAATTTTGCAGGTAAAATGAATTAATAAAGTAAATATAAATATATAAATTTGGGGTTTGTTGAAAGTAAGATTCTTTAAATGGTTTTTGGTGTTCTCTTTATAATTTCAATTATTTTCCTAAATAAAAATGATATCCAATTAAATCCAATTAAATTGAAGGAAATTATGAAATTTGAAGAAATGCAAATACAAATTTTATATTCCCGGCAAATATTGTTTTCATAGCTAAGTTTAATAAATATAATTAAATTAGACATTACTTCATAAAACGCTTTTAAAACAGTCTCTACTTTTGTTCCATTAGTTTAGTTGGTTAGTTACTTTAAGGGGCTACAACAGTCCACTAACCACTACGTACTGAAACCGTTTGGTCCCATTACATCCCCAGTTGAAGAATACTAACGTGTGCCGCACATTGACTCATCTAACTTCCATTGAGAATGAAATCAGAATGACAACACTTTACGCATCCAACAGATTTGTATTAAAATAACTTTCCAAATGTTTCAGTCTTCTACAACGCTCACAAGTACAGCAGCACAGAAATGAAAATTATGACAATTTTATGACAAATATGACAGTGTTAAATTAATTAAACTAAAAATTTGATATTTAAATTTCGGTTAAAAATATGCTCAAATTTATCTGAGTTTATTTTTTAACCATGACCTAAATTTTGTATTCCTCTGTGTTGCAGGCTAAATGTTCGGAACTTTTAAAAAGATGTTTAACATGACTTTTGAGATTTAAAATGATGGAAAAATATAAATAAAAATAAAAATAAAAAAAATATAAACATAAAATTTTTGTTTTTCTTTGCATAATAATTTTTAGATGTCGCGCCAGTAAAAACTGACTACAATAATTCATGTTTTTGGAGACAGTAGAGTAAGAGTGTTATAAGTAAACAAAATATTCAACTTATAATAATTTTTCTTTTTTTTGCTGTTTTTTCTTAGAAAAGAAAATTATTTTTTATTACATTTGGGAATTTTTTATTTTGGAATATTTTATTATAATATTAACATTAATTATTTATTTGAATAGCCCCGAACTATGTATATAAATTTAAGAGATTTTGATATTAATATAATTTTGATATAAATAATTTAAAACATTTTTTATAAATAACTCACAATAAAATATGCTTTCTTACAATAAAATTTAATTTAAGAAATTCTTAAAAATTCTTAAAAATTATGATGTCTTAGAGACGAATTTATAAATCACACTTAAAACTAAATACGCTCGTAACGTAAGTGCAGATTTCATGGAAAAGTGTAGATAAATAATTTACGAGATTCGTACATTTTATGACCCTTTATTCATTTTATATAAATATAATCAAAAAAAATGTACAACGTATCATCAACCAAAATGGCCGACGCCAAGATGCCTTATATTTTATAAAAATATAGCCAAGTACTTACTTAAGTTTTGTGTAAGTGAGGTTTATAAATTCGGTTCTAAGTTCGATTAATAAATCAAACTAATTTGCGAGATTGTCTTTAATGAATCTGCAATTAAATTTGTTAGAGATCTCAAGTACAATACAGGACAGCCTTGAGAAACTAAATCTTTTTTGTAATCTTAATACAAAATTAATGCGCAACATTGAATTTATAAAGTTTTATATGAAGTTTTTATTGAACTTTACTCATTAAAATTGTTAATGTGAGATTTCTTCATCGATCCCAATTCATTACAAACCTCTCAATTATTTAATTTTTGCACAGTATTAAAATTTATTGTTCGATTTAGGTGTCGATTAATTTGATCATTCGAATAATAATTGATAAATATCTTCTTCTAATTTATGATTTCATGTTCCTGTGTGGCATTGCCTCTCAATGATGAAAATCATTTTTATAAACATTACTTTTATTGACACTCTTTTTTACCAAATTAAAGTTATTCTATAATTTAAGGGACAGTAATAATTTCACCAAAATAAACTGTACTGGATCAGCTTCTTGAAAAATGAACTAATATCAGTTTTGAAAGAGGTGAAACCATACCAAAATTAGTTTTAAATTTTCGTAAACCATAAAATGTTTTCCTATAATCATCTATGTGCCATCTATGCCATCTAGTGGCAACTATGCTGATATATAATATTTATAAATAAGCCCAACTTATCAAACAGTGACTCTGTCCACGTTTCTGTATTCAATAGATATTAAATTTTTTAAATACATTTTCATTAAATCAGATTATCAAAATATAATTTATGGTCATCTCTCCATAATTAAATTGTCCACAAACACTAAAGAGCAAAAGAATTCATTCATCTTTCTTTATTCTCCAAAATCCAATTATCCATAGTTGTTCAAAAATTAAATTTAACATCTATACAGTGTTGTAGAATTTATTATCTACATCTACAATTTCTCTGTTTATATAATATAGTACCAGAGAATTGATAACATAATCCATAACTTGTTGAAACTTATAATAAATTAGTACATGCAAACATTTAACAGCATCATTTTCATCGTTATACAAAATTTACCCAAAAGGATAAAAATATCCTTTTTAATATATTATTCATTTAATAAATTTATCTATGATAATCGTTTCAAAATAGTTCGATGACATTTCCGATCGATATTTTACATTATTATTAGAAAATTGAAGAAATTTTCATATTATATAATAAATTTGAAAAAATCAAAAAAAAAAATCTTATAATCTCAATAAGAAAAATTGTAAATTTTATTTTTGTAAATCTGTATCCAAACATAGGACAAAGTCAAAAAGGACTTGAAAGATAAAAGGATTACATATCATAAAATTAAAAATTCTTCCTTTTTTTATTATTTTTCCATTTAAAAAATCTAAAAGATTGACATAAATTTATGTAAAATTTTATAAGGATTTTGTGCTAACTGCAAGAATCCGAGAACTTATTTTTTTTCTGTAAAAGGATTGCAATTTGGTTTAAGAATCCAAGAGGAGCAAAAAAGTGAATAATTTAATTTATATCCTTTCAGTTTTTAAAATTGGAGAACAAAAATTATATATTTTTTTTTTAGATTTTCTTGGATTTACAAGGAAAAATGTGATTTTTTTCTTTTTAAATTAATATTTATGAATTTTAAGATAAAACTATTAGAATTTTGTGAAATTTACTTTTAATTTTATGAAATTTATACATTAAAAATTTGATTTATGAAAATTTAAAATTAAACTTTTTCTTACAAATTTGTAAAGTAATTGTACTTACGTACTTTGGATAGTTAAAGAGAGTTCATATAAAAATTCTCTGGTTGTGGGTCATATGAAATTATATGACAAATTTTTAAATTTTTGGTATAAGAGATATTCGTTAGAAATTTATTTATTACAAGTATTTATGAATATATCTAAGTGCAACACTTACTATTTTCCTAAGCGCTCAATCTACAATTTTGTGACTCTACTCTAGAGTCCGGAGTAAACTTTCACTTCCAATAGTATTCCTCTCCATTTATCTCAGTCGCTTGGCAAATATTTCCAATTTCTAATTCTCATCGTATTCAAATTTTCTTTAATCCTATTAATCCACCTTTAGAGCTTGGTCTACCTGGAAGTCTTCCTTATATTTTTCGATTCATTAGTATTTTAGAGGTGACTTTTATATACTGTCCCATTCATTGTACATGACCATATCATCTTTTTTTAGTGAATTTTATTCAGAGTTCATTCAGCTTTGTTTTTGTTCGTTTTTTCCACAACTCTTCGTTTATTCTTATATTATAAGTAGCTTTGCATTATAATTAACTCTACATGCTTTGGAGTACATTGATAAAAAATAAACTTTAACTAAATACGAACACAAAACTGTTCGGGAATAACCACAACGCTAAACAAACGAGAAGTATTCTGAATATGACCAAACCAATGCTCAGACTGTATACAGGAATAGTCACGTGGCATTTACTATTACGTAAACATGCTGTGCGACTAAGACTGACAACGGAAACCACTTATAGAGGCTACGCTGAAGATGACAATTGAACATCTTTTATGTCACTGTTCTTCTCTGTGTAACAAAAGATTAAAATTTTTCGGTTTTCATTATGCAGGAGATATAATAGAAATAAGCAAGCTGACAAACTTTTGCACGATTCGTGGTGAAAATTGGTAACGTTTCGTAAGGGGGTATACAAAAGACCGTGTGGTCTAGGCTTCCATTCCCCCTTCTCAAACCCATCAACCACCCAAGTACGATACATCGAAACAAATTTATTACATTTAGAATATAGGTGAAAACTTATATTGGCATAGAAACTTTCCTATGCTTTCTATATATCGTTAAACTAGAAGAAAAACAGGTCATAGTTCAATCATAGTAAAACTGAAACGTTTACAATTTGAAAAGCACGACAAACAAACATAAAGTTATTAAAATATTGATTTAGTATATTCAAGAAAAAAAAAATATTTACCTATAATATAAAATTATTATCTACAAATTCAAATATTTATCTTTTAAAAGCGATTTTTTTTTTTTTTTTTAATCTTAAAAATCAATTTCATATCACAGACATAATAATACAATATTATGGCCTATCCTATTTCAACAGAAACGAATTGACGAATATGAAATTCCGCCAACAATTTAAAATAATTTTAACACTTTGCATACAAATTAGATATAAATTGTATAATCCTCAAGGACATTGTCAACAAAAATAAGACGAAAAAGAGTGAAAAGATTGGTATCTTTATGCTGGAAAAGTAAATGGCGACTCCATTAACAAAATTGTTTATTATGATGAAGAAAAAAAAATTTATTCTCCCCGAAAAAAAAAATAATAATAAAAATAAAATCAAGATAGAAAAATTTGCTTGAATAAAAAAATGGATTTTTGTTATATTTTTTTATTTCCAAAACTTAAAGTGAAAATAAGAAAAATTTCAATTGTAAATTTTCCGTTTTCTTTTTTTTTTTTGAATATATTTTCCTATTTGGTTTTAATAATATTTATTAAATACAAAAGTTTTTCGTCTAGAAAGGTATTGTAAAAAATCATTACAAAGATGAATTTTGGCAATGATAATAAAAGGAAAATTTTGTCATTGTAAGGGATGAATTTGAAAGAAAAATATAGTTAATTAAATTAAATAAGGGGTAGTTCAATTCAAAATTTTCTTGTTGCCATAAATAAATCTATTACTCTATTAGCGTTTTCCAGAGATGTAACCCTTATAACATCACATTTGCATTTTCTTCATTTAACTAGAATCTAACATTTTGCAGTCATCCAAATTTTGTTAAAGCATAATAGCATAATAATTCGACTCGATAACCAACATTAAATTTCGGTAACGGTTATAAAATAATTCTCAATTTAAATATTACGATATTTCGCGTTATTTAGCGCTACGCGAAACGTTATTTAAAACATATTTTTTATTTTTAATTAGGAAACATTATTTTCATTTAAGAAAAACATTTAAAATTATTTATATTAATTTTATTATTAAACTATCATCCAGAGTTTGTGATGATAAATTTTGCCGGAGGCTATACTCAAAATGAAACAAAGAAAAGTTCTTTATAAAGTTACCAAAGAACTAAAACAACTATTTGAAAAAAGTCCTATAGTTAATTCAATATTATAAGATAAGATTAGATTATATTAAATTTACCTAGTGTCTCAAATCAATGTTGTCATTGTGGGCCTATTGTGATATACCTACGTAAAATAGAACTCTATCCCAAGACTATAGTACTTTCAAAGAAGTACACTATTTTTTGGGTGGGTACGGACAAAATTTCTATAGGATCCAAAAAACCATGTCCAAGTGACGAAGTCAGTAGTTAAAACCTTATTCCAAAGTCAGTAATAATAAAACTATGAAAACACATTTACATAATATATGCAGACCTGATTTCTTTTCGTATTCGCACCTTCTACATACATTAGTTAGAGCTAGTTAATTTTTATGTAAATGTTTCTTGAGGTTATAGTGTGTGTAAAATAGAATTCTTATATGATCCATGCGGAATGCTGTATCGAATTCTTCCAATAATGTACATTTAAATTTGACCTAGGAAAAGACCTAGTTATTGTACAAAGTTGGTTTTTTTTTTAATAATGGACAATACGTTACTGAGTCGTTTTTCTAGAACTCTATTTGAAGTTCTTACCTAGACAAATACCCCTGCAAAATCATTCAATTACTTTCTCATTCAATTTATTTTCTGCAATCACTGATTTCTTTCAATAGCGGAGAGTAGTAGTATTAAAATTTTAATTATTTTGTTTAATTTTACATTTAGATTTCACTTTCATTTTGTATAGCTATCATGACAGAGTGCAGGAATTCTAATAGATCAATAAAATAATTCGTCCTACATAGAAACTAATATCTACTATTAAAAATTAACTATTTTGTTTATTTAAATTTTAAAGATTTTAAATTTACGATTGTCCACAATAAATTCAAATAGATTTATTATCCTTTAAGGATAAACAAGAAAAAAATATGATCTGAAACTGAGTTTTTTCACCAGCTAAACTAAATGTTATCCATACCAATAATAATAATAACTTTAAAATTAAATCGAAATAAAAATTTATTTAAGGATATATAATTGAAAGGATAATAATAAGCTTAATTTTATATTGATAAAATTGATTGATTTTATTATATTATTAAGTTAGTATGGAACAGAAATTCTTGGTATTTATTTTGAATTGAAATGTGTTCTTCGAATAATGTAAGTGCATTTAACGTTCAATGCACACAATATTTATCTGATTATATTGAATATTATTTACTGATTTTTCTTATTTAAGGATTGCAGGGATTTATACATGATTACATTATTTAATATTATTTAATATAATTTTATTGGAAAAAATATTTATATATTTTTATATATGAACGAGAATTTCAATTGAAAATTAGTAATAATAAAATATTTAAAATGAAATATAATCTCAAATTGAAATTTATATAGTAATTTAAATATAGCTTTTATACCAGTTTTTGCTGGGATCCAACATTGTTCATTAACAGAGTGTATGGAAGAGATGGATTCATGGTATCTTTTGCGGGTAGGGCGCGGGAATAAACGTGTACCGCATTCGGACCACTCCATACATGAATTAAAAACAATATTATATAGAACCGACCAAACGCTATGTTATAGATTTAACTCTACACACTATTCGCGGATAATTTGTAGGGATAATATTATAAGGTAAATGGCTACAGTGATAAGGATTGTCGATTGCCCACCCATACTGTAAACCTAACTTAATCTAACATCAAATTCAGCATAATTATCCTCAAATAAAATACTTATTACAAGCTAAACCGCCAATACAAATGTTAAATGTTCTGATGAAACATTTGTCAATTTACTTTGATGAACCTAAATTTCTGCTAAATAAAAACTGCTAAATCTAGGTTATAAGGACAATACATCATAATTAAATTATGATTTAGTTGTAGTACGACTACAACAATTCTAAATCAACATTTGCCAAATTAAATTAACAATTTCATCCTTATTATAATTTCAATTTAATAATTTAATTCTTCGATTATTAACATTAAAAAATGTCCATTATTTCTAACAAAATTTTTTATTAATAATTAAATTTCCATTTTTTTTTTTTTCATTAAAATCTGAAATTTATGTTTTTTTTTTCTTATATATTTCAATAAAAGCATAATAAAAAAACATAATTCTAATATTTTTATTGAAACGTGACTAGATTTTTCTTATTCTTATACGGTATAATATTTATTTAAATTAAATTTTCTTTTTTTATGGCAATTCATAAAGAATAGAATTTTTTTTTTATTTTTATTATTATAAATTTTGAAATAAAAATACCACGTATTAAAATAAAAAGGATATTATTAGATCATTAATGAAATTCAAAATATAATTCAAATAAATGGAAATTATTATTCTAAATCAAAAATACTTTAAATTTCAAAATTTTGCTCCTATGAAAATATGAATTTTAAAAATATCCTTTCGCAAAATTTGTGATATTATTTTATGTTTCGCATAAAAGTTTTTAAATCTAATTTCATATAAATATGAAAAATATCAAAACGAAATTTTTAATATTTAATAACTAAATTACCAGAAAATAAATTTCTGAAGAATTATTTTGTTGCAATGAAATTTAAGTAATGTTGCAGTATCATTACTTAAATTTAAGATATTTTCATTTCATAATAATAAAACTATTCTCTATACATATTACGTAGTCCGGAAACGAAAAATTCGTGCAACGCTGTAGTCCGCATAATACAAAGACTGTGTATACTAAATACTATACATATTAATTTCAAACTGATAAGATTTATGAGTCCATAAGTTGATTTTAAAAGAACAAATACAAAAGGATTTTAATCTGTTGGACAACTTAGCGAATGAGGCGTACAAATGATAAAAAACTGTTTATTAAATTCATTTCGATATGGTTTCACAGAATTTTATATGATTTCAAATTTTAATAGCAATGCCACCTAGCAACGAAAACTTAAATTAAAGTAAGTTTATTCTACACTCTTCAGTTTCCAATATGAAATAGTACTCAACAATTTTAATGTAAAATTTTTAATTATGTGCAAATTATTCGAATAAACGCCACCTAGTGGATGATTTTAGAATTTACGTTGATATAATTTCTTTTCAAGGAGTTTAGCAATTATTAAACTTGTATTTTACTTAATTAGAAAGCACAATGACAGGGACAGACATTGAAATGTTAACACAATGCTAAAAATTAGACTTTTCGTACATTTGTGTAACAAAAATTCCAAAATGAAACTAAGGTAAAAAAAAAATTATTTATTTTTTATTTTCATTTTTAAAAATCAATTTTTTTATTGGTATGAAAGAAATATTTTTTTAGTGTTTTTAATATTTAATTTATCTTGCAGAGATTTTTAGAATTTAAATATTCAGAAATTTATTACTGAAGAATATTTTTATTTTTTTGGTTAGTTATTTATAGTAAAATTCATATTTAATATGAATTTTAAATATTTTTATTAGGTCAAAAGTTATTTTCACTACAAATATATTTTACAGAATTTTATAATTAATTTTAAAATAAAATTTCGTAATAAAATGTTTTTTATGCAGTACTTTTTGCAGAAATGGAAAAAAAAATAATAATATTTATTTCAGAATTGATGAAATTAAATTGAAAATTGAAAAATTTAATTATATTTTGCTTTTAATTTTGAAACACTATAAAAAAATGTGTAGATACAAAAATAACTTTCAGTTAATTTCAAAACAGTTCATTACACACACTTCAAAATACTGTATACATCTAAAAATGTTTGATGTTATGATCCAACATTGAAATTTTTAATAGTGTAAATAGAAATAACTTGTACGTTGGAGTGTACAAAAATTAGTTTTTAAAGATTATATCAAAAGTATAAAATTTAATTGTAAAGTTATTTTGTAGCTACGTAGAGAACATAATGGAATTCCATTTTATGAAGGCTTAACTGCAATCTGAATAATCAAATAAAATTTATGTTTTCGTTTTCAATATCTGATCAATCATTTCTACATAAAAATCAGCTATCTATCAAATTTTTATGCTTTCGAGTAGGAACATCATACATTATTTACTTACGATCTGAAGAACTTAAGATTTTTTTTTGGCTGTTTAACAGTTGTGTTTTTTTCGGTGATGGTAACATCAGGGATTAATCCATCAGTGAAATTACAAGAAATCAAGCTGAAAACTAAAAGATATTTCATTTCTTTATATTTGTTTCCTTATAATATGGACATACAAACAATGTTTCATCTTATATTTCCTTTCCATGATCCAAACAAATAATCACTGTATATCTCATCAGGTTCAAATATTCTTGACTACGGAAAGATGGATCTTGTGTGTGTTCGAGATTGATGAGGATTATATAGTTAATCATTATTTAAATTTTAAATTATCAACGAATTGTTTTTTATAGAAGAAATATCTAATATTTCCGATCCACTTCAAATATATAAAGATTCCAATTTTGTATTAAATCTTCTTTTCGTGATTTTGTTAAGTTACATGCTTTGAACTATTAGTGTACATTTATCAGAAAATTTACATAACTTTAATGATATTAACTTTAATTTAAAATACAAATTCTAATAACTTTGTAAACAAACAAAAATAAACTACTTCTATTTGTTATCAACTGACTTTTATATTAGAATCCTTTCAGAATTGATTTATTCATCAAAGAGAGCTTAAAATATAACTTCCTTTTGCTAAAAAAACTATAAATTTTTCTATTATGAAAATATATTTTTTTTGCCGTCATTGATATAAAAAATGTGTACGGAACAGCGGATATACGTATACCATCATCAAGAATATGTAAATTATTTCTTTTGTAAAAAAAATTGTTTTTCCTGAAAAACCAGGAAAAAAGTATATATATATAAACAAAATATACAAACGAAGTCATCAAAGCTAATTTAATCCATAAATCTGAGATCCTTAAAAGCGTGAAGCAAAAAAAAAAAAAAAAAGAGATATAAAATGTAAAATAGCCTAGCGATGAAATAATCGTGACTGATGATGATGATGATGATGGGGTGGCCTTGATATGTTTGTTGTTTGTTGTTGGTTTAATGTCGAATAGATCCTTTTTATAGGCTTACGTTTGTTTGTTGTTGTTGGCGTCTTTTTTTCGATGATGAAAAGAAAACCCACAAAACAATAATGACATTTGGAAATGGCGGAAGTTTCGGGGTTTTTTTTTTTTGGCTTTTCTTATTCGAGCTGTGATAATAAGAATAAAAATCATTTTGATAATCTTTAGTCGCGTGGTTTTTTATTATGATATTTATCAGCTGTTAAAGATAATGTATGGAATGAAATTTAAAGTATGGAATGAAAATTATTTGACAATGAACAAGTATTAAAAAAAATATTTACGATTTCGTGAAGAATTCTTTATTTATGTGGAATAAAATATTTTTATAGGACCAAATTAGAATATTAAATCAGTGAATTTAAGGTTGTAAAAAAGTGTTATGATTATGACATAGCTTAAACTTAGATAATCTAATCCGGAGCAGCACTATTACAAAAAACTCCTGTATAATTTGCAAGAAATAAGATGGAATTTAAAGTATAAACAGATAAAACTTAAAAATTTACAATTTAAAAAGACAGAGTATACTAAAATATAAAGTGTGAGAGAAAGAGTGTTAACAGTGCTGTAAATAAAACCTTCCAATTATAAAAATATACACTTTTCACACTTCTATTAAGCTTCTGAAGTAGCACCTTCATCGAGATTTTAGGTATTTGTTAAGATTACGAAACTGAAATTTAAACAGTTGGAGAGATAATTAAAAATGATAGATTTTAAGAAAATAGTTGAAGCTGGATGAACATTATATTTAATTATTACCCCACGTACAAGGAAATTTTATATTTATTAGGGGTCATATCTTCCCATTTTCCTTTTTTAATATTTTTCTCCTACATTTCAATTCACTGGTAATTTCACTTCATTTTGTTTTGGATTCAACTTCAAACGCTCTAAGTTGACTTAGTAATAAAACTTGCAATATGTAATTGTGATTTTAGGACTGGGAAAATTGTTTATGAGACAAAACTTTCACTATTAAAAGCCATTATCTTATTATAATTAAAAGTTTTTCTACTATAAAAATAAATCATAAAAAGTTACAGTATGTAATTATACAATAAAATATCACGAAACCTTGAATCCGTATGCTCTCAACTAGAGCGAACAACGAAATATAATTTGAAAAAAAAGAAGAACTTAAAAATAATTCGAATAATTTTATAATCAATTTTCAATTTTACTTCGGGTTTTCCGCTTGAACTAGTAATCAAAAATTGATTTTTTTTACCAGGATTTAGTCAAGCTTAAAAAAATATCTTAATAATTTACACAATTTTGTTTTTATTTTACAATTGTTCAAATTATTATTACTAAAAACGCAATTTTTTCAAATGATTTTCCAAAGAATTTCCCTTAAACATCAAGATATCAAAAAAAAAAAAAAGTTCCATTTTAGCTCATTATATTTTTACTATCACCTATTTTCCAAAAAAAAAAAAAAAATGGTAGAAAATTTTATGTTCACAGCCATCAGTTCTGTTGTTGTTAAAAAAAAAATGATTTTTTTTTTGAATTGTAAAAACACATTTTCTGATTAAATTACGCTTGGATAAATTTCAAAAGGATTCATGAGAAGAAATATATTTTTTATATTAAAAAAAAAAAAACACATTTACACACACATACATAGAAAAATATAAGTTAGTCATAGGGATACAGAACACACTTCTATACAAAATATCATAACTATAATAATTGTATATGGAATATTTTTTTTTATTTCCACTCAAATTGAGTAAAGGATACAATGATTTTATATATATAAATTATCCTTTTTTCTCAATGGCTTTTGTATTGTGTAGTGTTGTTCGACTTGTATTACATGATGTAGTTGAATACATTATTATCTACACGTATACATTCTTATTTTTAATCAATAATCTATTGTCTACGTGTAGAAAATAGTGAAAATGTAAAAAAATATTGTTTATTCAATGGTTGATTAACCAATTTCGGAGTGGAATGTAGATAGTCTAAAGACATTAACTTATTGGTTGGTTGGATGGTTTTAAAGAATAGGGGAATAACTTTCGCCACCCACATAATACTTATTTACGCTCCAGTCAACCACATCTTTCTTATTGTAGCATGTTGAACCATCCCAGTTCTCTGATTATTAAGTTCCTAATCATTTTAGCTGAAGTTATCCTGTGCGCATCCCTTAACATTTCAAGAAAGAAATTTCCCATAATCCAGAAGTCAAAACCTCTTTGACCGATGAATTGTTTTGTCGGATAGTAAATGCTCACAGACTTCTTGCCCACTTGACATGTTATGCATGTTTAGGTAGTATTCAATCTGAGCATTACTGCATCACTGCATGCTTCCTAAGGAAAAAGCATGTCCCGTCTCGAAGTCGTTCATTTTTAAGATGTTTAACTCTTTAATTTTAATATTATTTCTTGTCGGATTCAACAACAACCATAGTTTAAACGTTCAATGGATTAATGAATTATTCCCTTAAAGGATTAATGAAGTAGACAATGAATATTTTTTGTTAAAGTGTAAATATTATAATCGATATCGTATAAATTCCATATCCAACATTGGCTACACCAATTTCATTTGCCTACAGCATTGCATATGATGCCAAAATGTCGGCAATTAAAGTTTACATGTAGAAGAACTTGTATTTCAATGTGTATGTGTGTTGAGAATAAAAAAAATTATATATAAAAAGCTTAAGGCATTTATTATGATGGTAATCAGTAAATCTAACAACAGCAACAACAATGAAGATAATGTAATACAAAAAAAAAAATATATTTTTTTTTCTCTTTTTAATAATATCCTTAGACACACACTTATACAAATATTATCTTTATTTTGACTAAATCAAAAAATCGCTGAATTTATGATGTGGGCATCCTTTTTTTTTTTTTTGGTTGTTGTTGATCGATAATAAAAATATTATTATTTTAACGTACACACACAAATACATAATATTTTAAATTTAGTTAAAAAAAAAAATGAAAATCCTTTTCACTAAATTCAGTGAAATAAGAAATTAGGTCCTTAATAACAATAAATTTTTTGTTTTTTGTTTTTTGCAACCTATAAGATAACAAGATGATTTCGTATGTATGAAATGTATGATGGTGTAAGGATTTTTATTTCAAGTGATTAATTAGTTTTTATATTTGAAAGGAAGTTAATTTTATTTTTATCATTACATTCTTAATAATTCACTATATTTTTTGTATTATAAATCAACAACATTTTTAGTGTATTTTTCTTTGTAAGGTGTAATGATGGGAAATTTCTGCGATATTCATGAGCTTGTTGATGTATGCCAAATGAATTAAATTAGTATTGCAGAAAATTATAAATATTTAAAATATTTTAATTAATTTATTAATTGTTTTCCATTGTCAACTGAAAAGGCTCAACTGTAAGTATTTTTCCTATTCAATCACATAAACTTGATTCAACTTAAAGCGACATTGATTTCTTGATTTGAAATAATATCAGTTACATAATGGAATGTAGCGCACCATAGTACACTAACAATTCCCCAAAATTAAAAAAAATATCTCTATATTCAGAACACAAATATTCTTCACTTGAATCAATAGTACTGAAATGCAAAAATTGAAATTAATTGATTATAATTAAAGATTCGGATTAAAATAATTATCTTTTTTCAAGGAGCACATATTAACTTCCTCTGGCTGCTTAGTAAGCATTTAACTTAAATGTTAATAACTTATCCGAGAATAATTATTTAATTAGTGTTTCATATTTAATTTTAATTTAAAAGAATTATTTTATTTAATTAGCACTCATATCAAAATTTTCTATCGAATTTCTCCAAATTGATTAAAAATAAAAATATTTGCTAGGATTCGAGTCTAAGTTTTTGTTAATTTTATTGCTAACTAACAGAAATCAGAAATAAATTGTACAGAGAAACCTGAGCCCGAATTCTAGAAATTTTCTGTAACTTTTGTTAATTTTTAATGGTACTTTTTACGGAGCTTAGGATAATGTCTCAGAGAGTTAATGGTTGAATTGAATCGTTGTATTTATTATTCAGCTATATCAAACATGGTATAAAATACTAAAATGAATACATTTTATTAGAGAAGCTTTTCGAAAGGTGACCTATGTAAATAGTAACATTAAATATTATTGTATTTATTTAGAAATATATATTATTTATTATAACACTAATCAGGATTTATTAGGCTATTTAATGCATATAAATTAATCTTAATTTATTTTACTTAAAATGTATAAAAATAAATATTTTTTTATTAGATTTTATTCCTATTTTTCTTTTATGAGTTTAAATTATGAAATATATTTGCAAAAAAATTAATTAATATAAATTACATTCGTTTTAATTTTTTGAATATGATTAAACATGAAGTATTATAACAATTTAAAGTAAAATTGTATTTAAATTTAATAATATAATCAATTTTGTTAAACTTACGATGTTGTCATGTTTTCATATATCAAGGAAAATTGAAAATATTATTAACGCGAGTAATTTCAAACTTATTACAATCTTAACCGCATAAATATGTTTTATATTTAATTCAATTTAGCGAATAACAATATTAATGTATTAAAATCGATCTTTATGTATTAATATATTTATGTAACATCCTAGTTAGAACGTTAGAGTTTTTCCAGTTTACTGAATTTATATTTGCAAGATTAAGTATAATTTTTGGTAAAATGTTACTTTTAATAGTAATAATTTATTTAAATTTTACTTTGCTCATTTCGAAGGAAAGATTTGAACACTACTTTTAATATTATAAAATTAACGTTCAAGCGAAGCAAGAAAATTACTTTTAAATTATGATTATTATCAACCTAGTTCAAAAAGAGTTTTAAAAATTAGTAAATTTGTTAGTTAAAGGATGATTTATTTGGCATTAATCTTTTATTTAAATTAAATAAATTTATCATTTTGTTTTTTTATTTCAATTTCATAAGTTCATGTGTTAAATTGTCACCCATTTTTTAATTTATGTTAATTTTAAAGTTAATTAATTTAAACTTTATTTATTTATTAGTAAACCGAATCTGTGCGAAATAACGTTCACGATAATTTCGATACTGAATCCACAATTTGCATGAGCGTTCTTAGGACGAAATGTTTAGCTTAACTTAGATTTCTTAATTTGATTATTGATAGCTACTTATAATATCTAAATAAACATCATTCTTCAAATTACGTAAGGTTTAAGGAATAAGTCCTAAAGAATTGAATTATTTTCGGTTTATGGAATATAATTACTTTTATTTTCATGTTAATTGAATGATATTGAATATTTAATGTAAATTATAAATTTGAAAAGTTTTATATGTCAAATTGTTAATCATTGTTTTCTAAAATTTATTTAGCTTTACATAAAGAAACGTAAATGTTTTTAAATGAGTTTCTGATCTTCCTGATTAAGTATCTTTTAAATTGTTAATAAATTGTTAAGAATGTGAAATATCATTCAATTTTTAAATGACAGATTAATTCTTCGAAAATAATTATTCATTTTTTTTTTTAATTGTTTTTTTATTCACCTTTTATTTATTATCATTGTAAAACCACTAATTTTCCTTGCTAAATTAAGCATAATAACAAAATATAGAATTAAATTTTCTGTCATATTTCATGTAAACAATTAAACGTGAATATTTATTTTTATATCCTGACAGTTTTATATAAAATCCTTTTTCTATTCAATGAACAAGTAACAAAAAAAAAAGAAATTGAAAAGAAGAAAAATTATTGAAAAGCAAAAAAATAAAAAAACGATTATGTAAATTTGTTCATGCAAGTGAAAGTGAATATACTCAATAATTTTGCAAATAGATGAAACATCAAAACATGTGAATCATCATCTGTGTTGTACGTACACAACAAAAAAAAAAGGATCATAAAAAGGATAAAAAGTACACAAAAAAGAAAATATTAAATCCTTACAACAATTACTATTGAAAATATACTGAATAAAAAAGTTCTTACATAAAAAATGTGAATTATTTGTCAAGAAATTTAATATTTTAGTTTCCCCAACAGAAATTTTCAAAGGACTTTTTATTATGTTTGTTAAGAATCTGATTAAATTTTCCCACTTAATTTTATTCTCTATCAAATTTATTTGAGATTATTTCTTTGATTTTAGATTCCACAATCCACAACAAAAAAGGATTTCCAATTTGAATATTAAATACTCTCCGTATTTAAATGGAATTTAATTTAATAATAAAAAAAATCTCTTTTTTTCGCTGAAGTTAATTTTGTGTAACGAAAAGAATTTTTTTTTTTAGTATTAAATTCATTTTCCCGGGATTTAAATGTTAGTCCTTTATCATTACAATTATATATAAATTACATTATTTATCCTTTAAAACGTTTTATAAACATTAAATTTGATTCATTTTTTTTTTTAAATAAATTTTAAAAAATCGTTAAATAATTTAAGGACATTTTTCTTACAACTCTTTTAATTTGTTCTGATATTATACTTTTAGGTTTTAGGGAAATTTGTTTGTCAAACCTTTATCATTTTAAGTAAAAAATATTGTAAAAAATAAATTTTAATTTATCAGAGGGTACGCGTTTCCTATTTCATTTAAATTTTTGGGAAAACATCACAAAAACCTAAGTGAAATCAATACAGAAAAAAATTATTTATATTTTGTTCCTTTATAAAAATTAAATTTTAAAACTAAATTCTGTGTAATAATCCAATTAATTTGAAAATTAAATTTAAATTATTATGGTAAATTTATTTTCAAAAATTTATTTACGTAGCTTATTATATTGTTTTTGGCATTAAAATTAAAGTGGTTTTTCTATATTGTAAGGAAAATGATTTTAAGGTGATTCTTCTATTATTTTTATTGTTGATTTTGTTTCGAAGGACGAAAATATCGTAAGGATAAATAAATAATTTTAGAATAACAAACAAAATAAAAATATTGTACAATGAAAATCATCAAAGTAAATATAATAATAAAAACTCAAAATTGAAATTGGGAATTGAAAATCTCCACCACGTGAATTTATAATTTTCTTTTGAAGGAATAAATGAAATAATTGTATATTTTGTTGATACAGGATATTTGACTGTGTCCGGGATAGTCACTGGAGATTTAAATTCCAAATATTTTCAACAAAAATTTAACAAAATTAGAAAGGGATTTGTTTTTGTTATTTTGATGGAAACTTTGAATTTTAGAATGTATTTAAGTAAAATTCCAGAGTACACAAACAAGAATTGATGAGTTAGATAGTTTTTTGTATGAACCTTTGTGGTGAAGCGTTCATCGATTGAAAATAAAAGACTAATGTCTGTATTGGCTGGATATTTCGTAGCCATCGGACAGATAATTCCATTAGCGAATTTGAATTCAAAATTTGTCATATTTGTCAGAAATTGTAAACATTTCGAAAATGGCCACAAAATGCGCAAGAATTATCCAGTGAATTAAATTTTTATTTTAATTAAAAGTTTAAAAAACCACGACTTTTCAACTAAATCATTTTTATACAGAATTATATTTAAATTATTCTGTAATCTAACGTTTAGCTAACTTCTAGTTACTAAGAATTTTTCATTTTATGTAAATTTGTTTTCCAAGAAAAAATGTGCTTCAAAAATTCAGTTTTTTTTTTTCTTCTAAAATGTCTTTTCGTCCTTACAAAGAAAAGAAAATCTTTTTGTTGACAATAAGAGGAAAAAAAAATAATTAAATATTCGAAAACTTAAAGGATTGTCAACAATTAAAAAAAAATATCATTAAAGTTTTGTTTAATGTTTCATTATAATAATTAAAATAATGAAATTAGTTTTGTTTTTAACTGAGATTTTTTTTTCTCTTAATATATTTGAATCCTTGGATGATTGTTATTATATATTTATATCCTTATAATAATTGTTTCTAAGAATTTGTATATGAACTTTTTGATTACAATGAACACAATCAAATTTAATCGAAAAGTATCAAAAGATATAATTAATTAAATTGTAATTAGACCTTCTTAATAGAACAAATAAAAATTAATCCCAGAATTATGTTACATTTAATTAAAGAATAAATTTTTCGTTATGTAATTCAATTCTCATCGTTTTTGGTTGTAAGGCAATTTATTCACTACTATTTTCTTTATCATTAATAACAATTTCCTTTTTCCGCCGAATCAAAATAACAAAATTGTTATTTCTGTCATTTTTCATTAATAATATTTCATTTAATATTAAAAGGTCAAAAGTCCACTTTATATTGAGACAAATGATCTTTAAAACACGAAGAAATAATAAGAAGGATTTTTTTTATATGAAGGATAATAAACTGATTTAATAGAAGCCAAAAATAGAAGAAAAAAAATATTGCCTGTCAGTTAAATTATTTTATATCTAATCATAATAAATTACTGTAATTACTGTAACTTTGAGTGTTTTCCTAATTAAATTTACTTAAAAAATTTATTAATTTTTAAATAAAATTAAAACTCAAGTTATGCTTTGGTTGATTGGATAGTTTTAAGGGAGGGAAGGGTACAAAAATTGACCCCAGCATGATGTGTTATACCGCACCCTACATCACATGATCGCGATTCGCAAGTTATGATGAAATATGTATGGAAACCAATACATTGAGTTTTGATTAACTGCCTGTCAAGTGAAAATTTTGTATTTGTTATTTGTATCTTTACCTATATCGTGATTATAACGAAAAGCCTCTGCAATCATACTGAAAGTCTAAAATAATTATAAATTATTTTCAAAATGATTTCAATTTAAATTTAGAAAATTGTTGAAAGTTATTTTAAAACTTTATTTAAATTTAATGTAAATTCAAATAATATATACAATTTAATGGTCAGCTGTTTAAGTTATGTCTCGTAATACCTACTATTACCGAGTTATCATTGTAATTGTAATACAGTTATTGGAGTTTTGAAAATTTGGTGATAGCTTTAATCTGTCACTTTTTAGATTTACTCTTCTTATATTAAAACTTGTAACGAGAAACTAACAAGTAATTTATTAAAACGATATTTAGAATCTGTCTTATTATTTATCCAAATAAGTCGTATAAACTTGCAGTTTATAGTGACGTAGACTAGTTTCGAATTACAGGGAGGACTACTACGTACCCCAATCACTGCAGCCACGGCTTATTGTGATTTCCCTTTTCTAATAATGCATCACTTCACATCCCAGACTCGTACTATTGATAAAACAGTACAGCTGTTTGAGAGACACAGACCACGATTCTGAGGTTGTAATTATGTGACTACCGAGATGTCGTATGTGTTTCCTTACAAACGTATATGTTCTGCCCTGCTGTATCTTCCTCGTCCAAAATCTTCACAGTTGGTCTTCTGGTAGTAGATGTTTTTCCGATTTTCCATTGCCCTGTAAGGAAGCCTACCAGTGTCCAGACTTTCTTCCTATTCATTCCAAGGATTTCCGTTGCTCGTTTATTGGATGGGCCAGATATGAACATTTTTGAATGTGTCATACTCACTGGGCTATTCCAATTGTTTTGTTGATATCGCTTTATTTGGTCCTTTTGAAGACACTAAAGGTGGCTGTGAACGTCTAAACTGCTCCTTGTTTCGCCAAAAGGTTCTTCATTTCCTTCAAAGCCTACATGGGCTGGAAATTTTTGAATTAAATATAAGTCGTTGAAGTTTTTAGATTAATATTATGTTTTTCTACATGGGCTGATTACGTAAGCTTAAATATATTATATAAATTTTACAATTATTGTACTCATCACAAATCTTTAAAGGATATAATAAGCAAAATGTAAATTTGAATTTTGACTGTCAGTTTTTATAGTTAAATTTCTATTCAATTTTTTTAATTTCATTATTATTGACATCATTAAAATAGTAAAAATTAAGAAATAAAAATAATAATGATTTAAAAAAATATATTCCACATCATTAAATATTAAATTTGTAAAGTTTTTGTTCACAAAGAATAAAACTTTTTTTCGATTATTAAATTTTATCATATTATTAAAAGCATGATAACATAACAAAACATAACTAAAATTAAAAAGATACAAAAAAAAACAATTCTTTGTAGAGGTTTTTCTAGGAAATATTATGCAAATTTAAATTTTAGAAGTTTTATTTAGATCAAAATTTTCATTGTACTCGTACATGTTTTGAATAAAATATTTTCTTTTTGGTTTTTAGAAATTAGCAATATGGGATCAAGTGGTCCCATAATCGTTTCTAGTAAATGTCATGTTATACAAAAAAAAATGTCATGTTATATAAAGGTATAATTAGAAGATTTAAATTCTTTATGGAATTAAACCTTCAAGTTTTTGAATGTCAAATGAAAAATGATTCAAATCATTTCAATTCTTTTGATATAGCAATTGAAAATGTTGTAAAGTATTATTAGTTATAAGCTAAACCTTACCGGAGTGATGTCTTCGATAGATTAATCATAGAATTGAGATCTTAAATAAATGTTATATTAATTATTTCTAGTCACTTTTGTGTTCCTTAAAGTTTCACTATTTGTCCTTCTATTATCGATTATTATCGGGATCGAAAACGGTATACTTAGAGATTTTTATTTTCCGAATAGCGTATATGATTCAGTCGCGGTGCGTTAATGATAGTGAATTATGATTTTTTGATCATGGATTCGATTTCAAACCGCAGTATCGATTTAACTTATTTTAGTTAATCTTTATATGAGTGCCAGTAGTTAAATTATTTTAAAAGTTTATTGTCCATTTTTCTAATTGTAAATGAATGTCTGACTGCAACAAGTCATTTAGTTATAAATAATGATTTATTATGTTTCAAATGGAAATATGAAAATTTATAAAAAAAATTATATGAAATTTCTTTATTTCTTTAATATTACTTGTAGCAAGTCTACCAGAATTAATAAAGTTATATAGAAATTCGTAAATTCACAAGTTTTGTAAGAGTCTTCCAAAGTAATTCTACAGTTTATCAAAATAACAAATACAAATATTATATAATAATTAAAATATTATGAATTTATTAGAAAACATTATTAATTATTAACTTCTCCCTATAATTTCTATACATTTTAAACCTAATAACACAATTAAAATGAAGATTAAAATTTATTATTATACTAATAAACTGAATTTTGTAATTATTTTAACTTTTTTTTAACAAAATTACTGATTCACAGAGAGATTATAACATTTCCGAAATGAAAATGCATTATGGTATAAACAACATTTAATGGTTAAAAAATTACCTAAATTATCATATATATATAGAGGTAGATAGAAGCTATTCTGTAATGTTACAATTTAATTAGAATATTCTATAAAATATTTAAATTTAGGTCAATTTTGTGTTAGTGAATTTCAAATTATTTTATGTTAATTATTGAAGTAGAAATTTAAATGAGTAATGCAACTAATCAAAACAATGTAAAAGGTAAAATTTTGTGGTAGACAAAACGTCAATTGTTTCTATAATTAAATAATTTAAAATTGATATAACCAAAAATATAAGGTAGTAAAAGATTTTAGTAAACGAACTTTGGCCGTATATGAGAATAATTAAAACTTAATGGTGGGATCGAGTAATGAACAATGAAATGCTAAATAGAAAGAATAGAAAGCTATCAGGTAATGAACATCATTAACATCAGAAAACTGAGTCACATGGGAAACATCATTTAGGTTGAAAAATACAGAAAGAAATTCTAGAATAATCCTGGATTAGAAGATAAAAAATACGTGAGATGGTGACTAATCTGCAAAGAGGAGCAGAACTATAAGAATAAGATTAATAATTTGTGATTACAGAAAAATTTAAATTTGATTTTTTTTAATAATAAAAGTATATTCTGAAACTCGAATTTTGGTGATATCGAAAAAAACATTTATATTTTAGTGATAATTTTCAATTCTACTAAAAATTCTTTTAAAATCTAATTAAAATTAATTTTATATATTGAATTTTGTGAAAATGGTAACCGAAAATATTTAGGATAACAAAATTGTTTCGGCATATAATTTTTTTTAATAATTTCTATATAAATTACATCCATAATAGTTTCCAATACGTTAAACTTAATTTAAATAATCTTTTGTATTAATATCCTTTTATGTAAAAAAATATTGTTGATTCGAAAAGGATATAGGATTTCAAATATATATTAAATAATTTTCAACATTTCAGTAATTTATGCTGTTTGAATAGAAAATCATAATATCATATAAAATTTGCACTATTAAAATTTAACATATTTTAAATTTCAGTACTTCATTATTTTTGTCCAAACCAATCGGATTATATATGCTATGTCCAAACACCGTACTTTAGTTTCGCAAAAAACATATTAGGTCATTGAAAATCTAAGTTCATATTTTATCCGAACTGCCCTTAATCGGACTGCGAAGCCTTCGAAAGGAACATAAATTTCCAAATTAAAGGAATGGGAAAGGAACATAAAATCCACCTAATGGAACAACATTCCAGACATATTTCAAAGTAAGTGATTCTTAGATTATAAAAAAAGACCACACTTGACAAAACTGAGTTACTTACAATAATTACACAGCACGCTCAAGTATCACTTGAATAAAATCTGGAAATTTTGGAAAGAATGAATGTCAGATCTATTCGGATGACGAAGAAACTGCGAAATACATCCCGAAAAAGGCTAATACACCTGAGAAACAAAAGCGATTTCTGAGTCTTCACAAAATTAGGGGTCTGGCCGTCAGCAAAGCTCTGGATATCAACTGATCAAATATTAGTAGGATAGGGACAACAAATGTCTTTGGGTCGCACTCTTAATATTTGATAGGAGGCGGAAGCTCGTACTTCTGCCTTATTTATGTAATCTAATTTATCCAAATATTTCTCAAACTTTTAACAATTATATCTAAATATATTTTTGTATATTCTACTATAATAAAATTTCGATACGATGCAAATTTATGGACGCGTAAATAATTGACAAATAGAAAGAAGAAACACTGAGAAGAGGTTTGAATAATATTAATTACAATATTATTTATTCATTATATTTGTATTGCTTCCAGCTATCATTTATATTACAAAATATATATTAATTTTTGACATTCCATTATATTCTTGATGATTAAAATATAATTGAATATTGATTACCACAAAGAAGCAACAATTTTTTACCTAATATTTTATGATTAAAATACTCGTAAAAAAATACAAATCTCTATACGTATCTAATACCAAGATGATGATGATGATATTAAAATAATTTATTCAAAAAAATTATTTTACAGTGATGACAAAACTGATTAAATAAATGGATATCTAAATTTGCATATCGCAACCATTAGTCAACTTGATAGAATTTGCATTCCAGAGAGAATATCTTCATAAGAGATAAAGACCAACATTTTTAGTAGTAAAAGTTTATTATGTAAACTAAAATGTATAGATAGTCCAAAATTTTTTTTTATAATAAATGAAGTTAAAGTATCCGTTTTACTATGGTATGTGATGAATGAAATTGTTAGAATTAAATTAAATTTATATGGACGGAAATGAAAAACACTACAAAGTAAAAGTTTCATACATTTTATATGTATATGGAAAGGATTTTCATGATTCTCTAGATATAAGATTGCTAAAAACTATTTGACAAAAGCATTTAAAAAGATATTCCATTGGTGGGAAATTATTTAAAATTAAATATATAAAGACAAATAAGTTTTCATACAAGAAATTTTAATTAAGCAAAATTTTGTGATATATTAAAGGATTTAATTGATAAATGTCGTACTATGTATGACAAGGAGTATTAGTTTTATGTAGCTGATATTGTAAAGTCAAAATTATAAAATAAAATTACTTAAAATGAAGTGTAGGTCGATCTATAATAACACGTGGAGGAGAACAATTAAAAAGGAATTTGAAATTCTGGATAAAACATCGCTAGAATGACTAATATTTCCAGAAATAAATAGCGCACAGGAGTAATGAACGGTATATGCAAAACAGGAGATTCAGCTAGGCGTCTAGGGAATTGAAGATTACTTAATTTAGTAAAAATAGGAGATCAGATTTGAATTTTTGAATATAGTCATTCGGTTACACAGAACGTTTTTTTACTAAGGAATTGGTTGCTTAGTTAATTGGCAAGTCTTAAACAGCATGAAGGCGACTTCAATTAGTTAATTAGCACCGTTTTATTACCGCTCAATGTATTAGTAATTGTAAGTTTTATTACCATATCAATTTTCATCAGAAGGAAATGTATTTTAAATCGATGCTTATATAGGAACGTCTATTATTTAAATTATTTTGTACAATTTATTTTTCCTTGTACATATATACCAGTTGGGAGCAATGATATAGGTTCCGTCCTTAACCTAAATTGCATATACGATTGTGTACCATAAGTTTCGTTTCAGAACTTTCTAAAGAAACTTTTAATTGCAACAAGTTAATGGCTTTTAATAGTGAAACATTTGTTGCCAGTAAATTGTATCAAAACCATTTAAATAGTTATCATAATTAAATATTGCTAATTACTCGTACTAATTTAAAGCTGAGTCAATTTTGTGTGACATAGATGCATCTCTCTGGTGGTGACCTCGGAACCTAATGTATATCAGTATATTATATTACCACTACGCTTTTGTATATATAACAATAAACCAAAAAAATATTTAGAACTGTAACATAGTAAATGGCACTTTTATAAAAATAGTTACCAAAGGACAATTTTATAATGCAATTTATTAAAAAACAACAAGATTTTCTCCAGCCATACAACTATCCATAAACACTGTAATTTTATTTCTATATAGACAGCTACTACCTAATAAAACACAAAAGCTGTCCATAAACAATTTCCTAATCCAAAGAATTTACGCAATCAAAAACAATGATCATAAAATCTACAATAATAAAGTAAAAATTCAGTACGTGTTTATTACCCAACTATTTAGACTTTTCAGTATAAAGTAAGAGAATATCAAAAATGACCAATAAAGAAAAAAGGATATCAAGAATTTGTTGTCCTTTTTGGAAATTTATTTCACAATATTTTTTTTTTTTATATAAAATATATAATTTTTTTGTGGTTATGGTCACGTATTTGAAATAAAAATTGAAAAATTGAAAAATTATTGTTTTATATATTTTATTTTTATGTCATAAAGGATAATTTAGTACAAAATGATGACAATTAATAGTGAAAATATATAAACAAATAAAGTCAAAAATTTAAAATTGAAAAGTTTTCTTAGGTAAAATCTCCTTTTTTAAAATTTTTGTTTTTCTTTTATGACAAATTTGTTTCTACAAGGATGTGAATCTATACTAATTGAACAAAACCCAAGCAAAATAAATTTCTTCTGATGATCCTTGAAGTTTTAAGGAATTTACAACAACAAAAAACTAGTAATTATATGAAATTTCTGTAAAATTAATTAATTTATACTTTGAAACTTATTTTTTTCCTGTGTTTTTGATTGTTTTTGAAAGATTATAAAGTTACAATAACGCTACAATAAAAATATTATTCGAAAAATTTCGGTTAAACAAGTTTTTTATTAAAGTTCAACTTTAATTTTGAAATTTTTTGAAAAAGTAAAAGTTTCAAAACTTTTTTGGACATATTTCCAAGAGATATCAATTATAAATATTTCTTGGAGACCAATTAAGTTGAAATAAAGAAGAATTCTTGCCCCAAAGACTTTTTACAACGTCATGGCACACAAATTTTTGAATTTCTAATTTAGTCTTTTTAACATTAAACATTTTTTATATTTGAATTGCTCATCAACTCAAGTTTAAAATTAAAAATAAATCCCAATAAAAAATTTCTTGTTTTGGGTGGAAAAAATATATAGAAAAGGTTAGAGGTTAATTTAATAAAGTTAAAGTTTTAGTAAAGAAATATTTCTTTCAACATTTTACGAAATTTTTTAGGGTTTTTTGTTAAACAAAATCTTGTCTTTGTCAACAAAATATCTCAGGCAGTTTTTGTTGAGTTCTTTTGCGATTTGATAATTATTTGGAATGAGGAAAACGATTCTGAAAAAGATATCATTAATTAATTTGATCCTGCGGTGTTTCGGAGGAATTTACAATACAGTTTAGACGAAACGAAATTATGAATTCATTTTGTATTCATAAAATTAATATTGGTCCCTCTACGAACTCTTTGTAGAGCTACATAAATCTGTTTACAAAAAACAGGTACGGTTTCAAGATAAAAGAGCAATTCGTAGTAGAAACAATTAATATTGGACAGTATAGTTTCAAAAATATATACAACGACAACGATAAGAGCAATGGAAAGTGAACCTTTTAGGGCTTTTCGTTCTTCTATATTTTTATATACACAACTTTTTAAAGTTATACTTGCAAATATAACATTTTGTAAGTGGACTCTGTAGGTAATTATTCGAAAATTAGTCGGTAGTCAGTAGAATTACTTTATTTGGCTAAACGTATAACTATAACTTTACAATTAATCATAGTAAATGGTCACTAAATTATATGGCTGAACATTCGTATTGGAAATATTTGGATTCATGCACTTTTTCCAAAATTATACTAATTACACGAATTCTTCAATTTACTCATGCCACACAGACTGAATGATCCAGCAACTCATTCTACCGAATTTTGTAATTAGTATCTAACCCGGAACACATGCATCATGTTCGTTCATGTAGTAAGAAGCGAAGCATTTCTACCGCAGGTGCATGAGTCAGGGACAATGATACAGGGTCTCGCGTAGGTCTCCGAATCCTCTAAACGTGATAATTACCTCCGATTGCCGTATTATAAAAGCATGCTCACTTTTCTAGTGTGCTGTTAAGAGCACTGTTGCCAGATATATCGAGGTGTTGCCATATTTAAAGATAATGAAGAGTAAAGTATAATGAAATATCTGACTTTATAGTTTGAAGATTCTGCTACTCTTAGATAGTATTTATTATTATCTGCTGCACTGCCTTTTTGAATATATTTCTGGTTTACTTTATTTTACATTTCATATAAATTCTGCGCAAAATTACTTTAAATGAAATATTCATGCTTGTTCAATTCATTTGAATTCAAAATTCCAGTATTTTCAAATTTAATAATTTAAGATAATATTTTCTTCATAAATATATGTACGTGCAATAATAGCTTTTTAATGGATATAACAAATAAAAAATTTATGATTTTTTATGATTTTTCGATTTAAAAACATTAATCAAGCTATAAAAAAAAACTTTATAAAATGTTCATTTTTAAACATAATTCATGGAAATTTTGGAATTTATACTTTATAAAATTATAACATTTTCAGGTGTCATTGCAAAATACAAAACATATAAAATAAAATTTATGTAGATTGTAAAATAAAATTGTTTTTCGGTTTTGATATTCTAAAAAAATATTTATATACCACACAAGTTTCAAAATGATGATAAATGGTACGAGCATTAATGTTTTTCTGATTGACTTTAAATCGTTATTTCTTTTTGATGTTATATATAACTAAAATTTGTTATCATTTATTAATAGCATAAATATATAAAATTATAACTTTTCTTACTAATTTATTTTACTGGATCCAAGAAAAGTTACGTAAAGCTAAGCCACCGCAAAGGCAAATTGAAAATTGAACTCTTATTTCCATCCTAAATGAGATTGACGCAAGTCAACACAACATAAAAGTTGCCTGACTTTCAAGTTTTTTGAGCAATACTGGAAACTGTCAAAAATAGGTTACAGTGTCATTTTTTTCTCCAGGAAAAAAATTTTTATCATATCTTTCAGGTAAAATTATAAATTCTTAAATTATAAAATATTAAAGTGTAAATGAAATAAATTAAATGCAAGCAATTTGATATTTACAGCAGTAGCTGAGATAAAATGTAATTTTATAATTTCTTTAAGCTTAAAATTACATTTTAAATAATATAAAATTTACATTAATTTTCTTCAACTTTGCTTTGCGTTCCGACATTTTCATAGTGAATCCAGAGTTAGGAATTTTGTTTCCTGTAATCATTTCGTTTATGAAAAAATATTTATATATTCCATATTTTCATAGATAAATATATCAGATAAAAAATACTGATGAAGTTCATGAGGTTCATCAAGTCTTTAATTAGTTAATATTTTGTACTAATTATTATTGAAGAATTTTTTATATTGCAGCAGGTTTTAAAGAGCGTAATTAGATAGAAAAGTAATTCAAATAATAGTTACGTTAATAAAATAACAGGACAGATAACGAATTATAGTAAGATAGAACAAGGATGACAATTTTCTTTACATAAGGGTTTTTTTAATTTGCTTAATTTTCATGTCCCTTACATCCCCTAAAATTGTTGGTTGGATCCACCAATGCATAAAACAAAATGTAAATTTTGAATATTTATTTAAATTAATTGCTAATGAAAATTACTTTAGAGTTTATTGTAGATTAATTTCAATAAATATTAAAAAAATCCATTGGGTAGTTATTTGCAGGTCCAATAATTATTACGTAATATCGTATCGTTAAAAAGATATTATTTAATCAAATACTTTAAATACTTTTGTAAAACTTGTTTGAAAATGATACTAATCCTTGGAAACTGATCCCAAACATTCCCAATTTGTATCATAAATATCCAAATTATTATTTTTTATACGTGCCATATTAAATTATCATAAAAAATCACTAATTTGTTATACTAAAATAGTATAAAAAATGTTTACTGATGCCTTATTGAAGACTGTAAAGTATTTGGCTTATACCAGACTCCATTACTTCGCGACCCGAGTACCGTTTATAATAGTTTATGTACCTCACAATAGACTTGTTGTGGCCATATAAAATCTGGGAGAATATGGACCTACCCTTTTGATTCTAATTCTAAATCTAAGTACTTTGACTATCAATCATTATACATTTTTTTAATCTGTTCAATGATCGATTCTAAATCAGTAATTTCCTCAATTTAAAGGAAAGTAATTTTTGTCTCAGTAATTTTTGTCGATTAATTTAATGACACTTGTTTGCATATATCTCATGTGTAGTACTTATACGAAGCTGATTAAAATAACTAATCGGAATGAAAATTGTAATCGAAAATATTAAACTAAAACATAGAATATTACAAGACTTGTTTCTAATCCGCTAATTTTTACAAAACTGTATTCGAAACTTTTAAAATTAAAAATAGCAATAATTTTTGTTACCATTCAACTCATTTCATCACAATACCATAAATTTCCTTAAAAAAGGACATAGATTTTTAAAAGATGAATAGAAATTGATTGCATGACGAATTTTGTTTACAAAAAGACACAGAAAATTGTTGATAGAAAAAGTTAAAAAAAATTTTTTTTTTATGAAATTTGGAGGTTTACATAAATCACATAAATTGTGTAAAAGATTTTCATTTGAAGATATTGTAGACAAAACTTTCACAGTTCCCACTTTCATGGAAAATGAAATCCCTGCAAGGAGAAAAAAATTAATTTAATTATTTCTTATGATGTTGCCAGTTTCATTACGAAATTCTTTGATTTATCAGTCATTTATTATTAATATTATTATCATTTTATATCTAAATTTAGATAAATTACTGTTTTAAGAGAATATTCATTTATATCAAATAAAAAAATAATAAATCTTCAATAAAATCAATTAATTTTCAGTAAAAAAAAAGCAAATCCTTTGAATAGGATATCAAATTAAGAAAAGTGATTTATTGGATAAGAACAAAAAAATAAAACAATTAAAATTTATCTAGTAATTGAGATCCTTTTTTTTATAGATAACACTTTTATTTTTCCTTGTTAATTAAATTATTTATTGAAAATTTGTTAGTAAAATCATACGTACACAAATTGAATTGTTATTAAAAATTCATTTTATTGAAAATCTCTTCGTTTGTCTTCATCAATGTTTAATAAATTCATGTCTTGTATTTAGGGCCCCCAAAGCGAAATTCCAACACGAAATACTACAAAAAAAATTACTATATAAAAATGTATCTAAACTTGTTAAAAGAAATCGTTAATTTGAATTTAAGGATATTGCTTTTACGCTAAGGATAACTACGTGACTTTGGAAATAATACTTTGTACTTTTTTTTTGGTTGTTTGTTTGTGTTTTTATATTGTTTTTTTCTCTGTTATTTTTTATTGGACTCAATTTTGAGAATAATATTTTATTATTATCTTGTATACATAGAAAATTAAATTAAATTTCAATTATAAATAAAAATTATTTTTATTTTTATTATGATGGCATTTAGAGAGTTATTTATGTCAAAATTTTGAAGTTTATTATGCACTATTTGGACATTAAAAATACTAGGGTCCTTGTAGGGGCAATTTAGTTAAGTAAATTTTTTGTAGAAGATTTTAACAGAAAAGTACAAATTTGGCAACGTTTGGAAATTATGTAATCCGAAATTAGTAAAATCTGAATTAGTAAAAGTAAAGTAAATAAAAATTCTAAAATCTCATTACATGCTTCCTAAGAATCTGATGTTCAGTGACAATTTGCGTATATAATCTGACACTGAATTTTGTCTGGTTCATTTTCAAAATAATCTTGGACTTTTTTTATCATTAGGAATGCCCTGTTGTGGTTATTCCATTTCAAAATGCTATATGTAATGGCCCATATAATCTGTGTAGTATTATAAAATAAAAACAAATTGAATAAAAAAAAATTATATGGCAAAATATAATAGTAGAGCTTAACTCGACATAAGCAAAAATGAATATTTTTTCCATTGTCCTTTTCTTCTCTTTCAAACCCTTTGTTTTACTAGTCACGAAGTTAGTAGGCTTTGTATTGTGTGCTCTATTCAAAAATTGCAAAATAGCTTAAGTCATTTGAATAGTAATTCACTTGTAGTAATCGTAGCTTACAATAATATTTTTGAAAGAAACCTTACCACAAGAGAAGATAACAAAATATTAAAATTAAATTTGCTAACTTTAAATTTAAATTTAGCGACTTTACTCCCTGAATTTTTTTTTTTTTTTGTAAAATAGATTAAGTGATTTAAGATAATTTAACAAATGTTTTAAATTTATTTTTTCGCAGATTATTTTAAGTGTTTTAATTTAATTTTTAAAGACTTTAAAAACTTTTTTCCGAGTTAGAACTGTGTTAAAAACGTTATCTATAACTTTGCTTAAGTATATTTAAAACTTCGTTAATATAACATAAATTTTGTTTATTAAATCCTGAACATTTTCATTTTTCGACATAAACTACATTTACAGGTTGCCACAAAATTATTGTTGCAGAATTAACTTGTGAAAAATTCAAAATTCAACAATCAAAATATTTAATATTAAAACTAATTTCCAATAGTGAAAATTTTAGCCTGAATCCTTAATACCAAAATTACTGAAATGAAATGAAATTTATATTAATTCAGAATAATAAAATTTAATATAAATTCCAAATATTTTCGAACTTGTTAATATAAAATGCTAACAATTCCATATTGAAAATATAAAATTTAAAAAAATTAAATTAAACAAAATTCACAATAAGCAAAATGTTAATTTACACAAATTATTTATACAATTTTTCTGGGATTTTCCACAAAAAGTTATCATTTCCACAATAATAACGATAATGTTATAACGACTAATATTATCCTACTTCACACCAAACAAAACTTCTGTTTATTTTTATTGCATTCAACTTTACGCGCTCCGTTAGCTTGAGTACCTAGAAATTTTCCAATTTCATAATAAAAATGCAAATTTAATTTTTATTTTCTAAAAATATTCAACAATTTGTGATAATCTTAGTGTAAAATTTTTTAAAATTTTCACATAATATTAACAAATTTTCTATTCATATTATAAACTGTTGAGTGTACCACAAACCGTGAAAACATTTTTTTTTTAAATAGAAGCTGCGTTGCCAAATTTCTGTGAAGTAGTTTTATAAAAATAGTAATATCAATATAGTTTTTTGTATCATAAATTTTTTCAAACCTTTTTTCCAGCGTTTTTTCTATCATGCAACAAAAAAAAAAGTTTAGTACTAACAGACCAGCAAGGATTTTTTTTTCGTATCATTAAAGTTCTATATAAAAATAAAGTTTTGTTTGTTACTGTCATAAAGGAAATAGTATGAAATTTTGATATTAATTTTATTTAATCTAGATATTATTTTTATAGTAAACCAGGTTATAAGTTTTGTCGTTGTTGTAAAATATAAATTTTACAAATTGTTACCAAAAGTGGATAACTTCAAGTAACAAAATATTATAACTAAAAAAACAACAAAAAAAAAAGGATATATGACAAGAGAAAGTTTTCGTTGCAACATTTTGCCATCAATATTATTAAAACTTATAAAGAAATATTACAAAGTTTTATTAAGTATTTAAAAAAAAAAAAGAAAACTTTTATGTTAGAAATTTATTTGGCACAATTTTCTTTATTCTTTTTGCATAAGAAAAATCAATACAAATTTTTATGTTTGGTGTTAGAAAACGTGAGAAAACTTGTGATTTTTTATTAAATGGAACTTTTAAAATAATGATATAATTTATATCTGAATTTGTTTTTCACAGGTTTTCAACGTTTTTCCTGGTTATTCACATCTTCCCTTTTTTTCACATTTAGGAAATTATAAAATTTTCTAACGAATGCAAAACAATTTTTTTGATAATGGTACAATTTTCTATCGTGCAATTTAATTATTATATCCGAGAAAATTTTATATTATTTCACTTCTTTTTTTTCATTTTACGTGTATAATAATTGGTAGATTTAAAATTTTATTTTTGTTGAATTTCATCATATATTTTCAAAATGAATCTTATGATTATCACAGAACAAAAAAAATATTTTTTTATTTTAAAATTATATTAAAAAAATGCAAAAAAAAAGAATCTTTGTTCAAATGATTATTATGGAGTTTAAGGAAACTGAGTCATTAGATTTTATTACATTATCCTAAAATTGTTAAAACGTGATATCATTAAAATTTTATATATTCAGTTTACTGATTCAATTCGATTTTATAATGTTATACGAGAACCTCTTAACGTCTTAACTATATCATTATTATTATCTTATCTTATAAAATGTTCTGAATTGATTTAAACTCTATTAACTTTAATACTATTCAAGTACTATTGATAGTGTTAGAACATTGAGAGATAATCTATAAATGGAATGACATTAGAATGAATTATTTTTGATTGATTAAATAATTAAGTGTTATTATTTGTTCTTTATGTTATCTTCCTCCTATTAACTGGATTTAATCTAGAAAATTTGACTTAAAATCACTGCAATTTTTATTATTTCTTTATTAAGCCATCAAATTATTTGGCAACCGCGCTTTATTAAAATGAACAAAATACTTGTAAATATTTGTATGTTTTATTATAAAATTAGACGCTCAATTTATGAGACTTTGTACTAAAATCAACCTTTTACCATTCAGACGTATATAAAGTAAAGGGCTAACATTAAAGATTTTTTTTGTAAATAGCTATTTTTGATATTAAAGTTAAATATTTAAGTGGTTAGTAAAGGAAACGTTTTCTGTAAGATCAGCCAAACATAACTTAGAAACTATGTCTAAGGAACTATGACTAAATTATTGACGTCATCCTTTTCTCAAACGTAGAGATGCCTATTAATCATTTAGTATGCAGGAGACAAAATCTAATGTATATTTTTATGATACAGAAATTTCAGTTTTATTAGCAAGAAATTTTTATTTTAAATTTTAAATTATACGAGGAGTTAATAGAATAATTGAAGGGTTCTGATGGAAAAATTCAGTAAAAATAGTAATTGACCAATCAATTGACTTAAGTTGAGTTCATGATATTTCTGGTTTAGTTGGCAGCCAACAGGGCTGTACAAAACTGCATTTCATTTAATGAGTAACGCAAAATCGTTGAATTTTATCATTGAATTTTTATTATAATCGGTGCGTATCCGGTTCTAAGCTATATTTTCTAGTAGTTATTATCCAATTATAATGAGCTTTAGTTTACGTAGATAAAATATGTGGTTGTAAAAAATTTAGTATGTCCATATATCAAAGATACCGAATGATACATTCCCGGACAGTAAAGTTATTGGGATTCCTCTATTCTATATCTATAATGTTTATTACAATATCATAAATTCTCTTTAAGACTTAAAATTTTATTATGTTGTCACCTGGGACTGTGTTTCAATAATTTATCGCTATCAACTATAATACGGTCTTACCAATAAAGTCATTATTAAAATTACTTGTAATTAATTTTAGAAAAACATTTAAATTATTAACATAAATTTTGTATAAACAATATAATTTTTTTCAAGCTTCGCTCCAACCAATAACGACAAATAATTTTCATGGAAAATTAAATATCTTTCTCTAAAAAGATTCAAAATAAATCTACGAATATAAAATTTATTACTAAACAAATTGTATATTGAAATATAATAAAATATTAAAAACTAAAGGTAAAAATAATATTTATTAACAAATAAATTACGTAACATTAAATTTATTATAACATATATAAATTTTATTGCTCAATATCAAAATTTATTGTTAATAAATGATTATTAAATTTATATTTAAGAATCGATTTTAATGTTTTATTATGTACTCTCAATGCTATAGATATATCGATTATATTTTGTCTTCTTTATTTTTATGTTATAAGTTATACCTATCATAAAAATTGGAAAATTCATTTTATGATGAATAATTTCGTTTCAGTTTTTTTTTTCTCTCTTGAAGTGAAAAACATTAAAGGAAATTCACTTCCTTATAAAACATCGTTTCTTTATTTTAAATATTTTTATATTAAACATATTTATTATCTCGTAAAAATGTCAATTACAAAAAAAAAAAAAAAAATCGAATTTAATGTGTCCCAGGATATTAAAGATATTTAAGGAAAATGAAAAGGTGACAATAAATTTATGTATCTGAACAAAAAAGAAATTTTTTTTTTTAATAATTTTATGAAATTTTTGGTTTAACTGAATTTATTTTAATAACCGAAAAATAAATATAATTTTTTAGTGTGCTAAAGACTATTAAAAATGGTGAAAATTGATTAAATTTTTAAGATTTCAGATTTGGATAACAAATTTTGAACTTTCTAATAAATAAAGTGCCGAGCCAGAAATATTGAATTTTGCCTTGTCAGCTAATTATTAATAAAGCCAAAAGGTCTGACATGATTTCATATAAAAATGTGTTTGTCCGACATTTGATAGAATCTGACAGAAGTTTTTTAATGAATTGCTGTGTCACGTGTCAGACACATTTTATAAAACTTAGAGCATTTTTAAAATATATTTTGTCTGTCTACCTACAAATGTTTCTGAAGAAAATGATGGTATTATAAGACAAACTGGCCGAGTAATAGATAATTCAATATGTTCTCATCTGAATCTATATTAACATCTGAAACCATACTTCAGAATTCAGCATTTTCTATAGATTTCAATTTTATTCATCTGTAAATTAAGAATTCAGCATAATCGGCAGACATAATCGACTACTTTCAGTCCACTACTTTCGACTAACAAAAACTGAGTATGCAAAAAGGTGTTATCATAACAAATATTAATAACCAACTGCACTATTATGTGAAAGTTACTTATAAAAATGTAAAATTATTACACTACGAAGTAATATTCCCTAAATTTTGAGTATGGTCTCCAATGTAAAAGTAGTTTCAGACCTGGCACCCAGTGTGTTAGAGTTTTGGCAACGATTTTACTTAGGTAATATCAGAAAGACTACAACTCTGATTTTAGCATCATAACATGAGAAATATGGACTTCAAATAATTAGTCAATAAAAATATAAATATAATTTATTTCCCTGGTGTTTACAAAATAATATTTTTCAGACGATGTAATTTAAATAATATATAAAATAATCGCAATCTTAATAACCATGGAGATGAAGACATCTAAGAAGTTTAAACTTTTGGTACTAATGCCTCCTTATCAATACTTTTTTATTAATTTAAAAAAATCTTTCAGTTTATTGTCAAAATCTAAACTATTGCAATTATCAATCCAGTCCATTTTAACATAATTAATTTAACAAATTGGTTTAAAATTTAAATTATTACGATTCTTAATTAAACCAGAAATGGTAAACCAAAAACAATATACAAAAATTCAAAATTCTAATTATTAATAAATTTTCAATTATTAATTTCTGATATATTTATAGTTATTATTATAGCAATTAATTTTACTTGCTAAATCTCTTAATAATTGTTAAAATATTTACCATCTTAAACCAAAAAAAAAAAAAATATTTATTATCTAAATTAATCATAAATCTGAGATAATTATATGTAATAAAACATATTTTATTGACATACAATATTAAAACCATTTATTATTATTTATGTAGTGATACAAAATGTATTTTTAATTGTAATCTTCAAATAACTATAATAATAATTATCATGATTTTCTGATGGATTTTGTGGTTTTGGACAAAAATTATTATTAAATTAAATTAATTTTGTAAATATTTTATGTAGTTAGGTTTAGAGGAGTAAAGGTGGACCACAGATAATCCTAATCAGTACAGGTTATTGTAAATCTACTGATCAATCCCATATTGTTGATAAAACAGTACAATTGCTTTAGTGACAGCCGATACATTTAGAAATAAGTGATAACATTGCCTTCGAGGTGTTGAAGACGTTTAGACATCAACGCCTTACAGCTACATATTTTATGTGTTCATATTTTATGTATTATACAACCTGGTCGCTGGTCCGTTTATCAATTGTGAAAGATTTTAGTTTAAAATCTGATGGAAACTATTTAAACAATAATTTATTTTGAAATTATAAAAGAAATCTTAGTATAATTTATGTAACTAAAAATTGTATCATCTTTAATGAAATTTACAATCTTTTTATTATTCCAAATAATTGAGTAACACTTTTTTATGTATCGTTCTACAGCTAACAAGAAGAAGTGTGTAATAGCGAGGATGTTTATCCAATTTGGATTGTATTTGTATATTGGATTATATAAAATTAGAAAATTGTATTTTAATAAGTTTATTTCGATTTTATATTCACAAATTTGGAATTTTCATTGAACAACTTTAATTGTATAAAAATTATGATTAAAAAGTTATTAATCAATGGATATAGACATCAATTATAGTTATAAAGTTATTAATCATTGGCTATATTTCTCAGAATATATTGTAATTCCGAATTGTATGATTATTATATACATATTCGACCCGGTTAATTTTTTTCTGTATTTTTATTGGTATCATAATAGAACAACTTTACAGAACGAATTATATTTGAATGGTTAATTTTGTTTAAAACACTAATATCCAAAAACAAGAATTTTCATCCTTCTAATATATAATTAGCAGAATTTCAATTTTTGCACTTGGCCTTAGACTAATCTTGTTATATCATTTTACAGAAACCCTTCATTATTCCTCCAATTCTTATAAGAAGATTATTGAAATGTCGCAGTGCAGTGAATATTTTGATCTATTGTTTCAATAAAAGTTAAAATGTTATTATATATAAAAAATAGTTTTTCAATGTTTCCTGACAATTCGACTATTTGCAACGTAGCTTATAAGATTATTGCATCATATTTTGATACAATTATCGTATCTTATTTCCACCATTATGCAGTTGTGTCCTTAATCCAATATAAGATATTGTTTTTATAAGATGTAAAATATATTGCAAATTGATTCAAAGCCTACATCGCAGCCTTAAGGCTAAAGGATATAATATTTTATCAAATTATAATACAATCAATACATAATTCAGAATTATTTTAACTTAACGTACAAAATGTAAGAGATTTCATTGACAATCGACGTATGGAAAATACATTTTAAAAACCGTATTAGGTATAAATATCAAAAATATGAAATGTGGAATTGAATCAAAGTTCAAGTACTTTGAAACGAATCTTTATCAAGAAATAAATTTCATTCAATTTATTATTTTATTTAGTTTAATAAAAGATCCATTTCAAAGTCCATCAATTTTTAATTTAATCCTTTATCTTATATTTTTGGTAAGTTCATCTTTTTTACTAAGAAAATTGTATCGAATTGGTTTACGATGCAGCTAAGGTGCTATCTAATGCATTTATAAACAGTTTGCATTTAAGGATTAATTTTTATCAAAATAATTTCGAGGTAAATCTCAAGGAATCATGATATAATATCATGATATATATAAAGATTACAAATTATAATTACAACTCTAAAGCAGTGGGCATTTAATAAAAAGGTTTAACTTAATTACAAAATTGGGTAAAGATTTTTTTTTTCGATTATAAAAACATGAATTTCCACCCTTATAAATAAATTTTCTTTATACACCTTTATTGTATGATTGTCCTAACTTTGCAAATTTTGTTAGTACTCTTTGAACTACAAAAAAAAAACTTTCCTTTTTACGTATATATTTGCATAAGTTCTTTTGAAATCATTATTTAATAGCCTCTGGCATTTAACTTTATTTCTTTGTATAATTGTTTTTTTGTCTAGACATTTTCTTTCTATAATATATAAACACAATTTTAAACGCTTACATAAAATAATCAAAAGAAAAACAAACAAAAATTTTCAATTTATCCTTTACAAAAATGAAAATTTCAATCCATATCACATGGTGGTAACAGAAAATTAATGTTTTAAATGAAAATTATAATTTAAAATTCTCATTTAATTGAAATGTTTTAAATGTAACGAATAAAATGTCAAATAGTTAAATATACAAATTATTTTAATTAATTAAAAAATGATTAAATTCAATATTAAATTTTATCATTTATGTCAATTAAAAGTTATTATTATTGAAATAAATTTTTTTAATTTTAATTAATTTGTATATTTTCTAATAAATTATTGACTTTTTGTGTTAAATTTATTGGAAAATTGAAAATTATATAATTATTATTCAATATAAGGCGAAACGTAAAGTATTAAATTTCAATTTAATATAATTGATGAAAATGTCAATCCAAATTCAAAATTTTTATTTTGTCTTATGGTTCCTGTAAAATAATACCAAAAAAAATAAAAAAATTCAAAAATTAATTTAAAATATTGAAATTTAATGTTTAAATTAATTTAAAAAAAATATCAATATCAATTTTCAAAGTCTTATAAGTCTTTAGAAAACATATTTATGTTCAGATATCTAACAAATATTTGATAATAACAACTTAAAAAGCATAGTTTTTCTAAGTATTTCGTTTATAGGTGCATTTCTGAGTCGAGTAATAATTTTCTTTTTATTATGTTAATTTCTTATTTAAATATTACAATGTACAATTTTGTTAAGTAACATTTTCATTCTAGTTTTCTCTCATATTAAAAAATGCTAATGTAAGCAGGGCCAGATTGTTAGCTAAGGATATGACGCAAGTGCTTTGGGCAGCAAGTTTCCAGAAGACGTGAATTTTTGCTGTTTCTTTAATTAATAATTATGTATTTCATTTGTGTTCTTTCAATTTTGTTTTAATAATTTCTGTGCTACGTCCTCACTTTACTATTAACATCATCTGGTCTACTTTTTAAGACTTGGAGTTATTTCCTTGCCGTAACTTCGCAATTAACAAAGCCCTAAAAAAACGGTTTCGGTGGCAATCTATTATATCTTATTATATATCAAGATCTTAATTCTCTTACACATTTAATAATTGTATATATACCAATCCCAAATGTTAATTTATATCTGAAGTTAACTATTTCGTATTCCCGGCATTGAAATGTCAATTTAAAACCGATATTTCTATATAAATTTTAACATTATATTCGTCATAAGCGTTTGTATTACACCAATATTCTTATCGGTGTCATATAGGGAACTTAATTCCTTGGTGTAATACAAGGAATTAAACTATAATTTAATTTCAGTACATCGTTTCCAAACATCTTCTTCAGACAGACCATAACAATTTAATTTAACAAGTTCTTTGTATATTACTTTATTTAACGAAATTCAAATATTTATTTAAATTTGACATTTTTGATATCTGTTTAAATTTACTAATATATAAATTTTTATCTGATACAAAAATAATAAAATAACTTAATTTATTTCGTAACATGAATAAAAAAAGGTCAATAAATTGATAAGGTCCTTTAATTTTACCCATCCATATGTCACCCTTAATGACATTTTCTTATAAAACTAAATTATAAATTATAACTTTTGAAAGAGCATTATAACATCTGGCCTTTTACGAAAGAAAAACTTTTTTTGTTCCCCTATTTATATACAAAAAGACATTTAAATAGCCTGTAAATTTGTCCTTAATATTCCTTAATATGTCAAACTGTCCAGACTATCAAAACATATGTGCGTTGGCCCCAATAAACGTTTCAATCACCCCAAAGAAAGAAAATTCTCAGCAAAAAAAAAAAAATAAAAAAAAAGGACGATTACGATAGCAGAGACGAAATCATCAAAAGATCAAATTCAATTTGAAGTTCCTTTCGTTTTTGGTGTTTGAAAGAGAAATTCAATTTACAAACATGAAAAAAAAAACTTTTAAAATGGGAAAACTTCTTTTATGCTTTTTTCATGTTTTCTTGTGCTTTGTATTTTAAGTTAAAAAAAAAAAAATAATATCATAAAAATATTTATTTAAATTTTATTGAAAGTTTCCGTTTATTTTTTTTTTATTTTATTTTTGAGAATAACATTAAAAAACTTAAATTTTTAACCACATTATGTGGTAATTTTTCCTGTCTGATCCCCAACAGATCGTTTTAAATAATATCATAAAGGAAAATTTAAATTTTTTTCGATATAATATAATAGGTACAATTATTGACACCGTCAATTTGACACTATAATTGACACCTACTTGGTTCATTAATTAAAGTGCTGGGTCACCTGTAACATCATCACGACCACAATTAGCTCGTTAGAACCGTATTGCTAAGATCCATCTCGTGGAATTCATGAAGGTTTCTTAGCAGCTAGTTCGTTAAGTTTGTTCAATTCATACCAGCAAAGTGTGTCCTTTCTAGATCTGGCAAGGGTCTGACACTTGCATGTGAACTTGGTTATAGTATTGACACCAACTTTTATTATAGTATTTTTATAATCATTCTGGTCTGACTCAGCGTATAAGAATTATTGAGTTCTAATTATGGTAAGAATAACTTTGACGAGTGGTTTTTACATGATTTATGATTTACTATTATTAGCAGGGTCTCCTATTTATAATCTTCATAATCTTGCCAAGGTGCAAGCGAAGGAAACTAGTAGTATTCTTTTCAGAATTGTGAAACTTAAAGGCTAGTGGTAATCAGTTAAGTTAATAGTGTTTTTATTTTTGTCTTTTCAATTTTTAATAAAATTATCAAATGGCAATGGAGGACAGAAGGAAATAGTATCGTTATTTTCAGAACTGTGAATCCTATGTAAGTGGAACACTATAGTAATTCAAGTTTTCATTGTTTTGCTTTTCTGAGCAAAAAAAAAAAAAATTAGCTTGAAAGTATACATAGAAAGTGCAAGGATCCAAATATTATCCCCTTTTTATAAAAATAGCATTTTTCATTATCAAATTGTGGATAAATTTAATTTTTGATTAATAATATTAAAATATAAATATCTAAATATTTATTTCCATGCATCCGTAGTAGTACAGCAAAGCATTTCAATGAGATTAACCAATGTGAAATTTAAATATTTCTTAAGGATGTCAATAATTGTACCAGTTACGCTACAATAAAAAAATTCCAATTTTTATTAAACAAGAATATAAAAAAAAAATCTACTAAAAGATTTCATAAAATAAATTTTAGGTTTAGTTATAAACTTAATGGATAAATAAAAAAAAATTTAAACTTTAAAATTGTATATAATGAAAATTTTGCATTCATGTCTACATTAAAAATGATTTCCATTTGGTAATAATTATTTTATATAAATTTTTCAAAATACTGGAAATTAATATTAAAGGAAATATAATAAAAGTTTGGTTTATCTTCTTCTGAAAACTAAATATAATTTCAATCTTGCAATGGTGAAATAATGTTCAATCAAAGTAATAAAACCCATGGACTTAAGTATAGTTTGGAGGTGTTGCGGAAAAAAATAGTTGTCCATATGAAGCGAAACTTTACAATTTGTAATTTTATTAAATCTTTAAGTATAAATTACTTTCAACAGCTTCTATTTTTGGGCACATGGTTGGTAAGAAACAAATGAAAAAAAAAAAACTAAACTGAATTTTATTTTGTTTTGACAATAAAAATTTAAACTAATTCTGTCCCAATTGTTCAAATATCTCAATCTTGCTAAGAAGGATATGTAAAATCTTCAATAGTTGAAAAGGGATTTTCTAGCCCTCAGGAACACCAGCACATAGGATTATAATAACCAAATAAAAAATGTTTCTATCTAAGAGTTCGTTAACTATTCGTTAATGTAATCAATCAATCTATATTTAAATTCACTTCTATATCAATTACAATACCATTCAAATTTATGAATTATTTTGAACAAAAAACATTAAGAGTCGAATTTATAAACCTAACTTAGTCAAGTTCTTACTCAGGTTTGTGTAAGTGTGGTTTATAAATATTGATATAGTACTTCATATTATAAAAATAGTTCACTGCAAGAATACACAATGAAAGCGTATTTTAACACAGCTTTCAGATTCGGAAAGGTCATTTGAACAGCAGAAACTTTAAGCTAATAATAAAGAGGATAATAAAATACTTACCGATAAAAAATAATTCTCAATAGGTTTCAAAGTAATTGGATTTAAGGGTCATAGCATGTAACTTGGTTTTGCCAAACATAAGAAACTAATAGTGGATTCCACGTACCTAAAATTTTACAGATAAGATTAAATAAAAATATTAAAAATCACTTTGGTTTTTTTTCGGAAATGGGGAACGCAAGAAAGAACTTCAATCTTATCGATCTATTGTGCGTTGTTTATAGCTCTTTTTCCTACCACAAATTAATATCCTTATAGAAAATACGGATTTTTGAGGAGCTATATTTGCTATTTCCAAATGAAGATTAATTCTTTTCCTTGCGACTAATTCTTCATGTTCTTTCCTTTCTTTTTCATTTATGTAGAGGCGGTATTTGTCTGTTTCAGGTATACATCTTTTTAGTTCAAGGGCTTATGTCTCCCGTCATGAGACGTTAGGTTTCTGATTGATGTCCCTTTTGCTAAGTTTAATTAAATCTGGAATTATAAGTTAATCTCATTAGATTTAATCGCTACAACATCAAAAGAATGTATATATATAATTAAGATTCTTTGATAATAACCACCTGAATTTACCGAGTTAAAATATTGCAGTATTTTTATACGTTGTCCAACTAAAAAACATAAATTGCAAGCTAAAAATAACATGACGCAATTATTTTTAATATTAATGATTTCTGGTACTATAATTTTTATATAAATTTACAATTCAATTTAATATTTTCACATAATTGAAAATACAAAAATAAAAAAATATTTAAAGCAATTTAATATATTAAAAACCGAAAAAAAAAATGGTTGTAATAAAAATAATAGTTTTAATAATTTACTCCAAACATAAAACCTCATTCTTTAAAAGCTACAACAAAAAAAAAATATCTCTACAAAATATTTTTATGTACATTTTATAATCTGACATGGCATATTCATTATAAATTTTCCTTTTGTTCCCAAAATGCACTTGAATCCTTGTGACTTCATGTGTTAACCCCTTTTTTAATAATTTAACAAGAACAGCCCAACGACAAAGTCAGATTCAAGTGTGCATGAAAAGCTTTTCAGTCAGCTCAGTAAGTAAATGCAAAAAAAATAATAATTTAAAAGTTAAATTCTATTTTTTTTTGTAGATATTTCATTACATTAAAAATTGTGTAAAATTACACAAAAAAAACATGAAAATGGTGTAAAAAAATGTTTGCAAAATATTTTTTAATTGTTTAAAACTATTTTTTTTTTTCATATATAGGACACATTTTATTATAAATTCTAATGCTATGTATGTCCATTTTACGTGAGTGTACACTTCAAGGACATGACATATATATATGCATTAATATTACAAGATTACAAAATGAACAAAATGTCCTTAAAAAAATGCATATAGAAAAATTTACTTGGAATTTCTGCATTAGAATTTTCTTGTAACACTTGTAAAAAAATTTCTAAGAATTTAATTGTGTAAAAAAGAAATTAGTATTCTAAAATTACATGACAGCAATGAATATTTGTGAAGTTAAGTGTGAAAATATTTTAATTTTGTCACGTAATTATCTTTGAATTCCATATTTTCAGTAAATTTCTGTATTAGTTTTCAGGAAAAAGAAAATGTTAATTTTGACATCAAAACTTATTCGAGTATTCTTATAAGTTTCAGGAACTTTTTCCAATATCTTTAACAGATTCAATAAACCATCGAATTTTCTTAGAGGTAGTAGTAGTACTAACTAGAGAGCTATGAATTCTTGAGTAAATATGATTCATATCATGTATATTCTTTGAGATGTTTGAAAATTGGTTGAAGGATTGCGTGCTACTCGTGAAATTCAGAATAATCCTCATAGTTTTTCTCTAAATCTTCTTGATAATGTTTAGATATCTTCTTAACCAACCATTAAATCATAATATTACAACTGGATTATCATCTTGATCTGGACTGGTGCTCTGGATGCATGGAATATAAAAAAAAAACTAAATATAATTTCATTTTAAACTTCAAAAATATCGAAAGTTTTTATATTTGTAGCTCTGTACAATAGAAATTAATAATCGAATGACGAATAAATAATTAGGTAAAACCAGGTTAACATATTTAAATACCTTTTTAGAAAGTATTTATATAGAAGTTCAATTAATTTGTACAGGGTATTCATCATAAATTGAATGTAATATAATCTTTTTATCGTAACGAACGTAATTTCTTATGCTTTTGAAATAATTTAATAGATTGTGTTGTTAATATAGTTCCAAAATTAACTTATTTTTGAATAAATTTGGAAATCATTTGAGTTATATGCATAAATTATACTAAAATATTCATTTATCAACTGCAGTTTATTTGCTATTTTGTATTTATTTTGTGAGCTATATTTGAATAAAATCGATTTGAATTTTACGGTAGGAAATTTATTACATGATTTTTCGTAATTTTAATCAATGAAATTTTGTGAAACATTTTTGCATTATATTCATTGTGCACCGAATACATAAATTGATTCTCTTAGTCACTAACATTGAATTATTCTGAAATTAATTATATTAGTGGTAATAGTTTGTGTCAAGAATTTGTTGCTAATGACATTTTATTCACCTGTAAATAATTCTGCTATTACAAATGTTATTATTATTAATAATGACAAGAATAATTGTAATATAGTAGCTACTATGAAAGTATTAAGGAATATAATTTCACAATTCGTCATTAAAAAATGTTGGGCTGGAAAAAAAATCATCTAAAATTTGTAAAATTTAATAAATCTCATATAATTTTATACCCGCCTAAAAATATGCAACTAGTATTGTAATATTTCTTAGCTTATTTAAAAACATTGTCATACAATTAATGTACAGTACACAATAATGTCCTTATACTATGCCATCTGCGTACTTTATATTTATATATCCTGGGGACTAAATTAATTTACGATTATTAAATATAAGTTAAATATTGATACAATCAAAGAAATAGAATAACCTTAAATAAAATCTGCAATAAACTTTATTTCTTTATCCTTTACCGTTTACATACCCTTACACACCAAAAGGAAAATTCTATCGAAATTTAATTTAGTCTTAAAGGATATCTGCCAATTACTACAAAACATATCAAAATTTATTAGAAAATACAAAACAAAACAAAAAAAATAATAATATAAAAACAAATTCACCAAAAATATCCTTTAAATAGACAATAAGGATTTTATTTTTATTATATCGTAATAAACTGTTATATAATATTTAAAAAGAAAAAAAAAGGATTTTTTTTTTATTTGGATATTATTTTATTACCTTGTACCAAGAAATTTTATTTACGATTTTTTATTGGAAAATAAATTAAATTTGATGTTTAGAGATCCTTTTTCTTATTTAGTTTTAGAAAATTTCCGATAAAGTTTTAATGATTTCATCCAAAAATATAAAAATGTTTTTAGCTTAATGGAAAATCATATAAAAATTTTTATAAAGTAAAATCAATTTTTGGAAAAATTATAATAAAAAGAACACAATTTGTTTAAGTAGAAAATTATGTAAGTTTAAAAATAATTTTTGTTGTCCATTTTATATTTAAAAACTTTATTATCCTTGCCAAGGAACAATTATTTATTCTGTTCATTTTTATAATTTTGTTATATATAGTTTTTTAGTTAGTCAGTTCAAATTTTAAATATTCACAGTAGAAATTTATAGTGTAATTTGTTTGTTCACCTTTTAAATAACTAATTTGCCACCACAAAATTATATAGTAAAACAAAATAAACAAGGATACACCAGTTTTTTTTTTTTTTTTTGAATAATTTTACCTTATTGTGTCATATTAAGAAGAAAAAGGAAACTATTTTGCATTTTATTAACTTCCGTTTGACTTCAGAATAATTTAAATAAGTTATAAAAAAAGGCAGAGGTTTTTTGTTTAACCAGAAAGAATTTAATTTATTGCTTTTAATCTGAAAAAAATGTGCACCTGAACAATGTGTAGTAACTGATATTTTCACAGGCTCATTGAAATTGGAATGTTATAAAGTATTGACTGCTTTCGGGCATGTTTAGTAACAGAGCAGCTTGTATTAACTGGTATTTTCATAGGCTCATTGAAATTGTAAAGTAAATACTTTAACCAGATAATTCTTTAGATATTTGGGTAATAAATTCCCAAGTTTCCCAAGAAAATCGTCAATAAATCAACGCAACAACCGTTTTATGCTAGATATTTGGGTAAGAAGGTTTTATGTTTGTATAGAAGTTTGGTCATCGAATGACTTTATATTGACAAGTTGTACATTGTTTTAGGTCACAGTGTGGGAAGGCAACTTCTTCCCAAAAAAGCATTAAATAATCGAATATAATCTTGCATTTTGTCAAAATTTGTGTTAAAAGCTTCAAGAAATTAGTATAGTTTTAATATAAACTTAACAATCGAGCACATAACATTCAAGCTCTCAGATAGATTAGTGTTGCCATATGGGTTGTCAAAAATATAATTAGAAAAATCAAATCTTTTATAGCTTTAACTATGGAAAATTGTTACAATCTTGTATTACATGACGATAACATCTTTAATGACGATATTTTCGAGCGTTATTTGATCATAAAGTTTGAATTTAATATTTAAAATTACAAAAATGAATAATTAACATTTATATTACGTTTGTGTAAATCCAAAAATTCTACTAGCGAATTTATTACGAATTATTTTCCTAATGTATCAACTCTAAAATATAGTAATGTCAAAAGCCTTACTTTCTCAGTCCTTAAATAATAATTTTTATAAAAAATTAATAAAATAAAATGGTAATTTTTAGATTTTTTTGTTAAATGTAATATTTACTGATAAATTACATTATATTATAAAAGTAATGGTCTGCATAATTTATAAATTTTGTTGATTTAAATTATAAAGGCAACAATATTAAATCATGCAAACTGTTACACAACGAAAATTATTCATTTTAATATAAATAAAATTATTATTAACTGAATTTTTAATGAAAATTGTCTAATTGAATTCGTTGGTTTATGTTGCATAAGATTTATTTGACCAAACACCAAACAGTTTTTATGTTAAAAAAATATTTTCAATTTATTTGTGAAGAAAAATCAACAATTTCAATTAGATCATTTTAGATTTTATGGTATAGTCTAACAAATTAAGATGGTCAGATCATCTAGTACAAATGACGAATATTACACTACAAAAACATGAATTAGGTCAAGACCGAGATAGCTAGATAATGTGAAAATGGAAAAATATGTGAAGGAGACTAAAGTTAACCACAGACTATTAGACCAGTGATGATGACTATGACAGTATAGTCTCTCTTTCAGATTCAATTTTCCAAATATAATTTTATCAAACTCTTGTGTTGATAGTTTACTCAAATAACTATAAATAATTACAATTTATTTTCTTCAAAATAACTAAAAAAGGACGAAAAATGTATAATCAAAGAATTTACGATTTCGAAAATCTGCTAAGATTGAAAGAGTGTGGATGCATAAAATTGAATAAACAAAAATTGAAAATAGAATTTCATTCAAACACAAAATTCAATTTATACTCAACTTGCCACTTAGTTACATAAATTACAAAATATCGTAATTGTTTGTAATCAATTTTGTTATACATATAACAACAAATTCTATTATCTGTCTAGTACTATGGACAATAAATTTAATAATGTTTTTTACCAAAATTCTTTCCTACATTTAAATTTAATTTTGTCCAGAGTACACTCTAAAGATTTATTGGAAATTGTGTAACAGTTGTTTCACTAACAAAATGTGATATTTTATTTTCAATTCAATTTATACTTAAGATTTTTGAATATATATTTTTTTTTTTTTTTGTAAAACGTGACACTTATTTGTTAAAGGACAAAAATATTCACTTGATAAAAATTCACCTTGGAAATAAAAATAAAAAAAAAATTAATTAAACATTGTAACAAAAATAATCCACTGTATAACTGACAAACTTTGTGTCCTTCGTCCAAGTCGGTCGTTCAACAACAAAAAAAGGACATTCAAAATAATTTTTTTTTTTCGCAGAATAAATTAATTTCACATAATTGAATTGATCAATATAGAGCAAAGTTGTGAAACGTAATTGAAAGCGAAACGTTTAAAACGAAGTAACGAAATTAATTTGTCTTATTTTTCGAAATTATGTTAAATAACATTTTATAAGTTAAATTGTGTTACAATAACGAAAAACGTAACGATAACGCAATCAATTTGTTTCGTTTTTCATTACACAATATTTATATATTATTCAGTAAAAATCTATCATTCTATACAGAAATAATTCATTTTACGGTAACCCTGTTCTAATTTACCAAGTAAATGTCAAAGATATAATTATGTAAAAAAATTTTTTTTTAACATAACATATATAACGTTATAACTTAATGATATCAGATTTTTTTTTTCGTTACATATTTGAATAAGAAAACGTAATAAATATATTATTTCTTTATATAACAAAATGTGTAACGTTATATTTTTATGCGCTTCGCAACACTGCTATATAATGTTAAGGTAATATTGTCCGAGCTAATTGACTACTCTAATAAGTTTTTGGTATTAGAGAAATTTTTAATGCTAATTTAAAGTAATTTGTTAAAAAAAATAATTTTAAAATTAGTTTTTAATGCTTGAAACACAATGAACCTAAAAAAAAATTACTGCAAATAAATTGATTTACATTTCATACAATGAACCCAAAAAGTTTATCTTCAAATAAATTGATTTACATTTCAAATAGCATGCCAGACACTGAGAACGTAGCTAATTATTTGTCAGTTTCACTGAGATATTATGGAAGTTCTTAATAGAAGTCTCAAGTCTGAATTGAAGAGTTATTGTTTTGATGTATTAATTTTATTGGGATGCCTACCAGAATGTGTCTAACAACATTTCATCTTTGTCGAGTCGAGGATGCCAAAATATTGCGTTTGTATAGAATATAATATGAAAATCATAATTTATAAGATTATTCAAGAAGCATATTAAGATTGTTAAGTTTTAATAGTTTGGAAGATTACTGAATAATTCAAATAATCTAAATTTTCAGATTCGAAAAGGAAATAAAATAATTTCAGTAGGAGAAAAATTGGAATGGTTGTTAATATAATGCTAAAGCAGAAGGGAACCTAGTAGTGCCAGCAACAAAATATAATGTCAGTTATTGTTAAATTTTGACATTATAGTTTCTAGCATTATTCATTCCCCGAAAGAACTCTTACAATTTGTATAAAAAACTGTCAAATTTTATAAAATGAAAAATCCGAAGCCATAAATATTCAGGATTAACTAAATTTTTGTTGTTATTTATAGGGACATCTAAATTTTTTTGTTTAAATCAATTTATTGATAAACTTTAGGTTTCTTTTTATTCGTTTTTCATAAATTTGTTTATTTATTTTTCAATTGACATTCAAATACACTGTACCAATAACGACAACTGTGAAACTAAATCATTCTCAATTATTTTTGGTCTTCAACACTTCAAAATTTTGTGCAAATAATTGTTTTCAAGTGATTTATATAACAGTGAGTCAGCATTTTCTCTGTTTATATTTATATTATATTGACATTCATTAATTCTGAGATAATCTTAAGTGATTTTCGTTATTTTGGTACTTTGATATTGATTTTTTTTTTATTTTGATGACATAGAAAGTAATTATTTTGACAAAATAGTAAAAACTTGGAAATTATATTTAATTGGTCCGATTAAACTATGATAATTGAGATAGCAAAAATCATATATGTAAGTATTTTAAGATTAAAAATAAAGAAAATTTTTAATATTATTTCTTATTTATTGGTTATTGATAATTATATATAAATAATTTTATAGTAATTGACAGAAATAAAATTATGCATAAGAAAAGTTGGGAAGATTCCATTGGTTTACAAGATTCAATAATCAAGATTTCAAAATTTACACAATTTGTAAGTTTACCAGCGAAAATTCCATAAATTTCATAAATAATATACCAAATTTTGTCATTGACAATATTTAATTAATCAAAAATTGGAATTTTAATTTTTGTTTAATTTAAAAGTATTTAAATAACTTCTGTTTCATCATTTATTCTTCAATGTTTTAATTTTAGTAATTTTTAAAAGAATACTTCTTAAATAGCTTCTTGAATTACAATTATTCACAGTAAATATTTACTTTTTACACGCTAATCTAATCGTTTATGCCGTACTGAATTAGGTTCATTGAATATATCTATTTTTGATTCAAGTTTTTATCCAGTATAGAAGCTCGAAGCTCTAACCAAATATAAAAAGTCATCAATTAAAATGATTCATTTAATGAGACAAAATTTAATATTGAATTGTATAGGTCAAAATTAACACTAGGTCAAAATTAAACCAAAATTAAGCCTAGACTTAGGTCAAAATTAAGCCTAGTGTGCCCCTATAATTCTTCATGTTGTAGAATGACAATAGTCAACCACTATTTCGACTGAAACAGAAAATTGGTTTTCAATCCAGAACCAATAGTTCATATAGTTCCCTTATGTATTAGAAATCAAAACATCTGCGTCACTGATGCAAGAGACAGGGACAGTAACATAAATTTAATATTAAAATATATTGAAGTGTACTTTTAATTGTAAATAAAGGTTTTTTCATGAAACTTTAAAGGGTTAAATTATATTTTGTTTTTTTCGTGGCACATTTAAAGCTGATAAGTAATCAAAAATTAATGAATTGGAACTATTAAAAATTAATAATTTAAAATTATTCATTACTAATGATAGTTTGACTATATAATCAGAATTTGTTATATATTTTGCAAACCTCCTGTGATTGTGCACTGTACTTCTTTAATATTTCTATATCTATAAATATCATTTCAGGTAATTATTAAATTTAACGAATATTTTCTATAATATAATATTATCTAATTAAATGTAATATTCTTGTTGATTATACAAAATCATATTAAAACAAAATTTTCCTAATCATGATAATAATATCTAATTACATAAAATATATTTCTAAGTACTATTTATTATAAACAAGAAAATGTTTATATTACATAAATCATTACATTAAAATTCCTTTTGCAAAATCTCATCATTTTATTTATATACATAATAATTAACAAAAAAAAATTTTTATGTAATAAATTACATAAGATATTTAAATTTGAGTGCGTGTTAATTGGGATCACATTAATTAAGTATAAACTCAAGCAAAAAGAACATCATAAATAAAAATTCTTGAAGAGTTAAATAAATAAAGCGTTTTCTTTTCTCAACATTTTAAAAACAACAATAAATAAATGAATTAAAAAATAGACTGGGTTTCTGTTAACTCTTCATTTAAAGTGGAAATTTTTAACAACACATCATATATTTAATTTTTTGAAAAAATCTTAGTAACAAATTCATTAAAATGTTGACAGAATGTATTAATTACAAGGATATTTTATCTTGGTATAAAGGAAATTTATTTTCCACTGAATAATTATTAAGAAGAAATCTTCTTTGATGGTTCTAATTTTTTGTATGTGCTTGCCAGTTTTAAAGGATAAAGAAAGGCATGTTGGTTGGTTTGAAGGGAGGGAAGTGTACATAAATCCCTCCACTCACTTACACCACGAGTGTCCATTATACTCTCAGCATAGTGATTTATTCGGCCATAGACCACACAATTCCAATTCACCTTTCTTATGGACGCAATTACTCTAGCTGGTTTTAATTATACCGCTTTCTCCATGTGTTTACATCTTTTATATCTTACTTCAGGACAGTCACCGAAGAGATATTCCATTGTTTTCTGTCTTCCAAACATCCTTCACAAATAGAGGTTTCCGTTCAGGATTAAGTTCTCGCATGCTTCCTGCGTACAATATGCTGGTGACTATTTTGGTATATAATCGGGAGGTCAATTTGTTCATAAGTAACATGTTTCGACACTTTTGAGCATTTATATCCCTCCATGGTTTGTCTAAATGTCGAACACATGTAGCCAAACTTCTGTGCAGAGAATTGTCATAAGCATAGTAGCAAAACTTCTGTGCAGAGTAGTTTCATAAACATACGTTCGATTCATTTCTACAACTGGAATAATAAAAGCCTTGAGTACAATCATAATGCGAAATAATGAAAGCGGCATTTTGTTCAGTTCCTTATTATAGCTGTATAATTGATTATTTATCAACTTAAAGTACAATCCCTGCCTAGTAGCCAAGAAGCGTGATTTATAGTAACCGACAATTTATTAATTTTACTATTCAAGGCAGGAAGTTTTTACCATTTTATGTTTTTTAGTGAAAATTTAGAAAATTAATTATTGGTTTAGTAATTGCCCTATAGATTTATAAAATTACTTTACTCATTATCTGATTCTCAATTAATCAAACTTTGCAATGCAGAAAGTTTACTAGTGTAAACCTAGAAAAATGTAAATTCCATAGACAGACGAACAGAGAAAGAGCTACAAATAATTTCTACAAACTGAACAATATTAAAAAAAGTTTTATTACACAGAAAACCGTTAGTTAAAAATTAATAAATTACGTATAATAATTTATGAAATGTACTAAATGATGACAGCAATTTTATGTTAGCCTATTATTTTAGTTAACATTATTTTAAGGTTCGTTTAAAATAAAATTAAGGATATTTTAATAAAATCAAAAAATAACTGAAAACAAAATTAAATAAAATAAAAAATCCTTCATTAAATTTATTATCCTGTGATTTTCGACTGATCTTTTAGACTGGAAAAAACCTTTTAAAATAAAATATTTTCATTAATAAAATTAACTAAGCGTAAAATAAAAAGAAAAACAAAAAACAAAATGTCGAAACGAAAATTTTATATTTTTCTGGTTTTGGTTCTATTAAAACGATAAATATTTTCCTATAAATTTTATATGGGAAAACTCCTAATGATTATATATTATTTTTTATGATTATACTTTTCGGTGTTAAGGAAAATATATTTATACCATATTTTTATGCTTTGATCCTTTTTTTTTTTTTGTTTTTGCTATTTGGTCATCATAAAAACATAAGTCAATTTTTATAGTGCTAGTAAACCAAAAAACAGCACAATAAGTACCAAAAAAAAATTGTATATAACTTATAAAATGTTAAAGATTTTATTTTTATCGTTTAGCCACAATGATTATTTTTAGTTTCCTTATAATATTGCTGAAATGGTAAACGCTACTGATATTTTTATCCAATTTTAAAACAATTGTAATATTAAAAGCCTCCTTGCCGTATTTCGGCTTTTCTATTTCATTTTTACTAATGCACTTCGAAAAATAATTGTAATGACAATATTTAAATAGAGCAAGACATTTTTTGTATTTAAAGTACATATTACTAAAGTATTCATTCCAGTATTCATGAGATGAATACCAATTGATTTTCAAGCACTTGATTTAGCTGGTAGCAGAAATTTTCTAGAAAGCAAATGATTTTTATCCTCCATAACTCTATTAGTTCCTGTAAGAAAGTAAAGTTTCGAAAAACAACCATTTATCGAACAGAGTATTCCTCAAAATATAATTCTGCAAATTCAATAAAAGTCGTTAAAAACTCTTCGGTACAGCTCCGATGAACTAACCAATTCTTTCAATTTTATATGTTTTGATCCTTAGCTATTTGACGACATTATTTGAATATCATTGATTTTTTATTTAAATTGGCCATTACACAATTTGTTCCTATAATTTTAGCCTTTACTGAACTAAAAAGAAATCTAGAGAGGTATAGAAACAAACGTGTAAAAAACGCTCTTTTTAATCGTTACAAATTATAATTTGGATCGTTGTTGATTAAAAATAAAACAACACACTAACACAGGCAAGTTCTGTTATAGCATCGTCTTGCTGATTATTGCTCATTATAAGACGTTACTGTTTCCATGTTCTAAAATTAACTGGCCTTTGTTTTATATGCCTTAGCCCTTTACATAGTTATTTTGAAAGCAGCACTACAATTTTCATAATTTTTGGTGTAGTTTACTATTCTACTGTTACTGTTATACTGTAACTATTATATCTCTATTACTGTTATACTTCAGTATACTTTAATTCGAACCTTTTTAATATATTTTTAATAATAATTTGGATAACCATCAATTATAAAATCACGTAAATCTCTATAGCAAATAAATAAATAAAATAAAATCCTTAAATCCTTAAATTATAAGAGTTTTTATAACAATATTAATTTATTTATAGATAAATATATTATATTTTTCTACTTTCCAGATTAAAAATAAGGTAAAATATATTAAAAAAAAAAGTTTAATAAAACTTTCTACTTTTTTATAACTTAATTAATCTGGAATTATCTGAAATTTATTATGTTCTCATCAAACTTTTAATTAATTCTATAATTTCCATTACATTTAACCGGTTCTAATAAACATAAATAACAAAAAAAAAAAAAAAAATATTGCGAAAAGATAATATCCTTAAAATAGTAAATTTTCTAATTGACATTTTCATCGGGATATTTAATCAATTTTCTTTTCTATATTATTCTAGTTTTATCTATACTGTAATAATTTATTCATGTAGAAATGAACAGGTTTTGTATTTCCATTTATAGTTTTTCCATTTAGAAGTTTATTAATTGTCCTTAAAGGATCTGAAATAATGAATATATGTATATATAACTATTTTGGCCAATTTGTGTCCTTTCCACCTGAATATTTTAATAAAGATAATTTTGTTAGGGTCAATTATTTGAAAAGAGGAAAATTTTTAAATGTTTTTTTTTGTGTTCGTTTTTAAATTAAAAATATCATAAAATCTGGTAATTAATATTGAAATCATTTTATTGATTTTACTGGCAATTGTATAAAAGTTTTAAATAACTTTTTTTATATATTAATTTTATATAGTAATTAACTAATTTAATTTGAACATTATCTATACATTTCGAAAAAGTTATTGACCATTTAAATACTGGGACATTTCGAAGTCTGATTAAGAATTATACAATATTTTTCATCGATATAATTCTGTATTGTACGTTAATAATCAGGGTTTTGTAACAATATCACTCAGTATAACAGTTACAGTATACCAGTAATAGTAACAATATAAAATTAACAGTAAGCGTCACATTATAACAGTTATATTATAATTGTGTCAAACAGGAACACTTTTATTCAAAATCCCAGACGTATTTAACTGATATAGCTTGTATATATTCAGCTGTCACTATTCTCTTTATAAGTAATTTTGCTACCTCGACGTACAGGTCGTATTCTGGGAGAAGCCTACTACCCAACCCTGAAAGAGCTCTCGAATTACATCACCAGAAAACTCCTCAAGTTTGCTTTAATTACAAAGTCCTTCGTCTTACTAGATAATCCCTCGACACAAACTCAGAATTAGTAATCCATAAAAGTGGTACCGCTATGGACATAGTGTGGTCTATGAAAGGCTCTGCCGCCTTTATAACCTAACCTAATCAAAATTTCAGTTTTCCTATTTAAAGTGTAACAATCGCTATGAAATTCGTTTCATGTTTTCATCATTAATATTTTCTATTACTGAATTAACTGCTAAATTTATAGAGAAAATTAAAAATTTCTAGAATATAGAATAATTTTGATTACTGCTTCTCATTTAAAACTATACCCTGTATTACCCTGCATTATTTATAAATCTCGATAACTTTTCCATTCAAGTCAATTAGTTAAAGAGTATTAGTTTTAATTTTAATACAAAATGAAACAAATTCTATGCATTTTACCATCGAATTTGATTATAATTTATATTTAATCAGAAATTAATTAAAAATTCCATTAAGTATTAAAATATTTGATACACAGATTTAGTAACCGATCCTTTTTTTCAAAAAAAAATTACACACAACAACCACAAACATAAAAATTCATCTTTAATTTATGTAATTTTTATTTAACTAGCAAATATTTTTGTAATCAATTCAATCGACACCAACATAAAATAAATTCATATAAAAAACAGTGTGTAAATAAATTGAAATTGGTTAATGTAGTGTAAAAAAGGACATTTTTTTTTTTATAAAATTGATGGAGAAGTAGCTTTTAGTTTTGACCCTAGAATTTATTATTTTTGGTTGTTGAATATAAAAAAAAAATTTAAAGGTGAGAAATCTGTATACAAAAAAAAAAATGAAAAAAATAACTTCAATTAAAATGAAAATTCTGATGAAATATTTTTTTTTTTGATAAATCAAAGTAAATAAAATAACAAAAATATAGTAAAAATTAAACAGAAAATATGGAAATTTTGGTTTGTATATTAAACATAAAAAATTTCCGGACTTTTAATAAAAAAAAAATTAATTAAAATATGATATCAGCATAACAAAAATAAAGGACATTTTAAATGTTTGTTGATATAGAAACAGTGAATTCCTTTGTTAAAAAATATTTATTTTCATAAATTTGGTAATTTGTAGAGAGTTTTTTTTTAAATTTTTTAAAGTATTTTAAATTTATTTCCGAAATTCTCAGTTTTAAATTTAATGAATTTAAAAGTTATAGTGATTATCTGCTGAAAGACCACCTGTTATTAAACTTTGTAGAAATTATAATTTCAAATTTAGTGAGATATTAAGAACCCTAGAATATAAAAATACTTTGTTAATCTATAATAATTTTATTAGTTAGTTTTATTAATCAAATGTTTTGGGACTAAGCTTAAGCTTGATAAGCATTTTAACTTGAAATATAAACATCTGAATTATTTAGACAGTGTTAATAGTAAACAAAAGTTCATATATTTAACCATTTGAAACTGTGTAGAATTACATATTATACTTAACGATATTTTGTTTGTTAATCTTCTGTTTTTGAATATTTCAATCAGGGCTGGAAACCGATTTCGCACTGCATAACAAAAAAAAAAAATATTCAAACCTCTGAGAAAGCAAAGCCAAGAGTAGACATTATTATTATAATTATTCAAAACCACGAACCAATTATTAGTTTTTTTCAAAATCAAAAACTTAAACAAGGAAGAAGTTTAAAAACTAAAACTACTCTACTAACCATAAAAAATTTAGGTTATATATAGGCATAATTTGAGCTTATAAGAGGACTAAATATATTTCTAGTAGTTTGAGTAGTGACAGTGTGCTCTATGTTATATTGTACGTTACATTACCAAATATTATAAGAATATTGGCAAGAAAGATTGCTCTTTCCAAAATATTTAATATACGTGATAACAGTTCCAGGTGGCAGTATAGCTTGAATGCATTTATTTATTGTTTTTGTTATTAATATGCTTCAAACTACTTTTTATTTTGTTCTTAATGTAATACTAGACTACTTATAAGAGTACAGGCTAATGTAATTCTGGAATTTAGAATAGAAAAAAGAAAAGCTTAAATTGAAAAAAAATTCATCACTTTAGATCCAAGGAAAATGGATTCTGTAGTCTTTGGTTAAATAAAAAATATACAACAACAACAAAAAGGGAAGATTATATAGTTCCTTTTACATCTTCTGAACAAAACGAAACGAAACACAAACAAAAATAAAAATGAGATACAAGGCACCAAAACCGAACCAAGAACCATTTTCAAGAAACATCTCCAGAATTTTTTGAGAAACCAAAACCAATATGAGTTTTTACATAGTTTCTATCCCTGATTCGAATAGATATCGCGTCCATTGTTCTAATTAAGTAGAAATTCTAAATAAAATTATCATATTTCATTTACCAATTAAAGTTATAAACAATTGGAAATGTTATCATAATTTTCCAAGAGTTTTGAATAATCTACTAATTTTCTTAGGGTTCGTTTCTGTGACCCATAAATCTAAATTAACAATACTATTCAAAATGCAAAAAAAAATTACGGAAAGGACAAATATTTTAATTTTATATCCTTTTTTACAATGACATTGTAAAAAAAACCCCAATTGTACCTGAAATAATACTAAAAAATCATTCAATCTTTTTGTCAGTAATTTATTTTAAGAAACACATTTCATTTTAAAATAGACACCAAACCTTAAATTATTTAAATGGAAATTCTTTTATATCCTTAGTTACTAAATAACATTAATTTAAATAAATTGACAGGCTCAAAACTTAATATTTTTCGATTAGATGGATAAAAAGAACTGTCTTAAAATTTTAGTTTTTCAATAATTATTTTTTTTTACTAAATTTGATATACGATGATCTATAATAATAATATTTTCATTGTAAAAGTTTTCCATTTTATTGAAAAAAAAATTATTCTTTAATCCCATCGGAATTTATAAAAATGTATTCTTAGAGTTTTATTACAAATTTTCCCAGTCCATAGTCAATCACTCTTTTCAATATCTAAATAGAGAAAAATATAATTTACATTATATTTTTCATAAAATTTTTGAATCAATTTCTATTTTCTTTTACAATCTTTCAAAAACTAAAAATGCATATTCATTAGTTATGAAATGAAAATGAAAATGGAAAATTTCCTTAACCATAACAGATCATTAAACATTTTTGTTAAGGAAATTGACAGGTGTATAAATGAATCCTTATTGAAAATGGACCGCATGAATATTAAATATTTTATTCATTGCTAGTGGTTTTATATATTTTTTTTTTGTTATAATTTTCATCGGAAAGTTTACAAAACTTGAATGAAGTTTTCTTTGTTAGAAAGTTTACAAAACTTGAATGAAGATTTATAACTTTATATTTTTTCACATATAAAAATGATTCATTTTTCAAATAATATCAAAATGAAATGTACAATCCACAAGATATAAATATATTTTCTGAAATATTTCTGAAGGATTTCAATAAAATACAATGTAGGTTGGGTGGTTTAAGTGGCGAGTCCCAAGAAACACGCCTGGCGACTCCAATTAGTGCATATGCACATAGTTTTGCTACTACCCCTGAAGCCAGGCTTACGTAGTGGAAAGAGGGAGTTTAGATCCGGTAAAGAAGCGTACCGTGTATCGTGTTTCTACCTTTCTTCGTGACTAGGTCAATGAGTTCCCTAAGGTAAACACTACCGAATGAGTTGCAAGGGCATTTGCAAATGAAGTGAACTATAGTCTCTTTCTCATGCGGTACTTTACAGCTACGGCATGATTTAATGTTCACCCATTCAAATACAATGTAATACTTGAAAAAAATTGAATTTATTTTTACACAACAACTCCAGCCCCCGGGGTTCAAATACAGACCGTGGTGTCGATGTTGTTCTAAGTCGACTCAGCTTTAAATGATTATCAGTAATGAAACTTGAACTATGTAATCGTGATTTTATGACTGGAAAAAACGGTAGAGATCATTTGCTGACAACAAATGCCTCACTATTCAGTTAAAAATTTCTTCGCTATAAAAAGAAAATTATGGTTCGTAATTCATATAAAATATTTCCAAATTGTAATGAAAATGTAATGAAACCTCTATCATTAAAGCTATATCAATGCTCCCAAGTGGAGTGAACAAGGATATTTTGTGTACTGGAATTTACCTGTAAACATGCGCATAACTAAAAGTTGGTTAATTTAACTATCTATTTAGATGTAGAAGAAACATTTTAGTAATATCTATAAGAAAATATATTTCGTAATTTTTGAATACAAAGTCTAAATTTAATTTCACAAGTTAATTTTCTATTTTACAACTTTTATATATGAAAACTTTTTCTCATGGGAAATAATTCTTTATTTTAGGGATTTCTGCTTTGATTTATATTAGAATTACAAATAAAAAATTCAAATATATCCTGAAATGACACACAAAATATCAGAATATTTTCATTTTTAATCAACTTTTTTTTTAATATTATTCTAAAAGAATTTTCCATGAAAATGGTGAAAAGACAATATAGAATACAGAAATATATATGTAATAAAAACCATTGAAACACGTGTATAACCATAAAACAAGAATATTTTAATGGGTTTATTGGATTTTCCAACTGTCTAAAATGGAAAAATTATTATTATTAGAATTGTATATTTTGGATGCAGAAATGTGAATTGATGTTATATTATAAAGGGTATGTTGGAATAACTTTTAAATTCGGTATTGTTTGATAAAAAGTATGTCCAAACTTTGAGTAAACTCAATTCAGGTATTACATCAAAAAATAGTGCAAGTAAAACTGTGTAGTAACCTAGGAAAATAGGTGATTAGGAAACTCGTGAAAAAAATCGACCAGGCATAACTGGATGTATACTAGATTAGATTAGATTAAGGTCTGGGCAGGTACCCAGACCTTACTAGATTAGATTAGATTAAGGTCTGGGCAGGTACCCAGACCTGGGCAGGTACCTCCTCCTCGTATTCCCACGATCTACACACGTGGTTTGTAGCTAGCCCCAATGTGTGTAGATGTTTTTTCAGGTTACAGCGTCCTGTGAGTAACCCAGTAATTGTTCGTACTCTATATCTGCTCATTTCAAGGAGCTCAATCGTCCGTATGAATAAGTATGAATAGTTTGGAGACTCTGTTGCCCTGTGTAGAGTTCCAGTGTTTATCCATTTGTGTATTCAACTAACTTTTGATTTCCAGTTCTGCCGTTGCCCGTGGGATGCCACAAAATTGTATGGGGTTGGTGAATGTTTGCTCTGATCCTTTCTTAGCTAGTGAGTCAGGATGTATACTAAAAACCATTTTAAAAGTATGTATAAAAATTGTGAGAGTGTTAAAATCGCATTTAAACTTTTATTTCTAGACCGTTTTCTAAAATCATTTAAAAACATAATTTGCTGTCATTATCGTTGAGATACGAAATACAATTTAGAAAAGTTACGAAATACGGAGTTAGGAATACACTAAAGAGTTATTCGAGATTCTTTGGACATTCACATTAAATTTATATCTTCATAAGTTTATCTTTTATCATAATTAGTTAACCGAAAACTATTGTCTCTTAATTTCTTTCAGTCTCAAAGATTAATTATGATTATAAACTAACTAAATGAAATTAATATTCAAAATTTTATCAAAATTAATTTGAAAAATATGCTATAAAAAAAGGTAATAACCTCGAACTCTGAAATTATTTATAATCATATCCCAAAAAAAGCAAAAGTGTTTCAGAAATTAGGGATTTGTAATGTTAATGGATAAAAATTTAGTGTAGGGTAGACTAAATAATATTATTAGCATAAAGATTTATTGTGTCTGCTCGGTTTTATGTTTTTTTGGCTGGATAAAATATTGGTTTTATTTATTGTATTATCTCAGTAAAGTTTATGGCAACTATTTAAAATATGTAAATTTCAACTTGTATTTAAATTATCAAATTTTAGTTAGTTTAATATGTATAAAGAAAATTGGTTTATGCTTTGAAATGAAAATTACTCATTGGAAGTTTATGTGGTGTAAAGCTACTTAATTTTAACTTGAAATTAAATTGTAAGGCAAAATTATATGTTAATTAATACCAAATTGTGTTACAAAATCATTAAATTATATTCTTTTATAGAAATTACTTACTTAATCGGTGCAATAGCTCTATTGACCTAAGAGTTTCGATATAGGACTCTATCTTGCCCAGCATCTCTTCAGCTGCAGCGTATCTTGATCATTCCGGCTTCTGAGATCACCCATTAACTCCCGTCTTTCCATCAGAGATTTAGTCTATCTCTTCGGCTCCTTTTTTCAGGTTTGGAGTCAATGCTGGCGGCAGTTTCATTGTCTTTTTTTCTGCTTATTTTACCTAGTAATCGTATCCTTTCAATGCGAAAGTTTATGAGTAGATCACTTAGTTTACTTCAATTATTTTAATTGTGTGTAGCCAAACATTTTTAAAATTATTTTAGCCAAAAAAAAATTAAATAGACTCTTTTAACAAATTCGGACTCCTAAAATCATAAAATTTTTCAAATCTTTTGCAAATTAAAAGAATACTTTCTCATTTTAAGTATTGGTCCCCACAGTGAAAGTTGATGTTCTTAAATTTATTAAGAAAACTTTTAATATTTGACAGAAAAAAATAAAATTTTGTGGAAAATCTTAAAACTTTTATTGGACGGAGATTTTGAAATTTTTGTTTCTTATGAATTTCTTAGATAGAATTATTTTTATATCGAAATGTTACAGTAAATTCGTATTATTGTTTACCTCACGAAATTAATTTATAAATCAAATTTTGAATTATTACACTACTTTCAAATTACACTATAAATATTTTTTACGATTTATAAAATTTTCACCTTTTATTATTTTTCGACGTCTATAATTTTCACCCCGTGTAGGAAAATCTTGAAATTTTTATGTTTATTTGTTTATTTCCGTTTTTTTTCTTCTGTATATTACCAGAAAAATAACAGAAAATAATAATCAAAATAGAAATAACAAATTTATAAAAATAGAAAATCCTCAAATCAATAAAAAAAATTTGTCCGCATAACAATAAAATCATAAATTTCTGTTAACAATATTTCTAGCTGACTCTAAAGGCGTCTTTCGTATGACATAAATTTGTCTTAAAAACATTGAAGGAAATATAAAAAAAAAAAGTAAAATCATAAAAATCCACAAAAACAAAGTCTAAAAACCAAGAGAAAAAAATGTATCGAAACAAAAATGGAAAAACAAAGAAATTCTTTGTATCATCAATACATAAATACATAAAAATTGAATAAATATATAACTCAACATGGCATAAATCAGGTGATAGGAAATGTCGGGATGGATTTCCATAAATATTTGTTAAAGATTTTCGTATTTTTTTGATTGTTGTTTTCGGAAAATTATGATTTATTTTATTTTGGTGAAAATAAATCTGTAAATAGATCAAACTATATTTCGTTGGTATTTTTTATTTAACAACCTGAATCAAACGTAAACTGGAACGCAAACCAATCGCGAGCATTGTGTTTGCTTTCATTGATTTCTAAATGTTGATTTTTTTTTTACTTTGCGCTCACATTACGTTTGAGCCTTTAGGTTTGAACCTTTTCGAAGTGATATCAAACATCAATTTTCATTCAATGATTTAGCCAAAACCAACTTTATAATTTATTTGCAAAATATCATTAAAAGCGTTTTAGGACGGCTTTGAAACAAACAATTGGGACCCAAACTATCTTATTAATTAAATTTATGAAAAAAATTCTGCAGTCATATTGGTTTCAAATGTCAGGGAAACAATTGTACTTATAAACAAATTTGGCAAGTATAGAACCTGAATCTAAGAGCTAAATAATTATATTTTCATCACATCCATTTCATTTAAAGTCCTTGCAAATTTCGGTGCATACACAAACCAAGGTAAATTTCCAATGAAGTAATATTAAAGTTATCTAATGTAATGAGTAACAATTTCAAAACGCTGTCAAACAGAATGACATAATTAAAGTAATTTGTAATATTAATTTGTAATAAACCTAATCTTTCTTATTTCATTTATCATTTAGCAGATTTATGTTACACTTATCTAAAAAAGTGATAAAATTCGATAGATTACAAAAATTTCAACAAAACTTCAAAAATTTGAATTCTTAATTCATTTCGATTACAATTTTTATTCAATTTTGTTGTAGGTAAAACAATTCTATCTTAATAAATAATTTATAGAAAGTCATTATTTATCTAAAATTCAAATTGGAATATCTGCAATTGAACATAATTAAGGATCATAAAAAGTTATCATCATTCATCATTTTTTGTCCACATAATTAATTTTAAAGTGAGTTTTTGTTTTTACTATAAAAATAAAATTGAATATTATTTATCGCAAATTATGAATTTTATTTAGATATTCATTTAAGTTTATAAATTTAATTTTTAATTAATTATAATTATGAAAATTCTGGTGGTTTGTATTAGGTAAAGTATAATGGTGATTAAATATTTGTTCGTATTGATATATTTGACATATTGGAAAGAACTTAATGTCATACGAAATTTAATTGTAATTTATTTATTGGAAAACTCGGAGCCTAGTAAAATAATTTAGGAAAACTGAGCAGGATTGCATTTGTACAAATTCCATAACACCGAGTTTAATGTTATTAATAGGAGAAAGTAGCAACAAAAGTTGGAAAGATTAATTTTACCATGTCTCAAACAATAATTTAAAGACACTCTAAAAACTAAAAAATTCATTAATTTTCATACAGTATATCAGAACATGCGAGAAGACCTATTTCAGTTACGTAGAAACCGATTTGCATTTGGAATTAAAATGTTTCGGCATTTATAACCGACCAATATTTCTTTAAATTATGTAAAGAAGAGTATAGGAATCTGGAATATGTAAATTGCACTTAATATCTTATGGTTGGAACGCAAAGTTTTTGTGGTATCTTTTGTTTGACACATATTCTTCTTTGTGTTACTTTTTTAATAATCTCCTATAGATGCAAGAAAGATGACTAAAATTTAGAAAATTATTCATTAAGTTGATGACCCACAATGTAATTTCAGTAAAATTGTTTTGTTCATCGAATGGAACATATAACTTCGTATAAGTGGATTTTGATATCCTTTTGCCTTCAAAACGATACACAGATTCAACGATATAAGATTTCTACTACATCTTCAATACTGTTTGCAATCGTGACACGCACGACTTGTTGCCCTCCCTTAATTTTAAATCTTAATTTCTATTAGTACTTAAATTTAATACAAATTTCATTATAAGAGTTTTCTTAAAATTAAATTTTATATATTTATTTTTTATTTTCCTCATATAGTATTTTCATCATTTACCCAACCAACTAACATCAAAAAAAAATACTTTACAAAATATTATAATAAATATATTATTATCTAATAAAATTCGTCTGGGAATAAACTCTGGCAACATTTACCCAACCAAAGTCACATAAAAAAAAATATCTTTACTTGGAAGTAAATGAACCAAAAAATTGAAAAACACTGATACAAAATCTAAAGATTTAGCCAAAATAAAATCGGTTCACCAATCTTATTACTGAAATTGTAGTAAAAAAAAAATTATGCATAAAAAAAAACCATGTAATAAAAATTGATTTTAACTTAAACAAAATTGTAACTGATAAAAATTTTAGAATGAATTTTCCATCCATGGAAAAATTCTATTTTTTGTGGTTAAAATAAAACGACCATTTTGGGGTTATATGAATATGAATACAAAAAAAAAGAAAATGTAAAATATCTTACTTACTTAGGGCGGTAAATATTGGAAAATTCATGATTCCCAAAGTATCAATTTAATGAATCAATGTTTTTTTATGTAAGTGAAAAGCTAAAAAAAAAAAAAGAAAATGTAATATTTATAGATAAATATGAATTTTGAAATTGTATTATGGACAATATTATTATTTAGTAGGTCTTAAATTTTGTGATGTGCCAAAATATATTGAAATTTTTTTTTGCTTTAATACTGTGTAACACTCGAGAACATAAATTTTCATGTAAGTCAATATATAACATTTTATTTATGTCGCAAAGACTGTCAAGAGAAGTATTGGAAGGTCTTAATTTGGGTCAAATACTAAAATTTTGAATTCAGTAAAATTTGGTTGATGTTATCAAATAAATTCTTCATCGGAAGCGATAAATATTAAAGAAATAAATTCTATGAAGGAATGATTTGTATAACACAAACTGAAATTGAAATGTAATTTGATTAAATAAATTACCAAGTTTGGCATAACGCATTTCGATTATATAATAACATTTTAGCTACTGGATGGGTAATAGGTTATACTAACTTATAGCTTTAGTAGATATTAAACACCATATAAGATACCAATTTTGAATATTAGTCAATACATTATGATTTCCAACATTTTCATACACATACTTAGAATTTAAACTTTGAAAACTTGCGAATTGCATCGATTTAATGAGGAACAGTGTACAACAAATAAAAATTATAGCATTAATAAACTACAAAATCAGAAGTTTCTATAGTTTCTCTAACTAATTAGAGTACTCCAAGTACTAATGAAGCTGACAAATCATTTGACATTTTATAAGTAGAAGAGGTTTAACAATAACATCAAAGTTTCTATTTAACAACCGAGTAGCGATAATTTCTTATTTCGCCATGATGAAAATAACAAATTTTCTATGTACGTACTTGTCCATTGCAACCATTTTATAATTATTAATATTAAAATTTTCTGAAAATATAATATTTTATTATTAGTTTCCTCATCATGTTAGTTTTTCTGCCTTCCTTAATAGTTTGAATAAATTTGAATAATTCTGACTTATTAATAAAAAAATATTATTAAAAAATTATTATACATAATGAAAATAAATTAATAATATAGTTATAATAATAAAGTTTTATGTTTTCAATTTAAATAATGTTTCAAAAATAAAACATAATTTCGTTATTTCTTCCCTTTTGAAGTTACCAAACAATAATCATATATAAAAAGCAAACCTCCTAGTGTCCTAGTGATAGCTAAAATTCGAATATATTAAAATTTTGATTTATAAAAATAATCTGGACTGTATTATTCGGAATATTTAATCTCACTGGATAAAAGGTTTATAGCAAACTATGAAACTACAGGTACAATATTAACTGTGGATCAAAAAAGGATCACCAGGAAATGAGAAATGTTTATTTTATATAATTTTTAATGGCTGAACTTATAAACCCAAAATTTGATGAACATAAACATATAACAATGGCGCCAAACTTAAAGGGAAACAACTGCCTGAAGGATATTCTATATAGGACATATTTATAGGATAACCACAACAGTAAAGGCTGACTCCCATGATATATGTGACTAATGGCCTTTTCCCACTTGCATTTGCATAGCTTGCATTTGTTATATATACGACTGATGATGTGTCTAATTACATATACTTCGGTTGTGCGGCAAAATACGTTCAATTATAATATATATATTGTAATTGATATTGCAGCACAAAGACATCACAGTCATTTTCTTAATACTTCATAGTTTTTATGTCATAACACCTCGTAAAATATTAAAATTTCAAAATAATTGTACACATTTTCTTATGTTAAACATACTTTAATGTAATTAGTGTTAATAAAAAAGCGGAAATATCAAAAATTGTATATTATTTTTGAAATATAAATAATAAAAATAATAATGTGATTTTCATTTTATTAATGTATGTTATAAAAGTTTTCGGTGCAAATTAATTAAACTAAGAAAATATTTATAAATATAGTCAAATATTAAGATTATTTTTCATGTAATATAATTTTTAATGCAATTTGTAAAATTCTAAAAAAAAGTTTTTAATAAAATAATATGTAAAGAAAACAAAACTGAACAATATTTAATCTTATTCATATTGTAAATATTACCATAAGAAAAATAATGCGATAAACTTTTCAATAATTTACACTTTACATAATAATAAAATAATTTTTAAGTGTTTTTCACAATATTAATTTTTTGAATAAACTTTTTTTTGTTAAACAAAAAGTTTTATTAATTCCACACAGCAATGAGTAACGTATTAGTAACGAAATTCCATAATTTTTTAGTAAGATTCATAGTATCAGAAAAATATTAAATTTAATATAAAGAAATTTAAACTCTCTAACAATAAAATTAAGTAATTTCCGTTGGAAAATTTTGTCTTGGAAAATTATAAAGTTTCTGGAAATTGTTAAAATAAAATAATTTTACTTATATTAACTTCATCTTACAATTTTTAATTCATAATAGTTTAAAAAGTATTGTTGAAAGAAATTTAAGGATATAATTTTTTAATGAAATAAATGCTAATCCAATAAAAATTTATAATGTTAAGCTGCATGTAAAATAATGCAGAAAGAGTTTCTTAAACTAAAAATCCCATGTAATCTCTATATCAAGATTTTTCGTTTTTTTCGGTAGGAAATATTGTAAAATCCATACAGTTTAAATATTATATAATTCGGAATTGCTAAACTTAAGGATTCAAAATAAAATTACATAATTGTTTGATATAAGCAATAAAGAACGCTACTACTTCCTTTCGTTTTGGTACCTGGTAATTCAAACCATTAGAAATTTAAAATAACACTAAGAAAAGAAAGACACAATCAAATAATTAGCTTACTCTAGCATTAGTCTTCACAATTTTGAATAAAACATCCCTCCTTCTGCTGCCATCTGTAAATTCGATGAAAATTAAAAATTAGAGCCTGATTATAGCAGTTAGTCATAAATTATGTTAAAACTACTCTTGAAAGTTAATAACAAATAACAGTAACACCAATACATAAAATTAACTCATTGACTCTTTAAGGATTTTTTAAATTGCAGTTTACTATACATAGTTAAAATCAAACTTGCATTCTAGTAATAGGCTCATTTTTCCTATAATCGGTACAGATTCAAGCGAACAAACATTAATATTAAATATTATACAACCTAAAATAAAAGGAGATTCCAAAATTTCCAGCCGTTTTTATAGAGTTTACAAAGAACACCTAAGTCCCTGAGTCCTATATAGATATAAGTCTAGGAACAAGTTCACCATTTAGATAATAAAAACAAAGTGATTGGACTAATTGTTTACGTATAGAGTTACAATCTATTTAAGCGATAAGAAATTAGTTTAAAAGTTATCAAATCGTCGTTTAATAATTAAGGAGACATTGAAAAATAATTGGACCAAGTCGCTACAGTGAAATAATTCAGATTTGGCCATACAAATATCGTACGGAAGAGACCACCAAAATAACACCCTGTACAGATGATTTTTTATTATACAAATTCTGTATCTATTTCCTTAATAAAATTAATATTAAAAAAATATTTCATAAAAAAAAAAATCAAGATTTATACAGAATTTTTCACCCATAAAACTTTAATTAAAATTTCCAACATCGTAAACATATAATCTTTCAAACTCTTGTGATCTGCTTTCAACCTCAAGAACACAAAATAAATTTTAAAATTTCATAAAATCTTTTAATATTTAACCGCAGAAACTTAAAAGAAATTATGAAAACTGAAATCGTGCAAACAAAATAAAAAAAATTTAAATTAATTTTCAAATTAATTAATTTTCAAATATTAATTTTTATTTTTTGTGTATCCTTTTAACTATACGAACCCATAATTTGAAAACGACGAATAATATTTAATAAATGATTACTAACAACGAAAAATATCCTTCAAAATTTGGAAGAAGAATAATAATAAATGTTTCGCAAAGTTAAATCAATTGTAAAATTTTAAATATTTTATTCATAAAATTTTCTGAAAATGTTCCCTCTCAGCATCAAAAATATTTTAGTGTAAATATTTAATTTGTTGATGCCTTTATGAATATTAAAATTTATAAATTTGAAAAAAGAAATTTCAATTATATAAAAAGTATTCGTGATAGTTGTTAGATAGCAAAGTGCTATGGAAAAGTTTTTACTTAACCATAAGGCAATACATTTTTGTAGATGTAGACTAATTGTAGAGTATAATTCCAATGCTGTCAGTATTTAGTTAACTCCTAGCTATTGAAAATTCTGAAGAAGTAATTTAAAAAATTTAAAAATCCATGCTTTTTAATGTAATGTAGTTCTTTAAACAAGGATCAACACAAGTTTTCCATTTTCAATAAGATCCAAAGAATGTTCTTTGACATCTTTTTGAGTCTATAATATTTGATGATAATTGACCTTCGAGCTGATACAAATTTCGACCTGCATGAAACGACATCTTTGACCTTAATTTCTTAATAACCGATATCAATTTATGTGCAATGAAACAAGGCAACATTATTGTAAGTAAATGTAAATTCGAAAAAAATACTTTAAGGCTGCAACCAGAAATACAATTTAAAACTTAAGAAATTATAGCACCATCTAATATGCAAGCAAAACTCTTTATCAATATCAAAATATAAAAAAGAAATATCTCGATAAAATCCAATATAATTAATTATCCTTATTGCTTACTTCTTTAATTTCCGGGTTTTTTTATATATCCTTCAAAGTTAATGGATCTATTTTTTTGATCGATTGACAATATTTTTTTTTAAATGCAATTTCTCAATTTATCCGAACAGAATCGAAAAAAAAAATAAAGTTTTCTGCTAACGACTGTAAAAATAAGTTATCCTGACAAAAAGGATGAGCAGCATTATAAAAAAATAAAAACATACAAAGAAAAAAACTAAATATATTTATGAGAAAAAAGGTTAAAAATTATGGTTTGTAATAAATTTTACAAAATCGTGTAATGGATACGGACTGTAATGCAGTTTTGTATTAGGTATAACCTGCGTTCACTATTTTTCCTGTCTAGAAACTATATATATATACAAAAATTGTTCACTTTTGAAAAATTATATCGAATTAATCGTTTCGAATTTGAAAAGGAAATAATAAGTTCTAGTAATTTGAAAGCATTAGTTACAGAATTAATAATTTGTTTTATATTTAATGTCATTTTAGATTGGATATAGAAAAGTGCAGAATAATCTGAATTTGTATTTGGAATTCTTATAACTTTAGTATATATTATATTTATGAACCGATGATAATTATTTTACCAGATACGTTATGACCTTTCGATTTACTTTCAACTGAAAGGCTCTTCAAATTGGTATTTTACTAATTTAATAATTTAATATTGCAGATAATCAACTATCAGTGGAAAGCTTAATGAATATAGCAACAAACGATGATGGCAAAAATTAATAAAATTGTGCTCTAAGCGTTCCTTATTTATCCATCAATTTGAATTATGTATTATGGAAAAGTTGAATTCATTTAAAATGGTAATAAAGGGTAGATTTGAGGGAGAATTGTTTTATATGCTTCAATCGCTAGATGGCATTGGATATAAAATACTTTACTTTATTGTAAAATATTTTCTGTATAAGAGTTCTCTAAAAATCTTATAATTATAAAAGTTTTAATAATTAAATTCTTGTTGAAGCTGATATCACACAACAATTAAATATTAACAATTATTAAATATTTTGGTTAAGTTAAAACGATTATAACTTAAAGGCTATAACTTGAGAAGTTTTAATACATATCGTAAAGTAGCGAGGCGATTTGAGTATCCGTCGATGTATTTAAAATTAACTTGAAGGATTACATGCTATCCTCGAAGTTCAAAATTATTCTGATTGCGATTCTGAAAACACTTGCCCCATGAAACACGTTCTTCTTCTTGGGAGGTAGTAGTACGGCAGATGATGAAGATTTTGTACCTCTTCTTTGCAGATGAAAAATTGTTATTTGTCAATAACCGCCTAATCTTATACTTAACTAGTATAACTAGTGCCAGATAATGATACTAACTGCTTTACAGCATTTAGTGCGATATAATTCCAGAATGAACTCGGTGACAAACACTGCACATCTCAGATTTCGGCAATATATTATTTAATTACATAATTTTCTGCAAATTTAATTTAGCTTTTTCTAAAATAATATGGAAATTTATGATTTTTCCAATCTATACAAATCTTGAAAGCACCTCAGTAATCAGCACTTGGACTAACGAATTTCCTGAGCGTTCTTTGGGGTTATCAATTTTGTTGTATTTCGTACATTTAAGACTATACAATAGTGTAGTGAATTAATTAGAAAAGAAGCTGTAATGTTCTAAAATCTTTAGATATAATGTGCTAAAAGGATATAACCTAAAAATTATTATTTCGAACGTAAAATGTAAGTAGAACAAATTTAAATAAATTAAAGTACTATTTTAATAAAATCATTTTAAATGTCTGCCAATTATCATTTTTATTTTGTAGCATATAATTGCTATCATAAGAAACCACCAGAACAGCTCAATTTTGATTGTGAAAAGGTGCAACAGTTTTAATCCAAACTGAAATCCTAAATTTTTTATAATTACCTCAAAACAACTTTTGGAATTGTAAACATATTAATTTTATTAAACTTTAATAATTATTATCACATTTTCCTATTCCCTATTCAACTAGTTTATATTATTTTTAACCAAGGAAATGAAAATAACAATATCTAACAGTACTCTTTAAAATTACCAAATATCCTTTAAAATTATTATATAAAAAATTTCTATTTCAATTGAAATTATTCGCCATTTTCTTTCACATTTCCACAATAACAAAAAAAAAATTGCTTTAAAATTCAAGCAAATAAAGATAATTATAATGTAACTAAAATACTATTATATTTTCCGAATAGTAAGCATAAAATTTTCACACTAAAAACTATTTTTATTTTCCTAAGTTTTTTCCAACATTACAAACGAAAAAAATAAAACGAATTTTTCTTGAAATATTTTTGGAATTTTGCCAACAATAATAAAAATATCACTGATTTCACAATAAACGTAGTATAAATGTCCTGCTTTCCTTTTTAGATATAACGACAACATTTATTTCAATTTTTATTTTTTTTGTGAATGTAGTTATTTTAAAGATAGTATTTATTCAATGAATTGGTAATTTTTAATATCAATTTATTGCACAATTTTGTATGTTTATTTTACATTAAAGTATACTAACAAGTGATCTGTAAACAAGGATAATAAAAAATTTCGGAAAAATTTATAAAAAAAATATGTTAAAATAACATTTAATAGTAAATATAAATGGTCCTTAAGAAAATTTAATTAAGTAATTTTCAAATATTTCATATTAGGCGCTAATGTTGCATTACAGGCGAATAGATATGAAGTTTATCATTTCCGATGCGGTAAACACGCACACTATAAAATTTGTATTTGGTAAGTAATTGTTAAATAAAATTATTGGAACTGGTTAGTATTTATGAGACATTTGAAAATGTACATATCTGGCCCTTCCAGAAAACAAAAAATGGATATGCTATGGATGAATAAGAAGAAAATCAGGACAGTGATTGGCTTTATTACAGGATGTTTAAAAAAAAAATCTACACGGACTTGGACTGTTAGAATACCAATGTGTAGATTCTGTGAAGGCGAAATTGAGATGACAGAACATATACCATGTGAATTCGAGACGGTAGTGAGAAAACAGTTACTACACCTCGGTAGTTACACCCTTAGAATCACTATTCCCTCAATCAACTGTACTGTTTTAACTGTATGAATCTGGGCAGTGGCCCTTAATTACTTAGATAAAGCTTTAATTTAAAAAGCTATTAAGGTAAACTATTGTACAGTAGTGCCATACTTTAATGTTTACCAAACTTTCACTCTCTCTATCATTTGTTTTCGAGTTTTATGTTCATTTTGGCCCTTCTTTTCAGTGATGAAATGGAAAATAACCTTCTATATTATTATTAAATTTATGACTTTATATCTAAATTTCATTTGGATTCCCCGGAAAAATAATAATTGATGAATTTTAGAAGACCTGAAACTAAACAAAACTTTTATAAAATTCAAGAAAAACTTCAAAATATTAAAAAACAGGCAGGCGAAGAAGACTTTTTTAGAATTGTTGAAAAAGCCTTAAAAATATAAATAATTTTTTTCTTGAAATAATTATTATTTTTTGTTGAAATTATTAAATTTTAATTAAATTTCACAAAAAAAAATTTAATGTTCCAAAATTTCTATTCGCATAACTTTTTAGTATAAATTTAATTTCATGTATATAATGAAAATTTTAAAAGTTTTCATTAATAGTTTTTCAATGAAAATGTATATGAAAAACTCTTATGACGTTGGTCGTAATATCGAATTTCTAGGGATTGAATTATGTAGAATTGAAATATAACAATATTTTTTTTTTGTATTTCTATTTTCATTAGCAGTAAGATTTTTAAAGTTTCAACTAAAAGTTTTCCTTTTGGATACTTTTTATATTTTATATATATTTTTTTTATGCCGGAAAATATAAATTTTAAAATTATGATAAAAATTCTACAATTTCAAAATAATATTTACGTATATTTTTCATAAAGTTTAATATTTTTCATTATTTTTCAGTTTTTATAAGCTTTCAAAGAAAATGTAAGGTTTGTTAGGTGTTTCTATTAAAATAGTCAGAAATATTTCAAAATACTTAAAGGAATTTCCCATTTTTCTATGAATGTAACATTTTCTTAATCTTAAAGACCATTAATTTATCATTTTGTAGAATTGGTATCAACTATCAACAGTTTGTAAAATAATTGTTCCTCTGTTTGTCACATTATATCCAATTAATTTAATTATACTATAATTGTCATATTTCTTTTATATAAATAAATTATTAAAATTTTTCTTTTTAAGTAATAAATTGAAAATGAAAAAAAAAAAATCTTTAGAGTAAAGTTTCTCCAGCTTTTAAGAAGTTTTTATCTGAACTTTTAACCTAACAAACTTAAGGAAATAAAAATATATAAATTAAATTTGTATTTTATAGTAATATATACAACAAGCTCTACAAAATATAAAAATTATATTTTTTTTTCATTATCCTAATTTAAATTGAAATAAAATCTTTGGACATTTATTTAATATTTTGCTCATTAAGTATTTAAAATTTAATTACGAAAAGTATCCAATTATTTTAAAATTTTTTTTTTTTTTTTGTATATTTTCTTATTTTCTGGACACTTCTATTCAAAAGTTTTCAGTTTCAAAGTAAAATGCATTTTCCTATATTTTTGGGTAATAAAAGTTGATATTTATAATAAAAGGTTATAATCAAATTTGCCAGCTAATTTGGGTAATATTATTAAAATAAATATTGTAATAATAAATTAAATTAATTTTATTTAAAAGTTAATCAAATTAAAAAAAATTGAAGCTCTTTATAATTCGTTCTAGTATTTCAGTATTTATTTTTAAGAAGTCCAGCAGCTGCAAATGTATATGATTAAACATTTGATTTATATTCGTCTGCTTACATATCAAAATTTCGATTTTTATGAAAATTATTTCGACTCAGTTTGAAATACAATTTCACTTTTTGATAATAAAGGCAAAACGCAGAGTAGTTCATATTATAAATCAAGTTTCTTGTATCGTGATAGTTGTATAATGATTTGAAATAATTGTTGAAGAAAATTGCAACGCCGATAAGTGGACGAGATGCATTTTTATGATGCCGCAATTTTAATATACTTTTGATTACATTTCTGACGCTGTATAAAAGAAAAAGTATGCAGTAATTGTATGATGAGCATTTACCATATATAAAATAATATTTTAAAGTCTAATAAGATTTTTAGTGAAGATTTACCATCATAAATTACGATAATAAAAATGAATAATTATAGCGTCTGCTAATCTTCCCAATATTAACTTTCTTATTATTTTATTATTATCATTATCTTGGATCTAATATAAATTTTGTTGAATGCATACTTTTGTAATAGATGCTTTTTAGAACTTATATCACGAATACACGCGTCCTTAAACCGCAAATTTTACTATAGAGTCTAGATTTTGTGTAAACGTTTCAATTTACATACCGACGGATAGACAAAACCTTCAGTTTTACAAATATAAACTCTAAGGATTATAATTATATCAAAAGACTATTAACCTGCTGTAATAATGTGTCTGTTCTTAAATACTATTAGCTTTACCTCAGATTTTAAATAGAAATAAAATTATTTTTTAAGTATTTTACGTTTAATGAAATATTTGGAATAATTGATGCTAGGACTACTTGTTATCTACACATTATTGTGCTAAGAATATTAAACTGATACAGACTACAATTTATGGCAATAACAGTGTTAATAATAAATTTCTAATATTTAAATCAGTGTTGAAAAATGAAAAAATATAACGTTACATATTTCGTTATATAACGAAATAACATAGGTACTTTTTCCATTTCGTTTTTCAAATGGATAACGAACATTTTTGTGATATCGTTATAATACGTTATGTTAATACAATCAATTTATTTACATAATTTGACAGAACAAAGTGCTAGATTGTTGCTGAAAATTATGTAACGAAAAACATATTTCAAATTGTTTGCGTTCTTGTTACGTTTTCCGTTATTGTAACACAATTTAATTCATAAAACTATGTACCGTATATGTAACGTATTTTTTATAAATAACGCTAATTCATTTCGTTATTTCGTTTTAGCGTTACATTTTGTATAATGTGTTGCAACTTTGAATTTAAATTAAATTAAATGAAAATAACGAAATAAAATAATCATTAAATTCAATTAAAAATTATTTACATAAATATTATTTATTTAGAAATACATTTTCAAAACCCAAAATTTAATTATGTTTCGAATATAATTAGAATATAATCTATGGCATTATATGTTCAATCTTTGTAGGTATATAGGTTCAATCTAAAAAGGTAATTGAAAGCATACACAAAACCAAAACAATATTTTGTTCTCAGAAGGGAATTCAATTAGTGCGATAGCAAAACGAACACAAAATCATTCAAAATCGAAAAAAAAAATTGTTGTGAAATAAACCAAAAGTTGAAAAGCTTTTGTCTCATTCTTTCAAATTAATTCAATTTACAAAAAAAAAAAAAAAATTAATTTCATTGTCTTGGCGACAAAAAAAACATTAAAACAAAACAACAACAAAAAAAAAGTTTTCCTAACAAAAAGAAAATAATTTACAAATAAAAAAAAAAACTTTTGTCTTTAAGTAAAATAAAAAAATTGCGAAAAAAATTGTATCTATGCAATAAAAAGACAACAAATTTTCTTTTAGGATTTTCCAAAAGAATAACAAAAAAAAAATTGTCTTGTAATATGTGAAAATATATTTTAGCTGACATAATCAAAAAAAAAAAAAAAAAGGTTAGAAAAATTTGTATAGGTATAATTAGGAATTGTTTGAAATTAATTTAAAATCATTTGGCAGACATAAAAAAGGACATTAAAGGAAAAGGACAACTACAAAAATATAACAGATAATTTTTAATTAGGCTGATAGCTAATGAAAAATTACAACTATATTTGTTATCAAAGTTTTGATAGTATTCAACAACGGCATTTAATTTGAAATAGAAAATATAAATTCTATAATAATTATTATCCTACAGAGTTAAATAGATTCAGATATAGAAAGCTATATATAGAAAGATATAGAAATGTTAAAAAGATTTTCAAAAGCAAAATACATAAATTATGTGTCACTTACAGTATAGAATGATTTTTGTAATCGATGACGAAATTGCCTATGCATATATTTATATTATTGCAATCCAATTCGGATAATTAGATTACTCGATTATATTTTGCAGTATTTTATTATTCGACTATATTTAAACCGAAATTTGCGAATATATGAATACTTTTTATGTATATATTTTGAGACTAGAATTGCACCACGAGTAATAAACCTCAATATTTATGACGAGGTATACAAAGAATTCACCGAACAACACTCAATGTCAACCACAAGGTCACGCATGAACATTTGAAGATGATGATTAACTTGGATATGAAACTGAACTATAAAATCAAAGCTAACTCAAATTTATGAAAACAAAACTAACTCAAACCTCAAAATTTATAAATTATTTAGAAATTTATGAACCAACATTTTCAAAATCAATATTTTTTGGAAAGCTGTTTTTTTGTTGGCTGATTTGAAAAGAACGTAAGAACACCACCCATACATCTAGACTTCTAGAGTCCGTTGTACTCTTTGTATGATTGATTATTCTACTCTAGAGTATTATACCTCTCTCATCAATGCAGTTACTGTAGATGGTTTTAAAACGCCTTCTTCATTTCGGTAAATAAATTATGTTCCAAGTGTTTAAATCTTTTATATATTATCGCACGGCAGTAGCAGACGAAGTGTTATAATGTTTCACAGCCTGTACAAAGTACAAATTCAGATTTTCGTCAAACTTAATATTTTTGAATGAAAAGTATAATCAGTGTCAATTTGTAAACAGTGTAATGTTTGTCTTTAATTAAATTTGTATATAAATTATTAAATTTTGGACAACTAAACTCCCCAAGAAAATAATCCCAATTGAAAATATAAATTATTTTCTTAAATATTTTTGGAATAATTATAAATTATTTTCCAACTTTGTTAAATTATATTTCCATCAAATTAACTAACAAATTAAATAAACTTCATTTCAAATATAATTTTCTTCTATACCCTATCAAAAAATTCATTCTTACATTCAATTAAAAGCACTTAGTATAAACGTATAAATAAAATGTTCTATGATTTAATTATACATTTTTAATCAATTATCTTATTTTTCAAATGAAATTTCCATCACGTTGAAAAATAATATTTCACATTTCTTAGAAAACCATTTCACCTTTTCAACTTTACAATTCAAATAAATACAAAAATTAAATTGAAAACTTATAAAACATTTCAGTTTTCTAGTATAGAAAGGATCAGTTTTAATCTCTCTAAGGAAATTATCTTAATTTACTGTGATTTTATATAATATAATTTAGAAAAAAAAAGATTTTCTAACTAATTGTTCTCAGGTAATTCCCTAAAGCGAAAACGTATATATAAAAAAAAATCAAATTTTATTAGAACTTTTATTCGTTTTTCGTATATTTACGATTTTGTAAAACTTAGTTTAATGTTGAAAAGTTGAAATGAATAATAATGCAATTATAGTAATTGAATTTAACGAATATTTAAAAAGAAATTTTAGAAAATGGAAAATAAAATGTTTTCAAGTTTACTTGTTGGAGATTATTTTGTGGTTAGCTAAAATAAAAGTTACCCACCCCGTCAAGTAAATTTATTGTTGAAATTATTTAATATGAAACTTAATAAACTTAACTTTTATTTATGAATTTTGTGGTAATTTGTTAGTTGTGTTGTGGGTACTATGAATGATTAACAGCCATTGTAAAATATTATTTCACAAGTTTTATCAACTTTTCACATTTACAACAACAAAGCCATCTGTGGTTTTCAGTATGTATGTAGAAATTATTATTGCCGTACAAGTAAATTTAAATTTAATAAAATTAATCCACAAAATATTAACAATAACAGTCAATGACAGATTGAATATGACTGATGGCTCATGAAATATTGTATTTAATCTAGAATTATTATACAATTACAAAATTTTGTAGTGAATTCAAGGAGTACGAGAAAAGTAATTATTTTAAAACCATGTTTAGGACTACAGATTTGTATACGGGAAAACTGACATTGACAGCATCCCGTATAAGTAATCGAGTCAATGCTATATTGATTCCAACGAAAAAGAGGCAATTTATGTGCAAGTGCACAATGTAACTACCACCACAACGAGTTAAAAGATCTAGCCAGTAAAGGGCCTTTGGAATTCGTAAGAGATGGATCTAAAATAACTTCAACCATGCATAAAGTTCAGGACAATGTGAGGTAGCAAAACGAGGCTAAATCGTACTTGGAGTCTTACACAGCATGCCTTTGGCTCATCCTTCGAACCAACCAATGTTTAGAAAATTGGTTGTTGTGGATCATAAAATACCAGCTCACACTATGAAAAATTCCACCTGTTATATTGATTCTGGTAAGAAACAACATCAAATCTAAATAAACTCTTAAACAAATGAATACAAATTAAAGAGTTACAACCTTAAAGTTATGATTTAAATAACCTAAAACAAAATTATTGAATATTTAATTATTTTTCACTATATATTTAGTTAGTAGCTTTAGCTATTCATTATATAAAATTTGCTTGGTTATTTATATAACAATGTGAGAGAATTGTTGGGGCCATCATTTCTAATTTATTTTATTGTTGGTAAAAATAAAATTCATTTAGTTAAAATAATTATAGACCAGTACTACTTGTTTCTTTAATGGAATAAATTTTATGGATAAATAAAGATTGTGGAGTTATTTTTTTTATCTCTAATATACTTTGTATTATAACTAGTATATATAAAGTAAATTTTACAGGCTATACAGAGAATTTCACAGTCTCATTATTTGCAAAGTGTATACAATAAAATTTTCAATTCTGAATTCTAGTTGTTGCTTCTAATGAGGGGTTAGTTATATTTAATAATTCTTAATTCTGTTTTAATTATCGTTCGAATTGGTTGGTTGGTTCGAATTTTAAAGAATGCCTTAGTGTCTATACAATAATATTGTAAAACCATATAGTAAAATCCAATAAAATGAACAAGCTTCGCAAGAGGCAACGGTGGGAACAACAATGACTACAACTACATAAGCCTGTGAAGTATCTATGCCTCGAAAAAGAAGAATAGAAAACAGGACGAGTGTCACAAGACCAGAAGTATACCAGAAGCAACAGTTTCATCAGCTGACAGAAAGCGTTTTGTGATGATGTAAACAATTATCACCAGAATATTAAATCGAGATGCTCAATAAATGCAATGGTTCCTATAATAAATAAAATCCAAGCGGAACACCGAGGGTAAGTTAATATTTATGATCTTGTATAAACAATTTGATGCAAACCGAAACCCCTGATCCATAGAAGCATCATATTTTAACTTTATATAAATATTTTTTTTTCACAAAATTGAAATCCCCCTTAATTAAACAATTTTCATTCTCTTTTCATTTATTGTTATGTCAATTATTTGGTTATTTAATAGAAAAATATAAATTTAATTTTAGAAAATTTACTGATAAAATTTTATGCATTATTTATCGATAACTTTGTAGTTTTGTATATACAAATTCCATACAAATTTTCCATGCACAAATACTCATAATTAATGAACATACCATTAAGTAAATTTCATTGTTTTCACCCAAAAAAAAAAACTAAAAAGGAAAATGAGGGTTTGAATATAATTTACAAACAACACTTAAACATAAAAAAAAGGATTTAAAGGAGGAGTGCAAATGTTATGTATAGTAAACAATTTTGGGGAGGATTTATTTTTTTAAAATATTATTTATGAACAGTATTGCACCCCAGCAAATTTTTAATCGATTGCTTCTTCAATATTTCAATGAGCCTTAATGGTCATTACACTTTTCTTTGAATAGAGGCATGAGTGTAGTAGATTTAAAAAAAAAATAGATTCTTTGTGTATTTTCTGTATTCGTGTAAGTATGCATTTATATGTATTTATATTGAAGGATAATTTCCTCCTGTTAGGTCAGTTATATATCAATATATATAGAGGTATATCCGTACAATTTGAACAATGGAAATATATATATGAAAATTAATTATTTTTGAATTGGAAAACTATTATTGGAAAAATGAATTTGAATTGGTTAAAAATAATATTTATAGCATTGGTAATTATTTACGTATAATTATTGGTTTTTCGTTTTGTTATTTCCATCATTTTTCTGAATTAATTTTGGCTTGGTTTAATTTAAAAAAATCAAAAAAAAAAATTGTAATTGTAAAATTTAGAATTTGATTTTAACGATTCAGAAAATATTTTGATAAAATTTTATAAAATATTTTTGTTTTCATTTGTAACATTTTCATAAAAATTGAAGTTAAATTCTTAATTGTTTTCAATTTTCAATTAAAGAAGTAAAATATTAAATCAATAAAATGATAAAAGTAGAAGCAATTAAATAAAGAATTACTGAATGGAGGGAGTCCAAAATATAAATAAAATTAATTTTTATTTTTCATTTAACAAATTTTAAAGTCAAATTTTATGAGGAGTTATGTATTAAGTATGAAATGTAAATTCGATTTCGAGTGGATATTCCAAAAAATGTATAAATGTTGTAGGTCGGTAAGTTCATTTGGTCAAATTGGATACATCATTAAATTTCCGAATTATATTCTATTGGGAAAATTAATGATATCGAGTTCATCGTAGATTTTAATAAAATTTTGAACATAACTTTGATTAGTGTTCTAATTGTTATTTAAAATACATTTCTGATGTTTAATTTTGGTGTAGTGATACCTTAAACTAAACACTTTTAATTGAACACTTATAATTGAAGTATGAATAAATCCTGGAGCTCAATCTTTTCTGTCTTGTATCTAATTTGGTATAAAGGAAAGAATATTCAACCAGTCAATATATGATGATTCATATTTGAGCATGGATCCTGATTTTAATAGACTGGTGTATTCCTCCATTTATTATCTTTGTTGTTGACTTAAATTGTTGTTAAAATTTTTGTAATTTCATTTATTACTTTAGTTAATTAGACTTTTCAAACAAAATGAACACATCTGAACAACATTAATTGAAGCTTTGTCATTTTTTTTTATTATGTATACTTCAATAACTTTTAATTAATATTTTATTTTACTTTCATTTTTTTTTTTGGCTGGAAAAACATAAAGTTATATGAAAATTTACTTCTTTTTTTTTTGCATATTGTTATTAACGCCCTTGGGTAAATTAAAATAATTTGTTTTTCACTGGTCATTTTCATTTTTACAGTGATTTACTTTGAATTGTTCATACATTTTCCGTGGTATTTTTATTTTATTTTCACATACATGTTGTACACGTTGTACACACACACAAACATTCATTGACATCCTATAAATTTTACCCTTGAGAATTACAATTTTTTCCTAATTTTCTCAATTTTATTGCTGAGCTTTTAAAAAGGAAATTAAAAAAGTGCCCTTTTTTTTTTTTGCTTCACATATTTTCTTTCAACGAAAAAAAAAAAAAACATTAAATTTTTAAATTTTTTTTTTGTTTTTACATAGATTTTTTTTTAAAAAAAAAATTTACCTGTGGGAAAAATCCTTTATTATATTGTGCTGACAGTTTTATTAAAGTGACCCTATTTTATTTGGTTATGGTACCTATAATTTTTTCCAATGGAACAATTTTTATTTATGCATCATTTGAAAATTTTATTTGGAAATTGGTTTTCTGGGAAAATGTTTGCCATATATATTATTCGAACGACAACGACAAAAGGACGAAATAAAAACAAAAATAAAAAAATAAAAACTTGTGTGAATTTGTAAAATGTAAAATAAAGGATAAAAACGAAAGACACTTTTTTAGTATTTCCGGGATGTAGGCTCATTTTTTTTCATAATAAAAAAAAAATTAAATTAAACTGTCGAAAAAATTGAATGTACCGTATTTATTTGCACTTTTCAAATATTTTTTAATTGGATTTCCAAACATTCATTATCAGGTTTTGTTCAATGTGTCACGCATATTTTTGGCTGTAATAAATGTCAATGAATTTACATAAACCGTATAAGAGATCACATAAAATTCGATAATCGAAAATTGTAAAATTATTATCATGACATAATATTCACAAAAAATGAATAATAATTTTTGTAAAATAAAAATTACAATTTTGGTTATTGTAATTTAACAGGCAAAACATGAAGATACAGATTTTTTTTTATAAAAAAAAAATGTTTCATTAAATTATAATTATGTTTTTGGATAAATTCTTTATTAATTTTAAACAAAATTTACATTTACAATTATTAAAATTATATTATATAAATTTCCAATCAGAAAAATTCGATATTAAAAACATTAATCATGTTTAATTACAACCAGCATGAAGAATCGTTACAGCTGTCAGAGAATCATATCATATCAGAGAATCCTATGAGCAACTCATACTGAAGGAAATAAAATGAACAAAGTAGAGGTGGATTAGCTATACTATCAGAATTCCAAAAGAATTACAGAAATGTCCCTAGAGTGAAATTCGTAAAAACCATGCAGTTGCGATCGTTTAAAGAGTGCCAGGAGACGTACAATACTCTAAGAACTAGGAAAATGTAATCTTACATGAGAAACGCGAAAACGTCAGTAGAAAACCGAGTAGGATGGAGATATCAAGTGGAAACTTTGTGCTGCCATGAAAGGTAATGGAAAAAAACTGTCAAGTTAATCAATATAATTTTCTAATTCACTTAGTAGCTTTACTTAAACGACTAATTCAATGTAAGTATAGAAGAATTTTTTTTGTAATTTTGAGATTTACTGACACATTGCAAAAATTTATTTGAAAAGAATTTTATGATATTCGTTATTCTTGTGAAGCGTTCATTAATTACGTACAAACTGGATTGAACAGGTGTTGACCGGCCCTTCATCAGACGCGAACCCTTCTGCGGTAATTCCAAAAGACACTAATACTAATATAACGAGAATTCTCCCTACTTGAAAACGTCCCAGGCAAAAGTCATGGGAAGCAATAGATTTCTCAATGAAAAGGACTAAAGAAGTCGTCAGATTTAACAAAACCGAACTACGTACAAAAATTGGCCTGTTCTCAGGTCATTGGACGCTCAGGTATCAGGTTTCACAATTGGAAAATCTTGGATGATCAGGAACTGCGCGGAACATATACTCTGCGATTTAGAGGCTGTAGCCCGAAAAAGGCTTAAACACCTGAGTAAACGATTTTCAGTCTAGACGAAATATCTGTAATATATCAGGAAAACTTGATATTCAATATAAATAACTATATAAACATCTAAGAAATTGTTAAGCTATGTTTAAAATTTAATATATATCTTGAAAAACAAAAGTCATGACTTTTTAATGAAATTAGCAGAATTCAAAAATTTCATCTTTAGTCAGTTTACCTGATTTACTACATTATTATTATGTGATATTAGCATATTTCTTAGTCCCAATTTTATAATTTATAAGAACAGAAAATATTGTTAAACTCAGTAATTTTTATAATGGTAAAATAAATTTTTCATTTCACAATAAATCTTAATTTTTAACAATGTTTTTCACATATTTTACACAAACATTTTCATTACGGTTCAACAATTTTCAAAGGAAAATTATTTTTCTTTTTTAAACAAAAAAAAACGTTAGCTTTTCAGAAAATATATAAAATACAAAAACTAAAAAATATTCATAAGAATACAAAGTAAAATGCATCAAAATTTGTATATGTCGAGTGATGTTTGGCTTTGATGGAGTTTTCCATTTCAATATAGTTTTGCTATTGTTTTTATGTGTATGCTATGAAATTTTCTTTTGTGGAAGATATTTTTAAAAAGTTTCACATTTCACAATTTATGAATACATTTTTTCAGTGTCTCTTTTTAAATTTTTTTTTTTTTTTTTTTTGTTAAGAATGATAATGAAAAGTAACAAGATTTCTATTATCCTTTCAAGGAGTGTAAAGTTCAATTACATAAAAGTGTTACACGGTTCAGTGAACAAAAATTATATAGTAGATTTTTTTAGCAAGTTTAAATTTTCACATTCAAAAAAATATAATATTTTTTGTTACCAGTCTGTATAGGGTTAATTAATTATAATTATTTCAAGTGTTTTGGTAACATTTGACATTAAAGTTGTTCTCAGTCATCGTAATTAAGTAGTTACACTTACAACTTCAAAAGGAAAAGTTTTGTCGTATGAACTATGAAATAACAAAAAATTGTAAATTTTAAAAATTATGATCAAAAGTGCAATGTTTTTCATCCATCATTTTGTCAAGAATATAAAGTTTTAGATGAATAACTAAAAATTTAATCAATAATTAAGAATAATTTAGGTATGTATTTTACAGAGTTAGTATTGGAAAAAAGATTACAACAGTATTGTAAACTTTTGGATTTAATAAAGAAAATTTCATACTAATTTAAATTATCTAAACAAAATTGGAACGAAACCGAAACTTAACTTCTGCACTGCATTTCAAGTTAATATGCAGTAATTTCAATCTTTTTTGGTAAACGACAGTTGTATTTCTATGCTCTTTAAAAAATTATAATGTTATTTATATGTAATATAGCCTAGTGCAGATTGGAAATCAAATACTTTATTAAATTAGGTAAACAAATAGTTTAATTAAATTACATCCTTACAGTGGCATCTAGTGTAAGAAGCGAATATCTATAAGATTTTTGTAATAATTTGTAAATTTAAATTTATTAAAGAAGTTTTAAGTGATTTACGAGTTTTGGAGTTAAATTACTCCTGCATAAATGAATTTATTGAAATTAATTATACACACTGTTAGACCTTTAATGAACGAACTGTATACGTTATATGGTAAAGGTGCAGTAATGCCATTGTCCCTCAGTCCAATATTAAAAATTTATAAAACTTGTTTTTGTTGTTTCTTTCTAGAAAACCTAGAAGGCATGGAGGAACTGAAGCTGGCTAAATTGAAATAATTCATTAAAGAAGTAAAATGTGTCAACACTCGATACGCTGTGATTATAATGGAGTGTTCGACAGGGGGTACAACGGGCTCACTTATATATAATCTACGTGCGAGTCATGCTTAAAGTTATCACTCTTTTAAAACCATATGATTGCTAATATGTTCCATATTAGCAATCATATTGAAGGGACTATTTATTATATTAAATTACAATTTTGAAAAATATACAAGGCCATAGTCGTACAGAGTAAACATAAATGATTTTATAGTAGTTAAGAGATGCAACAAATTTGTATTCAATTTCTTGTTATATTTCAGTTCAAAAAAAAAAGTTGACATAATAATAATTAGTGCTTACAAGTTCATTGCATAATTTTTGTTCTGCTATAAAAAAACTTAAAAATAACCAAAATTGAAAAATTAAATTTATAATTTTATAACTATTTTTTAATAGAATATTCAAAATAATATTTTAAATTAAATTTTATTAATCTATTACTTAAACATTTGCCAAAAAAAAATATATAATTTAAATGGTTTAATAACCAAATTTATTTTATATTATATTTTGGCATAATTAAATTTCAATTAAAATTTAATTATAAATTCTGTAATATTATAAGGAACTAAAAAAAATATAATAAATCTTTTAAGAATTTCTATATTCACATATTTTTCTAAGAATATGAAATTTTAATTACTTTCCTAATAATGGCTATAATGTTCGCGTTCACATTTTATATATCCATTTTAGTAATTAAATTAAACATATGTTTTTCATCTGAAAACATATACGCCTTTGGTTAATAATTATTTTTACTCTAATAAATTTGCAAGAATTAAAAAAGTTACTACTGCACAGCAACAACAAAAACTTTCAAATGACATATAACCATAAAATAAAACGCCTATATAGAATATACGAGCACTACTGTTCATATTTCGCGATAAAGCTACAAAGTTATCAGATATTTAAAATATAAAAATTTGTAAATTTTGATATTTTTAAAGACTGCATCCTTAAAAAATGGATTTATTCAAATGAATCTAAATCTAAACGACTTTCAACTGATTTGGATTTTTCAAAGCTTATAGCAAACTCAACAAAAATGATTCGTTCAAGAAAATGGTTTCGTGTTTTGAGTCAAAAACTGTACATATGATTGCTACTATTCCTTAGAATTTCGAGTATAGTTTGGTATAATACAAGTTTACTTTGGAATTGAAGTCTTCAAATTGTTATTCATCATTAAAATGTAAGCTCATACACAGTACAAAAACCAATTAATAATTTGACCAGTCAAAATATGAAATTAATATCTCATCCTCCATATAATCTTGATTTAAATTTTAATATAACTTGCATGGTGAACGATTTTCAACACCACAACATTTTGGTAGTGGCATATATTTTGAATGGTAAAAAGTGCTTTGAAAATCGGTTCGAACATTTTAAAGAAAAATATTTTTAAAACCAATATAAAATTAATTTATTTCAATTTTAAATAACTTTATCCTGTTCTATCCCGAAATTTTAGCACCATACCTCGTATATCCTTTCTGACACAAAATTTTGTTAATATATTTTAGTAAATATCATTTTTAAAAGAGAAATTTCTATATGCCCACACAAAGTGTTAAAATATTTTTTTTTTTAAATATTAAATTTTCAAAATGTTTGCTTTCTTTTAATGTGTAAATATCAACAAGGACGAAATTTTTTTTTATTTTAGCTGTTAGGGTATATTAAAAATCCTTTAATACTCTGTACCATTTATTTTTTGTTGGTTAAACTTACCAAAAATTAAAAAAAAAAACTTAATAATTTTTCATTAAAAAAAATGTTTATACGAAATGTTTAGTGTGAACACTACCAAAACGATCAATTAAAATACATTTTTAATTGCTTAGTTAAATATCCTGGGAAATTATATATAAAAAAAAAATGAAAAAAACTCTTAACTTTTATATCTTTTCAAATTTGCAATCAATTTTTCATCAGAGTAATTTTTTTTTTCCACATAAAATGGTTATTTTGTGGTGTTATTTTTGAGTTTTACAAATCCTATTTATATACCATTTCAAATCCTTTACATTTATATTAACATGAAATCCTAAAAGATTTAATTTCACTATTCATAAACTTTAAATTGTTAGATTTTAAAATATATTTATATAATTTTTTTTAATAAATAAAATTGGTTGTTTTTGAATTAATCCTTTTTTCATATCCTATATACTTTTTACATGAATTTAACAAAGTTTAAAAATTTTTATTTTCGGAATAAGTAAATGTTGACAAAATGTCCTATATTCTAAAAAAAAAGTCATATACATTTTGAAATTTTTGTTGCTTTTATGCTTTTTGTTACCCGATAACATTAATTTAAAGAACTTCTGAGTAAAGTTTGCCATCAGCTTATCAAAATATTTGGTTAACATATAATATTATGTGGTCATATCCTTTCATATATTCAGAAAATGTTTAGAAAAAAATAAAATTATTTGAGAATATAAAAATAATGCAATTTTTATGGTGTTAAAATTTGTGAGATAAAATTTTTGATAATTTTTAAGGCTAATATTAGAACCATAATTATTTTAAACATATTTAAGTGAAATTTTAGTTAAAGTTTATACGTTTATCAGAAAGTTATCAGACTAATTATACAATAAAATTTAATTAGAATTTATAATATTTGTAATATAAACTATAAAGTTTCACTGTATATATAAAATGGCCAAATGAGGCCCAGTAATTTATGTTTAAAATTAAACATTTTGAAAACGTTTTTGTACAAAATTTAGACAAATTGTAACTAAATTTTAAATTCATACTGTTAGTTTTAAATTAATATTAACTTCAGATATTTGGCAACGGAAAAGTTATAATTTATCAGCATATATTAACTATTTAAGATTGCAATATTAATGACAAGTAGTTTACTAAAGATAGTTTTTAGTATCTTTATGCTTTTAATTTATAATTTATTATTTCAGTACAAATTGCAGATCCTTAAATTTTGACATATAAGAGAACTCGTGAATCCTAACTGCTTTAATACAGGTTAAATGGAAACAATTTTTGTATATCATCATTAATTAAATAATAAAAAAAAAAACATTTAAAATCATTAAAATAAACTTTCAAATAAAAAAAAATATTCAAACTTTTAAATATAAAAGTTTGCATAATTTTCAATCTCTTAAATTTTGTTGAATAATACTTGATTAAAATATATTAAAGGATATATAAAAATGATATTACTATAAATTATATAATAAATTTAATTCAATGACAGAATCATAATCAGAACGAGACTTATGCGGAAAATTATGTAAAAATTTCTATAAAAAGTAATAATTTTTAACTGTGTGAGTTCTTAAATTGAGATATTTTTTATATATTTATCTTAAAATGAATTTTTCAACTTTTTCTTGGAAATTCTTAAAATTATTCAAACTAATTTACTGTCATTTTGAATCCCGTCATATCCGAAAAAAAATGTCTTTAATATTTTGCTAATGTTGCCTATACATTGTACAACCTGGTTGTCAACTGTTTTAAACTTTAACTACACTTGCTTTGTAACCGATATTACAACCGTCGAATTTTTTTTTTTGTTATTTCAGTATAGCGTTAAATGTAAAAAAAAATGAATAATAAAAGTTAGTTGAAAAATAATTATAATTTAATATTATTTCAAACATTATATTAATATATGTTTTTGGCTATAAAACGTCAACAAACGTCATTTTGGTTGTACAACTTCTTCATACACTTACAGCTTACTACCCTAACTAATATAAATTAAAATATTTAAATATTTATTCAAACGATTTGTCAACCGTCAAAATGGATGTCAACGTGTTGAAAAGTACCCACAATTAATACAACACGTTAATAAACATATTGTATAATGTATGGGCAACGTAATACTTTATGCAAATTTAAAATAAAAAACATTTCATCATTCAGAAAAGAAAAAATTTAAATTACAAATGATTAATAATTTTCCACTCAATTAAACAATCATTTTCTATTTCAAATTTCATACATATTTTTTTGCTGTTAAAGAAAATTCCATTAATTTATCTTGTTGGAAATTTCCCATTAACATTTTGACATGAAAATAATACAACAACAATAAAATCACAATTTAATTGGCCAATTTATACATTTAACCATTTTAAACTTTGACATGGAAATAATTATTAAAATTTTATATTAAATCATAAATTAATGAAGTCGTGTTTTTTTTTTTTTTTTTTATTTATAATATTGCTACAAGGAAATTTATTTGTTTGTGAATCATTGACTGGTTTTTCATCATTGTATATATTACATTAAGGATAATTTTCAATGAAAATGACTAGAATTTTAAATATTTTTACCTGAATTTTTACACGATGTTTCGTATTGGAGGACGATAATAAGAAAATATCCAAAAATTTCTTATGTTTTTTGAAGAAAAAAAAATAAGGGGGCACATTAATAATAAATTCAACACAAAATCGTAATTAATCATTTTGTCAACGTGGAAAATCTGTAACAGAAAATCTTTCAAATTCAAACCTGATGACAAGAATAAAATATTTATAAAAATATATTTTTATTATTAAAAACGTTTTTTTTTTATAATAATGATGAAAATATTTATTAATGTTATATTTAGGTAAATTAAGTTTAGAAAAGATTTTGTTATAAAATAAAGTAGTACACGAAAAACCAATAAAATATAATTGTGTCATGTTTTGTCATCATCGATCAAAAAATAATAAAAAACAAAATGTTACCAAATTTTTCAACAAAGTGTAAATCTATTTAATTAGGGGCCAGACAATCTGCTTGCTGTGTGTTGAGAGTAAGTGATATTTTTACATAGAAATTATTTTGAAAGTCAATTTTTTGATAGCTAACCAAACTTTCTGTAGCCATGAGACTTCCTTTAAAAGTATGCTTAGCTATGAATTGCCCGATGTGTGGCCTAGATACTTCACATTCTTCTCTTATCTGGTTGATAATAGGTTCTTGACCGATAATTTTCCGCAGCTCGATGTTTATGATCGTTCTTGACTAGAATATTTTTCTTAAGTATTAATTTTACTAGAACTTAGATTTTGTTGTTGTCTTTCTTATTACACACCCCAGTTTCCCATCCAATGTTTAGTACAGATATTATGGCTGCATTGAATATCTTCAATTTTTTATTTCAATCTGATACCAAGTTCTCAATTTCAATTGATATCTCTATCAATTTCAATGATTTATTTTTCAAGTAGCAGAACTTTAGAACTTCTTCAATTTTTCGTTCTTGACTATTATGGCTTCTGTGCAGTATTACTCGATATTATTTCTTTGATTTTATGCAAATATATTTCTTTTTGTAACTAGATTTCTGGAAAATTGCGCTAATTTGTATAATTATTCTTAAACCCTAGTTCATTTTCAATTTTAACTTTAGATTTTAGGTTGTTGTTCCCAACACATTTTATTGTACTCTTAATGCTTTGCTAATATGGCCTTCTGAGATAAAGATTTAATGTATGACAACGGACTGATTCATAATTATAATAAATTATGCCATAAACTTCCCATAGATTGTAAGCAGTTTAATTAATTTTCACGAGCATAATTTCATTGTATTCACAGACTTTTTGCCAAAATTTCTACAGAGGTTAGCTTACTAACTGCAGGGTTATTATACATATTCAACAATTCGGAAAATGAATATCAAGATGCAGTAAAAATATTCGAAATAAACAAGGTCATAATGAAAAATTTGAAATGAAAATTATTTAGTTTAAATCAAATATTTTCTTTGAATTTGTGAAATTGGCGTAAAACTTTATCATTTCTGCTACCATATTTCTGTTAAAACAAAATATACAACTTTTTATAATGACTCTATCTTATTTTTATGTTCATCATTTTCCTTTCAATATTATATAAATTTTTTAAATAATTTTCTTTCGGTTATTTGCCTTTAATAAATTGAAATGAGTTTCATTGATGCGCAAATTTCTTTAAAGGAATTCAATTTTATAAAATATTCTAGAAAAATTATTTCTGTAATTTTTATATTCAATTTCAATAATAAAAAATTCAATAGAAATAAGAAACTTTGATTAATACCCAAAAAAATAAATAAAAAAAAGTAAAGAAAATTCGAGCTATTTTTTTATGAAAATGAAAGAAATTTAATACTTTTTCTTAGATTTTCTTTTTTTTTTGTGTCGTCATTTGTTGCACTTGAATAGATTTTTTAAGCAATTCTCATTGTCCAGCTGGGTATAAAAATTGTTACAATTTTACAATATCGATGACAAAAGAAGTATGTTTTTTTTAAATACATTTTCTTTTTTTAAACAAAATGGTATTTACAGCAAGAAAATGGTATTGAAAAAATAAAAATTTAAGATTTTTCTTTCGATAATAGAATATTTTATTATATTTATTATACTTTCAAAATTCCGAAGCAAATAAAGTTTACTTTTTATCTGGGATAAAAAATATTTCCACTCACAATAGTTGACAGATTTTCTGGTTTTAGGTTCTTTGAAAGGATTGAAGAATTGAATGCTACATAGTTTTGTATAAACACGTTAACGATAACCGTCTTTACAAATTATTCCAAAATTTGAATTTAAGATTAATATATTTTGTTCCCACTTAGAAAGTGCATTGAAAATGATTCAAATCATAATGGAGTTATAAAGTATTGAGATTGAAAGATCGATAAATTATGGCTATCTAATAATTGTACATAACTAACTCCTAAAATTTAATTTGTTGTAATAAAAGTTCGTCAACACTGTAAGAATTGTCGACTAAATTCAATCGTAAAGTTTTTTTGTCCCTTAATCCGTTTGCAACGATTTTTCAACTATAGTAGAAATAATAAATCACATTGGTTTATATCAAAAGGGTTCAAATACAGAGTAAGTCTATATATAAACTCGGCTACGTATTTAAACACTTTCGATGATTCTCGTCGATTCAAATGAAAACGAGTTCATCCAGAATGAACTAGTAATTCTCTCATATTAATTATTTTTTAGTACCCGATTAATCATACCATTAGAATTATAATAATTAATCAATTATTATTTAAATACAAAGTTGTTCTCGAACCTAAAATATTATTGATAAATCGTATCTTTAATATTTCTAATTAGATAGTCAATTTCAGATATAATAAAAATGCGAAACAAAATAACTTCGCTTCTTAACGAGAAGTTTAATAGAATCGAGATGGTGGGTCATATTATTAAATTATTAAATAAAATTAAAATCAGTTATTAAAAAAAAATTAAATTCATTAAATTAAATTAATTAAATAAAGAAAATAAATAGTTTAATTATAAATAATTGATAATAAATTAATTTTTAAATAGTGTAAAAATAAAAGGTTTTATTTATATGAAATAAGGTGGCATACCCTACAGGGCCTATAAGTTTTTTGATCCACAAAACCTCCAAATAATCATAAAACCATATATCTTAAACATTTTATGAAAGTTTTTAATCAAATATCATCTAATTTTGTCACAAGTTTTTTAACAAATCTTACCTCACCTTTTTAGGATGTACTCTAACTTGCGTAATCTAAAAATTGTTTAAGTGCAATTCTTTTCCCAGGTATGATACAACAAAATATGCATTAATAATAAACTGTTTCTAGAAAATTACTCTCATGATTTTCTACTATACTATATAAAAATATATATACAATAATTTTTTTACTAATAAATTCCTGAAAAATGCAATTAATTGTTCAGTTTTAATTAAATCACTACTAAAAAATTCAATTATAAAACTAAACTTAATTAATTTACGAAATACCTCGAATAATAATCCAAACTTTTCTTCTATATTTAAAATATTCATCATATTCATTAGAATCAAAAAAAAAAAGAAAATTTGAAATTTTCATTTTAACTTTTCATTTAACCTTGAAAATATTTAAAATTTTCTAATTAATTTTGATATTGTTGGTGATTGGTTGTGGATTTATAATCCATTCCATATTGCATCTCAATTAAATATTTCAATCCTTATTTTTGTTTTAATAATCGTTTTTTAATGATAATTTTAGAAAAAAAAAAATTAATTAAAGTTTTTAATTAAAAAATTTTCTTTTCGTGTTTATTTTTTTGTTGTTGTTGTTATTTTTCACCAAAACTTCACGTTCTTCGGATAAATTTTAACTATATCCTTTTTATTTACAAGTTTTAATAATTATCCGAAAAATAAAAATTTACGTGCTAAAAATTTAATATCTTAAACAACTAAAAAAATGAATCAATGTAAAATTTATTAAATTAAAAATTTTTTAATAAATATATTTAGAAAAACTTTAATATTTTTTTAAGTTTAAATTAAAGTAAATTTTTTATCTTCAATATTTTTTTATTATGTCATTTGAGATGAACATTCTTTAAAGATACAAAAGATTTTTTTTAAAAAAAAAAAAAAAATGATCATATAAATTTAAAAAATTCTTATCATTTTACAAGGTAAAAAACCAAAAAAAAAAAGAACAAAATTTCAACCCTCCAGGAAGGAAAACAATTTCTTACAATATTTAAGAAAAGAAAATGCACAGCAGAACTAATGAAGAGTAGTTTCATGTTTGTTGAACAACTTTTGAATAATCAAAAATGTAGAACATCTCAAATAATTGAAAAACTATATTTGAAAATTGAATTACAGCGCCATCTAACAGTCAAAACTATAATAATATACTGATACCATTTTCATTTTATCATCTTTATTATACGTTTTCAATTATTTTAATTGACCATTTACGATTTACCTTTTCATTTTGAACTAGGATTAGGTATTAAGTTGTCCTAATTATCGAGATTCAGCCTATTCAGCTAGATTAGATTACGTTTTATATAATGTAGGGTTATAAACAGTCCTAATCATTAAAGCCATATTGTTTATAGTGAAGTAACTACTAATCAATCGACAATTACAGAGTCTGTACTGTTAAAACAATACGGTGCAATTGCTTCAGCGATTTAATATATCACTAGCGCTGAATATACCACAATTTCATCCCCGTAATTAAAGAATTTACATACATGACTGAATCCAACTTCAGTTCAATTTTGTTTTGATGTTTAAGATTACAGTGTTCTGTATGAAATTACACATCTGTCCAATTCCTGTTGACGTCTTCTAATTGTTAATCTTTAACTTTGCAAAATATGTCATTTTTGTAGAAATTTCTAACATAGATAAATGCCAATTTGAAAAACATAATTCAAATTTTTGACATCCTCACAGACAGAAAACAGATTTATTTTAGTATTTTTTAGCATCTAAAACCATCTTTAAAAAAATTATTACATTGTCAATACTTTTTATTGTCAATTCTATATAAAAAAAACTATACCAGAGCAAAAAAAAATTCCTAAACATACATTGTTGTATAAAGATATTTTCAACATACCAAAAATAACAAAAATATCTATTTAATCCTTGTTGCTTTGAGAAATTGTACACGAAAATCGGATATTTTTTTTCATTTTACTGGATGTAAAGGAGCAAGTATAATTTAGCTTCCTTTTAGAATAGAAATTTCACAAATTAAACAATTTATTTCGTTAATTTAATAATAACATATGTTGAGTATTACAGTAACATGAAAAAAAAAATAAAAAAAGGATATTTGAATTTAATTTCCAAGGACATTTTAGTTGTATGGATTTTTGTATCTTTTTGGTATGGTTTGTTTCTTTTTGGTTGGCATTTACATTTAATATAATAATACAAAGAGAATTGAAATTAATTGGTAAAAAAAGGGTATGTTTAGTTAAATTTGTTATTTGCCTTTGGAAGGACTTTTTTCGTTTTTTTTTGCATTTTGGAATGATATCTTTTTATGTAAAAGTCAAATTTTGGTGGGTTTTAAATTAAAAATAATATAATAGGAATTTTGAACTTTTTAACAAGAGGTTAAACAGAGGTTATAAAATGTTTGTAGATTATATATAAAATGTTAAATAAATGTTTAAAAGTTATTTTCTTTCACAAAATTAGAAGCGTTTGAATAGAAGTTTTATACTTTTAAATATTAAATGAGGATAACCAAAATTGTATGTCTAATGTTATCATGATAAAGTCTTTATGTATTTTATAGAAAACATTATTTATTTCATAATTATTTTTTAAATAATTTAAATTTATATTAAATTTGGTATTAACGAAAATCGAATTAATTAATTATAAAAAGGATATTTTTTACGCATTTATAAAAAGTAACTTTCTAAATTGATGTGATCATTTTTAACATGAAAGAGTCCATCGTAATATGTAAAATGGAATACTTAAAATACACTTGAAAGTGTTCTAATACTTGAAGACCATGAATTTGAAATACGACGTTTAGAAATTAATATTTGTACGAAGACAATTTAACTTATACACTACCGGTTAAAATATTCATTCACTGACAGAAGCAAGAATTTAGAAAATTATGCTAAAGCGGGTAGCTCTAGGGGGCAACAACCATAGGTGAAGTATATTTGTGTATTTAGTATGTCGATTTCCCTGATTTTCCCTTTAAATAACATTTGAGAAAAATAATTCTTTAGCAGTTCAATAATTTAATTCTCAAGACAATTACAGTCATACATTTCAAAAATTGTCATATACATATTAACATTTTATGATTTATTAGATTTATTTATGTACATACTTGAAAACGTAATAAAAATGATACACAAAAATTTATTACGCTTTAGAATTTTACCCCTAAATTAATCAAATACAATCCACTTAATGCTGAATTTAGTATTATTTGAATGTGGAAATCATTCACTGAAAATTCAGGGAAATTTCTAGGGGAATATTGTCGGAGGATATATTTAAAAGGACATGCGTAAAATATGTTACAATTTATGAAAATATAAATAAATACAACATTTTTTCTCTATTTTACTCATTGTATAAACAATAAATAAGAAAATTGAACCTTAAATAATTTGTTATGAAAGTGTATTTAACACTTTACCATTTCGAATTATTTATTGACTCTGGAGGAGAGAAAAGTTTCATTAAATAGAAGTTTCTAATTAATTTTCAGTTATGTACTTTTAATTGTTATGGAAGGTTTTGTATTTAATAATAAATAATATTTTATATATCCATAATAGTTCTAAAAACAAATTACAATAATAATTTTGAGGAAAACTGAAAATATAGAAGAGTTTTTGGTTGTATCTACAGATTGATAAATCCATGTCAGAGATAGATTTTCTATATGCAACAAATAAAGACTGACAATGAAAATGTGATTTCAGTTTTAAGGGCATTTGTATACATATGTGAAATAATTTCACAATAGTTTTCATATTTATTCATTACATAATTTTAATTAATTAAAAATCAATAAATAAATACTAAAAGTTATATGAGTTTTATAAAACATTAAAAATACTGAAGAAATGTTGAATATTTTAATAATCTGCGATATTTCTATTCGAAACTTAATAATAAATCATATTTACTAAGATTTAGGGTGTCCGATAATCTGATGGTCTCTGCTAGTACAATTAACATCCATTTTATAGCTCCAATCTCTGAAAGGTTTTAGAAAAAACAAAAAGAACAACTTTTAAATACATATAAGTCAACATAATGAAACTGGTTAAATGATTACGTTATCTCCACAATATTAATTATTATTAATTTTAATTAAGCAGACTAACCTAAGCAACGAAATAAATCGGTGTTAACATAAATGACGAGCCTGTAAAAGGGAACAATCATAATTTAAATTATATCTACTTAGCCGGAGCTTATTATTTTGGGTAACAAAATTGCCTATTAAACGTTTTCTGTAGCAGTAAAAACGCTGTAGTTTAATTATTAATATCTACTTAGTTTTTTTCACGAATTGGATTACGTCGCCACCATTAAATACATAAGCTGTACAAGGAAAACTACGTCACATCTAATTCCATTTTAATTCCATTTTAAATAAATAAGAAAATCAAAATCAAAAGAATCGTATACGCGAAATAATAAATAACAAGAAACCAATGAAAACTTACCAGATCATTTTTCTTACATCGGCTACTAAATAAATATACCGTAATTTTAAATTCTTATTGTTCCCTTTGTCAGGCTATAGTCCACGAAGTCCTTTTGCAAGGATGCACATATTTGAAGATTCCAGCTTGCTATAAAATAAATATTGACCAAATTTCAATATTGGCTGTGTCATAATTATACGAATTTCAACATAATTTCAATTTTATGTTACTTTTCAAATAATGTCCTTTTAAAGGAAAAAAAAATATATAATATTCAAAGAAAATTTTTCCAAACTTTTCAAAATTTTGTAATGGAAATTATATTTATAAAAAAGGACATTTTAACTATTAAAATTATTATATAAAATTTATAAATAATATTGGCACGTGAAAATTATTTTTTAACGAGTTTTTTATTTATTTTCATTTTTATAATATTTTACGGTCCTTACAAAAACAAAACTCTTCTTTTATATAAAAGTTTTTTTTATTTTTTTTAAAAAAATATTATTGAAAACAAAATTTGTTTAATTTACCAGAAAAAAAAAATTGTTTTTTTTAGTGTAAGGCCACCAAAATCTATAAAACAAAGTATAAAAACAAACTTTTCTTTACCACTAAAAAAATAAAAAAACCACCACAAGAAAATTTTCACAGAATTTTTTTTTTTTTAATTTTTTATTTTTTTTTATTACTCGTGGGTATAAAAATAATATTTTGTTGCCTGAGATATTTCAAAAAAACCCGAATAAAATGTAAGAAATTTAAAATTTTCACTTATTTTCCAACAAAGAAACACTAAAAATAAATTTCATTTTTCCTCACCTATAAAATAAATTTCTTGGATATTGTCAACGTAATAATAATAATAAAACCAACTTTTAAAATCATCCATTCAGGACAAACAAAAACTTCAAAAATTCTAATATCCTTTTTGGTATTTTAGTTGAAATTGACCTAATTTTTTTGCACTTTTTACTTTTCATTTTCTTTTTAAATAAAAAAAAATTCTTTTCTTTATATCCAACCTACACAACATTTATATTTTGTTTTAAGTACCTACCCCCGAAATGGTTCACTTACTCCACCCACTAATCATTCTACTACATTGGAATTGAAAGGAAAACTTTATTTTATGAATAATAACTCAATATTTTTAGTCCTTTTTTTCATAATTTTTGCTTCATTTTTTTTTTAATTGTTTACTTACGCGCCTTTTGGCATCCATTTTGGATCCTTTATGATATATCTGAATGGTGTATATTTTTTTTTTTTTTAACTTTGTACTTATATTCTAAAGGGAATGCAGATAATTTCTATATTAAAAAGTTTTTTTTTGCCTTTAGGAGAAAGAGTTAGGTGCAAGAAAAAAAAAACCCTTAAAAAAAATAAAAAAATCGTCCACTAATATTTAACGTACCGAATGAAAACAAAAAAAAAAGAACACCAACCAAATATTATTATGTATAGAAAGTTTAAGGATAAAGTTTTCTTTTTGGTTTCATAACGCTCTGGTATAAAAGTGCAATTCTCTTGGGCGATCGTGGATAATGATAGTTGAAACTTTTATATATAATTTTCTTTAAGTATAAGAAACGAAAAAAAAAAAAACTCTTGACGAGGTCGTATAAATAAACTTGCCAGAACAATTTTTTTTAATAAAAAATGACTAGTTAAAGTATTATTTGATAAATTATAACGTAAAAAATTCTTGGTTATTTTTTACTTTTTATTTTTTTATAAAAAATATATATTTTCAATTACTGTTCATTTATCAAAAAGAAAAATATTATATTACTTTGAAAAGTATAAGTATAGTTTCGAAACCTCAGATATCAAATAGCCAAAAAATTATTTATAATTTTTTGAAATTTTGAGAACCGGGTATTTGATTAATAAGCCATCCGGTTTTCGAATTGTTGGAAAATTGTTAAATTACTCGTTCGCTATAGTTGATATCATTGACGATTTAATATCCTGGCTTGGAAAATTATAATATCGATCAATAAAACTGTCAAAGAATTGATTGTTTATTGTAGATGGCGCTGAACTGTCAAAGAATTATTCGTATTTAGATATATTCAGACGTAGACAAATTGTCTGAGATAATTATCATTATCTTTATATCATTATCTATTTATTTAATTGATGTTATTGAATAAATAATGCTGGTGTACCTAAATTTCTTGAGTCATTATCGTCTTCATCTTATTCATATAAATATTGATTGTTTACACTACACAAATCAATAATTAAACTACAGCGTTTTTACTGCTACAGAAAACGTTTAATAGGCAATTTTGTTACCCAAAATAATAAGCTCGGGCTCCAGTTATGATTGCTTGATTGCTTCGCATGTAAATTTGATATTGAAATTATTTATACTTCTCAAATGACTAAACCAAATTTACTATATAACTGATAACCGGTTCCCCGGAATTTTTCATCAATCCTATTTTAAGAATCGGTTAATTGTAAACTCTAAAGTACAAGGTAAGTTTGACAAACAAAAAAAATGGCAATACTCAAGTACAGGCTAAGTTTCTTCATCTTTATAACCTCTTCATGTTACCAAAAAAAAAACACATTCAAGTATTTTTTTTTTTTTATTATCTCTAGACTGACTATTTCGAGTGGATAACAAACAGAATTAAGGAAAAATTTTACTTCTGAAAAAATGAAAAATATCAAAATATGTCAAGTTAAATGGAATGATAAAGGCAAAAAAGACAAAAAAAAGTTTAATTAATCGACGGATTTAATATAATTTTATATTTTTTTGTATGAAGCTATTGGATTGAAATTTTTTGAAGAGTTTTTAATGACTTTTAAAGTAAACGCGCCTGTAAGTGAGAAGTAAATGAGAAAAAATTTTAATTAAAAAAATAAAACGGAAAATTCTCATTTGTAAATTTTTCAAGCTGGAAATAATTTTTATTCAATGTAATTTTGAAATAAATTTGGTCATTTTAGAATATCTTTTAATGTAAAAATCAAAATTAATTATAATTATAATTTTATATATTTTGAGATTTTAAAAATGATAAATTAATCCTGGGAGCTGCATAAATTTTAGTTGTCTTCACTCCATTTCGTGTAAATAAATAAAAATCATTAGATTTCTATAAATACTCAAACACTCCGCAAACTGATATTCAAACGAAACGAAATATTTAAAGCTAACGAACCACTACACTCTAAGTAAACATTCAGTAATTACTCTCTAAGTAAACATTCATTTTAATTTTATTCTTATTTGTAATTCTTATCTCCGATTTATACAAAATTTGGCACAATGCTTTGATTATAGTTAATATGTCAGTAAAATTTTACCTTATGGATTTAAGTACATCCCTATCTTCTATCTTCTAAGATTCCGTATTATTAACAAAAATTGTGTTATATCAGAAAATATTTAATAATTTTTTAATTAGATTATTATTATCACTTCTAATTCTAAAACTATAGCTAGCACAATTTTATAATTTGTATATTTGTCAAAAAATTAATTCAAAATTCATCATATCTCAATAAATAATATTCTTAAACAGAAGAATAAATTTGGCTTGAAAGACCCATCCATGACAAGTCACCCAAGAAACACCCAGAACATGTCTTGGCAGGGATCACTTGTGAGATTTATATGGCGAACTCTGCAGTTTGTTTGTTTTCTTGGGTGATTCATTTGTATGTCATACAAAACACGTTTTCTGGGATTCGTTATTATTTTGACCCGAATTTCATAACATTAGATTCACAATTTAGATATTTAGATAGTTTACATTGATGTTACCTTGTAAAGTAAATTAATATATTCAATAAAAAGTATAGAAATCAAAATTCAAACCAAAAATATTACAAAAACTTTCTACTTATAAGTATAATTGTTAGTTCTAATAAGTTACCGATAATTTCAAAATTGTTAAAACTTTAAATAACTGCATGGATAATCATTTTATTCCTTGACTATTTTACTTTCTACTTGTACAGAATCCAACAAAATCCAATAACAAAATATATTTTATTATAACTTAATCGTGAAATTTTCAATAAATTTTCCACACTTACAAGTTACATATTGCCAACAATTTAAATATTATGTTTCAATTTTCTTTCATAATACACTAAGAAAATCTATTTTCATGTATTACCAAAGTTAATCAATAATCTAACTTTATAGATAAAAAGTAGACAATTTTAATATTTTACTTCCTTTATTTATGGTTTTTACAAAAATAAAATTGTTTATTTTTTTATATTGGAAAATCTTTTCTGAATTTTTAACACGTTTCGAGAAAAAAACAACAGCAAAAACATATTATCCTTACAGCATGAACACCATTAAATCAACATATGTATCTTTTGCAGCTTTTGGCATATAGTATTTATAATATATTGCATGGAAAATTAAATAATATTTCCAAGAATAAAAAAAAATATTGAATTCAAATTTTCTTCCTTAAATTTTCTTGTAATAATTCATTTGAACATACAAAATTCAACTAAACGGTGTTAATTCAAGGAGTAAATTCCTGTACGATATATTTAAATATTTTTACTGGTACTCCTCGTAAATGGTATAAATTTTTAGCATTTTCATGATTAATCAAAATAAAAAATCGTATTTTTTTTTAAGGAAAATCATTCAAATGTTCCGAAATTTTTTTTTTGTTGTTTTTGTTTTATTAAAAACGTGATGAAAATATTTTTGTATTCTACACACGTCAGACAGTGTAGAATTTTCAATATTTTTTTATTATTGGCGGTATTTTATTTAAGATATAAAAATGCCTTTATAAAATTGATATTTAAAAGATTTAAAGTGATACTTTTAAAGGAAAATATTAGAAAGAAGTTGATACCTGTTGTTTTTGTTAAGTAAAGTTAAAACGTTTATAAATACGAAACATGAACATCATGAAGACTTTTGATTTGAAATTCTAGATCATGAAACCTGGCTTGGTCCGATTGACTATATCGTATACTTCTCATGTAGTGGCGCAAAAAATATGAAGTTTTTATATGGTACGAAAGTTCCGATAAATTACCAAGAATATAATTCAATCGTGAAACTAATTGATCATGAAAATGTCTGTCAAATAATATATGGAGAAAAGTGTTAAATCATTAAGTATTCTGTACACATGAAGAAGATGACGACAATTTTTATAAACGAATGCGAAGCCATTGCATGAAAAAGCTGAAATATATAAAAATTGGTAACTAAGAATTATCTAGACAAGGTATTCACAATAAATATTTTAAATTGTAGTGTGCTGAGGTTCCATGACCATGGAAAATCAAATTTTTTCTTTGTTATTTTGATTCATTTAATTTAAACGTCGAAAACTTTCATAGTATAATTATATTATTGTGAATTACAGAAAATATTGCTAATAATCACGAAGATCCTTGAACAAAAATTTATTGTATTTTCTCTTTTGACAGCAATATTCAAATCAATAATTATAAATTTTCATAATTTAAGTTTCCAATCAATTTTATGAATCAACAACAAATACAAATTAAAAATCCATAATTAAATAAATAATATTAAAACAATCTAATAAATAAATTCAATAAAAATATTATTTTTATAATCTTTAATGTCAAATTGTGTAAGTATAAAAACAATTTTTTTTAATATTCTTTACAGTTTTTTTCTATTGATCCTTTTTCGACTGATAAAATCGAACCACAGGTAAAAAAATGTATATATACCATAAATTCAAAACACTAATAAATAATAGAGGGGCCAACAAACTTTAACTCTCTCTAGTGACAGAAAAAATGTCCTTTGATTTATTTTAAATAATTTTCTTTTTTCTTTTTTTTATGTTTCAAGCTTTTCTCTCTGGGATAAATTTGCCTGCGTATAAATATTGGTAAGGATTTATGTGCGAAATGAAATAAATCTTTGACAAAAAGGATTGTATATACATATATACATGATCCTGTTAGATATTTTACTGGAATTTTATGGTAATTTTAAAGGACATTAAAGTTATATACATAGAGTAAAGTAGTCGACAACTTTCGGGATATAAATAAGAAAATAAAATCCTCAATTTTGTTGTAGAGTATTTTTTTATTTTTTTTTGGGTTAAATGGAATGAAATCATTTATATAAAATGTTTTGCCCATTTTTGTATATTTTAAGGAAAATGATGATAATTTTCATTTACAAAGAGTAACTTTTAAGATTTACAATAATTTATATTAATTTATAGACATGAAGATAATAAAAAGCAATAGAAACAGTTTAAAGATAATCGGTTAGGCGTTTTGCATATATAACAAACAAAATATAAATTTTTTTTATTAAATTATCCTTAATAGTAAAAGAAATATTTAAAATATTTTATGTATAAATTTGATGTCAAATCTTGTTGTTGTTTATTTTGAAATGTAAATACATAATGTCCTTTTAATATAATGAAAAATAATTTAAGGAAAAGTTTTCAATTTCCTTAAAGGTTTTATAATATTATAATGTATATTGATTTTCTTTGTCTATTAGTGAATGATTTTATTATTCCTTTATAAATCATCTTACCAGATATAAAGTAGAAGAAGTAAAAAAATTGATCCACATACTGTAATTATAGAGCATCAAGCTTTTTTTTAACAGATTCGGGTTCTTGTCCAGTATTTCGTTTATCGAAAATTTCTTAGTTTTTCGATTTGGATGATGTTTTGATAAAGTAAGAATTGAACTATTTATAGTGTGAATTCTACACATCTTTTCTGATTGAACATATGAAAAATTTATTTCTTCAGAATTATATCAAACATCATCTTATACACAAAACTCAACCCTATAACTTCAAACATTCTTATGGAGTGAAATGGAGAACTTTAGAAACTTCAAATTTATTATTTTCAATAAAATCTAGAATATTTGAGATGTGAGCTTGTAAATTGAAAATTATATGTCATAAATTGTGATTTTACAAAACCATTATAGGCTCAGCCTTCTTTAAAACGCTAAGAGGATGGCTTTTCCACATCAAATATGTAACGGCTTCCTTAAAACTCATTACAGAAAATTTCTAATTTTATCTAAACGAAAATATATCGGCAATCCTATGTAGATATCAAGTACTCCACCATGATTGGAAGCTGTTTTTTTTTTGTTTAACTGAATATATAATTTTCCTCCTGGACAAAAAATTATAATGAATATTCATAAAATCCTTGGGAAAAATTATTATAATCATTAAAAAAAAAAAATATGGTTGAAATAAGTCAATAATGTTGCAGTCTTGCATGAAATTTTAAATTATCTTTTTAGATTGGTTTTTGTTTACCAGAATGGAATTTCCATATTATTTAGTCTTAAAGCTATTAGAGTATTCTAGAATAATTATAATTCTTTTAAATTAACTGGAATTTGTGTATAGAAATAATTTGTTCGTTATACTGGACTGATTGTCCAGAACATCTTTAATAACATTTTGCTACCACAAATTCTTGTTAACCAATGATGGATAACTCTAGTCGAGTTAAGGAAATGTATAATTTACGAAGGACGTAAAGTGGTCGGTAAAGTGGTCGTTACCAAGTAAACAATTCATGGTTAGAATTAGTAATATTAGAAATATTATTATGCTAATTATATCTACTACGAAATAATGTTAAATTTATTATTTGTTTTTTATTAAATTTATGTACTGATAAAAGACATTTTCATAAATTTTCATCTAATATATTTTATAATTTAATCTTCAAAGACTTCTTCAATATTGCTACAAAAATAAAAAGAATTTATATATTAAAATTATATATAAAAAAAAATATCAATTTCGTTGGTTTTCTGATAAATTTCATTTTGTCAACATAATATTTTGCAATATTACAAATTTAATAATGTTATTTTATTTAAAATTTCATATTATTTTTATGCCATATTGAGTTATGTCATATTGAATTTTATATAAAAAATATATAAAGATTAAATATATGATAAATATTTTTTTTTGTTATAACTTGAATATCAGGGAAATGCGATAAACACACTCAATTGGGTTTTATTTTAACAGGGGGAAGAATACGCTAAAGAAATTTGTATCACTGTAATATAAATGATTGTTATATAAGTTACGTTACAATATTGACGATAAGCTACGCATAGTTCACATCGGGTGGTTTAGCATCAAACGATCAAACCCTATAGAAACTATACTATCAGAAGAACTCTTTAAAGATGTTTATGGATGTGTCATTATTCAGATCGAAAAGGATTTCTTGCTCTCAGTGTACTAGTGTGCAGTGTAATAGATTTAAGTGAAAGTATTTTCTAATTTATTTGCATATTCACTACACAAATTTAGTAGATTCGCTGGATCTGCTTACTGGCCTTAACAAAAAAAGGTGAACTTAGTATGGTTGGTTGGTTAAAGTGGCGGACTACACGTCAACTGACATTGAGTCCCAATTAGAGCGTTAGCGCCGTTTTAAAACCACACACTCCCGTAACCACAGGTATTTGTTGTTTAGTAATGGTGGGGTAGTTTTAGATCCACTTCGTGGCGTTCAGAAATTTGACGGTTTCTGTGGGCCATTTCGCAGCAAGATATCATTTCTGAGACTTAATAAACCTTGAGCATTTCAAAATAAACATTTTCCATTTATAGCTGAAGAAATATTGAGGACACATAGTCTCTGTAACTGACCATGACATAAGCTTGGATAAACTATAGGTAAAGGAAATTACGATTACGATGAATATCCTCAGATTCAGGAAGAAAACTATTTAAATTAAGTAGGACAGGATAAATTTGTTTTGTAATAATATTTTCAAATATTTTTTAAATAGTTGCCTTTAGGGTTGACATCATCTGGTATTAGTGAAAGACTGTTCCTATTATCATTTATTTGATATATACATTCCCAAGAGATATGAAAAAAAAATATAAACTTGTCAAAATCATTGTGTTTTGTGTATAACTTTCGCTTGATTTTGGTATAAAAATTGTGTTTGTCATCTGTGATTTATTTTTAAAAAATGAAAATATTTATATCACCATAAAAATATAAATAATATTATTTAAAAATTGGATTTTGTTTATATAAATATTTTAAATCAAAATATGAAAATGCAATTTTCATAGAATTATTTTCTATCATCCTAAATACAAAAACAAATCGAATGCAATTTATAGTTATGTCATCCATCATATTTGTTTGCGACAGTTTGTGTGCATCTCTATTAAGGGTAGTTAGAATAATTGTGAGTGTTGTATTGGACTAGATCGCAAAAAAAATGAATGAATCCAAAAATGTAATGAAAATCTTCTACTCAGATTTTAATGAAATTTGACCCACATGTTCATCCATTTTTCATCTTGATCTCTTTACAGAATAGACGATCGAAATTTTCAGTTGGGCTTGAGGTGATTTAAATTTCATGTGTTATAATTAGATCATATAGTAATTTTTACTCTTTTCGAAATTCTGCAAACTGTTTAATTTTATCTGGTTTGTACATATTCTGTACCTTCATTATAGGTAATTTGGAGGCTATACGTTCAGTGGATACTTAGATAATCTGTTTTAGTTTCGTAATTATATTTGATTATTATGTTCTATATAGCATGTAATTTTTATCCGACCGTTGGGTAGATTCCAATGAAGTTTGGTACACAGGTGGAATTCGTCATCATGCGTGTGCAGGTAGAAGTCAATAGCTTTAGCGAGTTAATTTCCAATAAATGTTTTTTAGTTAGTTTTGTAATCTTGTTTGTGCCTATAACATTTGGGGTCGACAGGTACAGTGGCCTCTAATCAATTTTTCGAATTATAGAAAATATTTTATTGATGATTTAAAAGATTTGAAATTTTTAAGAAAGTCCTGTTTGCTATGAACGTATTGAACATGAAACACTGTAGAACATAAATCATTGTTAAACCTAACTACGAGTTATCTGTGCCCCACTGTAAGCATATTTTTTTTTTTTTTTAATACTTTTCAAAAGAAAATTGTTTTTACCAATGGAAAATTTATGTATAACGTATTCTCGCTTTATTTTCCACAAATATTTATAATAAAAATAAAATGAACTTATATAAACGAAAAATAAAAAATGCATGAAAATCAAAATTGTTTTGTGATATCGTGTGCTCTCGTTAGAGTCAATATTTGTGCCTCCAGTGTTATTATATACGAACTAATAGGAACACGTTTATGAAATATATATAAAACTATAGAATATTGATTTTCAAATATCCTGGTTTTATGTGTGCTTTTTTTAAACTTTAAATGTCAACAGCAAATCGTTTTTAAAAATCATATATAGAGTCTATAAAGCGTGATGTATAATGTCAAAACGTGCATCTTCGTAATGTTTGTTTGAAATTTATATTTTCTTTAAATTTTTATTTATTTATTTTTAAATTTAAATTACCGTAGTTTCCAGATGTTTATATTTTCAAAAAAAATTCAAAATGACGGAATAATATTTTCTTTACTCTTGTCATTTTGCATAACATCTTGTCAGTTATAATCATATGCTCATAACAACTTGTTGCTAATCATCTCATATGTGATTTATTAAAAGTTTCAGCTGGTTCTTTTGTGTTTACTATACAAATTCACCACACAAAAAACGCTGATGCAAAACAAGCATTCGTGCTCTGTAAAAATGGAAAAAATATTCAAGAAATTTTTTTTAAAAAATATATACGGTATACTATTTTTTCAAATCACGATTTCAATATTAAATCAATTTAAAATTGTTATTTTTATTTATTACATCTGATATATAAATAGATTGTATTGCTGATTTCTTGAATAACAATGCAGCTTCTTTCGATCATATTGTTTTATCTAATTGAACACTATGTGATCAAATAATGAACACTGCATTATATTGTTTCTATATTCACTTTTTTGAAATAAATCGAAATTTATTATTTCTGGATTGTCTAGAAAGTTTAAGTTTCAGATCTCTGCAGACAAATAATTTGTATTTTATTCAGAATTTATCAAACCGATTTGAAATTTTACGGCCATCAACCAAAACAAGATCACCACATTATATTAATGTAAAGTTTCATTGTAATTGGATAGATTTGATTAGATTCGATTTTACAGGGAAGAACACTACTAGCCTCTATAACTGCAGCCATACGGCTTATTGTGATTTCCATTTTCTAATTATATGTCACTACCCAAACCCGTTCAATTGATAAAACAGTACAGCTGCTTGAGTGACATTGACTACGATTTTGAGGCTATAGTTTTGTTACTATCGAGGTAATTAACGCTAGCGGCTCGCATTTATACAATATATTTTCTTCCTCGTCTTCGAACACAATTGGTTTTCTAATAGTCCAAGTCTGTTTAGATGTGTTTTGGCTTTCCGTAAGATGTAATTAGATGTCATTGGATAACAAATTACTATAAGATATTTTTGAGCCGACGTTTAATTTATTTGTTTTTAATCTCCAATTTACAAAATAATTAAAACAATATTCATTTTTATAACTGACAGTCCCCTTTCAACAATTAATTGTTAGTAATCCATAACTTCTAATAAATAATGACAGAACATAACTGTCGAAAGTAGGTAATATGATAAATATCATCAATTGATGTAAAATAATATCATTCGATAAATAACATAAAGACCGAACGAAACACAAATAATGACTCATAAAAAGACACAATATTTCACTAATTATTCAATAACATTTTAAATACTGTCTCATAAGACTACCTTATTGTTAATTCAAAATTTAGTTTGAGGGAGGTCAACATGAAGAATTATATATATATTTAGCATATAATAAGAATTACGAAATGGAAATTCCGAATCTCCTTCAATTAATAAAGGAAAATTCATTAATTTACATCATGTAATACGAACCAACATCATGAGTATGATTAAAAAAAAAATGTATTTTTCATCATTTTACAAAATAGAAAAGGTTCTATCGTTTTTACCTTTATTTTCTGCAACAACAGAAAAAAAATAAAATATCCTTTTCTTTTAACATTAAATTAATGACTCATCACCATGCAAACGACATTTCACATTATTCTCCAATTTCCAAGAATCATGATGGTGATTTTTTTAAGTAATTCATCATTTCAAAATAAAAAAAAAACGATTCACATCCTTGATAAATCTTTATAATAAAAACTTTTCACTGCAATTTTTGAAGAACTTTCAATAAAGTACACACTCTTAGTAATAGTATAGTACCTTTATAGTAGTTCATAGAATTTCAAAAGAATTTCAAAAGATTTTTTATTAAAATATGCTGTCAAATGTAAATATTTCTATAAGAGCATTAAAAAATCAATTTAAATTTTAAACTTTAAATTCAAAAAGTTAATTTTTAATAAATATTATTTATAATTTTCGTTCACTTTGTTTTGATAAGAACATTCTCGGTTGGAATAGTAACACTATATTATGCTACAGTGGGTGGTATATGATGGTACCTTGTAAATTTTCATCTACATGAGTATACAGTATAGCAATAATAGATTCCTAAATGTGGTCTGCAATGTTAAAAATAAATTCATATATTTTTTTTTTACACCCAGGATACAATGCTGCACTACAGGTAAAAGAAAAAGGTGTTAGCCTAGGGGAAGCGAAAAACTTGGAGATTGTGAAAATAGTGCTTTGTAAAAAAAATTAAGATTATGCATTTATTTCTGCAATCTGCAATGTATCTGCTATATTCAGATTTATATAAAACATCATGAAGAAATTTATTAAAATACAGAAATTATACTGGAACACATAGACAGAATAAGGACAGTGTATACGAGCAATTGGACAATCGGGCTAGATTAGGTATTCCGTATTATAAAGAGTCTTGCTGTTGCTGTAGAGAACTTATATGCAAGTGCCCAACGCTGAATAGGGCTAAATATTGTTTCCTTGCTTCTCATCTAGGCAATAAACGATCTATATCTATAGGAACATAATTCTTCCTACACGCCACTAGGTGGATTTAACCAACACCAACTCACTCATTTCTAGCGACGGTTTACGAGTGCGAGTGGTATAAAAATGTTGCTAGAGCGTTAATTATTGTCTTGAGTCCGAGACTCACTACTTTAACCAACCAACCAACTAATATCAATCCTACCACATTTTCGACCATTTCTTTCAATCACAACTCTTCAGACATTCAATAACTATACTAGTAAAATGTAGTTTGATGACATAGGACTTTGTAATATTTTAATATGACTTTTCTATAAATGAAAAATTATTATTGTACATTATAAAATCATGTTCAAGGAATATATTTATTTTACACAATTTTAGCATTAGATGATTTTAGTATGAATTTTAATGGTAAAGAGAACCTGAATGAAATTTGAAATTTATATTTTATAAACAACTAATTGGAATTACCATGAAAATGGAAAGTTATATTTCAAAATTCATTAGAGAAAAACATGCTTGAAAAGAGTAATTTGAAAAAAAAAAATATCTTAATTAACTTTTTTTTAATAATTTAGAATTAATAATATACAAAATTAATACAAATTATAATATTATAAATACATTTCAAGTCTCTAAGTAAATTTTGCCAACAAAAGTTATTAGGATTAGAAAATATACAAATCTAGAAGTAATAATTATAATTAGTAATCGAGTATATAATTCTAATCAACATGAACTGAGGTTCAAACACAAGCCTCACTTTCCCATATTAAAAAAAGAAACTGATTATTTATTTGGATCAACGGAAACAATTTTAAAGAGCTAGATTGGTAGTACGACATCCTAACAAAGAAAAGAAGTCATAAACAGAGATGAACATTAAGATTGGATGCATGTATTACTTCCACAATCTGAGGCAAATTTTACTATCTGCAAATGATTAAGTTCTGATGTTTCCATCATAAAAAATGAACAAAAAATTATATATATATATATAAAAAAGTGTAAGCTCCTTTAGTTTTCCGTGTAATATCCTTTTCTCTTGCTACCAAATTTTAAATATTCAGCAAAAAACATTAAACACATATACTTTTTTTGCTGATTGATTACGTTCCAAACAGAATTTATTTGTACTAAAGGTTACCGTTTATTTATAACGATTCATTTAATAGTAAATTATGGAGCTGAGCTGAATGACCAATGGTATGCTAATCATCCCACAAATAATGAATTTTCGAAAGTAGTTTCAAGATTCGTGCAATTATATATGAATTATCTATATTATGTTTAAAAGTTTGTATACTATCCGCTTTATATGTATAAAAATAGCTCCATAATATTTGTCTTAACTCGCCTGAAAATTCGACCCAATCAAAAATACGTGCTGCAATATTCTTAATTTAAACTGTGTCCTTTTTCAAAATTAATTAAGAAAAATGACATTCCTATATATTTTTATTGTTACACATATTTAAGAATATCAAAAAACGATATTATAGAAGCACCTTCATAATATTTATTCTAAAGGACCTATAGAATATACAAAAATGACCTATAAAATATTAATTTATATTATTATTTACTCATACATTACCAGACATATTATAGAGTACTGTAATGCAATAAAATAATAATTTTACCTTCTTACCATTTTAAAAATATTCAAAATTCAAAAATATCCTTTATTTCTATATCATATATTTACCAACAAAATTCATATACATATAATAATAAATATATTGTCCACATGAGAAATTTATAAATTCTTTTACTTCTAATAGGACTTTGCAACTCTTATACCTTTTTTCATATTCTTAGAAGCACCGGAATTTCTATCTTATATATATAAAAATATTTTTTTATCATCACATTGCAGGACATAAGACGTAACAATAAATTCATTTTTTTTTATATATATTTATCAACGTACCACCATCCAAAAAACTTATATATAGAAATAATCTCATATTTCATCCTTTTTATATTCTGTTAAGCTATTCCGTCAGACAAGACACACTACAAAAAAAAAACATCATAAAAGACATACTTAAAATATATATACTTAAAAGGACATCCTTATAACTGGTTATATTCAACTATACGAACTCAACTAGGACTGTCATAAAGAATTTTTCAGTATAAAGAATGTAAAAGGATATATGAATTTATCTAGTTATCTTCTTCATACTTAGTAATCGAAAGCAAAAAAAAAAAAAAAGGATAACAAGGATATGAATTTGATAGAGTGTTATTATATATTTTTCACAAGGAAATAGGTAAGTAAAGAGGAAATTTTTAAAAAGAGTTTTTTTTTATTGATTTTATGTAACCAATTGGCCAAGAAAAATATTATGGACAATATAGTAAAATACAATGGACAATTTTAAATAAATAGTCGAATTGAATTTAATGAAATATTGAAAGAATATTAAATAATATTCAAGTAGCATATGACAATTCAAATTCAAATTGATTTATTGAGTTTTCATTCAATTTTATTTCATTCAAAATATTTTAATATCGAATTTCCATTTCTTTTCGTTCATGATTTGATTGTTCTCTAGTTAGTCCATTTATTTTCTCAATATTCGGTACTAGATTTCAATATATAATCTATATCTATAACACCGAAACCATTTAAGCTTCAAACAAAATGTATAGCGAAGTTTTTTACCAAATTGTCATCATGTAGATCTAGACCAAAGGAGTTACAAATTTATTATATTTCGATATTTATTCGTTGTTTATTCGTTTTAAAAAGTCCAAATAATGTTTAAATTAATTTTGATATTTAACTCTAAATCTATATATAAAGAAGAGCTAAATATATTTGAGGAAGGATTCGATAATGTATTACACAGGAATCATAATAATTCTATTTAACAACATTAATGAGAAGCTGTTAACATATTTTTATACCATTTGTTTTACTTTTCAGGTGACTTTAAATTTAATCAACAAAATTCATGAGAATCCAATAAATTAGTTTACGGATTGAATAATTAATTAAAAGGATAAAGTTTATTTATATGGCAAATTATACAATAAAATTATAAACAGAATTTTTGAAAACAAAAAAATATGAATAATAATTTAAATTCTATACGAAATACAATAAATATAAATATTCAATTAATATAAAATTATCATTTTTATACCATTTTTAACATAAAAACATTAAAGATTAAATATATATTTATATTTATTATCTCATTTAATTTTCCACTAAAATTTAAATACCATAGTGGCTAAATAAAAATTATAAACCTAGAACAAATTATTTGAAATTTCCTAAAAGTATGGTTGATAAACCCTGACATTTTTAATTATAAGTGTTACAAAATATCTAATTCCGTAATAAAAAGCGTATTAAAGGCGTACGAGTATGGGCTATGGTATGAAGCATAATGACACGTTTTGATTTTAGGCCGAACCATTAATGTCGCCAAAGTTAATTACTCACTTTTGTGATGTTCGTATTATGAAAACAACCGATGACATGCTACTAAGAGTTAAAACAAACTTGAGTTATGGAAATATAAGCGATTATTTAACTGGTATTATTTGACCGATACTGTACTAACTATTATAATAATATATTAAATTTATACACTTGGAAATTTAAGCACGTTATTTTTAAATATATCATTAAATAAAGTTTAGCAATTAAACTTGTACGAATTTGAAATAATTTCAACAAAAATAAAAACTAATAAAATTGTAATTATCCGAACAACCAACTTTCAAATAACTCATTTAAAAGATAATATGAAAATATTTATGGGAAACAAAAAACTAACATTAATTCAAATAAATTTTCATGAAAACTAAAAAAAAAAATTGAATTATAATTCACTATTACAAAATTAAACAGTAAATATTTTGTCATGTTGAATTATCGAACAACTATGAAGTGTTGTAATGCATTGATTAGTTGAAATAATGGAAATTGTTGAAATTATTATTTCTTTACATTTCCGAAGGTGTAGACCTAAAAAATTGTGAAGAATCGTGGTCGATAAGTTCAGTGGGTTCATTTCTAAGTTTCTATTTATGGTATTATTATATCAAATGAAATTTGGCACATAGCTCTGTTGCTGAAATTTGGCACATAACTACGTATTAGTATAACAGTTACAATATAACAGTTTCTACAGCTATCATACTAGTGTAACAGTTAAAGATACTTTCATACTGAGATACTAGTGTAACAGTTACCATAACTTAGGACGCTACAAAAAGAAAAGATTGGGCGCTCTCCGGAAGTACACAGGAACCTGCGTTAAAAACTGATTTATTCGAGGTTATTCATACCTGGACTATCAAAAAATCAAGCAACAGAGCTCCTTCAAATAATTAAGAAGAAATTAAGAATAATAGTATAGGCATCACATAAACACAATTGGACTATCAGCAGAAGAAATGTGTCGGTTCTGTGAACATGAGGATGAAACAGCTGAGCCTATGATGTAAGGCTATGATGCGTTGTTGTCTAAACGTTTACATTAGTGCTCCCTGCGAAACATATAGGCTGTCATAATTATAAAAGACTTCATATGGCATCAGTGATTAGGACTGTCTGCATTTTTCTCTTATTCTAAACGTAACCTAACCTAAAATACTACGATTTTTTTTAACACACTCTTAGATTAGAACCTTTTATTCGTAATTTATAACTTATAAAACCACAAAAAGAAAATTGAAACCTATTAAAAGTTAAACTAAAGCAATTACGTAATAGAATTTTTTTTATATAATTTTTATTATTTAGAATTTTACTTATGTCCTTTAAACGTTGACTGTCCTTTAAATGTTTAATCTCACTATAACACATTCCCACATAACAATTTTTCCTATACACATACAAAAAGTTTTGAATGTTTTTTTTTTATATATAAAATCAAAACTAACAACAACAAAAAATTATATTTCTATATAATAATTCTGTAAGGATAAGGATATTTCTATAAGGATACATATAAATATATAGAATAATAAAATTTTCATAATATCATCCAGGCAGTAAATATTTTATAAAAACAACAGAATTTTTTTGTTTCGGTGGTAAATAATTTTGACAAACTTATGGTTACCGCTTTGTATACAGTATGAGTAGCTCAAGCGGGAAATAGTGTAAGAGAACAATAACAAAAAAGTTATGCTATATTATTTTTAAGTATAGAAAAAAATTATGTATAAATAACAGAAAAATAAAAATATATATAAAAAAAAACTTTTCATTATATTAAACTTTTGGGACCATTTAAGAATAGATAAAAGACCTTTGTGAAAAGGTTATTATTTGTCTCTCTCTACATATTTATGTAATGTTATGCTCACATTTAAAATAATGCTATTATTAATAATGTACATAAATATATACAAAAAGTTTAGACGCGTCATATCATAACGATAAAAAGTTAAGTTTCATTTTCTCATATTTTATTATGATAGTGAGTTGAGTAATAAGGACTAAGGACATTGAAAAACTTAAGTATAGTTATTTATATTGTCGGATAAATTTAAGATGACAAATTAATATAGTTTTTGAAAAACCAAGAATTGTGGCTGTCAAAAAAACGTACAGAACAATTTTTTTGTAGTGAAAAAATATCAGAATTATTATAATTATTTAGATTAAATAATTGTTGCTCCTAAAAATATGCAAATAAAAATTTATATAATAAACGGATTTGAAATTATAAAATGTAATTGGTTAAAAAGATTCGAAAAAGTTAAGTTTTTAATGACAAATTGAAATTTTTAAAAAAATTTAAATCATTATTTATAAGTGCTCATATATTAGTGAATAAGAAATGTTGGAAAAGTTGTTAGGTAATTCGAGAATAAGAAACTGAAAGGTACTATTCAGGCGAATGTTCAATATTGTAGAAGAATTTTTGAAGATGCAAATACTCTACACGAGCTGTGCGCTGTGCACTGTGCAGTATCATGGATAAGAATAATAATTTTAAAAATATGTATAGCAAAAATAATCTTATTTATTCAAAATTCAGTTGGAAAATATATTTTAAAATATTTAATTATTAAACTAACCTTTGATCATGTTGATAGCGAATTCTCGGGAACCATCCAATGCTGCATACTATTTGTTCACTTAACAAAATTAATTTTAAAAATACAGAAACTCTTTTTAATTTAAAATACAATTTATTAAAAACCTACAGAATTAATAATTAGTTTAAAATTAAATTAAAATTATTTATAGAATATAAAATTATTTTTTTTATTGACACGATCAATTTCACACGCGCACTAAATTTAGTTTTTTTATATTTAAAATTTAGTCTTTTAAATTAATTTGAACATAAAAATGAGTTAATATTTTAATTTTTAAAATTATGTCAAATCACGAATTAATCGTCAATAATCGGTAAATCGTCGGTAGTCGGTAAAGAAAAATATACAATTTTTATCGACTATTAACACATTCCGCACTTTTTATACAAATTTAAATATTCAAACAAAATTTGAATAGATAAATTAGAATTAATAATTATAATTTTATAAATTTTATTAGTTTTATTATTAACCGAAAATATTTTAACGAATTATTTTCATTTTAATGTTAATAGAAGAAAATATTCATGTAAGATTCATAAACCGCGCCAAAACTAAGTTGTCAAAATATTTTTCTTAGGAGTTTCACACACGATTTGCTGCTGTTCTGTTCAAAAGTTATTAGGTACCAAATACACGGTTAGTAATTTTATATGTTATAATGATAAGTGGAGTTTTTGTTATGAAAAAATAATTTTATTTCAATAAAAAATGTATTTAAATTGTATATAAAGAAAAAAATTCTTTATTTTATTGATATTTTTAAACAAATTGTATTATTTTCCTAATTATAAAATTCAATTTTAGGAAAACTGGGATTCGAAATTGACAAACTAGTTTAAATAAACATTGTATTTTATTATATTGAATCTTATTTCAAATGCTGGTGTATCGAAACAACTGTCACGTAATCCTTCGAGCTATTTTTATATAAATATTTTATTTGTTAATCAGAAAATGAGAATTTTTCATTTACTGTATGTTTTTCTATAGGATAACGCTTTTAACCTCGATTAAAAATAATTCTTCAATAAATTTAAGTTTATTAATATTAATATCTTGATTCAAAATATATTTTCTCATTTTAATATTATACCGTATAAAGATTTTCCACATCAAATAATTTTAACCATCAAAAATTTAGGTAAAATTATTTAAGAAACTTAAAATTTTCTACTCTATAATAAGAACGAACCACTTCAAAGTATTATATTAAAAACTATACAAGAGTATTTTAAATGGAAATTTTGTACCAAAAACAACTATTAAAATGACTTATGATGACTGTAATATTTTAATGAATTTTCATCGTTGTGCATCTTTGCATATATTTAAGTTATCATAAATGTAAGGCTTTTAAATTAAATATTGAGAAACTTAATAAACTGATACAAGATTTTTGCATTAAACTTTATATAAAATTTATTAATTGAATCAAAATATTTATTGAATGATTTATTCGAGCATATAGCTACATTTTTTCCGATAGTGTCAAAAATTATATATAGAAAGAGATCAAAACTTATATAAAAGTTTTTGTGTGGATGTAAATTTGTAGATTAAATTTTAAAATTATGAAACTTTTTTTTTTTCAAATAGTTACTCATACTTCCATAAAATTAAAATTGGCCTAAACTATTTTTGTTCGAGCTAACCAGTACAAGTATGTCGTTTAATATTCTAGCTTCTTCCAATCCCGCACAGGTTAATAGATGCTGTTCGTTCTGTATTACGCCTGATAAGTTTTCTTGTTTGAATGCCCTTGCATGATTTGTTTCGTTTTATTCCTTTTCTTTATACTCTACTTGCTTATTCGTCTTTTGTGAAGGCCATTTAGCGTAAACCAGGGGCACCACTACGAGGCAGCTTTCATTACTTTTTAATATTATAGAAGTAGGTATGTATATTTGAAAAAAGCTTTAAGCTTATGATTTAATCTTGAAATTTTTAGATTAAATTCAACAATAAATACTTTTATATGAGTTTTGATCTCTTTATCTACATATTTTTTGATAATATTGGAGCTCTTGGTGGAGGTGGATTATATGTGTATTATAAAATCTGAAATGTATCTCAAGTTTTTCATAAATTCTTCTTTTTTTCATTTTATGTAAAGTATAAATATTTTTTACTATCTAATGTTTATGGCTGCAGTTAATATACTCAACAGGTGCAGTAGATTATTTTATTTTTGTGTTGTACGAGACATCAGTGATTTTCATTAAATCTGTCAACCTAGAAAAGCACTTAGAATGAAAATTTTATTTTATATACAATATAATCATATTTTTTATAAAATTATTAAGATTTATGTGAATAGAAAAATATTTTTATATAATAATATTAAATATATAAGAGCGTTTTGTTGTTGTTGGTTATGATTTTTTATTTTTATATATTTTTTTTTTTTTTTACAAAATAATACAATTTAATCCTTAGATTTTACGATGAAATTCTAGGATTATTTTTCATATTTTGCAGATTTTTGTATAATATGAAATTGTATTAAGTAAAATATATGAAAAATTTGTTTGTTTTTAATCAACATAATTCCAAATTTGATTAGAAATTTTAAATTAATTTTTAAGAGTAGAAACTATTTTTTTTAAATAATTTTATGTAGTATAGTTACAAATATGATTTCAATAAATTTTGTCATAAGATCATGTAAGGAATCACTATGAAGAGTTTTGTATTGAAAATAAATTTTCCTTACGTTTTTGATATGGTGACAATTGCAAAACAGCAAATCAAAAAACGACAGGAACGAATTTTCGTTTAGTTTCAATGAGCCTGCACAGTTCAAAATACTACAATGAATTCGATGGCATCAAAATTCATAACCTCGTAAGTACTTTGATATTTGAAATTTGGTATTCATTGCTGAATTTATTAAAAATACCGATTTTTAGACTATCCCTAAGGTTAGAAGCAGGTTTTTATTTAGAAACCGATTTATGAGCTTTATTGAGATAATAAATTAAAATAATGAAATGGTAAACATTTCGAATATAATCTATTTAAAATTAATTACAAATTGTATGAAACTTCCTGGATATCATATAGATAAAGCTATTTCACCTAATCTCACAGTTATGCTGAATTTTATTATATACAGAATGGAGTAAACGATATTATTTCCTCATATGCGATTACAATTAATTAATTTTCATTGATCTTACCAAGGCAAATACTAATAGTTAGAGTAATTTCTTTTGCTTAATTACACGCTATCGTGTTTATACTTCACAGACATAATACAGATATCCTTCTGAAAAGAGACAAAAATAGATTCAGAAAACTAAGTAAATTTGACAAAATAACGAATAGACAAATCGAAATCATAAAATAATTAATGAAGGAAGTGCCACAATGAAAGAAATTTATAAATTTTGCAGTTAAATTGTAAATTATACTGAGCGGTTACATTGCACAACTTCATCAGAAACGTTTCAAGTAATGACAAGGTCGTAAAATTTTTCAAAAGTTTAGTATACAATACTGACAAAGTTAAATTTATAGACTTTATATTTTACCCATCAAATACCTGTAAATATTTTGAATAAATTCATTGAAAATATCCAGGAAACATTTATGTCAATAAAGGATTGTCCGTCCGCGTCTGTACAGCTTGGAGGTAACTTAAAATTTAATGACTGATTAACAAGTTTACATACTGGAGCCCAATATTAAACTCAGTTACAACATAAGACTCAAAATATTAAACTGAACCTACCGCAGATGAAAATTGTTTATATGTAATATTTTTATTTGTTATCTGATGAATTTCTAAATAAATAAATATTTCGTTTATTTTATTTTATTTGATATCAATAATTTTATAAATATTTATTTAGAAAGTAACTAAAAAATTAAATCAATAAAAATTGATAAGAAAAATATAATTTTTCATTTTATTATTTGGAAAATTTACAATTTCCAGGGAAAATTTATGTAATTCAGAACAAGATAAAAGTAAAAGTAAATCTTCAGATTTACATTGTACTTTTTTAAACGTATTCGTTTTTACACGGTTTTAAAATTATTTTGGCGAAAATTGTCTCCGAAAAAAAATGATTAAAATTACAGAATATAAACAGAGCAAACAAACAGAAATTTCATAGACTTAAACAGAACCCACCCTAAGTCTTTGTGGTAGTGCAAAATGAATTAATTTTAGTAAAACTTAACAATTAAAATACCAAATTTTGATAATTTTGTTCGATTTACTCTGTTTTCCATACACAAGAAACGAAACGATTTCGATTTATACGAAATTCTCCAGGAACCAATCGTCCTATTAAAATCATGGCATCGAGATTATGTCTTATATTTCATATTTTCAAGATTATAGAATCGAAATTTTATTTTGTTGACTTTATACTTTTAGTCTCTAAATCATATGTTAATATAATGCGCACATATGATATTTATTTGAATTTTTGGTGATGCCTGAAGACGTCTTAAAGCTAAGGATATAAATTTCATATAAGGACAAAATTATTATTATGGTATACATATAATATTGCCTTCTCAAACCAGAGATGGAAACTAATAGAAAAATTATGTTGTTTCTGGAAACATTCCTAATTGTAGTAATTTGGTATACATCGCACAAAACTATTTTTCCTCTTATTGTTCCACTCTTTTTTGAGGTTGTCCATCACTATTCGAACTTCCTGGTATTACTGATCTAAGCACACTAATTTCAGAAATATTGAACCATTACTCAATATTATTTAATCAAGTTTTTCTCCTTCTGCTTTGGTTTCTTGCACGCTTGTACCTAAAATTTAGAAAATTCCACTTAGGGCACAAGCATTATGGGTCTTGGTCTAGCTATCCTAATTTTCTTGACTTCAGATCACAAAATTACTACGCTCTACATCTAAAAATATATTTAGAGTGGTTTTGTATTGTTTTGATTCGAATCTAGGTTTTGGTAATCTTTAATTTTGTCAAGGTTTGGTTTTGGTTTCTGAAAATTTCATTGGTTTTTTGATACGGTTCAAAAACGGTTTCCAATCCTGTTTTATGTTGCGTATTCGAATAAAAAAAAAATGAAATGACATGAAAATTCAAAGATATGAAAACCAGAAAATAAATTTATATATAAAAATCATAATATAAATCAGCAACACCAACAATTTAACCAAAAATATTATTCTGAAAATAAAATTTCTCGTCAATATTGAAAATTACGAAAATTTGCCAGCATAAATTTAATATTTGTGATAACATTTTTAGTGAAATTATATTTTTTCATATCTTTTTTTTTTATTTGGTTTAATTTCTTGGTTGATGCTATTTTTTATGTTTGTGTAAATGTTAAAATTACAATATTTTTCATATTTTTTTATATTTTTGCTATATATAGTCAAGTATGAAATTTGTTTGAATGTATTATATTTTGTATCCTGAAGGATATTTATTTTCAACAAAAAAATTTATACAAAAATATTGAAGATTTGAAAATTTTACGGAAATATAAAAATCAATATTAAATAAATATTTTTAGTTTAACATTTTATTGATTATCTATCCTGTAATCAAACTAAACTGTCTAAATTATGATTTTTTATAAGATTATCTTTAAATTTTAGATGAAGTATGAATAGTAACAAAATCATTTTAATTAAGATTCGAAATTATAATTTTCGGTTCTAGTTCCAAGTTAATTGAATCCCCTGTAAGCGAGTAATCCTTCTAACTGAAGGATATTTTTATATATTTCTTTAGTAAGTAATTTATTGATCTAATTATTCACTGTCAAAGTAATAAAGTTAAAGTGTGAATAAAAGACATTTGTCTTCTAAAAAGCCTTACAAAAATTATCGTTTTTAGATTTAGGAATGCTATAAAAGCACTAAAACATATTGAATATTGCAGAAAATGACAACAAAATATAGCTATTTTATTAAATAAGTATTAATCTAGTATTTCCTACTTGGAAGGAAGTCTTATTTTTGTTGTTTAAATTAAATATAAATTATAAATTATGGATGATTTTACAAAATTACAAATGTGAAAGTAACTTAAATTAAAATTGAAGTTTAATTTTTACGAATCCATTATAATTTATAATCAGTCAATAATCACTGAACATAATCAGTGTTTCTTCTATGACACTATTAGGAATCGTCCTATGTATTTTTAAAAATTCTGTCAATTAAACGATAATTATATAGAAATTATGGGTCATGTATATTTCAATCTTTTAATACTGTCATTATAACTGTCAGCATTAAATATTTATTTTCACAAATAACCGAACAATTCAGTATAACATAACAAAAATATCACTTAATACTGATTTTTTTTTATAAAAGTGGCCCTGTAACATTAATATAACGTTTAGTTCCAAATTTCTTCTCTGCGAGTTTATCCTAAGATATTTTGGAGAATTGGTTCCTCGAGAATAGATTTATTATAATGAAATTTATTTATTTATTTTTAATATTCACAACATTTCATTAATCGTAACCCTCGATTTACATGGTACTCGATTTGCACGGTTTCAGTTTAAAGAAATGAGAAAAATTCCATTAACACTACACCGTGGTAAATCGTGGGTTAGTTGCATATGTAGCCCAATTATCGAAAAACCTTACTTACATAGACTTGTCAGTTTTCACAATATTAATATCTTCATAGCTCTTATAATAAATACATAAACTTAAATACAAATTTATTGTTTTTATTATATTAAAATAATATCTATTGAAAAATATAAAAAATTCTTATAATATTTATTATAAGTTATCTAAAATATGTTCTACTTTTATTAACAAAGCATAAATACAACATTTAAATAACTCGTATGACCACATTTTGGTGCTAAAATAAAATAATATAATTAACTACAAAATTAAATATATTTTATTAAAATTTTCTAATTACATCTGATAATATATTCACCGCCATATGGTTCCGATTTCAAACCAATATAATTAACTTTAAATGGTTTTGGATCATGCCAACTTATAAATGATGAATCACCTTCAGCACCAATTAAATAATAACCATTCCTCCATGATATCCAATACGTACGAAATACATCAGTTTTTAATATACCATTACTAATATATGATTCATGTTGAAATTTTGTTATATTACGATTATAAGTTCGATATATTTTCGCTCTATTTGGTTCAAATACAATTGTTGTTGAATCATTATACCATTTTTTATTATCACATAATACAATTGATGTTCTATCACCACTAGTCATACTTTTCGATGTTTTATATCGTACAGCCCATGTAAAACAATTCAATTCTGCAGATCTTTTATCTATTAACCAATAATGATAACCATCATCTTTTTCAGGATCAACTATAAATTAATATCCAATATAGCAAAATTATATACAAATTTAATGGTTTTAAAAATAAATATAACTTTTTTACTTCTATTGTAACCAAATAAAACTGGTTCATAAACTTTTTGTATTGTACACCTTATTCGATATGGCACTAGAACTCGAGACCTTTCAATTTCCATCCATCCCATAAAACCATTACCAACAATTATTAAATTAAAAATAATTGGAATTAGAAAAATATTTTTCAATACCATTTTAATTAATAATTTTTAATGAAAATTAATTTTAATTTAAATTTATTAAGCAAATTTTCTATCGTATTTATATAGAAATTGTGCAACAAAAAAAATCGATTTATGATCGATATCGATAAGAATATAGTTTCGATTCTTAAATTGCTGTATAAAAATTAAATAGAAAATTTTTAAATGGATTTTAATTTTTAAATGTATTTTAATTTGTTTTGTGGTATCGACTTAAATCAGGGATGGAAACTATTACATTTTGCGTATTTTGTTTTGTCATATAAGTTTCAGCTCATGCCTTTGTTATGGTCATAATAAAACTTGTTAAATTGTATGTGGTTAATGAGAATTGCATGTGGTTAAACTTTAAAAATCTGGTCTGAAGACCCTCAAAAGAAAATTAATTCCCAAAAATAAAAATGAGTTCTGCTGTTTAGGGTATTTGTATTTTAGCTCAGGACTCCAAAGATAGTTTTGTAATGAAAACTTAAAGACAACCTGCGGTTTGTGATTTCTTGATTTTGCTTTTTTTTTTTGTATGGTTTCCTGCTCCGTTATAAATATGGTTATAATTTTGTTCTTAGTTTCTCTAAATTTCAGTGGTCGGTGTATTTTTTTTTTTAGTTTTGTTGAATATTAGTTTCCATCCCTGACTTCCTGTATAAAAATTATCAAATACGATTTAAATTAAATTATTTTGATAAATAATAATAATTTTTATTTTCTAAATAAAAATAAAAGTTACTCATGCTTTGCCATAAGTGCAATTACAATTGGTTTCAATTTACATTTTAATTATTTGTGATGTATTATTGTGAATTTATAAATTGCGTCACTTTTGTTCTTACAAAATACATTACAATATCAAGATGTCTGTACACCTAACACTCGAATTACACAGTAGATTAGTTACCCAAACTTACCGCATGTATATCGAATATTCATCAACATTTTATATTAAAATCGTTTTAAATTGGAATATTTCCTAATTTCTTCCTTCGTGTTAACCCGAAACTGTGCAAATCGAGTACCATGTAAATCGAGGGTTAGATGTACCTATTATATTATCTGTTATTCGATCTAAGGGAAATAGATATATTAAATCTACGTCATTTTCAATACAAGTAAAGTATTAAATCTATGTTAAAACTTTAAATCTACGTCATTTGAAATATTGTTAATCCTTCCAGGCCATAAATCCTTAAAACTTATAATTTTTAATGTTATTTTGTTTTTGTTTATTCTTTTTTATGTTATTGATGGTAAAATATTTCTTTAAAAACAAATAACAAGTTTATAGGTAAACAGAATTTTAGGTTAGAAATAAAGATATTGAAATAGAAATAAAGATAAAGATATTGAAATAGTATTAAATTTAGTATATAATCAATCAAGAAAAAGTCGCCATTGAGGTTTATTTGTTTTCAAATTTATATGAATTAAGGTAAAAATGTAAATATTTTCCGATTACTTTGAGGCTTAAAAATTTTACACAAATGATTTGTTTTTGTTTATTTCGTTGAAAAATATTTTACGAAATTACATAATATGAAAATTTTATTGTTTATCCTTTGCGTTATTTATGACAAAATATAAACCGACGCCATCATAAAATTACCAATTATTTTTTATTATTGTTCGAGTTATTTTAGTAAATTTGTCATTTTAAATTTTACGTAGTTCAATAAAGAAATGAAGCTGTTTCTAAATTTCATACAAACCTGATCACAATTACAATAAGATATTGTCGCCACCCTCGGGCTCGGGCACATAAAGAAAAATTGAATTATGTTAATTTTTAATTTTTCTGCTTTTTCTTTCGCAATCACAACTTATTTCATAACTCATCTTAAAATTTAATAATCAAAACTTATGTTTCCTCTTTGTACACAGCTCTAACTTTATGCATAGCATGGACTTTGGCTTACACTACTTCAGCTCTCCATATTCATACTAATTCGATATTGGGAAACTGCTTTCCAGCTATTTATTTCCATTATTTTTCTATCTTCTTATAATCCTCCAATGTTTGTCTTTTCTTCAAACGTTATCCGAGGTTGTTATTGTGGGTTCCAGACACTTCGAATTGCTTGAGCGGAAACGAATTTGGCACCCCCGTGCACATGTATTTTAAGACTAATATACTATGGCATCAGCGTAAGAATTACTAGTGGCTATCACGTAGATGTAAAACCATTCACTTGACTACAATTGATGCAATCATAACACTGGGTCAGTAATCGGTCAATGTCGATCCTGCTCATCCTTGATTATTAATTTATAATACATTAAATATGAAATAAAATTATTTTTTGAGTATTTTCAAAACTTAAGTATATGCACTACACAAATTGACAAAATTTCAACTCACAGCATTTAATCTCGAAATAACATTTTATAAAAATATAAATTAAATCACTTTTACAAAATTTTAACTTATAATAACCACGTTTTTAGTTTTGATGTTTAAATAAAATAATTTGATAAATATAATTTAATTTTACAGCATGTATTCTGAACATTACATTCAAGTTTATTATTAATACAGAGTGAGTTATAAAATTATCATCAAGAAATTGTATTGGACACTAAACATAGATAAAAATAGATTAAATAAAAGTCCTACGAATTACAAATTAGATTGCGGTTATATAAAAGCACTGTAGAGATCGAAATTTTGCAAATTGAAATCATGTGAAATGTTAAACTGAAAAATATTGTAATGAAAAAGTGATTTTTTCATAATTTCATCATTTTCCTGTTAAACTGAAACCGTGCTCATCTAGGACCGTGTAAATCAAGAGTTATTGCTGTAGTACTTTTTCTATCTACATTGACTCAGTTAAAAATTAGTAAAATTATAAACTCTTATGACATTTATTAGAAATAAAATTAACTTATAATCTGGTAAAATTAAGTTTAATGCTATGGAAATTTTTATAATTTTTGTAATCTAATCTCGAAAAATTGAAATCATTTAAATGCTATCTATTCTTTATTAAATAACAATATAATTCATGTCCACTAACATTATAGTTGCCAAAATGGACAAAATTTTCCTAAAAACATTAATTATTATCGCTTATATGAATTCACCCTGTTAGCTCCATCTACATTTAGTGTTTAAAATATAATTTTTTACTAAAAATTATGTAAATTTACAAGTACACTTCTAGCAATTATTCAGTATTTTTTTTCGAAATTTCGATTTACATTTACTTAATTTGTGCCATCAAAGTAGTAATTTTTTTCATATTATTAAAATTCATCTAAAGTAAATATTTTACTAAATTAATTTCTATTTAGAAGTAATTTAAATTTGTTATATTTATTTTCATATTACGAGTAATAGACTTGTACCTTGTACTTAAAAAAAAAATCTTATTCTATGAAATGTTTAAGGAACTTGAAAATTCCTAGGTAGCACATTCCGAAATCGTTGGGTCTAATAGAACTTCTTGTATGAATTTAATGAAATTTGGCACATATGCGAATTGTATTTCTAGTTAATGTTGATGGAATCGGTAGCTTTTCAGATATATTATAAAATTCCCGATTTACGTAGAATTCCGTATTTTATTATACCAAATTTCTTATATCTCATATTTTTGAATGTGTTTAAATTTTGCAAACTAGTTTACGTGTATAGTTTCAGTGGGACCATTTCAAAATACTAAATTATATATAAAATTCAAAATCTGATTTTTTTTTACAAAACAATTTGTTACAAAGTTACTGATTTGTAATATTAATTGCAAATCTATATTAGACATAACTAAGAGTTACCAGAAGCCCCTAATTTAAAAAGAAACTTTCCAGATATTTTATGGTAAAATAATTTAAATTATATTTCAAAATTTAATGAAATTTTTAATAAAATTGATTGGAAATTTTATTAAAATAATAATAACTTTATTTAAATTTATATTGCAATATTTCAAATGCAATTTTCAGTCAAAATGTAATTTATAAATTGTCAATAATTTTATATTTTATTTTAAGAAATTTAATAAAATAATTATTATTTATATTTTGAAATTTTATATTAATAATTATTACATTTGATGTTTGCTTTTGCTAAATAATTACTTGAACAGAACTCGAAATAAATGTACTCCTACTACTTTCATTATCTGATTACTATATAGCATTCACCCGTTAAAACAGCAGTCAAAATAAGAAAATTAATACTCTATCTCCGTAGTAATGGTTGTTCTTTTATGGTTGACTATAGTAATGGACTTGAAGTTGCTTCAATTTTTACAGAAACTATTAATTTCATTAAAGAATTCAACAGGCCAATTTATTGAGCTCATTGACGTAGTTCAAATGAGGAATTTGTGGTTACATTATAAATCCACTTTACAAGAAATCAAAATGTCAATGAAATATCAAGGGAATACCAAGTTAGCACTAATTAATTGTGGATTGTGGCATACCAAATTTCGGTTTTTTGCTATACTGTAGCCCGAAAATGCTAAGGGGTTTCTGAGTTCCTAATGAAATTAGAGGTTTACCCTTAAGGAAAACATTGAGTTTCTACAGAAGCTTGGTTATCAACTGACCAAATACTAGTTGGGTAGGTACAATAGATCTTTTTAAGTCGAACTTCTGACGTAACGACCCCATATTAATCTAATCTAATCTATAACTTTTTTCGTATCATAGTTTCATAAAAAAATGTTGTTTTGTCGTCGTATAATTTTATTTTCATATGATTTTCGTTCAAATTGATTTGTACGCTCTCAGTTCATAAAGCTATCAAAACTATTTATTTAAAGACATAAAATTTATATTTGAAACGTAGGATTTCTCACACCAAAATGATACGATTTAAATCTAAATTATTTAACTATTAAAATAAAATTTGAAAACTTAATTATTAATGATAGTTCCAGTGACCTGGATTCAATAAAATTTATAATTTTAGCAACAGTTCTATTTTTATTAGAGTCATTTAATATTATATAATATTTTTAAATGAAAATATTATAATACAAAATAAAAATACATAAAACTGCTAGAATAACATATTAATTCCATAAAATTCCAAATAAATAAATAAAAAAACAGCTCATAATAAATTAATGCAAATCCATGTTGTGCCTTTTGGGTATAATAAAAGTGCATCCATTGCACATTCCTGGTAAATAATATATAAAAATTATGAATATTTTATTAAATTATGTATACACGAATATTTAGATAAATTATATTTTTTTTTTAAATTAATCGGTTGTCCTAGAAACACAAGGATTTATAATAAAATCCATCAGAGGCCAGGTGTATTTTGTACAAAATTAAGTTAACAGCGATAATATGAATTTAATGGTGTATAATTAGATTTAAAAATTTTGCATTTTTACTTTAGATATTTGTAGAAAATTTATAGAATATTATAATAAAAGTAATTCTAATTATAATCAGAATCTATTTAGATTTGAATTTTTATTCCAAGACATGAATATAAATTATAAAATGGAATTTTCTGTACTGCATTGTGTCACTGCAATTTAGAATTTTCTCCATTTTAATTTTCATTTAAATAAAAATAATGCTGAGAAAGGGTTGAATAAATTGCAGTGAAAAATGAAATATTAGTTATAATAATAATAAATAATAAAAATAGTCATTATTTTTTAATTAAGCTGTTATTTATGTCTAGTTTTACAATGAAGCATAAGCTTAAGCTTACCTCTAAGTTGGTGTAATTTGCAACCACATTTGTTTCTAAATTTTCGCTGTGATAAACCGATAAAATATGAATAATTATTAATGAAAATTACTACACTTTAGAGAATACAATAGCGAAGACTAACGAATTTGGTGTACACAATGTAGATAATGTCAACTTTCTTGAAACTCTCAAACGTAAAATTTATAGTTAATTGTTTATTCAGCACGTGAAGTTCTGTTTAGCGTTGAAATTTATGTTTAATAATTTAATAAAAAGAAATAATTTAATAAAAACAATTTCAGTTTTTTTATTTTATTATATTGAATTGTTGGCATTACATAAACGTAAACTACGAAGTAGACAATACATTATTGTTTACACATTAATGTCTACGCGTTACACAACGAGTTGCCAATCATGTAGTCTACATCGCACAACACTTTACATGCAATGCATTGTTTAAATTTTGACACTAATAGTTTGCTTTTTCATAAGCTTAAGCTGTACTCATTTTCCGATTGAATTAAACCTCAAGATTGAACCGATAAATTAATCTAAATATATTTAAACTCTGCCTAAGGTTTTAAGGTTGCACTGTAAAACTGGACACAAGAGTAAAATTCGCACAGCATTAAAACAGCATTTTAATATAGTGTTTCTATAATATATTTATAAAAGTTAATTAAACTGAATTTTCTTTATATAATGCGGTTTACTTACATGTATCAAATTGGTCTTCAAAGACTAATTTTAATCACAATTTAAAAAGAAAACTAAATTTACTTTTCTTGGAATTTTTATGCTGGAAATTCTCGTATATGTGAAATGTTGAATTTTCTCAAATGGATAATGTCTACTAAATTCAAATTGTTATTTACCAAAAAAAAAAATTCTATTCAAAATTCTATTTTTGAAATTATTCACATTTTCACATAAGTTTCCGTAACAAGAATGACATGGATAACAATTTAAAAAATGGATTCTAGAAAATACTTTAATTTTCATTACTGATGCTTTCCTGAAGTAAATCCCTGTCTACACAGACTTTTTGTATACTAATTATTAGATGTTAAGCGATTTAAAAGAAGTATGTCACATCAAATTTGTGGTTGTCCTAGAATTTTTTTTTTTACAAAGTATTATTTTGACCCCTGCTCAGTTTATTAATACCAACAAATTTAATGTCGACAATGGCCCTTGTTATAAAAAATTCTGAATGCAACATTCCAGAACATTGGAATTTGCATGTTTTTATATTTCCAATGTAATAAAATCCCGTAGACAAAAAACTAATATCAATAAAAATATTGTTACCAATTTATTTAAATTCTCACTGGTCCACCAAAAATTTAATCAATTTGCCAATTAAATATAAAAAGAAAAAAAAATCATTTTCAAAATTCTCTTATAAAATTTAAATTAAATTAAACTGACAAAAATGTTTTTCTATAAAAATTAAATATTTACAATAAATAAAATAAATAAATTCTTTATACTGTCAATATTATGTTCTTATTCTAGTGTGTAGTGAATTGAAAATATCTTTAAAATTTATTTTTCAAAATAAATTTATCTAATAGAAAAATTTTGTATTTCTTTTATTATTAAATTGTGTTTATAAACAACATTGTTACTATAAAATCCAATTGAATGGTTCAATAGTTTTTTTTTCTAAGTTTAAAACTTCTAGTACTATTAACTTCAACATAACATAAAAAAGATACCTAATAAAATTTAGAAGTTTATTGCATATTTCCAACCTGGATAAATATAACTTGACTGTACTGAAAAAAAAGGCATAGAGTGATAAAAACAGAACCACAAATTTATTTTCTTGTTCTATGAAAATTGATTTTTATTGATTTCACACAAATTTGAAGAGTTTTTTTTATATGTGGAAGAGGCCTTTACCATAGAAATCGACTAGAACGGAGTAGAATTGCCAATATCACATCATATGAAAGTATTCTATTTTAGTCTATTTCTTACAAATATGTTACCAATAGATTTGTGATACTCACGTAATTTATCTATGTCGTTATAGTTGAAGAAATCAATATTCAACAAAATTACATACAATTCCCTCATTTGAAAATTTAAATATATAATTGCAAGACAATTGCCGACAAATAATTATCGTCAAATTTAAGACACGTTAATTTGGTACAAATATTCATAAAATTTCAAAGCACGATTCGATAAACTCATCACGAGAAGCGTTTAAATAAATAATAAATACCCTAAATATATATTTTAATAATGAATTGAATTGCTAGCTGGTTCTGAAGCCTATTCGGAAGCGAGGTTGATCCTTAATTAAGAAATATGTTCTTTTAGCAACATCTAAAGGCCAAATAATATTGGCCTATAAATGTTTTGTTTGTTTGTAGAATATTTCATTCATTCAGCTATCATATTATTAGTTTTTGCTTTATATTCTATGTGGTGCCGTGTCATAAGGCCATATGTCATAACGTCATTCGGAAACTGTTGGTTAAAGATGTACATTACAAATATATATAAAATAAGTAGAGATTTACATTAAATTAGTATAGCTCAGGTTCATATTTTCATAAAACTTCTCCGAATTGTTTTTTTTTTTTTTTTTTAGTTTTGTCCTTGTGTACCTAATTTCAATTTGAAATACCAAAATAACTTGCATTGTTGTGCACCGTCTTCATTTTTCATTACAACATGTAAAAAATGAACCTCTAATATTATTATCTTACAGCTTTCAAAATAGATTTAATATTCTATCCAAAACAAAAAGTAGACTTTTATTTCTTTTTTAAATTTCATTTAAAATATTACATCAAATTGTTTCTTTTTTTTGCAACTACCTGCCACAAATATAAAAAAAAACATTCAAGTGTTTTATGTCTGGAAATTGGCCAAAAGTAAGAATATTTGCAGAAGCAATTGGGAATCCCTTAAGATATCTTTCTATAATATTTATGACAAGGAATATTATACATAAATATTGTTTTCTTGTTGTTCGTTGCTATTATAAAATTGTATGTTTTTTTTATCTTATAAAAAGGCTCATCATTCATCGTCATCATCATCAAGTGTTAAAGATAAAAATATATCTATAGATATTATATTGTACCCACATTTGTAATATGGTAATATTTAAAAAAAAAATGTGGGAAAAATAGGATCTGTTTTAAATCCTTCATAATGCTTTTATGAATTTATGTTATCATTTAAAGTACATATACATATACATACATAATAGCTATATCCTTTTTGAATATTTTCCATCTTTTGAAAGTAAAAAAAACTAAATGTGAAATATTAAAATCACTTAACTTATGTCTTGAGGATATGTATTTGTCTCATATTGGGTAGAGTATATAAAGATTCCTTGACTTTTTATGTAAGGTTCAAAGATAACAAGAAAACGAAAAGAAATGGAAAATTATTATATTAACAAAAAAAAAAAATAGTTAATCATTTAATGAATTTCATTTTAGTTTCCACTGCGTATACAAACTTAGAAAGTTTGAATGAAATTTGTTTTGGTAATTAATTATAATTGAAAAACTCCTAAATTTATGCAAGAAAAAAAGAAGAGAAATTTTAGAAGGAGTATATGTAAAAGGTTAAGCATGCGAAAAGAGTAGCTGAAACCGTTCATTATGTTGAAATGATTGTCCTCTATAAACTTTGGTATTCTGGTAGGGAAAATGATTGAACTCAATATGCGAAATATATTTAAATTTATAGCGTATGACCCTAAATAAATAACAGAATATTGAAAAGTTTATACCCGGCGTACACTTTGTAAAGTAACGAAAATTGGCTGTAAAAAATCTGAAAATGGTTTCTAGAACCCAAGGATAAAATACTAGCATTTGTAAGGAAGCTATAATTTTCCAGAGCTCTACAATAGGTCTTTTCGCCGCAGTGGTTTTCATGGGTATTTTCTTCCCAGCCCTTTACATAATCTAATCTAAAATCTAATCTAATCTAGCTCTTAATTTATTAGTACCAATGCAATTTGAAATGGCAATAATAATATCAATATTTTGTCTTTTAACATAATTTAGCCTAATTTTTCAAAAGTCATACTTCAAACTATTCCAATACTAACAAACAAAAATTGATCTATAATTTTCATGTTTGATAGAAGAAGAAAAAAGTAAAATTTTAGATCAAAATTTTGAAAAATCAATAGAAAACCACATTAATTGTATGTTGGCTGTTCAGCGCCATCTATATTTTAAGTATTCCATCTTGACTATAGTTCAGCTATTGGGCTAAAAATTATATTAAATACAAACATTTTTTAGCCTTCTACAAAATGTTCGACAGTATTTTCTAACTGCAGAAATATAGTTACTAAAATTTATATATTTATCGGAAATAATTTTGAGTTTCATAGAAATAAATTTATTATTTTTCTAATAATAAGTGATGACTGTTGACTGATGAGTGTAAATTATGCCAAACCGAAAACTTCGATTTGACAATTTTTACTTTTGATTATTATTAAATTACCGCATATATGAACTAAAAATGACATATTTACCAAAATGTCTATATAAAAATCAGTTATTGATCTTGCTTTGAGAATAATTTTGAATAATTTTAGCCTTTAACAATTTCGAATTTGATTTTTCTTTGATGCAATTTTTTTTTTGTTTTTCCTACTGTATTAAATTTTCGTCAAAAAGATTGTAATCAGTATAAAAAAAATTCGATGATTTTACAAAATGGATTTGTTAGTATGTATATAAATTGAATTATACTAATACAATCTAAATATATTTCCAAAAAAAAAATCTTGTTCAAAAGGATCAAACGAATTCATCCAGTGAAGAAAATTTGTATGAAAAAGGATATAGAATAGTAATGAACGATTTTGTTATTGATTGCTTTGTATACTCTTTTTTTTATACAAAAAAAAAAGAAGAAAATCAAAAAGAAAAGAAACGGATATTTAAGGATTCATAATTTTCATCTGTAGAGAAATTAACATTTTCTTTTTGAAGTGAAATTAAGATGATAATTATTATAATAATTATTATAAAATATAAATTTAAGGGGTTAACAAATAATACAAAAAATAATTTAAAAGTTATAAATTTTGTCAAATTGTTATTGGATATAATTTAATTATTTGCTGGCGTAGTCTCATACATTTAGTCCTGAGTTCAAATTCAAAATGATGTAACGATGTCGATCTAAGTTTAATCAGGTTCAAATTAAGCCGCACAACAAATATCTAATTATTAATAGCGCACTTTAAGTTTCTTCACTGACTCGGATCGGAATCCATATATAAATATTAGTATGTCAAAATTAATATATAATTTACCACAAAATTGTTATCATTAAAATCTGTAGGCAAAGTCTCGATCCAGGCTACAGTACTGTAGCGCTATGAAAATGTATTCATTATATAGTAGCAGAACCACGTACTTTCGGTTCATCGCAACCAGTTATGTTGCAGTTTTGTGTTATAGCATAAAGTTCATGTTGATATTTTTATATTTTATAATAAATTTGTAATCGTAAAAAAGTAACTACAACCTCAAAAAATACGTATACACAAACAACCTCAGAAAGGACCTATATATACAATTGGAGTGGCACCAAACTAGGTGTGTAGGTTTTCTCAAAACCAATAGTCAGTGACTAAATATATTATTAGTCAGTGACGAATAATTCGTAGGGATATCACAATAGGCCGAGATTGCCTGCAATGTTTTGGATTGTATCTGGCTCACCCTTACTCTAAAAACCAAACCTATTTTAGGAGACCCTTAAGATTTAATGATGTTGGAGAAGTTAAGGGAGGTTTATTGATAAAATGTATAATTGATTATTTATTAGTTTACATATCAACTGACTAAAAAGTGATTAGGGAATTGATCGACTCACTTTTCTGATTACCCAAATCACAGTAGTTATAATCTGAATTTTTATTCTGCAGGTACTGTACTTAAGGATGTTGCTGATAATGTCGTATAAATGTATCCTTTATATGTTTGGTTCTAAAAATTATTTACTATTTCAGTATTTATTCGCACATTACCATAATAATTATTACAACTTTTGTTCATATATTTTCTCTAATTTAATTTAATTGATACATAATTTAAAATTTCTCAACATTTTTAATATAATTATCCTTAAAAGGCCATTACAATGCATTTAATATCAAATAATAAAATTATTATCTAATTTAGAAACTTTTATGATTTCAATTTATATATAAATAATTTAATTTTCTAAACTCCCATTTCGCAAAAATTACTCTAAAGATATTTCATTGTCATATTTTTTATATTACAGAAACCTTTTTATTTTCTTGGGCTTTTTTATGTATATATACTTGACGTTTAAGATATTTTAATGTCAGAGATAATTAAATAATAACACAAAATCATAAAATGTTAATTAAGAAAAATCATATATAAAATGAAGAAAACATTATACAATTTCAAAATAATTTTTATGATTTAAAATATCATTTTAATGTCAGCAATAAAACTTTTTTTTATAATATAAATTAAATAATATTTTTTCATAAAATGTATATATAAATAAATATAATATAATAAATTTAATAAAATATATTTTATATTTATTTCGTGATATGTCAGATTTAGCATTATCTTGTCAACCCAATTTTTATATTATATTTGTTACATGAGCTAATACCTTTTGTTTTTCTTCTAAGGGGTTAAACACTTCTATTAAAAATGGTAGATTGATAAGAATTTCTTACAACCTATATAAGCAAAACTAGCAAACTAAAAGCCTGGTATTTTTTATGCATTATTTGTTAAATCATGTACTGACATAATCGTGTATTTAGAAAGGCCTGTATAATTACAAAATGTTTACGGTCAAAAAACCTTTCTCGCTTTGCCTGGGAACGCGATTAGAAGATGGTCCCATTCACTATTCACTATCTATTTTTTAAATTTTATAATTTTTTGAATTTTTCTTTTATTTATATTTACGCTTCTCACAAGCAGAATTAAACGTTTCTTTCCCAGTTTTCCTTTCAAAATGATAAAGGTAACCATTCACGTGTAACTTGTCAATATTTTTATTCGTTTTCACGATTGAAATATTTATAATTACTTCTTGCTAGTCCGAGAGTTTACAACCAAATAAAGAATGAAGCCCGCGCTCATATCAATAAATGCACAATTATATTTTTACAGGCTTTGGTGATACAGGTTTTTATAATGCAGGTTTTTATAATACAAGCTTTCGTGATTCAGACATATGAGTCCCGTATTAACTGAACGCCAAGCTACTACGTATTTAGCATCAGATTTTTAGATTCTCGACTACGTTTCCACCATTTACGACGCCATTGTATACAATTATTTAATAAGAACAAATTTTCAAATACAAATTTATTTAAATGAAATTTTATATGAAACACAATTTATTTTTAATTTTCAAAATAATAATAATAATAAATTTGATACTTCAGCTTGGGACACCGAGTATATTAATATGCTGCGCACCTAGAACTTTATATACTAGTGCGCATCATACGTAATTAAAACGTTTTTACATTAATTTATTTCATCAACCATGGATTTTTAATAGAAAATTTTGTTAATTGAATTTTGATTTTGGTTTCGTATATATTTGAGAGTGATAAACCCCTTAATAAAATGATACTTTGTATTTCTTCAATATAATTAACATTTTATACAATATTATGTGCCGCTTGTTTATTTATATTTTTGACAAATCAAAAATGTCCTTTTTATATTTTATGGTATATAATTTATTTCTACTTCTATTATTTTAATAACCATTTTAATAATTCATTACATAACATTATTTCAAAATTCAATTTTCCCAACAACAACAAAATAACCGAATACTTTATTAAATAAAATCCTATTCTTTAAAAACAAAATGGATAATAAATATTAAAGGATCATAATATTTTCATACTTTGAAGACTTTGAATAACAATTGAAAATTGAATTTCATCGAAAATATTTCGATACAAAACCAAAAAAAAAAAAAAAAATTATTATTTGATTGATTGATTTAAGTTTTGATTTCTCTGTTGTTATCGAAAGAAAATTCACATTTTCATTTTGTTATTGAAATTTGAAAAAAAAAGGAAATAAAATAATAAATATATAAAAAATAATCAAATAAATAAAATGTATTTTATCCTTTGTTAAATCTACACTCTTTATTTGGAAGGATCAAACAAATATTATTCCTTATTTTTTATTTATTGTTTTCTTAGTATAAGATTTTTCTAATCGTACATTTAAAAGATTTTTTTTTTTTTATATTGTCTTGTCACATGTCAATATTTCTGATTCTTCATCAAATTGGAATATTCTCCTTTAACTGATGAAATATCGAATAATCATCAAAAATATCTTTATACTTGTCTGTTTTCAAAAGAATCTCAAAAAAATGTCCTTGTTAAATTTTTTAAAACACAATGAGTTTTTATAGCTAAAAATATATTTCCTTAATTTCACTATCCGAATTCCGAAAGAAAAAAGTTTAAAATTTGATAATTCAATTTTAAAGTTTAACATTAGGTCATCATCCTTACCTAAAACTATTTCAACATCATTTCTGGAAGAACATAAATAAATCATAAATCACTCCAAACATTGAATATGAAAATTTATAGCTGATCCACGCACACGATGCGACCAATTAAAAATGAGATGAATTGGTTGCAGGAAACTTGGTAGCTTAAATGGAGCGGTTAAATAATTCAATATAATTGCAAGAATCGAAATGAAATCGTTAAAAATATTTAATAATTTAAAAATATCGCTATTAAATTTTCTATACAAATTTTAGTCAATGAGTAAGTAAGTTTTTTAAAGCTACCGTCATGGATGACAGAGGTATAAATCAATATTGGTGGCATAAATAGAACTTTGAAAAGTTCAGCTTTGGTCACATCGGATATTTCTTAGAAATATATTTGATATAGGAAATTAATGTAGAATTTAGAAATTAAGAAAAATACTAATGCAACTGTCTATGATGAATGATGAATTTTATTCAAAAGCTTAGGAATGTAATAAGATAAATACGTTTCTATCACAGAAATAAAATATTTTGGAACAATTATATATATTTCTTCTGAATTTCGTTCGGAATGACGGACATTTCGTCGAATATCTCTCGACATTGCTATATCGATAAATTGATATTATAACTACAAGAATTTTCTATTGCTAATTAAAGTCGATCTACAATGAACGCTTTCGTCGCTCTCTATACGCAGTCAGGAGCCAAAGTCAAGTTGAAATGTATTAAATTATATGAAAGTGTCTACAATAAGCGCTTCCGTACGTTGATTAACTTTTAACTTTTTTCGCTTTCTTCGCATTAAAGTGTCAAATTCAAAACAAAAAATTCAAAAGTGTGAACGTGGAAAAAATAAATATTATGTTAGAAGAAAAATTAATTAATTTATTAATTAACAATAATTTATGTTTTGATTTCAAAAAATTACTAATATTTTCAATATCTGTCATAAGAAATTTGTAAATAAAACAATGTCAAAAAATGCTTTCTACAATTTCATTGTGGACACTCTTTTGTAGGCTGCGAAACGAGAGCGTATAGAGAACGAACGAAAGCGTTCATTGTAGATCGACTATTATAGTGTTATAAGAAATTTGGAAAACATAAAATTGATTAATTTGATCTTTACATTTAATTTAATCTTTACATTTCCGTGGAAATGGCAGTGATTTCAACAAAGCAAAAAAGAACATCTACGAATCCGCTCCATCTGTGACTAGCATTATCTTCTTGCAAAAAAAAATTAAATATAATGGAATGAAATCATGAATCACAAATTTCTAAATGTCTTCCAAAGCAAAAGTATTTCTTGAACCCACCCTTGCGATTAACTTTCTGCGATGAAGAATTTTCAATGAAGAATTTACAATGTGATGAAGAATTTACAATAAATTTTCCCTGCGATGGTTTTTTCCTTTTGATTAATTTACTTACGGCAATGAATTTTCCAATAAACTCCTTACATTCGTTTTTCTACCATTTGAATTTCGATTTTTTTTAAGGTACACATGTGAACATCTTGCTTTTTTAGGACCTATTAGTTCGTTACAAATACCTTCTATTCGGTTGTTAGAATACTCAAAATTTATTAACAGTCTTTATATCAAAATTTCATAAAATATAAAAGGATCTGTAAAATTTCTTAAATAAAAATTTAATTGAACATATTAAGAAAAAGAAATTTATTGTAAATTTGAAAAAAAAGTACAAAATATAAAATTAATTAACATAAAATAAAAATATTATTTAGTTTTGTTTTATGTAATTATTTTTAAAAATGGTCTCCCGCATTTAGTAGTCGCTCAAGAAGATTATAAAAGTTTTCTAATTATGTTTCTTAGAGGACCAAATCACATTGAGAATTTCCCGATCCAATTTGTTTTATTACCATAGTTTTAAAATCAAAAAATTTAAAGAAATAATTAGTTTACTACTAATTATATTTTATTTAAAAAAAATTATGAATAACTCTTACCGTTTGTATTGTGGGAACCAAACTCATATGAATATTCTATCTAGTGTTTCTATGTATATCATTTACAAGGATTGGTGGGTTCCTAGAATTTAACTATTAAAAATCCAACAAATTTTTAATTGCATAAATTCCAATGACCCACCAAACTTTATAATGATGTACATGGAAATACTAGATAAAATATCATATGTATTTGGTCCGAACAGTACAAAAGTAAGATTTGTTCATAATATTTTTTAAATAAAATAATATAGTATACCAAATGTTTCTTTAAATTATTGATTTAATACTACGGTGATAAAAATTTGGATCGAGAAATAAAAAATGTATTCGTGATAACGATAAAAGAAACATTTTTAGAAAACTGGAAGAAATCATTATCTACATGAGTGACCACAGAATGCAAAAGATCCTTGACAAAAAAATAAAACCAATGTTTTGATTGAAAAAAATGCCAGCTAAACACCTAACTTAATAATGGCATATATCAAAAAACTGGATAGAAATTCGATGATTTGTTGAAAAGTTAATTTGTGGAATATTTAATCCCGAGATAATTACATCAATTTCTGTCATATCTTGATCTTGAGATCCTTGTCAAAAAAGCCAATGTTTTGATTGAAAAAAAATCCAGCGAAACACCTAATTTAATTATGGCATACATTAAAAAACTGGATAGAAATTCAATGTTTTGTTGAAAAGTTAATTTGTGGAGTATTTAATACAGAGATAGTAACGTCAATTTAGCTATTTCTGTTATATCTTGAGATCCTTGTCATAAAAAGCTCATGTTTTGATTGAAAAAAATGCCAGCGAAACACCTAACCTAGTAATGGCATACATCAAAAAACTGGATAGAAATCCAATGTTTTGTTGAAAAGTTAATTTGTGGAATATTTTAACCCAGAGATAGTAACGTCAATTATAGCTATTTTGGCCATATCTAATGTTACCTGAAAAGAAAAATTAAATAAATAAGAAAGATCTACAGAATTTTTATTTTTATTTTACCAATTGTTTCGTTAAAAAGAAGATATGAAATTATTTGAAACTGCATTAACAAAATGGTTTAGATTTTGTTTCATCACATTTTCGAATTACATAAATGTAGTAATTTCTTTTGACGATTTGATTTATTTTCATCACTGCAAGTCATCAAAGCATACTACTATTTTTTTTTTTATTAAAATATGATTCTTATTATCCGGGGATGATGGTCAAAATCATGGTGTTGGTGAATATAAAGATGCTTCATAATTTTGAAAAAATCATATTTCTCCCAATATGGGAAATGTGAATTCTAAAACAAAATTATGATAAATTCACACCGAATTATATAATACAAAAAAATAAACTTGATTATATCACGACCGAATATTTGTTGAGAATGAAGAATTTTTATTTAAATTATTATAAAATTAAACTTAATGACTACTTGATTAAAAATCTTAATAACTTACTTAAAGTATTCAGTTTTTATTTTCTTGGCCATGGTTATACGAGTCGCTGAAATGATTCTTCTTTATTCGCTTCTTTTCACAAACTTTGGGTTTACTAGTATTTCACTTAAGTTAAAGATTTTTTCAATAGCAAAATGATTTATAGAATATTCCATAATTTGTATGAGAAACAAGATTAGTTTTCAGAAATAAATCATTTGTTGTATTTCAAAATAAAAGAAATATAATAAATGTAAAAGTTAAAAGGAACTTCTAAATTGAAATTCGAAATAGCTATGACAAACATAGTCTAACAAAGTAAAAGCAAGACTTCGGGCAGACAAATGCTTTGCCATTTCCCCACCAAAAGTAATAAGGTTGAATTAGGTTAAATTCAATAACTTAATTTCATTATTTCGATTATAGTTGGAGCTTTCAGAGAGTACCGTCAATATTATTTCTCTAAAAGTCTAAATAGTACGTCTGTATTCTCTATATTTACATATTTGGTTCTATTTTAATAAACTAACCAATGTTTGATTCCAAATGCTACTGCAAAACAACGTAAGCATTGCACAACTTTTAAGCTAGTATTCAGAATGTTGCTTCAACGCCACTCAAAGTATAACGTAGAAGTTGCTCAGCATTTTACATTTCATGTATTTTCATAAAATTGTACATACCTCAATGTAAATGAAAATATTGTTTTCCTATAATTTAACTTCTTCTATGTTCCTTTGCGTTGCGTTGAAGAGGCATTCTGAAGCTTGTATTAGCTTGTAAATTATATTGACAGAAAATTCACAGTAAGAAAAAAAGAATCTTTTTCATAGCCGTATTTACAACTGCATTGAAAACATTGCGTGTCAGTAATCTGGTTTCCTGTCCGGCAGTCCACCAATTTTATTCAATTTAGTAATTAAAATTCAATTAAATTTGCAGATTTGATTATTCAATGATTTTTTCATAATTTCAAAGGATAAGAAAATCATAATATTAACCCTGTCAGGACACCCTCCATCGAAATCGCTGTGAAAAACTGACAATGTAGAGATAAATTTTGATATTATTTTATCGCTTTATATCAATTAATTTTAAAGTTTTTCAATTAGAAAAGCTATGAAACACCCAAAAAAATCAAATTTGCTTCAAATGTCAGCACCGATATACGACTACTTTTAGTAATTTTAAGCAGTACTAATGAAATTTTGTCATATTCGTATTATCGTAATCTAATCGTGACCCAACTTGAAACGTTTAAAAAAAAAAAAAATCCTTAAAAAGGGAAAATTTCATATGAATCAACTCAATTTATGAATTTACACAAACGAATTCAATTTAACTGCAATTTCTATTTAAATTTCATATATAAATTTTTACTGAATTTTTAATATAAATTTCAAAATTTTCGTTTTTCATTTGAATGAATTACAAGTTACAAGAATAATTATTACCTCTAGATTTATACAAAAATAAATTTTTAACAAATTTACATTTACATTTTATGAAATTGCAGCGTCATTTTTTTTTTCTGTTTTTTGGTAATTTGTTATAGCAACGGCTTCTCCCCGGTGATATTAAATTTTTATTAAAATTAAATAGTTGGTACTAGCTACATTTTGAATACGAAGACATTTTGTTACCAATTTGTTTCTTTTTTGTGTAAGCATTTATGAAAAGAATCTTTATATTATAAAAAAAAATCCAGTTTGCATGTTTTTGAATGCTGGAAAATTACATTTTCCGGGATAACAATATATAACATTATACAGGAATGAAATAAAAGAAAGCGTGAAATATGTCATGGAATTTTAGTTAAATGTCAAGTCTTTTATACCAAGGGAAATTATATAAAATTTTATTTAGCTTATGTTATAGTGTCCTTTTTGTTAGATGTTACTCGCAAACTATTATGGTAAAATAAACTTATTACATCAGATGTGAAAATAAAAGCGTGAAAAGAGTGTGAAAAAAAAAGATTACATGCCAAAAAATGGGATTTACAATAGAAAATATAAATCAAATCATTTTCAAATTTTGGAAATTCATATTTGTCGTACAATATTTATGAAAAAATGTCCTTTTTATAGCCTTAAAGTAAAAAATACAATTTATTCTAATTAAAATCCTTAATAAAAAAATTCATTTTGATTCAATAAAATTCAATACAATGTTACACAGATTTCTTGAACTGAATATAGTTACATACACTGAGTTATAAAAAAAGGACATTAAATTTGGATAATAACTTTTTGGATTTAATTTCAATTATATCCTTGTATAAATTTTTATATACTATATCCAGTGGCTCTTAATCATTGTTCTGTGTTACGCCAAAATCTGAAAATCAGTGAAAAATTGAAAGGGTTATCAAAACGAAAAAGGAAAAGTCATCAAAGCTAAAGACTTTTTACCTAAAATTTACATTGTATATGTACTTATGTTGGCTTTTTGAATGACAACAATTAAAGTGTTCGGACGTGTTTCTTTCTAAAGCTGAATATACTTTACCCGCAGTGCCGTTCCCGCTATGTAATGTCCACAAAAAAAAAGTTGAAATGTAGAAATATCAATGAACAAAAACAATTTTTATAAAATTATTTGATATTTCAAAGCTCCAGAGCAGAAAAGTTTAATTTGAACGGTTTCTTTTGAAAAACGACACCGCCGAGTTTGAACTCATATATTTCTATATATTTCAACAGCGGCGCGGCGTATATAACTCCCGGGTATAAAGGTTAGTGTAATTATTGTTTTTCTTCAAGTTCGTTCAACTATTTATACAAATTGTCAGTGTCATATAATATATTGTTTGTAATTGTAGGTTGATGTTCAATTGCGATAAATTGATAACCTAGAAATTAAAATAACTTTAATTACCTACCCTCCAAACGGGTAATTACCTACTGATTGTTATTAACTATTCAATGATATGTAAACTGTTATGTATATTTTAATTTTACTTTTCGCAAAAATCTTGTAACAAGTGTTCCGTAATTCTGAAAAGGTTAACAACCACTGGACTATATACAAAAATAAATATAAACGAAAAAATAAGAAAATGTGTCGAATAATTTTCTTTTATTACATTTTGGTGCACATGAAAAATTGACTATAAAATTGAAAAAACATAATTTTTTACTGTTTTTTATGATTTAAATCAAATTTGCTGTTGCTGGTTGGATTGACGACGTGCTGGAAATGGAACTACAACATATAATATCCAAAAATAAGTTATTATAATAAATAAATTAAATTATCAATAAAAATATAAATAAAATATTTTTTTTTGATAATAAAATGAAAATTAAGTAATTTAATTTTATTTATTTGTTACAAGATTAAGGACTTTTATCCTATATCAAAACATATTACATAAAAATATGTAAATCAAGATTTATGTTTCTTTCGTGTTATAGGTGAAACCGATCGAGTAATTTAATATTTTTGGTCCTTAAATTAATATAAAAAAAAATGATTTAACTTTATTATGGATTGTGAAAGGATATTATTTTAGGTTTAATTACATTAACTGATTTTTAGGTAAAAAGTCTTTCATTGAATCCTTTTTGGTATCGTTTTTGGTCATTAATTTGATTTTGACAATATTATCGTTCGAAATTTAATTATGGATCAGAAATTATTAATTGTTAAGTAATAATTTTTATAAAAAATTGGAAATTATTTTTTAGATTAATGAGTGGAGAATGAATTGTAATACACTCACCCCGTACGATATTAAACTTTGAGATAAAAATTAACGTTTTCATATTATTAGAATTGGTTTGATAACGTAATGTACACACAAATTAATATTAAAAGCAAATGATTTATATAATAACTATGAAGAGTTTGTGAAGGTTATTAATATATGAAAAAAATGTAAATTACTCAAATCGATTTTTCTTTAGTTTCCAAGGGTGAATATTCTAAAAATGCGGTCAGTAGGTTCATGTGTTTATAGCTTGAGTAAATGTAGTATAATTGTCATCCGACTTAAAATATACTTGCCAAACATGTGCTACTGCTTCATGATTCATCAAAGCTTCTTTAATGATTTTGTATATTCCCAGTTAATTCTTTGGATCCATAACAAACTTTTCAAATTATATCAAATACATTCCGCAATGTCCTAAATAAATGTATTTTTTTTTCAAAGCGCTGATTTAACAAAGTTTTGGACCACCTCTACTAGGTTATCAATGCTTTTTATTTATTTTATGTAATATTTACATCTTAAAACTTTTATTAATTGATAATATTTTTATAGTAGCATATGTGAATTTATATTAAAATTATACACTTGACATAATTATAAGTAATTCGATCAAATATGCCATAACATTTTCATTTAATATTAAGATTTTTAAATTACAGATAAACTTTCTGATGACAAATTGACTTTGATTTTTTTTTTTTTTTGTATTTTTGAAATAAAATCGGAATCGATTCTTTAGTTTTCTAATCGATTTACAAATAAAAAATATAAAAAATTAGAAATAATGTAAATTGCCACTGAGCCTTTTTCCACTTTGTTACATGTCAATAATCTTAGCTCACTAAGCTAAATTATTAACACCAAGAATATTTGTCAAATTAAAAAAGTGATAAATAAAATTAATTGCCCTTGTCGGACGATATTACCCTTTTCGGAAAAACCTTTGAGTAAATCAAAAACATGCTAATAAAATTAAAAGGAGAAAGCGAAAAAGTTAGTTTATTTTATTCAGAAATAGTCGCTGTATATTTGAACCCCGAAAAGAATTAAAATCGGACATACAACGATCAAAAATTAACAACAAACTGGGAATCTAATGGCAAAAAAAAATAGGTTAAGTAACGAAAAACGATGTCCTGATGATTTCATATAAAGTGCAGTAATTGGAAAGAATTAGGTTAAATAAAAAATTTAGTGGAAAAGTCTGGGAAGGCTTTTACCCACTTCACATAATAATTTAAAATAATTTCATATTGAATACCATAAATTTCTAAAAAAAAACGATTTTATTCGATACATATTCGATTCGATTCTTTTAATTGGACTCTGGCTTATATAAATACAAAACAAAATTTTTGAAATTCATTATTTTCTAATTTTATTCACTAATATACCAAAACCACGGCAAATAATTATTTTTGTTATTTAATTAATATGAAAATCAATTTTTTAATAATTTTACAAATTATTGATATTTTTATAATAATTACAAAATGTGATTATTTATTTCCTAATGTCGATATAATAATTTATGAAACTAAACGATTTTACGTAAATCAAACTTTAGGATGTCGTCCTTATACAAGATTTTCACCATATATAGGATATAACTACGATTACAAGTCCAATTTATATGGTAAGAAAAAAAGTGTATCTTAAAAAAAATAATTCAATTTTAATCTTTAAATTATTTTAAATAGATAGTGGAACTTGGAGTTATATAAATGCTCCAACTGATAAAAAATGTCTAAATTTTGCTATGCGATTTAAAAGATTTCAATATAATAATGATTATAATTTAATGACATTTAATTTTTCACCAAATACTTATAATGATTCTGTTGAAATACGTTTTAAACCAGATGGTAAAATTACATTTAAAAGACGATTAGATAGAAGTAAAATTGATTATGAAGATAAATCTGATGAATATGGACATTTCTACAAACATAATCATTTAGATTCGAATTATTTTAATAATTATTGGATATCATGGTATAATAATAACTATAAAATTGGTCAAGAAGGTAATTGGATACCATTTGCTGAATGGCAAGCACCATATTTTTTTAATCCTTATTTTATTGGTTTTCGAACATTCCGAGATAAAGGTGAATTTATAATAAGAGGTATAATTAATTTAATTAAATGTATTTAATTTTTAATTAGATTTTATGTATATATTTTGTTGTAGATCCATATTGTCAAAACAATGTTGGAAGTCAAATTTTGGAAACAACTTGTCAAATAATTCCACTTCCCCCATAAAATTACTAAAATTATTTTAATGAAAATAATTAAATTATAGAATTTATATTTAATATTGTATTACATTCACATATTATATATAAACCATATTCACAATAATAAATAATAAATATTATTCTTGGAAAATGAGTTATTTCTTAACATTTAGAAGTTACGGACAACGTAACTATTTCTTCCATAAATAAGAACTACAAAGAAAGTCAGCTGTAACAAATACAAACAATAATTTACCTGATAAAACCAAAAATTACATCTTCACATGACAGGCCATCCATTAATTTACCAGCAGGAATCACATATCGAATATCTATAAAACTTTTTGTATTACTGGTCAACATTCCAAAAAAATGGAGCAAAACTTATTTAAAAATTGAGGAATCTCGAAATGCAGCATAATCAAAACTCGTTAACTTCACATTAAATGAGTTGAAGTTTCAGTATTTGGTGAAATTACAATTACTACATCATCCAGAGACGTTTTTATAGACATTCATTTTAAATGTTGCATTTTATATAATGCTGTACAGAATTCCATATATTAACTTGAAAATACAGCATTTATTTGTAAAATCTAAATAATTTTCGATGCAATTCTGTAGATAGTTGCACTTTTGGAAGCACTGATGTCCATTATCAATAACTAATCACCGCACAATTATGCATATTCAATTAAGAAAATACTTGGTTGAATTATATAATTTTATTGATCCGAAATATTTTTTCGACTATGTAATATGTACCAAAAAAACAATCAGAACTGGAAAATAAATTTGCTATCACAAAACTGAGAGAATAACCATGACTGTAAAATTATGTAACATTTTGATTTTTGATAATTGAGAGTAACGAAATGATATACATAATTTTGTCCGAGATATAATGATTCATATATTTTATTCTGATAATTTTACAAAAATTTAATTGAAATGATTATCAATACAGGTTGTGTTCGTATTCTATGTAACTTATGTTTCGAAATCGACATCGACAGCAATATAGAATTAATTCATTTTATCAATAATTTAATTAGTAAGTTTTATTAATAAATCATTTTCCATTTTGAACAGCGTTTCTACAAAATATATTTTTAGTCAATGCTATTCCAATTTCTTATATCATGCTTGTAAATATTTCACTTAATTTTAATTAAATTTAGTTTTTCTACATTAACAGAAGACTCGCATATTTTTCCCAAAAAAAAAAGCTGCCAGAGTAAAAAACTGCCAAAGCTGCCAGAGTACTCTTTTGTGATCCATCTATGAAATAATTTTTTGAAAATACTCAGTTAGGAATAAAGTGTATAATAATATTCTGAAGGAAGTAATGCCTCATTTTATGTAATTGGCCCTGCATGGTGCTATGCCTTGTATTACAAAAGTATACTCTCACCGTCGAAGAGTATGAATTCCGTCTTGTTATGTTCAAATTATATGACCTTACCTCAAATATAAAATATCGAACTTCATTTATTTAGTAATTTATGGAGCCGTTATTTAATATGGCTTTAATTATTAACAGATTGGGAATGGAATAATAATTTAATATATTCCATTAATTCTATTCCATAATTCTTACAAATAGGTCTTTGGTGAACCATTTTGTTTTTTGTAAAAAAAATTAATTTCTGATTTGAATAACCCGAAATAAACAGATTTTTTCGGATTTGAATTTTAAAGTTTCGAGTATCATAATACTATAGATATGAATCAATAATAATACAAACTATTATTTAAGTTATATAATAATACTAATAATAACACATTGACAGTGGCGTCTAGTAAAAATTTACCTACCCGGATGTGAGAAAATATATAGAAATATGTTTACTCTGCACGATTACATAAGATTCATCCATATTATTTCTAATATTTTTCTTTAATTATATGTCTACATAATATGGACCACAAATCGACACATTAATTAGTTACAAATATAAATTATTGAATACGACGACGCAAGATCGTAGAGATGACATGAAGTAAGGCCATGCGAAATAATATCATATGGAAATATGTATTTCAAATAAATTTCCCATGTAAATTAACTTCACAATATTATTATAAGGGATCCGCAGACCGCAGTAAGCAAAAACACTTTAGCATATTAAATTGTCAACAAATTATAATTCCAAATAGAAAAATAAATCGTAAATTTATAAACTTTGTTGAACTCCTTGCACAACCACAGAAAACGCCACTGTAAATACTAGTATTAAATGAATTTACCAACAAAATAAATTTAATTGAAGCAATTTAAAATTAATTTCAACCAAATCTAAATTTTTGTATATAATATTGAGATTTTTTCGAGATAATAATAAAATTTTGTATTAATCAAAATTACGATCGTAAAATTATTATAAAAAATAATTAAAAACTATTAAATTTTTTATATATTTTTTATATTATTTATTTTTTTAACGAAACTACAGTCAGTCAGCCTTGGTTTTCCATAGTTAAAGAGGTTCACAAATTGTTAAAACATTTAAAAATGAAATTTTTTTTAATATTAAATTTTTCAATATTATTTTTCATTACATTAACATATCAAAAAGAAGCTGTTATCAAATTTACTAAAATTGAATGTTTTGGTGAACCAAAACGTGTTGAAAATATAAGTTGCATTATTAAGGCAATAAGTCGTGATATTTCAATTGCAAATATGCATTTTGATTTAATTATACCAATTCATAAATTAATTGTAAGTTTGGAATTTTTAAGTAAATTATATTACATATTAAAATTTTCAATCTAATAAAAAAGTTTTTATATTTAATTTTGTGTTGTATTTAGTATCACGCTAAATTATTTAAAAGTTCAAATGGATATCAACCGTATGTACTGGAATTTAAAAAGGATATGTGTGAAGTATTCAAACATCCAAGATATATACCAATTTTTGATATTCTTTTGGAATTATTAAAACAATATTCAAATATAAATCATACTTGTCCTTATGAAGTAAGTATAATAATGACAAATTTAAGCACATTTAACAAAAAATCATTAATTTTTTAAAGTTAGCTATGGGTCATACGATAATAAATAAAAGATTAATAATAATTTTACAAATATTATAAAAGTAATACTTAAAAATTCTTAAAATTGATTAAAACTTTAGAAATATATCGTTAACTTTCTTATATTGTATGACAATATTTTGTTACATCTGCTCTTTTCTACTGATTTCAACTTCAGTGCCCTCTAAAAACATTCCTTTGTCACAATTACCAATTAAAATATTGTTCATATCATTATAATTTATAAACAATCTACAATTTGGAATACACTTAATTTAATAAAATATTTTTATTTATAGGGAAAAATTTTGGTTAATAATATGAAAATTAATTCATCTACAGTTCCTGCTTTTCTTCCATCCGGAGACTTTCGTATTGATGTTAAAGTTATAGACGGATTTACATATATTGGCACGGCGCAATTTTACTTTACCATACCAGAAAGAAATTTATTTTAGGTTTTTTAACAAATTGTACAATCAATTAAACGAATTATAAATTTTGCACTAATGGATTATTTATTTAGTTTATTATTGTATTTTATATTCTGTATTTTATTATTCTTTAAATAAATTCAAATTATTTCTGAAACTTACCCATTTAATAAACTAATGTCTTTCAATATTTAGACCTTTGTTGTCAGCGAGTCGCAACCTCTAAATCGTTAGCATTTTTAAAATCGCAATTACACATAATTACAAATTTTATTACTTGGGTACTTATTTAAAGCTAGTTAACTTAGATCTACATCGATGACTTGGTCATTCTGCATATTTCCCAATATTTTAAAATAATTTTTATTAGAGATTTGACAGCCTAGAATTTAATTATATTTTAGTTTACTATATTAGAAAAGTGAACCATTCAACTAGGACTAACGAGAATGATTTATTCTTTATTAGTTTATAGTTTCAGATACCAAATTAATTTTCTGAGTCTCAAATAAAATGCTCGTAATATGCATTTTTCCGACGGAATCTTATTTATTCCGAAAATACTTTCAGCAACATCTTTATAAGCAAATATTTGATAAATTTAAAATTGGTTTCATGAGTAAACTGAAAATGATTAAATTCTTAAATTTGAATTACATTTATATGGTTCGTCTTAGAAATGATCTGAAAAAGATATGTAGATTAATATTATAGCCATGTTTAGCAAGAAACTTCACTGTCACTGTCTGTCCGTCAGTAACAAAACGTTTATGTACCTGACCTGGTATGTTTACCGCATGGTTGACTTAAAGCAGCCAAAAACGATCTTTCTTCATTTTTGTAATAATAAGGCCATCGACTAAAGTGCATGCACAACGAGTTTTTTGGTCTAAATGCGTGTAGGATCTAAATTGGAAAATGCTAGTGTGTATAATCATAAGTGAAAATTGTTGCATATGACAGCATTTTATTGCAAAATGACAGAAACATTTTGATAACAAATTTATTAATTATTCTTCATATATTATTTAAATATATATATAAATTATATCTTTAACAATAAATTGCATTTTTTTATATTAATTATCAAACAAATTATTTATTTTATCAGGACATAAAAAAAATTCACGTGAACAAAAAAAAGGATCCTTTATATTTATATTATTATTTGTGTCCAAAAGAATTTTATTTAATTAAGTCTATGAAATGTTTTCCGAAACAAATAATGACTTTTTATGTTCCCAATTAAAATTTTGTCATTTTATTGATGGATAATATTAAAATTTAAATTTAAATTTTTAAATTTTATCATGGAATATAATTATTTATTAAATAATGATTAATATTTTTTATTTCAGAATATATTATAGTTTTACAAATCCTTAAATTGAAATAAAAATATATAATATGGAAGTATTTAAATGGATTTAAACTTTATCTGTTTGAATTTCCAGATTTAATTAAAATATTCAGTTTTATATTAAATTTATTAATAAACTACAAAAATGCAAATAAATATTTCCGTCAGGAATGTTAAAGTTGAGAATTTTTTTGGTTTTACTTTCTTTTTTTGTATAATTACTGTTGACATTTCATAAGCGCTGTAAATATATTCATCCATGACATTTGGTTTTATGTTGTTTTTATTTATTTTATGTTTATGTTTTTGGAATGGTAAAAGTTATAATAATCTGATAGATAAAAATGCATATGAAAATAATTTAAAAGTTTTTATATAATAAAAATAAAATTGAAAAAAAAAGTTCAGTTTTTATGTAACAGTCAGAAATTCTGAATCTATGATCCAAGACTATACAGATCAAGCATTATCATGCATATACCTCTGTAAATAACGATTATTTGTAAATTTTGAAATTTTTAGACAGCCTTTCGGAGTCAATTAGTTAAACTCTCGATTGCCCCTGTTCATTTTGACTTTGACTCCTCTGACTCTGAGTATTCAATGACAATGACCTAGTCATAATAAAAGAATCGGTACCGTGTCATAAGGCCATATGTCATAACGCCATAATGGCTTTCTGACTCACTTGAGTGAGTCTTAAAGCCAAATTCGCAATTTTTACCAATATGGCTTTAAGACTCACTCGAAAGAGTCATAAAGCCACCTATGGTATGAGTCTTAAAGCCATATGGCGTTATGACCCATTCGAGTGAGTCTTAAAGCAATATTGGTAAAAATTGTGAATATGGCTTTAAGACTCACTCAAGTGCGTCATAAAGCCATTATGGATGGCGTTATGACATATGGACTTATGACACGGCACCAAAGAATCTCTATAATTTACAGCTTTAAAGTTATTGATCTACGAACTCTTTAAACCTTAATGGAAATATCTAGTTCGTATTTTAATATCGTATTTCCGGTATTATTAAATCTTCTTACTTCTTACGTCGGATAAGTTTTTCGTTTATTAAAATCTGTGGCGCTGTTTAACATTAAATTGCATTGTAACGAATATGGAAAAAAACTAATCTATACTTAGAATACGTACTAGCTAACATTAATTCAGAAACTTAAAAAACTCATCAAGAAATTTAATTTATTTTATTAATTGTCCATATTATTTTCATCTAATAAACCACATTTTCACCGCAGAACATAATTTCCCGACGACTTTACAACTTTAATAGTTATACAAAATTCAGTTAACTTTTAAGTTTGTAGGTCTATAAAGATGCAAAAATTCTATCCAACAATTAACTGGAATCAAATTTAATTATAGACGTAACTGATATGCTAATTATATTCAAACCATAATATTTAAAATACCAATTTTTTGATAATATACAAACCAAAAAGAAAAATCCGATTAATTTTCCTATCTTTCGCTTTTTTACACTTTTTTCATGAGGTTACCCAAAATGTTCAAAAGCTAAATATACAACAGAAAAGAAATACTTTATCCTTTTTTGAGGAATTTTTTGTTTTGCATCCTGTTTCTTTAGATATTGCAGTTGAATTCTTTGAATAAATCTGTATAAAACAATTTTCTATCACAACCAGAAAAATGTAGTGTAGAGCAAAACATAATCAGAGGAAAAACTACAAGAATAATAAAAGAAAACTTTTTTAATGTATTTTCCATGTGAGATACAAATTTCAACTTTTTTTTTATTGAGAAATTTAAAGTTTAAATATTTTTTTTTTATTATTATTATTTTATTTTGATATGATCCTTTTAATCTGGTACGGTATACAATAATATGAAATAGATAATGTGTTTTTCCTTGCTCCTTGGTTGCATTTTTATATCCGTTCTTTGGTGAATATGTAGAATTTTTATTAAACACAAAAATTTATTCGTCCTTATTCTTAAATTTTACCTTTGAAAAAGGTAATTTTAAAAATTTATATATTTTTTTTTTTTGTTTTTTTAAAACTTTTTAACGTTAAATTTAAATTTAACATTGTTATTTTTACAGGTATTGTTATTGCTTTTAAATTGGTATTAGTTTTGTTTAAGGAATTTAGATCGAAAAGAATCTTCAAAAAAATGTACAAAGAAATAAAAATTTGAATTTGAATAAAGTTGAATAACTTTTATAAGAAATATATTATATAATTAAAGAATCTTCGATACTAATAAAAATATTTGTCTATTCATTTTTAGGGGTACCATTTCAACTACTAATAGTTTAAGCTTAGTATTGAGCTAAAGTGAAATGAAGTTCAAAGTATTGTTAAATAAAGTTTAAAGTATTACTTCACGTGACAAAGTATGCGAAGATTTTTATTTCGCCATCTGTTGAAAATAAATAAAAAACTACGTATTTCACGTGAGCGGTGGCGTAGTAGTAGTGTACTATGTTGTGATACATTCAGTTTAACTCCCGACCGAGATATCGATGTCGCTCTCAGTTGATTTATATGAGAGTAGCAGCAATAAAAATTTACTATATGTAATTGCGATTTCAAGACTGAGAAAAATGCTAACAGTTGAAACCATTCGCAGACAACAAATGTCGTCTCACTATTAAAAGCCATTAGCTTATTGCAATTAAAATGTTTCTTTACTATAAAAAGAAAACTTATATTTTTTCGTAATCCATATAAAATTAGTAGGTACGAATTGCAAATAAAATGTCATGAAACCTCTATCAGTCAACAAGGAAAAACTAACGTATTTCACGTAGGACTAGAAACTATACTGTGAAATTAGAAGCAAGATATTCATAATGTTAAATTTGTTTGAAACGTTCATTTCGCAGCCAATTCGATACTAAGCTAATCAAGAAGATGTATTTCTTGATTCATTTTATGTTAAGAATTTCTGAATATTTGTCATCTAACATATCTTTCAACAACTGTGAAGCCTAAAGCTAGAGTAATCTGTTAATCTGCTTGATTTTTTCTTTTTCTTTCTTAAACCTGTCATTCTTTAAAACTACAATAATTCAATTTTTTCTGTTATTTTCAATTTCTAATGCCTTGAATTATTAACAGGTCTAATTAATGTGGATGCCTGGTATTACAATTAAGGACCGCTCTTTTCAGAACTGTCGACCTAAATGTAAAAGGTAGCCTGACTAACCAATATTTGTTTGTTTTCGGTGATACAAAAATCAGAGCTTAATTCACTGTCGCTAGTAAAAATTTTCTCAACATATGAGAAAGAGGAAGAATCAAAGTTTAAAGATATTATCTTGTTTTTAGTTCGTTGTCCTTTGTTAATGGACTTATTAACAATATATCTCTTTTATCTTGTTTTCACTTTACTACAATTTGTTTGCGATTCGGTAAACCATCCGGACATTTTCGGTAAAACAAACCATCTTGGCAAACGTAAGCCACTGCAGCAAAAATTAATATTTAAATACAATTTTATTAAGACTTACAATATTTATCTGTTGGATTACAAAAATTGCATAAAAACATTTATTACATAAAATTTGTTTTAAATATTAAATTGAATAAATGAATAAATAATATAATAAATTTTATAAATCTCGTATTATAAAAATTTCATTTCATCATACATTTTCCGTCATTTTTATCTAGCCTTTTGATCAATTTCGTTTGCAAACACCCTGAATGACCTTAAAATTATATTATTCAATATTTTTTAAATAATTTTGTTAAAATTTAAAATATATTTTTAAAATATTAAATAAATCGCAACAAATTCTCCTAGATATAAATCTATAAATATATATTAAAACTTTACAGTCAATTAAATTTTTTACTATATAATAATTCACATAAAAATATTTAGTACGAAAATGATGGATGGTCCATACTTTTCTATACAGACAATTAAACTATAAATTTATTTATACAAAAAATGATTTATTATCAATTAGTATTATCAATTTATATATTTCAATTTTATTTAATTTTCTTCTATATATAAATGATAATTTCGAAGCATCAAAATTATAGGTATATAAATTTTATTTAAACTGGGGGCGATATAAATCAATGCCATTTGATTGGGTTTTATACAAATTATGAACCAATTTAATAAATTTTCAAGCCACATACGTTATGGCATTTTAAGGTTTTTTTTGTTGATATGAAAATCAAATTATTTCCAATCATATTTTTTCTATAAAATCCTAAAAAAAAGGATAAATATAAAAAATAAATCATAAATTTATTGTATATTTAGAATTTTATCTGAATGGGGGAATGCATATTTAAGATATAAATTTCATGATATTGTTTTAGGGATTTATTAGAAATCATTTGCAGAAAGATGAATATTTATTATTCCAGCTATGTATTTCTATTAAAATACCAATTGAATTGAAATTTAAGTTTTTATATGTTTTCTGCAAATGATATCAAATATAAATTCACATTTAAACAAACTCATGAAATTTGTTTGGGAATTTATATTAAACCTGAATTTTAAACTTTTTTCTCTTATGATATTTTTTGATAATATTTATACATATTTAACTAAAATTTGAAAAAAAAATATTGTTAATTGGTTCGCATGTCAAAATAACCGAAATTACCATTTAAATTTCTAAAAAAAATTCTAAAATGCTACAGTTGTAAATCAGTTTTTTGAAAAAATGTTATGCTATATATAAAATTCTTACTTACTTACTTAGTTACTTAATTACTGCATGATGCGCCAGACTATCAAGAGCCATGGACTCTATTATCCTTTTCTATAAAAATGACGAATTTTCTTGTTCTGGTCTTTCATACATATCTGTGTCCTACTGGTTCACAATTGATAATTTTGTAAATCCGGTCTGACCATATGATCAAGCCAACTCAAACATTGATTTTTGTCTCTATGGATGCACTGTAATCCTTGTAAACCTGAAAACATTCTGAATTTCTTATGAGTCTAAATGTACTCCATTAAGTATTCTAAATATATTTTATTTCCGGTTCTATATTTTGCAGCAAGATTGTGCTGCCTGTAATGTGCTGCAAATGTTCCCGAACAAATTTTGTATGACAAAAATAAAATTTAAATAATTTAACATTATTTTTTATAACAGTTTTCCATACCAAATTATATTTTAAAGTATTTTTTATAAATGTATTTTAGCGATACAGATATAAATCGATGCCACTAATTTTTATTTTCCATAACGAATACTGCCATGTCGCTGCTGAATCAATTACGTTTACACAGTCCAAATTCCAAATTCTTCAAACTTTATAAATCCCATAAAAGTCAAAATTTATATTAAAGTTAAATAATGATTTGAAAAAAGTTTACATCGGACGGAAATCAGACCGACGGCAAAGAAGCCCTTTAAATTTATGTTGATCCGTAATATTTGCTCAACATAAGTAAATTCCATCATGGAATATATTGAATTCCATAAATTTGTTACATCAAATTACAATTAATTATTATTCTTGTGACAATATCTATTTATCATGAAATGACTAATCAACATTTATTCTATCATTAATGATTATTATTATATAATTGTCTGTAAACTATTCAGTAAATACAAATATAATAAAAAATATTTAAATAAATCAAAAAGTAACAAAGTATCTGAATCTGGAGTAGATGAAGAGTATTCGTATATAAATAAAATTATATACTAATTAACAAAACTAATTTATATTCCAATTAGCATTTCAGTGAAAATGTTATAAATATTTTATAATCTAAGGAGAATAATTTATTATAGAATTATACAGGAACCTAGTCGAAACTATAATTATATGTAATTACATTGTAATTTATTAATATTCTTGTTAGTATATGTCAGAAAATGATAATATTATTAAAATAGTTTTTGCTTACATCAAATTTTATGTTAATTAATATGAACTATAATATTTAATGAACAAAATTACTAGAAATGTGATAACTTTTTCTAAGGTGGTAATTACAAAATATATAATTATAATTTATATTATTACATAACAATTTCTATTAATAGTTTGTACAGAAAGTTAGAATAATATTTCGTAATTGTAGTTTCAATGTTAGATTTAATAAAAACTCTTAATATGTAATAGTTTATATACATTTTCATTATCTGATATAGATTTTTAATGTGGTAACATTTATTTTAAATAATTATTTTTATAGCTTCTACATAAAGGAAATTACATTAGAAGTACTGAAAGATACTAATACCAAATTAAATCAAAACTTTTATAAGATTCCCTTTACATTAATTGCATTTGAAAGCAGAAACTGCTAGTAATATTGCCTTGTATCCATGTCCACTTGGGTACTAATGCACATCTTTTAGTGAAAAGCGAAATAGAAATCGTGTATGAGGCATTCTGTATATAGTAATGCTAAAGGCAAGGCGACCCAGTCATAAATAAAATAATATATGGAACCTGTTGAAGAGTTGAGACATTCGAATATCTTTATTCTTGGTAAGTTCTTAACCCGTTTGACACGTTTTTTTACATGATTCAGCTATTGTTTAAAAAAATGGAAAAAAATGGTATACAGTGGTGCATATATCAACCATTGTGGATTGAAAGGGTTAATATTTAACAGGTAAAAAGTTAAAATACTTACTAAAGATATTTATGACACATTTAGACACACTCTTGATATTATATAAAAAGAGATTGTGTTGATGCTATGAATATAATGACGAAACCAATAAACATTATAATATGAAAACGGACATCTAAACAGATAAGTGGTCGCCATTTGAATATTGTTCTTTTAACAATAAAGTGGTTAATTCAAAGACTTGTGTAGCTCTTAAAGACTGAAATCAAATATAACCGAAATATATGATAAAGCAGAGCATAAAAATAAAATAAATCTAAACTAGCTTTACCAATAATTAGTATTCGAGGATTAAATTAACCACAAAAAATATATAAAAAAAAAAATGAACTATTTTGTTTTATATATAAAATCATTTTACATCAAGAATTACAAAGCATATTTCATAATATATAATCAAAAATTCTTGATTTCCAAAATTTAATCAATCTTTAATAATTTCAAATTTTCTTAGCCACATGAAAAGTAAATTAATCAATCAGATAAATAATAATTTTGGTTATAATATGAAATATTTTATTAGAAACAATTTCTATAATTCTAAATGACATAATATCAAATAGCATAAGACTAAATTTAGTAACCACAATTTATGATGATTTTAATATTAAATTTATTTTGCTAATTGGAAATTAGTTTTATTCAATATTGGGAAACATAAATATTACATTTCATTAAATTTTAATAACTTGTTCCTTGTACCTTAGATTAACAAACGTTTAGTTTCAAGTTTTCTTATGAAAAATTAAAAGTTACATTAAAAAATTTAAAAAAATCTGATCAATTATCGTTTTATATTCTAAAAAAATGCACTAGTTCACAAAAGTGTTCTGAAATTAACTATTTAGAGTACGAATTACTTGACTATCATAAAATTTGCCTTTTTTGGACGTTGAAAGCATTTTTCGTGTAAATAAGAACCAATTGATGCTGAGTAAATTGGTTATTTTACAAGCCTTGATACAATTAATTATAAAAATGGTATAGAATTGTAAGAAAAACGTTGTACAAATTAATTGAGTTGATCTTGATGGAGACTATATTACTAAAAAATGAAGTATTATTTTTCACATAGAAAATTCGTTCTTTCTATTTAGCTTTTAAAAGTGTTCAGCCCAGTAATGACAACTTTTCAATTTACAATAACAAATGCATTACCATAAATAAAATAAAAATTATAAATTATCACGATTTTCTAAAAATTAAATTTATATAAAAAAAATATTTGTCGTTAAATTATTTCGCTGTAATAAATCAATATTTGGAACAAAAAAAAAAGAACTTTCAAAGATTTTTAAATCCTCTTAATATATAACAAAAAAAATCACAAAAAAAAAACATATTTTTATCTTGTCATCATTTCTTTTTTCGCTGTCCTTTTTGTCCTTTTCAAACAATTTTTTTTTTTACTTTCTATCAAAAGCGGAACGTGACAATCATAATTGCTATTATAGATTTCAACATTTCCTCGGAATAAAAAAAAACAACACACAAAAAATCTTCTTATCAACACCTGAGCATAATAAATTATATTATAGATCCATTTTCTTTTTCAACCTCACGAAAAGGTAAAATTTACTTCAAATCACTGATTATATCACAATAATATCCTGGCCCTGGGTATATTTATTTAATTATACTTATGGACAAAAAAAAAATATGTTCTTAATTCAATTGAAAATTTACTGTGTATACTTAGCTCGAATCTTTTATCCATTAATATTAAATTTTATTGAAAATAAAAGTAAAATAAAAACAAAAATTATTTTCGGATGTAATTTCTTAATAAAATGAAGATAACCGAAAAAAAGTAAACAAAAATATTTTGAAAAACTAAAAGAAAATTCAATGAGACAAATGGAAAGGAGTTTGTAACAAGAAACCACGTGGCAATAAAATTTTCAGTAATGTTACAAATACGATCCTTCAAAGGAAATAACATTTAAATATTTGTGTGAGACAACAGAATTTACTTGACATAATCTAATGACATTCAAACTCGCTAAGTTGGTTTTATGATACTCCTAAAATTACATCGGTTCAATTTGTTAAATTAGGTTATAAATCACACTAAAGAAGTACATCAAAAATACACGCAAAAATTGAAAATAAATCAAATTAAAGCATTATAAAAAGTATTTTTGACTCAGGATTTTTAGTCAGTACGAATATTACTTAATCTTCTGCAATGAAAGTATTTAAATCAAATGAATAGTCAATGCAGAGTAATCTTTAATTTTGCAGCTTTAATTTTGCTTCAGGAGCTGTTGTACTCTAACACTGGCGTATAATAGTAATTTTTTAAAAAATGTTACCTTTTTCTTTTCAAGATTACCAAATTTTCAAGATTTATTAAATTCTCCTATCAAAATTGTACTTTGTGTTAGCATCTATACTTTTCATGACTTCCAGCTGATACTAAACTCGAATGTAGAGAGGAAGTGTGAATAAAATATATTTTTCTTGTTAGTGAGTTTTGTGACGACATAAGATGAAAATGAACTGTTGTTGAATGTCGCGGCGCATATAATAATTCAGTGCGATTCAGGTATTCTTTGAGAAGCTTCGTAAATTTTGTTTGTCGAGTGTCATCGTTTAGATTTATTCTTCTAGATGTGTTCAATTACGATGTCACCATTCAGGATATTTAGCGTGAACAAGATGTGAGCAGTGTTCTTCTAGACTTAAGATACAAAATTTAATATTTCGAGCCTGTTGTATGATAATTTTCAAAAATTCTTATGTAATGCATATCCGGACAAACAAATTTTTTATAAAAATGCTATTTTAAAATGTTCCAAAGTAAAAGTGTTCAATTATACTTTGATGTTCAGAAATAAACCCAACATAAATTAATCTCTTAAAAATTTCATAAAAATGTAAAAAGCAACAATCTTTTAACAATTTTAGAAAATTAACTTTCGTATTTAAAAGATCTTTAAGAAATTGATATCCTTTTAAATATAATGTTATTTTTCTGGTTATTTCTTAATATATCTACAGAAATATTTGAAATTGTAAGCAATTTTATTACTTATAAAATTACATTTAACCAAAAATGTTTGATAAATTTAAAATTTTTAAAACGTATAAATTGATCCCTTTTATTCAAAAAAAAAATTACCATTTACCATCCAATACTAATTTATCTGATAATAAAATTCACGTAGTTTAGATTTTTTTTTTTTGGTCGTGTTTTTTCGAATTTTTCTATTTGATTTGAAAGAAAATGGAAAACCTTAACAAAAAAAAAAAGAAAATGTTTTTTAGCAATAAAATGTTAATGTCTCTCAGGTGGAAGTTTTTTTTTTTTTTTTGTAGACAAAATTCTTTTCTTAAATTCTATTTTAATGACGGTCTATGGTAGGCTCTGTTAACACAAATCCTTGGCCACCATAAATTTAGTAATCGTAAAAATAAAATGTATAGAGACATGAGAAATATAAGAATCCTTTTATTGCTGATGGTTAAAAATGAAAAGCATCGGTAAATAAAGACAACATTGGGAAAAACGAATATTTTATTGGCTATAGCTTTTTTTTTTTTTTATGTAAGAAATTCCCAAGAGAATCGTTAAGTTTCCATTAAATTAGGAAGTGGTAATATGTTATATTGTAATGAATTAGTTCTCGGGTTCAACTATCGAAACGAGGCATCGATGTCCCTCTAAGTTGAATCAGCTTTACATGAGAAACACTAATAAAAAAATTAAAACTAAGATAAATCTTTTTATGACAAGAAATATCTCTTTTTTAAAAGTCATTAGCTTATTTGATATAAAAGTTTCTTCACTATAAAGAAACTTATAGTTTGGACTCTATAATCCGGAGTCCAAATTAGAATAAAATTTCACGAATTCTTTATATTTGAGGCTCTATGATCGCAAAATGGTAGTATATGTATAAATGTGTGGTAATAAATTAGGTTTTTATAAATTTTTGGTCCTGATTTTGTCCGTCAACAATGTTTAAAAATATATTTTAATTATTTATTTCGTGAAATTTTAATAAAACCTTAGTAAATTAAGACCATTTACTTTAAAGTGCTGGGATTTATGAAAAGTTTCCTAATAATTGTACATACAAATTTGAGCGATAATTCATTTATGATAATTCATTTATATTTCCCTGCCTTGGTAAATTTTGTATGTTTCATAATTTGTTGAAACATTTGTTGTGTCACAACATTTGCCTTAAATTCGTGGAACGTGAAAGTATATACCGTCGAATACTAACGTATCAAGCGTATACAAGTTTTACACTTTACCTTACTAAATTATAATATAAGTTTAGTTTGTGGTATGATCATAAGATCTCAGATTTTGTCGTGAGAATTTTAGTAATCGTAAATAAATGTAGAAAATCACCAAATTAAACCAAAAATGTCCACTGTAATATGGGCCATTTAAATATTTTCAAAGCCATAAAGAAAATTCTCTTTATTTGAAAAGGTTTAAAATAAAACACCTTTTTCTTTGAATATGAGAAATCCATTGAGATTAATGGAAAATTTATTTTAATATTGTGTAGGTAAAAAAGGAATGTAAAATTATTTGATTTTTAAGAAACACCTTTCAAAATCCTGTAACAAAAAAAAATGTTAAAATATGTTCATAATTCTACACATCCTTTTCAATGTCGACACTTTTTATCTCTTATTAAATAGGCAATAAATTTACCTAAATATAATTTTGCACAAAAAAAAATCACAAAGTAATGGCTTGCAATTGAATTCGCATCATATAAATTTTAATTTACTTAAAGGTGGTGCCACAATACATGACTGTCATCTGTCGTCGTGAAATATCAAAACGAAAAACATTTCGTATAATTCAACTACAATAACGTCACCCGTCATTTTGTAGTTGTTGCTGATTTGCTGATTTTGTAGTTATTGCTGATATTTAATATTTTCGCTTGTCATGATGTTTTTACATTTGCCATTGAAAATGCCAGAAATTAAAGAAAAATTATTGGAAAACTGTTCAAAAAAGGAATTTAAAATGTCCAGTATATGGAAACATTAAATTATAATAACATTTGACATTTGACAGTGTATTCCATGGTGATGTATTATGTTTACTTAAGAGTTTAAAAGGACAACGACGAAAAACGCCAGACAACAGCGACGTATTGTGGCACTAGCTTAAATTGTATTGTAATTTTTGATTTTATAAATCATAATTTTGATTGAATATTAATTTATTAAATAATTTATTATTATTTTTTTGTATTTTAATAAATATAGAGAATTTATATAAAACATTAATTTATATTTAATTTTTTTTAAAAAAAAAAATACTTATAATTTAATTATCTATAAAATATTTAAATTAATTTCTTTTTTATATTAAAAAAAATGTGGTTAATATTTATTTAAATGAAACCATTTCACAGTACAGCGAATAATTTTATTATCATTATGATAATTGAAAGATGAAATAAAATTGAATGTGGTACGTGAGGTTTTATTTGAAATACAAAATTGAAAATTTATATAAATATTTTACATAAAATTACTTATTTTTATTATCTACATATTTTTTTAAATTAAATGAAATTTTAAATAATATCTATTTTATATAGAAATTTGTAAGATTGAATATAAAAAGAAGCCGCTTATAAAAAGATTGAGGTTTCTTTGATCTAAAAATTTTTTTTTTGCCGGAAATTAATTTCCACAATAATTTGGAAGGGAATTTTTTTGAATTTTGTCTATGTAAAAAATATAAATATTATCAAAATTAAAATGCTTTTTAGGTCTGAATCTGGATGTAGATCACAACAAAAATCTAACTATAATTGAAAAAAGACCAGTACATCAGAAAACTCTGTGCTTTTATGTTGTAAAATTGATGGCGGCAAACAAATTTTTTATACAAAAAAATTCTGCTTAGTAATTTATATGTGTGGCTAAAAACTCTTTTAAGATTTTTTTTTAATAATCAGCCTATTTCTACTGTAAGCAGTAGTTAGGAATTTTGGGGCGACGAAGATTTATTAAATTTAATTTTAAAATATGTCAGTTTTTCAGTGTAGATATTTAAATTTTATAATTATAATTAATAAAAAATAAACGTTAAATTCAAATTTCAGCTTTTTTGGCTAAATTTGTCATAATAACACAAAAAAACAATGTTACTAATGCGATTTAAATTGTATATTACATAAAATTTACCATTGTGAAAAAAATACGAAAGTCAAATAAATTCTATGTATAACATAAAACATCTGTCATTTTTATAGTATCAACTTTCAATAATTTTGTCATTATTATTAAAGCAAACTTTCAATAAGTTAGTAACATTTATATATTAAAAATGAAATATTTCAGTTTATTTAAAGTGACCATAATTTTTCTTAATATTATTTATTTATGTAATTCGAAAGTAAATATATTTTTCTAACAAATTGTGAATTAAATTGACTTGAAGTTATTTTTCTAATTAACAGGATGTTCTTTGGGCAACATTCACCAAAATCGACTGTTTTCCAAATTTAACTTATTTGGCTAATACTTCATGTACACTACGAACATTATCTGATGATAGTAAAGTTTTTGATTTTAAATCTTTCATCATAAATCCATTAAATAATTTGATTGTATATAACCAAAATGTTCCATTTTGATATTTCAGTAATTTTAGTTTTCAATCTAGGGACGTTTTAAGCTCCTCCGGCTGAATAATAAACAATATCGACCATTTTTAATTGATATGAAAGAAGATATTTGTAAAATACTTAAATTTAAAAATGCTCAATTGCCATTTATGAGTTTTTTGCGAGAAATATTGAATAAACATACAAATAATGATTACGTTTGTCCACTTTATGTAAATTAAAATTTAAAAAAAAATAATAATGTAAAATTTAAATAAATTTATTTCATTGCAGCAAGAATTTGGTGGCCATGATGTAATGATGAATTTATCAATTTTACCCAGTTATATGCCAGTTGGTGAATTTTTATTCAGAACTTGGATATTTCATAAAAAGAATTTAGTTATAAAATTTGATATTTATTTTAAAATTGTTGAAAAGAAATTTGAAAATTAAAAATATAATAAATTAATTTGAATCCTACGTTTATTATTTTTATATATAGTACTCGCAATAGGTGTTATTTGACTAACAAATGACATGATAATGATAACAATTTCTGGAACCTAATCATTATAATTTATAAATAATTGTAATATTTTCTAAAGTGTAAAGTGTGCATAAATTTCAAATGTTCAGTCTAAAACTAATATTAAACTTAGAGCATTAATGGATTTGCAATTTAAGTTCATTAAAGAGCCTGGTAACATAGCTATTGTCAAATTGGAAAGTTCTATTTGTTAAAGAAAAAATAAATCGAACTCTTTCGACTTTCGAATAAAATTGCACTTTTTGTCCCCGATAATCGATTCATCATAAAAAATATATGACATCATAAGTTGTCTACTTAACTTAACTAATTAATACTTCACTAATAAATACATTCTGTTCACGCACCAAGTTTAGGCGATTCAGCTGAAAATGTCTTTTATTTTTGAGTAAGTTTAGATTAAAAACAAATGCTATTTGGCAACACAATATAAGTCTTCCATAACTTTAAAAAAAAGAATCACTCAAAATATGTCTCTATAGATGTTAAAGAAAATAATTCAGATGATGTGATAAGACAAAATTTATTTTTCTTTTTTAATTTCATATTTCCCTGCTGTATATATGTGCATAAATGTGTATAATTACCAAAACTAATTTACTTACTTAATCGTCGCTACAGCTTCAGTTAGCTTGGACAAAGATAGATGGTTCCTCTACAGATTACCACAATAGACAGACTCGATGAGTGTCTTGAACAAGTTTTTTCTGGTAAGTGATCTTGATCATATTATTTATGATGACATGAAGTTAAATTCAAATTTTCTCCCTAATTATAACCTAAATTTCAGCTTTTTTTGGCTAAATTTTTCATAACAAGACAAAAAAATCAGTGTTGCTAATGAGATTAAAATTGTTTATCATCAAATAATTACGATTTTGAAATATTTACAATAAATTATAAAATATATTCTATGTAACATAAACCATTTGTCATTATTATTAAAGCAAACTTTCAATAAGGAAGTGACATTTATATATTAAAAATGAAATATTTCAGTTTATTGAAAGTGATCATAATTTTTCTTAATATTATTTATTTATGTAATACGAAAGTAAATATATTATTGTGAATTAAGTTATGAATTAAATTTTACTTGAAGTTATTTTTCTAATTAACAGGATGTTTTTTGGGCAACATTCACCAAAATCGAGTGTTTTCCAAATTTAACTTATTTGGCTAACACCTCATGTACACTACGAACATTATCTGATGATAGTAAAGTTCTTGATTTTAAAACTTTCTTCATAAATCCATTAAAAAATATAATTGTAAAATAAATAATACAACTAAAAAAAAATTAATTTAACTTTTTTACTATTTCGATAGGGACGTTTTAAATTGTTCCGGCTAAATGATAAACAGTACGAACCATTTTTAATTGATATCAAAGAAGATATTTGTAAAATATTTAAATTTCAAAATTCTCGACTACCATTTATGGATTTTTTACAAGAAGTTATTAAAAATCATACAAATAAAGTTTATATTTGTCCATTTTATGTAAGTAAAATAAAAAATTATTTATTTTTTAGTTATCGCAAAAGTTTTGTATTTAATAATAATTTAAAATTTACATAATTTTTTTTCGTTGAAGGAAGATTTCGTTGCACATGATATAATGATGAATTTATTAAATTTTCCAACTTATGTACCAGCTGGTGAATTTTTAATTAGAGTTTGGATATTTCATAAAAAGGATTTAGTTATAAAAAATGATGTTTATTTTAAAATTGTGGAAAAAAAATTTGTAAATTAAATATATAATAAATTACTTTGCATTTTTTAAATATATGTTTTATTAAAGTAGACGTGATTTGGTTATTTAACAAAAAAGTGGCAGCATAGGTGAGAAATAATCCAAAAAATGATAAATAATAGCAGTTGAAAATAAATAAATTTGTAAAACAAATAAATTCTGGATAAAAATGAAAATATTCTGGTGAGAAAAAAAATCAGGACATTGTGAAAGCCCTGATGAGGACATTGTGATTCAGCTATCAAAAAACCTCCCTTCAAAACTAAATTATTAGTCTTGCAGTATGATATGTAGTCTTAAATGAACTAAACATATCATTCAAATATAAGTTTTGGGCCACCTGGTAAATGATACATATAATGTTAAACTGAAATAAAACAAAGATGAATGGTAAAAAAAAAATTATTATGAAGAATGTTCCTATACTTTTTGAACAACATTTCATTCATATGATCACCACGGCTCGTCTGAGAAAGCCAATTCGATCAACCCAATTGTTGCATACTTTTTCACATAAAGCTGAACGAATATCATTAATAACTCGTTCGATGTTGACTTCAAGTACATCTAGTGTTCGTGGTTGATCTGCATAAATCAATGACTTAGCATACACCCACAAAAAATAGGTTAAAGTTGTTAAATCACACGATCTTGCTGGTTTATTGATAGACCACGTGAAATAACCATATTCATCAAATTAGGAGAAAAAAAAAACATTTATCATTTATTAAAATGGTGGTATTTTCTGGATTTAATCGAACTTCTTCAAATGCATGTGGATTATTTTTATGCTCAATACGGAAATTTTAGTTATTAACGTATCCAGTCAACCTATTAAATGAACTATAAATAATTCGCGAAGCGCTAATGATTTTCAACAATTGAACACGAATTTTGTAAAAATAATTGAACGATTTGTAAACGTAGTTCATTTGTACCATGTCAGACATCTCTTTCGTACACAAATCCCTATTGACAAATATATCACACGTACTGAACGACCCCTTTTAATGTAGATAGAGTCGATAAAAATTATAAAATTTGTATATATGTAATGAACCAATTTTGGTAACATTTTAGTCATATAATAATTATTTTAAAATTAGGCCCTTATCAAAATTTAAAACCAAATTAAATTTATACTCATGTTATTAGGAACTATATAATAACAAACAACATTATGATAAATGTAGAGGTCATTATTGAACACTTAAATATCTAACATATTATGTTAGATAAATTACTAAAACTTAGATAAACTACCAAACTAAAATTTTATACGTTCAGTCTCAAACTGTCTACCGATCTATATAAAACCAAAACATTTGCAATGTTTCATTTTAATTGGATTGTAATATTTTTATTCTTCAATAAAATTTTATATATTAAATCCGCAGATGTAAGTTACTAGACCCCAGCAAGAATTAATTGAAAATATAGTGTTGTAAATTACAAATTGTAAAGCAAAATTATTATAAATTTTTAAATTTGTAGGAAGTGATTGTGTCTACTATGGATAAAATTGATTGTACTGGAAATCCAGAATGGGTTGTTAATATAACTTGTGATTTAAAACACACCTCACCATCAACTTCATTATTCAATGGATACATTTATCTTATAAAACCATTAACTAAAATTAATGTAAATTTCACCTTTTAAAGCAATATTACTTTAATGATCAAAATATACATAAATTTATAGGGACATTTTCAATTATTTAGAATGGTAAATAAAAAGTATCAACCATTTTTTATTAATATTAAAGAGGATTTATGTCGAATATTAAAATACTCAACATCAACATCTAAAATAATTCTGAATTTATTTGAAGCAATGAAAAAATATTCAAATGTTCATCCATGTCCATTACAGGTAAATTAAGTTTGGCTTAAAAAGTATTTGCTTTAATAATTATTTTTAGGGTGCAATTATAACAAGAAATCTTACATTTGATATATTATCAATACATGCAATTTATGCAGCTGCTGGTAAATACAAATTTCAGGTTGATTTTTATGAACATAAAAATTTTGCTGGAAGTTTAAAGGTTTATTTCACAATTTTAGAAAAAAAGTTTTTATAGTTTGTCTTAAATAAAAAAAAAAAAAATTTGTTAAATTTGAATAAATGAAATAAAATTTTTCCATATCTTTTTATTACTAAAGTATGGACATTTCAAAAATTTTAACTATTCTTTTATTACATACATTTTTTTAGATCGAAAAAAGTCAATGTAGATCAGTGTAATGTGTATTATTGAGGTTGTGGGTTCTGCTTCCCGTTGAATAAATACTGGTCTAACATGTTGTATAACGCATGGTCCCTATAACTTAAAATGACCACTTTTCATCAAAGCATAAATATTGTTTTATTTCAGTCCTAGTTAAAAGTCTATATAAAATTTGCATTTATTAGAAAGATCATTTATTTCTGCATCGTTTCAAATTAAAATATTACATATTAATTAAAAAATTAATTAGTTATAAATTAAAAATTAAGTTAGAATAAATAAATTTAGTTACATTAACATATTTCAAACTGAAATCATTGTCTTCTTACTTAACTTAATAGATTAGATTGACACAATATAGAAAATGATTCGGGTATCAAAAAGTTTCCCTTAAAACTGAATTATTAGTCTGACAGTATGTCATTAAGTTTAATATGAAGAACTCAACTATCCATTGGCAATCAAATATCATTTCCTACAGCAACTTTAAGTCTAAGGGAATTGGTTGGGCGATGAGCGGCATTCAAATGTGGTATCAATGTACTAGTAGCTGTGGTACACGTACGGATTATACTGAATTCTGTTCATAATTGTTTTTATTTACTTAAATATTGAGAAAAAAATACTTACTGTTAAAAATTAATTTTAGTTTACGAAGTAAGTTTTTGACCACCTTGTATAATTTTAGATAGAGAGATTGAGTCAATAATAATTATAAACTTTAACATTTTAGTCATAATAATTATTTTAAAATTAGGGCCTTAAACATATAAAATCCAATTAAATGTAAAATTATATTATTAGGAAATAAATTATAACATCATTATGATAAATTTAAAAGTCATTATTGTAAGCTAATATCATGTATAATTACGTAGATAAATTACTAAACTAAAATTTTATACATTCAGTCTTAAACTGTCTTCCGATCTATATAAAACCAAAACATTTGCAATGTTTCATTTTAATTGGATTGTAATATTTTTATTCTTCAATAAAATTTTATATATTAAATCCGCAGATGTAAGTTACCAGACCCCAACAAGAATTAATTGAAAATATAGTTTTTAAAATTACAAATTCTAAAGCAAAATTATTATAAATTTTAAAATTTCTAGGAAGTCATTGTCACAACTATGGATAAAATTGAATGTACTGCACTTCCAGAATGGGTTGTCAATATAACCTGTAGTTTAAAACACATATCACCATCAGTTACAGTATTTAATGGATACATTTATCTTGTAAAACCATATAATAAAATTAATGTAAATTTCAATTTTTAAAGCAATATTATTTAATGATAAAAATATATATTAATTTATAGGGACATTTTCAATTATTTAGAATGGTAAATAAAAAGTATCAACCATTTTTTATTAATATTAAAGAGGATTTATGTCGAATATTAAAATACACAACATCATCATCTAAAATAGTTCTGAGTTTTTTTACTGCAATGAAGAAATATTCAAATGTTCATCCATGTCCATTACAGGTAAATTAAGTTTGGCTTAAAAAGTATTTGCTTTAATAATTATTTTTAGGGTGCAATTATAACAAGAAATCTTACAATGGATATATTACCTCTACATTCAATTTATGCGGCTGCTGGTAAATATAAATTCCAAGTGGATTTTTATGAACATAAAGTTTATACTGGAAGTTTAAAAGTTTATTTTACAATTTTTGAAAGAAAATTTTTATAGTTTGTGTTAAATAAAAAAAGGAAATTTGTTAAATTTGAATAAATGAAATATAATTTTTCCATATCTTTCTATCACTAAAGTATGGACACTTCAAAAATTTAAACCATTCTTTTATTACAAACAATGTTTTTAGATCGAAAAAAGTCAAGACGAATAAAAAATATTATGTTCCACATATTTAACATGAGTCTTTAGAATACTTTTATATCACTTAGTTTTGAGTAGGATTAGTATCACATGTGTCATAAAATAGTTTTATGTATAGTTATCAAATAAAGTATAGAAGTAGCTAAAAAAACTTATATTAATATAACTAATTGGCATATCTACAGACCGCAGCACATAAATTTGTGTCATTATACTCTACCAGAAACTAAAACGTACAACAAATTTACTTACAAAAAACTATCGCAAAATTATAGCTAATTAAATTTCTTGTAAAAGGTAGCCTGTGTGTGTGGCGTGAGTCTCAGCACGAAATTGCTTTTTTCGAAAGGTGTTAAGTTATTCCAAAGGTCCTGTATAAGCTATACATTTAATGGCTTTTAAGAATAAATCCATCATTGAATAAACAATAGTTATAAAATGATCAATGTATGATTTATAAATAAATGATTGAATATTAGAATTACATTTTGTTTACATGTAGAGTTTTTATTGGTTGGTTGGTTGGTTGGTTTGAGAAGGAGATAATAGAAGCGGCCAAACCTCGTACCAAGACCATACGGTCGGTTGTACCCCCTTACTAAACGTTACCCATTTCATCAGGTTACAGGCTTTTCCCTGCTTATTTCTATTAAATCTCCTGCAAAATAAAAACCGAAAAATGTTAATCTTTTATTACACAGAGAAAGACAGTGACGTAAGAGGTGTTCAATTGTCTCATCATCCTAAGCACAGCCTCTACAAGTGGTTTCCGTTGTCACTTGTCAGTCTCAGTCCCACCGACTTGTTTACGTAATAGTAAATGCCCCGTAACTGAGATGGGTGTACAGTCTGAGCATGCGTTTGGTCATATTTAGATTACTTCTCGATTGTTTAGCATTGAGGTTACTTCAGAACAACTTTGTTTTTATGAGTTTTGAAGTTTTGATGCTATTCATATATGCAGATTTTAAATAGACGAAAAATATACCAATTATTTCAGTAATTAAGTAATTAGCTTGAATATTAAAAAAAATCAATTCTATTCATAACTATAGTTTTATACACACATTAACTGATTCAATATTTTCAGTATAATAATAAACATTACTCTGCCAATAACCTTTATTTTCTCATTAGAGGCTCTTGAGCAAAACAAATTTATATATTTATGATTGGGAAATTATATATACTTTTACCAAATTATCATTACATAATTATTATAAAAAAAAAATTAAAAACATTCTTATCAATTGTAATAATCAAAAATTATTTTCAAATCAACATTTACAATAAGTGATTTTAAACCTTAGTAGTATAACAGCCTTAATACTGTCAAGTTTATTCATATATACCGAAAATAATGTTAAATTATTTTTACTTAACAACTTTAGTGTTTCTATTATTTTTATTTCAAATAAATTTAGAAGTAAATTTACAAAAAAAAATATTATTTCAATTATTTCGTATAAAATGAAATAATTATTTTCAATTTTAGATTATCAGGACATCAAAAATTCTAAAATTAGAATGTTATGGTGTTCCAAGTCGTGTACGTAACATAACGTGTAATATTAAACCGGTAACACATTATAAAAGTGTTGCAAATTTAAAGTCCGATTTAGTAAAGCCACTGCAATCAATTTTTGTAAAACTTTATTTATTATTCCAATAAGTATAAACAATTTTTATTAACAATTTTCTTTTTAATTATTACAGGTTCATTTTACATTATATAAATGGTCAAATGGTTATCATCCGTTTTTGGTTGATTTTAAAGTTGATTTGTGTAAAACATTAAAATTTCGTAATATTAAATTACCTTATATGGAAATTATATTCGATTTAATGCAGAAATATTCAAATGTTAATCACACTTGTCCTTATAGTGTTCGTTCATTATTTTTAATGTTTGATATTAATTTGATTTGTAATTTATTTTAATTATTTTTTTTTACAGGGACAAATAGTTTGTAAAGATTTAGAAATTAACGTATCGGCAATACCAAGTTATATACCAATAGGAGTGTATCGTTTAAATGCAACCGTTTCAGATCGGAATGATAGGGTTGGGAATTCTGCATATTTCTTTAAGATTGAAGATAAATATATATTGGGATAATAATTTTACTAAATGAATTAAGGTTTTCATTATTCTGGAGTTTAATTTAGTCGAAACAAAACTGAAAATATAGTTATAACAAATATACTTAAAGTACCAAAAATTTGGATTTCGAGATATTTTAATATAATTGCACGAATGTTTCTTACTAATTCATTTTAAAGAGATCAATATATGTCAATTTCCCCCATCCCCATTTCATTTCTACACATACATTTATTTATATTTTGCATCTCGTTCTCTGGTTCGACATCTTCAAGTTTCAAATTAGTAAAAATTGAACTGCAGAATAGTGAAAATCCACTTTAATCAATAAAAATAAAAAAAATGTTAATTATAAAATAAAAAAAAAAAGTTTTTGTTTGCATTTTGCCACGACCTATGCACGGAGTGTGTAGTCGGTTGTAAAGCTAAACTAAAACTATATAAAATTAGCTTATATTAAAAAAACAACTGAAGTTGTATCCTTTTGTCATCAACTTCGTCATATGCTTGCATTCACCAGTTCCTTATATAATGATTTTAAAGCTTTAGTGTAGATACCTTACAATAGTCCTATCCTCTACCTGTTACCGGAAAACCATTATATTTATAGGAACATAAAAATTATGATGGAAATTTAAAAGTTTATTTCACAATTTTAGAAAAAAAAAACTCTTCTTTTATTATATCAGTGTTTTTAGATCGAAAAAAGTCAATATGTTGGGACTCTGTAGCTCAGAATAACGTGAACTGATATACGAAAAGTTACTTGAATATTATTAATGATAATCTGTTACAATCGAAATAAATTGCATCCTTTTATAACAATAGAAAAGTTACGTTTTATACCAAGCACTATAAATATACTACAAGGATTTCATGTTATTACCGCACAAAACTTACAGTAAAATAATTTTTTTTTTTTTGTTATTTTGTTTTCTAGGATTATTTCATAACGAGTATAATCATAAATTAGTAAAATTTATGAATTATTGTAACTGTGGAAACAATATTTAAAATATCATTAGAAAAGTTGTTAACGAATTATGAGAAACTTCAACATAATTAGAAAACCTAAATAGTAAATTCTGTGAAAATGAGAAAATATTATACAATAAAACAATTTTTTAAACTTATATACTTATAAAAAAAATTCTAATTAATAAAAATTATATTAGAAAATTAAATAATTTCAATTTTTGTAAATATTAGCGAATATTTTGAAATTTAATTAATATTAGAATCATTTCATTTATAAATTAATTTCATTTCAGAATTGTTCATTAATTTACATTTTAATATATATTAATTTTTGAATTTAAAAAAATCTGGCACAAATTCATAACCAAACACTTGGACGACACGTGAATGTTCAGTATGTAAACCTCCTGCACACGAAGCCTTAAAAGCATGAAACTTATTCTTTACTTTCAATTGGTGTATAAAAACAATATCGCTTATTAGCCTTAAAACCAATAAAAGATCGAAGCCTGTTTTTTACGGGACGGTCGTGTTTTTTAGAGTGGTTTAAAATCGAAAACCCTTGCTACCTTGCCTAAAAAAAAACAATTTCTATTTCCGGATAAACTTTTATTCGAACTTTTATCAAGTTAAAGAATTTTACGATATTTATTTATCATGTTTATTTCAATGGAAAAAAAAAAAATTAAAATTTAAAAAAATTACAAAAAAAAAAGTTAAAGTATTTATTGTAATTTACCTGATGACTGTTTCAAAATGGCTGAATATGTTAATTCTAATGTAAAAAGAATTGTAAAATGAATGTTCACAACCGCGGTAAAAATATTATCATTAAGCGTCACTTTTTAATTCACAATTATAAAACGATTTCATAGAAATGACATAGAAAAATAACAAACTTTTAAAGTTTTTAATTTAAATTATATAATAATATTTCTTTCATTAATTTATTAATGTTTAGTAAAGGGAAAAACTTGTTTTTTATAACTTGAATTAATTTTTTTTCACTACTAAATAGAGAAACGTCTTCTCACACCGGCAATTAAATTTGAACTAAACGAAAAAGGGCGTGACTAATTAAATGAATAAAAATTTGGTGCGAAAAATGACACATTTATTTGGCGCGCGAAATTTGAATTTAATAAATATTGAATAATTATTTAATTTATATAATTAAATGAAATTAAAAGTTTATTTATAGTTAATTGACATAGTGAAGGATTTCATTTTAAAATCGTAATATTAAAGCGTATTTTGCAGCAATTTTGTATGTAATAAATAATGCAGATGTTCTTTTTCAGCATTAATTCCTGTCGTCATTTCAAGGGTTATGTGCAAAGTGTAACTTTTTTAATTAACATTTAATGTGACAGACAGTTTTCAAAATAAATTGTCAACCGCAAAATTATTAGCTAATATTTATATATCATAATAATGTATAGATAATTTAAACTTGATAGCTTTAGAAATTCTACTCTAAAATAATTTTGAAATGATTTTATTATTTAATAACCAGAACTTTAAAATTATTATTATATAATTTAAGTTATTTTTTTTTTTATAAAATTCAAATAATTAAAAACCACTTAAAAACATAAAAATTACCAGTAAAATTCAGTAATATCATAACCATAAACCTGGAAAGTTCAATATTTTTGTAAAAATGTTCAAATATTTCAAATTAATTATTATATTATTATTATTACTATATTTTTTGGAAATAAAATTAGAAGTAAAAATTTGGTTTCGATATTTAAAGGAAATAAAGTTTTTTTTATTATTACATGTTATTATAAATTTTAGATCATTAGGACATCAAAATTTCAAAAAATTAATTGCTACGGAACACCAAGACGTGTACGTAACATATCGTGTCATATTAAACCGATATCACATTATATAAGTGTTGCTAATTTAAATGCAGATTTAGTGAAACCAGTGAAGAAACTTTCGGTAAAAGAATTGCAATTTAAAATTTAAAATTTTAACCTAAAATTTTGTAGATTCATTTTGTGTTGTACAAACGTTCAAATGGATTTCAACCTTACTTAGTTGATTTTACAGTTGATATGTGTAACATATTAAAATTTCGTAATATTAAGTTACCATATATGCAAATTTGGTTCGATTTATTACAAAAATATTCAAATATTAATCATACATGTCCTTATGATGTATTTATTTTTAATTTGTGTATTGATTGAATTTAAATTTATAAATTTATTTTTATATATATAGGGACGAGTATTTTGTAAAGATATGGAAATTAACGCATCAGCTGTACCAAGTTATATGGCCAAAGGTGACTATCGTTTGAATATTTCTGTTTCGGAACAGAATGATCACCTTGGTTTTGTTACATTTTACTTTATGGTTGGAGATAAAAATATTTTGGGTTAAGACTAGATAATATAATATTGAAAACATCGTAAGCAAGTTAAATTTAAAATAATAATAAAAAGAAAATATTTACTAATTTCTAATTATTTGGAAATCTTTTTTCGTATTTGAATAAAATTTAGAATAGTTTTCTTTTATATAGTGTAGGTCTCATATCTCTCACTCTGATGACGAAATACAAACTTCAGTCTGCACCATTATGACTGATAAGTAATCAATTTGACACAAAAATATTTAATCGCAATTATAAATTTTTTATTTCTTTTTTTTCTGGAATTTCAAACCATACTCCAAAAAAAAAAGAATCCCAGTCAAAAAGTTGAATACCTTCTTAGTTATTTGATTGAAGTGTCTTCTAAGAACACATTTAAGTTACAAATTATTTCGTTCTAATTCTTTTCACTAGTGTTGCTGACAAGACGGAAATTTGAAGATCCATTACACTACACACATAGTTTGAACGCTTCATATCTCATGTTTTCTGTCTCAGACTATTTTTCTTTAATATAAAAGTTCCCTTTTTTTGGACAACATTTTTAACCGACTATCTTAACAATGTAAATTAATGTTTTTTGCATAGAGTATATTTTATGGAATATTTACGCAGAGTTTCTGAACAGTTGGATTCAGATAATGATTAACTTTATAGGTAATAAATATAACGAAACTTAAATTTCATATAGTTGTTTAAAATCTACACAAAATTTTATGTATTACGAGGAAACTTTTATAAAAAAACATATTCAATCTAAATATAATTTTAAATAATATTGGATAATTTTACGTAATATAGGACTGGATTCCATCAACTGAAAATTCTAAAGTACAAAATCAGTTAAAAACATATTATTCAACTAATTAATTATTTAAACATTAATTTCCGCTTAAAAGATATATTGTTATTATAACATTATATTACTAATATTATTATGTTTTATTAACAATATATTAATACATAAAATGTAATTCTCAGAAAAATAACGAAATAGTTGATGTGAATAAATAAAGGCTATAATTCCCCAGCAAGTGTCAAACGAAACTCATATTTAAAATTCATAATAATTATCTAAATTCATAGCAATTGAATTACTTAGTTATACCAATCTTGATAATCATAAAAATTCATAATTAAATTACTGAGTTAAGTTTTAAGTTAGTTTTTAAGAAGCTTTTGAAGCTGAAACATCAAATTAATAAATATATCGCTTTAATAAAGTAAATTGTGTTTTATTTTTATCCTACAACGAACCATTCAAATAAATAATAATATCTTACTCACTAAGAATGCTTAAATTAAGATCAATAATAAGAACCACGAATCAATAGATTACCATCTTATTCAGGATTTTACATTCTGAAAAGAATGCTACTGCTAAAGTTAAAGTAGTAATGGTTTGAGTTAGAGTTTACTTCACTTGTAAAAGGATCATTTTTTCATAAACATGAAAATTGACTTTAAAGATATGAGTGATCCTATTCTAACAAAGGTCTAACAAATATTATACTATAAAGAGCCTGTGTGACGTAATGGCTTTAAGAACGTTTTTGCTTGCGTTGAAGAGAAAGACCTTCAAATTTTAAAAATACTTCAGTACTTTTAGTACTGGTACATGGTACCTCTTATATTTTGGTAGTAAAGGCAGAAACATTTTAATGTTTTTGCACCGAAATATGTAAGTGAATTGGTGAGACTACTATAAGAAATTTCATAAAACTTACTCCGCTCGGGCATGAGTTCTTAACCATTAAAATATTTATATGTTCATCACGAACTGTAATGTTAATAATTCTTTTAAATTTAATGGAATTTGGAATACAATTAGTAAGTCGGTGTGAAATGTACATTAATATATCATCAGACAAAGTGTCAGGAGGATGATAACGTGAAGTAAAAATGGTTTTTAAACTAGAAATAATATGTAAAGTGTGATGTTCAGATTGATTAACATTTCCAACTGATGAAATCATAGCATTTAATAATATATATAATTAAGAATGTTATTTCAACAAGATGCGAAGTTGTTAAGTTTTCATGCTAATGTATTTTCATAGCAAATATATTTTGCTTATATTTTAACTTTTTCTGTTTTGAAGTGAAGAAGCTTTCTGAATCCAGCGTAAACATTATATATTATAATAAATAATAAATAAAATAATTGACTCTTATCTAAGTCAAAATCGCAGTAATAATTATATTAAATGTTTGTATAATTTATTTACCAAAAAACAATAAAATAAAACTTAATTATATTTTGTACTAATTAAAAAAAAAAAAACAATTTATTAAGCGATCCATCAAAAATTACCATTTCTAAATTCAGTGGAATTCTAGCCGCAACACTGACAAGTTTAATATTACTTAAAATGTTGAAATATTTCTATTTAACAATTTTTATTTATTTATTATTTCCATTTGAAACAAATTTAGAAGTAAAAATTATGGTAGTAACTAGCTTCAAATTATTCATTATTCATGTCAGAAATTCAAAATTTACTGACTAATTAATTTAAAATATTTTGTAAATCTATACATAGAAATGGAAGTTATTTCATTTTCCAAATTAATTTCTATTTTTAAAAAATTATTACTTATGAAATTATGAAAAAAGCGTCTATTTGGCAACTCTTTCATAATTCTAAAATATGAAAAAAACATTACATTTGATATGAAGTTATGAAAAAATTTAAGCGACTACCATTTATGTTTCATATTCAATTTAAATAATAATCTTCAAATTAATTTTAGATTATCAGGACAATAAAAATTTTGAAAATAGAATGTACTGCAGTACCAAATCGAATTAGCAATTTAATGTGTAATACTAGAACAACCAAAGATGGTTCAACTGTTGGAAATATAATAGTTGATTTAATAAAGCCACTCGAGTCAATTTTGGTAAAAGAATTTAAGTTTTGCATCAATATCAATCTGAGAATTTGTAATTTTGTATAGGTTCATTTTATATTATTCAAGCGATCAAATAAATATGAACCATTTTTGGTTAATTTTAAAGTTGATATGTGTAAAATGTTAAAGTTTCGGAATATTCAGTTACCTTATGTAGAAGTTGTTTTCGATTTAATGGACAAGTATTCAAACATGAATCACACTTGTCCTTTTAATGTATGTAGCTTTAATTATTTTGTATTTAATTTTAATATATTTTTTTTTTACCATAGGGACGAATAATGTTTAAAGATATGAAATTAAATGTAACAACAATACCAAGTTTTGTGCCAAAAGGAGAGTATCGATTGAATGCAACATTTTCAGATCAAATTGAACATTTAGGGACCGGTTCATATTACTTTATGATTGGAGATAAAAATATTGATGGAAAATAATTTTAAATTTCTAATATTCTTTAATAATTGTAATAATTATTATGTGGTGGCTACTCATATTCTTAATATTAAATTAACAAGTGTTAAAATATATTAGATTAATTGTAATTGTAAATAAAATTTATGGTTTATCAGTACATTACTTTTTTGGTTTTAAATTAGTATTTCTACAAATTATCAGTAAATTAACAAACGTATTTGTTGCAGTGTGCCAATAAAATTACCTTAAATTTACGATAACTAAGTGACACACAACCAGCAACACACATCTACTATCAAACTCATTAACTGCCTAACCAAAAATCATCTTCTTCAAATCCAGTATGAGCTAATAAAATCTAGCCTGCCCATAAACCTGTCAATGCTTCTAATTACTAACAAATAAACTGACAAATTATATTGAAGATATTTGTATAATTTCAATTTTCGCAATTTGTGATAGCGTAGAAAAATGTCATTAAATTGTTTGCCATAATTTAAGGAGCGAAAATTAACATAATTTTAGAAATGATTTCAAAGTTATTTAAATAATCAAATAATAATTTACTCACCATATTTGGATTTCGTCTTGTTTGTCATAACTTTTTTTACAATTGGTTTATTTAAACTTACGATTTGACAGACGATTTGGAGATTTAACGACCGTAATATTATAGTAATATAGCAGCCATAAGGTTTTAAATTGGAGCTATCACAAACTGTAATAATTAAGTACGGGAGTACATTACCAATATGTATACCTAATTGAGTAGTGATATCAAACACACTGAAGTTTTTGATGATGTCAAGTTAGCTTACACATTTTTCTGTAACAACAAAGAAACTTGAAACCGATGTTAGGTTAGAGTGCTTATGCCTGTACCTTCCATACAGTAAATTCCGTTTCTTATAACTCCAATTTCATTATGACAACTTCAATTTAAATTCAAACCGAATAAATTTCTATTTTATAAATTGTTTCGCACTTTTTACTATGGTGTTAAATATACTTTCTTTAATGTATCACCAATAATGGGTCGTCGTTTATTCAACACTGTTCAGGTTTTGAGAAATTTAAATGCAAATTTCCTAAAATTACCACACAAATCTATTATAAAATGTTTTTCTGATAGAATTATAAGAACATTATTTCATTAGCACCAGTAAAATCGTTTATTTATATATTTTGTATATCCAGATAACATAAGTGCTCTAAAAAATTGAATTATTGTTTGATTTATTAGATTGATATTATATTTTCACCAAAAAATAAGTTGTGTTAATAATAATAAATAATAATTGTCTTAATAATTTAGATAACTCTGTCTGTGGCTGAATTTGAAGACGATCTGTGAAGTGTGAACAAATTTATATTAGATTGAGTACTGCCCACTTATTTTTTTCGTATACATTTATTACATATTTCAGGAATAAATCGAATAAATGGTAATTCATCTTCAAAGTCCTGATCAGATTTCTATATATCTGAAATAGAATTTAGTTGAAATAAAAATGATTAATGTCACCATCATATTCATCATCCGAATTACTATCTGGTTCTGATGATGCCGTATATAAACTTGTTTCGTTTTCATTTTTACTGGCTTCCAATATCCAGTATCCCAAGCAAATTTTGAATAGTCAAGAAGGAGACAAAATGATTGGTTGGTTGGTTTAAGTAGCGAGTCCCCAGCAACATGCTCGGCGACTCAATTTAGCGCATATGCAACGTTTTGTTAATACTCATACTCATGAAACCATACTGAGTTACGCGGTGGAAAGAGGTAATTTAAATCCACCTCGTTCTATTCAAGAAGTGTACCGGGTTGCTTAGTAGAGATCGTTGAGTTCGCTAGGATAAAAACTTCCGAATGAGTTGTATCTGGCTCTGGCCAGTGTAGGGCACTTGCAAATGAAATGGACTATAGTCTCTTTCTCATGCGGCATTATTGGTTAAATGTCATGTCAGACAATATGATTACAAAATGTAATAATTTTTTTTTTGATTCGTTAATTTTGTTATTACATAGAGCCAATCATCATGCCAAAGTTTATTAAATGTACATTATATGATTTTCATCTTTGCTTCCAAAGAGGCGCTAATTTAGTGTTCGACTTAATCAGTCTTTAGAGTAACATCGTATCCATATGGAATAGCATTTCTGTTACATAAAAATCACATCAAACTTGTACTACATTTTATATATTATTTACCATAAAATAATTAGTTTAAATTGATATTTTAATTATATAGATTTTAAACAAAATTAAACTAAATCGCAATAACTGATTTTATAATTTCGTTACCCAGAACAATATAATTACCAAAAAATGTAATTATATTTTGTAAAAAAATTAAAATAATCAAAAATTAATTAGCGGTCTACCAAAAATTTTCATTTTAAAATATTTAGTGGTATTCTAGCATAAACGCTGACAAGTTTAAATATAAACTTAAAAAAATGTTAAAATATTTTTATTTAACAATTTTGATTTATTTATTATTACCATTTGAAATAAACTTAGAAGTATAAAGTTTCAATTTATATTTAAATAAAATAATTATTTTCAATTCTAGATTATCAATACAGCAAAAATTCTGAAAGTTGATTGTCACGGTGTACCAAGTCGAATAAGCAACATATCGTGTTATATTAAACCGATACGAAATGATGCAACACTTGCAAATATGAGTTTTGATTTAGTCAAGCCATTGAAATCAATTTTGGTAAAAAAAAAAAATTCTAGTAATTCAAATTTTCAAATTTTACCTTTATGTTTTGCAGATTCATTTTGTATTATTTAAACGTTCAAATGGATTTCAACCTTATTTAGTTGATTTTAAAGTGGATTTGTGTAAAATATTAAAGTTTCGTAATATTCAGTTACCTTATATGCAAATTATTTTCGATCTAATGCAAAAATATTCAAACGTCAATCACACTTGTCCTTACAGTGTTTGTATCTTTAAATCATATTTATTAGTTGCATAAAAATTTATTGTATTTTTTTTTTACCAGGGACGAATAATTTTTAAAGATATGCAATTAAACGCATCTGTAATACCAAGTTTTATGTTAAAAGGAGAGTATCGATTGAATGCAACATTTACAGATCGAAATGATCGTTTGGGGACCGGTTCATATTACTTTATGATTGGAGATAAAAATATTGTAGGAAAATAATATTAAACTTCTAATGCTGACAATTCTGTATATTTTTGAGTGAAGTTAATATTATTTGGCATATTTTCTCTGATACAATTACCACCACAAAATTACCATCTACCTAACATCTCTATAGTATGCTCCTTCAAACCTTAAGTTGCAATTTATGTAAGGTTTTATTGTTAAATTTATTAAATTACATTAAAATAATAACTAAAAAGTACAATTGTAATTAATACGTAATTAATTTTGTAGGTGAAAAAGATTTTAATAATAAAAATATTATTTGAAGAGTTAACTTGTTTTACTGTCAATATACACCATAAAAAAGTTGATGACTTCCATAGAAAAGTTTTGGCTATCAACTTTTTTCAGACCAGCAACATCCATCGACATCTTATTATTTTGCTATACCAGTTTTTTGTCGAATTCATTGACTTGATTCAATGTCAAGACTTACTGATTACAAGGGTCTACAAGAAGTTCGTGATCAAATTTGTACGCAATTATTGTTTTTTTTTTTTAAAATACAATTGCTTGCTACATGAAAACGCTTTAGATATCCAAAACTAGCAAGTGATAGTAAAATTTATATTCTTATTATGTTGATCCAATTATTCCTAATAGAATAGCTAACCACAAATTTTCTGTCATTAAATTACTTGGCTTCTTTCCGCCCAATTTATACAATGAATTTTATGCTGGATTCTTAAAGACCTTTAATTATGTATAGCTTTTAATGTTATGCTCCCTGTGTCCATAGATGGGAAAACTAATAAACTGATCCAGGACCTGTCAACATGATTTAACGATTTTAACTTGTATGGTCACTATATAAATTGACATAACTTCACAAAATTAAAAAAGAAAACTATTATAAATTTAAAATTACATTTTCCAATCAATGTCCAAGTCAGTTTTAAAATTCATATTAATAATTATTACATAGAATTTGTATATTTTAGATTTGAAAGATTTAACGCAACAATAATTTTGAAATGATTTCATTATTTAATAACCAGAACTTTAAAATTATTATCATAAATTTAATTTTTTTTTTTTTTCTATAAAATTCAAATAATTAAAAATCACTTAAAAACATGAAAATTATATGTAAAACTTATATCTATGAGCTCAGTAATACCATAACCTTAAACCTGGAAAGTTTAATATATTTTGTAAAAATGTTGAAATATTTTTATTTAATTATTATAATATTAAATAGTTTTCTGGAAATAAAATTAGATGTAAAAAATTTTTTGTATTTTTTTTGGTACATATTTTAAATTGAATTTTTTTTTTTTAGTTTATTGTGACATCAAACTTTCAAAAAATATACTGTTACGGTACACCAAGTCGTGTACGTAACATATCGTGTCGTATTAAACCGATATCTCGTGAAATAAGTGTTTGTAATGTAAATGGTGATTTAGTAAGACCAGTGAAAACAATGTCGGTAAAATTATTTTTAAATTTTAGAATTTCAAATTGTAAACTATATCCAATTAATTTTTGCAGATTCATTTTGTGTTGTACAAGCGTTCAAATGGATTTCATCCTTACTTAGTTGATTTTAAAGTTGATATGTGTAACATATTAAAATTTCGTAATATTCAGTTACCTTATATGCAAGTTATTTTCGATCTAATGCAAAAATATTCAAATGTCAATCACACATGTCCTTATAGTGTTTGTATCTTCTTTAAATCATAATTATTATTTATATTAAATTTTACAATAATTTTTTACAGGGACGTGTTATTTTTAAAGATGTTACAATTAATGCAACAGCTCTTCCAAGGTATATAGCCAAAGGAGAATATCGTTTGAATGCATCTATTTCAGATCGGAACCATCCAATTGGGCATATTGAAACTTTTTTTGTGATTGGCGATAAGTATATTTTGGGATAAATTGTTTATACTTGTGATTATAATATAATATTGAAAATTTCATTGTGATTTAAACATTAAAATCATTTTTTTTTAAGATTGTACTATAATTTTATTAATAATTTGTATAATTGTTCGGAAATTTTTATTAATTTTAAAATGTAATTGAAAAAATTTTAAAATAATTTTGTTGAAATATTAAATTATTGAAATATTAAATGTTCTTAACTTAACTGAGACTAATTATTTCGGCAAATTATTTATCAAGAAAACTGACCAACTCTGATTATGATTAAATAATGTACTAATTGTACATAAAAGTAAATGTTTCGTCACTATATACAGAAATTTATGGTTCAGAATTCATACAAAAATAGTAGAAATAAAATTGTAACAAAATGTCACGAATCATCTTTGATTAGATCAAGGATAGATGTGGGCTGTAACAATTAGAATAAATTGAATCGCAATAAAAATTTTGAAATAATTTTTATTTAATTAAGCGAACATATCAAAATTTTAATTATTTCTTTATCAATTTTAAATAATCAATAAATAATTAACCCAATCAAAAAAACAGGGAAACTAAGGCCAGCAGATAAGTAATATTAAGTTCAACAGGGATTTATGTCTAATATAGATTTGTAATTAATGGAGCCTATATGAAAAGCAGTTACTAAAATTATTTTGAATGCGGATTACAGAACACATAAATAAAATATACTTCCGGAAATTAAACTGCTCATATATTAGTTTACCATGAACTCACTAAACCTACTGACTCTAAATTTGAGGAGCACCAACGCATTCAAATCGTGTAATAATTATTAAATTATGTAAGTGTAGTCTGTAGAGTAATGAATATAAGAAATATAATTTCCGTTTTTAATATGGACCCACTAATACTAGCGATTACAAATTTTACAAACACGAACTATATATGACGAAACTATCATATTTCGTTATATATCGAAACGAACCAGTGCACCAAATTTCAACGGTACCATAGATCGAGCCACTGAAATTAACGATGTATTGAAATGTTTGGACATAGGTGCACATAGATATGGAAAAGGTTACCTCTCCTAGTAATTAGTAGATTTAAAAAATATAAAGAAATATATCCTGCTCCTTAGAAAAATAATAACAAACAACGTCAATAATTTAAAAACAACCTCAGCTTCCTTTCAGAAGACAAATAAACTCACCACTCATTACTACTGTCTGATAAATCACTTTTCATTTGTTTAATACTGCATTAATCTGTATTTTATCATTCTGTTGTTGATTTTTTTTTTTTTGTATTTATTCTTCCACTGATACACTTGTCGGCTATGTCTTGTAAAGAAGGAAGCTATTTAGTACTTTACGCAGAGTTAAAAGTAGGTTACGATTCACTATGGTAAACTGGCCGGCATTTGCATTATCAGTGTTGATCATCATTAACAATATTTTATAACATACAAACACGTTTTGCGTTAGAGGAGAGGTGATTCCAATTTATTTTCACATAATATTTTGGAATTGTCAACAAGATATACTTTTGAAAAAACACGTGTATTATGACAACAATCAATTTCAAATTGAAAGTTTTGATCTTGGATGCCTATAGTCTGAGAAGTAATAACTTTCTATAAATTTATTGCGAATATTTTTAAAATATGTGATGAACATTTCAATATTTAGTAATTGGTGTAACATCTTGGTAAATTTTTAATGTTGCAATTTGAACTTTTCTTTATTAGTGATTGATTTATCAACCTAAACTGATGTCCATAAAAAAAACGTATTTAAACGTATACTTAAAAAGAAGTAATATATCTTTAATATCTAGTTTAATTCGATTATTTACTGGGTAAATAGATATCATAAATAAATTGTTTTTTGAGTTTAGATTAGGATCAAAATTAATGTCTAAATATTTTATAAGGCACTGTTGTCACATTTAATTTTTCTATACTTGGATAGTCTAATATTTTCTTAAAATATTCAGATCTGTCTAAAATATTAGTAATATTATCTGCATTTTTTCACTATTATATATTGTATACTGTCATCAGCGTAGATGGCGGTGCTGCATGTTATATGTTATAAAAATTTATATATACATAAATAAGTTAAATAGTAAACGATTTAGTTCAGATCTTTGTTGTACTCCTGCTGCCATATTCAGCATAAATAAGCTAAAATCATTTAAGTTTGCATGTAAATCTTTGTTTTCTAGATAGTTTTGACTGATTTTTATTAATTCAGATGACAAATTTAATTTGATTTATCTAATATACCTTTTATTATATCGATAAAAACTGCCCTAGTTGATTTTTACTCTTGATATGGTATTTAAAGGGACATATTTTGTGAATAATAAGTTTTATGTCCACTTTTATAGCCAAACTGTTCAACATGGAATTCAATTAATTTCAGCAACAAAATTTGTAATTTTATTTTTTAAAAGTTTTTCAAATTCTTTGCTAGTGAATAAACTAATTGGCCTAATAGCTTAACTTCTCAAATTGACTTATCACTTTTGGGTATTGGCATGATTTTCGTAGATTATCAATTATTTTAACTTTCTAAACTTCATATACTTTCGGCATTAAAATATTTTAATTTTCTTGTAATTTACCACTAAAGAATTCGTCAAAAGCAATTACATAATTCAACATTAACAAAACATTTTTATTCAACAAAATAATATTTATATTTTGTAATATAATTACACATAGTAAAAAATTTATCAATTTTATTTACCTTTAATTTTCTTATCTCTAAATTTCTCAGAGATTGTTCCAAAATATTTTATATTACCAATAAATGAATTATTATCGTAAACAGTCACATCAACTCGATAATCACCAATTGGAATATATGATGGAATTAATGATGAATTAACGTGTAAATTTTTTGCAAATATGTATCCCTACATAAAAGATATTAATAATAAATTTAAAAAATCATAAATTAACTAATCATAAATTAAGCTTACTTCATATGGACAAGTATGATTTAAATTTGTAAATTCTTTTATTAAACTGTATGCAATATTCATATAAGGTACAAAAATTTTGTATATCATAAAATTACAATAATCCTGTTTAAAATCAATAAGAAAGGGTTTAAATCCATTTGATAATTTGAACACTTTAATATGAATCTAAAAAAAAAAAAAAATCATAATAATTTAATGTAAATCATAAATTATTATTTTTTATACTTACAATTACTTTTTTTACTGGTTTCACTAAAAATGCATATTGATTAACAACTGCAAAATTTCGACTTATTACATTTATTTTACAGGATACATTTACAACTCAATTTGGATTTTCAATACATTCAAGTTTTGTAAATTTTATTGTAATTTCTTCATTCTAAATATATACAAATTATTTATAATTTATTAGATTCATTTTATATTATAAAATCAAAATTTTAGTTACAGTAAAATATATTAAAAGTAAAAATTGAATTAAAAATAAACACGAATTAAAATTCTTCATATTTGAGACAACATTTGGTTTAGACTGTATAAACATTACTGAGGTGAAATATAATATTTTTATGTAATATGATATTTTATGAATAAAACTATATTTTTACAGATCAGTGAACACTGAAATATTAAATCCAAAAAAAAAATGTTTTGCAAAACTAAATGTTGATAAGAATCTGCATATAAAAATGTTAGACCATTAGTGTTTAAGCATTACTGTAAAAAATCTAATTACTTCTGAAATTCAAAGGACGTCACTACCAAAATAATCGAGTTTTTTTTAATTTATTGAAGTATAAATGTGCCCATGTACATTAACTCGCAAATGAATCGTTATTGACATTAACTGATGAAGTCTTCAATTAATGTTAATCGCGATTCACAATAGTGTTTATTTCACCACTGAAAAATTACATTTTTACTATTTTTGGTTTTTTTCCTTAAAAATTTATATATTGACATATAATTATAATTGGGCCGGACTTAACTAATACTTATACACACACCTAACACTCCAATTACAGCATTTGTATGGTAGCCTTGCCGAACCTAAAACCAAAAATTCTTCTTAAAGCAAACCAAACCCAAATTTACGAAATATTGAAACCAAAACCAAAATGAAATTCATTATTGAACCCAAAACTGTACAATTCTGAAAATTCTTATGGTTAGCATCTCTGACAATTAAAAAATGTCAAAGGTCATTTTTAAAACTTGAAAAAATGAAAAAAATGTTGCGGAATTTAATTTTGATAAATATCTTCATATTAATAGCTCAAATTCACAAAATTTCATTGAAAATTATAAAAGTTTTAATATAAATAAAAACAAAACAAAAAATAATTGAAAAGAGAAGAAGAATCACTGAAATTTTAGTTTTAAGTGAACTTAACTTTTGCAAATATACAAAAATTTTGATAAATAATAAAATTAAAAATAATTGTTTATGTAAAATTATCATAATTTATACAAATAAATTCATTCATGTAGAAAATGTATAAGCAGTAATGTTGAGGTAAAGAAAATGTTTGCTAGCATTTAAATTATATACTAAAATTAATAAAGCTGATACACGATGGGCAGCCTAAAACTAGGAGTTTATTAAAACAGGGAAATAATTTTTGGAATATGTATGCCCATACAAATTTTTATTTTTTTATATCTTTAGTTATCTTTGATGAACTCATCGGTGACATGGACAATCATTTTATGAGATATACTTTTACAATTACTAAATACCTTAACGATTCACCGTGTCAATTCGACCGTCTATTCTATTTAATTCTCTGGATCTAAAAGTACTATCAAATTTCAACCATTTGAACACTCAAAATTTCTAATTGATTCTCCCAGATTTAATCCTTGGTACCTTATTAAGACCTACGTTAAAAAATTGTAATTTTGTGAATAAACTAAACTTTTTACCATCCAAATTTAATAAAATAAAGATTTGAGTATATGGGTTTGGGTATGATGAATCAGGTCATAGACTTACATTAATTAAGATGTCTGAATCCCAAACCGCATTTTGAAAAAATGAATTGCTTCATGTACGACTTTAAGTATTTGCAAGAAATATAAAGCTGTCAATCTAATGTTAATTTTTTATGAATTATTAAACATTGCAAGCAATTTCCATTCTTTCAAATTTTCAATCCATCACAACATTTTATTTTTATTCCATAGTTCGCACTTCGTAAATATTTTAGCACCTGATGTAATACCCAGAAAAACTATGACATAATATTACATTTAAAGTGATGTATGACATTTATAATATGATAAAGTAATATTTCTTATGGAAGTAAAATATAGTTTAACGTTGTTACAAATTACTTTATTCACTTGAAATGTGTTTGCAAATTAATATTTTATATTTTAGTTATTTTCCAGCGATCTGAAACTTATATGTGCAACGAATACTGGCACCGAGTATACTAAATTATATTGATAATAAAAAATACAAACTTTTTTAATTATTAGATTGTTTTCTAACAGATAATATAATTTTAACGAAATGATAAAAGATCAATTGGTGCCCAAAAACATCTGTAAAAGCAAAATACTCCAAGAAATAAGATGCAGATATCAAGTATAGAAACCCTCTATATTTTGTAGGGGACACCAAATGAAAAATATCAGTACAAGAAAAAAACAGAAAGATAAAATTTGAATATATTAAATGTAAACTAGTTTTTTTTTTAATTGTTCTTTAAACCCAGGGGAGACAAGCGACCCACCTTACCCTACCTGAATGGCAAGCCCTCTACTTATTTACTCAAAAGTTATGGTTTTGTATAGTTCGGTTTGGGTACTGTTCTGATACTAGTTGTATACTCGTTACATTTAAATTATCATATTCAAATATACTAAAAAGCATAACTGCTTTGGCCTGTTGAGGAACTCACCAATACAATCGAGGTCTAGTTATTTAGGTTATATTTATTATGTCTCTATATACGATTCAGGATCATTCATATGAGTCGAGTTTTGTTGAATAAACACAGTTTTGACAATGAATATTCAGTCCCAGCAGTTTCATGAAGTTATGAAATGAGATTTAACGAATATTTAACATAACTCGTCATTCCATGAACGTAGGTTCTTCAATTTTGTATATAACAACATAAAATTTCTGGACTTTTAATGTCAAAAAAGGTTTACAACCACTGTTAAAATGATACCAATATAAATGATACCAATACATACAAAATATGAACACGGTATAATAAAACTATTTAGCTATTTCTATGAAAATTATGAAAATATTATTCATGTTGCATAAAACATTAAAATTAAAATTTTCCATCAACTTGAACATAAATACAATAAACTATGAAATAGAAAATCTAATTTCGGAATTTGTATATTCAAGAAACATTTCATAAAATTTATTTAAATCTTTCATTAAGAATTATTTATAAAATTTGAAAATTTTAAAAATAATATTACAACATAAATTTTATAATATTATTTTAAAAAAACATTTTAAAATATTTATATTAAATTTTTAAAATTGATTAAATTTTCTGACTTTATCATCAATTTAACATTTTAATATTCTTTTAAGAAAAACCATAATTATCTATAAGATAAGCAATTTGTATCCTTTTTAAAATAAAAATTCTTTTGATCTTTTCATATACAAAATTTAATTAAAATGACTTTTCCGATTAAACTTTTTTAAAAAATTTATATTTTCTTTTTCTTTTTTTTTTTTTATATAAATTTTAACATTAATTATTTATTGAATGTTGAAAATTGTGACAAGAAATGGTTTTAAATTATTGTATACAAAGTGGTCATTATATCCTTAATAATTAGGATCCTTTAATAATTAGGGTCAAAGTTATATAAGCGATAGAGTAATTAAAATAATTATAATACAAGATTTGTTTATAAAGTTTTGAAGTCTATAGGGACATTGGCAAAAATACGTTTTTGCCGTCTTGGTAAAAATGTAGTAGAACACTTGTTTTAACTTAAGATGCTGCATTAAGTGGAATTTATTTCACAAAAAAGTCAGAAAACGGCAACATTGAAAAGTTCCTTTCAACTCAAATAATGTATTTTAAAATATAAGGTCATATCATTTTAACTTTTTGAAAATACCCTGTGCCTTATATAATAAACTCTATAAAAAAAATCAAATTATCATCGACATAATTATATTTAGTTATAAAAAGAAAATATATTTGCATATCAAAGTTATATAACTTTCAGGACACCAAACATAAAAGTCCTTTATAAACATAACAAATATTTTTATTTATTATATAAAATACTTTTATTAAAAATTATTGCCATTTTAATTCTTTTTCCACGATTAAATGTTTAAATTTTGTGACTCTGGGGATCTTAAAGCCATCACCATTTTATATTTAAATTGAGAAATTAGTCAGAATATGTGGCAACTTATAATTTAATTCAACTTTGTTTATTATATAGAAGATAATTTTGTGAAATGCCAACATTAAATTATAATAATATTCATATTAAAAAAAAAATATGTACGAAAACGAAGAGACTATTTTGCATAAATGCAATTTATATGCATATTCTACGCTGACATATTGGTATGATGACATACATTATTTTAATATACATATAACTAATTTTATTTTATTTTTTTCTTGTTTAACTAAAACTCAAACAAGTTTTAAATATATAAAGTTTTGATTTTGACTATATTTTGTCAAATTACAGGGTCATTTCAAATTATAATTAAAATTGACCAAAACGCTTAAATACTGTTAATGGGTGTAGCAACAATAAACTGCGTTGTGTTCCTGTCTATATGGAAATATAAAGATCATCTTAGATATGTAGAATGTAATAATACTAAAATATTCAATGTGACAAGAACTAAAACGTCCTCTGCTGTCACTAATACTGTCTTAGCAAAATACAAAAGCTAGACAAGTGTTACAAAGAATTCTATTTCGAGTTAGCAAAATTAAGGTAAGACTTTGTAAATAAGGTTAATAAATAAGGTTTCAATAAAATGATACAAAAGGCATATTACAGAATTGATAATAACAGATTCCGATTCTTCTAATACCTTGTGCGAATCAACGGAAAAAAACAGTCAAAACTAATATTAAAAAAATTGTTATTTCAATTTAATTTTCTAAGTATTCTAAAAAATAAATAGTAGTATTTATTCTGAGACAATCGTCGTCAGAATTTTGAAAACTGGAAACTCTCTTTAACAAGGCATTTTGTAAAATTTACTCCTAAAGAAAGTCAGCTGTCAACTGTCATATATAATTGCACCCTGTTATTTCTTATTGTTAATATTATATTGGAAGACAATTATTAAATATTTTACAATTTTTGTTCTAAATGAAAATCAGCTGTAACATAATCAACTACATTTAGTTGAAACCCCGAATTTTCTTAACTTTCCATTTCGAATGCTGTGAATCACTCGGTACATTCGCATATATATACAAATATTAAAATAATAAATAAATACATAAAATATGCACATGGAAAATTCTGTTTTTCATTGCAATAAAAAATATTTTATTATCTTGACATTAAAACAGCTTCTCTGCTTCTCAAATGATAATTTTTAATTTCTTTTTATATAAATAAATAATTTGTCATTTTAAAGTTTTTCTAATACGTTTTTGCACAACATAAAGAACAGCTTTTTTTGACATTATAATTAATTTAAATATACTTAAAAATGAAAAGTTTAGTGAATAATTTATATTTGTAAAGTGACAAAAATATGAAAAAAAGATAGTTTAATTGTACTTTTCAGGTACATGTAAAATCGGTAAAATCATTTAAAATTTCCAACATTTTAAATATTTCCTTAATTTTTTATAAAACGTAAATATGATTATATCAAAAATATATCATAAGATTGGAAATTTATGTTTTCCTTGGACAAATTGTATTATTGCAGGTAAAACGTAATAATTCTTTCTATTTACTTTTTGAAATTAAACTCAATTCACACATTTAGTTAGTAGTTATTAAGAATATTCGAATCCCTATACAGAATTCAGTATTTCTGTAAACCGGAAATACTTACAACATAAAAAATACAATCAATTTTTCTTGTCAAATTATTTTTAATTATTAATTTAAGTTTCCTGCTAATAGAAGATAACTAAATTGTACACTGCAGTCATCCGGTGTAATGTAATTTTTTTTCACTCCTGCTGTGGCCTCCATTTGGCATCTTATCCCACTCGGTTTATTGCTGTTGTTTTAGTGTTTTCAATGTGAGATTATTCTGCCTCGAATTAATAGACCTCATCTTTTTGTTCCTTCGGGATACCACTCTAGAGCTAATTCTTCCTGTTGATATATTCGATTTATTTCAATTTTCTTACATTAATCTCTTTCATTATTGATTACTCCTTAGTAATTTGCAAGAGATTCATGTTACTTATAATGTTAGACCAGAATATTCGATATATTATTCTGTGATGCTGTTTGAAATTAGCCAAGTTTCAATTAATGTAATATCATTTTCAATTATTTGTTACTAATTTAGCCACGAAAGAAACGACTAAATAATTATTAGAAGTCTGTTTTCTAAATTACATTATTGCTTCACAGTTTCATATAAATTAAATTATTAATTTTCCTTATGATATTCCAATTTAACTTTATACATTTTTTTCTATATAATAACAGCAATAACATTATTAAATTTATATACTTCATCATAATTTTCTCATATATAATTAATTTTCATTATAAATATCTATAATCTCAAAGTGTCTTATGTAATCATGGAAATTAATGAAAATGGAAAAAAATATGTAATTCTTATTTATTATATGCTACATAAATTTCCCCATAGCTCAAACTTCATTAATTTGTCAACTATATAACAATTTTTATGTAATTTCGAAATCTTAAATGTAAATTACCGTCGATGTATATAGAAGAAACTAATATGCTTTCAAAACATTAATTTCTTTTCATCGATATCATCGCAATTTTTCTTACATATTTTCATCGATGGCATCATATAACAAAATAATCAGATTTTCAAACACCCTGTAATGACTGTTAAAGATTTATAAATCTCTCCATTTCATGTTCATTGGTTTTTCTTTATTCTGTCCAATCATTTATTGTCCTAATCATATTTAATCCATTTTGCTTGTTCTTTTGCCTTTTGGGTAATTTTTCGACAATAGATATTGGTTCCGAAATAATCTGAAAATAATTAAAATCAGAAAATAAGACTTGTGAGTGGACACACTACCACCAATAACACTATAATAATATCAACATGTTTGCATCAACAATATTGGGAATCTGTCAACTGAATGCATGAGATGTGTACCTGACAGATTGTCAATGTTGTTGTCGTCAAGCAGAAAAAGTAATTATTTATGGTAACGAAGTAAAATTTTACCATTTACAGATTTAAAATTTATTCAGAGTTTAATTTATTTAGAATTGAAAATGAAATTTGTCGTTCTGTGGGAATTTCGAATATCTTAGCCATTTTTTGTTTTAAAGTCATAGCAAATCTATAGAACAGAATACGGACAACTATATAGAGAAGCTGCCCGATATACAGAATCTGACATATGGAAGTGAAACTTGTGAATTTCAAAAACTATAATACAGAAACTTCATATATTCATCAAGAAATTCATCAAGAAGAACAATATTTAGAATTTTTTGGCCTAACATCATAAGTAACGTGAATCTCTGAGACAAATTGCCATTTCAAAATATAAATTTCGAGATTTTTTAAATCGTCATATGTCCTTATATTTATAAATTTTCCCTAATACGAAATAGAACTAACTTTAATCTTATTCCAAGGATACTTGTTGTATGTATGAGTTCAGAAAGAATGGACAGAAAAAAATTCTCGTTTTTGTTGGACAATTTTTTGATTTGAAAATCTCAGCCGAGATTATCCTTACACATTGAATAATGTATAAATATAAAAATTGGTGTAAAATGGTGTAAGAAATGAAACGTCAACAAGTGAGAAATTTCCTGAAACAATATTTTCTTAATAATATTGTCGTCGTTGTAAAAACGTTGCAATTGTTGCAGTTTTGAAGGAAATAAAATCTTTTTATTTCCTTTCAATTTAAATTTATGCTTTCTATCTTAGGGCGTTTTTTTTTTTTTATTTATACTTTCAATTTCAGAATTTTTCATTGGTTAGTGATAGTTACAAGAATTGTAGAATACTTTTTAAATTTTAAATATTGTTGAAATATAGGTTAAAATTGAATGTTATCTATTCTTGTGACCGCAATTACAATTATTCTTAGCATCAGTAATAAAATAGAATTCAAAAATTTAATCAATTTTGTATTTACTTGATTTTATTTGTATATCCAGGGAATAATATAAAATTGAATATTCTGGCATTGTTATTATGTGTTTCGGTTTCGGTATATTTCAGATAAATTACTAATTTGCATTTTGGATATATGGAGAATCTTAATTAATTGAGGCATATTTGACCAACAGAAAAGTTAATATGACCTAATTTTAATTTCAATTTTAAAAATTAGTTATAGTTCACATATTCTCAATGAAACATTTAATTGATAAATATCACCAAAATACTATATAGTAATTACAAAAAAAAATCAGTTAATAAACTATGAAGCACAAAGGTTTTGTATGCGAATAACTAGCCTCTGTAAATCAATTATGGTTAACCTTCAGGCTTCACCCCGACATAGTGGAAATCCTGTAATTAAAACAAATAAAGGTTCTGACGACTGAAGATTAACCATATAACAATAGCACAAATAAAGGCATTGTGTAAATAACCAACTACTTCCAGTAGTCCTTCAATTTGTGGGTTAGTCGTACCGTACAGTAAACAGCCGCATACTATAAAAAGAATCATTATTGTTGGAAGACTTAAGGATGTAAAAAGAATCATTAATATTTAAAATTATGGAGAATATAAAGTAAGTTGAAATTATTTAAAAATATACTCTAAAACGAAATATCCCAGGTGAATATCTAACTTTTTATTACTTTCCGTAATAGAAACTTTTATATTGTAACAGTTCTAGTAGTAAAACAGTTAACGCGTTAACATATTTAAAACTACAAATTAATATTCCACTTCGCAATGGATGATACAATTATGAAATGCAAAACGTTATTCAAAACATAATGCTTAATCGAAATAACGAAATAAATTAGCGTTATTTATCAAAATTACAATACATAACGTATAAAGTAAACTGTGTTACAATAACGAAAAACGTAACAATAACTCAAACATTTCGTTTCGTTTTCCGTAACATTCAGTAAAAATTTAGAACTTTGCACATTGTTTAAATGTTACTAGTAAATATTGAACTTAAATTCACTTACCTTTGAATAGATTCGAGAAAATGGTTGTCACAGTCGCCATTTTAAGAATTGAATGAGATTATATACGTATTTGATTTTGTAAATATACATACAAAATCAAATTAAGGTTTCTTTAATATAAATAACATATTGTAATAACAGTCTTTTTTATAATAACGTATTATAACGTTATAACATAAATTCTTTCAGAAATTCTTTCGTTACATATTTGTATAACGAAACGAATAACGAAATATATAAAGTTTATATTCATTTTGTAACATTCGCTGTTACGTCATTTTGATAAATTAATATTTGATAAACGAAGAGTTTTACCAAATAAATAATTTAAGTGATTATTTTACGTGACTGAAACTTGTCAATGTTTAAACGAAATGTATACTTTTACGAAATTTTTATAGGCTATTCAAACCAAACATTATTTAATATTATACCAATCATTCCATTTAATGATAATTCTTGTTTAAATTTCAATTTCATAATATAAATTAAGGAAATTCATTAACATTATGAATGAAACACATAACATTTTTGACATTACATTTTTGTCACTTGTCATAAATATGAAATTCCAAACAATATATCAAAATATATAAACCTTTTACATTAATTACAAAAAACAAAGTGTTAAGATTCGAAAATGTAATTGTATTTTATTATAATCACCTTTTTGTATACGATATTTTGATATAATGTTAAGAATATAATTTCTTATTCACATTTTGAAATTTCAGTCAAATATTAAATGTGTTAAAATTACTTTTTACAAGTCAAAATGTGATTTAAAAGCATCAGACATTTGAAACTTTGGGTAGACTTTTCTCTTTTTTCTTTTAACTTTTAATTTATATTTAAATATTCAATTTTGAATTAATAAATTTATAATATGTAAGTGTAACATAATAAGTCTTATTATCATAAAAACTCATAATAATATTAAAATAATTCTTTTAAAATGTTTCATTTTCGAACTATATACATAAATATATGTTGCTCCTAAAAGTATGCAATTAAAATTTTATTAAATATAATACTAAATAATTTAATTAAATTACTATTTTTTCAACTTATGTATAGACAGAAGATAATTTTACAAATAACTACACCATAAAATAATTAATATTATATTAATCTTATTTCTTTATTGCAAATTCATGTAATAAATCAACATAAAATGCTGTAATAAAAATAAGATAATATTTTTTTTCGAACTTTTTTAAGAAACGAAATAAATCGATTATTTTAACGTTTTTCCGTCAGTCCATATTTTTATCCATACTTTTTCAACTTAACTGACTGCACAATTGACCATTTTAGGTATCTCATTTAACCAATCATGTTGTATAGTTGCGAGAAAGAACCCGTAGTACACTTCCCTTCTGCCTTGCCTTTTGTTTGACAGGGTAAGAGCAGAAACTTTAGGTAATTACACATTCAACAACTCTAACCATCTCGCACCTAAGCTGTATTCGGACATGGTACGGTTTCTGAAAGAATCTAAAATTAACATTCAACTAAACTGGTAGAAGACCTGACTGGGAAAAAATAGTGCTAAAGTGCTAATTATGGTCGTCGTCATGTTGCTCGGGTGGGACTTAAACTAACCAACCAAATGTCCATCTAAAATGTTGATAAATACTGCATTTCAGTACTACAACAATGTAAAAATCTTCATCAATAATAATATTAAAGCTTGCGTTGCCATTGATATAACTAATTAATAAAAAAAAGTCGCCGACGTGACTACCAAAAATAATCTCTTCCAAATATGTTTCGGTACTATGCGTTTGAAAGATTATTAAGAAGAGTAGTGCAAAATAGTTGCAGAAATATTGTTATGGCACTACAATTTTTATTAAAGTTTTATTCTACAATATCCCACTAAAGTTTAGAAGCATATAAAAAGAGACAATCCAAAAAACCCATTTTTATAATCTGCTGCGCTATCTTTCTACATTTTTGCTGTTTACGAGTTTAGTATCTGGAAAATTCCGATAAATTTTATAGTATTTTTTTTTATTAAAAAGTCATTACACTAATTACTAAGGATACAGACAGATAACCATAACGGACTATAATTAATCAATGACAAAATGATGCAAATTTATTAGAATATTTATCACTATATTTTGTAAACTGGAACTAAAGAATATAATTAAGATAGTTTCTTTTAAAAATTATAAAAACTTTATGACAAAAAATTAAAATAACAACAAAATAAAGTAAAAAAAATATCTGCAGATTAAATTTAAAAAAAAAATTGTATCCATAATTTTTTTATGAAGAGATGGATTAAGTGAATCCTTAAAGGATTTTGTACTTTTGAAAAGTTGTAAAATCTTTTCAGTTAATTAATATTTTCTATGTAAAGATTTATTTATATAAAATATCAAAAAATTTAATAGAAAACTGCAATTGACATTAAATTTTATATATGATTTTAAATTTTCTAAATATCCAAAAATGTATTCATAAAATATAAATAATCTAAAATCGAATTCCTTCTTTGTATATTTCGAAATATCTAAAATATCCTTTATTCAATTTCTACAACGTTTTAACTTTTCCAAAATGACAAAATGTCAAATCATATTTTACCTTTGAAATAAGCATTTCCATTGAATTAATTCTATTTATAGTGTGAAGTTAATAGAAAATTCAATTGAATTTTATATGGTTTTTGAGGCGACAATATATTTTATTACTAACAAAATACAAATTCTAGATGGAAATTAAAATGTCACTCATATATTCTGAATTACAATGAACTGGTTAGTTGGAAGTGCAACAAGATAATCATGTATAAGAAAACACTGCAAATAGAAAAGCCAAAATATTTAATCATGTTAAGTATTTTTTTGGCATTTATAGTAGTCTTAAAATTAAATTGATAGTTTAGTAAAAAATTGAAACAAATCTAAATTTTCATAACCTTTCAAAAATATTTTCTCGACATTGTAATTAAAATTTCTCATACTATTAATGTTTTTGTCCATCTAATTACTCGAATCTTGTAAATTTCGACACTTCAAATCCTGAAGATTATTTATTATTTTATTATTTATTATATTTCCACATTTTATTATGTTAAGATAATTATTTAATCAAGAGGCTACTCAATTTGTCTCAAAATTGGAAAACAGAATTTGATAAATTTTCATCTTTTGATGTTGTTTTGTTAGGGGATGTAATCCCCTTCTTACTAACTAACTAACTTGTCAAAACATTCTATATTTTATTTATTTCTGGAAAATGATTGCGAATGTATGTAAGTTACCTTAGAGCATCTTTTATCTTAGTGTCCTGGTGTTCAACATAGAAGATTTGAAAAATAACTTCGAAAATTATATTTTCTAAATAACCTGTTCAGGCAGATAAGATGAAAACTGTCAACCTAACAACGTTCATTAACCAAATAGAATGAATTGAAATGCTGTAGGTTCTGACTATCGACTGCAGAGTACAGCGAGTCTATTAGTATACCTTCAATAACTGAGTTTTACAAATTCTCCTCGCTGACCAATCAGCCAACCAATGAAAAGAAACAATCAAATCATTACTAAACTTTATATATAGCAATTTCCGTATTTGGCATAAAAGTAAATGAATTAATCCCTTACAATCCCGAGCAAAGCTTTTTATTGATGTAGCGTCAATAATTTTACATTTTTCTAGCATTATTTCTTCCTCATTAAATCGTTTCTTTTTTTTTTTTATGGAAAAATCGAAATTAAATAAAATCGATACATAAATTACCCCGGTATAAAAATACTTTTCCAGTCAAAGATTTTGGCAAATTTCTTAAAAAACCTTTTAAACTAATTCCACAAAAGAAAAGTGGAAAAATCTTGATAACATAAAATATTGAAAGATATTTATGTATCAAACGAAACAATTTAATATATTTTATAAACATTTATAGATGAAAACTTTTAATAAAAATTATGACAAAAAAGAAAATAAAAACTTTTCCGAAGACCATCAGGAAAAACCCATATTTGTTTACAAATATTATTTGATTGAAAATTGTGAAAGAAAAGTTTTCGATAATATTTTTCTTTTTCTGAATCTCTTTAATAACCAAATGATTATACATAAAAAGAATTTTACTTATTTTTATTTTATTGTATTTTTATTATGAATTTTTATTATTTTATCTTATTTATTTTTTTTTATTTTATTTTTATTTTTAATATTTATTTATCAAGTTTTTTTTCTTTTTCAATCTTTGAGAAAACATTTAAATGTTATTTACTAAATTCAGCAATTTCTTATGTTGAATGTTGTACATGTAAGAATGAAAATATAAAAATATAACAAATTTTATAGTAGATTTACGAATGAACTTAAATATAAAACGCTCGTGATGATTATTTTCAAGTTTAAGACTAGTTTCTATAAATATTATTACAAATTTTCGATTCTTCATATTCATTTCATTGCATAACTATTAAGAACTGTCATCTTTTTCCGTCAGTAGTTTACACTTTAGCAATATCACAAACCAATTCGGTTTGAGTCTTGCTTGAAACAATGAGTGATTACATTTACTTGTCTAAACCTTTATTGCATTTAACCAATTTCAGATTCCTATTTTAAATACTATTATTATAACCATAAAAAAAAATCTTGTTAAGAGCTTGATTAAACATTAAAGTGACATGAGCTCACATAGCTTAATAGAGGGAAATCATTCACAATTTACTCTACGATTTTCTACTGCTTTATTAAAGATTTATTTGTCTATTTTGCAAAGATATGTAGAAGCTTTTTTTACTAAGCATATGGTTCTAAATTTTACATGGCTCCAGGATTCCATGGATTACATATTATTATTGGTACAACTTTTTTATTATTGTGTCTATTACGATATTTTCATTAAAGAGGCCACCATTTCAAGCTTGAAGGTACTGAATGATTTTGACATTTTGTAGATATTAGCTGTATATATTAAAATTCTTTCAAATTTTAGACTACATTATTAATTACATGAAACTTTTGACAAACTTCTATTCTATTCGAACTTTTAACATCTCTTTAATTTCTAAATTTCTTTTAATAAATAATTTCCCTATTTTGATATAAAAATATGACATTATCGAGTTATATTTCCTTTGAAGAGAAAAATCTGCTAATATAAGGGTAATTCAAAACTCGGAGTTTGTTATAACAATGATATGTAAAATATTTTGTGACCGTATTTAATATATTAGAAATTTTGTTTTTTTCTTTTTTGGAATCTCTACCTTTCGACCTTCAGACGTAAAGAAAAATTGCTTTAACCAATTTCATTTTTAATTTAATCGTACGTTTCCATGACAACACTTTAAAACTCATCGTAAAATTTTGTAATAACGATTTTTGTGGTTTATAACAAACACAATCTTTTATTATTCCAAGAAAATGAAATATTTTAGTGCAAAATATATAAAAAAAAAATCTATTAAATAAAAATTTTATATTTTTTATTTCGGTTTTAATTTGCAAAAGGCAAAACCCAATCCACCAGAGTGTATTTAAAAGCCAGGACGAAAATATGCTATACACAAATTTATTATACATATATAAAAAAATTTCCTATATTGCAAATATTCTCTATAATGTGATGGAACTTAAAATTGCTCTACAACATAAAGAAGCTGGTCTTAAAGATATTAGGATATAAATCTTGTCCATAACATGATTTTAAAATTTCTTTATGGTTATGTCACTACGAGAAGTGAAAATATAAAATAGAAAATAATTTTCATCGAAACATAATAATGGTAATAAAAAATAATACATTCATCTTTAGTTTGAAATTTTGTAGATTTAACAGATATTTTTTAGTTTTTTGGAACATTTATGGTAGTCAATAAATCCGTCCAGAACCAGATAAAATAAACTCTTTAGATATAATTAAATTGTTTAAGTTATTGTCTCTGTCCAGATAAAATAATATGGCCCAAAATATAAACCTCGCCTGATGTTGTTTATAATAAACTTATCTTAAAAGTTTACTGATAACAAATTTCATACTGTCATTGTCATAGGCAATGAATACAAGCAATAATTTATTTGTCAGTTGTGATGGAAGAACATTTTACATTCACATCCACTTACGATTACGAGCACTTACGATTTTGTTGTGTCAAAGTTTTGTTATCCAGAGCATTAAGAAAGTTCTTTGCTGCTGACACAATTCCTAGAGTGTAAACCTTTTATTCTAAATTTGGGAGTACGATAATTACTAATTATAAGCAAGTTAAAAGAAAGATCATTTTGCCAATATATTGATACCAAATTACGAACAAAATTAATAGCTAAACAGTAAATATTACCTCTAAAGAAACCCAAGATTTCAAGATGTGATATTCTGAGCAACAAAATTGCGGCAATATTAGAAATTCCATGCAATTCATCGTATAATTTTGTTAAATTAAAACCAAATATTTAAATTATTTTTGTGAATTTCTTTTTTGATTATATAGGAGAATCGGTAGGGGTTCATTTATTTACGCTATATCGAAACTAAAAATTGCTTACCAGCCCAGAACAACTTCTTCAAGGAGTTTGTTCATGTTGTACAGCCAAAGCATTTATGTCGCAGGTTCATATGATACAGTCATACAGTGACACAAAAAGTTTTCAATCGTCTCTGCATCCTTTTCAATATAATATTTATGATCAATGTATAGTAAAGACATGATCCTTCCGCATTAAGTCTCAATTACACTTAATTTAAAAGGTATTACACTTATTTACACTTAATTTAAAAATTATAAATATTAACTGGACTCGCCAAGAAGCAAAAGCGAGTGATTTACGAAGAGTTCTTCATTTATATCGCAGGGTTTTTTTTGTTTTGTTTTTTTTTTGCTTAAAGGGTAAAATGATTGTAAAAATGTCACAATCATGAAAATTTATTTCAATTAAATAAACATCAAAGTACGTTTTAAAAAAAAAATTGTAATATTTTAACATAGATTTTCCTATCAAAATAAACCAAAAAAAAAAAAACTTTAAATATATAATTTTATTTTTTGTTGCCAAACGTTTATCTAAATTTCATAGCGTTTCATTATATTTTCTATTAAATTTATTTTATATAAAAACTATAAAAAAATAATAAATAATATTTATATATAAAAATATATAATTTTATAATAAATAATTTTCAATTCCCTCGATATTTACATGTACAATAATATGATTTGTGAGGAATATTTTACACAAAGATTTTCACTTTGTGTCCTTGATATTATCAGAAGATTACAGAATCATACAAATTATATTGATACAGGAATTGAAAAAGTTGATATAATCAGATATTTAGAAAATTTGTAAGAATTTTTGGTTTCAAATGGAAATTTTTATGAATTTTTATATATAATTATTATTATTTTTATAGAGATTTTGTTGATGGTGATGTAGGAGCACAAGTTACTACAGCATTATTAGAATTAGAATCATCTGGTTTAATAATGCATTGTTTAAATGGTTATAAAACTTTAGGACCATTTGCAAAATTATGTTTAGCGAAAAATCCAAAACAACGTCGTCTAGCATGGGAGAAAATTGAGGCAAATTTAAATGGTCATTCTGATACTAGTTTTGATACGCACGGAATCCAACCAATATGTCCCCAAAAGAAAACAAAAAAACTTTAAGAATTTTTTTATTTATGTTTTTTTTTTATTTTGGAAAATATAATTAAATTTTCAATTTTTTTTTTAATATAACAATAATTATAATAATAAAAAAACAAGAATGAAATTTACAGAATTATTTATATATATTTCATAAAATCATATAATGAAGATAAATGAGCTAGTGCTTCTTGGTAGTGTCCATATCTATTCAAAACTTTAAAATTCATTTACATTACAAAAAGTTGTAAATGCGGTTATGAATTCAGCCGCTGACTAATTGCCGCAGTTAGTTATCTTTAATTTATAAATGAATCAAAAGCAACGCAAAACATGTCAGTTTAAAATTACTAATGCTGACCTTGCAGTTATCGCAGTTGCCGAAAATATGCTGCAAAATTTTGAATTATCAATTATTTTTTTAAAAAATTCGTGTATATTTCATTCAAGTTGACTTGTAATGATTATGAAGAGCAAGTAATTAAATTGTTAAATCCACACAACAATCAGCAATAAATTTTCAGTGTCAGGGTATAGACAATTTGCAGCCAAAGCTGCCTTCCAATTTTTTAATTCTACATAAACTGCACAGCGGCTGAGAATTCTTCACTGCACCTTATATAAATCACATTCTGATGACACATTGATAGCAAACTGATAGCAAACAGTTTATTTATGATGCACTTGGAATAATTGTAATACTCTTGACTCTGTTTAACCTGTAGGGGTTTTCAACGATCGAAAAATTATTTTCTATCTTATATAAACATTTAAGAATATTATTTTTGACAACAATTACGCAATATTTCCACAACCACCGACATACTAAAAACTTGTTTGACTATTTTGAATTAATAATGACTTTCAAACGTGTGCCAAAAAGAATATTCATTTTTCCATTTATGCGATGATATTAATTTCTAATTTTCCTCAATTTTTTTTTGTTATATATTTTTAAACTCATACTTTTACAAATTCTAAGCTATAATCGAAATTTATTTTCAACAATAAATAATTTACCAATTTCCTGAACATCACAATGCTGTTGACCCAATTTCCCTTCATAACGTAATATATTATTGAATTCATTGGCTCAAAAAAAATAATAGTTTCGCAGAATAATGAAAAAAAAAATCCCACAGGTGGAAAAAAAAAATACAATAAATAAAAACTTCCTTTTTAAGTATATATACATAAATCCTGAATTTGAATTTCCAATGAAAACTCATAAGCCTTACGGTTATGTAAAATAACTAAAAGAAAAATAGAAATTATTGAGAAAAGCACTTAAAAAATATTAAATTTATATTGCTAACTACAAAAAAAAAATTGTATATTTTAAAAATGGAAAAATAAGGATGTGGAACAGATAAAGGATAAAGTATAACGTACTGCATTTTTATAAAAAATAATTTTAATCTACACTTTTGTACAATTTTTCAAATTACAAAATTTCATTATTTACTTAGGTTGAAATATAAATTTATCGTTATTGATGACAGTATGACAGTAAAGTAATGTAAACATTGGAAAACGGATGTAACAAATAATTTCATTTGATACTCAAAATACTAGGAAATAATTTATTTGACCCATAGGCTTATAAGCTAAGGATTAGGTATACTAATATTACGAAATAACATTAATTTTTTCTCGCGAATGTAAGGATTATCATTATTACTAGACAGGCCAGGGATTATTCTTTTAGTTATTTGAATGCACACACGAATTTCATGGCCGCTCAAAACACATTATTCACTAGATAAACTAAATAAATTATATTTATTTTTACACTTTTCTGTATTACTAATCTACTATTTATACCTTTTAAACAAGTTCTGACGTTACTTTTTATTCATGAGCATTTCCATTTTTTGTAAGGTTCATGCTTTTGTAAGAGCATCTACAATTTTATCTTTAAAGTAAATAACCAGAATAAAGACTAGTATTGTAAATAAATTTGAAAAAAAGGCTAAAATACGAAGGTGGTTCTAATGTAGGTACTTCTTCCAGGTTATCAAACTAATAATTTACTTCATCATCTTAAATTTTAGACAGCCTAATTATTTATATTATCAATCGCTACTCAAATAACGTGATATCATTAACAGAAATTATTAATCTAGTTTATCTTTTTGAATATATAATTATAATCGCATTAGTTGGATAGTCTTTCCGTGGTTCCATGCAGTGGAATTAATTAATTTAACTAGCTTAGGAAAAACGAAGATGACCGTTCCATAATGATTACAAATTCTTTGGGTATTGAATAATTTTCGATCGTTATGGATCTGTCCTCTCAGTTTTTCTAAAGCTGGTCTCCCATTATAACACGTACTTATGTCATGTGCTTTTATGTGATTTCGCTTATTTAATGCTTGGACAATATTACGTTAATTAAATTGACAAATCTTTTGAATTCTTTTATTAAATCATTTGTTTCCTACATGACTGTATACTTCCAACCTCTGGAATCGCGCTTTTACGGTAGACTGACACACAAATAGTGTGGTACCGATAATTATAACAAATTTTACACAGAATAATGACTACAAAACATTTAAATTGTGACCAATTAGGATCAATCCTTATACCAACGTTTAAAGAGAAATCGTTATCCTAGAATTGGCTTTGTAACAAGCATATTTGTACGCTTCTACAATGGATTGTTTTCTCTGTTAATATTTCATCATAAATTGATACATTCTCTCTGTTATTATATTTAACCTTTGTATGGTTCTATACATTCCAGATGAAATATCAATTTTGTACGTTAATACTTTAAAATCATAAGTAAAATTTAGTTTATAAATTATATTTTACAACTACTATTTAATAACGGTACCTGCATTTCGATTAAATTTTTTTTTTATAAAACATAATATACCGTATAAGAAAATTCCTTTTAATGTCTGGTGTAATTAAAAAAAGGATACCACAAAAAAAATGATTTAAATATATTTTTATTTGTATGTATATATGTATATGTATACTTGTATTTTTCTTAAATTTCTTAATATTTCATAATCCAAAATGTGTAAACACTTTTTATGATCCTTTTGAGGAATTAAAATTGTACATTTATAAATTAAAAAATTTACTGAATCGTATATAAAAGGATCATTTTCACCCGCACATAAATTTTATTTCCTAACTAAATGTTGTACATATAAATAAAAATCAGGGATGGAAACTAGTTTATACAAAATAAAATATTCAACTATAGTTCTACAGTATGTAAAAACCGTATTCGTACACCTCACTTTTTACAATAAAATCATGCAAGATTCAAGATAACATAAATATATATTATACAAAAAATTATTCAATCTGTTAGAAAATCAAAAAACTGATTCCATCCAGCATTGAAATTAATTTGGCGGGTAATTATAATTAAAACACTAATTTTTAAAAAAATAATTTTGCGCGTTTTTTTTTAAATGTTCATTTTATGTATATATATATATATAAATAAATATATATATATATATATATATATATAAATATATATTTTAAAAAAAAATGAACATTTAAAAAAAAACGCGCAAAATTATTTTTTTTTTAAATTTGTTTTTTAATTATAATTACCCGCCAAATTAATTTCAATGCTGGATAGAATCAGTTTTTTGATTTTCTAACAGATTGAATAATTTTTTGTATATTATCTTGAATCTTGCATGATTTTATTGTAAAAAGTGAGGTGTACGAATACGGTTTTTACATACTGTATATAATTTTTGTTGTTTTTAACATATTGCATAAATAATAATAAAACTAGTTTTACACACACTACACAATATTTTAATCCTTTCTATTTGTATTTTATCAACTGAACAAATAACATCAAGAGATTTTTGGCCAGAAGTTCAAATTAAAAATAACTGAAAATTAATCAGCTAAAACTGAAAATTCGATATAGTCTCTTAGCAAATAAAACTATTTTGATTGCCCATACTATACTGTAATATGATAATTTTTAATTCGTATATTTTAATTTTTATATTACTATAGTAAATTATAAGTTGTAAATTAAATGATTGTAAATTAACAAATATAAATAATTTATAATTCTTAGTTTCTTTATTAAAATTCAATTAAAAAAATACTAAAAATTAAGTTCAGAATTAAATCTATTTAGTATTAACATTAAGATTAGAAATCAGAAACAATTTTTTTTTATTATTTTCTAAAAAACCAAAATCAAACCAAACTAAAAACCATTTTTTTCAGGTTGGCAAACCAAACCAAAAACCAGAACCAAAAAAGTATGGTCCTACGGACCACGAAACCAAACCAATACAAAAATTAAATGGTTTCCATCCCTGGTAAAAATATTATATTCATATTCCTGTTTCATATAAAATATTCTAAATTATTTAATCTTTTTGTAAACATACAAATTTTTTTTTTTCGAAAAAAATATTAAAGATACTTCGATACTTTTTATGTAAAAATTTATATTCGTATGTAAAGAGGCAATTAAATCCTGTGGTAAATTTCAAATAATCAGGGCGAAAATAAATGTAATATCAAAGAGTATTGTTGTTTTATAATGTTTAGTAAAATGTTATATAAATTAAAAGGATATAGATAAAAATAACAAAATTTATATAGAAGATTACCTTGCATAATTCAAGTCCTTTATTATCTGTTGAACAGAGAATTTCTCTTTTGTGAATAAAGTAATTAAAAAGATTTTCAAATGATTATATGTGAACCAGGTAAATTCGATTATTCAATGGTGTTTCTTTGTAATTAAGTAAATTATTTCTATATAGTATGAAGGTTTAATACATTTAGTAGTTTCATTATATTTTGTTTAGTATAATTTCTGTTTTGGTATTATATAGTTCAAAAAGTGAATTTAGAAAAATGCATGGAAAGCCTTGGCAACATCGTATATGGTATTATTGAAAAGAAGAATTGTATAAAACAATTAATGTTGGGATATTAATACCCACTTACGTTCCATATGCAAAATATAATTACAATTTCTTTCTCCATATAAACATGACTAACATTCAACCAACAGGCCACTCTGTACATTGGCGGAAATATATGCTGTATTTTAGATGTTGTTTTATAGAAATATATAATATTAATCTGTAGGGTTCTTTTAGAGAATTCTAGGGCGGAAAATCCGGTAAAATTTACATTTTCCAGGAACAAAAGTAAAATTTCTGGGAAATAATATAATTATATAAAATAGTATATTTAATAAAAACAAACCAGAAATTGATGACTGAAACCCCTAGAGAAACCTAGGAATCCCGGGAAAATTTATATGGAAAACGTTACCTTTTCTATGCAACATATCGCTCTGTATACATTCGGTCAATTATGTGTATGTTCACGGCCTGCATTCAATAAATTTATAATAGATTTATTGTGAATTTAATTTAACTAAAACAATTCCCTTCCTCTAATTCCAGCAGTACGAATCCACTTAGTCAACAATTCAATTTTTCAGAAATTTAACTTTTTATCGTTCATAAATGCTTATTTGTAGGTCGCATTATTGTACCTAAAAAAGGTGAAAACCCTAAAGTTTTTTGGAAAAGCCATAACAGTCAAAGTTTAATTGTTATCCAATAGACAAAACTAAATAGTATCAATTTTGTTATAACTACAATAAAAACATATCCCCATATTAAATAATATAACCTGTTTCCCCCACAAATTAAAGAATATCCTTTACTGCTAGACCCGCCATTTCCATCAGTTTGTGAAACCTATAACTGCACAGTTTTAAAGTATTCTCCTACTGAGAAAGAACCTTTACTTTTAGTCAGTTTTCATTCGTTTAATTGTGAATTCGATCAATTGTGCAATTAATAAAGATTAAAAAAAATTATAAATTTTTAATGAAAATAAAATGAATAAAATTCATTAAAGCCTAACATAAAAAACTAATTTTCTCGCTTGACTTAATAAAACAAACAAAAAAAATCCCGAATTTAAAAAAAAACGAAATAAATTAAAAATATGTAAAAAAAAAAATATCTAAAATAAATACATAAACAGAACCAAAACTTAATAAATGACCGCAAGAAAAATTTTAAATTTTACATAAATGTTAAACATAAAAATATCTTTTTTTTCTTAAAAATAAACTATGGAACATAAACAAAAATAAAAAGGATACGAAAATTATAACATATCCTTAGGGATATTATTTATGTCCTAAATAAATATTTTTATATACGAGAAACACCCAAAAAATAAAATTTCCCAATAAAAATATTAATGGCTTCGTAACAAAAAGTAATTTTAATTACCATAAACAAAAATGGTTTTAATTAATTTGGAAATTATTAAAATTAAAAGTAGAGAAAGTGAAAAATATTAACAATTAATTGTTTTCCAGAATCGGAAAATTTTAAATTGGCTAAATTTAAGAATTTACAGGGAAAATTTAAATTATAAAATGCAAGTCTAATTGTAGCGAAAAGAAATGCTGTCACAAAACACTACGAGTTCCATTTTGACATCATTTTTCATTAAAGAAATTTAATATTCTTTGAAAGGTTTTTATTAAGATTATAATTTCTTAGTCCTTGGAGTATTTTACATATTTATATAGAATTCGTTTAGTCGACTACAATTTCTGAATCTCATTATTCCTAATTCGAAATACATATCGTACTTCTGTTTAGTGATATGTTAATTAAATTCTGCCAATCAATTACTTGATATTTTAAGGATTTTAAGGGTAGCTACAAAAAATAAAGATCACATAACGATATTGCCAAGAATATTTGAATAATATGACAAGGATCATTAAAAATTTATAATTTTTGCATAATTTTAATATCATTACAGTTTATTTTTCTATTCAAAACACAAATAATTACATATTCTTATAATTTTAAAGTAGAGTCTTATGAGTCACTATTATTGCAATCAGAATCCAAGCTGTGAACTAAGTGAACTAAGCCGATATATGTTGTTGCATCAATTTGATGTCAGTCAGCTTTAATATTAATTTTAACTACAAAGAAAAGTTACCAACTGCGACTGATATGAATCTACTGAAAAACCACTTTAAATTATTACATATTTTTTTTATTTTAATAACAAGTAATATACCAAATATTTGACAACTACACTATAACAAAAAACACCCTTAAAAAAATAAATCCCTTTTGGTACAGACTAATATTTATGTAAATAATTCATTTTTATTTGACAATAGCAAAAGAAAATTTACTTTTATGACTTTCTAAGCTCTTGATACCCTATATGCAAAGTAACCGAAAAGTCTAAACAAATATAAAATACTTGTCACAACTCTTTCTTCCAAACATTGTACAAAAAAAAATAATAATAATAATAATATTCTATGTTCATATTTTACATAAAAAAAATAAATACCACAAAATATTTAACTTCAAATGATTTTTTTGCACCTAAAATACAGAAAATATGTAAAAACCAAAAACATGAAAATTTATTTCAATATTATATAAAAATAACAAAAACAAAATTGATATGTTAAAAAAAAAAAAAAAAAAAAAAATATTCAAATTTCACATTTCCCCAACTTTGGGTTCATTTAATTTTATTGTTTCCATTTCCATATATAAGAAAATGCAGAATATTTTGTTCAAAAAAAAAACTAAGAAGGATGAGAATGACAATAAAAATTAAATTATTCTGAGTAAGATATAGCAAGTAAGAATGTTTTTAGATTCCAATAGATTGTGAAGTTTTTCCCAGTTAACGAATCTATTCTTAATTTCATAATGGTATCACGAATCCATAATTTCAAATTTTCTAGATTGTGAAATTCTGTCTCACTAAAGTAAAACATTTCATTTCATTGGAAATGATTCAGTGATCATCATTCCATTGGAACTCTGTCCATAAATTCTTAACGATTTAAATTTAACGATTTAGTTTTAAATTTGAATACCGTATAAGGTTTACTGATTAAGTCATAACAACCTCATTTGTTATGACTTAATTTTAAGTAAAGAACCAAAATCAAATATAGCAAACGATTAACGTTGACAAAAGACGTAATTAAAATAAAGATAATCAGGATCACAAAATTGTTATTAATAGGGAATTGAATAAAAAAAGTATGTGAAATGTGGCTGAAAGATCAAAAAGTTGTGACCATCACCAAATATTTAAAATTCAGAATCAGTTAAAAAGGAACACAATCAAACTTCTTACGAAGAATGTAGTAAGACACAGTGACGGAAGAACAGATAATTTTAATACATTCTAAGACTAAGAAATGATAATTAATAGCATTTTCTGGTATTCCAATTTACATGCTAATAACAATATTATTGTTAGCTAGTTCTTTAGAAGCTAGTTTCATCAAAATTTCGATTTTATTTGGTTTGATTTTTGGTCTTGTATACCAAAAATCTGAAACTTAAGAGAATGTACAGATGATTTTTGTAATTTCTTCTAATATTCACACACTATAGAGTTCAATTATACATTTAAGAAAGTCGAGAAACTTGTGAAACTTCTTGGAATCTCACAATACAATTAGAACGATATTTTGACCAAGCACATAAGATTTCCAGAATCCCCATTGAATAATATCAGTAATATTTTTATTATTTTAAAGAGTATATTTTGTAGCTTGTTATATGCTTGATATTCACAATATGTGAATATATAAAAAAAATCCTTTACCAATATTTTTGGTTATATTATATATAAAAAGCGAAGTTATCGTTTTGCATTTCATTTGTAGATACTTTTCAAATAATTTCTTTATATAACTTCAAATGACAACGACACAACATAAAAATATCCTTTTATTATATACAAATTTGTATTTCCCCGTAAATAAAATTGGTTAAATTTTATACGAATGGTTAAATCCTTTAAATATTCTCTAGTTGGTCTTTTGCATGGAATATACATTTTCCTGTTTTATACCTGTAAAAAGGAAGAAATTCCTTTTCATAAACAAAAAATAAAATAAAAAAAAAAGGATTTTTCGTGTATTTTTTTTTTTTTTAAATATATTTTTGTTCAAATTCACCAGATTCTATAAATTGTATTTGCATTTTATTTGTTATTTCAACAACAATAACAAAAATTCCGATATAACCAACACTGAACTTTCTAAACTGTCAGTATTTTTAACATCCCATATATAAATTTATACCTCACGCATTTTTTTGGCATTTTTTGTACTTATAAAATGCATTAAGTGTGATTTATAGAACACGTAGAAGTTAAAGAAAGTAAAGCATGTTAAGAATAAATCCATAGGGTTTTATAACAGAAGTTTGAACCAAATGTTTTGTAAATAAAAATTAATAAAAAAAAATGGATGTAGAAAAATGTGCAACTGATTTTTTACTTTTATTGGAACTTTTTTATACGATATACATTTACCTTTCAAACTACATTTCTGTAAAATGGATCTTATTAAAATTTCCCTCTACACCAATTACGAAAGTTAACAAAAAGTTAAAGTTAATTTAAGTGTGGGTTACATAGTATCGATCGGTTCAGTTTCGATTCGTTCTGTAAAATTCAAATTTGACGTCTTCCTCTTTTGTCTATTTTGTCGATTGAGTGGACACATACGTCGAATCGGAACGAATCGAATCGAAAGAGTTTAGAACGATTGGAATTTCGCGAATCCAAACAGAAGGATATCTCAAGATGAATGAAATGTGACAGTTTAAAAAATAATAATAATAATATATGTAATTAAATGATTGCAGTCGATAGGTATGAGTACAGTCTTAACCAGTCGAATCGAAACTGAACTGAACTGATAGAAACTATGTAGCCCAGCCTTTAACCTTTAACATTCTTATTCGTATCATTCCGACATATCTATAATAAAATTGGAATTTCATACCTTTTAATTTATACATTTCTTAATATTCTTAACTTTATGTGTTTTACTTGTATTATAATTTACTCATTAATGTTTCATTTTGAATGGAACTGTCCGACTGTCCATCACTGTTATTGGCTTCTCTCCGGATCTAGGAATCATATAAACTTCAAACTAACGCTATTCCAAAGCTAATAACGTCTAGTTTATTGTTCAGTTTGTTGGAACTTTATAAACTGCTAAAGCGAACGTAACGCTCTAAATAGTTTTTGTAAATAATTTAATTCGATTTTAATGAAATATAGTTTAATTATCATGACAATTTATTTTTATACGTTTGGAATTCGGTAAGTAAAAAACAGTCAGAAAATAAATAAAAATATATTTTATAATAAATATTTCAATATGAACTTTAGCGATAGACTATTTTCGTATATTTCCAATTCAATTTGAGTTTGCTACATAAAAAAGGATATTTTCTTTAAATGCAAAAATTCACCAAAGAAAAATTTACCTTTGGGAATTGTATCGTAAAAAAAGAAATATTATAATATTTATTAAGAACAAAAAATTTGTTAATATTATTTATTCCAAGGTTTCGTTTTTTATTATCACAACTGATGATGCTGCTGATTTTTGTATAAATACATTTTGCCCAGAAACTTTGATAATAAAACATAATAATAATCGGATGAAAAAACTTCAGCCACAAGGCTCTCAAGGAAAAAAAAATTAACAGACAATAATTTTGTATATATGTCGATAATGAAATTATCTATAAAAAAAACAAATTTTATGATAAAAACCAGTTAAAAAAGTTAATAAAAGTTATGAGAACGTTTTTTATGAGGCACTCAGAAAACATAAATTTTATTTTTTGAAAAATTCATTTTTATATTATTGTTTAATTAACATTAAAAAATTATATTTATGTAAAAAAAAAGTAATAAAGAAAAGTGAGTACAAATAATTTTTAATTTTATTATTACTTAGTTAATTACCATTTACGGTAATAACTTTAAATTTTTACAGTATATTTAAGTAAATTTTGAGTTTTATATCTGTATTAAATGTTGAAGAAATTTCGTAATATTGTCACCGAATATTACAATTTAAACAAAAATTATGTAAATTAACGAACTTTATGAGGAAAAATACTAACCTAAGGAGGGTTACCTAAAACTGGGAGTATGCTAAAAAATAACTATTTATAAAAAAATACGGAAAGTTTACATTTTAAGAGATGTGTATTTCGTATAATTCGAAAACTTTGATTAGCTATTTAGAATACGTTTACTTTAGCAAAATTTTGGAAGCATAAACTATTTTTTTACATTTTTTAAAGCTCTACATCTACACCATTCTTAATTTAAGTAATTACTATTACTCAACCTATCTTTCCATTACATAACATTTCGTAGTTCGTAAAATGTGTTATTTCTTCAATTTATAGTCTGCTTCTCTTCATCCCCTAAATTTTTTATGACAGTTTTCCATATTTTAAAGAATAATTGGAATTTATATAAGGCTATGTGTGAACATGATTGTACAATTGAATTTACTAAATAGCAGGAACCAAGCTATAAATTTAAAGTTTGGATCTTATAATTATATTAAAAGAATCCACTTAAATGAGAGGAGCTTGATAAAAAAAAGGAATTTACATAAAATTTTAAAAACAATATGTAAATAACTCATAATTATTATCGCTTTAAAGTTATCCAATAAAACTATTATTTTATGCAGGGATGGAAACCGGTTTCAAACCAAAGCAACCATGCCAACGGTTTCGAACCATGCCAACCAGCAACATTTTTAGGAACTGAAACCAAAACCAAAACCGTTTATTATCTAAAATTTTACACCAAATCTAGTTCAACTTCTCAATGACTTCAAACTTTAATTACATGCAACATTAAAAGTATTGTAGCAGCTTTATTAGAAGAAAATGTGATAGAAGCACCTAATGTTAAAATAATTAAAATTAATTTATTTTAAATTATTAGAAAGTAGATTTCGTTTTAACCACCAAAAATGAACCCAAAAAATTGTTTTTTTAAATATACTGGAACCAAAACCGAACCGAAACCATTTTCATGAAACAGAAAGAAAACCCATTTTGAATTTTTTGGAAAACAGGTTTTGTTTTTTCCCATGGTTTCTTTCCCTGATTCTGAAAATTCAATCAATAAGGTTCAATAAATTTATGTAAATGGTCACATCAGATGAAATGGAACTCTTTCTGATGATTACAGGCAAATATTACATGAATAGCTTATTAAGTAAAATCAACAGTCATGAAAATAGAGGTGTAAATATATTTTTATTTTTTATTTTGTTTTATTAGTATATTCCCATTAAACTTTTCCCATTAAATCTATATAATATCACATAAATCTCAGTAAACCTAATCGTTGGTCGTCGATGCGGTAAATTTTTAACTTTGTAGAGATAATTAACCTAACAAGATTCATTATTCACTCTTTGATACAGGGTGTTACATGTAATCGCTTTACATCCAATATAGAAGATTGGTTTTCTGTAACTGAATACTTCGAAATCTTTACAGTTTCCGTGATAGAGCTAACTCAAAGTCTTGATTGATCTATCTTTGTTATACAAAATTCAGTGTTGATAGTGCAATTAAATCCAAATCATCAGAAATGATTCCGTTTAAACGATGTGGGGTGGGAGAGATCCTTTCCCCTAACTTAAGTGTCTGTACCACAAAATAAAACAGTGAACATGTTATATAATAAAATTATTAATAAAATTCGTACAAAAAGTTTATATCATTTTTAAGAAAAACGAAATTAAAAAAATATGTTTAAAAATCATAAAAAAAATATTAAAGTTAAAATCTTTTACACCAAAAAAATACGTACAACAAAAAATATGATTTCCTAGTCATTAAACTTAAGTAAAATCCTTTTTAACCAGAAATTATGAGGAAATCTCAACCACATATGCACACAAGAGTTCTATACATTCAGCTTTGCTATGGCTGCTACTCGTATGTAATAAAAAGGATATATTTTCTTCAAAAAGCTTAGCATAATATTTTTATCATTATTTTAGATCCTTTTTTTTGTTGTGGTTATATATGTATTATGTAAGTGTATCTAAGTGTAGTCATTATAATCATTCGTTTTTACATATAATAGCAAAACATCAGGATAAATAGAATGTACTTGTGTAAATGAAACCTATTAACATCACTGAAATATTAGCGGAAGAAATATAATAATACAAGAAGAAAGATTATATTAAATTTATCTTTTTTTGATTTTTGTTGTTATATGTATCTATATAAATGTTACTTTTAAGAAGAGTTATTTATAAATAGTATACAAGAAATTTAAAATAATTGAAGCCATTTGTGGATTTGACAGAGAGAGATTTAAAATGAAAATTGTTGTGAAATTGATGTTAAATTTTAGGTTTTCTTTTTCTTGTTTTGTTCCGGAAATTAAATAAAAATACATTTTAGAAATTACTACGAGGTAATTTCAAGAGTTTTAATATTTGTAAATGATTTCCGGAAAAAAAACAGGATGAATGCAATTCAAAATTGGCTACTATATTATATAATCAGTATATTTTAGGAATTGATTTAATCTAACAAAGATAAAATTATAGCCTAACCTAATATGACGCTAATAATTGTCTACTTTTTCTCTGGTGTTTGTAATGCTAAATGGGTACAATTTGAATTAAATTTTAATAATATTGTTAATGTTGTAATTTGCTTTTAAACATAAAATAAATATCGATTTCAAAACACGGGAAGTGTTAATTAACTAGTGTTGATAGTGACTTAATGCTGACATATTCTAATTTCTAGGTAATGGGCATAAGTAAAGCAAGAGTCTTGAGTGAGTCTTAAATAAAATATAATAAATAATTTACCATTCACAACCGAACTTTAACATTAGCCTTTAGTTAATTCAAACCAATTAGTGCTGAACTAAAGATTTCACGATTTCACATAAATTTCAATTTTAGAAAATTCTGTATAATATATTAAATATAATTTAGTATTTTAAGAAATGAATTAATTTCGATTGAATAATGAGTTTCAGCTAATTTTGATCATTCTAAAGATGTTATAAAATTTAATAATTATTCACCAAGATTGTTTTAGTAATTGCAAGCATGATGCAATCGCCTTTCTACTTATTGTTTGTCTGATAGATCTCCATTTTCATTCAATTAAGAAGGATAATTAAGAAGAATAATGATTGTTGAGATACCCTTAAAAGTATTCCGGAAAATCAATATAATAAATAGCCTCTTAAAATTTGTATAATATTTGAAATATTAAATTATAAAGACCCAAATATAAAAGTAGAAGTAGAAATTCATATAAATTCTAGTTTTCTGAAATAATTATCTTCTAAATTTTACAGTAGAATTTTTGAAATTTTCGAACTTATAACCCGCAGAACTTTATTAAATTTGTGATTTATACCGCCACGAAAGGAGTGCACAACATGTTTTACAAAAGTAAATATTAATTCTATTAGATCAGGTAAAACAGAGCATTGAATCGAAAAATATTGTAGATTATTTGAAAAATTTCTAAACAATTCAATCTAATGTCTAACTTACAAGAACCAATCAAGATACTGTTAACTTTATGGTCATTCCAAATTTCAAAAATATCAAATTGTTTCCATTTTATTGTAATAAAAGAAGAGTTGTCAATTTTGATATCATCCTTTTGATGCAATTAGAATTGCTGACATATTTTAGTTTAGCATAAATGCTATCGCCTTTCTCCTCATTGTATGTCTGATACATCTCCATTTTCATCTCCAAATCTGTTTTACTAGATTATATCGGTTTATCGGTTAATAGAATTTTAGTTTACAATTTCTTTGTAAAAGTTGGTTGCTATTAGTATTAACTTTTCAAAAATGTTTTTTTAAAGATAACATCTTTAATATCTCATTATAAATCAATTTATGTGTTTTTTCTACACTTTGCACACTCACTCTTTTATTATATGTGCATCCATATTTTTTTTATTGTTATTTTTATAATATTATTATCTACAAAGGAACACTTTTTCTAAATTACTGTCTCAACTATAAGCATCTTTCCTAGGATAACATATTAACCGACAAAAAACTATATCCCAGGATTATGACCAAATCATGATATTCTCTATTTATATAATAAATTGATGACAAATGATATGAAAAAGAAAAAATATTTTTTTTTTCATCATACTCATAATGAGTTTACATAATCCCTTGTACCATTTTTACTATATAATGTTGAATTAAAATCAGGACAACAGAACTGAACACAAAATATCCTGAAAATAAGGAGAAACTTTTCTAAGGTAAAAAAAAACGAAATCATTAATTTTATCCTGATGTCTCATTGATATTTTATATATGTAAACGTATTTTGTAAGAATTACGAGCACACAGGAAAAAAGATAGAACATAATTTTTAGCAGGATAAAGATTATGGACAATTTACATATTTCTGTTGAGTCATTGGTGATAGTGTAATTATGATAAGTATTATAATTTATATTGTATTTTGTATGTGCAATTTTTAAAGGAATATAATTTAGCAAAGAAAAGAATTTTGTATAAGTTGAAATCAAAAGAAAATTGTAATTACATTTCCATAAAATCAAATATCCCGAATTCTTGTACTCAATTTATTTCCTTAATTGGACACTTGTGGAACACGCTAACCGACAATTATAGAAATTGTTATATTCCTATATCGAAAATATCATTAAATTCGGTCCCGAATATTATTAAGTCTATACGAAAAGTTTCATATTTCTAAGTCAACGGAAAGCTTTATATTCATTCAGAGCATGAAAATGCAGACAACATAAAACCTATTATAATAAATTTTAAACAATAAAACTATTCCCAATTGAGACTTATTTCGATCCTTTTATACATTTTCCATAGTCCTTAACTTAACTTAATTTTATTTAAGTGTTTATTTTTTACCATTATTTTTTAGTTTATGTCCAATGTGAGTTCCCTTAAAACTTAATGTGACCAATATAATTTATACGTATTGTCGTCCCTTTAAATAAATTTACCAAATAAAAAACGTACCTTTATCTATAGGTCAAGGCATTTTCTAGTTCTAATATCATATCTAATATAAGGACTACTTTTTTTTTTAAATATAATCTAGTGTTAAAATGGGTATCACAATAATTTTTTGTAGTCAGAGGGTATTACCCAATGGGACTAATATTTTGGTAATATTTATGGATTGGTTTTATTGTTAAAATACCTTTTAAAGGTGATTTTCTGACCAATTCAAAATGGAATAAAAACTATATATTTTTTTTTGGAAATGTTTATCCCAAGTGCTCAAAATTATATTTTTCGATTCACTACTAAATAAATTTATATTATTTATTTGCTATTTACTTAAGTAGTTCCTTAATTCGTTATTACTTAAAGTTTTAGGACAATGTTTATATATATTATTGGATAACAACTATCCAAATACTTTGGGAGTTTTAACGAATAAAATGAAAATTTTACAGAATATTTTATATATTTTTATTTAGTTTATTTTTACCTTAATTTGTACGGTTTTAATAATATCCTTGGAGTATGATATAGTAACATAAATTTGAATGTTTTTACAGATAATATACTTTAAATAATTATAGACCTATTTTAAAACTTACTATAAATACAGGGTGGCCCAACTTCGACTGACTTATAAATTTGTAACTTATTCGGTCTAATTCGCTCCAAGACCTCAATCTCAATGAAAGAGGTCTCATGTGTCATTGCAATTTGGAGCTATTTTATATGTATTAGGAACCATAACTTTACAGTGAATAAACTTATAATTGTAACAATTTAATGGCTTGTGACTGGAACTGGACTATCCATTTTTTTATCCACATTTCTCTTGTATTGATTTATTTTTACTTGCAACATTTCAGTGAGAATCTAAATAAATTCATCTTTTTTGATGGACTTACAGGAATCCTGGCCTTCTACAAGTCACGGTTACATGTCTAGGCTCTCCAATTGTTCATCTTAATTTTCTTTAGGTCAGGCTCAACCACTCAACGTCATTTCTTCACCGCTAACATTGTTTGCTTCTTCTTCTTTTCAAGTAATTCGAAATCAAAAAATTTCATTTTTCATTATACATTTATAGGAAATGTGTCTACTTAAAAGGTCCTGGTGGCAGATCAGCATAATATCAACTAATAATATAAATACAAATTTTAATTATAATAAAAATATCGATTTAGGAGTCTATTAATTTTAATATCTTTGACATTCAATCAAAGATTAGCGATTCTATCTGTAGTAGATAAATTGATCATTAAATTTTTTTATCTAAATAAGTTTTGAAATAATGATAAATTATTACTTAAATTCAAATTGAATAAACATTTACGTTTTCTGGAAAATATCATATTATTAAAAATACTTGAATAATTTTTGAAATATTTTTATTGAGGTCAAGAATAATAAATAATTCTCACATTAATATTATTTTATATAAGATTTTCCAAAAATTTTCATATACACTCTTTAGTTATTGTGGTAATTTCTTATGTTCATCCTTATGTTTTCCTATATGTTAACAGGCTGTTTTGTTGTGTTATCCTGATTTTAAAATATATGTTGTATATCATGTTACACAATGGTAATTGGTCAAGGAATATGTATATACATATATAAAATATTCTATTGTGGTTTTTTGTTAGTTGTTATTAATGTTCTGTTTATGAGATTTTATTATCCTTATTGTGATATTATATACATATACATATAAGATTATGTAAATAAATACATGACCAAAAATTCGAGACAAAATAACCTCAAATTCATCCAATTAAGAAGGATAATGATTGTTGAGATACCCTTAAAAGTATTCCGGAAAATCAATATAATAACCTCTTAAAATTTGTATAATATTTGAAATATTAAATTATAGAGACCTAAATATAAAAGTAGAAATATAAAAGTATAAAGTTAAAAAATTGGTTAATTTAATTTTTCAACTATACATTCAAGATTTTCCATGTTGTAATAAAAGAAGAGCTGTTAATTTTGATATCGTCGTTTTGATGTAACTAGAATTGCCGACATTATTTTAGTTTAGCATAAATTAGAATATTTCGGTAGTTCTGTTACGTATAGTTTTCTGAAATAGTTAGAATTTTATATGTCAATCGCCATCAGAGAAAAGTTTACATTTAAATTGTTAGATGACAACGAAAGACCCCAACATTTGCTGATATACAAATTCTAGTTATAATCTAATGAATTTATAATCTAATGTTGGTTATAATCTCAATTTTATAGTAAATTTTTTGAAAATTCCGAACTTATGACCTGCAGAACTTTTCTAATATTCTAAAGAAATTTCTGATTTAACACGCCACGAAAGGAGTTTACTTCCACATGTTTTACAAAAGTAATTATTCATTTTATTAGATCAGGCAAAAAGGAGCATTGAATCGAGAAATATTGTAAATTATTTAAAAAGTTTCTACACAATTCGATCTTACAAGAACCAATCAAGATAATGTCGACTTCAAAGATATTAAATTCTTTCCATCTTAAATACTAAACATCTCCAAAGTTTATATCATCTTTATTAGACCGCTTCTAAAATAGTTTTTTCTTGTAAATATTTAAAATATGCATTGTTCTATTGGATAAGGAATAATGAAGGAAATTCATATAAGTAGTTCCTTTATTTTGATCTATGCTCCCAATATGACTATTTATATTAGTATATAAATTTTAATAACTGCGAATACCGTGGAGAAGTAAATAGTTTGTTTTTGCAGATAAGAATTTATAGAGAACAAAAATTGTAAAAAAAATTGACTTATGTCTGATTTATAAGACAAGACACATAAAAATTTAAAGAATGTTAAGAAACGTAAAAGTTATTTAATGTTTAAGGTTAAATTAACCATTATGGTAACTTACGTACGTGACGCAGAAGAAACTTTTAACAGGATCGCAAATTTAAGTGGAAAAATAAAAACACGAAGTTTTGGGAACCGATTGTACATGAATGTGCTATTTAAAAGGTAAATGCATAATTTATTGTTGAAACCAAACCAATATTATATAACAAAAATTTCAGTAAAAGTTAAATAGCAGCTGCACATTTTTATGAACCCATTTTTTATTAATGTTAATCCACAAAACCAAAACAAAACTAAAGCAAAGAAATTTATTTAACATAAACAACTGTCATTTGACAGATAATTTTTTTCCGATTCTTACGTCTGTTAAAGAAAGATATAAACATTCTTTATCCTTTCTGTAACTTTCACGTGTATTACTTGCTTGCGTGTATTATAAATCACGCTTTGGAAATATTGATTTTACCGCAACCTTTAATATTTTATAGAATGAAAATAAAAATAATGTAAAATTTCCATTTTTATTATTACTAAAAAATTGTAAAAATACTATTTTATAAAAAAAATATATTATAAACAACATATAATTAAGTTTCCTGTAAATAATAAATATAAAAACAAAATTTCTTTATATAACCATTTTTACAATTTATATTTATTTACATTTTCATGCTTATTTTTTTGTTCCACATCCTGTCACCGTCACTAAAGGTACACTTTTCTTTTAATATATTTCAGGACTTCCCTCTATTAATAAACTGAACAATTTTATATGGTAAAATTACAACAATTCTATAAGCTATTGAAATATATGTCAAAACCAGTTTCAAAAGAACTTGATGAAAATAATTCTAAATATAAAGGATACTTAAAGTTACTATATTACTGACGGAATCGATGTGGGAACGAAGCTTTTAACATTGCCATATTAAGAAAAACAAAACATTACAAAAAATAAGAATAAAAACAGAAATTTAAATTAATATATACAACAATAAAATAGTATAAAGAAAAACTGTAACAATCTGAAAATTTTTCAACCTTTTCTATCTTATAAATTTCCATATTTGTTTTTGTTGTTGTTGTTGTTGTTGTTGTATTTATCAGGAGCAACATAAAAACAAGCGGAAATAGAAAAAAAAGTATGTCCTTTGATATAAAGCCAAGTGCTTTCAAGTCAAAAGCAAGCAAAAAACAAATTCATTTATTTTGTTTGTACTTATTTAAAAATTATATAACAATTTTTTTCAATTGAAATTAAAAAAAGGATCAAATGAAAAGGATAAAAGAACAAAATAAAAAATGTAACAAAATAAGATACAAAAAAGGTTTAAATGTAGATGCAATTGAAAACGTTTTTATTTATAATAATTTATGGTAATTTTCTTTAAACACATCGATAGTTAAAATTTAATAAAAATCGGATAGTTTATCCACAATTTTGCTAATTAAGAATTAAAGTTCTTGAATAATGTGCCATTATTATGAGCTGAATTACTAAATAACAAATAAACCAAATAATGCAAAATTTGACACTGATAAATAAAGTAGGTTTTGACATATAGAAAATACAAAATTTGTATACTAAACAAACTTAATACCAAACTTAATAGCTCCAATATTTCGGTGGTTCACACCGTTTTTTAAACTTTAGGATATCCATTATGAACAAATACATAACAAAACAACGAGCATTGATAATTGAATTAGACTTGGTAATACTCATGACTCATTAAACCATTGACAGCTACATATATGCGTTCCTGGACCAAAACTATGTTTTTTTCATTAGACTCCATACAATTATACAATATTGTTCCCTATCACCCACTCTCATACAAATTTAAGGATATTACGGTCATTTTAGTGAGTGTCAACAATTTTTTTTATAGTTCACATTATGCTACACTTGATAATATCAGGCTGGCAATGCCAGTTTTATATGTTTTTTATAACCGTGTTTAGTCTCCTGATTTATTTCCAGCAGATTTATTTCCTTTGACGAAATCTTAAGGATAGAGTGTAAGACTAGACAACACACTAGAAACACTTGCTGCAGAACTTAAAAAACCATTGCTATAAATATTTTAGCTTGTGTTATGTATATTAGTTGTAAATGGTATTTGTAAATATATAATTTTTAACATAACATAAATTTATATTTACCGAAAACAACTTTGCAGTTCATTAAATGCTTCAAAAGTTATAACAAAAAACCGAAGTAGTGTGACGTTTTTCCAACCTTTGTATATATTTTTTATAATTTATTGATAACTCCCAAAACTATTTTCATTAAAATTACATTTTAATCTATATTGATGTAAATAAACTTTATTAGTATCTGTATCTATGTATCCTTAAAATAAATTACATATAAATATTATTATAGCAAAGTATATTCTTCATCATAATAAAAGTTTCCTTGAAATTTTTTATATATAAATTGCATATGTGGTGTTGTAAAATTCCCAAATGTAATGTGTACAAAAAATATTAACTTAATTAAAGTTTAATTGCATTTTAAATCAAATTTTAAATATATATAATAATTAAAGAAAAAATAAAAGATTTTATCTTACAAACTATATATAAAAAACAAAAATGTTACCATGAAAAATTAAAAATTTCATTAAACATCAAATAAGAAAAATACATTTCAGAAAGTTCATATTAACGTATATAAAACTTTAGTGTTGTAAATGTAAATTTAATGAATTCACAATGATTTTTTGAATATTATAAGTAAAAAGTAAAGAATTTTTATATGAAAACTTATAATGACAATTTGGAGAAATTTACTTTTTAATTTTTATGAATTATTTCTTCTATGAATTTGAATTTCCTATACTAAAAGATACTTTATTATTATATTATGTTGAAAATAAGTTCCTGTTTTAATAGAGGAAAAGAGAAAATATTATTGAAACTTTTAATTGAATTTATAAGTTTTAATTTTATAAAGTTAAAATATCTAACCAGAAAAGTTTATACAATAAATTTAAATAATTATTTTTTAGTTTCTTACTTCTTCATAAAATATTATACATAATATCATCTAATTAATAATTTACTGAATTAATAATTTACAGAATTACTAATTTACTGAAAGATTAATTAGTACTCGAGTACGAATATTTAATCCTTATCAAACTAGGACACAATCACCATCTTCAATTTCTCAGGTCTCCAGAGAAAGAAACTAATTATTTGTTTGGATCAGTGAAAACAATTACAAGGCAGGGACACACTTATTACACACTTCGTATACAAATGTTCAACGCTGGACAGGGTCGTTTTTTTTGGAATGGAATCTATATAAACTAAAATATCTGAACAATAAACGCCGCGAGTTAGATCTAAACAACCACCTTAACTACTCTAGATATATAGTTAATTAGTGTGAGCGGTAGGAAAATGCTGCTAAAGCTCTTATTTTCTTAGAGTTCTGAGCAGGTTATCCGATACTAGCCGCTTCAACCAATAAACCAACTATGTAAAGGTTAAAATATTACTATAGTTTAGTTACATAATGTAAAGAAACAAAGCATTAATAAGGGCTAGTTACATAATTAATGAAAATACAAACTATTCCAAGAACTATATATAAAATTTACATTTTCCAAATTATAATATAAATAAAGTAAATTTACAAAAATACACAAATAGTATCGCAAAAAAAAAGTTTGCTGTCCTAGGGGTAGTTCATAAATCAGAGTATGTTAAATTAACTCTATAAAAAATATCAACACATGAGTAAAATTTCATTTTTAGAATATCCACTCTCGGAAACGTAAAGAAAAATCGATATTACTAATTTCCGTTTTTCATCTTATCTCTCCATTACAGCACTTACAGTCATTACAGTCACTATGTGAAGTATCTTAAAGTAGTATCACAACAAAATTTCATAATATTTTTACCTAATTTCGAAGAAATTCTTCTGGTTAACAAAAGATTTTCTTTTAAAATATTTTTTTCTAAAAACAAAATGAAAGGATATTTTGAAAGGATAAGAAATTAAATTTCACTAATTAGAAAAATAATTACATCAAATTCGATCTCAAATGCTTTCAGAAAACTAAATACAATACTCAGTAAGCTAATGAAAACTCAAATAATGAGTTTTCATTAGTTCAGTAATTTTTTTAATAATTTTCTTTCCTGTAAATTAAATCATTTTCAAAACTTCTTTTATCAATATTTTCTTTTTAATATAAAGTATTGCGAAAAATTATTTTCTTTCTCAGTAAGTTAGTACATAATTCTAAAAAGTCATAATGAATTTAAATTATTATGTGCTATTCATAATTGAATTTTGTTTGGTTGTTATTATAAATTGACCTGTAAATTTACTAAATTGACAAAAGGAATAAAAACCTTTCACTTTGCCTTTTGGATGGCTAAGGAACAGAAGATAAAATAATTGGAATAGCGATTTAGGTTGATTATTAATGAATGGTTCAAAATCAAAATCTTCTAGAGCTTTTTCAATTTACATTACGTGGTAACTGCTAACTGGAAAGGTATATTCCAGATTATTGAACTTTCTAGAAATAAATTAGTTTCTAAACTTCAGTTTTTGGTGATGTAAAATTGGCTTGAGTGAAAATTTTATAGACTTGGATAGGATTTCTGCAGAGAAAATTAGATTTTTTGACCATATTGTCTAAAACAAAACAGTTTTATCCTTATAAGAGTATATGAAGCACTCTAATTTGTGCACAATAAAAGTGTTTAAACATGGCAATAAACTTGGAATTATCGGACCTAGTATCACTAAAAATATTCTATACGCAATAATATAAAAAACTGATGAACTTAAAAGAAGTGTGTATATTATCGCATTATATCGCATTTCGAATGAGTATTTTTCAACCGGTGTACTAAATTTCAATGAAAACGAATAGCTGCTCATATATTAGTGAATAAGAAATGTTGGAAAAGCTGGGAATTTGGAAATAAGAAACTGAAAGGAACTATTAAGGCAAATGTACAATGTTCTTCAATAATTTTTGAACCGGCAAATACCCTACACCTTACACGGGCTGTGCACTGTGTAGTATCATAGATCAGAATAATAATTTTAAAAATATATAGCAAAAATAATCTTATTTAATTAAATTCAGTTTATTCGAAAATATATTTTTAAAAAAATGACTAACCTTTGATGATGGTTGACAAAGAATATCCGTAAACGGTGAACCATCCAATGCTGTATACTATTTGGTCACTTAACAAATTTAATTAGAAAAATACATAAACTCTTCTTAATTTAAAATACAATTTATAAAGAGCTACAGAATTAATAATTAGTTTAACATTAAATTAAAATTATTTATAGAACATATAAAATTATATTTTCTTATTGACATTGACACTTTCAATTTCACACGCGCACTTAATTTAGTAATTTTATATTTAAAATTTACTCTTTTAAATTAATTTGAACATAAAAATGAGTTAATATTTTAATTTTTTAAATTATGTCATATAAAAATTTCAACCATTTTGTAAAAAAAAAAACCTGCGCGAACTGACATTTTACATTTTCATATAATTTATTATGAAATGGTTTTAACTAAACGAAATTCAATAATTTTACTAATTTGAAACCTTATTAAAATTATGTAAAAGAAAATACATTATTTATATTTTTATAATATTATATTATTTTGTATTTTTGATTATTCATTTTGAAGTTTTTAAGAAAAATATACAATTTTTATCGACTATTAACACATTCCGCACTTTATATACAAATTTAAATATTCAAACAAAATTTAATTTTAAATATTGAAACAAAATTTTAATAGATAAATTACAATTAATAATTATAATTTTATTAATTTTATTAGTTTCATAATTAACCGAAAATATTTTAACGAATTATTTGCATTTTCAAGTTAAGAGAAGAAAATATTCATGTAACATTTTTAAACCGCGCCAAAACTAAACTGTCAAAATATTTTTCTTAGGAGTTTCACACACGATTTGCTGTTCTGTTCAAAAGTTCTTAGGCACCAAATACACGGTCAATAATTTTATATGTTATAATGATAAGTGGAGTTTTTATTATGAAAAATAATTTTACTTGAATAAAAAATATATTGAAATTGTATATAAAGAAATATTTTCTTTATTTTATTGGTATTTTCAAAGAAATTGTATTATTACAAAATGGTTGAAATTTTTATATGACGTAATTTCAAAAATTAAAAAATTTAATTATTTATGTTGAAAACAATTTAAATATGTTATAAATAATAATCGATTATTTCGTAATTTTACAGGGTACCGTTAAACTAATAACTATTTTTTCTGATTTTTTGAATAATCTAATTACTTTCGGTGCTCTGAAAATTTTTTTTTTTTTTTCGTTATTAGAAGATTTTGATTCTGAACGCATCCCGGCTATATTCTTCCAAAAAGAAAGATGCAAGTAAAAGATACACCATAGATTCAATGCTCACCAAAAATGTTGTAATTAAGTTTTAGTATAAAACTGAAATATATTAGACGTTATTTTCAATTTAATATACAAGCTATCTCTGCAATTCGCAAATTTTTGTTACACAATATATGTAAGTATACAAAAAAAACTGTACAATTAATTGTTGAAGCAGTCAAAGTTCAGTCAACATATTCAATTTGGGCATAACTATAACTCTCAGTACTCATAAATGTCCGTAATTATCATTTTACTGCACATTATAGTTCAACTAAGTAATCAGTTTTTTTTTTCACTTTAAGAGCAATAAAAATTTGAGCAAAATGTATTTTTGACCATCAAATCCATCACCAGACTTCATAGTTATTCCATAACTACTCGTAATATTAGTGTAAAAATGTCAGTGTACAACAAAAAAGCCCTTAAAGTAGAAATGAAAAATATAAATAATTGTCTAAACAATTATAATTACAAAAACTGGAAAAATTGAAGGGTTTAACAAATTGGAAATAGAAATACGTGTTTCAAATATAAATTTCGATAAATATTTTCAAAAAAAAATATATATTTTACTAATTAATTTATTTTTCTATTCTTGTTTAATTCTTTAATTTTCTTTTCTTTTAAGGCTCTATGATCGCAAACAATCATCACAATCTTTTAAATTTTACTAATTCTGTATAATAATTCATAAATTTTTAATAATTCTCGATTTTTGTTTGTATATATATTTAATTTTAAGGAACAGAAGACAAAATCTTCTGGTTTAGGAAACATATTGAAGCAAACGAAGACAGTTAAGAAATCTAAATATATAAAGAAAAAATCCAGACGCAGTTTAATTTTCAGGATCACAGGTTAACTGTGAGGTTACAGTGATTAGTACTATATGTCGCCCACTCTTACTTTTAACCTAAACCTAACCTACATTCAATTTCAAAATATTATTTGTTAATATTTATTATTTCAATAAATACCACAATAATCACAATAATAATAATAATTCATTAATTATTGTTCTATTAATTATTTTACAATTCACTAATATAAAATTTTTACAATAATAATATCAATTTTCATTAAATTTTCTTTTTTTTTTTCATTATAAATATCCTAATTTTACTCCAATAACTTTACAAACAAAGAAATAATAATAAAAACAGAGTGAAAAATTTATTTGATCGTAAATAAAATTGAAAATTTTCATAATTAATTTTCCACTAGAAACAATCATAAAAATATTCGTTATAATAATTTCTTACTTTTCACTCATTATGAAAAGAAAAACCAACCAAAAAAAAAAATTATTTATTTATTTTTTTATTATTATTATTGTAAAACTCTTCATTTAAAAATTATTTTTTTTTTCTCATTTATTATTGTATTTTATAGATTTTTTTACGTCCTTCTTTACAAATTACACCCGCATATATCCTTAAAGAATTGTGTACCCAAAATATCCTTTTTTTCTGTATTATTTCAATGAAATTTAATGTGCAAACAGTTTAATGTATAATATTTAAATTTCCCTATTAAAGTTAACAATTTTATTACAAGTAATATAAAAAAAATTATAATTTTATTAAGCGTTTTTTGTTTTTTGTTTGTACAAATTTACAATAACCGAAAAAAAAAGAAAAATTACAAAATTTTCAAAGTGTAAAAATTTGTACCAAAAAAAAATGGCTATAACATTTTTTTTTTTATGTCTGTTTGTTTAATTAACAACAGCAACTAAAAAGGACAAATTATATAGCCAACAGCTTGGGCTCGACGACAATTTCATGAAGAACATTTATTTTTTTTAATTACTTTATTATGGTGAACAGATTTTCATTTTGCCTTTGTTTTGATTTTATTAGTTAATTTAATTATATAATAATAAAATATGACGAAAAATTAAAAAAAAAAATTAAAATTTACTTATTAATTTCATATTGTCAGTTTGATTAAAATGTAGTGTTTGTGTGCTATAGATTCCTCCATGCACTAAAGCCTTATTGGAAGGTCAATTGTACTGTCGAGTCGACCACCTTTTTCTTCGTGTTATATTTCACTAATTAATTTAAAACTTTAAGTCGAACTTATCCTGTCTGCGTTCTTCAAGTTATCCATGAATAAATTACCCAAATTTCTTAATCTTCTTTGTTGCACAGTAGGACCCTTCCTACTGCTCACATCATCTGTATGTTGAGGTAGTGGCCAATCTTAATATTACCGCATTCTACTATTAATAAATTTGAAATCTGTTGTGAAGTTGTGATTGATTAACGATTGAGACCATTTACTAACACTACATTAGAGTGATTAGTAATAAAGCTGTGCATTATCGGTCACAGTATATTATGTTAAGTTTAAACTATTCGAGAAAATATGTATTGCCTTGTTCGGACTAGCAGACTGGCAATCTGACAATAAAATCATAATTTAATTCAAATAATATTGACAAAAAAAATGGAATTTAAATCATTATTGAAGAGTTTATTAATTTTTGACAATATGATTAATTAATAAAGAAATTAGCCGTAATTAATATAACCTAAAAATTTAAAATCTTCTTAAATTAACCATCTTATAAGTTAATTTAAATAAAAAGAATAATTAAAAAAAATTGAATAATTAAAAATGTTTTACATGAAAAATCAATTTTTTATTTCATCGGATAAATTAAATATTAAATTTAGTTCTAGAAAACTAAAACATAACTAACCCAAAGTAAATAAAATTTATTCAATATATCAAAGAGCATACATTGAACATTACCAAGCAGTCACATTGAACATTACCAAGCAGTTTGAAAAACACCATTATTAAAAGCAATTTTCATTAATTAAAGTCTTACTGGACATTTTAATTTATAATTTGAACCTTCAGCTTTCAACACTTCCAGAGCGGTTTAATTTATCATAATCGCTTTTGAACTTATAATAATTTTGAACTAGAAACAAAACAATTTAATTTACTCTGCATTCTTCTACTAGATTTAATTTGACAGATTTATATGGCAGTGCTTTTAGAATAGCTTGACTGTCCGAACATTTATTTATTTATTATATTTATATATTATATATTGTCGTCGCTACATTATTTATTACAACAGTTTGGGAATATGATAGCTAGTTGCTGTAATCTCTGAAGGTCCACTTTTAAAACGTGAATATGTGTAGATTTTTTGCGGCGATTTTGATCACCAATTTAATTTCCCTTCTTGACGGAATCGTTATACTTTCTATGTTAAATATTCTTAATATCCTTTTAAATATTTTATTGTATATGCAATTTAATAACTATATACATAGAGAGTACATATCTACTAAATTCATTTTAAAATAATTCTTTTAAGGAAACAATTTAAACAGCAAAAACGTTAAAAGCATATCCTAATTTGTCAAAACAATGTGACAAGAATTTATAAAAATGTTTATACTTTTCAATGGGTCGTTGTTCATTATTTTTATGGTAACAAAGTTACTAAACATTATTTCGTACTCCCAAGACATAACTAACATCTTAACTTGACGTAAGTAAATCTACAGTATTGGATTGAATTCAAGAAAATATTGTGTTATGTTTGGTCTAACTCGGAAAATTCTATCTGTAACGATTCTTTTGATATAACAGATGTCAATTCATCTTATGTTAGTTAAGATGCATTTGCATTTGAAAACTATCTTAATTAATTTTAAAACTGATTTATCATTTACAATATCATATTAAGTAAGAAATTCTGCATTATATAATTGCAAAAAATAAAATAAAACCCTGAATATATATTTTAAACGACCTCTGCGGTAACTTCAGTTTTGGGTAGGAACTATGCCCTGTTTCCAAAAAAAAATAAAACTTATATTTTAGTATATACTCAAAAACTGATTATTTTGACATAAGATGTTATGCTTTGTGAGTAGAGTATTATAATAAATTATCCATAAATGAAAGAAAATTTAATTTTCCAAATTTTCGTTGCCATCACATTCTTTAAATTTCTAAAATAAATTTTATGATAAAAATGTAAATAACAATTTAAATTATTGTGAATATTTCGTAAATTGTGAATAATGTTAAGTAACTAAAGAAATATTTAGAATTTTTTGTATAATTTGAAGTAATTAAGTTTAGTACCCAGGATATAATTGTGTAAAAGTAATGACAGATCAAAATTTATATAAATTTGTAATAAACTTAAAGTTAATTTTAATTAGTTGGATTTTGTCAGTTTTGTGGGGTTTGTAGTACATAAAAGAAATAGATAACTTTTTGTTCTTTTTCTATATTAATTTGGACGAAAAGTATATCATAGAAGAGGAAGAGGTCTCCCTGGCTCTCTAGGATGAAATCCATCATAATTTAAAAAAACTGTCATTACTGAGAATTATATACGAATACGATTACACCAATTATACTTTATAAAATGTTAGCCGAAATGATATCTGACCATATGTCAGCAACATTTCTATAATATCTAAAAAATATATAATATCAAAATTTCTTTTACATTTCTTTCATTTCATTTTCAATTCGCTGTAAATTATTAAATAGTTTAACCAGTTATCAATCATTTTATTAAAATCCAAGTAAAATCAATTATAGAACTTATAGCTTGGCCATGTCTCACCTGGTATTTCATATAGCATATAAACTTATGTACTCCATTCAGCACTCAAATTGTGTGAATCGTATAAGAGCATGTTTTGACAGAAAATCATCAGTTTAAAAGATGCATTGGCTCTTAATGCTATTTCCCATTAATATTGAAATTATTTTTATGAATTTGTTAATAGTTAAGACGTAAGTGTACAAATTAACCTTATTTTAATAATAAATCAAATAAATTTAGCGTAACTGAAGCTTATATGAATTATGAATACAACTGTCAATAGTAGAGTTTTCAAATTTCTTCGAAAATGTCGTTAAGATCGATTTAGAATATTGTATGTGCAAAGTAAACACTCGGCTTTACAAAAACGAATACACTACAACATTATGCACCACTTGAACAAGATAATATTATGTTACAATTTATTACAGTTTTAAAGGACATCCTGATCTTTTAAATCTATTTGCTGAACAAAAAATTATTAGATGTTCATCTTTTTAAATATAATTTTCTATATTATAATTTTTAACTAATATTAATAATAATACACAATAAGAGTCAGAACCAGAGCAAAGATGTTTCTATAAAGCATAAAGCTTGTTAACAATGCTTCCTCATATTTAAAACTTAAACTTATTCTCCTCCTCTTTATTATGATTTTCGTTATTATTTTTGGAAACATATTTAACAAATCCTTTTAATTTTCAAATTTATTACTCTTATTTACACTGTTCAAAATGATTTTAATTATTGTTGTTCTACTACAATAATTACATATAAATTATCATAAAATGCAAAATTCTAAATATTATTTAATTTTGTTATTTTAACATTTTGTGTAATATGGAAATTTTTATTTTAGTTCATAAAGTTGCAATAATTTTAGTGTTTTTGTGAATGTAAAAATATTATATTTTGTAGATAGAATTTATATGAAAACATAATTTCATTATGAATTTTATTATTTTAGGTATAATTGAGATTTAGTTTTTTTTTTCTTTTATTTATATATAAATAAATCAAATTGTAATTATGTATAATTATAAATATTATTTTATGGTAGTAGTTTATTTAAATTGTTAAATAAATTGAATTAGATTGTTCAATTGTTATTATATAAATTTTATTTATGTTTATTTTAAAACATTAAATTTATATACGAAAATTTATTATTATAATATTAACAGTAAAATAACCATAAATAAATCGTAATTTAAAAGTTTTGTAATAGTTAAGCAAATGTATTTTTAAGGACCTTGTTGAAGGATACTTTAAAATATAAAAATAAATTATCATCGCTTTCCATAAATTAATATTTTTTTACACATGAGGTAAAAAGTAATATCATTTGTCGAGTGGAATATAGTCTGAGTATATTCTTTATAACTTTTAGATTATAATTGTAAATTGTAATTAATGTAATTCTTTTGAGCTGTAGAGCTATGCACTTATATTTTTTTTATTTTTAGTCTGATAATTCTGAAAAATATTAATTTTACTGATTACGGTTCAATGTATAACAGTTTTATGGTTCAATTCAGTTGTAAAATTTCGATTTTTGCAATATTATGCACATATTGGGTAGTCGCAGAACCGTGGATCATTCTAGGCACTGATTGATCACCAAGCAAATATGTGGATTGTAATGATGTTGGAATAATAAGTATGTATGTTAAACTGGGGTATGCTAAATGTATTACTTTTAAGATTTAATCAATTCCCAATCAATTTGCAGAAAATAATTTTACCAGCAATGCAAATCTATGAAAAATAAAACACAGAAAAAGAGTTTTCATTTTAAAAGAAGCTATTATAGCAAACCAAGCGTGGATATTACATTATAAAATTATTTTTCTATTACAGATTACAGAGTGGAAAAAGTAGTAAAGACAGCAAAATTGTGTCTCTATGGAAATTCATTAACCAATCTATCTAATCTATCTCATTTTTTTTACTTAGTATTGCTTAATGAATTATGCTTCAATTTTATGCAACTTTAAACTTATTTCGAATTTTTAATAATAATTATTATAATTCATTATAAAACTAAAAAATTAAAAAAATAAATATTTTCATATCTTCAGTTTATGATGATCCTATAAAATCAATTATTTATCAGTGGTGGATTTCTGCCTATAAGGTAATTAAGGTTTAGCTTTAGGCCTCCGAATTACATCCAAATTTAATTCCTATTTAGTTATTATGTTTAAATACTTTTATACTATTATAATTAAATTATAATTAAAATTGAAAAGCTAATAGCAAATATAGCAAAAAATAGGAAGTTGAACTTAAAAATAGGAAGTTCAACTTATATAAAAAAATTGTATGAAAAGTTTTTTTGTAAATTAAATCCCACAAGCTTGTTTTTCATATACATACTTCCATAAAAACCAAAAAGAATATACATAAAAAATATATACTGAAAATAAAAGCTCGTAGAAATCGCCATCAGGAAGAATTAAGAAATTTTCTTTGATTTTAATTTAAAATTTTGTATTGCAAACTTTTAATTTAAAATTTTGTATTGTATTACTGCTTAGTACCGAATTATACGATACCGCCTTTTTCTACAAGTAGTATAGTCTAGTCAGCCAATGTTTAAATATACCTGATTTTTATCAAATTTTTATTGAGCTTATAAATCACGAGTATATTTATCTGCAATCTGCACATATTCTAGTTCCGGCACTGTCCATTCTATTGAACTTTATGAAGTTTATAAAAAATTATAAATAGCTATATAAATCCATGCCCAATTTTCACAAATTTAATTTCCCAACAAAAAAAAAACTTTGATTTTCTTTCCCTTAAACTAAAATCTTTCATTTATATATGAAAATATTAACTTTAAAAATATTATATATGAAATAAAGTTAAAATTAAAAGCATTTAAAAAAAAAATATTCATAGAAAATTGTTTTGACATAATTTTACAACTTTTTCCTTAAAATTGGAGAGGAAACAACCGTAAACGTAAAATTTGTTGCACCAGAAAAAATATCTTTATATATTTTTAACAATCCTGATAATTAATTATCATTGTACAACTGACTATAATACCGCACCATTTTCAACAATTTGCTAACAAAATTTTCCACCAATAACAAGAACACTTTTCCTTAAAAATTTACTTTTCCTTATTTATATATAGTTATATTTTCTTTTTCTATGGCTTAATTTTAATACTCATGAACAAAAAAAATGAAAAAAAAAATAAAGAAAAATATGAAAATTTTGTTTATATTTCATCGACATTAAATATGTAAATGCATATTTAAGGAAATTATTTAAAATTTTAGGAGAGCATAAACTTTTAATTTATGGTAAATATAAAATAAAAAAAGAAAAAATATACACTAATTTCAACATATTGCGAAAAGAGGTAAGAGTGTAATTTTCATGTTGCCATTTTTAGTTATATATAATATTAATTTCCCTGTACTGTAATTTTCTAGAAAAGCAATAGACAAAAACTTTATAAAAAAAAAAAAATTTATAATTTCTTCATGCTTAAAAAGTTTTAAAGTTATTAAAAAAGTTTTCTATTTTCGAAGAAATTATATAACTTGTTTTGTTGTTGTTATTTTTTTGGTTTTATCGTAAATGAAATTTTCTTTAAATTTAATTAAATTTTCTTTAAATTTAATTAAGTTAAATTATAAAAAATTAAAAATTTTGATTTTATATAGCTAAGCTAGTTACTTATAATATTATAATATTATGTACTATAAATGTATTATATATACGCTTCCATCTGTCGCTTATCGCCTGCGTAATGTAGAAACTAAGTATTTGTTATCCACCTATCGAATATTTTGCTTGATTTTTGAGCAACGCAAGTGAAATCACCGATATTACTAACCTGTAGAAGAAAAAACTCTGGACCACCCTGAAAAGCAATATAGCCATTGAATATTGTATTGGATGAATTGGATACATATTCTTTTCAAATCTCGAGGATGTTGCAAATTCAGAGTTAGTACTCTTCTAATATACACTGAGAGCAAAAAATCCTTCTATCTGAATGATATTCTCTAAATATCTCCAAATGATCTCGAAAAAGGTCATAATAGTTTTCATATTTGTAATGACCTGATGTAATAATCTATAAGCGAGTGTCATTATCATCAGACAAAATTTGACCATACGAACTTTTCCGATCATTTTTTATAGTTTTATGTCGTCTGAAACATGGTATACATGAATATCTGTGAATAGCATCTAAATCTAAACGAATCATAAAAATGACTCCCAGTTACAAACTTACACTTTAAGATTTTATCTCTTTTAGCAATGAAAATTATTGTGAATCTGGTCAATTTATTTTAGGTAAATTGTGTATTCGATCAGTTATTTTCGATCAATTATCCGAGATAGCGTTAACATACCTGGAATAGAGTCGTGTAAGTAGTAACATTCTAATAACAGTCACTGTAAATGTCAAATTTTATTTTATTTGCAAGTTGAAAAAACTATTGACATTAGAATATTTTTTTCCCCAATTTAATTTGAAAATTGAACGATCCAAAAATTAGTAATAGTTTGGTTTTCGTAACTTTTGATTGACAATAATTACCATCGCTTGTCCTTCACATGATCTAAAAGCTAGAAATTTGTTACCAATTATTACAAATGTTAAAATTGTTAGCAGCTACCCGATTCGTGCATGAATTTCAATATTCGTATTTACATTTATTTTGTATGTGCTATTACAATCTGTTAATTTGATTTCTCTTCTAAATCACCTAAACAAAATCTGAATATAAAGTATTTATTTATTATAAGTATTTATTATAACACTAGCAAATTTATGCTTCAAGTTTTATAAATATTATTCCCTTGAACTTTTATCTTATACATATTTTTCATTTTTACACAATTTTAAATTTAATGCTATTTACTAAATTTTTACTCTTTATGAATTTAATCAAAAACTTTTCCATTATAATGATTTCATTAAATCAAGGATTTACAAATTTATACGTTATATCCTTATTTATATTATTTTATTTATAAAATTCATTTTATTATATTATTAACAAAAACTATTTTTTCTTATCTTAGGATTATATAGAAGAACCATAAAATAATCTATTTCAATATATGAATACATTAATATAATATTATATACAAAATAATATATATTAAAATATATATGTAAACATTATTTTCAATTTTCCATTTGTCCTTTTGTATCCTTTATTATATTAGCCTGAAATGTTATCAAAATCACACCAATGATTCAATTTCATTCAATTTTCATTTTTTATTTGTTTAAATTTAAATCTTTATAAATGTATTTTTATATGTTTATTATATTCTAAACAAAAATTAAAATAAATTTCCAAATTTACGAAAATTATTGTCAATTTCCACAATAAACCAAAATAAAAAATGTATTTATATTTGGGGCTAACCCATGATCTCAATGATCAAATAAAATTCCACAACACAAACAAAAGGAAAATGAAAATCATCCAAAAACTGACTATGGATTATCACAAGAAAATAGGAACATTTATATCACAATATTTTTTTTTTATTAAATATTTTTTTAATCTGATCCTTAATCTACTTTACTTTAACAAAAAAGTCCTTAATTTGTGTTGCTTTTATAATTTTTGGAATGAATAAAATAAATAAAAGAAACAAAATGGCATTATCTAATATACAAGAGTGTCCAAAATGGTAGAGATAACTCAAAATAAGTGAATTTTTCTACCCCATAAGAAAATTTACATACTTTAATGATATCATATTTTGTTTATTTATATAATATATTTTTAAACTGTTCAAGAATTATATTTTTTATAGCTACATTTTTAGTATTCATAAAAGAGTGTATTTACTTTAAAACAATCATAAAGTCAATTTTATTATTATGATAAAAATTGTTTCTTATATTTCACAGCTATCAAAATCGTTTAAATTTATTGTAGAAGATAATAAATATTAAATTATATGAAAACAATATTCAAATTAAGAAATTTTCTTTGATTTTTAATTAAAGTTTTGCATAACAAACGTAAAATAGATTATAGATTATAAATTAAATCGTTATGGCACTACTACTGCCTCTCAGTACTGCAACCTAAAAAGTATATTTAGTGACATTATGATTATCAGAATTTTGAGGGAATCTAAAACCTTCTTTAGATTACTATGCCTTTGTGATCTCTTGTGGAGGTAAACAATCCTTTACCCAATTATCACAACCGTTTTTCTTGACAATATCTTCCTTCATATTGGAAAAGAATATGCCTAGTCAGATAATTTTCTCATCCGAACAAAATCGACGGTGAGACAGCATATTTATTTTTCAAATTTTATACAGATGATTATATTAATGAGCCTTGTAAGTAGACCCTCTCACTAACAACACGAAGATCAAGTTTACAAGTGTGACTAAGACATCTTTAGTTATCTTTTTTGAAAATTCTATATAAAAACATAATATTGCATAAATTAAATGAACATGGCCACAAAAAATTATGATTATTTTGAAGAATTTTTGCATACTAATTTTATTAATTAATGACTTTAATTAGAAATCGTTGATTAGATTTTACCTATAATAATTTTAAAATCTGATTAATCATCGAAAAGTAAGATCAAGAAAATAAAACGAATTGTGTCAATAAAATAATAATAAAACATTTTCAGTTTTATCTGTCCTGTGACCAAATCTCCTAACTAGCCTGGCTGAAACTTAATTGTCGTGCATTGAATTTTGATTTATTCACATTAATATTCAATCTGTGAAAGTGTTTATATCATTTTTATCAAAGCTAACATTTGATATATTTTCATTTTTCTAACCTCATTCGATAAATTATTTCGTAAACCCTAACAATTGTTCACAACTTGCTCATATAAGTCTAAGTTCTAAAAACCAAAACTATTTTTTTTAAAATATTATCTGCTTCAAAACGACCCTGTCCTCAATTCTATCCAATAAAAAGTTTAATCTGTTAACGTCCATTTACATAACAGCCTAAATTTTATATTATCAAACACAAAAGAAACACCAACTAAAAGAAAAAAAATTTCAATTTAATTTTATTCTATTCCTTTACCAAAGTGTCCTTTACAATTTCAAGAGCCTTATTTGCCTACAAATATACTCTAATCTACTTATATACATAAAAAGAAGAAAGAAAGAAAAAAAATAAGTAAAAATATAACAAATTTAAATAAATAAACGTAACGCGTAAGGACTTTTCAGGGAGAATAAAATTACACTCTAGTCCTTTTATATATTTAATAGTTAGTCTTCATTTTGTTACAAAACAACTTTATACCAAACAAGGATACGAAAAAATCAAAAGTACTTGAATAAAAAAAAAGAACTTTAAATTGAAATGTCTTTATGGATTCATTCATGTTTAAAGGTCGAAAATCTCCTGGGGGATGACACCAACATAGAAGCATTTTACTGTTTAAAAGTTTTTGATTTTTTTTTTTTTTTTTTTGATTGTTTTGATATATTTCTTTTATTTTTTCTGTTGGATTTGTGGACCATGGTTGGGGTTAATTTTAATTTAGAGGGCAGAGGAGATAACTCATTATTCTCGAAATTGTAATTTTATAATTTAATACGAACTTTAAAATTACATCAGTAATGACATAAATGCTTAAAAAAGTTGCTCACCTAGTGAGGAGCAGATAACTATGGTAGTTCTGTCCAACAGTTATTTAAACTAACTCTTTGTAACCAACAGTACATAACAAACCCTGATTTATTAAAAATTTCACATCTTTTAAGATGCCAATAAAATAAAAGGCAAAAAATTTGCAATGAAGAATTATTTAAAAACAACCCCATCACCTAAATTGCTGATTATATCCTCTCATCTTCTTCGGAGACAGAGTACAGTGTTGTATGTGATGTGTGGGTTGGGTTAAACTTGAAGAATTGATTACTACAATAAATGGGGAGTGGTCGCTGGTTATTTTTATAGTGAAAATTTAATAAAGGAAAAACGCAATCGTTGACCTAATTATTTTATATAATTCGATCAAATTTTGCCTGATAAATAACTAGTTTTCTTTCTTTGGAATTTAGAAAGTAAAAATATCATAAAACCTATCATCTTACCGATGCCTAATAAATTCAATTAAATATCTGTTACGTTGAGAAAATATAAAACTATAGTAAATACAATTATAATTATATAAACTTTTAATAATTCCATTATTTATACATACTCGTATATATAAATAATTTAATGTTTTCTATTGTGATGATAGTTTTGTTGAATGGAGTTTAAAAAAAAAACTTTTCATAAGATTTTATCGTTATCTTTTTACTTTAATATTATAATCTTTTATAACACTTAGGAACACCAAATAAAAGAACACCTCAAGATATTTATTATATTTTCTCCTTTCATTTAAAAGTTTTTGAAAAAGGATAATTTCTTGTTTTTTTTTTATTATTATTATTAATTTAATATCCTTGTAAACTTTAATATGTATGTATATACATATCGTTATAGTTCATGAAAATTAAATTTCCTATTCCATTCAAAGATAAAAGACCATTCAAAGATATTTCGACATAATATTATAAAAGATTTAACTATTTATATACATACCTCTAAGAATATACTAAGATATAAAATGAAAGGAAGAACGTATTAAATCAGTTAAACAGTTTCCTTTTTGGTTTTTTACACTACTTGTTGTACCGCTATTATTTTACAAGGATGAGTAAACGTTAAAAACTGTACTTTTCGATATAGTTCGATTTTTGTCGACATAACTTTTTGATAGTTATATTTTGAGAAAGTTTTTTATCAGTGGTTGCAGTTTCAATTTTGAATTTTAACGATATAATTTATTATTGTTAAATTGTATCGTTAAATTTCAAATATGATTATTTCGTTATATCAGAGCTTATCATAATCCAATAATTATTATTTAATTTATATTTAAATCAATATTGTGAAACACACATCAAAATTAAAATTTAGTTATTTTTAAATATACTGACACTGACAGAAAGTGTTAGATATTTCTTCACATTTGAACGATTTCAACCTTTTCGACAGTTTTTTTTTTTCGAAACTAAATTTTCTACAGTTTTCGATACTTTAAAACTTCAAAGATTATTTACCCATCCCTGAAATGTATATATTTTAGAAAGGAAGTGATGCAATAACAAAGTTTTTGGTAAAATAAATTTTGTACAATTGTGTTTAAATTAATAAAAACTTGTAGGAGGTGTAAGAGAACATAAGTTTTCTTTAATTTTAAATATAGAATAAATAGAATAAATTTTACTTATGTATTAAAATAATAATTAATTAATTGAATACGATATTTTCACTATGTGTCGAAAGTTGCAAAGATTTGGAACCATAAAACTATAGTGTAGATTAGATTATAAATATTTTAAAATTGTCTTTAAATGGAAATTATTCATTCGTGATATTTAAAATAAAATATTGTAATTAAAAAATTATATTATTTATTAATATGCACTTTTATGTATTTAATTTATTATCCGTTCGTTATATCGGTCGGTTACATTATATCGTTAAAATATATTCGTTATAATATGTATATCGGTACATATAAACGATTTAAATCATAGAAATAAAGTAGACAGAGCAACAATCTACAAACCTACCAATATGAATATGAATTAATATCTTATAAATAAATGTATTACAATAATGAAATTTGCCTGCTCTTAACAAAGGTTTTCTCTTACTGATCAATAAAGTTTCGGTCAAAACAAAGCTGTGTAAAAAATTACGGAATACGGAACCAAAACTTTTCGGATATAAACTAGTAATTACTAACTTAACTAGATTACGAAACAAAGCTGACTGTGTACTTAAATTAAAATCGAATATATAAATATAATATAATATATTGCTGCACAAACTAACCTCAATTTTTGGTAATTTTGCCCTGAGAAATGTAAATAAATATTGATTAGAAGAATTGCCATTTATTGGCTTTTTTCATAGCATCACAACATTTTATATACCTAACTCCTCAATTCTTTCAATTTGTAAAAGCTAACAGCCAATTAGCCAATGTTGAAATCAATGTCATTTAAATTACTAATCATGTGGAAAAATTACAATTAATTGTACTAATAAATTAAATTTATAATATTATAAATATTTACATTGTATGTATTATAAATACTGATTTGAAAAGTAAAAATACATTATTGCTAGAAGTACACTAGTGCCATCGACTGTTCAAATTTTAAATTAAAAAAATTTTCATTCGTGTCCAATAAAAATTTACCGGTAAAAAACATAGTTTATCAGACATGACAACCTCCAACCAAACGAACTGCATTATCAATATTTGATACATTTAAATCAAATTGGAAAGCACTATAATTAATTTTCTGACATTCTGAGTTTTTTTTATTATACTAAATTTGTGTTTTTAAGACTTACCATTGTCATTACGACTACATTTATCTATTCCGGATTCCGATTTCCGATATTTATGTAGTTTAAAAACTTTTGCTATGCATCAAATTTTACTAATAATATTCATTATCTTAAATCTAATTTAGTAAAATAGAGAGTAATATATAATTTATATCCGTTATTAATTTTTAAATAATTTTAATTATACACTAATTTTAAATTATATACTAACTTTCAAAATAAATTAGTTATTTGAATTTTAATATAAAAGTTTGAAACACATAAATTATCGTTTACAATAAAAAAGATAATGGTGACTTTCATATTTTTTTCGGAATAAAATATACAGCGACATCTACCGACGTGTTGGTAATTAAATTCTAAAAAAAAATGTCCTGAATTCTTAGACTTTCATCTATACTCACTCTATGGCACTAGAAGCACATACAAATTTATAGTTCACATTAATTGATCGTACTAGTTAAAACGCCTTTTAATTAAATTTATAACTTCTATCACATTTAAAAATTATAACAAATTCATAATTATAAGTTCGTAAATTTGATTTGATCAGACGCGGGCTACCTAGTGCACTACTTATTATAAAACCCACGAAAAGTTTCAATTTATAATTTCGTTTAGTTTGTTCAAGTCAATCATATACATATATTGCAAATTTCTCCCCTATAAACTTTTATGTCAAAAAGTTTATTTTAGTTTTGTCCGATTTTGTTTCCGAAAAAGTTTAGTACATTCTTTACTAACTATAACTATCACGGCAACACAAATTTAAAATAATTTCAGTTCATCTTCGATTTTTTAATAATTTAGACGTTTCCAATTTATCGTCTCTGCACACATCATATAAAAATCTAAAAAAAAATTAAAAAAACTAATTAGTCCAAATAACGAAATTGCTTAGATAAAATTTATCATATAATTATATTTTTTTTGTGGTGTTTTGTAATTAAAAATCTTTCAAAATTACTAAGCTACGTAGTTCCAGTTCCAAAATGACTGAATCCTTTGAAGGAAACGGCGATTATTCATATAATAATGACGAAGAAGAAAATTTCAAAAGGAAAAGTAATGATGTGGATAATGTCGTCAGTAATGATAATCCACAAGATTCATCACATTTAAATGAAAAAGCCACAGAATATATACGTGATTGTATGAGTGAAAAATCACGAATGGATAAAAAATATCCAATTTCAGAACGTCTTCTAGAATCAGGTAAAAATTAAATTAATTCCAAAAAATAAAAAAAAAAAAAAATATTTTCAAAATGGCCGTTAACTTGTATGGTAAAAATCGATATAAATCGTCGGCATTTTCATATTTTCACATCACTGTATTGTATTAGATATAGTGTGGTTACGTTTCATATATGATATATATACAAAAACTTTCTCTTATACATATTTTCCCGTCACCATTAGTATCAGTTATATTCACAATTGCACTTCACCCCGCTTAATTGTTAGAAAAGATTTATGTATGGGGTTTTTCGGCGTCTTATAAATCGCCATTTTGTTATAATGTAATTTATTTATTTTTTATTATTTAATATTGAAATGGAAGAATTGCTGGGTGTGAGGAGAGTAATGAGTAATCAAATTTCATACCCCATACATAGACTTGTTTTATGCTAGAATTCTACTTTGCATGCTTATTTAAGAATTTTTGGTTTATTATATACATAAATAGCAAAATATTACACTTTTATTATATATATACATATGTACCTATAAATTCGTTTAATATAAATATACTACAATTTTGTTTCTGAAACCATAATAAGTTGTGTCACAACAAATCTATATCATGTATATTCTATAACAACAGTCAACACATTTACCAATTTCGTGTAATGTAGAGAAACCCTTTAAAGTTTTAGAAATTTTGTTAGTAATTGAATTAGGAATAAAATGTACTCTAATTTTTTACTTCCTTATTCTGTGCTTATTACTTAGAGAGAATTATACCACATATTTTTTCTATTTTTACTATTGAATAATTGAATTATACATTGATATTCTAAAACATCGATTGTTATATGGGAATGGGAGATATATATCTAAACGACGTCAGTTCAATAAACTGTAAAGAAAAAAAAGTTTAATTATATATTTTACTTCTACATTCTACGTCGTTGATATGATGGTGTCAAGAAGTGTTATTTCGGCTTGATATTCTACTATTATCCATTTTATCGATTTTTATAATATATACTCTTCTAATTATAATATAACATAATTACCCTTTTTTAGACAGAAATAGGAAAAATTAATTGAGTGTGTTTTCATCCATAATTTTCATATATATATATATATACCTATATATTTCCTCATGAAAACTTATATAATCATCAACCCAATGTCAATTAAATTTCCAAATATTTATTATTTTACTAATAACTTCTAATCTATTAAGCTACTAAAAAAAAACTTCAAACACAAATTTTTCATGGTTCACTATTTATCTTATTTAAAAGTAATGTGTGGGTAGCAAAAATACACTGATATAATTGCGAAATTTAGGTTAAAGAGCTATTAATGTTAAACTAGCTTTTTTCCATAAGAACATTTTTATTTGATTCTATTTTTAAAATAAAATATATATTTTATTTTCAGTAATCTCTGCTGGTCAGTGCACTCTTTTGAATGCAATTCCAATACTTTTTCAAAATTTCTTGTTTTTTTTTTTTTTTTATTTAACAAAAATAATATAAAATCTTTCCCCTTGAAAATATTTCAAAAAATTATTATAGAAAATTTCAAAAACCAAAAATAAAATCTATTTTTAGAAAATGAAAAACTTAGAAAAATCGTATATTAGAAAAAAAATTCCCTGGGTGACGTTATTTCTGTCGTAATTTTCTCTTCATATTCTTGAAAAAAATTATTATGTAAAAAAATATGAACATTTTTGAGGTTATATATATGTAAATATAATTTTCATTACAGAAATTGAAAAAACTCAATCAACTGGTCGTATTCCTACAAGGGAACCAAAATATGTTGATATTTATCGTGAGAAACCAATTAGAGTTGCACAAAAAGTACTTGTGCCTGTACGTGAACATCCTAAGGCAAGTAAAAATCAAAATTCCTAACTACCCAATACAAAATATATATATTAGTTTTTAGAGATTTTAACATTTTAATAATTTTTCTTTCTTTTTTTTTTTCTGTTACAGTTCAATTTTGTTGGTAAATTATTGGGACCGAAAGGTAATTCTTTACGACGGCTACAAGAAGAAACATTATGTAAAATGACAGTTTTGGGTCGTCATTCAATGAAAGATCGTGCTAAAGAAGAAGAATTAAGAAATTCTGGTGATCCAAAATATTCACATTTAAATGATGATTTACATGTTGAAATATCAACAATTGCACCACCAGCTGAAGCACATGCACGTATTGCATATGCAATGGCTGAATTAAGAAAATATTTAATACCAGATAGTAATGATATTATAAGACAAGAACAATTAAGAGAATTAATGGATGATCCAAATGCAGCAGCATTATTGGAAGCTCAAGAGGCTAAAAATATATCAAATAATACAAATTATAAACCAAGAAATCAAGCTACTGGACAAAGACAATCTTATGGTGGTTATAGGTAAGTAAATAAATAAATCTATATATTTTTTCCGTAAAATTCTTAAGACACTCAAATGTTACCGATATCTTTGTTTATTTTTCTTAATTATTTTTGATTTGGTTTTAATTTTTTCATTTAATTTTTTTGTTTTTTTTAAAAAAAAAAAAAAAAAAACATTTTTCAAACAATTTCTTACAAGTGCTCGAACTTCTAACTCTAGACCACCAGCACATGCTCCAACACAACATCCACCACCATCTGGAAATCGTATTGCCATGCCACCAAAACAAAAAGTTTTATCAATATTGGACAGAGCTCGTTCTGCAATGGAAGATAATTACAGGTTAGATAATATATTATTCTGTTTTACGTAGTAAAAAGAAGTATATAATATAAATATAGTAATTCCCATGACTATGACATTTGCGGTTATATCCGTTATTTTTTTTTTTTTTTTGTCCATTTCAATCAGAATTAAATGGTTTTACGAAGTGGTGTCTGTCTGCTTGTGTGTTCTTTGTGCAGCCTATTCGTTTTATTTAATCAATTTATTAATTCATATTTAGGGTTACTATATTTAAATTTCGACAGTTGTTACAAAATTGATTTTTGTACCTAATGAAATGTATACGGAAAGTAATGATTCATTGACAATTTCACCTGTTTACAAACAAAAACAAATTTATTTTTATGTTTCATTGTTATTCGTTACCAAGCGATTAATTTTCTGTATTTTAAATCTTATCTGAAAAATTGTGTATTCCTTCCCCGGCTTATTTTATATTCAATTAAGCTAAATTAAAATTAATTTAATTTTTTATTCATTTTTTTAAGAAAATGCAAATTCGCAATAATGTTACCTACAGTTCACCACATAGTTGTTTTACCAATGCTTTACAGTTTGCCTACTATTCAAAACTCGTCCTTTTCGGGCAATCCTGTGTATCGGCATAATATAATTTTAGTAAAATTAATTTTTGCACCAATTATATTGGTGTAATTTGGCAAGCCCACACCTTTTAAATAAAATAACTCAATAGTGTAAGAGTTCAGAGAGTTCCAATTGTAGCAATTACTTTTTAATTTTAAACTAGCGCTTATTTTATTATTATTGTTGAGTTTATGTAACCTTATTCAAAATTGCAACCATTTAAATTTTAAAAATAAAATTTATATATTTTTTTTTTTTTTTGTGTCAGTAGCCGTCATCCATATGAAGAACCAATGGCTTATGAACAACCGGCATATGATAGTTATTCATATAGTCATGCACCGCCAACATCAAGTCGTGCACCATACGAAGTACCAGAATATGAATCAGAATATCGTCGTGATTATTATCAACATTCACCCAGCTATCAAGGTAAGAAGAAAAATAATTATAAAAAATGAGTTAGTTTTTTTTTTTTTTTTTATTATTATTATTAATTATTTAAATTAATTTTTTTTTTTTATTGAAAAAATAAAGACGATTTTGTTTGTTTGTCCTTTTTATAAATTTTATTTTGTTTTTGTTTTTTTTTTTTCCTTATATTGAGAAGATGATATATTTAAATATAAAAAAAAGTTTTTCCGCTTGTTAAGCTCCTAAAATAAAGTTAATTATAAAAAGAAAATATATAACCAAAAAAAAAACCATTTCGATAATTTCATTATAAAAAGAATAAAGTAATTTAATAAATAAAATTCAATTTTCTTTAATATAAATAAAAAAATACCAATTAAAGACTTAATTTTTTTTTTAATTATAATTATAACAAGAAAAAATCTAATTTTTATAAATGTTTTTATTATTATTTTTTTTTTTTTTTAATAATTTAATTTTTTTTTTTTTTTTTTTTCTTTACACATAATTGAAATTGTTTAATTTTTACTTATTTAATAAAAAAAAAAAACAAAAAAAGAAATCTTATACCAAAATAACTCTAATAAAACATAATAATAATAAAAAAAATAATATAAATAAAAAAAAATTAATTTTTACTTTTTCTCATTTTGCGCCCTATCACCAACAATAAAAAACCACAAAAAAAAATGAATAACAAATTTAAAAATAAATAATATATAAAAAAAAATATTCGCAAATAACAAAAATATCTACGTTCACTCGACCGATTATTACCTTCTCCTTCTTTTTACCTTCACAAAAACGAAAACTAAAAAAAAAAAAAATTAAGAAATTGCATATGAACCACAGCCACCAACAAAAATGATTGTTAAAACTGGTTCATCAGGAAGTCGTCCGTGGAAAAGTGTATCAGGTTCAGCACCAGAATATCACACATCATCATCATCACGTCGTAATATTGATGATGGTACAGCACCAACATCAAAACATTCACATAGCGGACGTGAAGCACGTTATAAAAGTGCACCATACCCAAGAACAAAATAAACAAAATCAATTTTTGGTGTTCTAAATAATTATTAGAATGAGAAAAGAAAATTGGGAAAAAACATTTTTTTAAGCATCAATATAAAATAAAACTATTTTAAAAAACATTTTTTTTTTTAATATTCCACAAAAAATATTGTGTTTTTTTTTTAATAATATTTTTTAACTGAATTTCAATTGTAACAACAACAAAAAAACAGTAAAATAATTAATTTTTACATAAATTTATGAATTGTATAATTAAGGTTTTTCTTCATTTTCAAATAAGTGTTTTTTTAAAGAAGTGTTTTGTTTACATACAAAAAATATAATTATAAATTGTTATAATAACAATAATAACAATTAATAAATATAAATAATAATCATAATATAAATATATACCAATAAATTATGTAACAGAAAACATGAAAATAAAATAAATTTAAACAAAATTAATTTTTAAAAACATGTTAATAATAAAAATTAATTTTTTTTTTAAATATACAGGCAACGTGGCAACATTCGATTTATACTTATTTTCACTATTATATAAATGAACGACAATTTAATAATTTTTTTTTTTTTTTTTTTAGAAAGTCGTTCTTCGTGTCATTTCTAATTCACACAAATTTTCACATTAATTGTGAAATTACACTTATCAAATATTGATTCATAATTTAAAAAAAATATATATTTCCGTCTGCTCAGTATTGGTTTGTCGTATATGCCAAATTGACCATTTTAACCTAATAGTTGATCTATAGGTTTTTGGACATTCTCTTTCTATTTAAAAAGAAATGTGTTTAATATTGGTTTATCGTACATACGAATTTAGAGCTCCTACGACAAAAATTACATACATTTTCAAAAAGTATAAAAATTATTAAAATTTTCCAATATTTTTTACGTGATTAATAAATACATTACTCTGTGGAGTGAATCAAGATAACTTGTTTTTATTAAAATTGGTTTTTATTTATGAAAAACAAAATTCATAAGTAACATTCATTTTCATATTATATTGTCGTATGTGTATGTTCAAATTGTTCGTAAGTTGGCGTATACGACAATCCCATTCTGTCGTAAACAAATATTAATTATATATAATTGGGTCGCGAATCTAAAGTCGGGAATTTAAAAATTGAAATGCTTTTTAAATATTTTTAACAAATACGAAAAATTTGTAAATCTCTCTGAGACAATGATGAATAGTAATTTTGCTAACGTTACTATGTATAATTTCAGTGAAATTTTGTAATAATGAAAAATGAATGATTAGAATATTTATATTCGACCATAAAAAATTTTTATAACCGTGTTTGCCTGTATAAATAATCTAAAACTGGTCTCACCAATACATTTATATATATAAAATAATCGAAAAAAGAGTTTATATAAATATAATAAGAATAAAAAAAATCATTAAATTGATATAATATATTTATTATTTTAAACACGTGTTGTGTAGCAATATGACAAAAAAAAAAAAATTAAATAATTTTTCTTCAATCTTCACTTATTTTTAATATAACAACAAATAATGTATAACTATTAATATTATAAAAGATAATCTCTAAATAATTAAAAAAAAAAATTATATACAGCTTTATGTTATTTTGTTTATAAAGATAATGTCAAAATTTTTTCGATTATTTTTTACTATCCTGCTTTTCACATTGCCATCAGTGATTTAATAACATAAAGTTGATTATAACCAATAACACAAATATATTTGAGCACTTGCACTTATAGAATTAAATAAATAAGAAATTTTCTTGAATTAGATTGCAAAATAAAATAATAAAATAAATTATATAACAAAATTTAAATTGTCATAATTTTTTTTTTAATTAAAACAAATAAATCGTCTAATTATTGTAAAAGGTTTAATTCTTAACTACAAATTAAGATAAAAAATATTCAAATGTAAGTGTCAAAATAATAATTATAATATAATAACAACAATGTGTTTTGAAGTAAAAACAAAAACCTTTTATATAATACTTTAAAAAGAGGCGATTATAATCAAAATATAAATGTTATTTTAAAAAAAAATATATCTTTTAATAAAACTAAGCATCCAATAATTTTGTGGATAAATAAAAATAAAATATTTAATATTATATTAAAATAAAAATTATTCTTTGACTTGATCAATTCAAGTTTATATAAAATTAAACATAAATATAATCACAAATGAGAAAAAAATAAATGTATTAAAAAAAAAAAAAAAAAAATTTAATAAAAATATAAAAAAAAACTAATAAAATTATTTAATAAAGGTTATACCAACAAAAAAAAACTTGTTTGAATTGTGAATTTAATAATAAAACTATAAAAAACAAACATTTACACAGGTAAATAAATTATAATATTTTGGACACATTAACTAGTAAATATTGAATAAGTGTCATACCATCGCCGTCGTCACACGTTAATAGTAATTATAGCATTTCGATAAATTATAAATTAATAAACAGTTTTTCAATGCAAGCATAAACTTAATTATATAATTAAACTCCGTTTATTTTAAACTTTATTTAAATGGTAATTGGTCTACATAATTAATATATATTTCAGAGTTAACTAAATAAAGAAAATACTAATTTGCAAATAGGAAATTTAATGTGATAATGTCACTTTACTGGCGTGGCATATTAAATAAGAAAAATTAAATAAATTAAATAAAAAAAAAGGTTTAAAAATCAAATTATTAAATTCAATTACATCAGTAGTGTAAAAGAAGTTTTAAAAAATTGATGTCAAAATAATACCAATAAACAACGAATAAAATACTTAATACTGTAATTAAGTGGCATATAACACTTTAAAATAATGGAATAAAATAAAAATAAATTATTAAAAATTTAAAAAAAAGTATCGAAAAGAAAATATAATGACGAGCACATAACAATTCCTTTAAGTAGTGCAGGTACTCATATAAAAATTAACTCAACTTTTGTCAAAATCAAAGATTTAGTAAAGCTACTAGGCAGTTAAATTCAAATGCAGAGAAGATATTAAAATTTTCCCATACATTCGACTCGAACTTATAAAGTTGTTTATATTTTCATTTATCCATTGATTCATTTTTAGTGATATCCTGATCATCATTTCAACCTGTGTATTTTTAATCCATTTTCGTAGATTCTAATTTTCAAATGCATTTTCGTAGTTTCTAATATTATATAAATTTTAAATAAATCGACATACTATTACAAAATAAAGTTAAAAAAAAGATTAGGTGATTGATAAAATAAATTGACTTTTTAACGTAAACTCAGTTTAATATTAGACTAAACTCGTATTCAAAAAAAAAAAAAAACAGTCATAAGAGTGAAAAATATTGAACATTTTTGTGAATTTGCAATAAATTGTCCTTATAATCGTACAAACTAAACGGATTGGAAACTAGAGATAGTAAAGAAGGCAGCCAGTATCAAACATTAGAAGGCATTTGGCACACTTGTTATTTTGATTATTAGAAATAATTTATCAATTGTTCCTATATTTCTACAATTAATTTTTATGTTAAACTATGAATAGTTAGTTTTACTTATTACTCTACATGATTTAATGATATAAACAGAAGTATGTACATATAAAGTATATATAAAACACCAATTTATACATGGAAATTTTAATTGTTAGGACTTATTTTCAGTCGCTTTTCATGAGTCGCGTCCGAACTTGTGACTAGGGTGATAAATTTAAATTATAATATTGTCTGATAAATTATAATTGCAATTAAAATTTTATTTTCTAGACTTCTCTGGTTTCAACGAGTCTCAAGAAGAAGCGAGTGAAAATCAGTCTTAATTGAATTTAAGTTTTCAAAAAGTAATGTATATTACGTTACTTCTTTTAGTACATTGCAATAATTGTAGAATCTAGATACGAATTTTTTAGAAATATGAGAAAAAATGTATGTAATGAAAGTAATGATTACAATACAATTTTAACCTTTGTTATGTATTTAACAAATCTTCAATAACTAAAAATAGAAATAAAAAACATTCAACCGATCTTATGACACTTATCCCCATTTTTACTGTCTAAAAAACTATTTAAATAATTTATAATTTTGCGTTTAAATAATTTCTACAATGCTTTTTACTTACATTTCTATATAATAAATAAAAAAAGCGGTTAATATTTAAAAAAAAAAAATATTTAATTAATTTTTCATAAAAATACAAAGTAATCTTCGATTAATTTAAAAAAAAAATGCAATGCTTAAAGTTTTTTATTTTTAGTTGTTGTGTAATTTTCTTTAATTATTTAGTTTGAATACTTATCGGTGGTTCGGAGGAAAACTGAAAATTTGATTTTTTTTATAAAAATTAACTACTGTAATCCTGTAATAAATAAAATAAAAATATTTTGTTTTATGGTTATGGTTGAGACTGTATAACAACAAGTTGTCAATTGATTGACCGGCACGAGAATAATGTTTTACCAAATATATTGATATTTTTTAAAATTGTTAGAATAAATAATCTTAAAAACATATTGAATATAATAAATAGTCAATAGATAGTATATTATTTTTTAAAAAACGATTAGAATGTAGAATTGCTATTAGGAAGGCAAGACATGATACTTCTTTGAAAATATTATTTTGGTCATAACATTGTCAATAATTAATTGTCATCTGTTTTATGATAATATGTTGAAATATGGTGGACGCCGATAAATTCTTCGACTACTAGTAAAAAGTTTCCACATCTATTGTTCTAATAGTTAATAGTATTATCTAATATTAAAATATTTAGTGATGCTCTTTAATGTTGAAATGTAACAGTGAATATGTCAAATTAATATCTAACATCCGGATTACTTATGAAATATTGCATGATAAACAGTGTTAACTTTATGGTAATATAAATAAGATTTTAAATAATAAATATTTAAATTGGCAGTATTAATTTTGTTTAATAAATATATATGAAATAATGAAATAAACTATATTAATTAAATAACAAACATTTTATATCACCATCACCAATTGATCATGCATGGTATAAAACATAATAAATGTTTGTTTAAATATATTAACTCATGAAAAGCATCGAAAATATATTAAACCGAAACTTGTTACTTATTACCTACATGTTTCAGAATATTCATTCTAAACTAACAAAATTTACATAATTTTGGCAAAAATTCTAGTTTTGTAAAATAAATGAAAAATCTACGAATTAAACCTTCATTGTTAATACATTTTGTATACATTGAATTAATCAAAGTTTTGTAAGATCGTCAATTTTAGAAATAGATTTTAAATAAATATTTCGAAACCAAAATTGAAGAAAAAAGTCAGTCAGGAGCCATGTTGAAATTTAAGTATTTTGAGTATAATTTCTTCGATTTGAAACGTTGAAAAGCTGTGAGCAATAATCGTAGTGATCATTTAAAAGAATCCGACATTTTAAACAAGTTTTTCCATTTATAAACAAACAAAAAATCGGTATTCAGATCTAACTTTTACATAAAAAAAACAACCTTCAAGTCTAACGTATTCTATGTTTATTTGACAATGTACATCTAAAATTGGATACAATAATTACTAAAATAACTAATGACTATGATAAATTAATAATTCAATCATTTATTTATTTCTCAAATTTAAATCGTTGATATATCAAAGATATTCAGTTTTCCATCTTTAACCACACGAACAATTTTCCAAAAAAAAAAAAAAAAAGGAATTATAAAAATTCCCAATTTATATTCCTCTTTTATTGATATTTTTTTTTTTACAGAATTTCTATTAACAAAAAAACTTTCTTCCTCTCACATAAAATAGTTAATCAAGGTGGAGGAAATTCAAATTCAGGTGGATCAGGTACAGGACAAGGAATAGCTTCTGGAAATGTAAATACAAATCATAATCGTGCACATGTAAATAGGTGAAATTTACTTCCAGCTGGACACAGCAACAATTCGGGTAATGGGAGTGGTGGTATGGGAATTGCTGGTGTTGGAGGTAATTGTATTGGTAGTGGTACAAATAATGGTATTGTTGGTATTAATAAAACCACATCATCTGTTGTATCATCATCAACAATTAGTTCAACATCAACAACTTCTGACACATCCAATAACCCGAAAGTTCAAGCTGCTGCAAATAACAATCGAATTCAAGGTCCAGCTACTGCGACTAATTTATTATTTGTAAGGTAAATGTTATTGTAAATTTAATTAAATAATATGTTTATATTGAAATTTCTTTACATTAATTTTTTTTTCTTCATATTTTTAGACCGGCTAATCCTTCGCTTCATGTCGGCAAATTACCATTTCTGCCTGTGCAGTTTCTTTAAAATAATTAAATAAAATTTATATTCCACAAATTAAAAACAAATTATTAAAATAATTAACAAAAAAGAAATACCAGAAAAAAAAAATTTATTTAATAATATTTTGTAAACTATTTAAAAACAAATATTTATAAATTGAAATTATTGTTAAAATATCAACAACAACAACAACAACCAAAACATATACAAAAACAGGATGTTAAAAAAAAAATATTTTGATAAATTTTTGTTGTTTTTATCAATGGAGATAAAGATAAAATGAAAACACGTGATGATACTAGATCGATAATAATTATTTTTAATACTTTGAAAAAGGATTTTTTTATATAAAAGTATTTTTTTTTTTTTTTTTGCAATAAAAATTTATAAAATTTATTAAAAAAATACGCAAAACAAAGTAATAAAAAAAATTGTTAATAACAAAAAATGAAATGAAATTTAAAACAACTTTTAAAAAATTCATAACAAAAAAACAAATATAAAAAATTTAATGAAAACAAAAATTTCACGTTGATAATATTATTAAATAAATAAATGCATATAACAAAATTTCAAAACAAAAAACCTATAATATAATCTCTTAATAATAATATAAATCATAAAACTTATTTAACTATTATAACATACAAAACAAAACAAAAAAAAAAACTTATTAAAACTTAATCAACAACAAAAATTAATAATTATATAAAATATTATAAAAATATAAATATACATAATAATAAAATAAATATTGCCCCCATTTAACTATCGTGTTATTATATAATGATAATATAAAAATATTATAAAAATTAATTAACAAAAAAAAAAAAATATAAAAAAAAATATAAGAAAAAAAATAATAAATAAATAAATGAAAAATGCAATTTTTATTGTAAAAATTTGTTGGCGTTTTATTGTTAGTTATTAAATTATATGTAATGTTAAATCTGACGATTTCAGGTAAATGCTATCCTAGTTGAAGGGTTTTTGTTTTTGAATTACCAGAATTAAAAAGTGGCCACTCAAACACGTTAATTTTACCAACATCGAATACTTTATTTAAATTTATTTTACGAGACGTTCTGGAATGTATTGCGATCAAAAGACCAATTACAAAAATGGATTAGGGTCAAATAAATTTTTCGTTACGTTTCCAAGTGTGGAGATTTGAAAACAGCTAAAAAAAATCGTTATAAAGCCTCGTTTTCGCTTATAAAAATTATATTTTGTTTAGTTGTATTTAGAAACAAATAGATTTCAGCAATTATTCAGACAATCAAGAGAAGGAAAGTAGGTTATTTTGGTCATCTGATGAGAAATACTAAATATGAATTGTTGAAAACTATCATACAAGGAAGAATGTCTTGGACGGAGAACATAAAAAGTTGGTCAGGCATTGGCTCCCTTTAAGAGCGATGGGAAAGGCAGAACGCAGAAGATAGAGATTTATTCATAATTATTGTATATAATATGGACAGCAACTTTAAATAGTTACATAAAGTCGCTTGCAGTCAAAGAAAAAGAATTATTCCAATGAAATTAAAATAACCCATATTATACCAAACATTTAACCATGTGCACGATAATTATCTCTGACAAATAATAATCATCCACTGATTCACACATTCTAAATTCTAATAAGAAAATTAACTCCCTAATCATTCCCGACAAATATCGTGTAGAAAATTTTGGCACAGTTTAGATTTTATGTAGTTTATGTCCGTTAAGATCAGACTCCTATCGGAGCTTTCCGAATTATATTTCAAATAGAAGAGATCAAACATATATTCCTGATTTTTTTTACATAGCCTATTATCGCTTTAATTATAAATAACTGTTAGTTTTTGCTACCCATAGCTAAATAAACGAGTTTTTGTAGGTTAAAAGTTAAAATCATCCAAAGTTTTCTCGTTTTTAGGTCAGCAGTGACATATAAAAAAAATTAGTGTGTGCTGTGTATTTTGGGAGTCATAATACTACCACAAAAGGAATTTAATACATGACTTCTTTTATGTAATAGACACTAATCTAGTTTTGGTTGAAATTTGTTCAAAGAATAGGTTTTCTTCCTGTAATGTCATAATCACAATAAGCCATATGGTTGCAGTGATCTGGGCTGTGCGTCACCTTTCATTACTCGAAACCTAAGATTTCCCTGAACTATATTCTTGACAACATAACATAATTTATCTTCCCTATTACAATTAATATTTCATATATTCATAGTGTTTAAATGCTTTTTTAGTTATTAATTTTTAAATCAATAGTTATCGTGTTATTAGTTATTATATCCGTGATTTATTATTTTGCATATCAATAAAATAAATTGGTAACTTAGTTTTTTTTATATTTCAAATTCGTTGGAATGGAAACAATATCTCAGTTATTTTATATCTAAAATAAAATTAAATTGGGTTACATGTAATTGCAGGTTACACATTATAGTTAATTGCCAAATCACTCAAAATTCCAAATGTATATATGCATCGATTTTATAGGAACCAACTAACAGCAATTTAATATATTCAAAAAAAATGATTGCAACTAAATTAATAATTAGCAAAACTTTATTAACATTCTGAAAAAATATGACAAACCTTGTAATGAAGTTAATAACTGAAAAGCACTAATAATGAATAAATATATAAGAAAAAGGACATAAAAATGCAAGTGTTTTTTATTTATAAAATTTTATTGTAAAATCAAATTACAAAACAATATTTAGAATAAAATGTGATCTTACAAGCAATCAAATTCTACGAGAAAATTAGTAACTGTTGAATAAATATATATGTAATTTTAAAATTATAAGCTTATTTTTTGAGATTATTTATGTAGACAAGATTTAAAATTTGAATGCTTCACTCTATGGTGTAACTAAATAAATCAATGCTGCTTTGAAGATTTTGTATTCTTGCGATATTCATTATGTTGTTTATGCAAATATATATAAATATACATAAGCTGAAGCTCCATATTATTAAATATATTCTAGTAACACCAACATTTCATAACAAAATTATTGTCTACTAGATTTGATTACAATCAATTTTCACATCTTTCATCAGAAAATAATTATGTATATATAAGACAAAAATTATTATTACATTTTATTAATTATAGATTTAATATATTATAATTCCTCGTATGTATATAAATTAAAAAAGAAAATTTAAATAATCGTGTTAAAAAAAAATTACAAATATCAAAAATGTGAACAGAACTAATAATATTTTTTTTTGAAAAAATAATATTACTAATTAAATTGATATATTTGTTGTATCTTCAATTTTTAATCAGTTGGATTTTGAATACAAATCAAAATGAAATCTTTATCAGGAGCTACCATAATTTCATGATTTTTAGATCTTACTCTCAGGAATGTTAAATCATTTGATGGATCTAAATCACGTACAACACTTCTAGCTTTATCAGCTAATTGACTCATTAGTCCAGCATATTGAACTGTTGTAGTATTATCCAATGTACTTTTAACTGGAATACCTGCATGATAGATACAAAAACAATAAAATTTTAGTAAATACGAGAAATATATGAATGTTTAATCGATATTTTACGAAGAAAAAAACTTTTTCTCTTAAAATATATTATTTTATTTCAAAAATAAGCATATATTTCACATCATACCTTCATTATTGACAACAATTGTGCCAATAACGCCCTTGTGAGATTGAATACGTTTTAGAGTATCTTCAACTTCTTGTGACTGTAATTAAAATGATTTATTTAAATATTTTTTTTAACAAAATTTTATAGAATTTATTCGTTTCTTCATACCATTTTTAATAAAAATATAAATTTTAATTTGATGACTACTGAACTGAACAGGGTGACAGCATACAACAACAGCTGACTTTTATATAGGATATACAAAAAAATGACTCACAAAACCTTGTCAGGCTTGTCGTTGCCGTAATATTTAAAAGGAGTATAATATAGATAAAAAACTACAATATTACGACTCAATTTGTTACCATAAAAGAGAAACAAAAAAAGTTTTATTTATTTTTACCAATTTTTTGGCGTATCTCTTTCTGATCAGAGCAATGAGAGCTACTTTTTTTTGTATCTTTTGTATAATAACAGATCAATTTATTGATCTAAGAAATAAGACACCTATCCAATATGTTATGGATTATATTTCTATCCAATAAGAAATGAAAAAGTATTGAATTTTTAAAATATCTATCCTACTGATATATAGTTCTTGGATAACATAGCTTTATGATTTAATATCAAAACTCAAATTGAAATCTATTTTAAAAATTAAAAATATTTTACAAAGGTGATACTTATCTGTGTTGCTTAATTATAAAAATATACCAAATTAGCAAGGATTTCAGAGCGAGATAAAATACTTCTTAAACATAATCTAATAATTTTCAATTATTTTATTGGTTTATATATTTTCAGAAAGAAATTAGATTGTTTTTCATACTGCTGCAAGTAACAACATAGACTCAAATGTTACGAATGCAAAATAATGTAAAAGAAGAATCCCTTCCTATTCAAGATGAAAATAATTAATTAGAAATTGTCCAATTATTTAATGAACTAACATATACGATAGGTTGGAGTATTTGGCCGATTACGAAAATATGTACCAAATTACTGCAAGACTTGGGTGGATAAAGTTTCGAAATGTATAAACTCTATAAACAATTTACAAATTCTTTGAAAAAACAGTTATGCAGACCTTAAGGTCAAACAGACCTTAACAGAAGTATATTCTTATTGGGACCTATTGGGACTAAGTAAGTAATACGATTTGTTACGGTTTTGTTTTATATTTATATTTTAATTCTAATTTTCAGATCTAGGTGGTGTCAATTGCTACTATTTAAATTTATTTTCTTATTTTTTATTTGGTATGTCAACACTGGTACCGAATCCGAATATAGGAATACCGAATGTCATTTGCTTGCAATGTTAAAAATGCTAGATTGCTCTAGTTGACATTTTTTTTCAGTTCTTCGCAAACACTATACCGTGTTCAGTATCGGCGTCGGCGTTTTCGCGGTTTTTGCATTGCAACAAAGTTTATAAAATATTGTATATAAGTGAACAAATTAAATTCTAAATTAAGTGAAATATATATTTCTCAATTAACTAAATTAAATTAAATTTACAAAATTTGTAATTATTTAAGTAAAAAAACAATGCTTTGATTTGTATTTTTTTTCTTCTATACTTTGTGCCAATAACATTTAGAAAAACAAGTGTTTTTTTTCAGTGTTTAATCATATATAAATAATAAAACTAAATTTAGATGAAATATTATTACCAAATTAAAATTAGTGTATAATAATTAAAACACCTGTTTATACTTTATGTAAAATTACATTTTTTTTTTGGATATAAATCGATGCCTACAAATTTAGAAATTGTATTTTTTTAATTACAAAAAAAAAAAAGTATATACCTCAATTTCACCTGATTAAGGTGAGTGTTAAATAAAATTAAGAAATATATAGTTTTTTATTGTTGTCATTAATAAAACCGCGAATAAATATATTTTTCATTAATAAAATACATTATGACAGGCATAAGAAAGGAATAGTCTTCATTTTGTAGACTTAAAAATAAAAGGTATAATTTTACGGCCTATTGAAAATATCATTTTAATTCACCGATCAAAAACCAATAATTCACCCACTCTTTCAAATTATAAACTTTTTCATATTGAAGAAGAAAAACTCAAATTTTCACTTTTCCAATTATAATTGATTTTTCAATTATAATTATTAAATTTATATTATAGTTAGTTAAAACAAGAAATCTTCAATTAAAATTTGTTGGTCAATTCTTTTTTCAGGTTTTTTTTTTTCTGTTATCGAAAAGTTTCTACCGCGACGACGTCAACTTTGTGTATTTTTCTTTAAGAAATGTTTATATTAATATAAATATATATAATATATGAGTACAAATATACATACTAGCTATATATACTTATATATATACTATAAATTTGTATATATGTATAATCAAAAAAAAAATTGTTTCCTAAATAATAAAAGGCGCCTGTACAAATATTTCTATATGAAATATTTATCAATATTTTTAGTTATAGTTATTATTTTTATTATGCTTTGCTTACAAAAAGTCATCTTTAATTAAATTATATTATTAAAATTGATTATATTATAATAGAAACGAATATTGGGGTTAAATTTATTATAAAAATATATATATACAAATTATAATCAAAAGATATTTGTGCTTCAAGTTCTCTGAAAGTCATTCAAAAAAAAAAATGATGACTAACTAATGAAGTGGAACCAGTTGTGGGCATTGGCATCAGGCAAAAAAACAGAAGAGTGTGGTTTGTTAAGGTAGAATCGATTTTGGTTTAAATGTCAGAACAAAAAAAAATTCCTTTAGGTACAATTCAGATGGTTATACTTTGGATTTATTTAGTATAATGTTTATTGCGTGTCTAGTATTTAACCGGCATAAGAAAAATGTAAAAATTGGAATGGGTCGAAGGATTATAAAACTCTATACTATATATAAAATAAGTTTTACTTACATTTGCGATTAAACATTCCACATAAAATGCTTTAGTTGCAAAGTTTCATTAGAAAGTATAGGTGGGTGTGCAATAAGGGCAAAGAACTTGTATTCTTCCCATATATAATATTCGTTTTTTTTTTTTTATAAAACAGAAATTAAATCAGAGTAGAAGTCAACTTCCCATTACACTTAATTGCTGTTTCTTTTATAATATAGCAGCTAAATAATATTAAAATATTTAGCAATGAAATATCGAAGAAAATTTTAGATTTTTATGTAAAATAGTTTTTTAATGTTCAAAATAACATTTGGGTTTATAAAAAATTAGAATTAAGTATACATGCCAATGCAAAAGTCCTACCGGAAGAGAAATTTATTCAGGAAATTATTCTTTTTCAGCTTATATATATATTTTTTGTTGTTAGTATAATAAAGTATATAATCTATAAAATGCTATTAATAGGTAATCTGACATTCAATGTAATCAACAAAAGTTTTAATCGTTAAATTTGCTTACCATTAGACATAAATTTTAATACTTTCAGTTGTGGGAGTAATTAATAGTCTACTAATTGGATTATCGTTAATATCAATTTTAAAAAGAAAGTCGTACTAATCAATATATTAACTGGATTATCAATATACAAAAGTTTTAAAATTATTTTGCCTATACGTATATACTTCGTTATGTAATGAAATCAATTGATTTTGGAATACTATAGCTACGATAATATCGATTAAAAAAATTAATTATATTCCATAAAAATTAACTTTTTCTTTAAAACTAATAGTTTTAAAATTCGGTTATTCTGTCAATTCTGCTTGTTTCTATAATTTAATAAAATAAGTTCGGTAATAAATTCAAATCAATATTCTGAAAGTCGCAGAAACTAATGGTTAGTTAGTCAGGGCTAAAATTATGTACGCTGTTTACACGGATTATGTATATTAATTAACATCTAATAAATCTTGCAGTACACCAAAAAAAATCTCATTGGTAGCCTTAATATGTGGAATAAACAAACCACAAACAATTTTGCCATTTAGGATTTAGCATATAATTGAACATAAATTCCAGTGGTGAAACAAGAATTTTGGAAATATTGAGACACTAACAATATTCAGTAAACTAGTAATATAAATACTAAAAGGAACCTTAAAAATATAAGTATATAATTATTAAATATATTTGGTTCCGTTTAAGAAATGACAAATTTTTTTAATTAACAACTATTTAGTATTATAATTTATTTTTGCTAAAACAACATAAAAATACAAAATTAAATTAAAAAATTTAAATATTTATAAATACAAAAACAAAACCTGCTAACGTTAGGGGTTGCTCAAAATTTGTAGTTTGTTTATAAACAATGCTTTTGAAAAGAAAAAAATCAGGGTAACAAATCATAAATGTGTACGAAATTTCAGATCTCTTTAAACATCAAGAATAGATTTTATATAATTCGGAAATTTTAGCATATTGAAATTGTCGACCTCAAACTTTACATGTTTTTGTGTCCGCTCCAGTTGGGACGTTGGGCGCATATATGACTTTAATCCTTTAATGATAAAGGTTTATATATTGTAGTTTGGACTTGCTAATATTATATAAATTTCATAAGTTTCTTTATACTTAGCTAAAAAACTTTTAATTACAAGAAGCTATAATGGCTTTTAATAATGAGACATTTGTTGTTAGCAAATAGTCTCAACCGTTAGCATTTTTCACAGTCGTAGACTTGGACTAAAATGTATCGATCAGTTCAGTTCGTACAGTAATAGCTGCCAATCGATTGATTGTTATCGACAGCAACCGATTAAATCACATATTATTATTATTTGAAACTGTCAAAATTCATTTCAGTTCAGTCGTTCCAAAACTCTTTCGATTCGATGTGTTCTTAATCGATTTCAATTGCACCTATTCAATTGAAATTTATTGAACTAATTGATACTGAACTGATCCATACATTATAGTCCAAACCTTTAAACTCAATCATATCGAATGTATTCGATATTCGCCGGGTGAGTGTTTTGGTTGGCAATTGTCAAAATCGAGGCGATACAAGAGTCCAATCAATTTTAATGATAATCATATTCGGTATTCCATTAAACTGGTGCCGAAGTTGATTTGAATTGGATAACACTTGCTTAGCATAGACCTGCATATTGTGCAAATATACATTTTTACTACCGTATCTTTCCAGCACAATACTTCATACTTTATACTCGTAAAAAATGATTTATTATTCAACCTTTAGACTTACATACTAAATAGCTTCTTTTATCATCGTCTATTAAAATTAAATTTCCATAACAATAAAATTATGTAGTAATATAAAAATTTGGGAAGAAAAAATATCAACAATTTTTCACTACAAATTTTTTATATATTTCTTAAATAAAAAAGAAGACACAATAAAAATAACTTAAATATTTATTTTTTATTTTATATTATATTAAAATATTTTTTATAATTCAAAATTGCGTAGTTGTCTAAATAAAAACTGTGACACAGAAAAAAAATTATATTCATTTTATTCGTTTATAATATATTTTAATTTTAAATTAGACAAAATTCTAGTATATATCAACAAATAATTAATATGTGGTTTAGAGTTTAGAGTATTTATTAATTAAATATAGAAGTTTTCTTCTGATATTGTTTTTAAAGTCCACAGAACATTAAATCGATACGCAAGCGATTACGTAAAACCACATAATTCGATTAGAATAGTTCTTATTGTATTGAATTTAATTAATTATATAAACTAAATATAGAAATTCTTTTATTTATATACAAATTGTTATAATTATATACAAATTGTTATAACTCTCTATAAATCAATTAAAATATTTTGTACAAATTTCATATTTTATATAATTTGGTGCGGTCATATTATAATGCCAACCTTGCAACTTGCAATCTAGAAATTTCAAATATATATTATTTATCTGTGGTAATATGTAAGAGTCGTATAAGTCGACTTAAGTGAAAATTTATATATTTCGATATTCTCTTCTCTTTCTAATGTATTTTTTGAGCTATTCAAATTATTAATATTCGCTTATATACTGTAGCACTTATGATTGAAAGCATTTTAGTTTACAACACAAATAACTTAATTAATAAGTATTTCACAATTTTAACTCAACTATAAGCTACTTTATATATTACAATTTAAAATTGAAATTTAATGTAATAAAGTAGTTATTATTATTTAAATAATGTATGAATTAAATTACTTTATGAAAGTAAACTTTAATTTTTTGCAAAATAGTTTAAATGACTTAAGGCTAAACTATTAACTATAAAGTTGAAAATAATTATCTAAATCTAAAACATCTTAAGTCTTGCGAGGTTCTTTTTACATATTTTAATAATTTTTAACTTGGTTGGAAATAAAATTTGGGTATATATACGAAATTTCAAAGTCATTTTTCCATATTGTAAATTCACTCCTGAACATTTCATATTTTCGACATAAGCTACTCTTACATGCTGCCACAGATATATAATTTAAATGCGATAAACAAACATAATTTTTTTACCTTTAAATTACATAAAGTCAATTATCAATGTTATATAGATTTTATTTCAAATGATTTTCTTTTAGTTTATATTTCTGTTCCGCCCACCTAGCCCTTTACTTTTGTGTGTGGATAATTTACATTTTACGGGTATATATAGCTAATAAATAAATAATAATTTTCACTGTTTTCATGCCTAGATCTTTACACAGTCTACACAAATCGTACAATTTAACATAGAAGAGTTTTTGTTATGTTATCAAACAGATTTTTATGTTATATACTAACCGGTAACCGCCAGAGGTGTATTGAAACTGGCTATTAAACTCTGACAAACTGATTTTCAGAAATATTTTAGTTATCATAGTTTTAGTGAGATTCCGTATTTATATATGATTAATAGAAACAAGATCAAAAATGTTAGTAAATCATTTTTATAATCTCTATTATTAATAAATTCTGATGGTTCTAGTTCTGACCAATAGAACTATGGGATCCAGGATATTTTATGAAAAAAAATCATCGGTTTTAATTTTATTAACTATAAAATTTGATATTAATATTTTATTTTGTATATAAATATACTTATTATTATTAGGTGCTTTGTAAATTATTAATTTCTTGTATTCCATTCATCAATTCTTCTCTATTTTCTTCAATGCATATTCATCTTTAGTCAAATTTATCCAGTTAATCTTTTAAGTCAAATTTAAATACCTGGTTCCCTTAAATGGACTCTGGGTATCCAGTCTATTGTAAGCTTTGTCAATCTATTAGATGATATTCTAGCTTAGCATCCTACCTATAGTTAGTTTTAATCAGTTGGTTCTTTTATAACTTTTAATATTTGAAATTTTTTGTCTTCTAAAGACTTTTAGTTTATATCTCTAGCATTTTTATTTTTAGTATGACTCTAAGTTAAAGGATCATATGTTAGAACAAGTTTAAGCATCAATAAAAAATATTCACTATATTTTATTTAAATTAATATGCGTACCCAGTGCCAGCAGGTATGTATATTTGACTTTCTTACTTTAGAAAACCTTGGAATAGGCTTACAGAGTCTTATTCATCTTATTCATCATAAAGTAGTCCTCTACTATTACTCTTTCTACTACTAAGCGCTAATTTTGCTATCTGGAAAAGCATTTTAATTAAAATTTAATCGAGAACTTAAAGCTGAATATAATCCTGAATAGCAAATACTGTGCAATAAAAAAGCAGTCCAAACTCTTACAGGCATACAGTGATTCCAATTCCATATACTTAATTTCATATATTTTAGCTTTTTTTGTGAAAGTACAGAGAAATGACGGCGTTGACATAATATACATATCAATCACTCAATTGATGAAGTTTTCATATTTCTGTAAATATTATTTCTTTAATAAATTTAACAGCAATTAAGAATTAATGCTCTGAATAAGAAAAAAAAATGTTTAAGTATGTAAAATGAATAATATTTTAATTATGACCGAGAAAAGAAAATTGAAATATATAAAATTTTTGCCGGAAAACTTGGCAAAGAAAAATACGTAATTCGACACTTCTGCACGTGCAATTTAAACTGGAAATTTATTTATTACAATTAAGTGACAGTACTACAAACACAATATATACATATTTATTTTCTCTTACAACAATTTAAAAGTAAATAATAAATAAATATAGCGAAGTGTCAAACTTGTTTACGCTACGCCTGGTTTATTTTTCATTTACATTTTAACACTTTCTTAGACATTATTTTTTTTATTACTAGATTTTATTTATAGCTAAACTCATAATAATAATTATATTATATTTTTAAATTATGTGTAAAATATTTTATATAAATAACAAATTAGTTTTTTGCAGTGTTATAATTATAAATTATAACGTTACACATTTCTTTATATTACGAAATAAAAATAATATATGTTTTCCGTTTCGTTATTCAAATATTTAACGAAAGAATTGGTGATAACGTTATAATACGTTATAAAAAAACTATAACTATCTACAAAATCAGTACGTAAACGTAATATCATTCAATTCTCAAGATGGCACCTTTGACAACAATTTTCCCAACAATATTCAAAGAAAAATAATTTTTTTTAAAAATTAATATTGACATTTACTAATTACAGTGTTACTGAAGGGTGAATATTTGTTGTACAAATTGATAGAATTTAAGTAACGTAAATTGATAACTAATAGTAATTCATTTCAATATTTCGTTTTAACGTTACGTTTTAAAATAACGCTTTGAAAATCTGGTTTTTTGTTCTTAGTTATCAGAACATTGTTCTTAGTTTATTTTGCTAATAATCGTCAGTCAGCATTAGAAATATATTAATAATATTATTTAGGAACCAATTCTTGATATCTGTGGCAGCATGAAAGAGTAGCTTATGTCGAAAATATAAAAAGTTCAGTAGTGAATTTACAATATGTAAGAATAGCTTTTAAAAAAAGTATGAATGAATGCAGAATATCAACCAAATTTCGTATATAAATTATACAACCACGTTAAAAGTTATTAAATTTAAAATAACATACAAAGAACCTCAAAAAACTTAACAAGTTTTAGAGATATATTTTTAATTTGTTATACATAATAGCTTAGTTCGGTCATTTAAGCTATTTTACAAAAATTTAAAGTTTAATTTTAAGTAGCTTAGTTGACTTTAGGATTGCGAAATATCAATTTGCATACCAGAGAAGTAATATCTTACATTTAATTAATTTGTTTGTGTAAACCATATAATCAGTAACTTTCTGTGTACTTAACTACTATGAAATGTGGACTTAAGTTAATTTTACACACAGTCTGTTACTTAAAAATTACTTAAGGTTAAATGCTTTTTGATGTAATTACCAAGGTATACAGCGACTAGCTACAAAAATAGATTATAAAGGGAAGAATAATATGGAAAAATATAAATTTTCACATAAATCGACTTAGCCGACTCTTACATATTACCACAAATATATTTTCAATTATATTATTGACACTTTATTATTTAATCATCATTTATGTCATGAAAAAAACACTCCTAAAATTAATATATACAATCATAATTAACACATAACGATATAAATAAAGTGCTTAAAATTTTATTGGATTTTATTTCTACTCTCATAAAATATAAAATGTTTAAATATTGAAATTGTTTTAGAATTTATATTGTAATTTTATAAAAAAATTTAAAGAATTTTTAGATAACAAATATTATTTTAATTGTGATATATTTAATGTTTCGGTTTTATTATTTATTTTGATTTGAAATATTTCTAATGCAAACTTTTAGATAATTGAGAAACTTTTTTATAATCATTTTAAAATAATTTTATATAAAATAATATTATAAATTAATATGATAAATTTATAATAATATTGTTTAGTTATTTGGCACTACCAGTTTAGAGTTTCTGCAGAGTAGAATTCTCCAAGCTATCGTATTTCCGGATTAGTATTCCCAGATTCCTACATCCATGTCAAGACAATTCTTCATTTTGCTGAAACTTCCTTTTATTTGGTCTTTTGCTGAAACTATATTTTTCATAACAATCAAACTCTTTAGATCCGACACTTTTTCACTATACAATCATAATTAACAGCCTCCTGATAAACTTCGTGGTTATAATAATAATTTGAAATGAGTGGTTAATTTTGAAATGAATATCAAGTAGCCCAAAATGAATTTGTTAAAACAGTGTTTTGAAAAGAAATTCAGATCTTTAGTATAATACACCAGGAATGTATGAAATTTACAATTAATTTGTTCCAGCAATTTCTAGTTGTTTCAACTGATCGTTCCAACAGTATGTATATACCTACTTCTCGAAAATTGATTTATTATAATAAAAAATTATGATAATATTATCAATATTTCATGATTGATTTATAAAATCAATCTTGCTAATTAACGTACTTCATTTCATTCAAATTAAAAATTATCATTATTAAACATATAATTTCAATTCACCAAAATATATTTGAAAACACTCTATCTATACGCCTACAACGCTCTAAAAACGTTTACTTAAATTATACAATTTATATTTTTGTCTTATTTTTCTATAATCATAGAATAATTTTGTATATTAAAATATTATGAAAATCTCATTAATTTATAATTTTACATCAGAAATGAATTCAAAATTCACTAGAGTGAATCTAAAACATCATAAAAATAAATTAACGAAAAAAATAAATAAACAAAAATAAAAAAAAATAAAACCAAAATGGATTATTATTGGCTGACCCACAAAACGTGTCCCACATGCCAATAACTTATTCAAAAACGTCACATTATTCAGTATATATTTGCTGCTATATGATGTAAATAATATTACCATTCAGCTTTGTGTATCTTGTTGATTTATTTTAACTTAATGTCATGAGATACAAGCTGATTATATTGTCATTTAAATAAACTGTAGAAATTTCTAATAAATCATAACTTTTGTAAGAGTTAGCGAAGCGGCAGCTGTATTATCTCAATTCATAATTTTTACAATTTAGATATTTATATTTTATTTTTATTTTCTTTGGTATATAATCTTAGTAAATTGATTGAAAATATATAAAAAAATTAAAATTTATCTTTTTAACTTATTAATATATACAATAAATTTCAATATGAAAGAATTCAAAATGAAAATTTCGTTAATCTGGGGATTATTTACCAGATTAACAAAAGAAATTTGATTAATCTGAAGATTAAAAGATAATTTTACTGTTGATATTTTTATTAAATGAAATTAGAAAGCATTTAATTTTGCACATGTTTTTAAATCTGTAAGTCTTTAAAATGATAATTACAAGTCTTGTTAAACAATTTTTAAGAATGAATGTCGCTATTAAATATTTAGACTTATTGTTAGATATTAGGACTATAAAGTGTAAAGATTTGAAAACCCTTTCTATATCAGTCATAAAATAGTTTAATTTAAATTTGTCGGAGTAGTGTGTAATTACTCTACTTAATAGTGACTGTTCCATCTAGATCTAGTAAAAGTAGACCAGTAGACCACCACTTCTAGTAGAAGTGGACAACAATTACTATTTTACACCGACAAATTGTAATTGTAGACGTAAACGTAAGTAAACGTATTTTGTAATTTAAAAATTCTACAGGTATATTGACTGGAGAATGAGTTTATAACCTTAAACCTAAAATTGGTAAAATGTTAATAGTATACATAATACTATAAATTAGTGACATTTCAAGTTCAACTTGAATAAATTGTTCCGTAGAACAAAGCGCCACCGCCTAGCTACTCTCAAGAGTTTAACAACTTTCATATTTCTATATGTTTCAACTTTTTAAAAGCGGCAACGAAATATATAAATATATAGTTCTAAATGCCTGAAATAAATGCAAAAAATTATTAGAACATTTCTTATGTAACCGAATTACAGGGAATTCTGCAATGTAAATTACTCAAACTGTCTCTATATTATTTAATTTAAAATTATAATAAAAAATTTAACTTATTGGACAGAAAGCGATGATCGTTTTTGGTAACGAATATTTAACGCATACATATCTGTATCCAGTGACGCATGAGAATTATACACATATATGTACAAGGTGTCACTATGTAGTTTAAAAATTTATTATTTATTATTATTTTAATCAGCAATCAATTATTTTATCGCAAAGAGCATACCCTCGCCATTTTAACGTCAGTAATACCCTCGCCATTTTAACTGTGGTTTATAGAGCCACTATGCCACTTTTAAAGTAATATTCGGAAATTAAGATTTGACGACAACCGACTCTTTTTCTTTGGGGTTATGTCTTAAAGCACGGGTATATAAGCATGCCCGATACAATCCTCGACATCAAATCCAACATTGAAGCAGACATTTGAGCGCTACACAGACATCAGAAACTTTGAACTATATCATTAAAAATTTTGGAGTTTTTTAGGTAATATTATTTTCATATTTAGTGTAAGAAAAATTAATTTCGAAAAAATTATCAACTTGACTTTATGGCCCACCCTGTATTTCAGGCATAAACCTAAGTCAAATATATATTAAAAAAAAATATATGTGAAAATCTTTATCAAATATTTACGCAAATACAAAAAGATGAAATCTACATAATCAACAAATTTAATTTCATTGTTAAATTGCAAATTTTTCTTATCTCCTTGCGGCATCGAAAACACGGTTTACTTTTACTTTTTATTATTTATTATATAAGAAGAATAATATTTTCATAATTTTCATATATATAAAACTCACATTTATTTAACAATAACGCACACATACACAACATAACATTATCCTTGAGGATAAAAAATAAATGGTAAAATATAAAATTTACTTTATCTCCTATATTAACGTTATCCTTAATTTACATATTTCCTCTTAGAAATCACTAAAAATTAATAAAATGGAATTTTGTTTTGTTGTAGCTTTGGTTAAATAAAAACTTTTTATCTGTAAGCCTAAACCAACATAAAATTATTTATTTTTATTTCTGTTACTAAGGGTCATTCACAAAATAATTGCTTCATTTGGGAGAAAATGAAAAATTGGGAAAAGCTCGTGGTTTATTTTACTGATAATTAGCATCGCTACCGAATTGGTAACCTCTGGTATAGGTGACGGAAAATTAATTCATGAAAATCTTAAGATTTATCAAGGAAACGGACTGGATGTATGGATCTAGGATTAGATTAAATTGTGTTGTTTACTCTCTTATAAATGGATACATATGGGCCAAAATTCAATAATTTGTTAAATAATATTTGTTTAGAGTTGGTACTTAATATTTTCCCAATGCGACTATTACTTTAGATTACCAGCTCCAAGATTTATTTTGTAAAGTTATTACTCTATCTACTTTTTAATTACTTTTTAATATATAAGATTAACGAAAGATGAGATTTTGATATCTGATTTTGGTACCTGCCAATATATGGAAATTCATCGTTACAACTATAAGCTATATTTTAAATTTTGATTTAAATCGACTGACTGACTCTAACTGAATCACATCACCAGAGGTAAAAATATTTAATTATAATTTCAATTAGATAAAGATGGCAAACGAGTAGTAACAAAAATAAATATTATTACACACTTACGTAATTAAAAATATTTAAAATTCTCATGTTTATATATAATTTGCATACAAATTACGATACAAAATTCAATTTTCTCAAGAAACTCATTCCATTTGCTTTATTAAATGTTTCAGTTTTTTCAACAAAAATTAATTTCCCTTAGAAATTATGAGGAAAATGATGAAAATGTTCTTTAGGGTGATAAAAAGTTTTTAAGGATTTTGTATAAATTTACGCAGACAAGTCAAAACTAAAGAAGTAAACTTGATTTTCTTTGCCTGAATTAGGGACCAGATTATCGCAAGATGAATAAACCTAAACTAGCTTGTCACGGAAGCTATACACGGTTTTGTGTAAAAATTAGAATCATAAAAACTAATTTAATTATGATATAAATTTATAGTTTAAGGATATTTATTTTAAGGGCGTTATCATCGTTTTGCTGTACCACTTACGTGACAACTTGGCTTGACTAAGATAACGATTTTGACGGTCACAATCATATCAAATCTTAGCCGCTAAATCATTAAGGTTGTTTAGTTCATACTTGTGAAGTGTATACTTTCTGGGCCTGCTCAGAGCTGGACATGTAAAATAAGCTTTAGTTTTTTCCCATTCTGTTTTCCGCAACTACGACATGTTTTCCGTAAACATTAATAAAATTAATTGTAATTTTTCTCATTTATTTTAACAATTATTACAAAATTTTTAAATTTATACAATAATTTGTGAATTATTTTATGAATTGTTATTTTAATATTTTTTCCTCCATAAATTTTAATGTTTATTACATATTTAGAAAAAAAAACATATAAACATAATTAAGTAAAAGCAACTTAATCACATAATTACGAGGTTGTGTTGAAAGCCAAAGTAAACATAAACTCAAAAGCCACTTCTCATTAAGAAAATTATTAGTATTAATACCGGCAAAACAAATTCCGACAAAATGATTTAGATACGGATAATCGTCTATATACATATACATACGTACATTTACGTATACACATAAATAAAAATCTATATTTCATTACTCTACTAATTGCAAGCACAAATAAACAAAACTAAAGTAAACATTTGATCTAGAGCTAAATGAATATTTAACTTGGTGTGTTTTATTGGAATTTGTAATATCTATGAATAGAAATATTCAAATTTATCAAATGTTGTAGTTTGTTGAAATTATTAATTGGAATTTGACCAGTTATCTTCACCTATAGCTATCTTTCTATTAAACGCTATTGAAATTTGAAGGTTATCATGACCGATTCTAAATATTAAAATTTTTTTTTTTAATACTTTATGGAAAATTTAATTTTACAATATTTTTAAAAAATGTCCTGTAAAATTTCAAATGTAATTTATAGATTTTGACAATTTGGGGGAGTGAATGAAGGAGATAATATCCGGGAAACTGGATAACAAATAGATAAAGTGAACCTTAAAGCCTAATCAGTACAGTGCCAGTATTGTATGTGTATTGATCATTCTTCAATTTAATTATTCACTTAAAGTATTATCAATACGATTCATAGTTAAAGGAATGGAAATTCTAAGAATACAAATTTTAAGGATCTTAAACTTTCACAACTTGTAAAACTTTGAACTCTTAAATTATATATTAAAGTATTTGTTAAATCTATAAATTAATAAATGTTTGATAATATTTTGACTATAAATTCACAGTCTTTAAAGATTTAACAAGGATTTGTATTAAATAATTCTCGTTAATGCTTTTAAATCCTTTTAATTGTATCAAAATACTTTGGCTCTCTGTGTCAAATAAATGAAATATAAAGGAGCAGTGTTCACAAAAATTGCTTTTTATTCTCTTGTGTAGGAGACTTCCAATTTATTTTATATTGCTATATCAAAAATTTTGTGCTATAGAAAAATAATCAACAAAAATATGTTAGTAAAAATGAAAATGTCATGAAAAACAACAAATAAATGCCACCACAATATACAAACAAGGGAAAAATGAAAATTTAGAAATCCTGATGACAAGATGACATACTTAAATATATTTATATTCGTGGAAAACATTAAAGATTACTTTTTTTTTTCAGTTTTGCTCTAATATCCTTTAATGGTTTTTTATTTTTAATATTTTGATTTTAAGGATAAAATGTAAACCATATTGTGGACGGCTGCAGGATACAATTCACAATTTATATATTGTATAAAAAATAATAAATTATCGAGGCTGTTTAAAGAATATTATGAAATTCATCGTCGTGGATCTACTATATTAATTATTCATGTTTCCATGTAAAGTTGAACTCAAGTTCATCGTATTAAATGATCTATCAAGTAAACGGTCTAAAAAACTGTAAACTTTTTCTTGACGCTACGAGATGAATCTAAAATAATCTACGCTAAATCGCTACTTGGTATTTTAGGCAGTCTGTCTGGAGGTCGCCAATAGGTCCAACCAACCAAATTTAATAATTTCTGTAATAGAAGAAAAACATTTATTAAAATTAATTGACATATTTTTTCTTCAAAATTATCAATAATCAGTGTCAACAGAAAACTGTCTTATCAATTCAGCTCAACTCAGTTTCTCTTGTCCATGGAAATTTAATGGTTGTAGTTTGCAATTCTATTTTTTTTTTCCATCTCAACGAACTTAATCACAACTCCTCAACTTTTTTTATGCAAACATTGTTCGATATGTGCTTCTAAAAGTTATACAAGAATAAATCTGAAATTTATATTGTCCGGATTCTAAAACGACTATTATGAAATCATTTCAGTTTGAGAGTTTTAAATTAATATTTTTTAGATATAAGTTGCTATACATTCAAGCTAGATATTTTCTACCTGGCTAAAGCTCTTTCAAAAATTGCATTGTGGTAAAATATACCACAATCTGCTTCGAATTATATATAAGAAATATACTAAATTTTATTTTGTCCAAATTCACTTTACCGAAATTAATATGAAAGTTTTTTTTTAAGTAATCTATAATAATACTTTAATTTTAATCTGGAATAAACTTTAATATTCTTAGATAATAATTTTGAATAAAACTTTATGTAATATTAAATTTTTATCTAATTTTTCATTGATGGAAGTGCATTTAAAGCGTAAATAACTTTACGAAGTAGATAAATAAAGTGGTAAACTTTGTGTAGTTAAAAACATAAATAAATTGGAACAAATAAATTTATCGAATATTGGTATCCTTCCTTTAAGAAATTCTGATGATTACATTTGAATAAATTAACATAACGTCCATGAAAAACTACTATAAAAATTTGCATTAAGAAATTAATTTTCTCAATTAAAATTATCTATTAGTTTATCGTTTTAATGCTGGAACTGGAGATAAGCGACTGAGCGGAAAAGTGGAAATATCTCGAACTTTCCTGCAGAACAAAGCGACGAGTGTAACTCATTTATTTTTATGTTTTAATTCAAAACGGCAGCGGTACACCGGTAACGGCGAGAGCATCTTCAGTATTATGACCTATTTCTTTCTTCTTTTTTTTTTGATTCACTTTAGATTTAATAATGCGATTATTGATGAAAGTTAGGGGCAAGGAATACTATTCAAAAACAATAAAGTGTAAATTATTGATTACATTAAAAGTTTCTTGTATTATGTAATAAGATTCATCTGTAATGAATTAACTTTAATTTAGTTTTAATGCTGCCATATTTAACATAATACACGACAGTTTTTAAATATGATTTTAATTGAAATTGTGTAATTGAATCTAAATTCTATAGGATATTTAATATGAATAATGTCCAGATGAAATTATGAAGACCATTTTAACTATTAATTATACAACAACATATCAGAAAATGTTTTTCGTAATTTAATATTGCTTTTTTATTAGTTAATGTGTAAATCCACATAAATCTTCTTGGGTAAATGACATGAAGTAGTATTTTCAAAAATATATAAGATACCATAAGTATATTTAGGGAATTATGATAATATTTAATTTAATGAGTTATGTAAATTAAATTAAATAAAAGGATTTCTGTGTTAATGGGTAAATATAAAATTATAAAATATTAGATTTTGTGTAGATGAAGACTTTCATCTACACAAAATTCAATTAAAATAAATTATAAGAGGGATTATAAAATAATTCATCACTTTTTAGGTCTTCGTTTAGAAAAAAAAAACAATCCTTTAGTTAAAGCTTTGGTGTCCATCCATTCATTGTTATTTAAAATCTCGTTGAAAATCACGTTTAAATTTATAAAATGTTCACCTTAGTTATTGGTAGATATCGCGTTGGAATGGTTGGAAGATTCTGTATCCAACTACCGGAAAGAAAATTTAAAAAAAATATTTTTTTGAACGAAATATACCATAACTTTTTGTAACTAACAGCACCAATTGATGCTCAGAGTTTTTGACTGTTACAAAATGTAGCTCATATTCAATATGTAAGCACTCAATAAAACCAATTATAATTAAAAACTAAACTTCAAAGAATTAATTACATTACTCGGCATTTATGCCATTACATCTTTTTAGCTCTTTTTCTCACACCTTATCCTGCATCCTTCATCCTGTTCATCACCATGTACATCGTAAGTCGTAAGGCTCTTATAAACTTAGAGTATCACTCATCAATATGTTGTGTGCAACACGATTCGATGCTTGAACTCATCCTACCTAGTCAACACTTAGGTGATGATGAACTGAAGCAGGCACTAAACATACAGCCTGTATAATTGTCGCATCATTGGAGACTCTAAAATGTTCTAGATGTCCTCCGGCTTAATCAATTAAAAGTTAATTCCTGAAATACGAAACTCTTATTTATATAGCAAATTAAATATCGATTAATAAACTCTTGTTTTTAGTCTAATTTCTATGTGCTTTGTAATTGGTGATTAAAATAAATGAAATCTGATTTTTTTTCCAACATTTTGAAATAAAGACATCAATAAAGTGTTTGAAATAATTCAAAATATAATATTACATATTTCTCATAAGAAAGTTGTTTGGGGTGTACATCCAACCTAACTAAGTGTTATAAAGTTCTTTTATTATAGTGGAATGTGTTGTTTTCATCAGTATTAGATGACATCATTCCCCCTTCATACAAAAATTTTCTTTAATATAGTATAGAACTTTTAACCTAGAGGGAAAAATCTAAAATTCTCTTTCTAACTAAAAAGGAATCAACAAAATTCCTTAAATGCTTTTGATATAAATTTTTCTATATTATCTAGTTATGAGTTTGCTTTGTACTTCAAATTTAACCTAAAAATAAAAACTCATACACGAATAAATTATGTAATTTTTCTCCTTTTTATTTAAAATTCTGTCTGTATACAAAATCTGACGACAGAAGTTAAATTGGAATAACATTTTTTAATTGAATTCTAAATTTCGATCTACGAGTATTTACTTATTTATATATTTATCAAATTAATAATTTAGAATTGAAAGTTTTTCTACACTATTAGCAAAACAAAAAACGGATAACTTCATCATTTTAACACGTTTTCTATTTCCGAACATTTATAAGTTCCTCATTTAAATTCTATTTTGATGGATAATGGTGACATATTTAATATTCAGTCAAAAATGATTTTTAAAAGTTTCTGCTTGCAATTTCGTGTCGGTACTTCAAACTTCTACATTTAACTTATGGAAATCAATGTAATAATTTGCATTATGAAATACTGAAAACTGAGATTGATCAAGGGTCATCAACTGGTGTTAGCTGTTCCTGGATTTGTGAATATGTGAAAACCTAAAAAGGAAATATGTCAATAAATCCATTACAGTATATTCAGATAGCCAGGCTGCCCTTAAGGTTCTAGACTCACAGCAAATCAAATCAAAACTTATATGGCACTGTGATAATCTTTTAAAGGTAAAACAGGGTAACATTATCTTGTATCCAGCTCATGTAGGATTTGAAGCTAGTAGGATTTGAAGCTGTCTCTTCAGATGGCTTCAAAAGAACCAAAAAATAGATTATATTTATTATGAAATTTACTATTTCAACTATTTTTTTTTTGCAATATTAATGAAAATATATAACTAACAGCTATGAGCTAATACACACGACAAATATAGTTGTAAGTTACAACTAGTTGTAAGTGCACCGCTATCACAATCAATTTGTTTCAACTTTTTATAAATTACAGGTGATATAAATTACTTAATTTTGTGAGCATATACTTAACTTAAGTATTTATTAGATTCTATTTGTCAACAAAATGTTGGAATATTGCCAAACGATATTATTTTTTTCATTTCGGGAAGTATACAAAAACAAATCGCAGAATAGTAATTGCGTAACCCATTAAACGCCTTCAAGATGACGCCAAGTTCATCATAAATGTTTAGCATTGTTTTTCAGTGAATTAACCGGAAATATTTTTTTGCTGACTTGTACTTTCTACCAAACTATCCTGTTTCGTAGGTATCCTGTTCGTCAACTATTTCGTGTCCACTCTGTATAAATCTGGTTCACCGCGTCTGTATAAGGTTAGTTTTAATTGTGTCCTCATACAGAATTTGTGCTCAGTATTTCAATTTAACTTTTTTTTGTACTTTGATAAATTTTCTTTGGTAAATATTAAGGTAATCGGCATGTCTTTAAAACCTAGTAGGTGTGACATTTTGAATATATAGCACAAAAATATAAGATAATTCAAAATTTCTTTTTATATAACAAAGATATATAAAATATTTTAACATCTAAATTTATAAATAAAGTCATTAAAATATGTTATTTTATTATGAATATATTTGAGATTTTTGTGTCCTTATTAATTCCATCATGAATGAAAAATATTTTCTAATGATGTCAACAAAATATTTTTTAGGTTAATCTTATATTTGTTGAACCGTAATTAGTCAAATCAAAAGAGATATTTTTTTTGTTTGCATTTTCTTATATTTCCACATATTTTACCCAAAAATTGTATGAAATAAAACAACATTAATTGACAAACAAATCATACTGACATATAAATTATGGTATATTTATTTAGTGTTAATTACATAAAAAAAAATTATGTTAGTTTTTATAATTTTAATTAATCTATAAAAGATTTTTGTTTATTTACTAAAATTCTAATCAAACAAAAACATATCATCATAGTAGGAAATAGACAGCAAAGCAAAACTTCTATACAAATTTTTAGTGATAAAATAAGTTTTGATATGTTAATATTTTATAGAAAATTTGAAATAACATTTTTTGTATAAAACTTTTCAATATGATTTTACATGTAATTATGTTTAATAACTATGAAATGTTGTGATGGATTTGTCAATCGAAATAATGAATTAAAAATGGTAGTGAAACTATCAAGACTTTGTAATGGTCTTGAATGTAATTTTCGAAGATTGCATATTACAAAAAAAAAAAAAAATATTGGTGTGTACGCAGTAGATCCATCCTAAGAAAATATTTGAGTTTAGAATAGTTTCAGTGAATCCATATCAAAAATTCTGAATTACTTATATATAACATATTTTCGATACCTTAAGAGATCTGAAATTTTGTAAACGTACCTGAAATTATTTACAAAACACTATTATATATAATTACGAGTTATCTATTCCCCCTAGGTTAACAATTTTCTTTTATATATTTATATTTTTAACTTAAAAGTTTCAACATGAAATTTCAAACTTTTTGAATTGATTTTCCTATAAAATTTAATATTGGCGCATATGAAAAAATGTTTTTTTTTACACTGTCAAAAGGAAATCGAAGAAGGATTTCAAAAAAAAAAAATCAAATAAAATTTATTATGAAAGTAAATAGAAAATTTTTTCAACAAGATATTTGAAAAAAAAAAATTGGTAAAAAATTATGATTTGTAAAATAAAATAGAAAAGGAATTTTAATATGAAAAGTTTAATTATTTAAACTTTTTATTTGAAAGTTTTTCTTAGAAAATCTGTTAACCGAATTGTGAAAAAAAAAAAATTAAACTGAAATTTCTAATCAAAATCAACTCATCTTTAAATTTGATATTTTTTAATTATTTACACTTAAAATCAATTCTGTAATTATTCTACTAATAAACAATTTGTTATTTTTACAAAATTCATATTTTCATGTCTATAATTTAACAATTTGTCACATAATATTATATCTGCCAGAAATTCACTCAATGAAATTGTATATTCAGAAAACTCTTCCAGGACTGCGACAAAGTCTACTATCATAAAATCAAGTAATTTTCAGTTTTTTTCTTTTTTATAAAAAAAAAACTCATCATATTGCAGTGAGCTGAAAGTATTTTAGAAAATTTCATATATATTATATACAAGATGATAGATATATTGTACATGTTAATGATATTAACCTCAAGACCCTACACGACTGCTAAACAAATTCGAAATTTTGAAATTTTAAACATTATGACAAAAATTCAATTTTAGTCAGCATAAATTTCATTTTTTTTTTTTGGACAAAAGCCAAGAAAATTTCAAACGGATAATTTTCACATATAAAGTCCAACAAAAATTGTGGAAACTCTTATAATATTATTTTATTTAATTTAACTTTTTGAAAATTGAAAATAAAATGACTATAGAGAGACTGTCATAATTCATAAAATTTTCACAAAATTCTGAAGTGAAGAAATTGAAATTCCAATGGAAAAAATGGAAAAATTAGTAATTTATGATTGGTAATTAATGTAATTTATTAGAAATTCTGAATATATAATTACTGTATAGTATTTGACGATAGATTATTCAGTATTTCTTTTTTTACATTTTTAGTTTATCGGATATAATTTTGTATAAATCAAGATTTCAAATTTTTTGAATAACTTAAAAAGAAATCATTTATTATTAATCAGTTCTAAAATAAGAAAATAAAAATAATTAGGAAACTATTTTTTATTTTCACAACCATATTTTGTCACAAGAATTGTATAAATTATTGAAACTTTATAAAAATAGAAATAAATTATTAGTCATTTTTATAAAAAAAAATGTATATAAATTTGATTTTGTAAAGTTTTGTTAACAAATGTTTTATGTTTTAAATCAAACGATTATTTATTTATAATGTTGACGTTGACCTATTTATATTTCTTCTTACAATTTATAAAAATTTCTATAGTTACGTTTATTATGACCTGATCAAAATCAGAAATACATCGATAAATAACGTCGCTATACACTTGGAACGAACGAGGAGACTATGTCCACTTTGTTGCTGGAGGTACTTTCGCCGTTGACGCTTTGAAATGTCAAAATCAATTTTCCTTTTGAATTTTGATATGATTTTTTTATTGGTAACCTTTTTTTTTACATTTCAAGGCGGTAGTTGTACAGCGACAATGACGAAATTTTGAAAAAAGATTTTCATAAATGAATAAATATTTTAAATTTCATAAATGTAATTTTTGGAGAGGAAAAGTTAATTTTTGAACATATCAGCATTTTTATTAATTTTATTCCAAAGATATAATAACCACAGTACCAATTGTGCAGAAATAAATCAAAATAAATGCTTTGATCAACAAATTTTATTAAAATTGGATGTGATTGTAAACTTTTTTTTTACAGAAATAAAATTCGACGCGTAGACTAAATAAAAAATACATTATAAACCTATGGTAGACAACCCAAATGATGTTGCTATCGACAACAGTTCTATCGTCTTTGAAGATTGAAAACTCGTATAAGTCGTAAATAGCTAAAGCAAAATTTTAGAAGAGAAGGAAAAAACTAAATAAAAAATTGTGTTTTTTTAAGGCTACAAATTTTATTTACTGATGCTACTTACGAGGTTCCACATCTTCACCGACAATATGATTTATGTGTTTTCTAATTTGACAGTTGTTGTCGTTCAGCGTTGTGTTTCTGATTCGCTTTAAGCTGGTATCAAAATACGTTGTTATCGCTGACGCCGAAAAAAACGACGACAGGGACTTATATTCTGGCACCTGCTTTAGGCATTTAGGAATATATTTATTTGAATTTTACTAAGTATACTCGTGTATGTAGTTCAAAATCAGTCTCAGATATATTAAAATTTTTGCATTCTTGGTAACTTAATGCTCTGCTCATCAATATGACTTATGATGTATTACTTTTGTCCTAATTTTAAAGAATTCTAATATCCTTTCAAAATATTTACTTAAATTAAACATTTTTATTTTGTATTTTCGCTGAATAAAGAAACAATTAAACTGAATATAATACAAACTTTAATATGATATTCTTACCCAGAATAATAGTGTCTGGGATTGAACTTTAAATCCTTTTTTTAGTATTTCAACCGCAGGCCACAAGTCTAATTTCTTTTAATTCTATATGTGCGGTTGTTATTTCAATATAAATACATTTTCATTCTAGTATTCGAATGATATTTTAAAAGCAAAACATATTTTTGGTTTGTACTACATATACAAAACAAGGACAAGAAGTTTCATTTCTTTTGCAATTTGTTGTGCTCAATTGAATTTTTGAAATGACTAGAAAACCATTTAACTCATTGACCCATTTCCGATGTCAACATTATTTTTTTTATTATGTTTTTTTTTTTAATTCACATTTTGTCATGATGTACGTACCAATGCCAGAGTAAATTGAATTCAATACTGGTGATGATAATGATAGATAATTAAAATATGCACTGTATTCTTAGGGCCTACGAACTTTAAATGACATATATGAAAATTTTTATTTTATCTCATTTTTTTATTGAAAGAATGAAAGTGAAATTAAAAATAATTCAATCAAAGAACTTTGAGATAAAATATATTTTGTTAATGGATGCAAATGTCACAGCCTTTTATTTATTTGGTAATTAGTTATAGGTTGCTCGTTTAGCTAACAAGGGACGAACTTTTTATATAAATTTTCCATATTCCCATCAAATAATAATATTAATAAGATTTCATCTACTACTGAGAACAAAATTAATTTATCAGTTAAGTATCGATTCATTAAATTGGGTAGGAAATTGATTCATGAAAATAGGGCTGGATTATAAAATCGTAACGATCAATATTTATGTATTCAATATTCAACTATAACGATTAATTGTTTGAGTCGGATCTTAAAACACATTTCCTAGTTACATATTGTTGATCTCAATTAATTCCGATACGAACAATCGAAACTTTTTGGAATCGATTAATTTCAATTTTCTACTGTACTTAATGCAAAACAATTTAACAGATCAGTCATTTCGAATTTAAAGATAACCTTACTGAATAAACATTGTATTTACAAAACAGCACTCAACTTCTTAAACTTTTTTTTTTTGTTAAATATGAATAGCTACTCGAACTGTGGTTGTCAAAAAATAAACATTAAATTTTACAAACACCAAACTATCAAAATCAGAAGCAAACTTTGTTTTTACAATATTTGTGTTGTTCAAACTTTCTATCAAATTGTTTAGTTTTCTTGGTAAACTTTTGCTAAAATCAACCATAAAACTATATTTCCATAAGAGTAGTAGCCCTGAAATAAAAAACTTAATCCATGAATATCAACTAAATACTAAACTTTTATAAATATTTTCTATATGTATTACAAAGTTATTTCACATTTCTACTCCAAAAAAAAACAGGATTTTATTTTGGTACTGCTGGCTTATCTTAACAATTATAATTTGCATATATTTAGGAGTATAAAGTTTCTAAAGAAAAAATCTTTAGAACGAAAAAAACTTTTTAACCAACAAAGATTTTTTTTTTTTTTTTTGGTACAAAAAGTTTTTCTGTAAATCTTCAAAAAAGGACATCATGACATTATTATCCTTAGCTACACCATACATTAAATAATATGTATAATTATATCACCTTCTGTTTTGACAATGATTTTATCCTTTGTTTCTGATCATTTTTAGACACTTTTGAACTATATATAGTACAAATTCGTTTAAGGTTTCACTTTGTCCGTCTGTTCGACTGTTAACGCTTTTTCCCGGGACTAGATCGGCTGGTAATTTCGAACCAATTTTATTCAAAAACTATAATTGATTCTTCCAGATTTTGGTCCCTGAATACATGGTTCTTTACATGCCAAATTGCCACTGCCCATGAAAGTTCAAAATGTTTTTTTTATAAATACTTAAACTGATTTTCGTAACACATAAATAATTATTCGCAGACATTAAATGCCAGACTCTATGCCAGACTGACATTAAATACCAGAATCTAACTCTTTTAGAAAAATCAAGGAGATTAGTTGATTTTTAATTGAATCGAAAAATTTGGGACTTACACTGAAGCCTTTTCAAATTTCAGAAACGTTTAATAGAAGTAAAAAAGTGCCCGAATTAAAGAATGACCTGTTAATCTATATTTTATTTAATGCGATTTACTATTGTCTGGTAAAGCAAAGAATTTGTCTTAACAAAAGATACCAATTTGCACTTGGCTTCTCTTCTATTATTCTTTTTATGAAATAATGAATTAATAGCTGATAAGAACAGCCTTGATAGTTGTGTAGTTTTACCACAAATTTATGAATGTAATTCATAAAATAATCTATACTGGTGAGGTGACTGGTGTACACATACCACAAGACAAAACAAAACGCTTTACAACTTTTATAAAAAATATGTCACCAAAAAAAATTAATGGTTTTGAAGCACAAAATGATCTTCAAAGAATTTAATTATTTTTTGTGCGGTAATCTGAAAAGATTGCCTGGTGGTAATGACAATAAAAAATCTCGGCGAAAATTTTTGGAAAAGTTTTTGAATTCGGGGTAAAATATTTTGAAAAAGAAATATTACATAGGAAAATTAAGATAGCTTTATTAACCAGATGCTACTTGTTTTCACTGCAGATTATAATAGTTAAAACATTTGTTATGAATTAGATGAAAATGAAGATTTTACTTTCTCTTGAGATGATAATATTAATTTAAAAAAAATGGAAAGATAACGTGAGTATAAGTTAATGGATAGACCCAACCGTATTCATTTTGGTCCCAGTTCCAATTTATTGCAAGAACTATAAGTAAAAAGATCCCAAAACTTATTTTAATTATTTATATATGGATGTAAAAATAAGCTACACATTTTATCGGAAAGCATTTTATTAAATTATTTAGTCGTTCGCAGTCATTATCATAATATTACCAGCTGTCAATAATGCATAATTCTGAATGGCTTATGTAATAACGAAACCAACTTTTTAGTGTGCAAGTGTACACAGTATTCGATGAAAAAAATTATTTTTAAAAATTGATTATATAACTATCAAAATAAAATTCAGATAAAATTATCCTTAACATTAATGTTATTTCATCCATAAACTCTGTCTAAAAATAAATAAAAACAAACCAATTATAATTTCAGGTGCTATTCAATCGCATCGTTAAACACATTACTCTAAAAGAAATTTTATCTGTTATTTGGTTCTGCAGGATAATCTAGACACACAATTCGATTGCTTATTAAATTCTATGAGCTCATAAATTCTTCAAAATAATATCAAAAATCTAATGCAGAAGAAAATTTTTGTGTTAGAGTTAGAAGACTATTGATTTTTCTATGGGTAATAAAATTAGAAAATATGAAAACCATTTTTTCTCATCCCTTTTATAAAAAAAATTTTCTACGAAAATTACATTTTCTTATCGGTTTTTTTTTTTTGTAAAAATTATTATAGAGAAAAGTTGTGTAAATATTTTTCACATATATAAAACAAATTTTCATGAATATTGAAAATGATTTCCACTTTTTTCTTCATATTTTGGGGAAAATTTTCTCCCATGTGTAAATGTAAAACAGTCTAGGAATTGGAAAAGTTGTGCATTTTAGTTTTGTGAATTATAAATTTATTCATTTTCAAATATAATTCTTTAAGTGAGAAAGATTTATTTTAAAAATCTTATAGTTTTCTTGTAAACACGTTTTTTGACAAGCCAAAACTTTACGATTAAATAAAAAAGTTTACATTACATTTGCTTTAAAAACCAAAAAACAAAATTGGATAATAAATATTTAATGTAAAAGAAAATTGTTTGTAATGACAGAAAATACATGGAAATTTTCCAAATATTGTTAAAGCCACAAAAAGAAAATTATTTAATTTTTTGCTTTCGTTGCTCAAATTTTTATGTTTTCGATTGAATTATATGGAAGGTCAAAGAGAAGAAAAATTACAAATGACCTTGACTAAAAAGACGTTCTGTCAATGTGAGTAAAGGGACTCCTTCTATATTTTGTCTAATAAAATATATAAATAAATTCGTTATGTCCTCATACATAAGTAATCCGTCCAAAAGTATAGAATTACAGACAATCTATAATTTTTGAATCAGTGTACACCAAGGGTCCACAATATATTTATAATTTTTTTTATACGTTTGCAATACAATATCGTTAATTACTGGCTCTAATAATACATTTTTAGAAAACATTTATTTTATTGATTTTGTAATTACGAATCATATATAGAAGAAATGAAAATATGAAATAAAGAAAATTTATTTGAGGAACATAAATTTCGATTTATGTTGTTGAAAGAAATATTGATGACTCATTCAAGACGTTTAAAAATGAAGAAGTTAAAAAAGATAATTCAATTAGAAATATATATATACATAAACGTATTTAATAATTTCACAGGCGGACGGATATTCGGTAAACCAGACAAATTCCCGATGTACTTAACGTAAGTGGCTTTCAACGACTATGAGTATGTATGACCATATCAATCAATGAATATCTTCAAATTAATTTTCTATACTGATTATAAGACGATGCTTCAATGGACGGATTAATGTTTCTTCATTTTAATGACTTTGCAATCCAAAACGAGTCTTGGCCTCTTCTAATCATGAATTTTATTGTAATTTGGAACTACTTATGAATTCTAAACCATAAGTTTCTGAATAGCGAAGAAACTTTTAATTGCAAATCATGCTAATGAATGACTTTTAATAGTAAAACATTTGTTTTAAGGAAATGGTCTCACCCGTTAACATTATTCTCAGTCTTAAAAATCACAAAAGTGCAAATTTTTATTACTGGTAATCAATATACAAATAGCTTTTAAAATTTAAAAGGTTATAATGAAACAGGTCGAGCTAGAATTAAACCAAAAATTAAATATTGCTAATTTTAATTTGATTTTTAATTTATCTTCGATAATGTTGCGTTGTTTTGATAGAAAATCTAAAGAATACCAAACTTGGAATCAATAAAGTACCTGGTACCTCCTACATGTTAAGTCTAATTCATGAATCCTACATGTTAAGTCTAATTCATGATAATAGACTATTGATTTTTAAAGTTGTTTGTATTTGTGTAAGCAAAATAACGAGTAAAATACTAAACAAATTGCCCTACAACTAACATCCAAGAGTTATGAGAATTATAAAAATTAGATAAAAAAAACATGGTTTTGTAGATGGTTACCTAATGTTAATGAATTTATACCATAGTAGATAGTACGTTGCCGTAAACTTCAACGAATTGGTAATATTAATCCAATTTATCGTATTTTTCTTGCCTGTAGCATTTTATTAAAATAATATTTGTGAGATTTTTTTTTTTTTTTGAATTTTTAATCCTTTCAATCCTTTGTATCTTAAAATCAATAAATAAATATTAACACGTTTGATTATGTACTAGTATACATATATACAAAATACATATATGAGGCCACACGTGTAACACATGTTTTGAATGTAAAAGGATTAAAATCGCATGTGTGTTGGAGTGTGAAAAATATATTTTATTTATACGTTTTGGTAATAAACATTTAAAATAAGATTTACTAGATGTGGATGAGTTAGTTATGTGGGACAGTTCATGGAGGTTTCTTGAACGTAAATTTATACAATTATTTATGACTTTAATTTTGAAAGTAATATCACAAAAAACTTCGTTATTTAGATTACATATATTACTTCATATTTTTCAGTTATATTTAGCAAATTTTTATAAACAGTTGACAGACGGTGCTTCAAGACGTAATTGCGACCGAGTTATTTGAAAAATTAAACCTTTATTTATTTTAGATTAAAATTGGAAATTTTAAATTAAGTTTAGGTTATGTTATAATGGCGGCAGAGCTTCGTTCATAGCAGTACCACTTCTTAGATAACTCTCTGAGTAAATTTCGTTTTTGGAATTTTCTGGTATACTGCAATTCGAGACGTCTTTCAGAACTGCGTAGTAAAGTACCCACGTCCAGGGAGTAGCGTTACAGTATTTCAGTTTGTCCTGCACATGTGTCATAATAAATTTCATGCTATAGTTGGAAAATTGGAGCACTCTTCGTGTGAGAGATAAATAATTTCATATTATAAAAAACCATTGTTTCTGATGGGGGCCATTTTATTTTGTAAATGGTTGGAAAATATTGAAATTTTTAAGTTACGAATCAGAAAATCTTGTATATTTTACGGTAGTACTAAAATAATACATATTTTTATGTGGCTTCATTCTACGTAGTCAACTCTATACATTGTAGAAGCTATTTCATTTTCATTTTGGGGTGTTATTTAATTGGGATGAAGTAAAAAAAAGAACTATAGTTTTACGTTATATTATATTTATTATACAAAACCTAAAAATTAATGAAAAACTTTTAGTTTTTACACATTAAAACTTTTTTTTATTTACTTTCCAATCATCCATTTTTTTTTTTATATTATTTCCTTCTCATGATAAAAATTATTTATCCTCTAGTGGAATTTTTTTATATATACCAACCAATTGCTATACAAAACCCAACAATGCTTGATATAAATGCAATTTCCCAGTCATTTTGTGTAGTTTCCACCCTGCTAATTTTCTAGTTCATTGTTTTTTTTTTTTTTTGCAAATGACACTGTGCATTTCTGTGATTATCCTGTTTTTTAATAGAAATTTAGAACGACAAAACTTATATACATAATTATATACTATAAACTAGGGACAATTAAAGGTCGCCAAAAAATACTAACGATTATAAAAAAATTGGAATAACGCTTAAGTGCAATATTTTACAATGAAAATAAGGAAATATTTAAATGGAAATTGTATTTCCTATTAAATGTTTATCTAAAAACCCACAAAAAAAAAAAGATTAATTCCCTCAAGGAAATTTGTAATTAAATTTAATTTTATATAGTAGTTTTCAGTAAATTTTTTTTCTATAAATATTTCTTGTGATTAATTTGATATAGAAGGAAACACAAAAATTATTATTATTATATAGCTCGTAACACAATTCAAGAATGAATGATATACAAAACGGAATACAACGCACCAGGACATAATGAGGGCAATCTACGATGCATATTCAGTTCGTGATAAAATAATAAACCTTTCCAACCTGACTGACAAAACATTAAATATATATGACAAAAAAAAAAGTGTCTCTGTCCTCAAAACTTTTAAGTTTATATATTTTTAAATTCTCTTTATAAACATTTATAATAAAAGTTTATTTCACAGACTTTTGAGCCTGTACAAATAAAAAACATTCTAAGGAAAATCTTTCCTACTGAAATGAAAATCTTAAATTCTGTTCAAAAATTTTCATTTATTTGTAGAACATAGAATAGAAAAAGTGAAATCATTAAAAAAAAACTTAGTTGATTGTTTTTCTAGAGAAAATAAAGGTAAACAAAAACTACAAACTGGAAAATTGTTAAGTAAATATTGTAGAAGAAAAATGGATTTAATTTTTTTTTTTTAAAAAATAATTAACATAAAAGCTAAAGACAAAAATTTTCATCCATCAGAATTAAGTTTGTCGAACTATTTGGGATATATAACAAATTTGTATAGCACTTTCAAAAAATCTGTAACAATTGTACATAGTCTACTTAAAATATGAGTTTGTAGCTTTTAAGAGCTCTTTATATAATTTATAATGAGCAAATAAATTTCGTGCTAAATTTTCAACAAAAAGTGTGACTTTAAAACACTTTCAGATCATTTTTACCTTTTTTGTTAAAAACATATTTTTTTTTTAGTTGTCGTTTGATATTTCCAATAATATTCTTCAGATGGCGCTATTAAAATTTCTTATGGTCCTTTATAATAATGAACATAAATAAAATATATTTTAACCTCATAATGTTAAAAGATGTATTAATGCAATATTTTATCGTAATATATTATCAATGATCATGATCGATATAATTCCAATATTTTGTAATGCAAGATTTATAAGGATAATTAATATTTAATATAATAAATTAAAATAATAAAATCTAAATTTAAACCTTTAAATTAACAATAAAAATTAATAAAATTGAATTAACCCATAAAAATAAATTATATACTAAATAAAAATTAACAATTTGAAAATCAATTTTCGTTCCTATGCATTCAATATTTTTCAGTTTTCAATATCCGTTTCCGTTTGATCTGGCTAATTTACATTATTACAAAAACTCTAGTGAGAAGTTCTGGTACTATATATATGGTTTTAAATGCACTGATGTTTTTATTCACATGTTTGTTACACCTAAATATGATTGTTATTTCATGCAGAAAATACACAGAGTTCAAAAGGTTATAATAAATATCAATGAATAACTGAATTTTCGATATTATCATGATTTAACATTACTTACTCATTTATATGGCCTCCTTACAAACCAAAGCGATTTTGAGCCGAATGTAATAAACTATTCCAACTCTAACTATCGAATAAAAATTGTATTTTTTAGCTACTAGTCTCTAAATCGAATTACTCAGTTTTCTAATGTTTTGGATTACTGCATCTTTCCAACGCAGTGGACTGCCTCTCTTGAAATCATTCAATATAAATTAACCAAATTTCAAACTGATATTTTTTAGTTTTTTGATATTTTTACATATTTCATATGCTTTCGATGTTACAATAAATTGTACCATTATCGCTTCAGATAAATCAACCTTTCTATTTCTAAGATTTCATTCATTTTGAATAGGTTTCTTGCTAGTGCAATATAATATCTTTTGTAAATTTGACGCTTGCAGTGATATCCAATTTAGGCTATTAATTTCACATATATTTTCCCAACAAAATTGTCACAACCAAAACAGTCTTTATCAATTATCATTTCGTATAATATTCGGGTTTGCTTAGCATTATCTAAAAACTTATTTCTTCTATTAATGTCAATACCCTAAATTTAATCTGAGACATAGTAATTAGATTTTTTTTGTTAATATACTTTCATAGTTTTCGTAATCATTTTTAATAACCAAAACTATTATAAAATTACAATTTAGAAAGATTATGAAAAAGTTTTAACAATTCCCAAATATTTAATTTAACATATTAAATATAGAATTTTCATTAAGCGATTAAGTTAATGACTTTTAAGTTTTCTGTTCCAAATATTTATTTTGTTTTTGGTGTTATAAATTAGATTATCCATTAAACATTTACGAGCGGAATTAATATTTAAAATTATTTTGAATTAGTTGAGTGTGCATTTTTGATTAAGAAACATATTTTTTATGTATTATAAATGTACATTAAAAATACTGTAAATATTCGGAAAATTAATGTATGAAATATTCTTAATTAAATGTGTGAATATGTAAATGTAAATTTTACAAAATTCCTTCAGATTTCACTTTGTGGGTTCGTCTACTAGCGATTATTCGGATATAGAAATTTCTTCATTATTCTAATCACCATCATTCGAAAGCTAAAAGTCTTAAGTTGTTTTAATAATTAAAGCATTTTTTATCTGATTTTATTGAAATAGATACTGGCTTGTATGGGTTGACTAATTGACTTGTTCATCGATTTCGATTGACATTAACTAATTTGTCAGACGCCAATTCTTTTAGAAACATCAAGAAGCTTGATGAAAACAAAGTATTTGAAAGAAAATCATCAAAAGTGCCTGGATTAGAGATTGAGTCGTCAAAATTATTAAAGAAAATATTTTACTTTTAACAAATTTAAAATAAACGTTTTTAGCTTTTTTACAAAATATGTAATTATTTCTAGTTATGTTCAAAATTCATATCAAGACCAAAAATCCTTGTAAAAATTATTTGACCTAGTATTATTTTTTAAATAAAATCCTTTTTGTTTATAAAATATGTTGGGTATTTTGGGTAGTGGGTTGATTTTTCAGACTTAAAAATCACTTTGTCCTTTGCTGAATAAATTAACATAATTCTAGACAAGTTAATTTTTTTTTCTATCTACATTAACTGAAATTTGTGGGTGGTACAGGCGTCAACTGAAAAAAGACCAACCGCTGTGCTTGTAATATTTTTACATTGTTTTGTTAAATGATCCTAATAAGAGTATATTGTAATTTTTAATTAAGGGTTGGCATTTTATTATATCATTTTTAAGGATATTTTATCTGAAATATAAAATTATATTGTAAAATTGATAGTAAATTTAATTTTATTACTTTAAGAAAACTGTATTTTTTTACTTATATATATTTCAAGGTTGTTTTAGGGTCCATTGAATTTCATGGTGGTTTTAGATTCCTTTGCAACATTAAAAAATCTTAACAAACAGTGCGTACTAATTGATTATTAGTTTAGTTGAACAGTTTTTAATAACTTTAAATACGCGACATTTAAAAGAAAATAAATTATTACGAAATTGATATTAAATCTGAACCTTTAAAATTAAATTTTAAAACTAAAATTTAATTCCTCATACAAGCTCGACGCAACGAAGATGGATACAAATGTCAAACAAAAGGATTATATAAAAGTCACAACGAATACGATGTAGACAACCGACAAAATACGCATAATAGTTTAAACAAACTCGATTGAGGACGAATGCGATGAACTGGACCAATTTTAATTAAATTTAAAATTATATTCGAAATAATAAAATCATTTTTTTAAATTTATTTATATATTCAAAAAATGAATTCCAATTAAATTGCTTAATGTCTTAATTATTCAAATTCTAAAAATAAACTTCTAAATTTTCGTCAACATTTTCATTTAACCAATAATTATTCCAATCAATTAAATTTTCATTTGAACCCAAAAAAAAAAATTATTCCACTTCAATGTTTAATTTTTTGGGATTTCTCATTGAATCAAAATATTATCCCCAACAACATGACCCAATAAATTGACAGTCATCATTATTTTTGTTTTCAATTTCATATATATGTATGTGTGCTGTCAATTTATGGGAAAACGACCCTTTCTAAATCAGGTCGTCAATACTTAAAGAGAGAAGAAAATCCCTTTTTTTATCCCTTCATTTTATGGAATTTATGTATATTGAAAGTGTAAATTATAAAAGAAAAGGGTGCAAAAGATGAATTTGTATTTTGTATATGGACTTGATGTATTTTATTTATTTGTTTTTTCAAATTATATCGAAACGAAAAGTCAAAATATAAAATTTAAAAAAAAAAAGGAAATTTATTCATCGAAAATTGAAGGCGTCTTTTATGATATTTACACAGAGTTGCCAATATTATCGTATGTATCGAAATATATTAAAGCTATTTCCCATATGTGGAATCAAAAAAAGGATATTTTTAAAATAAAGTGAAATTTCAAAAACTTAAATTTAGGTGACACAATGATTTCGATCCATTATGGCACGTTCAAATCGAAAATTTCAAATTTTGATATCCCTATACAATTTTATATAGAATACCGGAATGAAATACACAGTGAACGTGTCGAAACGAATTTGCTCGAAAAGACATAAAATTATATTATCTTTGCGGGATTGGTCGAATGTAAAAAATTAAATGTCAATTAAAATTATTATATTTTTTTAAATCATCTTTCACAGACATTCGTAAGCAAGCCTAGTCTAGACTTCAAAAAAAATATTTTGGATGCAACTCTTTGTATTCTGGATGTATAAAAACATTTCGAATAATTGTAAAAAAAAGGTTCAAAATGTATAAAAACAAGAAATCGAAATCATTGTGACAAGAGTTTGTTAAGAACGCATACAGTTCTTATGTAATTTCTGTTTTCCAATTCACGAACTACCGAAAGTACAGTGCCGAATTTATAATTATAACACATTTTTGTAAAATTTGTTTGAAACATGCTAAATAAAACCCATTTAGCGGTGATGGAGACCCCATCAAACCAAAAAAAAAAATATAATAATTTTTTTTTATTATCCATTTGGGAAATGGACTTGTACACATTTTCTTTTTTTGTTTTGTTTTGGTATTACAAAAAATAATGTACAATTGTGTAATTTTATGTTAAAGAGAATTTTACTTATTTATATATGGAACTGAATAAAAAGGATCTCGGAATTGTTTGAAAAAAAGGGTACATAAATTGTACGACTTTTTGTTATTGGAAAATATTTTATTGCTATTAACATTTCGGTTTTTCTTTTTAAATCCATTGGCAAAAATTTATTGACTTATATAAATGGAAATGGCACAGAAAATGTAGTGAATTACAAATCATGAAATCATAAATCAGTATCTTTTAAAAAAAAGAAGAAAAGTTTGTATGAAGTTAGTCTCATTGTCAAAAGCTTATCTTTTGTAAAAAATAAAAAAATTCGTGATATTAAATTGTTCTTTAAATATTAGATAAAAGATTTGTTTATTTTTGTTACTTTGAATATTAAATAAAAATAATTGAGATACAATTATGTGATAAAAAGAAAACAAATTTATCTTTATATTTGATAAAATTCCACAAAAAAATTATTTGAGATTGCAGTATTAAAATATAATTAATCTTATTTGCCTAGTGCAAAGTATAGAAGGTTACAAAGTTTTGTAATGCAATATAATATGGTACTGCATAAAAAAATGATTATTTAATACAAGAATCTTACAGCAAGATTAATGATTTTGTAATGCATTACAAATTGTTATTTATTAAAATTAAAATTATTGACACGATCCTTCCACCTGAGATATTCCCACTTTTCTGCGCTTACCACTCATGTTTGGATTCCACCTTAAATATGGTTGGAGTTTTAACTTCCATTCGGAAAACATGATCTAAAGAGTTCTTCCAGACGATACTGCCCTGTGCAGCAATTCTCAAGTTTCCTATTATTTTAATCATTTCGGCATGATCCTTCCACCGGAAATTAAATATATCACTTCAACCCCTAACCTCAGACTAAGAATCAAAGCTATAGCTTTGGCTGGTGCTGTATTTAACATTCACATGACGAGACCTAGCCAGATTAATTTTTAGATCCGACTTTTTTCACCAGGTCAGCTACAGCTCATATAGTTCATGATTATAGGAAATTCTTCGAACACGGTTAATGTTGACTGGGCCAACAAAGAATTATCTTCACGAAAGATTCTAAGAGCTGTTCATCGGTATTGTGCACTATGACGATCAGTAATATTTACTATAATAAATAATAAATTCTAAATTTAAACCTTTAAAATAATAAATCTAATTTACCCATAGTGCAAGGCTACAGCAGGTCACTATTTTGTGTATTTTATTTTTCATTTTTAATTAAATTTTCTGAATTTGATCATAAATTTTTTTATATATTTTTAAATTGTTTTCAATTTCTTATTCAAAATGTTATTAGGAATGTTATTGTGTGTCCTTCATTATATAGTAAAATAATATTATATATTTTATTTTATTTTTAGAAATAAATTAAGTTAAATTGACTAAACTAATTTATAAATCAATTAAAAAGAAAAATTTCAAAATAACTTTGTTGATGAGTTCATAAAGAGGATAATATCCTGACACATGCAGGACTTTTTTAATTGACTATCCGTACACAATGAAATTTTTTTAAAATAGTATTTTTATCATTTTTATTGTATGTTATAATAAAATGAAGTTTATCGATTTATTATGCACAATTTTATAAAACTCTATTTGTGGACTAAATCATTTTAATAAAAATTGTGTAGGAAAACAACTAATTTTAGAGTGTAGGAGCTAAATATATTTCCAATTTCCCACATAATGCAATAATTCTACTTGTTTTCTTGATTTAGTATTTATTTCTATTCAACGTTTACAATAAACCATCAACAATGTATGTCCTTACAAGATAAAATATATCAGAGAATTAGATATTGCTGTATGTGTAGGTAGACTATCGAATTAAAACACTGTAAATGTTATTCTTCTTCTTATATGGCGCTACTGTCAACTCTCAAGCTGTGGGCTATTTAATTTTTCTTTTAAAGCAGTTTACATGTGTGTCTTTTCGAATTACATCACGCCAGCGATTTCGTGGGCTTCCTGGTAGTGTCATTCTTTCTGCTCTCCCTTCAAAAAACTTCTTCTGTAAATGGTTGTTCGACAGAAAATGAACATTTCCGGCCTATCTGAAAGACTGTAGCCTGATGTATGTTCGTATATCGGTGTCGAAATATATGCATTCTGAATATCATTTAGTATATCTATAATTGGGCCAAGTATTCTCACTTATTAAATGACTAATGGAACGAAATAAAATGCGAAATCAAAATTTTAATAAGATTCACAAATGTTTTTTGTTATTGATTTTTGTGTAAATAATTTTTCTTGCAAATTATTTCCATTCTTATAACTTTAAGTATTTTTAAGGCCCGGTAGATTCGTCGTTGCTACTGTAATTGTCCATTAGCAATAAACCGGAAACTACCTCGGTCGACGAGTAAAATCGGTACAAGAAATACTTAGTAAAATCTGTACGAATAATTTCTTCGTCCCAAGAACATTGGAAATTTATATTCTTCTACTATATATAATTAACATTGGGATCCGTGCTATGATCATTATCAGAAAACATACACGGAAGCATTTTTCTTCTAAAAAATGCTGAAAATAATTTCAAATTATGCACATTTTATACCTTAACATATTTATATATAAAATGATTTTGATATATCAGTGCTATTAATGTTACGAAAAGGAACACTTCTTTCCAACAGATATTGCAGTAATTTTTCAGTCGAACTTTATGTTCAAGTAGCATTACTCATTTTTTATTGATGCGGCAGTCAGAGTGTTAAACTATCAGTTTACAAAAGTTATTTCTAAACTATTTTAAAACTATAAAATTTAAAATAAATGTCATTAACCCAAATAACAAATGACTTATTTATGTCAAATATTTGTAATAATATAGTATCATTATTAATCGTACGACATCCCTTGAATAAAACTCATCATGATGACCTTATTTCGATAAAAAAAAATTAAATATTTATTTCATTCCACAACATACAACACTTATATTCAATTTAACTAAATGTCCTTTCTCAATTTTTATTATATGTTTTCAAATTTAAAATCTATATATATAAATCCTTCATGTATGACTTCATTTCAATAAACTTTTAAATATTCTAAAAATATATAAAATTTAACATAAAGTAATGGATTTATGTTGAAATTACAATACTCTTAATACTCATATAAAAAAAAAATAATATGTAGGATGTTTTATAAAAACCATAATATCAATGTCAGGGAAAGTGGATATGATGACACATTCAAGTAGAAGGGATATCTCTCTTCTCAATTGGCACTTTAAAATTTTACAGATCTACAGATACATAAGTGTTTTGGTTGTATGAGAATATTTATATACGTCACACATGTCATTTGAGTCCTATATTTACTTGTTTATATAAAGGATATGCAATAAGAAGGACGATGAATAGATGAATGTTTTAGTCTGTAGATATACTTATTTGTAATGGTTGTACAGTATAATATGAATATTTAATTAAAGTTATGAATTTCCAATATACTTAATTGTATAAATTAAATAATTTATGTAACCTGAAGAATATTTGTGTTCATTTTGAATTATAGAGAATGCTTTTAAGAAAAATCGTTTAAGTAATTTTGTAATTTTACATTTTCAAATTAAAACTAGGTACTAAAAATTACTCCTAATTACTCTGGTAAATTTGAAATGAGAATATCTTGAAAATCAACGATCGCACAGAAAAACTAAACAGCTTTTTCATAGTAAATTAAAATTATATGTACAATCTAGGACACCCTGTATATTCCAGTGATAAATTTTAGTATCCAATGTCTGTAGTGAATGATTTTATTTTAAAAATAATACAAACCCTTGTCATAGTGTCAACTAAATAACCTTTTTCATATAATATTTTATATTAGAATTAACAAAAAAATGATATACTTCATATTGAAATTGACCAATTTTCCGAGGCAGAATATATATTTATTATGCAGCATAATTTCAACCTCTAAATAAATAAATATTTTAAAATCTGATTAAATTAAAAATAATTATATAATCTAAAATTATATCTTCTTTTTCTCCTTTCATTTCAGGATTTTTCTTAACAAAATACGAAAAATAAGAATTTTTTAAAATTTCCATCAAAATTGAATTGTTATCAAGCAAATAAAATATTTATCAAAATGATGGAAATAGAACCACGTGTAGCAATATTACAGGATTTACGTTTACAAACATTCGATTCTATACGTTTTGCATCATATAGAACAGCATCAAAATTACGTTATATACAAAAATCAACAAATTTACATTTAGTTGATATATGGAATGTAATTGAAGCATTCCGTGAAAATGGTTTAAATACATTAGAGCCACAAAGTGAAGTTAGTGTTGCCAGATTGGAGACATTAGTTTCATCATTATATCATAATTTAAATAAACGTCTTCCAACAGCACAACAAGTTCCTGTCGATTCAAAAGCTGGACTTTTACTTAATTGGTTGTTATCAGCATATACTAGGTAATGTAAAATTTTATTTCTACATATGATTTAAGAACGTAAATATTAATTAACCTAAAAAATATTTAAACTATATATTAAAAAAGATAAAAAAATGAGATGTTCTCTTCCATTGTGCTTGAATTATAATATTACGTCGTATCCGTACAATATTTATCATCATACCTACCGTCACTAGCCGACAGATAAACAGACAAAATGAATCACTTAAATAAACAAGATTGAATATCTTAAAAGTGGACAAGAGACTAGATTATTTTTTCTTATGCTTAGTTTCACAGTGATAGATTAAGCTGCATAACCAAATTGTTGTGTAGTTTTAACACCTCTTTGATTTCCTTAATGAAAATGTATCGTTAAGCATTGCTAAACTTTAAAAATATGAATTATTGTGGATGATAAACAGAATATGTCGAAATGAAAGGATTTGTGCTAAGCCATTTATCTTCGAGTCGCCCAATATAGATGTGTTCAGCTATTGTTTAGCTCCCATTCCTGAGGCTTATTAAGTAGGCATAACCTGTAAATATCCGTATCGGAAATACCAATTTTATTTAGATGAGTGGCCAAGCAACTGAATTGGGCCGCTACATCCATTTAGATCTACACTCATCAACTGCTTAAGTTAACTCTCATTCACTTAACCTTTAGATACTAGAATATATTTAAACCAATTCTAGCGAAGGCTTAAGCTCACAATGTGGAACTGGGCATTAGAAACATTATTTTTAGGACATATTATATTTAATGTTACGTTAAACATTTTATACTTTACGATTACTGATTACATTTTAAAATTTTGATATTAAAGTTTTAAAATAAAGCTTGTTGAAATGATTATCAAAATTACTTTAACACTGAATTTATAAATTATGTATGTGAATTAAAATTAACTTTTACCAATTATTTTTAAATCAAAACTAATTCGATTGGAAAAACAATTGAATTTTATTGAAAATAATTGAATTATATACGATTAAATAAAAAAAAAAAAAACAAATAACAATTTTATTTTAAATTGGTTTTTCGTTTTCCTCCATTAATTTACTCATTTCATTACAAACTGAACACTTTAATTAAAAATAATTTTTATATTCTAAAAAAAAAAAACAGAAATATTAAATAAATTAATTTTTTGTACAAATATTTATATAATAATAATTATTTATTTGTATAAAAAATGTATTTTTCCAAATTTTCATTAACCACCAACAATCCACCTAACCATGATTCGTTACCATGCTTCACATTTTTCCCTAGCATTCATAGTATCATCTTCATAGCAATGATATTCTCTTGAAAATTCCTTAAAATTCATTATAAAAATTGATATTTCATTATATTTATATTCTGAATTTCGTATATGTGAGCATTGATTTTGTGCCAATAATAAAAAGAATGCTTTCATATGTGTTAAATTAAATTCACTTAATAGTTCACGTTCCCGAAATAATACTGTACCATTTGAATTTTTTAAATATTTTTCATAATCTAAATAACTTTGTTTACCAGCTGCATAATATGCAATTGAATTTGGATATTCCCAAATTGGATAATTTTTAGGCCATTTAGAACGAAATCTACGTTCTAAACATTTAGCAAAATTAGCTGGCATAGCTCTTTGTAATATTTCATTTTTATCAAATTTCTCTTTCCACATATTAAAATATTCGGTAACAAAATAATATAATATCGGTTTATTACGATTCCGTATTAAACGTTTATAATCAAAATGTTGATCATAATTTATATTTAAATATTTTGTTGCTTCCATTTGGCGTCGTATATTAAATACATTTTGATAATAATTCCGTCGATTTAAATGTAATGTACCAAATTTTTGATAAAATACATCATCAGTACGACTAAAATTTTTCGGATATTGTTTACGAAATTTAATACGTTCTTCATGTGTACCACCAATCCGGCGAATAACTTGACTAAATGATTTCTCAAATAAACTATTTATAGTTAATTGTTTCTCTTCGTCTTCGGATTGTGAATAAATGCGTGAAAATTTTGATAATATTACAGGTCGAAAATATTCTAATATTGTTGAACATTTTGAATCTTCAGATTTACCTAATTGGATAAATCGCCATGCTAAATAATCAACAACATATTTAATATCAGTTTGTTTAATTAAATTAAATGTTTCTTTAATTAAACCAAAATTTTGTATATGAATTTTTGTATGATATTCTGTCATATTCCAATGATTAAATATAACTTGAAAAAATGAATCCCAATCAAAATTTGGTATTTCACGTTTTAATGATTTCAAATTTGTTGTTATATCTTGTGATGCTTCTGGTGCATTTTTATATATATTTTTATATTTTTCAAAGAAACTATCAATTTTAACAGCAATTTCTAATGCAATTTGTAATGGTACCTCAAAATTAATAACAGTACGTCGGATATCTTCAATTTTTAAACTTTTTGGTAAACTATGCGGTGGCCGTAATACAATCATTGTTGGTGTTATTTCTAATTGTATTATATCATATTCAGCAATTTCAATTAATTCAGCTAATAATTTTGCCATTTCACGATTATTTAAATAACGTCCTTTTTCTGGCCAATATTTAATAAAATTTAATACATCAACTTGCCGGAATATTTCTTCAATTTTATCATATTTACATGACATAAAAAATTCATATAATTTCCATTCTGGTATTGTTTGTGGCCTTTCATATATAAATAAATGTTCAGTTAATGTGTCAATTTTTTCATATTGTTGAAAATATGTTTTATTTTCACGTAACATTAATTTACCACAAGCATATTCTGTAAAATTACTACACGGATTAACACTACGATCAGTTTGTTTAAGTGCATTTTGGACATAATCACGTAAATGATAATCTTTTAAATATTCTGATGTTTCAGTAACGTTACGTAATAATTGACCACCAAAATTACCACCACTTAATAATGAAAATAAATACCATACAAATAATTTTAATTTTTCCATAATTTATATAAAAAAAAAAATATATTGAAAAAATATTATTCGTTTCCGAGTAATCCGTAAAATTTTTTATTATATATACTTTCGAAGTAATCCGTTTAATGTACTCTTTAATACTGGACCAAAAAAATGAAACTAATAAAATAAGATTTTGTATTAAAATATATTTAATATAAATAAATATTATGTATGTAATGTATATAAATTATTTTAGATTTGCAAAATAAAATTCCAAAAAAAAAAAAAAAACTGCCCCTAAATCTAATGTAGATCATATCTCAACATATATATAACCAGATAAATATCATAAACATTTTTGCTTCGACCTTGAGTGCAACTTTGACCGCTATTATACCGGAAACTAAATATATGTATATTAATATTAAATTGTATCTACATACATATATACATAATTCAACCCCCTAATAAACATAATAAACATAAATATAAAAATATTTTTATGTTGACAAAACTCTATAAACTAACTAACTAATAATAGTGACTTTTATATGCACACAAAAATATTATTTATTTATTCTAATAATAATTCTAATTTGTTGCTTTTATTGGCAATTTATATGAAAGTGTTTTATCATTTATTTGATGGGAATAAGAACAAGTTTTTTTTTTCGTTTTTATATGAAATTATGGAATAAACTATGAAGTATTTGCGATCGAAAGAGTGTTCGAAAGAATTAATAATAGACTGCCACTATTGTTATTATTATTATCTGCTTAATGTAAAACCCTACAAACAACATTGTCACCAGCTATTCCTCAGTCGTTGACAGTTAAAGCCAGTGACAGTAATAGCGATAGTGTGTCAGTATGTGATCAATAAATTAGTTTTAGCACCTTTCTTGTCTAGTACAAAATAGTATAAGCTAGAACTTTGTTCGTTCTGTTCGTACATTGCTTGCTAAACACATCTATATTTTGGCTATACCAACTGCATTTTTAAGCTGAAAGTTTCTAATTGGTCCTTGATACTTTTATAAGCTTTTCATTTAAAGGAAATTAATACTCTCATTAAAAGTGATAGAATTACAAAACGGTCTTGAACTATAAATTGACAAAGTTAATCTAATTCTTTATGATTTCGAAAGTTAACTTTGTTTTACATATGTATTCTTACACATACAAACACAATAAAATTTGATTTTGAATATTGACAATCACTTCATTTAAATATTAATTTATTTAATTTTCAATTTAAAACATCCTCTTTACATAAATATTTCACAATTAAATGTCAAATAGTAATTAGTATGTGTAAATAGCTAAAGCCTAAAGTCGCCCTATATTTAAATCGGTACCATGGAAAATGACACTTTGTCGGATAAATTTTGTAAATATCGGTGCAAATGTAAAATACTCCTTACGATTGCCGTACTCTTCCGCGAAATATGTTCGTAATAGTAATTGTTATCCGAAAATAAGTTCAGGTTCAGGACGCCCCGAATTATATAAAATATACATTCATTTTCTCGATGAAATGTTATTTTATTCCTGATTTTTTTTTTATTTACAAAACCCAGTTTTAACAAACTTCGAATTTTGGGCTACCCCTATTTTATCAGTTTTATTTTTATTATTTTGATTTGGAATTACTATTTTACATGGGAACAGGAACGATTACAGAAGGGAATAGATTGGGAAATATTATTATGTTTATTTATGTAAAAAGCTAAAAAAATTAATAATTTATGTTTCGAATAAATTTTGTAATATAAATAAATCGTTTTGGTTTTTTTTTTTATATACAAAATCGTATATGAAATTGAAATTGTGTAGGAAAATAAAGGAGGTTTTTCTTTTAAAGTAATTCAAGTATTCAAGAATATCAGTTATTACGAGTAGTTTAATTAGTGCTTATGCATCAGGGGCGTAATGGTAGTGTGCAATAATGTAATGCATTCAGTCATGGATTGTACTCCCAACCGAGGCAACGATTTCAACTTTAAATGAATATGAATACCAATAATAAAAATTTAAGACTTGGAAAAAATACTATCGATTCACATCATTTGCTGACAACAAATGTTTCACTATTAAAAGCCATTTACTTGTTACAATTTAAGTTGCTTCATTATAAAGAAACTCGTAATTCGAAATCCATAAAAAATTAGTTCGAATTTCAATAAAATTCAGGTTCACGGAATCTATTTCATTGAAGCTATATGAAACTAATAGTTAAAGTTAAAACTTAATACAATTATAAATCGTTAAATTATTTAAGATAAATAACTAAAAATATAGTCACAAGATTAACTAATACGCAATATAATTAACTTTTAACTGATAGATTTATGCTCATTTATCAGATTTTAATAGTTAAAGTCCCAAAAGAACCAACACTGAATAGACGAATGAAAATAATATTGTTGTTAAGTAAAATTTAGCAATAAAAATCCTTGAAGGCATCGCAATTCACTAAATGATTTTGAATTTTCATGGAAGTTTTATAGTTGAAATTGAAACATATTCAAGTAAAAGTTAAACTTACATTCAGCTTAACATGAATAAAGTTTATATATCGAATACGACAACAAAATAGCAAATACTATTTTTAGCTTTTTGTATTATCTGGAGAATAAAACACTAATTTTCTTATTAATATTATACTGTTTACTATTTAGATACCAAGTTTATTCGTAGGCTAATGACTCATACTAACTTTTACGTTGTACTAATTTATTTATTTTTTTACTAAAATTAATCCAAAATAATTTGTTGAAATTATTTTTCCGTTCTGTAGTAATAACATTATTTACTTTAGAGATTGTTGTCGTAACTAATTTGTATCGTAAATTCCAAAATTATTTATTTTAGTTTATATAAAGAATTAATATAATAATATAAATATTGTTTCTTGTAAATAACATCAGTTGAATAGTTAATAAGTTGTTTAAATTAACATTGGATGCTCTTCATGTCGGTACCATTAACATTCGGTGATCTTCATGCCGGTAAATAAATCTCGTTGTACTGTAAAAGGTGAAAACTTGAATCTAAAAACCTATTTACGCAAACAGGTTTACCCAGATGCGAAAAATATATACTTTGTATGTGTGGTATTAGGTCCTGAGTTCAACTCCAGACCCGAGATATCGATATTGCTTTAAGTTGACCCAGCTTTAAATGGCTACCATTATAATTAAATATGCAATATGTTATTGTGATTTTAAGATTGATCAAAAAAATTGAGACCTTTTGCTGATAAAATATGTTTCACTATTAAAAGCTTTATCTTGTTGCAATTAAATGTTTCTTCACTATAAAGAAACTAATGATTCATTCATATAAAAATTATTAGGTCCGAATTTCAAATAAATTTGTCCAAATCCGAGTCAATAATCTAGTTCAACGTACATTGCTTTACAATAAACTTAGGCTACCTAATATATTAAAAAGTTGATAAAGTTTTGAAAGAAGTATTAAAAAAGCTTAAAAAGTTATTGGAAAATCATCAAATTATGTTCAATTCCAAAAAGAAATGGCATATAAATCAAAATAACATTTAGCCGATGATAATTTAAATTGAATAATATAAATTCAAAAGTTCAAAATATTCTTATAAAACCCCACTTTCCGGTTACCGAAAAAAATAGCGACCTTAGAAAAGGACTGATAATTTGTTTGAATCCCAAAGTTATAAAGAGAGATTTTCTTAGTATGTAAACATTACAAACTAGCTTCTTGCACTTTCTCTATACGTAGTGGATCAATGTCTGATGTTTCCAACGCCAAAACTAACAATATTATTAGTATAGTCAGACACAAACTGTTGAGTAGAAGTAAAGATTATTAAAATACATAAGGCAATCACAACATATAAAGATTATTAATTATATTTTAGACTATATTTAATTAAGTGACGTATAACAATTTAAAATTAGTTACAAAAAAAAATATTTATATTAAACCTTACTCATCTCTAAAGCTGGCAAGCTTACAACAAGGAGAAAGTAACAAAAAACTTATAGTGCGTCCCGAGCACTAATAAATGCCTGGAAAGTAGCAAAAACTCAATATATCTGGAGACCGCGCTCTCAACAGGATACTCAATACTGAGGGATCATGCGATACCTTTAAAATTCTTTAAAATACGACGATCAAAGTTAAACATGTGTAATGGATGCGGAAATTAGCCCGAAACGATTGTATCACTGAACTATCTCATGCACCTACGAAGTAGTTATTTTGGTTCTTACTATACATGAAGGAACTGCATAAAGTATAAAATTGATGGGGTTCTACTATGAAAATTACCGATCTTTTGATTTTTAGGGAACCAACTATAAAATCACAAATGTAATATGTGTACGATATTCCATTCAAATCGGATAACAACTGAATATATGAAATGTCGCTTACGTATATATTTTTTTTTTACAAATTTTCAGGAATTTCCATTTTTTTCAATTATATTTCCATCACAGCATTTTAAACTTTTTCCATAACTCATCGTATGAATAATATTACATTGTATATTATTATTTTTTATGTGTTATTATTTACAATATTTATTTAGTTTACAAATTCATATATTTACATATATATTTAGGTTATCACAACTAATACGTGTTTAAATTCTATTATATTAAATTAAATTTATGATTGTTTTCAAGGATTTACATTTAACTTTATGAATTCAGATTCTTTTTGTTTTTGTTTTATTGTGAAAACAATTTTGCAAATATTTATTAGAAAATGTAATTTTCATTTTGATTTGATATTTAGATAAAAATATTAAGTAAAAGGGAAAGTATCATGACCGATAAGAAAAATAATTTTAATTTTTTATTAAAATTTGAATTATTATGTTACACTATGATGACCGAGAGATACTCTAAGAAGAAATCGGAATTTATTCGATCCATGAATAGAACAAGCTGTATTAAACTGATAGGCTTCTTTACTGATCAATGTTCGAAAAGCAAACACTGATGTATCTATCTTGAGATTCCCATGCATGGTTTAAGCCGCTGTGGGGATTAAACTACAGAACCCACACTTAAGCATCTCTATAGTGTATTACTGTGATTGACTTACATACATACTTCGTGACGTACTGCACGGATGGTCGGCCCTTCCGACACTACCTTTATCGAGAAATGTTATGTTCATAACGACAAGCAGAATTTTTGATAGTGTTAGTGCTTAGTTTTTGAAACCTGACATAGGGGAGAACAATGACAACTAATTTTCATGCACTCTGCTTAACCTGGCCTAACCATTTTTTAAATTTTATTTAATTAATTGCTTAATAAAATTTAATTATATATCTCCATAACAAGAATATTTTTATTTATGTTATATATATATGATTTGCATAGCTATAACACGTCATTGACTATCTCAATTAATTGTAAACATTGTAATTAGTAACTTTATAAATAACTTAAATCTCACCTGTTTTAGATATATTAACACGTAACACGACAAATTCGTATTGTTAATACTTACAAGGTGTTTTTGCTAATTATATAAAAATGTGAAATATTGGATTGACATTGACGGGTACATCTCAAATCCGAAATTAATTTATTTTGTAAATGGAAAATTTATATAGTACAAGTTTCATAAATTCGGGGACTAAAACAAAACCAGAGGCTTAGCTTTCGAATAGCTTCGAATACTCATATATTTGGAGAACAAGCGATAATTGACGGGATTATGATCTAGCGGGAATTTCGATTTGTTGAAATTATGAACGAACGCGTCGTGCTTTTGGAAGTGTCGGGATTATGAACTTGTCAGGATTTTAACCTATCAGAATTCTAATCGGATATCAATTTATTGTTACAATATAAACTAATAATATTTTTATCCTTTTTATATTTCAGTGATAATTCTGGAAAAATTCGAGTCTTCTCAATTAAAGTAGCATTAGCAACAATGTGTGCCGGAAAATTAGTTGACAAACTACGATGTAAGTAGAATTATATTAAGAGTATATTAAAACAAATCAAAATTATATTTAAAAAAAAAAAAAACAGATATATTTTCACAAATTTCTGATGGAGCTGGACAACTTGTCCCATGGAAATTGGGTGAATTTTTACGGGAAGTTTTAGCATTACCAGCTGCCGTATACGAATCACCAACATTCCATTATAAAGAAAATCTTGAAGAAGAAATATTTCCATCGGAAAATAAAGTTACAGTTAATGATTTTATGGCAATATTAATGTCAGAACCAGGTCCCTCTTGTCTGGTTTGGATACCACTACTTAATCGATTGGCTACAGTTGAACAAATCGTTCATCCAACAATATGTTCGGTATGTCATAAAGAAAATTTTACTGGATTTCGTTATCGATGTCAACGTTGTCATGCGTATCAATTGTGCCAGGAATGTTTTTGGCATGGCAAAACATCATTAAATCATCAAAATGATCATGAAGTTAAAGAGTATTCAAGTTATAAATCACCAAGTAAACAAATTGGACATTCATTACGGAAAAGTTTTCGATGTGTACCAGAAAAAACTAGTCAAGTTTTACCTAGATTTCCAGAACAACCAGAAAAAACATTAAATTTATCACACATTGTACCGCCATCACCGTTACCATCACATAATGGTTTCTCAGATCCGAGTATGTTAGGTGGCGTTGGTGGACATGGTTTTGATCGCAGTAGTACATTAGATTCTAGAGCAACTGGTAGAAGTTTAGATAGTGCTGGAGCATCACTATCCCGAGTAACATCTTCAAATGATGAAGAACACAGATTAATAGCCCGATATGCTGCCCGATTGGCTCAAGAGAATCGAGCGGTAAGGAAAATATTTTATTTTATTTTGGTAATTTAATTATGTTCTTTTTTTTTTAATTTAAAATCTGTTTAGCCCATTGGTATGCCGAATAATGATAACAATCAAACAATCAGTTCAGATAATTCTCGTGCCCAACGTGAACTTATTGCTCAGCTTGAAACAAAAAATAAAGAAATTATGCGTGAAATTGCACGACTCCGGCGACAACAAGAAGCCGAACAATTAAATCAAGAAAGTCCAGCTCTTATGAATGAATTACGTGCGTTACGACAACGTAAAGGTGAACTGGAAGGTCATTTAGGTGCATTACAAGATTCACGACGACAATTAATGGTTCAACTTGAAGGTTTAATGCGTATGCTAAAAAATCAACAAACATCTAGTCCTCGTTCAACACCAAATTCTAGTCCACGATCTGGTAAATCACCACCAATACCATCAAATCAAAATCAACAAATTGGCGGTAATGGATTAAGAGCTATACAACAACAGCATCAACAATTAAATAATCAATCACAAGCAATGCACTCAAATATGGATTCATCGTTAAATCATTTAGGTGGTGATGTACGTTCGGCTTTTGGTACAAACGGAACATCAAGTAAGTCACTGATTATGAACGATATTTTGTAATAAGAAAACAAAAAAAAATTGTGCAGTTTGTATAAAAGTTGAACGAAATTTAAAAATTTTATTCTGAATTTTTTGTTTAGTTTTTTTGCTATTTTTTAAGTGTTATAATTTTTATTTTGTGTTATAGCCGTAGTTTGTAGAAATTTTGGAGCTTTAAAATATTAATTTTAATAAAAAAAAATGATATACAGCAAAGTCTGAATCAAAAAATATTTATTTTCTTGTATATAATTCTGATGATTTCAGAGCTGAATAAAGAAAATCAAATGAACAATTTAATTTTAAATTTCAATATTTTAGTTTTTCAACAAACGACATTAATAAATTTGTTTAAATTAGTTATTTTCGTTGATAGAATTATCAATCAATTTAATAAATTTCAAATTACTTTACAATTTATACTTAAAAAAATCGTTATAGATTCAAATTCTTTTGGTAACAAATGTCTTAAGATCATAAAAATCATAATAATTAATTCAACTTGTCGGTCGTTTCTCTTCGACTAATTATGTATTATTTCTGGCAAATGATTTGCTGATTTTATTAATTTTTCAATTAATATAAATCTAATCGGAGATCACTTTAATTTATCTATTTCAATATAAATATTAATGTAATTCTTTGAAACAGCTGAATAAAAATAAATTACAATTTAATTTTGGAATATATAATTTATTATTTCACTTCTGTAAATATGGAATTTTTAATTATAATTCTATAATTAATTTATGCAGAATCATTTTAATTTGATTTTTATTTTTTATTTTGTGGTTTAGTTTTGTTTATTATTTAATATTAAATTGAATTTTAGATGGACAACAAAATAATAGAAATCCGCGTACTGATTTACATTTCGCGACCGATTCAATAACATCAGCAATGTCATCTTTAGTCCAAGAATTAAATACAGGTTAGTCTGGTGGAAATATAATTTCGTATATAATTTCAAATTTATTAAATTAATTTTTATTGCCACAATTAATTTTTGTTTTATATATTTTTTATATTTAATTGATATTTTCTTTTAATTTTAAAGAGCACATAAAATATAAATTAATTGGTTTTCATTAATTTTCTTTTATTCTCGTAATCGTAATTCAACTAGTTTGTTAATATTAGTTTTTCTTTTTAATATTATATTATTAACGAATTGTAATTTTTATGTAAAAGTTTATTTGTTTTTTTTTAAATATTGTGACTCTTTGTTAAATTTCATCTTTTCATGAATTTTCAAAAAATTGGTTTTTTAACCATCGGTGAAGCCGTTGCTTCATAAGACGTTTACGAACCACCGCCCAGCCGGAAACGTAAATATTGGAATAAGAAAATTAGAAGAAGAAAACGTAGTGTTTTATATGTATTAGTATGCGCTCTAGAGTCTAGTCTAGAGTAAACTTTAGCGATTCACATTTTCTATTTGATTTTATAAAGAGCCATCTATTGGAATAAAATAGTGTAACTGTTACCAATCGAATATGTTGTACTTTCTTATCATAAATGAAAACGACATAATTATAAATATTATATTACAAATTGCTTTTAATTATTTTAATTTTGTAATACTCGGCAGCTTGTCGCTCAATCATTCATACTTAAGTATACTAATTACCCTAGCATAAATGATTAAAATTTTGTGTTATGAGCAAATTTCAAACTAAATTTAATCATTTGAACAAAATATTTTGTTTTCTTCATAAAATCTTTAATATTATTTAGTAGTTTCCATTTTCTACCATTTTTATTTTTCTTATACAAATTAAATTAGTTTTTTGTAAAAACTATGAGTTTTTAATTTCAATTGGAACTGCTATTAGGAATGGTATCATTATTTAAAATCTTACGATTTATGTCCTGTGCAAAATTCACAGATGAAATACAATAATTAAAATTTTGAAAAATTGTGAAAATTTAAAATATTTTCCATTAATTATATTTATTTTATTTTTTTTTCTGTTTTTATATATTATAATTTATTTATCATTTTGTTTAAAATATTTTATATTAGTGGAATGTTGAATGTTTTCAGAAGGAACCGATGGAGATGCTGCTAATATTAGAAAACCATTAGGTAAGATTTTTTTCATTTTGAAAGTTCATTTATTTATTTTTATTTTGGTGTGTATAGTTAATACAAAATTATTGATATTTTATAAACATTTTTAAAAAAAAACCTAAAGATATTTAAAATTATAAAATCTAAGATTTTTCTTATTTAAAAATGTTTATTTTTTTTAAAAATTTGGAAAGTTTTTACTTTATTATTTTAATAGATTTTTAAATAATTTTCTAAATTTTGTTTATTTTTGGCAATTTTCTATATAATATGTAAAACAAACAATATAAAAAATCTGTACTAAATTAATATTTTTATTGCACATCAAATTCTTCGTGATTATTTTAATAAAATTAATTAAAAATAAAAAAAAGATGAAGATTCATTGATTTTTCGTACGGATGAAATCGATGAAATTCATTTGCTTCTTCAAGTTTACATCTTAAAATATTTAGTAAACTGGTGAAGGTAATAAATTTAATTTAAAACTTTTTACTTTATCATTCTATAACAATTTATTTTCTAATTTTTTTTTATGTTGATTATATTATTATAATTTGCAATAAGTAAAATTGTTGACTGTTCGTAATTTTAGAAATGCACAAAAATAATTTTATATATTTATTTTATAATATTTTGCAGAATTTATTTATTGACAATTTCATTAGATATTAATTCATGCACAATTTAGTATAATTTATATAAATAAAAAAAATGTCAAGATTGTATTACTATTTTGGGTCCCCTTGGAAAAATGCTTATTTGAAAATATTTGTGTAATTCTAGTATTATTTTTCGGTTCACTATCATTCAGCGAATATTTGCACCAGCAGAACTTAGCCTGTTTACTTAGATAGATCGCAACTGATCTGCAGACATTCGAAAACTCAAATTTTACAATGAGGTTTTTGCAGTATTTCTCAAACTTTTCAAGTATGTTTAAAAATATTTGAAAAACTTGCGTCCAACACTGCCAGAAAACTATTAAACAAATTTAATAAAGATTTAAAATTTTAAATTGATCGGAATTTGTAAAAGTTTCATAACGTATCTAAAATGACAGAATACAATTCCACCTAGGATTCAAATAAAATTAATATAAATAAATATTTCGTACTATAGTTGATACATAGCTTACTATTACATTAATTTAAATGTGCCATTGCTAAACCATCTATCATAATAGACCATCATTTTAATATTTATTTTCCTATAAAATTATAATTTTATTAGACTCAAAATCTTAAAAAATTACCTTTTTAGATTAAGGATGCCTGTGCTCCTTAAATTTGTGAATATTTCCAAAATTTCTGCATAATACGTTAAAGAATTTATGGTTCTGCCTGCATTTACCTTTAAAAATAAATGTTTCTATAGAAAAAGGATACAAATATTTATTACACTTTACTGAAAAGGTAAATTCAGGGGTTTTCCAGACAATAAAGATTTCAATTGTAAAAAAAATATTTGTTCTGTGTAAAATATTGAAATTATTAAGAAAAAAAACAGAGTTTTTGTATAAATTTAAAATTATTGTAAAAATATTAAAATTATATTTTTTTGTTAGAATTAAAATCAAATTCAGTTTTTCCATAAAATTTTTCATAATTTAACCATTAAACTGCAAAAAAAAATTGTATATTTTACTTTGAATTTCATTATAACCTCCTGGCTGTCCTATAATTTTAGAAGTTAGTTTTTAGATATTTATCTATAAAATAGAATACATCAATTTATTGATTATTAGTAATTTAAATTTGACAAATCATATTTAGCACTAAAATAGAAATTTTAAATAATTTAAAATGCTAATTTTAAATTATAAATTTACACAAAATAATACTAATTCTAAATTGTCCATAATATATTTACAGATTTTGATGAATCTCAGTCTTATAATCCCGATTGGAATGAAAAGGTATCAAAAATTGATATAATAACAATTTTCTTAATTAATATTATAATGGAAAATTTTATTTTTTAGGCAAACGCAAATAATCAATGGCAAGAACAATTCGCCCAATGGAATTTAAATACCCAAAAACAATAAATCAAAAACATTAAAAATAATTTCAACATAATTTTTTTTTTATAAACATCACAAACACCAAAAATAAAAATGATTAAAAGATGTAAATTTTTTACAGCAACATAAATTGTGGAAAAAACATAAATAACTTAAAAACAAAATTAAAAATTATTAAATTTTAATAAATATACTAAAAAAATATATAATTCAAGACTTAAATTTAAATATATATATTACATAAATTACATAAAAATAAATAATTTATACATTACGCATTGTTATTTATAAATAAATGATTATATTCCAAAATCAATTTTAATTAATTAATAACAATTTTTAAAGACATAAAAAAATGCTTAAAATATTTAATTAAATAAAAGAAATAGAATGGAAATTGTTAGTTAAAAATATTAATATTTTAATTTTAGAATGGAAATTTATGGATAATTATGTAATCAAATCAATATTTCGCACATTTAATCGATCATTTTGTTATAGTGGACATTTTAATCGTGAAACTTTTTCATAGCTCAGGAAATATATTTGTCCGGTTTATCAAACCGGATTTTGTGCGAATAAATTCATTTTTAAAGAGACCGATAATCTGACAGTTTAATTTAGATTTTTATTTTTTCTTATTTATTAAAATTTTTAACCAATTTTTCGAAAAAACTTGGTTTTGATGTTTCTTCCAGTTTGATAAATGGGTCGCGCTAAAAAGCGATGTAATTTAAACTATGGGGTCCGCAATAATCTGTCCGGGAAACGTGCAGTAAAATAAAATTGTTATTAATATTTATTTTCTTGAAATTCTATATTAAGATTTAATGTTTTTTTTTAAAAAAAAATCAATTCAGCTTGGGATTAACATAAATCATATAAAATTGATCAGAAATTTTAAAAGGAAATAAATTCCATCCGTTAATTTGCATTTATATATATTTAAAAAAAAAAAGAATTTTGTACTTAATTTTACTTTTAGAATATTTTATATAAAAAGTCACTGAAAATATTGAAAACATATAATAAAATGCACTTAGAAGAAGAGTTAAAAAAATAATTATTTATGTATAAATTAATCCAATTAATTAATTTCACTTTTTATGAATAAGTTTATACATTAAAAAATATGAAGAAAAATTATTATAATTTTAACAGAATATTATTAATTTGATTAAAAAAAATATATATAATATTTAATAGTAAATTAAATTATTTGTAATATTTTTGCAATTGACTAGACTAGTTGTTAAGTGTTGAAATCTAGTTTTATTATTTTTGAAAAACTTTCTATTTTCTAAAATTCATAGAAAGAAATTTATTACCAACAAATCTAATTGAGGTATAATAAAATATTGTAAATTTTGACTGCAGGTTTAAGACTACAAAATAAAAATTATTAATTTTGAAAATGTTTAATATAGAATTAATATTTTAGACTTTATAGCTTTTATTATAAAAACAAATAATTAATAATTTAATATCAAAATATTTATTAATATATATATATAAAAAAAATAATGAAGAGAAAGAAAATTTTTGAAATCATATTTGTATCTGAAATAAAATTTTACTTTTATCTTGTATATTTTATTTGTGAAAACTTTATAAATCTCATTTTCAATTATCTACGTAAAAGAAAACAATTTGATAAAAACTGCTAAAATGAAAAAATAATGTAATGTGAAAAATCTATGAAAAATATTATTAAATTATATATAAAAAATTAATTATGAAAAAAAAAAAACTGGTTAAAAATAAATTATGAATCGGAAAATAAAGAAAAAATGATAACAATCATAAAATATAATTATTTATTGAGTTTGAATTTAATGATAAAAATGTGATAAGACAAGCCTAGTTGACACAATTAAAGATACGAAAATTTGATTTAACAATCAATTATAACAATCAATTATAAAGGATGAAATCCTCAGTAATAAATAGAACAGCCACTGTGATATGATAATGTTAAATTATAACTCAAATCTCAGCAACCGTTCCCTTCATCACATTGGATAATTTTATTTACTACACTACACTGTGTACACACTGCACTTTCACAAAAATAATGTTGATATTTCCCATCCGAAGTATAAAGGAAAATCACTGTGATATGGAATCTAAAATTTTTCATATCACAACGATCGTTCCTTTTACTGCAGACAGTAATATATTTCTAAAATATAATCTGCAAAAACAATATTAAATTTATATATTTTATTTAATAAATTATAGATGTAAATACCATAACGAACTTCAATGGTTGTCTAGCTTTATGAGAATATAAATCACTTAATGCAAGACTACCAATGAAATTAATTAGGCTTTTTTTTTAAAAAAAAAAAACACTTTTTTGGTCACTAAACTGTAAGACGATTTTATTTTAAAATTATAGCACGAGTGTTCGGTCTAGTCACTTTGTATGTTTATAACAAGAGACTATACCGACAGTCGCTGTGTAATTTTAAAAGTTTTATTTAAATATAATATTACTAATTATTAAAACAAATACTAGATGTAAATTTGATTGAAATCAGGAGACACACTATACCCAGTGATGATAATTTCAAAAAAACATCGACTGAAGCATATTGTATCGCTTGATAACTTCAATTTATTTTTAAAAAAAAATACCATAATTAATAATTCTGTTTTGTGGATGATTTTTTATGTAAATAATATTTTTTTTTATTTATAAGACAAACATCACCCAGTGATGAAAATAAATTAAGCAGCAACTGAACAAGGTTTGTCGTATAATTTGATGATCAAAAAGAAGACTAACATTTAACACAATTAAAAATTTAACTTTGAACAGATTAATTTCACTATCTTATTTAATAATATACACTTTACTATATAGAATTTAAAGTACTACTAATATCGTTTTACAGAAATCTCGAGCTATTTATACTATTCCTTATCCCTTCTTCAAATAATTTCTACCTAACTTTCTCCGAAAAGGATAAGTATTAATTTTGACTAGAAGTAATTACTATAGGTAATAAAAAATAATAAAATTTATAATTTTCTAAAATTATTAAAATATATTTTATTATAGGTAAACACCTACTCTACCCATTGTAAATACTTAAGTCGCCCTACTGCCACTCTAAAATAATGTCGTCGTCTTCGCTAAATTACAATTACCCAAATAAAATTCTTTTTACCTGGTTGGGTTACGGATATCTCTGTTACTTCAATTAGTGAATAATTTCAACAAGAAAAAAATTTGCATTAAAGAATTTATAATTCTGCCTGCATTTACCTTTAAAAATATACTTTCAAATTCGCTAATTTCTGGTGTTTTATGATGTTTCATAGGAATGGACTATAAAATTTACTTCATTATTTTTATTATTATCATACCTTACAGATTTTTCTATTTAAATATGTTTCGATGAAAATTTAAAATTATTTTTAGGAGTTTTTACAGGCAATAAATATTTGTTATATTATTAAGAAAAAAAATTACAAGATTTGTACATTTTTTTTAAATTCAATCTTAAAGGTTAAATAAAATGAAAAATTTCAGAATCATAATAATTTATATACGGTACATATTTTTATTAAATAAATTTTCTAATTAAATGATAATTTATTAAAGAAATTCCATTTGCTAACCTTAAATTATCTAATTTCAACTTATTAACTCTTCTATTGAAAACCAAGAAATCAAATTATCCTTAGAAATGTTTACATATTAAAATTTATAAATTCCTTAGAATTCAGGAAATAATTTTAAGTTGTTTGAAAGAAATTTTTAATTCCACTATTTTTATGAAATCTTTCTGATGAATTAATTTAGTATTGGATACAAAAAATTAATTATTGTATAAAAACACTAATTAATTTTTAAATAAAATTAAATTATAATGACAAAATATGAATTACAATTTTGTATACATTAATTTATTTTCTCTAAATTATGTTTTCATTATATTTTCCCGACAGTAATTCAATTTTTTTTTTTGCTTAATTACTATCAATTAAAATATGTTTCCCAATGCAAAAATTTTCGAGAGAAATTGTTTGTTTGCATACACTATTTCATCATAATTCAGGACCTTTATATTAAGAATTTATAAAATAATCTTTTAATATATCGATAAGATTAATTATTATATATAATTTATATAGAATTATTGAATAGTTTTAATTAATTTCAGGCTATTGATTATTAATATCAGATTTTTTTTTTAGTTTCTACTTATATAACTTCTTCTTTGAAAAAACACCAAAAACTATGAGTTGGTTAAGAAAAATTGGCCTTTTTAACATAATATGTCTACAAAATATAAAAATATGGAAAATAAAAAGAATCCATAATTTAGAATAGCTTTAATATTTTTCAGGGTAATAAATTTGTATTCATAAATGAATATTAAAATTTCTTAGCTATTTGGAAATATTAACTATTAAATATGCTTGGTTTATAGTTCATGGAAATTTATAAATTATATCTTTAATACCATGTGTCTTAGGTATTAAACATATATTTTTATCTTTAATGCCGATTTCACAGTGAGAGCTTAAGTCTTTACCATAGCTTAAATTTCAGTTTAACTTATTTTCTGGTTTTTCAGTTTAAGCTTTAAGATACGTCTTCCTTAAGTGAGGTTTAACTTGAGCTGCAGATGGGTAGAGTTTAAGCTAAACTTTTGACATTTTTAATTTATAATTAAAGACACATATAAATTATACTTATATAAATTATATAAGTTATTAGAAAATAGCTAAAATTTCTACTACGCCTCTTTTATAACTGAAATTATCAAATTCCAATGTCACATTAATTTTTATGATTCATTAGCTAAGCTTAGAGCAAATTTTGATTGAAAAACCATGTGAGCTTAAGTTCAGCACAATCGGTTTACTAAGTTAAATCAGGCACAATAATAGCTTTAAGAAAAATGTATTGTAATATTAAATGCTATAAATCTCAACTTATTATTTCATTATATTTTTTATCGATTGGGTACGATTTCATCGGTTTTCATTTAATCGGTTTTCAATTCATCGGTTCTTATTAAAAAATATATTTTTCTTGACTTTCCAGAGAAAACCCGATAAATCTTAATTTCTAATTTGCTGTGAAAATGCCTACATTTACATTTGCCAATAAAATGAAGCGAGTACCTAGCGATCATCCAATCCATTCTGATATATTTTGTTTGTTACTTAATTATTTAATAATAATTTATGATAAAATAAATTAATATGTTGACAGTTTTAAATTTTTATATTTTGGCTAGCCATAAGTATTTTAAAGAAATTAATAATTAGACATAATTAGAGAAATAATCTAATTACATATATTCAATTAAGGATAATTATTTATTAAGAAGTTTTGATATTATACAAATAAATATTACGAACTGAAGATTTTTGAATATTTCTTTTATAAATTCTTATATAAGAATTCCGTAAAAACCTAGGTCGTGGATAAACCATCTCTAATAAATGTTTTGTAATTAATTTAAATTTGAATATTTGATTATGACTCAATTTGATCCTTACCTTTTTATAGGTAGGTACAAATTTGATACTCTTCCAGTTAGAGTTAGCTAATTTTATCTTTTAAGTTTTTCGTTATTTTTGGATTTGAAAATTGAAAGCATGATAAAATTAAATTCCAAAATTTCTAACTAAATTTAAATTTTTCCTTATTCATGCTAATGATCAAATGATCCAAGAGGTAAGAGTGTCACAACAAACAAAATAAAAGAAGAAAATTTGCGGAAAAGTTGAAAAATTAAATGGAAAACATGAAATTTATATTGTAAAAAATTTGTTTAAATAATAAAAAATTGTCATTTATTTTATATACATAGATTTTTAATTATAATTAATATTTTTTTTTCTTATAAATATATATACACAATTTACTTAAATATATACAAAAATAAATTTAATATAAAATTTACATAAAACACTGGTTAACAATTAGTCTATAACAATTTTATTTAAGCGAATGTTGTAGCTGGTGTTGGAGGTAGCGAATTATATCGAACTAATTTAAATTTATTTACATATACAACATTTTGATCTACCCAATTATTCTTTCTATTTTCATTTCTAAAATTTCTGTTATTGCTATAATAACAAACATTATTCTCAATTATGGATTCATTGATTCTGTTTCTCTTTGCTTTAGTTTCGCCGGTTCTATCCAGTTCAGGTGATAAACGTCGTTTAAAAGATAAAACTGCTTCATCATTGTTACTGTTATTGGCTTGCTGCATCTGTTTATCTTTTTTGAGGATATCAACATCCAAATATCGGTTCAAATGTTTACGTTTGACATGTCCAACTTCAATCGTCATACCATTTTTAAGCGCATTTATATTTTCAGCATGTGAATAAACATGTCTAGTAAAATTATTTATATTTTCGATGATATTCACATTCACATTTATATTTCTCTTAAATTCTAATCCAATAAACCACATCGATGTAGGTACATTATTAAAAACTCGTGAATTTCGTTTTGATTTTTTTAAATCGAAACATTTTGTGTTCACATGTGCCAATTTAATTAATGGATTTCGCTCCAACTGTCGAACTAAAAATCGTACTTTTGATTCAACTAAACCACACCATTCTAAATGGTCAACAGTATTTTCTGATCTTGCTAAAAGTACAACAAAATGACGATATTTATGAAAAAAACCGGGTGTTTCAAATAGTCGATCCCATTTTGCTGTACCCAACATTATTTCTTCGGTTATTGTTGCACCTCTATGAAATTCTCTCAGCATTATAGCTTTTGTTGATTCTGATACATTAAATGTTGAATTCTGTTGTGGATATGCTGGTGTTATTATTGGCATCAAATGATAACGATCTGCAACATTAATTCGTGGATTCCAAACCGGAAATCCCAAATTTATATCTTCTGGATGTTTTAGTTGAATTGGATTTGGCCAGTTCCATTGTGAAACTACCATGAAGAATCGATGAACTAATGTAGATACAGTTGCATTTGGATATAATTGAGATGTTCTAGCTACAAGCATAGCCCATGTAACACCACCAAAATATCCAAGAGAATTTGAATAAATTCCATTTCTTTTCGCCCATAATTTGATTATTCTCAGTGCTAGTCGATAATTCTCAATATTCGGTACTAGATTCAATATTTCATCTGTGACTCGAAATCCATTTAAGCTCCGTACAGATTGTATATCTAAGTTTTTCAACAAATTATCATCATGTAGATCTAGATCATCTGGAATTTCTTTTAATGATAAGCTGGCAAACAGCAAATCAATTTCAATTTCATCGAATTTCATTTTTATAACTGGAACATATGCTTTTTCAACAGCACGGCATTCTGTAACTTCCGGTTGTTGTCTCAGCAATTCAAAAAATGATGAAAAATAATCTGATCGGTTAATATTGCTAGGTGCTACACATACTGCATCAATATCAGAATCTTTTTGATCTACTCCCAGTAGATATGATCCAAACGTGTAGATTTTTCCTCCTAATTGTTGAGCATCCTTGACAGGCATGTCCTGTGCAATTGATACATTAAATATCCAACGTTTAACCAAAATATTTAATTTGGCTAAAATTTCCAAACGATGATCAAGTTCAGCTTCGGATTGAAATATTTCAAATTGTTGAAGAACTTCCAGGAGTTCCGTTGACTTGATGAAATCTTCCGGTTTTGGTTCAGCAATACTAATAACTTCGTTATTCATCATAATGTAATCAAAAATATTTGTATAATTCTGTATTCTTATTGTTTCTTTTAATTGCACTAATTTAATAACCGAAATTTAAATTTTATTACTTTTTAATTTTTTTAATAATTATTATTTATTGCGATACTTTCAGTTCAACTATTGCAAGATAAATAAACATAATTAATTAATATACTCAATATTTATCCGAAGTCAATAGAGATTAAATAAGGTATACATAAATATTAGCTAACTGAAAATATTATAGCTAAGAGGTTCAAATGTGTACCTTATAAAGAGGTAAGAAAGTAATATTAATCAAATATTTGTTAATATAAAGTAATTACAGTTGCAGGTGCAATTCTTAGAAATAAAATTTGCAATATAAAATGACGTGCGCGTGTACTTCCGTTTACATATATGTTATGTATAAATGTAAACGGAAGGATTAAATAATAATTAGACAAAGTCTAACCAAAAATTCATTGATAATAAATATTACAAACTAGAATAAATATTTTACATTTTTTACTAGTATGAATTGTTTTGATTTATATTTATTTTTGCACAAGAATGTTAAATTCATTAAAATGGTATTAATATTAATTTTTAAAATGAAAAATGATATGTTGCCTAAGTACTTAAGTAAAAGATTAATTTATGTAAGAGAATGTCATAGTTATAACTTAAGAAATATTGCAGATTTTAGATTAAATTCAGTTAGAAATGAAAAGGATATGAATAATATTTTCTATAATGGTTTAAAATTAAAAATTATATATTATTAAAAACGAGTCTGATTTCATTCAGAATATAGAAGTAGAATTGGTACATAAGCTGTAGACGTATGTAGTCTTCGACTGGGGATACAACAGGCCCATGTGGCTTCGCTACGTACTTGACTTAAGCCACTTCTCACTCAAATAAACGAACCAAAGACTATATATATATATATATAAAAAAATGCTCTGATTCTTGTTATCACTAGAGAATTATTCGTTTAAATTTTGGCTGTTTGTGTTTATTCTAATCTTCTGGCAAATCAATTTTCTTGTTGGTTAAAACGAAAGCGAAAATTGCATCCGCCATATTTTTCCATATTCTATTATGTGTAGATTTAATAATTTTAACCTGTTCTGTTCTCGTAAACAGGTAACTCACATCAATTTGAATTTGTGTTCCAATACAGACTTCTGAAAAGCAAATAACAAAAATTATTTCTGAATTGAGTCCATATAATGCTACCATAATCTAAAATTGGACGAACTAAGGAACAGTATAATGTTTTAGTTATATTTATATGTAAGTTACTCCAAATTGCTTTCATCTCTTTCAATGAAGCCACACATTTTGCAACATGTTGACTGTGATTCCTCAATAAGTAACCTGAAATTAAGTTTATTGCCCAACAGAATCCACCGGAACATTTCAGTACTAATAGGTTATATAAAAACTACCTATAATAAGGTAATGAGTTATGAGTAATTTGAAATCATTCATAATGTATTAATCAAATATTTGTTATTTATAAAATAAACTAATTGTAGTAAATTAATTCTTAGAAATTAATGTGCAATTGCAAATATGAAATCACGTGCGCGTTAATGAAAACGAAAGGATTAAATCAAATTTTCTTGAAAATTCTTTTTTTTTTTTAAATAAATATTAACCATAGGACTAGAATCTGGAACTTCTATATTTTATATTATATATCATCAGTTTCCATTAACCATTAAATGATTATTTAGTCTTAACAGAAATATAAATATTAAATAAATGAAGACCATATATAATTTGGTGCTCTTATTAACTTTAGAAAAGGATATTTATATATGAAAATTACTATACTGTTATAATTATTATATGATGCTAATACTACAAGTTACTTGAATAATTATAACATGCAATATAGTATGTATTATAAATAAGGTCTTTACAATATATGAAATTAAAGTTAATGCAAAAGAATTGCAAATTGTATAATTTTTGATATAGTATTGATCTTTCGAATTATAGATAACCTTTTTTATTTCAAAATATTAGATTAAATTTATACCTAGATGAGACGTACGTAACTGATGAATAAAATCATTATTTAAGAGTGTAATTAAAATGATATTATTCTTCGACTTCATCATTTTTTGACTACAGAAAAATAATGTAGCACAAAAGGTCGATACGGATACGGATATAATGCTTACAATTAAATAGAAATATTAAATAAAAAACAGGTAAGGTATTTTCTATTTTTTTAACATTTTATTACGAATTATTAAATTGATAATAGTAAATGAAAAGTTTTAAGGTAAATTTCTCTGAAACAGGTAGAAAATGCATGTTATTAATATATTCTTGCAAATGTGTAGCTACTTTTCTTAAAAATATATAATATATTTTAATGTTAATTTATGAATTAATATGAAGATTATAAAATTATGATATTTTAGATTTGTTGGTATTATTTCTGTCAGCGTTTTTCCATATACATAAAATGTTAGAATTTTTATTTTTATTTATAATTCAAATTTACGGTTCTATGAAATAAGTTCAGAAACCGAAACACCATAAAATGCAGAAATTTCCCATATATTTCGACATTAACAGCTGCTTTGTACGACATTCCTGAAATAATACATTACTATTATTTAAACCCTGTTTATCGAGTTCTGTGATTCCAATTCGAGGATTGTATTTTTTAAAAATGTATTTAAAAATGTTTAGATACCGTGCTTATCTGCAAGCGATAACATCTAATTAATCTTTGTTGTTTTGTAAGTATTTGTCTTTACTTAACGAAGTTCTATTCCAGACTGAATATCGATGGCGGTACTTAATAACCAATAATAAAATTATAGTAAGATTATATATTAATCATATATAATATTAATATCCAAAATTTATTTTGTGGTTTCTTACTCTGCTATTTCATTACACTATAAAATGAAAAGACTGCCTGCCCACTTTCAAGAAGTTCACTGGAAAATGTCTGAAGGGCTGGGATCTGGGATATTCGAAGCTATTCATATCTGGACCAGCAAAAAAACGAGCAACATAGCTCCTTCAAATTAACGGAAGAAAGTTAGAACAATGGATCCTCCCTTTCTTAGACATTATTGCAACCTTAAAAAGCACCTATATACAATTGACTATCAGCGAACCAAACCAATTTTGTAGATTCTGTAGTTCTGTGAATATGAGAACGAAACGGCGGAAGAGCCAGTTATAATTTTAAATATATTCATCTAAGGATCTAAGCAAAAATAGAATATTGTCGAGTTATTTGTCTTCACACAATAACATCTGAAATATAATGACTATCTCTTAATAAATTACTTATTACTACATAATGAGGAAGATATAAAACACATCGAATCAAAAGCAATTATGTATACTTATTATTCCAATAGTTTCAATAAGGACAAAATCCACATACTTGATGATTACCTACCTACCCAGGTCCAACGACTAGACATTATGACACTTTACCCCATTTTCATTTTTTTTTTATTTATTTTATATTTTATAAGAAAGGAAAGATATCACAACATCACAAAGCCAAGAGGTCTGTCTAAATCTAAATCCGCAAAAGTTTAAAAACCATTTTTTTTTTTTTTTGTTTAAAAAAACATTATTTATAATTATATTATGAAATAGGGTATTCCTAAAAAAATATCTGAAACTTTCTACAATTAATACATAAAAACAATTTTTTTTTTTGTGTCTGGCGACGAAGTTTTTTATTTTCATCCTTTATTGAGAAATTTTCTTATATATCTTTAAAAAAAATATACATTAAAATACAAAAAAAAAAAAATGAAATAAAAGAAAAATGAATATTTAAAAATTAAAATCTTAGTATATCCTGAAATAAATTTAATTTATTTCTGTTGTAATTATAATGATGATAAAAGGATTTTTTTGTTGTTGTTGTTGTTATTAATTTAGTTGTGTTTTCGAAAATTTTGTTAGAAAATTTACAAGCCAAACGAGAAAACTGAAAAATTCAATTATTAAAGCTCAAAACTTAATAGAAATTAAAAAAGTTTTCAATTTTTTTAAGCACGTCAAGCCATTATTTTCAATAATTTTTTAAATTTTTTTTATATTTTTTTTTTTTTTACACATTTAAATGTTTTTTCGATTTTTTATTTTTTTTTTTTATATAACATTGAATCTTATTATAATTTTTTTATTTTTTCAGTATTTTTATTGAACTTTTTTTTTTTTTTTTTTTAATTATTCACAATTATAACGATGGAATCTTCTTGTAATAATAATGATGAAGAGTATGAAATTTGTGTGATTTTTAAAACTCACAAATATATTTTGTTATTAAAAAAAAATATATATATATGTAATTATAATAAAAATTACATCCTAAAATTCCCTGAGAATGAAAATTATGGAAGAAATAAATAATTTTCATAAATTTCGTAATTCAATTAGTAACCCAATTGATATTTTCTATATAATATTAACTAGGCATATAATATAATAATTATTAAAAAATTAATTATATTTATTTTCATAATAGTTTATGCCTTTGAATCTTGAAACAATTTGCTCTTAAAATAGCAAAAAATTGATATTATTAGAAAATTTTCCAAATTTTGGGATATTTAATTTAAAAATAAAAGAAAAAAAATCTTAGTAGCTAAACATTTTATATGATTTTATATTTTATATATTATTTAAATCTAAATTTTAATATATTTATTTCTTTTTTATTCCGTTTTTTTTGCAACAAAAGCACGCGCGCGGTTTTCATTTTGTTATTTAATATTTAAGAATTGTGCAAAATATATTTTTTTTTTTGCAGGAAAAACAAAATATTTACAGTGTGTCTTCAGTTTTTTATGGAAATAAAATTTATGAAATTCAATTATTTTCATATATGTTTTTAAAAACTATTATATTTTTTAGTATATATATATATAAATTTTGTATACGAAATAATAATAATAAATGGGTATGGGTGATTAAAAATTTAATTGAGCTTCTTAAAATTAAGAAATTGTTAATTAAAATTAATTATTTATAATAAGAATTAATCAAACTTTCTGTGTTTTTTGTTTATAAAATTAAGACAGAAAGTTTTTCACTTTGAATAAAAACAAAAAAAAATCATTGATAAAAAAATATTACACATTATCATTAGATAGATAGAATTATGTAAATAATTTGAAAATTTTCTACTAAAAAATTTAAATAACTAATCATTTTATTTGAAAAGTCGTAATATAGTTTTAGTTACAGAGTAATTTATTAAATTGTGAATATATACACAAAGGTTCTGCTTATTTCAATGAAAATATATATTATTTGCATTGTTTTTTGCGCCTGATATAATAAATTTTTTAAAAAAAACCTAATCATATTTAAATACATATGAGAAGAAATTTAATAGATTTCCAGAAATTAATGGAATATCAGGCTACAATAGTTCATTGAATTAAAACGATTTCAGCTGGCACTACATATGAGTAAAGTCAAAAATATTTATTGAATTTTGTTTACTCAATTGCACAAATCATGTGTTAGTAATTTAAAACCTTTGTTTATTATATTACTAAATTATTTAATTAAAATAATAAACTACAAATAATTCCATTTTATAAATAATGGGGAATTAAAAATATTTATTGTGTTTAATAGACAAATACAATTAATAACTAGAGCTCGAACTAACCTATTTTATAGAATTCGTTTTACAGGAGTGGATGAGTAGTAGCAGATTGATTAAAAAAAAATCTGTATCTCAACATAAATTTCTTGCCTCATTTCGTTGCTTTTTTTAAAAAAAAAAAAAAAAAAAAAATTATTTAATTATATGATGAGAACGTTTTCTTTTAAACACGTCAATTAACCAGAGTTAATATTAATAAATATTAAACTTTTGTTTTTTTTTTTCCAATATATATCTTTCAGTTTTCTCATCGTTTTTTGTTTGTTTGTTTGTTTAAGGATATTCTAATTTTCTGGTTATTATTTTTAATGACTCTGTTTTTAATGGGGAAATAATAAAATGAAATATGCACAAAGATATACCAAATCCTTGAATGTCGAAAAGATAATATATTTTTTTCGCAAATATCAGGAATCGATCATTTCTGGTTGTTTTTTTTTTTTTTTTTCCTTGTGTGATTTAAATGTGGGTTGTGGGTTGATCAATATTATAATAATATAAAATTCCGATATTTTCTTCCGAATTACACTGAAAAAACATTAGAATTAAGTATATAGTTATTTTTATATCCTAAAACATAATTTTAAAATATATTTAAATATAATATAAAAATAAAATTAACTTCAATCAACGTAAAATTTGTATAACAGTATCAGCTTCTGTTTCATTTATGTCCAGTTTCACAGTGCGATCTTACATTGACCAGAACTTTAAATTATATCTTAAACGGTAACTTAGTAGAATTTCCACCTTATAGCAATGGAGTAGTTTAGAAATTTCAGGGCAGTATTCTATTTGCACGAAATTATATATCAAAAACACTTTAACCATTGATAAATAAAAAATCATGAGATTAAGCACGCACTGTAATACTAGACATCAATAAAATTTAGGTTGGTAGTTTTATAACAATAAAATAGTTATTTTTAAAATTTTAAATAACTCGCTATACAAACCATATAAATCATTTATTTTCTTGTTATTTTAAAAGACCATATTTTCATTAAATTTATAGTATAATTCAATGAACTATTGTATTGAAAATAAATTATTTTTCACACTAACACATTTATCGGCTAAGCGCTAAGTAAATAAATTCCAGTTTTTTTAAAACTGTATTTTCAAATGATAGGAATAATAAATGATGACTTCGAAAATGTAGATTGTGTAAAAATTTCGATTAAAATATACTCAACAAAAAAATATCGACTGATAAAATACAGACAATGAAAAATATCATAAAAAAATTCCCATAAAAATGTAAACCAACACAAAAAATGCATTAATATCTTAAATATTTATATTTATTTTCCAGAAATTTTGCAAAAACTTTAAAAGTATATGCGCTTTAAAGTAGTTCCGGGTACTGAGAAATTATATATGGATACGGAGTAAAAACTTACTCTGAATCTCAGTCAACATTTTCTCAATCGACTGAGAGGTCACGATTACATACATTTATTTATCTCACCCGTTTCAATGTTATTTTAAAAATTACCATATTATAGTCTCTACAAATTAAATTTGAACTTCAAATTTTTAAATATTTTATTTGTAGTTTTTTTTACATAAATTTACATAAATATTTACTTTTTCATTTATCAAATTATTTAAATTGTTTTTGATTTTTCTTTATGTTGAAATTAAATCTTGAAAATAATTTTTGAAAGATATAAGAATTTAATTTTTTTTTACAATTTTCAATCTGATTGGTAATCCACGGGCACAAACTATATATTGAAAAACAACGAAATACTAACAACTACAAATTACGAAAAATTGAAAAAAAATTTGAAAAAGTTGAAGTTTTATACTGTAAAAAAGAATCATTTATTTAAAAATATTATCGTCGGTTTTTTTTTTCTATTCGATTTTTTTTTTTTTTTTTTTTTTACTTGACACAATATACCTAAATGTAAAAATTAAATATAAAAATGTAAAAATTAAACTTACAAGTAACAGTGGTCAAAATTGAGTTTCGATCACCATTATTAGTATTATTATTATGTTTAGGACGTCACGAGCATGCAACTTCAGTAGCTGCTGATGTAGTAGCTGGTGGTGGTACAGCTGAATTACTTGTTGTCGTTACCGAAGATGTCTCTAAGGAATCATCAGAAGAAATATGTGATCGAGTTGTTGTTGTCTTCTCAACAGAACCATTATTATTTCCAGTTTTTCCAGATGATGTTACTTCAGTAATTTTTGATGATTTTCCGGCACAATTTACGGCCTGCTGTTGGCTATTTGTTGATGTTGTTGTTGTAACAGCTGCAAAAGCATTATCAAGTGGAAATGTTGGTGGTTGTGTAGTTGTTGATGTTGGGGTTGTTGATGATGTACTATTGTCATTAATTGACGATGCATTCGAATTTTCTTCATTTTGCTATGAAATAATCAATAAAACAAAAAATTCCAAAAAGAGAAAAATAACCACGAGAACAAATTTAAATATACATAAAATGGGTAAATTAATATTAGCATCCTAAATTAAATTATTATTTTTTTAGATACATTACTGTGAACTCTCGAATTTTTTATATTATTTTTTATATCAATATTATTATTATTGATATTAGTATTTTCACTCACGGATTCACTTGTCCTATTCCTTTTTGGTTGGCCACCTTTCTGTTCCACTTCAGATGACAAACGTTTCTTTGAAGCTAACACTGAGCTGCTGAAACTGTTATGACTCTCCATAGATCGTCTTTCACGTTTCAGTAAATCTGTATCCAAATATTGGTTTAATTGTTTACGTTTAACATGTCTCGCTTCAATTGTCATACCCTCTTTAAGCATTTTAATATTTGCCTGAAATAAATAATTACAGCATATAATTATATACATTTGAAAAATTATAAAAATTAATACTTACAGCATGTGAATGTACATGTCCTGTAAAATTTTGTATACTTTCGGTGAGATCAACATTTAAATTTTCAGTCCTTTGAAATTCTAAACCAATAAACCACATTGAACAAAGTGTTGTTTGTGATTTTGAATCTGATGCTGATGTGCCTGTTGATGTAGCTGATGATGGTGTTCCATTAGTTGTAGCTGCTGTTGTATCTGCATTTATTGTTGTAGTAGTACTGGTACTGCTAGTATTATTTGTTGTTGTTGTTGATGAATTTAGAGTTGCTTTCAATTGATTTAAATCAAAACACTTTGGATTAACATGTGCTAATGCAATGAATTGATTTCGTTCTAAATGTCCAACTAATATACGAACTTTTGATTCAACTAAACCACACCATTCTAAATGGTCATCAGCATTTTGTGAACTTACTAAAAGTACAATGAAATGACGATATCTGTAAAATACAATTTTTTTATTAGAATTTATTGAATATTAATTAGTAGATAATATTATTTATAGTTTTTATATTGCTTACCGATAAAAGAAACTTGGTGCTTCAAATAATCGATCCCATGGTGCACTGCCCAACATTATTTCTTCGGTTATTGTCATACCTCGATCAAATTCATTTAACATTACTTTTTTTGTTGATTCTGATACATTAAATGTTGAATTCTGTTGTGGATATGCTGGTGTTATTATTGGCATCAAATGATAACGATCTGCAACATTAATTCGTGGATCCCAAACTGGAAATCCTAAATTAATATTTTCTGGATGTTTTAATAAAACTGGATTTGGCCACTTCCATCGTGAAAATACCAAAAAGAATTTATGAACCAATGTAGACGCTGTTGCATTTGGATATAATTGACATGTTCTAGCTACAAGCATAGCCCATGTAACACCACCAAAATATCCAAGAGAATTAGAATAAATTCCATGTTCTGTAAAAAATAAAAATGCATTAAATTTGGTTAGGACGAAGTATTTAACATCTCCGCACGACGATCTAAATCTACCCTTTTAAATTTATAGTCGGACGATGTTCAAGCTGCTGTATATGTTCAGAAACTCTGGAATATATAAAGTGGTCGTACCGGCGATAAATTCAAAAGGGCATTTTGTGTATTCTTGTGGATTTAAACTTACTTTTTGCCCATAGTTTAATTGTTCTCAGTGCTAATCGAAAATTCTCAATATTCGGTACTAAATTTAATATTTCATCTGTTACACGGCAACCATTTAAACTTCGCACAGACCGTGCATCTAAATTCTTCAATAAACTATCATCACGTAAATCAAAATCATCTGGAATCTCTTTTAATGATAATCTGGCAAACAACAAATCAATTTCAATTCCATCAAAATTCATTTTTATTACTGGTACAAATGCTTCTTCAACAGCGCGACATTCAGTAACTTCGGGTTGTTTTCTCAGTAATTCAAAAAATGATGTAAAATAATCGGAACGTTCAATATTTCTAGGTGCTACACATAATGCATCAATATCAGCACCTTTATGATGTACACCTAATCGATATGAACCAAATGTATAAATTTTTCCACCTAATTTTTGGGCAGCTTGTTCTGGCATATTTTTTGATATTGATACTTCAAATACCCAACGTTTAACTAAAGTATTTAATTTAGCTAAAATTTCCATACGATGATTAAGTTCAGATTCTGATTCAAAAACCTTATACGGTTCTAGAGATTTACTAAGATCTTTTGTTTTAACGAAATCTTCGGGTTTAGGTTCGGCAGTACTGATAGCTGATGTCATACCAAGGGTTTTTTGTTTACCAGCTAGTTGCTGATCCTGTTTATTAGGTGGGTGACTTGTTGTTGTTATTCCAGTTAAAGTTCTTAAATTACCATTTTGTTGCTGTTGAGCATTTTGCATTTTTAATTCGGCATTCCACATGATTATTATTTAAAAATTAGTGTGTATTTTATAAATTGATATAATATTTTGGAAAATTATAACACGTTGTTATAGCAAAATCTTTTTCAACCTGGAAGACGATAATTAATATAAAATTAGTATATTAAATTTTAATATGTAGAAATTAGGACAATTCAATTTAATGATTGCAAATAAGGTTATAAAAAATTAATAAGTTATTTGATAAAAAAAATATACATATATTTTTTCCTCAGTTCAATATTGTTGCTTTTTGTAATTATTAGTGTCAATTTAATGTGTATGGGAATTTAACAATAATATATATGTGTACTAACTTAACGTTTTTGCTATAGTTTATAAATTATGTTTTTAGAAAAATTCTTTGTTTTAAAATTATTTATTAATTTCAACTTCGGAAATTTCTTCTTCCGGAATTGTTTTTGTATCGATGAATCTTTCTGATTTTAGTTGTTAAACAAATTATATTTTATATATTAAAATAACACTATAGATATTTTAAACATAATTTTATGTAGTTGCTTTTATTTTTATTTATAAAAACTTTATATATTTTATATACAAAAAAATTTAATAATTCCGACACTATCAACTTTCTGAAGTTAATTAAACAGTATTAAAGATATTTTCAATATTTTTATACGCCGCTAAATCTATGGAATTTACAATGAGAGGTAAAGTTAATGTAAAAAAAAATCCATTCAGAAAAAATCTTTAATCCACCGACTTGAAGTTGAAAGTCACACCAAAATTATATGTAAAATGCGTATCACCTCAACGCACACTATCATAATAATATCAATATTTCATAGAAATAATGTCGTCTATCGCGCCAGCCATTTATTTAAAATAAAATACCATTTTACCACTACATACCGAAACAAATGCCAATGCCAACACAAAAATATTAATATTGTTTGATTGTGTTAGTGTAGTAGCAAAACTCACCTCTACGCTCTACTCTACCTCCTTTTTTTGCTTTTTCCCGTGAATACAAAAAAAGATGAGAAATATTAAAATTTTATACGGTAAAATTCGCACATAACTTTTAATATTTATATTTAAATTTCGAATAAATTTTATTCATTAAACTTTATTTTATATGTTGGGCAATAAATTTAAGAATTTTCTATTTATTTGCACTGAGAAAATCATAGAAAATAAACAAATTATAGTTTTCTTACAGCCACACAATTAAAAAAAACTTGAAAGAATATACTTCGTAATTGGAATACATTATTAAAAAAAACTTACAGTATGGCCAAAATTACAAAAATGTAAATAATTTATTTATGCATTTGAAATGTTGGCAGCAATGAATGAGGTTTTATGATTTTCAAAAAATTGTATTTTTTAATGGATAAAAAATGTAGAAATAATAATACTTATTATTTATTATAAAATAAAGGATAATTTTCTATATTTCAATCAGAGGTTGATTTTCATAATTCACCAATTAGCATCATTCTTTTTATTATAATTTTCAAAATTTTCTAAAAAAATTAAAAATCCGAATCCACGAATTATATTAACAAATTTGGTCTGTTTCTAACATCACACCAAAGCTTATAGTCAGTCATAGCCTATCCTTCTGAAAACCTTATAAAATATTAAATTATTTTTCGAATCAAATATTCCTATAATTTACCTTTTGAATTACCGGAAATCAATAACTGCTCGATACGTCATGGCAAATAATCTTGAAAATTACTCTTTTTTATAGGTAGTAAAATATTTAATATTTTACTAATAATTTTATATATTAATTTACACTAAAAAGACATTTAAAAAGCATCGTGTAAATAAGATATTATATTAATTATTATACATCAAAAATAAAAAATCAATGTTAAAATGTCAAAATAGTAAACGGAACGTGTAAACAGACAGGATATAAAAGTCTCAAATGTCAATAGCATGTCAACAAAAATGAATTCACCAAGTTGTAACTTATTAAATGATAAAATATTTAATATAAAATAAATAAATTGAGCATAACCAATTAAAATGTTTCCATTAAAAAATAAAGAAATACTTCCATAAAATATAAATTCGTATTATTGATCATACATTTACAATTATAATTGGGCCAAATTAAGCTTTCTGAATAATGATCCCTTGGGTGCGTGAAAAACTTGCAGAGCGTCGTATGAAATGGAAAACACGAAATGATCCAAACGCAGCGACAAGTAGTTCTACACAAAATTCTCCTAGTCATCGGGATGATAGACAAAGTTCAACGTCAAAATTGTAAGTCAAAACAGTATTAAAAACATACTATATTAATTATTTAAAATTCATGTAGTAAAAATAAAAATTCTAAAATTTCAATAAATCAAAAAAAAAATGGAAAAACTTATGAATATATTTCGTAAAAAGTGTTTAAGCTAATAGAAATTTTTATCGTTATTTTTTTTATTAACATGATGTCTTTCAGTAGATCTTCAATATCTTCAGCAGAATCTAAAAGGGATTCTGAACAGCAACCAAAAGATAAAATCAAAATTCGTATATTAAGTCAAAATGCTCGTGTTATTGTACTACAAACAGCCACAAATAAAAAATTACTTGATCTAAAACATGAGGCCTTAATTGAATTCTCGGAAGATTCAGCCGCATTACCATTATTTGCATCTGATGTTAGACAATTATTACCCAAATATCGTTTTGTTCGACCGGATAATGAAAGTGGACAACATTTTAATGAAAATTTAACAATAGCACAATTAAATATAATTGATAATGAAACGCTTATGTTAAATGTACGTCGCACAAATACTGCAATTTATCGTTTGAGACCATTAACTGAAATTCATGGACCTGGTACCGAAGAAATAGAAGCAGCCACAAGAAATATACCAAATCAAGAAACACCAGCCCGAAGAGTTAATATTAATGATTTAGTAATGCAATCTGATGTAAGAATAAATATAATAGTATACATATAATCTAAAAACTTAATGGAAATTAATTTTTTTCTATCACAGATACAATTTGATGTCCGTAAAGTTCTTATATCTTTAGCACTAGAATCAGCTTATATTATTGGTGCTGGACCATATGCTTCACGTTTAATATTAATGCTAAAACAGAAATTAATAAATAAACGTAATCATCAAAGTGATACATTGCAGTGCCTTGTTGATATGGGATTTCCACGAGATAAAGCACTTCATGCACTTAAAGTCCGAAAGTAAATAATTAATATTTGGTGTATTTTATAATGTTGTAACTAATTTACTTTTATTTAAGTGGAGTATATTCATCAGCTTTAGAGTGGCTGATAGAGCATCAAAGTGAAACTTTAGTACAGGCATATGATAGTAATTCAGTAATTGCTAAAGTTCCATCGAATTTAAGTCAATCGAATGTAAGTGAAAAAAATGCATGTTTTATTTTGCAATACCGTAAGTTTAATATTTAAGCAATTGATTTTTAATGAAATAAATCTAGATTTTTCGGTATTTATATCAAACTTTCAGTTTGTCAAAGAAATATAATGCTATATAGAATGCATATACATATACATAATTGATATTCTCTTTGCAATACATACTAAGAAAAGGATAATTTTCGGGTTCATGTTCAGGGTGTTTTTAAAACAATGTTTCCAATTCGGGGAATAAGTGTTTGTATTAAATTATTTTTTTTGAAGATTAAGGTAAAAGCACTTAATTTGGCCAGTCGACTATAATTTGGCCATATTGGCGGTTTTTCGTGAAAATTAAGGAAAATGTATATGGAAGTACCATTATTCAAATATTTTATAGAAAAGCATCGAGTATTCTTAAAAATATTATCTTTTTTTTATTTTCTATTTTTTATAAAAACGTGTGGGAAAAAATCAGTTTCTCACCAAAAGTCCATGAGAACTGATAAAAACAAAATTAGAACAATATTGTTAAAAAAAAGTTAACGTATGAGTTTGGTGAATATAGTGCAAAAAATAAAAATTATTAAATACCAGTATTTTATTTTAATTAAAATATAGTTGAAAACTAAAATTAAAGGTAATTTAATATAATAATTAATAAAATATTAATAATTTAGTGTTAAAATAGACGATCCAAATTCGGGATAGTGAAAAATGCGATGCGGAGCGAATTTGGACATATGTGGCCAATTTACGGTTTTCAATACCATCGCATATATTAAATTTTTTAACAACAGAATTTTGATTATCCAATATTTTATCATTAAAACTTCAAAGTTTATATATATTTTAATAATTAGATTCAATTTGGCCAATGATTTTTATATTATTTCCCTAAATATACTAATATAAAAGTATGTCATTTGAATTTCTTTTTAAAATATTATACGCTAGAATTTATTAAAAAATAAGAAAATTTCGAATTAAGTGCTATGTCCAAATTTGGTAATATGAATATTCAATATTTAATTATCATTTTAATCATAATTTTAATATCAGAAATTAATAATTTTATTTAAAAAACTAATAAATAATTAATTACTATATAACCCTAATTTGGCCCTAAACTGGCCAAATTAGGGTTTATAAGAACACGAAATTGCACCTAATTTGGATCGTTTATAATAATATAGCATTAATCGTTTGTAATAACATAATTTTCACAATTTAAAAAAATTTATTCTATAATTTAGTATGTCTACAAGCAATAATAATTTAAAAAAAGCACTTGATGCTTTAGCTAATGGCATGTCCGCTTATGCAGCAAGCAAAATGTACCAAGTACCAAGAACCACATTAAGAAGAATTTATAAGAATAAAAAAACTGACCGACCTAAAGCTGGTGCTCCCACTGTGCTTTCTGAGGAACAAGAAAAATATTTAACCAAATGGGTGATCCATTTATCTTCTATTGGTTTTTCGATTAATAAAAATATGCTATTAGATTCCGTTGAAATATTAGTAAAAAAATTAAATATACCTAATAAATTTCAGAATAACCGTCCAGGTAATTTCTTACTTTATGTTTAATTAATTAAATATACTTTATGTATATGCAATTAATTAATATAAATTTACAGGTACGCATTGGTTTAATGGATTTTGTAAATTTAAAGTTGTTATGTTATTTATTAATCAGGAAGTACAAATTACTATAAAAGTATATTTTCATCATTAAGACTTATTATTATAAATGAAAACGTTTATTTTTGTTAATTATAAAATGAATTATAAATAAAAATTTTAATTTTTATAGCTTTAAAAAGAAATTTTTATACTGTCCAAATTCGGGCCATTCAATTGGCCACATTAGGAACATGCAAATTTTGAATATGGCCAAATTAGGTGTTTTGATATATTAATTATTTCTATTATTAAATAATATAAATAGCATTAAAATTAATGAAAACTTTATCGATATTGATAGAATATAATCCTACAATTCCAAAACATCAATTAAAACAGAACTTGTTGACTTACGAAATAAATTATTTCAATTTTAACCTGAGTTTTTTTTATATGGGGCCAAATTAGGTACTTTTACCTTATATTTTTTTCAAGTAATTATTTGGATTTTTTTAATTGCCTACCTAGTAAAATGCTTTTAAAAGTAATAATATAAATAATTACAAATGAACAAGATATGACCATCCGAATAGCAAACACCTATAAGTAAACCGAATGTATATAATAATTATACACATTTTGGTTATTAACTACATTTTTTGTAGTTTCAACATTGTTGTTAATTATATAAATTATTATATGAAATTAAATTAATAGAATAGAATAATGATTCTGAAAGTTTGGTAATATTTAATTAAAAATTTTTCCTTGTAATTTATCAATTAATGTTCACATAATTCACAATTTATTTTTTTATTAATATAGGGTACCGTCGAAAATGTAGAAGCATTATTAAAAATTGTCAAAATTTATAGCCATCGTGAAACATTGCCTTCACAAGATGTTATAAATAATTTAAAAGAAATGGGTTTTAGTGAAAAAGAAGTTGTAGATGCCTTAAAGAATACACATAACAATCAATCAGCAGCATGTGAATGGTTATGTGGTAATCGAAGTAGTAGCTTAATGGAATTACGTGATGGTTTATCTCCTGAATCACCAATTTTGAAAGCTATGATGGAGTCACCAGAAGTCCAAATTAGTCTTAGTAATCCGAAAGTTTTTATAGGTATAGTAATGTATTTATATTTTTTTTTAAAAAAAGTATCTTAGTATTTATTCTTGAACGTATGCGATAAAATATTAGTTTTATATCATATTTTTTTTCAGATTTTTAATTGATTTTAATTTCTTGTTCAAATTAATTTTAATTTAAAATTTGTGTTCAACAATTTATGAATGAAAAAGAATGTTGAAAACTATATAATCTATATATAATTTTATCATCGTACACTCGAAATTAAACAGCTGTCAGTGCATCATTTCTAATATGTTGTCCGTTTTCAGTACTCAATTTCACCCAAAATATAATTTTTCAATGTTGGTTAATAACAATTTTCATACACGCCAGATTTTCATGTATACTGGTCTATTATTATAAAGGTATACTGGTCTATTATTATTATGATCAAGTTAACGATTTTACAATTGTAAAAAATTATTTTACAATCCAATTGCAAATTAACTTTTTATTCAGTTGCGCATTTCTGATAATTTCACTCGAAATGCATATAATTTAATTTTGTTAAAAGTTTAAATATAAGGTTTAAACAATATAGTAAATAAATAAGATTTAAATAGGAAATGTTATTTTGCGTTACTGTTTATTACAAATTTTTTCAAATTTAAAATTTTATTTCAGCTTATTTATCAATGTTAGAAAATCAAAATGCATTATCGATGTGGCTAGGCGATAGTGATACATCATCAGTTATATCACATATCCTACGTAAATATCATGAAGAAAAACATATTTTAGGTATTAATCAATTTAATGCATCAAGTTTTCGATAATATTTGATTTATAAATGTTAAAATGTTTATTTTTTATTTGTTTGTTTTGTTGAAAAATACAATTTGACAAAAACAATTAATATAATTAGGTAAATATATTTTTGTTTAAATCCATAAAAAAAAATTAATAGTAGTACAAATTAAAAGACAAATGAAAATAAGTATTAAAGGAAATTTTATATTTGGTAAATCATTTGAGTTTTATAATAGAAACAAAAAAAAAAAAATAAAATATAAAAAATTAACTGAAAAAAAAACTCTTATGAATAAACACATTTAATTTATATTAAAGTAAATGTTAAAAACATAACGACACTTATGATACATTAAATTAACTGAAAAAAAAAACATAATTTGATACATAAATTGTAAAATATTTAGAAACAGAAAGTTAATATTAATTTTATTTTTTAAAATTTGTATTATGTTAGCAAATATTGTAGATATTACTATGTTAAATAGTAATATATTTTGGTTGTGAATATTTTTAAATTTGATTGCTTAAGTTAGTTAAGGCGTAAAATTGGTAAAAAAAAAAATATGAATATAAAAAGTAACAAGAACAAAATAAAACAATAATATATATCGAACTTGGTTGGATGGGTGGCTCTGGGTGTATAACATTTTAATGAATTTTATTTGACAACTTTTCGCTTAATCGATTTTTGATTTATCCAAAGATTTGACGAAATATTTGTCTCAATGGAATTGTTAATGAATTTTGAAATAGTTTCAACTTTGTTATCAATATCTATGAATACATTTTATTAGGTAATTACCTCAGAATTCTCAAATTAGATTCTAAAGTAGTATCTGTTTATTGCAAATCGTATTTAATTAATATAGAGTTGCAAATGAGATTCAGGATATTTAATATATAACAGTTTTTATCAAGGTCTACAACAGCTATATATGAACGAGTTGGGAAAGTTAGCTCAATCTTCCGATCAGTTCTAACTTGTTAAATGTATTACATACTTGTAATCATATTAATTTCTTTATCATTATAGTCAGACCTGAACATTGATAATAAACTGCTTCGAGGTCTAGTGGTGAGCAATTGTTTCCAATCGCAAACGCTACGCACTTGTTTTATTAAATTTCGAATTTAATATTAAGTACATACCTGTTAAATTTACCCGTATTAACTTGTGCTCCTGGCGATTTTGCTGTTTATAAACCCGAGAACCATAGCCTTTCTCGACCATACCAAGAATTTATTTTGTATTACGACAACATGATTCATGACAATGTGTAACAGATAACTTTGTTTTCAATATTCAAGAGATAAATTATAATATCTGAGTTACGGTATTAACTTGCAATTATATTTAAATATTATTGAAATTAATTGCCAATTTGATTTTAATTGTAATTCAACGAAAATTAGTATATTATTTTGTATATTTAAATATCTCCTTTAATGTATTATTAGTAAGTAAAATATGAATGCAGAAAAAAAAAATTTGTTAATTATATCTGCCTACGCTTTATATGTAGTCGTATAATTAGATAAAATTTTAGTAGTGTTACATAATAAATGATAGATAATAATATGCCAAATTAAATATTTTTTTTTAAGTAATTAATATATTTATTATTAAAATAACATCGATTATTAAACAATTATTATATACACGTTGCTTTTCAAAGAATCTACAAAAATTAAGTAAATTTTAGCTGGATCAAGTATAAATACTTAAAAAAATAATAATTATAAAAAACTAAATATTAAAAATAATGCAATTGTGTGATTAATAAATCTATAAAATTTTATTGCCTTAGATGAAAAATTGAGAACAAACAAATAAATTAAAATATAATATAATTAAATATATAAACTTTAAAAATTTAACAAATATTAAATAAAATTTAAAGGTAAAAAAAAAATTAGAAGAAATTTATATCTTCAATTAGAAATTGTTTAAAAATAAATTTTTAAAATTCAATTATTCCACTTAAATGACAACAATTTTAGATGATCAATTTAAGAAAAAAATATCTTTTGACTAGTGGCCTCAAATTATACACAAAAATTCACCTCATAAAACTAATTCAAAAATAAAAAAATAAAAATTGCACGAATTCCACCAAAAATTAAAAATTTTTAAAAAGAGAATTATAAAAATATTTAAATCATGAAAACAATTTTAAAAACAAAAAATTATATATTAAAATTTTAAAATAGAAATGAAAATTATTATAAAAACAAAATTTTAATTCAAAATCAAAATAAAAAATAAAATTAATATAGTGTTTTATATTTAGGACAATCAAAATACCAAAGATTACAATAATAAAAGAATGTTATTCAAATATTGTGTGTTTTCGTTTTCAATTTAATATCTCTTTAAGAGCTCTGCTACAAATTAACTAACTAACCTAGCGTAGTACGAAAAATTATTCCTAAATCAGCACTTAGTTTTACTAAATAAATCCCTAAAAAACTATATACTTAGCGTATAAAACCTAATGAAAAACTCCCTGTCATTTCAAACTTACCCACATGGATCAAAATAAAACCGTAGGAACAAAGAGTTTTTACTTACAACTGTTGTTATTATATTAAATAATCTAGATTTAAAAGGCAATATAAATTTTGAAAATCAAAAGATATCTCAGTTTTGATTCCAGAACTGAGATAGTTGATGACACTTGGATCGGCAACCAAAAATATAATCCGAAGAAAGAAGAAGTAGTGGTAGAAGAAATATTTAAATAATCTAGAAGAATGGTTTAATATGCTTAAACTTGATATATTATGAAAATTTTGTATATAGAAGCGAATTGCATAAAATCTTATCCAACCTCCGTAGAGGTAAGGAACTTTAAGAAGATCTTCTCATCCCCGTAAGTTGAATTTATAATAAGTTTATGATATTGTGTAATTTCTGTGAAGACTATATATATATAACAATATATGGTGTGGAAAAGAATTACCTCATCATACTAGAACATGGTAAATCCTATAAAATATTTCCAAAGCCTCTAATCTGCAATTACGCAATTACATACTTATATAAAAATCTCCCTAATCAACTAATTAATTTTGATTCCAGAACTGAAAATTTGTTAAAATTTGTGTTCAGAACCCAATTATAGTCGTATTCTTCTAAGGGTACTTTTTTACGTGTGTTCCAATCTCCTTCTTCGACAAGGCTTCCTTTATTTTGAAGTAATTTGAAGTAATATGATAAATAATTGCAAATAAAACATACATTTTTGTTTTTATCAAAAAATTACTTTATTTTTGTTTAATAAAAATTAAGTTATCAACTATAAAGTTCTAGTAATGATGCAATGCGTTTTTTTATTATTATAAATATAAATTATCTATCTCAACTGAATTAAATAATTTAAAATAAAATTGACTGGGGAAATTATGGTTACAAAAATTAAATTAAAATTAAGAAAGAAAAAAACAATTAAAAAAACAACATAAAAAGCTCTTATAAATTTAAAATTCAGGAAATGTTTCTTCATCAATCTAAAAATAAACAAAGCAATTTTCAAAATAAATTTGTTGTAACTGGTTGTTAGGTAAATAAAAACTGATTATTTTTAGTAAGAAATTAGTTTTAGTAATTTGCTGATTGTAATGGAAATTAGAACATATAATATAATTAAAGAATATTGAAAATAACTTAAATTCGTGTAAAACTTAAATATATATATAATAAAAAAATACAATTGTGAAAAAAACTCATTCAATATGAATGACAAACATTTACGGGTAGAAAAATATTTTAGCACTCTTCCACATTCACAATCATTCATACATTTAGAATTTTACAAAATATTTTTTTCCCGTACAAAATAATTATCTTATCCCAAAAATGATGGTTTTGATTTAATTTTGTAAAATTGACCACGAAATATGATTTATGAGGTTTTTGAGTCAATTTTTTTTTTTAATGTTTTTAGTTAGTTACATTTTTTTGTGCACTATTTTTATTTTAGTCTTTTTTTTTATGTTGCAATTCCGTTTCCATATTAGTTCTAACATTTTTTAGTACAACATGTGTTTTAACAATTTGCTGACGAATGTCACGTTCAACTTGTTCCTTTTTTTGATTAGCAGTGCGTAATAATTTTAATGTGTCTTCATATTGACGACGTGTACGTTTTAATTTGTGCCGTAATTCAACATTTTCTTGATATACCTTGGCACATTCATGATCATCTGTTAAAACTTCGTTCGATTGTGGATTATTTTCTTTGTTTTTATCGGTATTACCATTAAATTTATCTAAAGTGAAAAAAGAAAAATTAAATATATAAAAAAATAATTTAAAGTAAATTAGAAAAACCTTGTTCGTCGTCGTTGATTTTGGTTTGTATTTCGATGCTTTTTGGCGATTTAATACCAACTTGTGCAATACAAATACGACCGGGATCACTTTCAATTCCCAAATCTGGTGAAGAATTTTCCAATCTTTGACCATTAACTGATTTAAGAATTTCTGTAGTATTTGGTATTTCTTCTGAAGTATAACCAGATTGTCCATCACTACCACTTGTCACTAATAATTTATCAGTTTTATTTTTATTACTGTTACTGTGATTAAGTAATTTCTTAGTTAAATTATTATTAGTTTTCTCCAAATGATTAATCCTATCATTAAAACTTAATTTATCATTTTCTGCTATTTCCAATTCTTTAGTTAGTTCTTGAACACGATCTTCTAATTTAAGTTTTTCATTGGTAGCTTTTGTTCGTTCTAAAACCGCTTTAGAAGCTGCCAAAGTGGATTCATCTAAAGTTTTCTTTAAAGTACGCATTGATTTTTCATGTTCAATTAAATTCGCCTTTAATTCAGCTTCATTTTCATTTAGATAATCAATGGTATTTTGTGCTTCTGATAATTTTTTCTGAACTAATTCTAAATCTTTTCGAGAATCTTCATATATTATACGTGATATCCAATCACGTTGTAAGTATTCTTGATGCTTCAATTCTTGTTCCTTTAGCTTAACATCCAAATTAGCTTGTAAATCTTTATGCAATTGATTAAATTTAATTTTTTCTTCTTCTTTAATTGAATCCAGATTTTTCTCATACTTTTGTTTGAGTTCTGCAATTTCATTTTTAAGTGATTCAATTTGAATTACAGCAACTTTTGCTTCAACATTCAATTTATTACGATCTTCTTGTATTTTTTCAATAAATTCAGATTTATCCAGGATCTCTCTTCGTAGGATATCTTCAGTTTGTTTAAATTTTTCATAATCAATTGATTTATTTTTAAATGATGCAATTTCAATTTCTAACATTTCATTAACACTTCTATATTCATTTAATTCTCGATTAATATCTAACATTTTAAGATTTTCTTTTTTCAAGCGATTATCAGCATCGACAAGTTCACATTGAATTTCCAATATTTTATTATCTTTTTGTGCAATGATTTCTTCAAGGAGATTAATTTTTTCTAATGTTTTCGATTTTGAACGACGATTTAGATCTGTTTCACTAGCCGTACTTGAATTATTTATATCTTCTTTAGATTTTTTTATTTTTGGCACTGTATTCAATTCTTCTAATCCAATTCTGGCATATGATACATTACGATCAGGTTCTGACCATGCTTCAGATTCTGATTGAATTTCTAATTTCATAGGCAAACTTTTACGATCTTTTTTCACTGACTCATTTAGTTTTTGTTTTTCGAGTTCTTTTTTCAAGGCTTTTACTTGTGCCTTTAATATTTCTATTTGGGATTGTGTACCTATTGCTATTGTTGTTCCGGCATTTATTTGATTCAACTCTTCATGAGAGTTAAATGTTTTATTTTCTTTATTTTCAGTATTATTACTAGCTAGTATACCAGAAATATTACTCAATTGTATTAAACTGGATTCGTTTAATGATAATCCACTTATAGACATTGACATATTATTTAAGCTCCTTGAAAGATCTAGACTACGATCAATAGCTTTTCGCATTGCTCGACGTCGATCCGATGCAAGACCATTAAGAATATCTTTATGTTGAAGTAATGAATCTAAGAAACCGGCTAATTCTTCAAGTCGCTGTGTTAGAATAGCACAACCTTCAGAACATTCTTTACGCCATTTATGTGCTTGATCAACATCTAATCTAGCATCACGTATTTCTAATTTCAACTGTTCAATTATTTCAATTGATTCAATTGAATTTAAATTTTGTAATAATTTATCTATTTTATTTTGTAAAAATTTATTTTGTACGATAGCTGCAGAATAATCTGAATCAGTAAATGATTGTTGTAATTGGTTCATGGATATATTGGTGGGACTTGATGGTGATGGAAGATTTGGATTTAATTTACTGAAAAGTTTTGTTAGACGTTCGATTGCTCTATTTTTTTCCCACAGTTCTTTATTGACAACATTCTAGAAATAAAATTACGATCATTAGTTACATAATATTTAATTATTCAAAATTTAATAAATTTTTGTAGTTTATTCATAAAAACTATTTATTTGTTACTAACCTGTATATTGGAAGTTTTCTTATTAATTTCATGTTCTAATTTTTCTATTTGTAAATTTTTATCGACAATTACTTTTTCAAGTTTTCCTCTCAATATAGAAATATCACTCATTCCTTCTGATTCACTTAGCGATCTGCACAAAACTGTTGAGTTAGATCCGTATGTACACTAAATTAAAAAAAAAGATTTTTTTGTTTTGCTTTAAATAAAAATCGAAAAACTGTAAAAATATACAATAATTTATTAACATATTATTTAAATCAATATTTATAAATTAGTAAACAATTAAAATAAAATATAAATTACATTAAAAACAGAAAAGAAAAAAATATTTAAAGAGTATTTTTAATTTGATTAGTTTGCTGTAATAATCTGTTCGTGCATTTCAGCAACTTTTGACGATAAAAGTGGAAATTAAACTTTAATGCATTTATAATTTTCAAAATAATATTCACCTCTTTAGCTTGATTTATATTCTCTGGTGAATTCTTTAAATATAAATAATATTTAATGAAATGTTGCATTTAAATATGTATTGATAATTTTTATATTTACCTTTTTGAGTTTTTCATTTTCATTTTGTATTTCTTTAATTGTGCTCATTAGTTTTTGTATTGTTTGGCATGCTTTATCATTAAACATATTCTTTTCTTTTATTTTATCTTCAAGATCATCAACAAGGCAAATTTTATCAGCTAGTTTCACCTTATACTCGTGCAATTCATCACGTAATCTTTCAGTCTATAAAAAAAAAATTAAATGTTAACTAAGCTATAAAATATATATTATCATACAGCTAGAATAAGGACTAAAAGATAACTAATATATTGTATAAAGAAACCTCAATGAATTTAAAATAAATACAAAATAAATTTAAAACAGATATGAACACTGTGAACACCGAAAAGATCAAGATTGTAAAACTTTTAATTTATACTTCAATTATGAGAAATGTCTACATATTCGTATATGATATGTAATTTCAAATTCTACCTGGAATTCGGTCTCAATGTCAATGAATTAGTAAATAATTAGTAATAATATGTAAACGGAAATATTTATACAAATGAAAATTTCAATTGGTTGGAGTATTGGAATATCATTTTTGTATTGATAGAGATATTGAAATTGACGATGCATAAAAAAAATTGATACGCATTACTACTTAACAATTTGACACAAAATTTCCAGTGTCCCATATGGTCTAGTGGCTAGGATATCTGGCTTTCACCCAGAAGGCCCGGGTTCGATTCCCGGTATGGGAAGTTTTTTTTTATACATATAAATATAATTAACTATTATAAATATTTCATTTTTTATGATAAATAAAAGAAATATAAATTTTCTTGGGTATCTATAAAATTTTTGGATCAAAATAAGATATAACACTAATATAAAAAATAAATATATTTTATTAATACATATTCATATTCTTTATACTATTTCTTCAATACACGACTTCATCAATTTTTTTTTGTTTTTTTACAATAAAATTAAAAATATATTTATAACAACATTTATCTCAAATTCAGTTTTATTTTTTATATACACATATTTATTGCATTTGCTTCGAAAACTTGCTGCAAACATATTTAATGCCATTTGTTGGAAAAAGTTTTTTATCAAAAAACCTTCCCTGTAGAAAAAAAGGAATATCAGATTTGATTTTCTTAAATAAAGAATAAAAATAATTACAATTTATAGTTTTTTTTTTGTTTTTGTTTAAAATAACATTTTTAATTTCATTTGAAAATTTCATCATTTAATTAACATTTTATACAAAACAAAAATGTACAATACATTTTTCATAAAAAAGAAAATACTTGATAACACTTTTCTCAATGACATTTTTTATAATTTTCAATTAAATTGTTATTTTTTTTTCTTTTTATATTTTATAATTTAAGCATTTAAAAAAAAAAAAAAAATTGATATTGATGTATTGTGTGAGATTATTTTCATTCAAAATTAAAAATGTACAAAATAATGAAAATCGAAAAATAGCATATAAATCCCATTGATATTTTTCGCATTAATTTTGCATACCAAAAGTAATTTACCTTAAACTCATGATTTAATAATGTTTCTTGAAGTAATTCAGGATTGGTGAATTTTTTAAAATTGCTACGAGCAGAACAATTTTTATCAAAAAAATTATTACGTTTTAGTAATGATGGTAAATTTGTGCTCTTGAATGATGTTGCTGCAGTAGCATTACAACAATAACAAGCATTTATACTTGTATCACTATTTGAACTACGAATACTATTAAAATATTTTTGTGGTACCAAAAGACTAGCAACAATATTGGTTTGAGGATTTGATTGTGTACAACTTGTACTACTATTATTATTATTATTATTTTCATTTTTTATAATTGCCTTACTAATTGATCCAATTGTACGATTAATATTAATTGAAATATTTTCTTGTCCATTATTTTCTTGAATAAAATCAAAATAATTATTATTATGATTATTGTTAATAATTTTTTCACGTGGATGAATTTTAAAATCATGATAATTTTTTGTTTCACGAAAATAAAATGATGGATTTTGAAAATTACTTAATTTTTCTTTAAGTTTAAATTCTGAATTTGTTTCATTTGTTGTTTCATTAGATGATTTTGATGATTTATTTTGACAATTTAATTCTGGATATGATGTATTATTAATAAAAAATAATGGATTTGCTAAATAGTTTTCAGACATATCATTAATTGAAAATATACTATTTGGGGTGGATGATGTAGCTTGGTGTTTTTGTTGTTGTTGTTGTTGTTTTACTTTTATTATTTTATTCTTTTTATTATTTTCCAAATCTACAATAATATTTTTCAACGTTAAATTTTCATTTTGTATTAATTTGTTATCCTTATCGAATTCAACGAATTTTTTTTCTGATTTTTCTAATTGTTCTGTGATTTGCGTTATTTGTTTTCTTTTATTTAAAATCGTAGACTAAATTAATAAAGAATTTTAAAGATGATGAGAGTCGTGTATTGAGTAAATATAATAATTATTATAATTATAAAAGAATATTTTGTATTTTTAAAATATTAATAAAATTTGTTTGATATTTTTTAATTTAGTATATAAAAATCTATTAGGTTCTCAGACTGGTGCTACAATGCAACGCAAAACATCTTAAAAAATAAGTTAAAATATAGGAAAGCAATACATTATAAACATACAGCTATGAAAATGATTGAAAATTAAAAGTTTGATAACTTCTGTACTGTTTTGCGTTACCTTGAAGTACCATTCTGAATCTGATATTACAAAATTCTAAATTCTTACATGCATATCATTCATTAACTCTTGTTGTTGTTGAATTTTCAATTTTTTATCTTCTAAACATTTTCTTTGTTTAATAATATCTTGTGCATGAGTTTCATTATTTTTGATTAAATTATTATTGTCATTCAATAATAATTCATTACGTTCTTTTAATTGATCATTTAATACATCTTTTTCAGATAATAATTTGTTTAATTCCATAGATTTCCTCTTAAATAATTTAGAAATAATAATTATTTTATGGTATTTTGTTGTGAATAATAATTTGAGGGCGTAAGAATGAAATAAAATTTAGACTTCAATTTATTTATATCCCATATGGTCTAGTGGCTAGGATATCTGGCTTTCACCCAGAAGGCCCGGGTTCGATTCCCGGTATGGGAAGATTTTTTTTGATTTTTTTTTAATAAGAGTAGTTTTGATTTAGAAAGTGGCCTAAGTGTCATTTTATAATTTTATAGGCAAATAAAATTTGTAATGCCGAATAATTTATATTACACAAAATTATAGGGGCAGAAATTTTGTATTTCCGAGTAGCTTGTCAGTATAATTAATTCTTGAGAATTTGCTATTTTCTATATATTTATACCAATAGCAAAAATAGCTATTTTCTAAATGAATCTGGCAAATTACGAATTTGCTATTTTCTATATATTTATTGGTTAATTTATAACTTACCGATGAGGACGAAATTTCATTTTCTTTATTTTCAAATTGTTCTTGTAATTCAGCATTTTGAAAGTTTAACTGTTTTAATTTACTTTCAATATCCTGAATGATGTCATTTTTTTGAATGATTTGTTTTTGAAATTCTTGAATTTTAATTGTAAGTTCTTCAGTTTTATCTTCAAATTGTCTAACGGTTCCTTCTAGTTCACAGATCTGTTAAAAATCGATATAATAAATAATTACACAATATATGATAACAAAATTATATTATTACACTTACTCTTTGTAAGGAATTAATGTCATCTGGATTTACTAAAAAATTATTATTATCAGAATTATTAAGTTTTTCCAATTCTTTATTTTCCATTTCTAAAAATTGAATTCTTTGATTTAATTCATCAATGATTTCCTGATTTTTATTTTGTGTATCTTTTTGTATATTTTCCATATGTGTCATTGCCTGGGCGGCTTCCATTAATAATTTTTGTTTTTCATCTACATCTTTTAATAAAATTTCCGTTTCCACCTAGAAATAATTTATAAAGATGTTTTATCAAAAAAAAATTTAATTTGTTTATGCATGAATAATAAAGAAAATATATAAAAATTACGAAACATAATCAGGGCATAACACCAATCCTCCAAATAAAATAATAATTATTTGTTTTCTTCAATAATATATACATACTATATGTAATTATAAATTATTGAATTTTGTGTTGTACCCACCTTGTTATCAATATATTGCTTCATTAAACATTCTTGACCCTCGGGTGTGGTCATTTGATTGTAACCACCAGAAAGTTTTTCTTCTAGAAAATATATACGTAATCTTAAATTAAAATTTTCTTTTTTTAATGTAGCCATTTGTTCTTCAAATTCCCGTACGGAACGACCTTGTCCAGGAGATGTTGTGCCATTATGTTGTAGGCTAATACAAGGTGAACGATAACCAACAACAGAATCTAAAAAATATTAAAATTTTAAATTATTATAAAAAAAAAAAACCTTCATAAAATTGAATTAATATTTTTAGCTTTGAGGAATTATTTTAACCTCCTATTTTTTCATCATTATGAAATCGTGTTTTTAATTGAGTTGTAAATGGACTTAATTGAGGATCCATATTATTACTAATTCATACAAAGATTAAAAGAACCAATGGAAGAAATTCAGTTTTTTTTTTTTTTTATTTTTTTTTTTTTTTTGAATTTCAAAAACTTCTAAAACAAATATACAAAACAATAATTAGTTTTTAAAACCCGGTTTAAATTAACTTTTTGTAAATTTTTTGAGCAATATGCGTATATGCGGAATGAAAAATCAAAAACGAGAAATGTTGAAAAAAAAGTACATCGGAACTAGGAATTTTCATTTAATATAATTTTGTAATTATATTCATGTATTGCTTAGATTTGTAAAAATTAATATTTTAATTTAATTTTTTTTGTAAAATATAGTAGAAATCTATAAAAAATTAATCTTAAAATAACCGATCGTTAAAATTGGAAATGATTTTTGCCTCATTGTACCAGTTTATCATTATAAATACTGGTATAATTTGTAGAACTGGTATAATTTGTAGAATTCAATTTGTCAACAACAGTCTTTTTTAATTCGCAATTCCTACATAGCCAGAATAGGACGGACTGTTTAAATTTTCGTAATATGTAACATATCGTCGGCTGCATTGCTACTTGTGCAACAGATAATTTTTGTCAATTTTAACAATTTAATTGATTCTATCATTTTCGAATAGTATAAGGAATCCTAAATTTTTATATTAACCGACCAAAAATTGTTGCCATCTTTAGGAAATGCGGATTTGTGATAACATAAATTTATCTTAAAGTTAAAAAATCGTTTCCTGTAATAACTTTTAGTCAATTGAGAACATAGAAATGCAGCCGACGATATATTGACATTATCATACTCAGTAATTTGGAAAAATTTCCATTCTTAAATAAAACTTTAGTAAAAAATATAATTCTTCTTATTTGTTATATTGATTTGAAATAAAACGATATTTCTAGAAAAACAAATTAGATTTCTTAGCCATTGATGAACTGAAAAATTTCGGTGAATTATTATTTTTTCTCTGGCAAATGACCGGATATTTTATAGGGTTAGGTATTTTTTAAAATTTAATTTTAAAATTCGAAATTTTATAAATTGTATAATTTTGATCACGATTTTTTTCGAGGCGCCAATTAAAAAATTTAGGTAGGTAGAATTTAAATTATTAATTCTTTATCTGTTAATTCCTCTTGAATTTTTATCAAAATAAAAATATTATAAATATTTAATTTGACATAAAAACTTTTTGAAATAAATCTATGCTAAATTAAATTAATGTTACGTGTTATTTTATGTCGACTTGTTTTTTTTTTTATTGGCAAATTATCAAGAATAAATTATAAAGATTTGAATGAAATTTATTTATAATGTTTCATAAATAAAAATCTTCATAAAAATTACTAAAACCAGACAATTTTTTAATAAATGTTTTTTAATTTGTTTAAATCTATCTAAGTTCATCCCGAAAAACATTATTTTTATTAATCAATTTGAAAATATACTTACAATTATCCATTGTCACATCTTGTAGTTGACCAGGACTTGTACTGTAATAAAAAATAAATAAATAAATAATTTATATTATTTAATGAGTAATTTTTTGTTAAATAGAATTTCATTATTATTTATTATATGATTTATTATATTAGCTAAATTGAATTAACATTTAAATCTATATATAAATTGTGCAAATTGTTGAAATAAATTAATTTATAAAAGACCACCAAAAGTTTACATCTGTTGTTGACAATAAAAATTTTGTTTTCTTTAAACATTTTCACAACAACAATAAAAAAATTCAAAGTTGCAATTAAAAGACAAATAAATGTGCACATCATAAATGCTGACGAAGAATGTAAGCGGTAACTGTGACTTATTTTCACCAGTAACTAATAACCGCGTAAAATTTTTAGTTCATGCTAGTCAAAATCAAAATTTATTACTAATACATAAGTGTCCTTGGTCAACACATGTGTAATCACGAATCCAACCTGTGTACCAAATTTCATTGAAATAGGATAATATTTGCCATATGATCTAGAACATATGATGTAATAATCGGAAATTTCAGCACGGACTCCATAAAGCTACTAATCTCTACCTTAGCAAAAACATGCGTAATCACGAATCCAAAATGTTATTAAAAACAGATAATAATTATTGTATGATGCAGAGCATTGAATTAATTAAATATAATTGGAAATTATACGGGCATAAGGATGAAGTATGTATGAAACTGTATATCAAATTTCATCGAAATCTCCTTGAAAAAAAGTTTCAGCCAAATCCATTTATTTGACCATCAACTCCAACATCACACTTCATAGTTATTCCATAACTACTCGTAAAATCAAATTTTCGCCCGAGAAAAATATTTTATTTTGAGGTCTTGTAACTGTCAGAAGTCTTGACTGTTAAATCTGCTGGAGGCATAACAAAGAATTTTAATCTAAAATTATAAATAGTTCGTTTTGTATACATTAAGTATAATAAATTTATTATAAATAACAATAAATTCTGTAAAACTGAACTCTACTTCTATTTTACATCACTGTCAAGCGCGGGCTATAGATTATTTTATACATTGCGTTAACGGTAAACCTGGCGGTAGCTTTTTACCCTGACAATAACCAAAAAATTACGTGCATTTACATTGATTTTTATTACAGTTCTACATCAGCCTTTATCACGCCATAAAATTAATAAAGTTATTTATTGGATTAAAAAAATCATGTAAATTCATATTTTTTAAAATATTACCAACAGATGCAAAAATTAATGATTTCAAGTTATTCATTCAAAATATTATAGTCAATTTAAGGCTTTTAATTGGTACACTCTAGAGATCACCACATTAAAATAAAATTTATTAAAAAATATGATTCAATTAAATAAAAATTGTAGGAATTATATTATATTTACTTAAATTATATTTTTAGAATAATATCGTCATGCTGTCTACTAGTTCATGGTTAAAAATTTAAATTTCTTTTTTGGATAAATTCCAACCAATAAAATAAAATTCTGGAATATCATAATATTAACAAATTTATGTGGAATGTTTCAAATTGGAACCAATGAGACCACACCGTTCAAAATCAAATTATCATCATCAAGAATTATCAAGTCTTTCATTGAGGATTACATCCGTGTTTGTCAGCAAATTTATTAAATAAATATAATTTTGTATACTATTTCTAGTTAGCTACACAATCTAGTTTTGAAAATTCATTAGAAATTTAAATATAAAATTTTACAATTCTAATGTATCAACTTAAATGGTTATTTACGGTTTTCTAAAGTATTAATTTCAATCTTTATTTTTCACAAAAATATAATCCAAAAATTTTTTTAAAGAAATAATTTCCTCTGTTTTTCATATTTTCTTACATTTTTTTTTTTTTCAAATTTCCTGTTTGGGTTATTTTTAAAATTTGAATACATCCACTAAGAAATTTTTGAAGAAATTTTTGTTTTTCTGACGAATAATGATCATAAAAAAAAAAAAACATTAAAGGAAAAACTCAGTAAAAATAAATTAAAATGAATTTTAAGTGTGAGAAACAGCATAATTTTCAAATCCCCCGTTCCGGAAAAATCTACTTTCCTTTACTGTTTATTTAAAACAAATTTTAATTGTATTTCTTCGATTATTCACAAAATAAAATTTCTATTGTAAAATTGAAACTTTTAAAATGAAAAATTGGATTATGAGACGATATGCAACTGCATCAAAATTTACAAGTTTTTCTTCTGATGTACTAAATTTCAAGAAGTTTTCAATATTATGTATTTTTTTTTTTTAGGTTTTTGGCGGCATAGTTGGTGGTGCATTGAGATTTTCGTTATTTTTTTCTTTTCAAATTACATGTATTTTTGATACTCTGCCAATGCAATACGCTAAAATAAAGTGTGTGTTTTGTGCGTATAATAATTTGCTAACTAAAATAAGTCTACATAAAATTTTTTAAATCCTTCTAAATTACACAATTTGTAAATTATTTATGTATATTTTGATTATTACGTGTTAAAAATGAGATTATTTGAAATGCGCCAAAAAAAAATTATATATTTATATATTTTTGAACTCATATAGTATAATAAAGTAAATAAAAATTATAAAAAATTGGTTTTAATGCTAATATATTGTGGTAACTGAATCATATTATGTATTAAGCACATTTCATCGAACATTTTTTATCGTTTACAATTCTTCTTCTTTAGAGTTCCACTGATTGGTCATTAGTAGTTTTGCTTCTCTTCTGAAACTTAATCTTCTAACTAAATAGTTCTGCCGATGAAAGATTAAACCATTCTTGAATATTTTTCATTCATAACATTCAGTCTGCATTTCCTTCTTCTACCCAACAGCTTATTTTGAAGAATCACTTGCAGAATTATATCCCAGACCCAGATACCCTAACTTTCTACTTTTTATTGTATTCAATTAGATTTCTTTTACCCATTCTTCTCATTATGTCTTCATTAGTTATTCTCTCTGTCCAGTCGTTACAGAGTATGCTACAGTACGCCGCATAATTGAAATGTATTAATCACTAGTATTAAAATTTATCCTAAGTTAAATTGTGTACAATTATTACAGCACACGATAAAGAATTGCAGTGATAAGTAAAAGTTAACCCGCGAATACCTTGAAAATATTTCCCTTATTCAGCTAGAAACTGTAAAAAGCAATGCCATTTCAAAACAAAAGTCTTTAGCTGATCTACCCAGATTTTGATCACCGAATCCTACGTACTTTACTTTATAAGTCACCAAAAGCCCTTAGTACTAAAAAGTTCACATGTTTTCTTTTGTAAATAATTGAATTATTTTCCATTCGTTTTTGATGAAATGGACATTTATGTAATTGGGGCATATTGGAAAAATATTTAAAACATATCCAACTTTTCAATCTAATCGTACATTTAAGAGAGTATTAGTAATAGGCCGGTTACATAACGAATTTAAAATCAGTTGATTAAAATCAGTTTTGCATAGTATATCAACAGGTAATAATAACAAAAATATTAAAAAACTAAATATTGTAATGAATAGTCAGATAACCACAGGTTAAAATTGGTTTTAAAATTATATATAAATTAAGTCTTACCAAAATGGACTCAATGTTACTCTCCTTCCAGGAGTTGCATTTGACGAATTACTTCGAAAAATGCCAGCCATAATTATTTATTTTATCATTAAAAATATTTTTTATTAAAATAAAGTTTTCTTTTTATAATATTTAATAATATACACTATTTATTTTATATAATACACTTTAATTAAATTATTAATTAAAAAATAAAATAAAATAAATTTAAAATATTGTATTTAAATTTTTGTCACATTTCTTAATTTTATTAAACAATTTACATTTTATTTAAGATTATTGGTTAACAAAATAATTATGTTATTAAATATTTGCAACATAATTTCAATTAATAATAAAAATGTTATTTTGTAAATCTATAAAATAAATCATTTTTTTAATTATTTAAAAAATACTAAAAAAATTTAATATATAAAACAAATTTTATTAAAATTGATTTTTATTTTTTTTTTGCTTATTTTGCAAAAAAAAAAACCATTTTCAATAATTTTCAAGTGGAATAATTTCGAGAGCATTACAAAAATTATTTAAGAGGTAAATTTATTTATATCAAAAATTTAGGACACACAACCCGAGAAATATTGAAGTAGACAAGTATTTTTTTTTATTATAATTAACGAGTTCCTAAAAAATTTTCCTAAGCCAAAATTCATTATGAAAATAGAACACTCAAAATTTAACAGTGCAGAAAATGAATAAACGCCAATATATTTTATAATGAAAAATGCTTAATTTGATTCTAAACAAGGATTGGTCAACAAGAGGCCCGCGAACGATATGATCACGGTGGACATGTGGCACATTATGTATTTTATACGACACTTCAGAATGTATTAAAAAAATGGAAAATTTCAGATGAAAACAGCATTAATTTTAGAAGGACAATTATTTCTTTATATAACAGAACTCAAAATTAACATTCTAACATTGAATTTAAGAAATACAATATTAGAAGACATCATGAAAGGATTCATGTACAGTCCGGTGAAATTATTATGTTTCCAAGGTGGCCCGCAGAACTCTTTCGATTTGCCATGCCTGTTATAAACAAAACAATAGAAAAATGTGCAAAAAGGAAATGTGGTAAAATTTGTATTAAAAATATCTGTTTTTCTTAACAAACCTGATTTTTTTTTTTCACAAAATTTCTATTTAAAACTTTTGTTAAATAATTCTGTATTAATTAAAAAATTAAAACTTGTGGAAAATATTATAAACAATTCTTAAAAGTAAGAATTACTTTTATTGTAAACAAAAATTCAGTAAATGACTAACAATATTCTTAGTTTTGTTGATTAGTAAATTCCTTGGAAGCTCATATGTTTTTTAGAGGGATTTCTGTTATGCCAATGGATTAGTACTATGGTTACCATATAAAAAAATTTACATTTGTAGTTTTAAATTGAAGTTAGAAATATAATATAATTTGATTCTAGAATTTGATAAAAGAAAATAATATATAATAATTTAAAATCTGAAAGGTTATGGATATAAATTTAATTTGAATATAAAACTTACTTAAAACAAAATGAATATAATAGAAATTAATATGTTAATATACAAACAAATGTTAATTACAGATAGTATTCAGTGGTACGCCAATCGAAGAAGTATCAAAATTCAATTACCTATGAAGCATTAAATCAACTAAAGAAAACGCAAATGAGGACAAAATAAATAAAACAATAATTTCCTATAGTAGACTAGGGCCAGTGTGTGGAAAATATCACATCTATCCCAACCATAGATCAGAAAGCGATTGTGAAATCTTTGCTATTGTTCGAGAGTGAAACCTGCCTATAGTTATAAAGCTTAACACACCGAAGCTGCAGGTATTCATAAACAAATACCTGAGAACAATTATACATGTAAGATTATACCCATTGCGTATCAGAAAAGATGTTATATTGAATTTGACAAAACAAGAACCAAGCAAAGCACAAAATCCTTAAAAAATATAGAGATGAGTTGGACACACTGACAAGGGTAGACACTTCTATAGTCAGACAGGTCTTACAGTGGAGTCCGCAAGGAGAAGAGTATAATGGCCAAAGGAAACATGGGAACTGTAGGATCCTGCCTATTAACAAGAACGTGAAAGTGCAAATTGATATATTAATGTCTCTTTGCTCTATATTACTATTTCTGCCCAAAATCCAAAGTATACAATGTGACATATTAATTATTTTGCCTTTACAAGGTAGAAACAGCGGAAGAAGATAGTCGTGAATTTCGCGAATTTCGCTAATGACAAAAAAAGAGATATTGGGAATGTTAAATTCATTATTTTGACAAATAGCAGATGTGAAATATAAAACTAAATTTCGCATTTAAGAACTTTTAAGCAGTGACCTCTGACGATAATTTTATCAATATTATCAAATATATATGAACAAATTATAATTAACTAAACAATAAATTGAGAATACATAAAAATACATCAAATTTTTTTTCTAATTTAATTCCAATATTAAATTGGAAAATAGTACATTAATAAACCTTCAAATTAAATTGAAACTGCAAAATTATATAAATTATATACCTTAATATGGAATTTTGCACAACAAGTTCCCATATTTGATTACATAAATAAAAATACAACACTCCTAAAATAAAACAGACACAGAATCAGAATACAGTAATGTGGGGTAACTAATATGCATTGCACAATATTATTTGTGATTGTATATTTGAAAGTACTAACACAAAAGCAATCATAGTAGAAATATCACTGATGTCGGTTAAACATTGTGGAATCCAGCAGTTTCAAATGAGGGTCTAAAATGTTAATATAATCTATCCAGACTTTGGTCCCGAATCCTTGTTACTCTACAAGCCCTAAAAAGTCAGTTGTACTTGTCACCTTAGGCACCCACAGATTAACAATTCTTGGTACGTTAATAATTAAACGATTTGTCCATCTGATTTTGGTGAAATAAACATTTGTGTAATTGGCATGAAACATATAATCGACTATCAATGAACGTTAGAAAAATCAGGAAGACTTTAATTTACGAATTTTTATTTTAAATTAAGTAACTCTATGCATCTTGTGTGCACTTTAAATAATTAAATTAACCAATGTTACAAAAAATTTAATCAATCAGACTAAAATTATCATTTGGGTAGTTCGGTTACCATAAATACATAAATATTAAATCCAATTTATCCCAATAATCGGTAAAATAATTAACATTGAATTTGATCTAATAAAATAATGTAATCATCTTCAACAAAACAAGTAGGTAAAATGACAATGGAAATGATAAATATTTGTAATTCAAATCGAATCAAATTAGTAATTAGTTTTATGTAATTAAACACTATACTTGCAAATTTATTGTAACTAAAGTTCAAATTTAAATTTGTATTTATTTATTTATTTCTAATAAACATTATACGTCGTAATTAAATATACTTCATTTATGCATTTATGGACTAGTAATCAAAATAGTAATATATTTATTGTTATTTTTCACGTTAAACATCAAATCAGAATTGTTAATTATTCAACTTATTACATTAATAATGTGAATTCTAACAGGAACAAATTTTACTATAATATTAATTAGATATTTTACAATTTAAAAAATAAATAAATCAATTATAATAAATAAGATATTTAAAAAAAAAAACACATAATTGATAATTAAAATAATTAAATTTTTTATATTTCAATAAATTTATATAAAAACGAAATAATCAAATGCCCAATGACCTGGTTGACATAAAATAATCTTTAAATTTACATATTTAAATAACAACTTATTCAGTACATACATTTTTTAGTTTTTTGGGTTTCATCGATTTTAATTTCATTGGTTCCTAATTCATGGGAAGATTTATTCATCGATTTTAATTTCATTGGTTCCTAATTCATGGAAAGATTAATTCTGATTTCTAAAGGTTTGTCTAAATTTTCTGCAATAAGCCGATAAATATTCGTAATGTTCACGGCGTATTCGATTTACTGATAAATTGACGAGCTGATGATATAAAACCGATGAAAAGTACCACAATCAAGTGTGTTCCTGATTCATGGAAAGATTAATTCTGATTTCTAAGGTTTGGCTAAATTTTCTGCAATAAGCCGATAAATATTCGTAATGTTCACGGCGTATTCGATTTACTGATAAATTGACGAGCTGATGATATAAAACCGATGAAAAGTACCACAATCAAGTGTGTTAATATCGATCAAATGGAAATCGTTTAATTGAAATTGACCCAAATTCTGTGTTATCAAATTTTGAAGTATTTTATTTCGGTAAATAAAGAGTCAACTTTAAAATATATAATTTATGTAATTGCGTAAATAATATTGTAACCTCACCGACAATTCTGTCAGAAGAGAAGAGATAGACATAGTACAATATATTTTAAATGCAGATAGCATAAAGAATTATTTATTACATTTCATATTAATCATTCTTGGTTTCAGTTATAAATCTCTAAAAATACTAATAATTGCATCTATTTAAAGATGTATTTACCCACCGAATTGACAGGTGATTGTTTTCTGTACTATACTATAATTGCTGTTGCTTGCAATCCATTTACACGAGCAAACTGATCCACATCGAACGTTAATTGTTATAGCGATAATTATAATAATTTTCTGCTAGGTGGGGTCATTTACATAAAGGAACCATCAATTTACTATAAAAATACTGAAAATTCATTTAACGAAGTATATAATATATAGCCATCTTGTGGAAAAATTATTGCTATTTGTAAACAAAGACTAGTTGAAAGTGCTTTGAACAGAATACTATAGGTTTGGACAGAATAAAGCCGAGTTTTATGCAAATGAAATGTGGCAAGGCAAAAGTAATTTCAGAAATACAAATCTTAAATAAATAAATTCCAAATTGAAAGTTTTAACCTGCTTGTTAGTAATATTTGTAATGATACCAAAAAAAATATATAAATATATCTAGAAAATATATAAATCAGAATATTTCACTTAGATATGTGATCTTTATATATTAATTTTTTATATTTCGATGACATTTTCTCACATTTTACATTAATATACAATAAATCCCAAGAAAGTGTAGGTGGTTCTACCTACAAAAATTTGTTTTGTTTTAAAAGAAAAATAGCTCTACAAAAATATAAAAAATAGCTGAAAAATTTCGAATTTCTCGAGTAATCTGAGAATTTGTATAAAATTATATTTTCGCTTAGCTAAGTAAATTCGTTTGTGATGTGCGCATCATTAATTGATTGTGCGATTAAAAAAGATCTCATGAAAGGAATATATAAATTAATAAACAGAAAATTATAATTGGGCCACAACATTAAATTATGATTAATAAAAGAGATTCTTTCAGAAAAGTTCAAAACATCATTTTTGATTTAAAATATGTTTTTTTTTCTTTTTCATTTCATCTTTTTCCTCGACATTTTCACAATGCATCTTCGAAGAAAATAAATCATTTTCATGACTATAGTACATATAGTGTAGATGTAGACAGTAGTGTAGTGTACAGGGTATATATTTTGGGTCATTGAACGACAACCACAATCGCCATTATAACTTATTTGTACTTTATGTAATTGCGGACAATAAAATATATAAATAATTTTGTAATTGATGGGACAACGAAAGACCACAAATATTTATAATAATTTGATGAACGCCAGTTTCATTATTTATAAGTTTTATTAAAAATTCAAAATATACGCTTTATTTAATATTTATTAAAATGTAATTATTAAATGAAAGTATAATAACAAATGTAATCGGAGTTCTATTGCTAAATAGAGATAAGGAAAATTGGGTCAAATTTATATTGTATATACTAGTAATTAGATGAACTTTACACAAGGAAAATTCATTAAATCTGGATTATTAACCGATTCTAAATTACAAAATATATTTTAATGGGAATGTTAAATAAACTTGGTTTCATTCTAAACCACCTCGGACAGGGGACATGACTTCAAACATTCTCTGGCATGGTACAATTTTAAAATTTGTCGTCGAATTACTTTTGTAGTCTCGGAAATCGGGTATACATTTAAAGAACTAAGTCACAATAGACCCTCAGCGGTCGTTATGATTAGGAATATTGGGAGCCAGCCTATTTCAATTTAATATTTCATATTGATCTAATTAATTTTGAATGTGAAAATTTTTCGAAAATTAAATGTTGTTTTAAATCAAATTTAGAGTTAGTCGGTATTGCTCCAAACAGAGATTTATTCCAGAACGGAAATCATACAAAACTATAAGATAATTCACAAAAACGAGCATATCACAAAAACGATTAACAAAAAAAAAAGTTGGTATTTCGGAGTGACTTCTTTCCAAAAATCAAACTTTTTTTTAAAATTGCAAACAGAAATTAATTTAAGAACAAACTTTCTGGAAATTAAACAAAAAAATTTTGAATACAGTTGTCACAACTAATTGATAACATAACAAATTTCTAGACAGCAAAACATACGAAAAATAGAAAGCATATGTTTTGAAATAAGAATTCATATCGTTAAGTTAAGATTATATAAAGTTTATTTTACAATATTTATCAACAATTATATAAATGTTTTTTGAATTTTAAAATGTTATACAATATCAACAATAAAAATTATTAAAATTGAAAAAAAAAATATATAATGTTTTACATATTTATACAGTAAAATCCCTCTAACTCAAGGTACTTAACAAATATTTAAAGTTAATGGGGTTTTTAAACCTAGAGGAAAAGTTGTAAATTTTTTAAAACAAATATTTTTATTTATTTATGAACTTCTGCAACGTAGGTCCTTAAACAGATATAAATTAGTTAATCAATTCTGGCTTTTCATATGTAGATCAGAATTGCTTTATTTAAGGATTTATTCTTCTTTTGGTGTTGAAATTATTGTAGTTTTGATTCGTTTATGTAATGATACAAACATGGCAGTACAATAAATTAGTTATTTATATGAATTTTTCTTTGCCTTGAATCTACAAGGCTAATAATATGCATTCAAGTTTTCTATTACTGATAAAGCACTTAATTTTTTTTCGGCGACATATTCAGGTAAATAGAAATATTTCACGGTTTCTTTGACTTATAGGAAATTTTGAGTAAAATAATTTTGAAATAGAGGCAACATATTATGAACATTTTATGAATGCTGGATTCATCGTTTCGTCTGAAATTCGTATGGAACTAATTTTCGAAAAAGAGATTAATTCATTTTATCCTTTCGTCCGAAAACTGCTACAGATTTTTTTCTTAAATTTTCTTTGACATTTTTAAAACAATATTTACATTATTTAGAATATTCTGAATTGTATAGCAAATTGTTATTTTTGAAGTAGACTTGTGAAATAATAATTATTTTGATAGTCGTTGGACTGAATTTTTGTCGTCCACGCAGAAAAATTAAAGTTGAATGAACTTTTTTCGAAGAGACACAAAAATCAGACGAATTTTCAATTTTATTTGTCCGATTTTTGTCCGATGAGCTAAAGTAATGCATTCGCATACGTCGGATGAAACGATGAATCCAGCTCCAGTATAAATAAAATAGATGGCTTTTTAAATACATGGAGTTAGAACGATTTTACTGTACATTGTATATAAGTTTTAAAAACTAACGATAAATAAAATTGTTCAAACGTGATTTTTACTGTACTAACAATTATATAATAGTTTAAGAAATTTTTGCTGCTTCAATTTTCAACAAAATAAAGTTTGTTATATTAAGGAATTAATTCTGTATTCTATCGAAGTTTATAATTGAAAAACATTCTATTTATTATCATTATTTACATTTGTATGGCACCCACAATTTTGTATAACAACATCATAATTTAATTTATCTAAACTATTTTAAAATTTTCCATAATATAATAAAATAAATAAATTATAATAAAATATTTCATCACCAATCATCAATTATTTTTTATAACACGTTTCGAAAACACATATAGAAATTATTACCTTTTCTCTTCCGAGTGAAGTGATTTAGATATTTTTACAAAAAGTTTAATGTTACGAGTGTGTTTTTCTTTCCTCCAAAAAAAGTGCATCACATCAAAGTGAAAATTATTTTTATGGTTTATAAAAATTTTGTGGGTTTCAGCACCAAAAAAAAAATCCATCTTTGGTGGAAAGAAAATTTGAATTGATAAAATTTTCAAAATTTATTTTTGTTTAGATTTCAGATTTTTTTTTTTGGACGAACAAATTTTGAACTTATTTGTTTTACGTTTTCTAACATACCGATTTTAAATATCGGCGGGTGGTTGGTTTATCGTTTTACCGACAAAATAAATAAATATATAAATATATATTTTTAAATTCGAGGTTGTTTAAATTAAAGACACAAACATTTTATGGGATGATTTCAGACATTTTTCTAATTTTCAAAAGTTTTGTAAATTATATTTAAAGAATAAATTCATTTAAAAATATAGGAAACCGGGAGATTTTACTAGAACAATTTAACTTGTACAATTTTAATTAGATAAATTCGATTTATCGGTTATTTCCAGAATATTTAGGTTAATTCCAACTAATGATAATCTAAATACTGAATTGTTATATTATAACAAGAAAAGGGAAATTGTCCAAGTGGAAATGTTCTCGTGGAATAAGCCTAGTATCAAAAATTTTATTAAATAAATAATTTATAATATAAATAAGAAATTTTTTTTTAGTGATTATAAAAAATTTCATATTTATAAGAAATTTTTAAATTCATTTTATACACACAGTATTAGTGTATGGCCCCAATGACCGGAAACCTCATATCAGAACAGGGCGAGATGTATATTAAAAATATAACAAATAATAGTCCAAGCTATTTTGTGGTTATGTATTTTAGCTTGGGGTGGGGTAGTACAAATATACATAATATTTTAAAAAGAAAATAATATTTAAAAAATTACAGAGTTTTGCGGTTATCAAAAGTTCAATTGAACGTCGTTTTTAATTAAAAATTGTATTTTAATTGTAATTCTAGAAATTTGTATATTAAATTTAAATTATATTGTTAATTTTTTTAAAGTTTTTTACTTAAAGAATTTCCTTTTATTAATTTTTTAAATAAAACTCAAAAATGTTAATGAATTTTAATACGAGTAGGTTATTTTTTTAAAAAAAATCTATTTGGACACAGCAAAAAAAAAATTGTTTACTTAATAAATTATTTATAGAATTGAAATACTTTTTATTTTCCTCATTTCATTTTTTAAGCTTCATTTACCAACTACAATTCAATTTTGTTTTTATTATTTTTAAAATTTTGCCATATAGCCTAAATGTCTGGCAAGATTTTAGAAAGCTTAAATAATATAATATAATTTTTATCTAATTTTTATATACCATTGGGGCTTGGCCATCTGTAAAATTACACTGCCAATAATTTCGAAATATAAAATTTTAATTTATTATACTTTTAAATATTCTAATTCTATAATCTTTTATAAGTTAAATAAGACAAGGGCCACCAGATTTTAATTTACAAAATTTTGAAAATAAACATAATCAAAAATATATTACAAAATTATATATATATATTTTTTTTTAATAATGTTTTCAGTCCGTCCGTCAGGGGAATAATTAAAATCGACCCACACTTTTAAAAATTTAATTTTCCCAAAAAATTCAAATTTATTTCACAAAAAAAAAAAAAATATATAATTTTGTAGATGGAATTTCTCAATTATTACTGTCTAAATAAACAAATGAACAAAATTTCAACAACCAGAAAGAAAAAAAATCATTAAATTCAATCTTCTATCTAATTAATGGATGCTGGAACAGAAAAGAACTTTGCGGTCTTAAGGTCAAGTATTGAACTTTTTGTATAAATAATGAAATAAAACAAAAAATATAATTGTATTATCAAGAAAATTATTAAAATTTATATAAATTTTGATGATATCTCAAATTCTTAACATATTTCTTGAAAAATATCAATTAAAGTGTCTAAGGACATTACAATAATTTCTATTGTAAAGGCACGTTCCACACATAATAAAATCTAACTTAAAAGGATAATCATACATATTAAGATTTATCAGAAATAAAACGGAAAAAGAATGAATGAAAAAAGAAAATGCTATTAAGATTTATAGTTTTGATAATATCAAGAAATATGAGTTTTTCCATAGTGCTAATTATATGATTTTTATATAATAGTACAGTAAAATCGCTTTAAATCAAAATAGCAAGGGATTGAACATATATTCTAAGATCTAACTTATTAAATTTTAAAATTTTTAACAAATAATTTTATTTATTTATACTATTGAACGTAGCTCCTTATAATAACGAGAAATAAGTAAATTCTCAATTCTGTTCTGAACTTGTCTTATGTAGATTTATTTAAGGATTTACATATTCTTACATTTTCTGAATCTTTTGGTGTTGAAATTGTTGTAACTTTGAATTGTTTGAAGAAAAGTATTCCTCTGAAAATATTATTTAGGTAATATTGGTTAGTTATATCAATTCTTTTGTGCCTTGAATAATCTAACAGACAAACAATATTCAGTTTTTCTACTACTATGGTAAAGCATTAAATTTTGTTTTCTGCGATATTTTCATAACTATTTTATTATTAATTTTATGTTTCACGGTTATAATATTGACTTCTAGAAAATTTTCATAAATTATGAATATACGAAGTACATTTTAATTATACAAAGATAGAAGCATATAATGTAAATTTTTGATAGAAAGATTTTTAACTTATAAACCAAGACATTTTGAATTAGACGGACTTCACTGTATATGACTATTATCGTTATATAGTTTATCAAATCACAATTAATTTGATAATTTTGTTATTAGAACAAAAAATAGAAATTCTAGTTAAAAAATATTACAAATTTTAAAAGATGTTATTTATTAAAGTATAAATGAATCATGTCACAAACAATCATAAAATTTTTATCATCATATCAATCATCTGTAAAAAAAGTAGTAGGAATAGTGGTTAAAGTTCATGAGATCAAAAATTTAACTGGAATAATATTATGAGTCATCTTTATAGATGACCTGCAATATATAATACTTCAAATAGGGGGTGGTAAGAAATTGCCTGTTGTAAATATTAAATTGACAACACAAAAAAAAAAAAAACACATCAATCCGGAAATTAAATTAACCTCTAAAAACAATTAAATTTCATTGTTTTTATTAGTAAGTATTTCCTATGTCAGACCATTATTTTCTCTAATAAAACTTTTTTTTGTTGTTTTTATTATTGTGTGTCTCGTTTTTTAAGAGGGTTGCAAAATATGCAAGTATTAGTCATCATCATCGTCCTTAAATATTTTATCATCACGCATGTTGCCTAGTTGGCACTGAAATTTCCCTTTAAGAACAAAATTGTATTTTGAGATTTGGTTTTGGTTTTTTTTTCTGTCAACCTACTTAAAAATTATAGAAGTAGATTTTAAGATTTTAATGTAAAAATGAGAGTAAAAATATGCTATTTTTTTAGGTTAACAATTACAAATATTGTTAAAATTATTAAAAGAAATTATAAAGACAAATTTACAGAAATTGTTAACAAAATTTCACGTTTGATATAGAATTTTGTTTCGAAATATTGTACAATTATTTTCCATTTATAGAAAAAGATATAATTCTGCTGACAATGATGCTTTAAAAACGATAATCTTTTACATATATAAATTTCTTACAGAGAAAAATATGATAGGATGTGCGTCAACTAGTGACAATGAATTTAACTTAAAAGGACCACCAGCAAATAAATAAAAATTTATGCTTTATGTATATAAAATTATGTTGTTGTGAAATGAAGGCGAGAGTTTTGTCCTATATATTTCAGATAAAATATTGGTACATATATCGATATTTTTGTATATATATAATTATTTATAATTTTGTTGTTTATTGAAAAGATTCTGTATATTTTTTTATATTTATTTATGCTCTTCGAATATATTCCACATTTTATATTATTAATTCGTTTAATCCTGTTCTTTGTTTACCCAAAATCTTTGATTTTGATTATTATTTATATTCCTATTAAATAATTTTCACTTAATTTCACTACACTAAATAAAATTATTAAATTTTTTTACATTTAATAAACATACACTCTTAAACAACAACAAAAACTGATTCAATTAAACTCAATTAAAACATAATTTAAAAATATATGTAATAAAAAACATTGAAATTGCTATTAATTCAAAATCCAGACAGAATTTTTTGTTTAACAAATATTAATTCTGAAAAAATACACCAAATTTTTCTTATTATTGTAGAATTTTTAATGGAATCTATGAAAGTATTCCAACAAAAAAATTGTATTTAATTTTTTACTGTAGATTTTTTAAAATATATTTAAATAAATTACTATTTATAAAACTTTTTATTTGTTATTTATATTTTGTTATATAAAAAATGCGTATTAAAAACTTTGTACATAATTACAAAATTTTTTATTATTATTTTCATATAAATGCGCTCGCGTTTTCAATTATATTCATAAATTTTTAGTACTGAAAAGTGTGTTGTTAATATGAAAGCGAGAATAGAACTAAATTATGAACTGAAAATGTGAATTCATACAAAAATTTTGAACGCTCTTATAAAAATTGAGGGAAAAAATATCTAAATTATTTATAATATACATATTACATACAACCAAACTTGTACTATATATACATACAACATATACTATAATTTATTTTGGGATGGGAGCATCAAAAACATCTGAAAGATTTCCGATACGTTATTATTAAAGATACAGGAAAATATTATTTACGTTTTAGGGGTAATTATTTAAAATGGAAATTTTCTAATTTTACATTGAATTTGGATTTTATTTCGTCTATTTACTACCAAAATAGTAGTAAGTTTTATTGGAAATTGTAAAAGTGATGATGATCATTAATAATTTGTTGATCATATTTTGAAAAAATAATTTGGGAAAAAGATGACGGTTATTTTTCAAGAAATTAAAATATATTATATAAAGATTTTGAAGCGCATGTATACTCACTCATATTATAGTGTTGAGTTGAGAGTTTTTGTTGAGATGCTTTTTATTCAAATCTCACATTACCAGTACGAGCATAATGAAATGCAATTGTAAAAATATGCAGTGTCGTCGAATATTTTTAGGGTAAATAAATGGAACTATTGTAATTTGTGTACAAAATGAATATAATTATTTTCCAAATAATAAAATCTTGAAAAATAAACTGATAAGAATTTGTGTTAATAAAATTTATTTAGAATTTTATTTGTATATACGACCATACAAAAAATGTTTTTGAAGAAGATTACAAATAATTTTTTTTTTTTTGAAAAATAAATAAATTTTATGACATATTTTTATTAACAATTTTTTGTGATCACCACAATTTTGATTCATTTATTTTTATTGGATATATAATTATGAAACAACGTTAAATTTGATAAGAAATTGTCTTGTTATAATTTAGTTTAGATGATTAACTATGATATCATTAAAAATATGGCGTCAGATTGTGATAATTATGTCTAAAAAAAAATATTAATCTTTTCAAGGTAAATATTAGAATTTAAATATTTTCTTATTTTTATATAAATGAAATATGTGGATACTATAATTAACTTTCTAAATATTGTAAGAAGTTTTTATTTAAATTATTAGATAAGAGTATAATAAAATTGGTGGAATGTTACACAGAAAAGATTTAAAATTTTTAAAGTTAAAAAATATTGTAGCGATTAAAAATCTACCATTCTAGCTAGAACAAGCAAGGCATATAAGAGCTCCAGAGACTGGGAATCGAGTTAGGTCATAGGGGAGACAAATTTGGAATCCAACATTAAAATAGTTTTGAAGCATATTGTCCATTGCATTGAACGATCGCGTGGGGTAATATGATTGATAATAGATTTAACATTTCTTCTCCTAATAATAAATATTATCATAAATGCCATATTTACAGATTTGCGGAATAGAACAAAACTCTATCGTTAATTCCACTTAATTGTAATACAAAAATCAAAACATTTTTGTCAGAATTTTACTTCGATGTAATTCCAATTCAATATAAAATCGAACTCTGACAACTTATTTTTTTGGCGCACGCCATGGTACATAAATTGATTATTATAGCATGGCTGTACGTACGCCAATGCTTCATCAGTTTTCTCTTTCATAGTAAAAAAAATCACTAATACAAATATTAGATGCCAATATATTAAACTCTACATCAAATATATATATAAAAAAAAAAAGATACAAATCTGTAGAGCACATGTTCTTAATTTAGAATTGTTCTGCTCAACTATTGTAATATCAACGTTTCTTTTTCATTTCACCCAACCATCATGAAAAATATACTTACATCATTACTACTCTACCTCCTGCAAATATTAATAGGGAAGAAAAAGAAAGAATCATAAAAAATATACTATTGCAATGTATATTATAAAGGAATTCTCTGCTACCCTTAGTTTTACGACCCTTTACAGATTACCACACATTCATTCTGATCAACAATGAATGAAGGGTCCTTTTGGTAATTTATAATTATGTACTAAAATTTTAACTACCTCCTAGCTAGCATATTTAATACAAAATAATATTTAACAAAAAAATACTAAAACCTACGGGAGGAGGGTATCAATTTTAAATATACATATGTACATACATTATCAACCGGTTTTTTATTTTGAAAATTTATCAAAAAAATTAAAATTATAAAAATAAAAATAAATAAATAAAAAAATTACAATTGTTCTAAAAGTTCTGCTTGATTAAATTTTAATATGTTTAAATTTATTTTTCTATTTTATATGATTTTCTTTAAAATACCAAAATTAAATGTTTTTTTTTTTTTAATTTTTGTTTATCGACATTTAACAAAATTTAATTGAATTAATTTAATTTATTTTGAATTAAAATTTTGTTTTTTTTTTTGGTTTTCGTTTGGGTTTGTTTTCTTTTTTTTTGCACATTTATTTTGTATCAGAAAATGATCAAAAAGTTCAAATTTTCCGACAATGATGAATTCACATTGAAATTGTAAATAGTTTTTTTTTCGTTACGTAAAAGAATTAAAAACTAAGAACTGGATGACAGCAATGAACAACCTTTTAAAAATTATCAATAATTTACTGTTGATGAATTTTTCAAATAATAAACATAATTTTATCTTTAGAAAAATGTTAAATAATTAACTAATGGTAATTTTCTATATACTATATCATAATCCAATTTATATACTCAGAATTCAGAATGTACCTGACTCAAGTGCCTGTTATAAAATTATGAGTAGTTAATCTCGATTTGTAATCTGTACACACTTCGTTCTACTTATTTTCTTTCAGCTTCTACTAATAGGGTGATAAAACAGAGCTGGGAAATTTGCTTTGGAAATGACAAATTTTCCGATTCTACGAAATTTTTAAATAAGTTCAATTTTCAATAGTTTTTCACATTAAAATATTCTCAGATTTTATGGTAATTTGTATATTAAAAATGAATACCTTGTTAAAAAATGGTGGAGGAGAGGAGACATTTTTTTTAATTACGTTCTTTATTTATGCAACATAAAATTGGTACCGAAACTACAGGTTTTGCACTAGTAGGATAGCGGAATGATCGGTTTATTTATTTAAGTTATAAATAAAATATATTTATATATATATATACATATGTATTATATATATACATTTTATATATATTGATTTTTGTATTTTGCATACGAAAAAATATAGTTTATATATTATTAAATTCTCATATTATAATTTATCAATCACATTACAAGTTAAATTATTGTCGCCAATTTTTATGTATAGTGTTCATTTTATTAAGCAAACAAGTTCATTTTTCTAAGTAATACAAATGGTTTGGCGCTTTATTTTTGATTAAAGTTAATTAGGCTTTCTTTTAAAATACAAATTATTTTCATTTGTTTACTAGATAGCTGTTTTGTGTTTTTGTTAACAAATTTGGCAATAAGAAATTATAAACTGAGAGACAGAGACTGTTAGATGAACATGTAGATGTCTTTTTTGCTAATACAGAATTAAAGAGATATAATTTGAATTAATTGGTTCAATCTAGATTTAACCGAGACTAGTTTAGTTTAACGTCCTCCTAATGTACCTAAGCCAAAACTAGATAGCGTCGATATAAAACAAAGAAAATTTGAAGGTTATGATGGAACAATGAACAATTGAAGTTCGCGTTAATAATTGGAATTGATAAACTGAAGCAACATAGATATTACAAACTCATTACGATATTACTATCTATATTTTACCGAAAATAATAATATATATAGATTTAATATCTTAAAATTTAAACAGTTAATTTTACTTACACTTTGCATTCATTGATTTCATCTTCATCATTTGCTTCAATTTCAGCTTCATCATTTTCTTCAATATCTTCCAGAATGTCAGAATTATTGCTCGAATTATTTTGTTCAGTCATATTTTATAAATAAATGAAGTTTTTAAACCTTTTTAATAAATTTTACAAATGCACTCACAAAACAAAAAAAATAAAATAAAATTACGAAAAAAATTAAATCAATTTTTGAAATTTTTAACTGTTCCAATTGTCAGTCAAATCAAATGTAGAAATTATGTGGATTGCAACAGGTTTTTAATATGGCAGCCTTAGTTTGCTTTGTTTATAAGACGAATAAAAATTCTATAAATTCTATATAGGCAAAAATTTCACAACTTATAAACAATATATTCGGATTATCTTAACTTGTTATAGCTATTATGAAAGGAAGTATATTGTTCTTATAAATTTTAACTATTTCTGAATTCTGAATTCGTCATTACTATTTTTATATAGTTCAACTTTCAACTTTGCGCTATTATTACTTTGCGTAACTTTTCTTATTGTGAATTCTGTTTTTATAACTACATGTGACATCAGATAATTTCATTCTTATTGGATCTTAGGACAGATAGTGCGTAAAGTATATCGGATAAGAAATGTCATTTTGAAGGTATACATAATGCCCTGTGCGTGCTTATTTTCGGATACTACCTTATATCACTCAGTAGATACATTTTTTATTGAATTTTTTAATAAAACATGTAAAATATTTCGAAAATTAAGTTTACAATAATAAAGAAATTTTTATTTCGCTACCCCGTATAAACAAAGTGTATATTTTGTGGAACTTAAAGGAACAAGTGCTGTTGTGGTTGTGGTTGTAGTTTAGCGTTAACCTAAATTGTCAAATCTAATTGTCATGTCATGTCATATTTCATTGTAAATTATTCTGCACCACATTTATATTATTTGTTTAACATCTAAAAAAATTAAAATCATTCCAGTATTTAATCATTTAATCATTAAGGTAGTTGAAAAGTTTTTAAAAATAGTGCATTTAATAAATAACAAAAATTATTAAACAGAAATACAAAGTTGAAGTCGTGTCGTGCGTGTACAACACAGTAGTCAATTTTTCTTATCAGCTTGCTAATTGAGTGTTTGTTCCCAGCTAAAATAACTACCAATAATGTAATTTAATACGTTTTTCTGATAATTAAATCTAGTTCCAGGCAAAAAAAAATATATACAATGAAATAAATTTATCAGCTTGAATAAATATCAAATACTTAAGCGTTAATACCAAAATATTTTTTTTATAATTTCTTTGAATCATTAAAACATATCACAAATGTGATAAATTTTTACTCCTACATTACATTTGGTTTGTAAAAGAGCTTAATTTTACTATATTTCATAAATTTGTAATTCAATTCCGAAATATCGTAATTTTAATTAAAAGTATGTTTGCGTCATTAAAAAATAAAATTAAAGAAGAAACTGGTAATGATATTCAATCAATACCAAATCGTCTCGCCAAACGTAGTGGACGGTTATCATCATCAGCCAGCATAGCATCTGAAGATTTAAATGAGCAGGTAAATGAAATAAATGATTTTCTTTGAAATATACAGTTAACACAAATAAATATTTTTTTTTTTGGATCAAGGAAAATCATACGTTACGTACACAATGTGGTGACGTTTCAGTAAGATTAATTGATATGAAAAAACGTTACGATAGTCTTGAAGACGAAAAAAATCGTTTAGAAAAAACCAATGAAATTTTATTGGAATCAGTTAATGTAGCACAAACACAAAAAGATTTGATAACTAATGAACAGGAAAAAATTCAAAATTTACAACAATCAGAAATAGAAAAACTTAAAAATTTATTATCATTTCGAGAACAAGAAGGTGTTGATCAATTAGCAACAATTAAACACCATCAACAACAAATTGAAAATTTAACTTGTGAATTAGAGAGACTGAAAATGATGGAACCAATGATTGAGGATATAAAGGTGGGGATAAATTAAAAAAAAATTATATTTTATGAATTGCGAAAACCACGCACTTACAAAATTTTTACATCAAAGCAGTGCACGCATAAAGATTTTCAAATTTTTCAGGTTGCTTATAAAAAAATGCTTATCATATTATTTTTTATAATTAAGTTCATTTTTATGTGTGTCCAATTTATTTGTTCGGTCTTTTTTTTATTTGGTATGTAATAGTTTTCATAACGAATAAATTATATTTTTCATTTATATTTAATATTATAATTTTAAAATAATTTTCTTTTTGTTTCTTCAAAATTTATAGGATGAACTAGAAACATTACGTCGTTTATCACAATTAGAAAAGAATAATTTAACAACTACTTTAGCTGCTGTTGAAGAAGAAAATCGTAATTTAAAAATACGTTTACAAATTGTTGATCAATCACGGCTTGAAGCAATTGCAACAATGAATTCTGATGAAAAAATTCAGGCATTAGTACATGAACGTAAATTATTGGAACAGCATTTAGAAGAAGCCCACCTACAATTATCAGATATAAAAAGTTCATGGAGTGGTCAAAATTTAGCATTAGAAACACAATTAAGTCGACTGTCCCGACAAGTAGCCGAAGAAACAACCGAAAAACGAAAAGCATTAAAAATACGTGATGAATTTGGAGAAAAAATAAAAACATTAGAATTTGATTTAGTTAATACTAAAGAACAAATTGAACAACGTAATAATAAGGTAAACAACAATTTCCAACTATATAGAAACAATAATATTTTTGTTATTAATTCTTTTAGATAAAATTATTGGAAGAAGAAATTGATGAATTAAATTTAGCGTTAAGAGATTCTCGTGAAGAACAAGAAGAAGAAATTATATGTATGAAAAGTAAATTTGTAAGTAAATAAAGGATTTTATACAACGTGGGGGTCGATTTTTTTTTAATTTAAGTACATAGAATATGCATTTAAAAATATCATTTGAGATAATGTTATGCTTTTACTAATATTTTAAATCCTGTTTTTTTTTTAATATTTAAGAAAATATGTTTGTGCTTAATTTTTTTTCTATTAATGGAAATGTTTAATTTAGTTATACTTAATTATGTTTTGTTATTGAAAATATTATTTTAAATAAAGTTCTTTTTAGGTGGTATTTTGATTATAATTTTATTTACTTTTAATTATACTAATCAAAGAGTTTATTTTTATTATTAATAGTGTATTATTTATTTTGTTTAAAAATAATCGGTAATTTCATAATTTTTATTTAATTATATTTATTTTTTTCAAAACAAATATTAATTAAATAGGAAACAGAGCAATAATTATAAAAAAATGAATACATTTTTAAATATATTAATTTAAATTAGGAAACATCAACACAAGAATCACATGATTTAAGATTAAGATTATCATCTGCCGAAGAACACCTTACAGAATACGTTGAAAGTTCAGAACAAGCCACACAAGCTTTACGTAAACAAAATCTAATGTATCAACAACAATTAAACGAAACAATATATAATTTAGAATCAGAAAAACAGGAAAAATTAACAGCATTATTACGTAATGCTGAAATATCACAAAGTGAAGAAATTTTAAAGAAAAATTTACGTATTGAACAAGAAGAAATTAATGAATTACATGATAAAATTCAAATTATATTGGATGAAAAAACTTCTCAATTAAATGATAATAAAATTCAATTAGATGAATTAAAAAATAAATATAAAATTAAAATTGATAATTTGAATCATGAATTAAATGAGAAAAATAAGGTAAATATTAGTTTGTTTTTATTGTAAATTATATTTGAAAATTATTATTAAATTTATTGTTTGAATGTATACAGCCAAGTTTCATTAGTAGATAATTTAAATCAATTATTTCTGTTTATAGTCAATAAAAATTCTCAATCAACGATTGACTGATCTAAAAAAGACCTTACAAAATGAAATCAAAAGTAATAATAATCAATCTTTTGATGGTAGCTCAATGGTTAGTGAAAAATTTAATGATATTCGAAATGCTGTTAGTGGTTTTAATAAAGTTGGTTATGATGATGTTGTACATGGCGGTTCTATTGTTATGGATGAAGTTAATTTTAAATATTTAAAACATGTTATAGTCAAGTTTTTAACAAGTCGAGAGGTAAAAATTATTTTAATTTGTAGCAGAACAGTTTTTGCTAAATTTCTTGTTTAATAAAAATTTGTAATTTACTTTTAATTTGTTTTTTTGTGAAAGGTTGAAGCATTACATTTAATACGAGCTGTTGCAACATTATTACAATTAACAAATGCTGAAGAAAAATTACTGTATGATACATTAAATTGGAAAATGAGCTGGTTTGGTAGTAAACCAGTAAGCGTGCCTTCACGATTTCAGTAATTTTGTATTATGTATTTCTATTTAATTTATTTCAAATTGTAATTTATATATTTTTATTTTATTTATTTTAAATGTATAATTATTTAAAATTAAAAATAAAAAAATTATGTATTTAAAAAAAATATATTATTTTATAAGTTTCATGTTTATATTATAATAATCAATAAATAATGTAAAATTTAATAGCTAATTTAATTTAGCTGACAATAAATATATTTTTTTTAGCATATAAATTATTATTTCAAATGAAAGTTAAATACCAATTTTGAATTTAATATTTATATTTAGAGTAGATGATAGCTAATAATTAAAATATAATGCTAATAAAATTTAGTAATTTATAGAAATTAGATTTTTGTTTTGGAAAATATTTCAGAATAATAAATTATTTATAATTATATTTTTATATTTTAATTTAAAACAAAAGCAAAAGTATTTAAAAATTTATGTTTTCTATTATTTGATTTTTTATGAAAACAAAAACAATCATTCCAAAAATATTATAGATGTTTAAGATGTTATTTTAAATGTTTTTTTGTTTGTTAGTCCTGTTTTGTTGTGTTTAAGTTGTTATATATTAATTCATTGATTTATTAAAGTTACTAATAAGAAAAATAAATTATTTATAATATAATCAAAAATAAATTTTATTTTAAGCAAAACCTTAACACAATCTTAATAATTCGAAAACATTGTCGTTACGATTTTATTATTAAATGTAATCATTAATCAATGATCTGTGAAATTGTAAATATATTCAATTTTTGATGATTAGCGAATAATGGACCGAATTCTTAATTGACCATCATAATGTTTAATTGAACGAATGAATATTTTCCAAATACGAGAATACACAAACCATCGAATTATGCTGTATCGGGTCTGTTCCCTTCCAAATGTATTTACATATACATAGTATAACGATTTTCATCGATATGGATTACGTTAATTATTTAATTTCAAATTAATTCTCAATATTTTCTTAAGTGTTCTATTTAAAATCAATTTCCAATTTTTTAATAGTATTTTAAAATTATTACAGTCTAATTTGTTATAATTAATCAAAAAACGATTCAAAAATATTCCGTTTCGATTATTTATAGTATAATTTTGTAACCGACATTTTTTAAATGTTATTTTAACAATGAATTTGTATACAAATTCCGCACAGATTTTAATTCATTTCTATTCAATAAACTATTTTAAAATGTTCACTTAAAACGTGCATTTTCAGTTTGCAAAATTAATATTTCTGCTGAGTTCTAATTTCTAAAAAACAATGTTAATTCAATACCCATTTTCCCTGAACTTTTCTAACAAAAGCAATTTAAAATATTTATCGAAATGATAAAATTTAAAATTTGAAAACTATTTTTAATACTATAAGTAATTGCAAACTTGCTTCTGTAATTATAAACAAAAAATCATTTGCTATTATAAACAATAAAAACTGAAATTCTTTTTGTAATTTATTTAGTTACAAATTAATTTTTATTCTGAACAGAACATTTTCTATTTTACCAAGTATCTAAAATGTTAAAAATTAAAATTTGTATATTAATTTTATCTAATATATTATTAATTAATGGTGAGATTGATTGGTGTGATACAAAATCTCTATGTAAAGGTTCTCCTGGACCTCATATAAAATGCAATAATGATGGGGTATCGGTATACAATTTACTTAAACAAACAATAAATTAAATGTCTATCCTTTTTATTAAACTAGAAATTTAGCAAAAACTGTTCTGCTGATGTTGAGATGATAAAATTAACAGAAGAAGATAAGAAAAACATTGTTGAAGCTCACAATGTTAAGCGAAATGATGTAGCGGCTGGTCGATTACCAGGATATGAACCAGCTGCAAGAATGAGTCAAATGAAATGGTCAGACGAATTAGCAAGTATGGCTGAATTGAATGTAAAGACTTGTAAATTTGGACATGATAAATGTCGTAATACACCGAATTTTTTATATTCTGGACAAAATTTATATACTTGGGGTGGTTATCCGGCACCAAGAAATTTTACAAATTTTTTCTTTACTGCTATTGATAATTGGTTTTCAGAACATACGAGATGTGATATGTCTTATATTAATAAATTGAGAAGTAGTGAAAACAAGTTATATTTAAGATGATTTTATATTTGAAAAGCAAATTTTAAATTTTTTTATTTCTTTTTTTTTTTATATAGGTATGGAAAGGTATTTGGACATTTTACAGTGATGGTTTTTGATCGTAATAATCGTGTTGGTTGTGCAGGTCTTAAATTTACTGATGGGAAATTTACGAAAATTATTATAGCTTGTAATTATGCTTATACAAATATGATGTGTACCACAGTTTATGAAGCTGGAAAAGCGGGATCTGGCTGTAAGACTGGAATCGATACCAAATATAAAGCATTGTGTAAACCATCTGAAAAATATAATTAAAATTAATGTGAAATAAAATATAAATTTAATTATTGTTAACTGTGTTAAATAATTATTAATTTACAAATTTTAATTATTTTGGTATTATGTGGAAAAGCTGATGGATATAATAAAGTGGGTGAATATCATTTTATCGAGTCTTATTTGATCGGTACTCCCTTGTCCTTCGTTTCATCACGTTTTATATCATCGTCCAATCATTACATGGGTAAGTAGGTGATCTTTTACAGAAAATATAAAAAATACGATTTGTCGGTTAGAGATTTATTGATTAGGTCTACTGTGTAATATTTCTACCCAGCAGTAATTTTTGTAATTGCCTGACCTGTGTATAAACAATTCTTCTTAACTACATACATTATCGAATAATTATTAAATCAGAATTTAGTTCAGCCAGGTTATTCACTTGTCTTGAATTATATATTTTAATATTAATTTTTAAATTCTAAATTAATTAATTAATTTCACTATACAATATTATGCAACATTAATAAATCAATATAAAATAAATTTGGTCAATAATGCAAATTATGCATTATTGGCTAAAGATCCAAATATCAAAGTATTTTATTAATTGAGGCCGGTAATTTAACTCTAATTTACATAGAAACAAATGGAAATACAATGAAGATCCAAATTTTGTATAATATCTGTACAATTCTGGCAATTCTAAGAGTTCCATTTCGATTCTACAATTGTTCATAAGAACTAATTATTTCAAACATTAATTCTAGCTACCAACGCTAATGTTTATTTCAAATTCTAGCTACCAATAGAAAAGAAATTAATTCTAGCTACTAATAGAGAAGAAATTATGGAAAAGGTTATATTGTAGCTTAAAGTAAAAGCTAAAGTAATATTACAAATAAATAAAATAAAGGAAAGTGTAAAAAAGATAAAACAAGACTTTTAATTAATAAAACTTTTTATTAACAGGTCTTAATTAGATTTAAATTTTATCGATGGCTCAAAACATAGAGAAAATATCGAAATTATTTTAAATTTACCATTCCTTTTTAGATTTACGAATTTATAGATATAGCCTAGGTTTTAAATATTTTACTGATAATTTCTATTTCAAATATTTATGTAGAAACAAAGATAAAGTAATATTTTTACGAGAAGATTTTCTGAATATTTTAAAATCATAAAATATTTGTGATTCTAAAATTAATTTTATAATTAATTTTAAATATTTAGTCTAATTGTTTAAATGTTGGTTAAATTAAAAAAAAAAAAATTATATTTTATTTGATTTAGTGTAGTTGTAGTGAATTGTATATGAAAGATAAGTTTATGTACTCGTAAAAATAGTGAAAATTGTAAGTTAGTATTTTCACATGTTATGTACAAAAATGGTACACCTTGTAAATTTAAGTAAATTAATTTTTGTAATAAAATTAATTTAAATTTAATTTACTTTAATTTTGTATTTTGTATTTGTGAAAGGTTGAAGCATTACATTTAATACGAGCTGTTGCAACGTTATTGCAATTAACAAATCGCTACCTGTATGCAATCTTGTTCAATATCCATTTTGGTTCATCATGGGTAGTAAGGCGGGAGAAAAACTAATGTGTGTCTAGTCCGTTCAACTAATCACGTACCTCACGCGTCTAATGAAGACTTACGTTGTACTTAATTAACCATGCTTCCATAAAATTAACATTTTTTATTATCAGTTGAATTTTATTTGCAAAAGGGTGAATTTGGAGTGCAAACCCTGTATACAATATATTTTCTCTTTCAGCAGTTTTGTGATATATCCATGTTTTTATAACTTACTTTGACATTCATATTACCTATAAAAAATTATAGTTGTAGTCTTATTCCATCTCCCTAACTAGAAGCTATTTTGTTCTATATCCATAATTAGGTATAAAAACAGTTTAATGTATTTTTGTTCAATGTCCCTAAACTATGTATACAAAAATTCTTTGTAATAAAATAATTATTACGAATTTTAGTATGCCAAATATTTCTTCTTTTTTTTACAGATCTTCATTGCATATTCTCATTTTGTAAAATATTTATTAGTAATATTATTAATATTTTACGTAAATTTAAATAAATGTTCATGACAAACTTTAAATATGTCAGGCAGTTTTTTTTATTTTAAATAAATTTTATAGAATTCAATTTCAATTGATAAGTTTTAATTTAATTTAGAATCTAGAGAGTATGCAAATAGCAAATAAAAGTGATTTTAATTCATTTCTATTCAATAAACAAATTTAAAATGTTCATTTAAAATTGCATTTTCAGGTGTAAAATTAATGTTTCAGCTGGATTTTAATTTCTAAAAAACAATTATAATTCAATACCAATTTTAATTTTCCCTGAACTTCTCTAACAAAAGCAATTTAAAATATTTATCGAAATGATAAAATTTAAAATTTGAAAGCTATTTTTTAATGCATTTTTATTTAATTTCAAACGTGCTTCTGTAATTATAAACAAAAAATCATTTCCTAACTATAAAAAATAAAAACTGAAATTCTTTTTGTAATTTATTTAGTTACAAATTAATTTTTATTCTGAACAGAACATTTTCTAATTTACCAAGTTTCTAAAATGTTTAAAATGAAAATTTGTATATTAATTTTATCTAATATATTATTAATTAATGGTGAGATTGATTGGTGTGACAAAGATTTATTATGTAAAAATGCTCCTGGAGCTCATATAAAATGCAATAATGATGGGGTAAAAAAATTATTTCAACAAAGAAAAAAATTAAATGTCTATATAAAAAATTGTATAATATTTTTATTAAACTAGAAATTTAGCAAAAAATGTTCTGCTGATGTTGAGATGATAAAATTAACAAAAGAAGATAAGAAAAACATTGTTGAAGCTCACAATGTTAAGCGAAATGATGTAGCGGCTGGTCGATTACCAGGATATGAACCAGCTGCAAGAATGAGTCAAATGAAATGGTCAGACGAATTAGCAAGTATGGCTGAATTGAATGTAAAGACTTGTAAATTTGGACATGATAAATGTCGTAATACACCGAATTTTTTATATTCTGGACAAAATATATATAGTTGGGGTGGTTATCCGGCACCAACAAATTTTACAAAATATTTCTTTGATGGTATTGATAAATGGTTTATAGAGTATAAAGATTGTGATATGTCTTATATTAATAAATATAGAAATCATAAGTAATATTTGAGATTTGACATAGGAAATGCAGATTTTAATTTTTTTTTGTTTTTATAGGGAAGGAAAGAAAATTGGACATTTTACAGTGATGGTTTCTGATCGTAATAATCGTGTTGGTTGTGCTGGTGTTAAATTTACTGATGGGAAATTTACGAAAATTATTATAGCTTGTAATTATGCTTATACAAATATTAGGCACAAAGCAATATATAAAACTGGGAAAACGGGATCAGGCTGTAAGACTGGAATCGATACCAAATATAAAGCATTGTGTAAACCATCTGAAAAATATAATTAAAATTAATGTGAAATAAAATATAAATTTAATTGTTGTTAACTGTGTTAAATAATTATTAATTTACAAATTTTAATTATTTTGGTATTATGTGGAAAAGCTGATGGACCAACTTATAATGGAAATGTTTATACAAAAATTGGTATATAAAATAAAGTTGGTGAATATCATTTCGTCGAGTCTCATTTGATCGGTGCTCCCTTGTCCTTCGTTTCATCACTTTTTATATCATCGTCTAATCATTACATGGGTAAGAAGGTGATCTTTTACAGAAAATATAAAAAACTCGATTTGTCGGTTAGAGATTTATTGATTAGGTCTACTGTGTAATATTTCTACCCAGCAGTAATTTTTGTAATTGCCTGACCTGTGTATAAACAATTCTTCTTAACTACATACATTATCGAATAATTATTAAATCAGAATTTAGTTCTGCCAGGTTATCCACCTGTCTTGAATTCTATATTTTAATATTAATTTTTAAATTCTAAATTAATTAATTAATTTCACTATACAATATATGCAACATTAATAAATCAATATAAAATAAATTTAGTGCAATAATGCAAATTATGCCTTATTGGCTAAAGTTCCAAAAATCAAAGTATTTTACTAATTGAAGCCGGTAATTTACCTCTAATTAACATAGAAACAAATGGAAATACAATGAAGATCCAAACTTTGTATAATATCTGTACAATTCTGGCAATTCTAAGAGTTCCATTTCGATTCTAGAATTGTTCATAAGAACTAATTATTGATTCTAGCGTTGGTAGTTCATAATAGAGAAGATATTATGGAAAAATTTATATTGTAACTTAAAATAAAAGCTAAAGTAATATTACAAATAAATAAAATAAAGTAAAATGTAAAAAAGATAAAACAAGACTTTTTATTAATTAGTTTCTATTAACAGGTCTTAATTAGATTTAAATATTATTGATGGCCTAAAACATAGAGAAAATATCAAAATTAATTTAAATTTACCATTTTGTTTTTAAATTTACGAATTTATAGATAAGACTCTTCAACCAAGAATTTGTCCACTCACCTTCTCAGAAATATTTCAATTCTTTGTTCCATATAATTAAATAAAACTGTTTATTTAAATTTTTTAAATTATTTTTTATTTCAGTATTATGTGTGTTTTTAAATATTCAATTATTATTATTCCGATAATATAATCATTATTATTTTATATTTTACAAATCGAATAATTAATTAAAATTTTAATGTTACTAGAAAATAAATCACAAATAACAATAAAAAAAAATCGTATAACATTTAATTAGAATTAATAAAGTTATGAAGTAAAATGATTTAATAAAATCAAAAATAACACATGTTTGTAAATTTAAGTTTCAACATATTTATTTTTTTCATTGCATCTAATAAAACTCAATCTTCAGTAATTTCTAACATCCAAATGTCATAAATTTGCAAATTTCAATTTATTTATAATTTCTATTGCTATTTATTTACAGGTGAAAAATGATTTCAATTTTTGTTATTCATTAAAGTAGATCTTCTAATTTTAATTAGAATAATATGAATTTTTATAAACTATTAAATACATTTTTAAAGTGGTAATCAATTATTAGAAAAGAACTTTTGGAAAAAAATATATATTTAAAAAAAAAAAACCTTTGGGGCAATCATATGCTTACACATTAAAGTAATACTTCAATTTAATATATGATTATTAAAACCGATCATCAATTTACGAGTTGATAACAAAAAATATTCTATTAAAACTTTAAAACTGCGAGAAACATTCAAATATATATTAAAATAACGCAAATTTTTCTTACTAAAACCATCAAAGTGCTAAAATTTAACAGCTTTTGAATTCGACAATTTATATATATACTTACTATATTATAATTTAGCTATATTATAGTTTACTTTTTACTATAATATAGCTAAGAATTTGTCGAACCATTTATAATAGAATAATTGAAAATTAAACCAGTGAAATCATAGTATATCCTTGTTGGGCTACAAAACAAAATAATTCATAAAATTGTGAATAATTCACAAAGCTTAAAAATATGAAAAATAAATAAATATCATATAAATAGAAAGACAAAAAAAAAAAAAACTGAAAATTAAATTAAAATGATTATAAAAAAATAAAACAAAAATCCAATTTTTCAACAACTTTACAAAATAAATTACAAATGTAATTTTGTTTTTATTCAATTCTTTTGAATGTAATAATTCAAATTATTTTTTTTTTAAATTTTTCTATATTTTATATTATTTTTAATAGTTAGCTTATAATTTATATTTTGTGGTTTGATTTGTATATATATAGTTCAATAAAGTAGAGTAATAAGGTAATTGAAAACAAAAAAAAAAAAAAAATATTTAAAGATATCTCAAAAATTCACCAAAATAAAAACTTATACATTATTTAAACAGGCGACAACATTCAAGCCAAAAACTAAACTTATAATAATCGAAATATTATTTAAAATGTAAAATATAGAGAAAAAGAAACAATAGTAGTCAAAATTAGGAGGAAAACAAGAACAAATCTGTTTCTTTAAAAATAATTATCATATAACACAAATTATCATCATGAAGAATACAACAATTTTTAAATTAAAGCTTTTCAACATTTTTAAAAATTCGTGTTTCATAAATATTTTTTGGTTTCAAAAAAATGTCAAAAACACAAAAAAAAACAACAAAATATTTAATATAGTTATATAAAAAATTAGTTAATATCACAATTAATTTATATTTTTAATAAATTATTAAATAATTTGCAGTACAAGTAAGTGAACTAACTATATACAAATATAAATTTGCAACTTAATTTATTCATAATACTGTATAAATTAAGTGAACAATAACAGACTTCAAACATATTTTACTTACTAAAAATAAAAATTTTGTTACCTTTTAAGATTTTTTTTTTTTAACAAATCAAAAAAGTTTCTTTTAAATTACAAAATATGAAACAAACTGAAATACAATTTAATAATTTTTTTTTGTAAATGTGTTATAATTATAAAAAAAAATGTTGAATTTCAATATTTAAAAAGTGTTGAATTCTATGTGAAAATGGTATAAATATTAATTTTACTTGTTTTTTTTTTTTTATTCTACATTTTTCTTTTGTTTTCATTAAAAAAATTACTTAATTTTATTTATTTTTTTTAGTTTTTTTTTTTTGTTTAAATATATTTTAATTGTTTAATGAATAATCCGAAATACTGAGAGCCCCACCAGGGGGTTTTCACGTTACGATTATTATTATCCTTATAAAATATTTGATTTTAATTAATAATTTGTTCAATTTTTTTTTTTTAATTTTTTTTCTTTTATTTTCTATTTTACTGTTTTTTTTCTAATTTTTTTTTCATTTTCTTTTTTTTTTTTACTTCTCTTTTAAATTAAATTATTTTAATACCATTTTTATTTTGTTTGTCTGTTGTTTTTCTTTTAAAAAAAAAACAATCAAACATGTTACGTCAAAAAATTAAAAGATATTTTTTTAATTTTTTTCAATTCTTTTTAATTTTTTTTTTTTAATCTTAAAATTGTTTAATAGAAATATTTTTGTTTTTTTGGATTTCTTCTGTTTTTTTTTTTTTTTATCTTTAAATATAAATTTAAATAAAATTGTAATTTAATTATTTTAAAAATAAAGTCTTAAAAAACCAAAAAAAAAAAAAAAAAATTTTTTTTTTCTTATTTGTAGGGAAATTACAATAATTTCTTTAAAAAATCAAAAACGTATAAAAAAAATTAATCGTTTTGAAAAAATAAATACGTAAATTTGTAAATTTCCCAACAACATTTTTTTTTTTATAAAACTATTAAGATTTCTTAATGACGGAGAAAATGTCTTTAACAAAACAAAATAAAAAAAAAAAAAAAAAGAAACTAAATATATTTTTTTAGTCAATTTTTTCTTCGCTCAGAATTTCACTTAATAGTCTATGAAGGCTATCGACACCAGTTAAAAAACCACCATCAGGTCCGTGATGAATAGCTGATGATGGAAATAAACCAGAACCGTTTTTAGGTACAAATGTCGTATGTGCAAAATCAATTATACGAACATCGACTGGAGATTTTGTAGTACTACTACTAATATTTGAAGATGATGTTCCAATAATATTACTTGAATGATTTTCAACAGCATTTTGATGATAAGTTTGTTGATTTTTTAGTGATTGTTGCCGCCGAGGATGGGAATGTCGACGTAAATTATCTTCAGTTATTTTCATTTTATTAGAACCAGTTGTAGATGATGATGTTGCTGCTGCAACGGATACCATTGTTGGTACATTTTTTATATTACCACCACTAACATTTAATTTTTTATTATTATTTTCAATTAGACCAGTTTCAATTTGAATAGGTCCTGTTAATTGTCGCTTTGTTGCTGTTGTTGCTGTAATGTCCACAACATTATTTGTTATTGTGTTTGTTGTTATTGTACTACATTTTATTGTTGTAATTTCTGCTGCTGCTGCTGATGATGATGATGATGGCGGTGGTGGTGGTAGTAATGATGCAATGGTTGTTGTTATTGTTGATGTTGTCGATGATTTTTTAGCAACTGACAATGAACATTCTGTTTTATCATCTTGTGAAATTTCTTCATCGTCCTTGCTACGTAAACGTTTAACTGCTGATTTCGTGCTACTATTGCTATTAGTACTTGTTGTTGATTTTGTTGGTGAGAAATTTTGTTTTATTGGTGGTAATGATGTTATTAACGTTGTTTCTTTATGAACACAAATATCAACATTTCTATCAGAATCTTTTTGTTTTGAAGATTGATTATATTTACTTAATAATGCCTCAGTTTGATCAATTAAACTGTTATCAAAATCTGAGCTTGCCTCATCAGAGCTATTGTTGCCTAAAATTATAAAAAAAAAAAAAACAATTTAATTATACATATTTTTATTAGCTATTATATATTAAGAGTAATAAATAATTCAATAATTATTACAACATAAAAAAGGTACGGTCCAAAAGTTTTTTTTTTCTCTAGTTAAAATTCATAATTATTTTTTAAATTCAGCTTAGCAAAAATCTAAAAATTTTGATTGGGTAACGCAAAATTTCCTCCAAATAATGAAAATAAACCAAATAATGAAAATAAAAATACACCTAAATATTTAGCATTGAATTTCCTACATACTTGGGCTTGACGACACAAAATCTTCGTACAATTTATTGTGCTAAATTTTTTATCTTCATTTTATACACTCATTTATTATATTTACCTGTTTGTCGTCCAGATGTTACAGCTTTTATTTGTTCTGAAAGTCCCGAATAATCATCACTACTATTACTACTATAATTCATCCATGAATCACCAGATTGTGGACTTGAATTTGAAATACTTGGCATTGGTGGTTCTGGATCTAAAAATACTGTTTCCTCGGAAATTGGAATAAATGATTGCTGTTGTTGCGGTTGTTGTTGTTGCTGTTTTAATAATGATGGTGATGTTATTGTAGCAGCACCTTTAGCACCACGTGCTGCTGCTTCACCAAATCCTCTATGATGTGCATCTGTACTAACTTCAATACTAGAATTATGTTCATCATATTCATGTGATTGATGGCGGTTATGATGATTCTGTTGATTGTTATTATTATTTCGATGTAGGTTTGTCGATGTTTTTATATTATTTGAATGTACAATTCGATGATTATGATCACTATCATCATGCGATGAAGAGAGATTCAATTCGGTGGAATCATTTGATTGATCAGCATCATAATAACATTGTGTCGGATGATTATGATGATGATTACTTTCATTATCCAATTCATTATCATCTAAACTACCATTATCATCATCTAAAATTTCAATATCATCTGAATCACCGCCATGAACAGCACATGTATCATCATAAAATGGTAAACAGCATTCATTTGTAGTGACACCTTGGAAACAAACATCCATGGGTTGTATAGGAGGAATTTCTTCGAATCCTTCATAAACAATTAATAGAGAACTATAACAAAAGAAACAATATTTTTATTTTCCACCGTTGTCAAAGACACTTTTTTATATTATTAAACCATTTCCCGAAAACAATTGACCGAATTCACATTCAAAAACTGCATAAATTAGATTTATGTATGTGGTAAATATGGTTTCAGTAATTTTAATTTTCTTAATTTATGATTAATTGTTTTAATCTACATTCTGTCAATCGCGACTTCAGCCTATGGTGTTTTCGATTCTATATTCGGTCAATTTTATATTTCACTCAATTTACTTTCGTTCAATTGTGAATTCGATCAATGTTATTAATAATTATGTTAAAAAAATATTAAATTAAAAGTTTGACGATGTTAACCCTATAATAAAAAAAACAACACTCACCATGAATAAAATCTGTAGCTTGATTGTTTCTCTATAACATTACGTAGTTGTGCTAATTTTTGCACAACTTTTTTAACAATTCTTGTTCTTAATTCATAGCCATTATTAAAGAAATTTCGTAATGCGTCTTTAAATCCATTTTCATTTAATTCACGTCCCCAATATTTATCACGTTTAAAATAACTATTTAAATCTGTTTGAAATACTTGCATACCACATAAACGTACACCTAATGTTGCTGATGTACTAGCAGCACATTTTGCCATTTGTTTAGTACGTTTTTCTGCGGTTGCATCATCACCATGTTGACGTGTACCCATTTTCAAATCTAATATACATGGATTACGAAATTGTGATGTAATATTTTCGAGCATTAGAAAATCTGTAATGATAAGAAAAGAAAAAAAAATGGAATTTTGTTTTTTGAGTTTTTTTTTTTTTGCGGGTCTCAAGAGTTTTTTAATGGAATAAGAGTTTATAATAATAAATAAAGAATTATTTTAAAATAAATTGTTAGTTTGGGATTGGAAGAACGACAACGAAGATGAATATTATAATGATATAAAATGATATTATGTTTAGATATAATTTTTGGTAGTCTATTGATGATAAAAAAAAAAAAAAACAGGACCAGCGCCAAACTTCCTTCTCACTCTGAAATAGTATTAAAATGTCGACAATATTTTTGTTGGTTCAACGACGATATTGACAAGACAGGTAGTAAGAATAGAATGAATATTATACTATAAAAACATTTAAAGTTTCCTAATATAAAGCACTATACATAATGTTACAAAATGAAATAAATGTTCTACATTTTCGAAATTATCGAAGATATCACAACTTTTTGAGAAATATTATAAGAAATTTTTAGAAATCGATGCTTTTTTTTATATTTTATTAAAAAAACAATTGAACAATTTTGTTTTTATTTAAGTTTTCTCTGTTGAACTTATTTTAAAATAGGACTATCTTCGTGAACTAAAACTTGACAATTAATAAATTATAATAATTATAAAATCTAAAAAAATTTGGTTTAAATTAAATGTATCGAAATTTTTTAAGAAATAAATTAGAAATTTTTGGAAATCGATGCTTTTTACTTTATTTAAAAAAATTTGGTTCAATTAAAAAAAATTTAATTTTACCAAAATTATAAAACCATAATATTATTTATAAACCAACAAAAAAAAAAAAAAACATTTGTTAAACTTGCACAAAAATTATTGCATAATTAAATCAAAAAATAAATAAAAATAAAATAAATTTAAGAAAGCAATTTGAGATTATTTTTATGAAAAAATAAACAAATAAGAAATTTTTCATATAACAAAATGGCGGCGGCGGACAAAACAAAATGGCAGAATGATTTTTAAATGGTTGTGTATATATGTAGAGACGATTGCGAAAATTTAAATATTTAATCACTGCACAAAATGATTTCTTTTGATGATTTCTTTTAATATTTGTTGTTTATAATGAATTAAATAATTAAGTCAGGTACGTAGAGAGGTTGAATCGGTTCGAATACTAACATTGTTTGTTAGAGTTGTCTACTTGTGAAATACTTTTAATAACTTCGGCTGCATTTCCATTTCTATGGACTTTCATTCTGTAAAAGAAAAGAGAAAGAAAAATTCACGATTAGTCAATGGACGGAAACTTTTAAATTTTTTTGTATTTTTAATTTTTTTGTAAATTTGTAAACTTTTTTAAGGAATTTTTGTATAAAAAAATATATTTTTTTTTTCATATATATTTACTCTCAATTTTGTTTTTTATTTTATATATTTTGGATCTTTTTTTTTTATATTATTTTTGTATTATTTATTTCTACATTATTTTTAATCGATGGATCATTTTTGTGCTCGTTCAAAGCTGGTAGAAGATATTTATTGTGGGTGTGTGTGAAAGAGAGATTGGTTTATTTTATATATTTTTGATCCTAAAAAAAAAAAAATTTCTTTTTTGGTATTTTTTTTTAGGTTTCTTTTTTTATAAAAACAAAAATATTTTTTAAATTTTTTTTTTTTTTTTTTAGTAAATTACCCATAAATTTTTGTAATAGACAATTTTTCTTAAAAAAAATAGCAATTTTTTAATATTTTTATTATACAATATTAAAAATTGAATTCAAATTTTATTTTTTGATTATGTACTAACCTAAGGACATCATCACGTTTCCTTTTTGAGGCAATACTTTGCTTGCGAACATGTTCATCACGAAAATTAGGTGAATAACGTTTATCCAATTTTGTACCACCCATTGTTGTAGCTTGCATAACACCTGGAAATAAGGTTTTTTTTTTTATAAATAAAATATAAAAATTAATTGTATAAAATTAAAATGGGAAATTTATTGTGGTAAGCTGAAAAATTTATTATAAAAAAAAATATATAAATATTTATTTAAATCAAAATTGAATGTTTAAATTTAAAAATAATAATGAATTTTGTAAACACATTTATGCAATTTAAAGTAAAATACAAATAAAAATTGTATAATTAATTACAAAAAAAAAAAAAGGTGTAATTATTAGTTATTAAATTTATTTTTTCTTATTGTTATATTTTATTTAAATATTTCCGCGTATTTTCTTCTATATATAATTTGATTTATAAAATTATAAAAATATTTATAAGAGAATATACAAACCATTCTAAAAAAGGTGGCCACCCTAACACACAATCACACACAGTGAAGTAAAAGAGATCGAACAATGTTTTTTGTTTTGCAAAGTTTGATTTTATGTTGTTGGCGGCGACACAAGAATTATCCGTTCAGATGACGTCTGTTTATTTTTGGCGTTAATCAAGCTATTTGAAATATTGATTCTTAGTGCTTTTAATTGATTTATATTTTGTATTTTAGAATTGGAGTCCAGGTGATGGAGTTTGTATAGTTGGTCTCTTCATCCTTGATTAAACAAGGAAAAAAAAAATAGAAAAAAAAACATAGAGCCGAACTAACGAAGATTTACATACTAAAAGGAGGAAATTAAATTATTTTTGGGAAAATCTAAATAAATAAGAAATAAAATAGAAAATATTTATATCTATTACACCAAACATACACCCACACAAATTCAATAAATATTATATTATACATATAGAAAACGACGGTTGTTGTACAGCATTGTTTTGTAGAAACGATAAATTTACAAAACTTATTTGCCAAGTTCAAAGAAATGCTGGCGCCACCTTCTGTTTTCAATCAAAATGTGGAAGTACATTTCAAATGAAAACTTAACTAAAATTTATTTTGATTTTTCAATGATAAATTAATACAATTTTTTATATATATAGACATTGAGTACAAATTTCATTCCACATTTTAGCATTCATAATAACACATTAAAGATTAATATTTTTTTTTAATTAAAATGTTTAAAGTGTTTTTTAACGAAATTTTGGATAGTAATTTTAAATTAATTTATTAATAGTGGCCAGTTTTTAAAGATTATTTTATTACTGAAATAATAAAAATAAAAATTATGCAGAAAACTTAATTAAATCAGGGTTTACACATAATTATTGCTTCATTAATACTATAATATTGTCTAACATGTGGCGTTGGCAGAATGTAATTTGCAATTTGCAATCATATTCAAATTCGGTATTAATTTATTCTATAGATTTGATTATGTCAAGTTTCAGTGTCAGTTTATATAATACAAAGATATATTCTTGTGGATCGTACTTTTAATATTTCTGTGGAAAGTATCAATTATACTGAATTTTAAATAATTTTATTAATAAATTGTATAATACAAAAATTTATTATTGTCGATCGAATTTTAAACTAATGTGGAACGCATTTATTTATCTTTATATTGAATTTTCGAAAGATAATGTTAAGGATGCATTTATATTATAGAAAAATATATTGTTGTGGATTGTATTTTTAATTTGTGTGGAACGCAGAAATTATTATACTTCTGGTATAGTAAAAATATTAGAATTGTAAAAAATGTAAATTATATAAAATACCCATCCATTATCATTCATACTACATTCAAATATTCAATCAATACAATTTTCATTTTTTCTTCTTCATATACATCAAAACTTACCCAATATTATTGTGGGCCATTTTCAAAAAGAAAAAAATATTACAAATTAAACACAATTTCACTTATATAACTATAGGTACAAGTTATAGCATAATCAATTTTGGCGGGCATTTTGAATGATTACAAAATTTTGTCGGATTAATAAAAAAAAAAATTGACATCTCTTGTATAGGCACGATTTTTAAAGACAAATTTCTTGACATGGTCTTTTTCGTCTATAGTTTTAGCAATATAAAATTATTTTAAATTTAATACAATTTTTGTTTTTAAATAATATTTTATTATAATTCTTAAAATCTAATATAAACAAAATTAAAGGATGATTTTTTTTTTCATTTTTACAATAATTCAAATTTCTATATTTTAAAATGCGATTTTGTATTTCTTTATTTCAATATTTTGTATTTAATAATGCGATTTTTTTTATATATATTTTGAGATAACTCATAAATTTATATATTAAAAAAAAATTATTGTAATGTAAAATTAAGTGAAAATATTATACATTATAAATTTAACAAAAATAAACAGAAATAGATTTCTAAATATACTTAAAAATTAAAATCTTACCTTTATATTTTGGAACAAACTTCTGAATATCCTGAGGAATGTTCTGATAAAAATCTAATTCACGTAAATTTAATGGTTTTATCACTGTACTCTGGTTGAGTAATAAAAGACGGGTATGACCGCCAACCTAAAAATGGTATAATTAAATTAGTTAATTTTAAAAATTATATATAGCTATTAATTCTTCTTATGATCATATTTTCAAAATTAACCGAATCAAAAATACAACGTCTTGTAGCTAATGAGGCCTGTCAAATTAAAAAACCCATAACTCATTTGCTATTAACATAAACGTTGATATTCTACTTCTACTCTGTTAGCGATAGCGATGTCGGTGATCAACAAAAGTGTCCTTTGTAGTTGTCTTTTGCCATTTTTGTCATTACGGTCTTTTGGTACTAAATAATTGGCTTGTTAGTCGACTATTAAACGTTATCGAAATCCGATTTAATAATAATTTTTGCTAAACCACTTTTTATTTTAATTAATAGATTTGAGTTATTAGCAAAACCTCCTGAACTACGTTTATGGTGGATGCTTCAATTTTACAATTGAATTTAAAGCTACGTTTACACTTTTCTGCGTATATGTGTAATGGTCAAAATTTCGTGAGGTTTTTATTTAAAATGTTCACGAATGTTGGACTTGAATGAAAATAATATTGACATCATAAGAACTGTTTAAATTTATAAATAAATAAATTTAACAGGTCTCGAATTTGAGTTAACTTATTACATATCATGTCGCGACAACCGTACTCACTGACATATTACGGACTTCTGACCAATTAATTTCTGAATTACATAAATATTTTCAAATTGCTTTTCGAAAAAAATTAAATATGATTTAATTAGTTTAACTATCACGAATAAATCTTAATTGAAATACTATCGAAAATTAAATAAAACCTTAGATATCACCACATGATATCATTACATAAATTAATTAGGTCCAATAAATTAAAGAATCAAGAAAAAAAGTTCATTCCAAAATGGTTTTTTCCTTTTTGGTTTTCACACTCTTCTTTTATCCATTTTGTTTATATACAAAAATCTATAAACTTAATTGGAAATCTCGAAACTATATTTTGTCAGCATGCCAGAAATTTGTATAAACCAAAATAATTTTTATTCTATTTTTTTTTTCTTTATTTGTAATTATTTTACTATTAATTTACGATGGAAATACCAGCAGGAAAGAAATAGTAATGACGACGAATATAAAATGCGTAAAAATATATAATTAAAAGGCGAAGAAAAAATTTTCCGACTTCATTATTGTACCAGATTTTTGTGTTGTATTTGTTTTAAACTTTTTCTTTTTCTTTTTTATGACAAATATATTTTTAGGATTTTTGTTTTTTAATTAGTTCAGTGGCCTATCTCCTATTCTTTCTCTGATTTCAAGTGAAATGAATGAATGAATTATATATTTTTTTTTTATTGTGTTGTTGGATGACAAAAACAAATAATAAAGAAAATTTTTATATATATTTTTTTTCGAGGTTATTGGCTTTTCTATGTTTACACAACATTATTGCAATATATTTAGATTAAAAATGTTACTTTCAACAATCCGATAGGACCGGGCCCACACTATTCTAAATATTAGTTAGAATATTAGTGTGGTTAAGTATTTTTGAGTGGATTAGACTATAGTGCACTTTTCGGCAAAAGCAATTCCACTTAAGGAAGGTATCGTAAAACTCGAAATAGAATAAAACCATTTCTTTAATATTAGTTGTATTGCAATTGCAAGTAAATTTTTTTGTTCTATCTTGGATTTTGAATTAGAATTCATTAATTTGTAATTTAATCTGTAATATTTTGCTTTGATACCATACAGAAATAAATTTTCTTTGAATAACAACCCCAATTTAACGCGAAAACTCGTCTAAAACAAAAATTGTAATTTTGTATTAGAATAGTATGGACCAGGGCAATCGAAAAAAAATAAAAACTCAAAAATTACAGAACAAAAAATTTATTTACTGACCTGATTTGAAAGTGGATGTAGTGCAACTTCATCATCACATTCAATGAGATCCTTTGTTTGTGTTATATTAATTTGTTTTAATATTTGATCAACTCCAATTGATCCAATTGTTGTAGTAACACCAGTATTTATGGTGCTGCCGCCTATACCACAACATGATTCTGATCTTTGTCTACCAATATATTTATCAATTGCCTTTTGATCAATACCAATTGGTGGTATTGCTGTTGAATGAAATTTTTGTCGATTATTACCACTAGTATTACTAACTGATAATTGTTGTAAATTAGCTGTTACCAAAATACTATTACTATTAATATTATTAATAATATTACTTGTACTATTATTATCTGTAACAGTAACAACAGTAGTTGTTGGCAGTAATTGTTGTTGTTGTTGTTGTTGTGATTGTGTTACTATGAAACCACTTTGTTCATTATGAGTTAAATGATGATGTTGATATTGTTGTTGATTTTGTGAATTCAATAATAATAATGATGATGATGATGATGTTTGTTGTTGTTGTTGAATTGGATTTGTAATATGATTTAAATATTGTTGTTGTTGAACATCTGTTGAATTTGTGGATTGAAGTTGTTGTTGTAGTTCTTGTTGTTGTTGGTGATGGATTTGTTGATTAATATGATGAGATGATGCTTGTATATTTGGAACATGTTGATGGTATGACGTTAAGTCAGAATCTCCCATGCCCCAATCCCCCAAAAAATATACCATTCCCTGTTACGTAAGACAGTTTAACAAAATTTGCTTTTTTTTTCTTGTTGTTGAATTAAATTTTCCACTTTTAAGGGAATTTTGTTTTTTATTTTAAAACAATTTTATATTAATAAAAAATTTTTTATTTTAATATCTCTTTTTTTTTTGTTACTAAATAGATGAATTTTAAAAATTTGTTTAAAAGTTTTTTATTCAATAATCTGTAAGGAAAAAAAAAATAATTTATTAGTAAAATTTGAAAATATTTACGTTTAATAAAAAATAAAAAATCATTTCAAAAATAAATATTTAAACATTTTAAAAGTTTACACTTTAGAAAATTGGTAAATAATAAATTTTATTCTAGTAGAAAATATTTATATTTATATTTCTAGAATAAATTTAGTCGGACTTGACTTAAATAATTTGTATTTCAATAATTAATTATGTAAATTAAATTTTGATTTGCTTATAAGTGTTTCAATATTTTACAAAAATCAATAAAACTTTGTGTAAATAAAATATGATTTAAAAGTGATTCGCGATATTATGATTAAATATACAATTGTAAATAAAATTTATTACTTGAGCTTGTTAATTTCTGACTGTATATTTTAGAATTTCATTAATTTCTTATCAGTTAATTATTTATTATTGTCCCTGTAAAACCTTCTACACTGATACAATTTAGAATTAGCAAAAATTCTTTAGATCTAGAAGGATTGCTGGAGACATTAAACCACTGATAGGATAGAAACTTAACAACAAACCCTCTTCCAGATCTAAGGACTACGAAGCTAGTTCTTTAAAAATGACAGAGTTTGAATACTTGGTACTTTATAAGCCCCAAACAATTTTAAGACACAAAGTGTTAAAAATATAACCACCCTTTTCATACGTTGAATTTAAAATGAACCAAGGAAATGACCCAATAAAATATTTACATTCTAACTCGGACTACACTGTATAGAACCACTCTGTGTGTAGTATAGACATTATAATTTCACTGAACTATTATTATTAACATTTTACATATATTTTGAATATTCTTAATTAATTATGACCGGATTCAAATTTTCGAATATTAAGAAATTCGTTAAATCTAGTTTATTCTGTAATCATCTTCGTTTCCCTGTTGTACTATAATTACCTAAACCAAAAACTACAAAAAATAACCACTATCAAAACCTTATCAATACAATTTTAGAAAATTATCAACAACAACAACTGCATCCACTCTGTTCACATTAATTAATCATTTTATTTCATTATATTATTATTTTTCGTAAACTTGATTTTTATTGACAAGACCTTCAAAATACAAATATAAATTTTATCCACAAACCTGACCTACACAATATGTAATTACAAATTAAATTTCTACACTAATAAAAATGGAAGACATCAGCCTAAAGCTACTTACAAAATAACAAAATTTAATTTCAAAACAAAATCACTCATACTATTTTTATAACAAGGAAAATTCCGCTAAATTATTTTTTATTTTTGCCATTTTTTCTGTCTAGCAACAATCAAAAATTCACCAAAACAAAATATTCAAAATAAATTATAATAACAAATCGTAAAATGAAAATATAAAAAAACAAAAAATATTGAAGAACCCAAAAAATAATAAAAAAACTTGTAAAAAAAAGAAGTAAATTTTAATCTTTAATAAATTAATTAATTAAATTAATTACAAGATAATTTTTTTACAAGTTAATTGACTTCTTCATAATTTTTTTTAGGTGTTTTTGAGTACAACAAATTTCTTAAGATTATTCGATTATTATTCAAATCTAGGAAGGGCTAAAAATTTCAAATCAACGTCAATCGTAAACTATTAGTCTTTAGTTGATGTTACGAGTACTTTCGCACTCAGAAATCCATGCATTTTAATTTGAAAGAAGTATACACAAGTGACCGGGGGGATTAGAAATTGACCTGTAAATCTAATCTCACATAATTTTTATTTTTTTATTTTATCAGTTTTTTGACTTTTTTAATTACAATATTTAAAAAAGATCACTCAAATATTTTTAAGGGTCAGAGTGGAACGAACACACTTTCACCACCAAACACATAAAAATCAAAAAATAAACTTTAAAAACATAACAACAGCAAATATGAAAATTAAAATTAAAAAAAAAAAAAAAAAAAACAATAATAACAAAAAAATTAACATATTTTTTTTTTACAAAAAAAAAAAAAAAAAAACCAGAAAAATTAAATAAAAATGACGTCAAAACACCTGTTTAAATATATATATATATTTAAATAAATAAAATAAACGTTTACCACGCAATAGTTTTGCTTTTTTATTAAAAAGATTTATTATAAAAAAACAAAAAAAAATTTATACATTATTTAAAAAAATTTAAAATGGCGTTTTTTCACACAACCAAAAATACGCGATTTCACATAAATTTTTTGAAAATTCGTGAGAATTTTAATTTCCCGGAAGACAAGTTTTTGTTGTGATTTAAGTAAATGTATATACGAAAAAAAAAAATCACTTGTGTAATTAATGACACTGTGAAAATTGTTTTGTCTTTTATATTATATTTTAATATTGTTCACTTGTTGTGGTTAAGTACTAGACTGACTGTCGATTTGTTACACTCCAACGATTTTATTAAAAAAATTCGATAAAAATAAATTGGTTCGGTAAAAACCGTAAATATATTAAGAAAAATTTGTGAAGACACCCGACGACAACACACAACATTAAAATTATATTATTATATCGCGAACGAGATTACTACCGCTGTCGCCGCGCCACCAATAGGGCGTATTAAGAAATAGGCGCGTGCGCAACTGATTAAATTGCTATAACAATAAACATTTGTAATTTTTTTTTTATCTTGGTGTTGTTTTATTTTAAAGAAAGATTTATTTTTGTTGTATTCAACAATTTATAATTCAGAGAAAATATTATATTTAAAGTTTAGTTGAGTCGTCGTCGCTGTTCAGACTATTTTATGCTAATGTAAAATTCACGGTAAATACAAAACTCACGTTGACAGTTGTGAAGAAAGAAATTTAGAACAGTGCGTACCATAATTAAATTTTATAAAAAGATTACAGATGCACTCGCCGTGCTTGCGGTGTAGAGTAGAAAAGTGTAAATCTAATGAAATTTTCAGTACAACAAAGCGGCACCGCCTTTATACAACGTTTTTTTACATTTCAAAATGGTGTCGCGGCATAACGGGCGTCAATATTATCTCTTGGGTAAAGCTTAGTATAACATACTTCTCGTATGAAATTAATTTTTAACGCGATCTCCAAACCTCACGAAATTATCCGATGAAATATCCGTGAAAAAGTTGTGAAAAATATTTTGAAAAGAAATTAGACAAGTTAATTTGACATTTTAATATTTTGTCATTTCAATTTTTTACGTACATTTGGTACTATTCATATTTCTATCGAAATGGTATACGCTCACTTGGGTCAGAATTTGTCCGCAACAAAAACCATGACTACGACAGTTAAGTTAACTGAGTCACTCGCTCTCAAATTTATTGTGAAAGGTGGAGTTATGTTATAAAGTCAAGCGTGTCACAAGTTTTCAATTCAAAATATAATGCCACGCGCACAATTAATAGGTTCCCTATAACTGTTTAGATTAGATGATTAATTAAATTGTATAGAGTAGCAGCTGATAAAAAAGAAATTATTTATATTTGAATTTGAAATTCATACTAATATTTTTGCTAATAAATAGTATAAAGAGAAAATATTATCTTCAGTGTTACGTAATAAATATAAATTAATGTGTTTATATATATTTATTTTTAGTAAATTTTTTAATCAAATTTCAGTGGAAATCAGTTAAACAATTTCACTCTGTCACTCTGCCTTAAATGATGCAGTAATACAAAAAGTTTTCAATCGTCTCGCGTCCGTCAACATAACTTTTACATGTTTACCTCAGATCGTCATGATCCCTCACAGCACTGTTTTTTTTATTAAAAGTGCGGTCGCGATATATACTGAGCATTTGCAACCTTACATTTCTTAGGATACTTAGGTTTTGAGCTACGAAAAATTTGATTACACTTCATATAATGCAAGAAAGAATGAATGTTTGAATGCGTAGGTAGTTTTTACGAGTACGTTTCATTCATTGATAATTTAAAACGTTTTATTTTCAATCTTTGTTTTTCAGGATCATCTACGGTCGATTAGTTTAGCTACAATACTAATAATTATGACTGATAGAAATTCAAAAATTATTCATTCTTATGAAATTAATGGTAGGTATTGATAGTGCGAGTCAACTTAGCGACTCAGCCGCTCATCTACGATCGATATAAAATAAGTTGATTCGGATCTCTACCGACTAACTCGAGAAATTAGACAATTTAATTTTTATTCTGTTACCATTTTCGTTTCTCTGTTTTACTATTGTTCTGTGGATGAAAATTTGTTGGTCATGTCAAACACGTTAAACTTTTCAAATTTCTAATAAAATTACGGACGAGTTCACAATAATATAATGAAAAAAATTATATTTACAAAATCTTATCAACAAACTCCTAGATTTTTATAGTTTTATAGAAATACATACATATATAAGAAATAAATATATTGTATAAATATATGTATTGTTTCTTTTGTTAATTTTACAAACGGAAACTACTCTGGTCACCAGGTCACAGCTCGATCAAATATAATACGTAAGATACTTTAGTAACCTAGAAGCTATGAATGCTACTTTAGTAAATTATCAATTCGGATATTCCGCGACATAATATTAAAGAATCATTAAGTGTTTGGGATAAACATGTTATCCTCTTATTTGGGCAGTCCAAAACGGTTGTCATTCAACAGTTCTGTCTGTGGCATACCGAATACTAATCTCTTAAAAATGACATCCAGATTATTCCAGATTATTCATTTAGTTGCTACTAAATTCGCTCAGAAAGCATGCAGCAAGGTTAAGATTAACTTCAACATGCAGCGGATGTAAGGAGGAGGAAGTCAGTAGAATACCTACTGTGACATGACAATATGTATCAACAAAAAATGTTTACCAATTTGAGAAATAACTGGAAGAAGGCTGGTATGATAAGTCAAGATAAATTGATTAAATTCATTAGATAGTGGTTTTTGTTAAGACACGTTACAATGAGAAAAAATGTGACTAACTGGAGAATATAATAGGCTTTTTTAATAAAGTGTCAATGCTGGGGGAAAGCTGCCCCAATCTATAAACCAACATAGAAGTTTTTTTAATCAGAAATTTATCAAAGATTATAAATTATTATCACAAAAAAACTAAAATTTGTTTATTTCGGCGGTTTCACTTATGTTATATTTGCAGGTAATAAGTTACATAGGTTCAAAAAATTTGTAGAAGATAAGAAATTTTATTTAAAAACAAATACATTTTTATTTTTTTTAAAAAAAAAAGTGCTGTGAACTTTTAACCTAGTAAACAAGTTTAGTTTTGTGTAATTAATATTAAACAACGAATAAAATTTCGAAAACATTTAATTTATAATTTTAAGAAATCAGTTGGTAACAACGAATTAATACGTTTTGCTTGATTTAATAATAAATAAATTATTGTTCATAATAAAAAATCTTAAAATATATTTGTTTTGTTGCGGGCAAGTTAAGTTCCACAGTTCCACATAAAAACAATATTAAGATGCGCACTTTGAACAACACAATATTTATAATATTAAAAATTTAGTGTATTTTTAATATGATAAAAAAAATTAAGTGTACAAATATTATTGCGTGTTCTTAGAACTTTAAAGAAACTCTTTTTCTTCTAAAAGATAAATAAATCGATAAATATTTTATTTTATTACTCATTTTTATCAGATGGAAAATTTTTATAGTAGATCATATTTTTAAGATGAATAAATAATATTATTATATAGAATTTGTTGAATTAATTAAACAGGTTTTAATAGATAATCAATATAAATAAATAAAATTAGTTTCAGATGAAATAATATTTAATTACTTAGATCACCGCTTAATAGTTTGTCTAAAATTATTTTAATTAACATTGCGTTTTTATCTAATTACATTTAATATTCATTCTGAACATTTATTTGATAAGACTAATTTTTTTAGGTAAATTTCGTTGTTATTCCATGATATCGAAGGTTTGCGAAATTAGTCAAAACGACATTGTCTCAAAAATTGTAAAAATATTGTTTCCACAACCTTAAACGGGCCAATTTAATGTATGTATGTGAAATAAGTTCACCAATACCCGATGTGAATATGTTATAAAAGAAAATACTTTCTTAAATTGTTGATACAGTTTGAAAACTAACAGAGTGGACCCTATGAGCTGTGCTGGAATCTGTCCTTTATAGTATTTTCATAGCGTCACTCTTTACGTACATTTATAATGAAAAACGAAGAATATTTCGTCGAAGATATAATGCAGAATTATATGAACTGATTAAAAAAAAGGAGATTTACATAGTTAAAGTTATAGAATTACAAATATTACGCCTACGCGTGCCCTAAGCTGGCCATTGCATAAGATGAATATAAGATTCTATGTCGGTACAATATAAAATATAAATGACAAAACCCATGATGACAAGAAGCACAACCAGACCGCGAAATATGGGAGGACAGCATTAAATGACAAACGACACTAGAAAATTGAATGTCAAACATTAAATTGGAAACCAACAGATCACAAGAAATAAATGAAGATTCAATGTAAGGAAGACTCACTCAGGGCTGTGGCGTTATACGAAGAAGATAGTTTTTATAAAATATTATCAATTTCATAGTGACATAGTTTTCTTAAAAAAATTGTTTAAGATAATTAATTAATTTATATAGAATTTTCGAATTTCACTTAATCTACTCTGCAGATTAGTTACATAATATTAAAATTAATTAACTGGTTCTGTCAGAAATGATTGTTACTGGAATGGAGACAATGTATTTAAGAGAGTTTTGGGCTAGTTATTTTCATTTAATTAATTTCATAATGTATTTAAATGAAATGTTTAGTAATAACATAAATTTATATTTAGGATGTTTCTTTTAAGTATTAAATTGTATTTTAAGAATGGATTTAATTCCATACAAAATAATACGTAATAAATGGACTACTGACAGCTTATCTATACAAATCCTATTCGTGAAAAAAACAAATGTAGAACAAATAAAATTTTCTAGAAAAATTAATCATTCTCTTTTTTCTTTCTTCAAAAGTGAATTTAATCAGCTTATCTATTACTTCCATTTTGACACTTAATCCACTTAAAGTTTTACATTTCTGTTGATCAATAAATAATATACAGGAATAAAAAACCTGGTATATTTTTGTAAATAAATAAAAAAATAAAAATAAAATGTTAAAATTTAAATTTAGCTAAATATCTTAAAAATTAATTTGAAGGTTGATGGATTTTTTAAATTCAGTATAAAAAAAAAATTGAAAAATTTTATTGCTCGTGTAAGCAAATTAATTAATAATCATTTAATTTTGGATTTTTAATAACAAATATTGTCATAATTTATAAGGTTTTTTTTTTTTAATCAAATTCTTTTGGCGGCGGCTGTGGGTAGGCTATAAATAACGTTTTATTTACCAATAGCTAATAAAAATGTTGACTATTCAAGTCGTAAAGTAAGCATTAAGCAGAAATTAAAGCCTGGTTTTCAGTCGATTCTCATTTTTATCTCTCGACAGAATGCGTGAAAGTAAGAACATAACTTATGAATAATGACTTGCTACTAGGATGATAATGTAACTTTTTGAGACACAGCCGTATTTCACGTTGATTGATTAAAATATAATGTTTCATGAGAATGGACGGAAAAAGCCTAATTTTCAGTTTATTCTAATGAGACGTGACTAATCGTATATGATGATAAACAATTTTTATATAAATGACAGCCCGACTTGACTAATAGCCTTCTTCTATTATGTTATCGGTTAACAGCTACAGTCGGTATTGAAAAGAATCGAAACTAGAATTTAAATTTATATTAATATTTTCTGTTGTCAATTTTTGCACATCTAATATCGAATTGTAAATAAATAAATAAATATTATCCAATTAAATTAAATAATTATTGAATTCAAATCATGCGTTATTTTTGTTGATTGAAAAGTTTTAATAAATTATATGTGTAAATTATTTAAGCTGACAAAATCGAATTCATGAAAATACTTAACACAATTTAGAAAATTACTTTTTAATTTTATTAAATATTATTATTTTCCAAGCTAACAAAAATATTATCAATTATCATATTTTCTTGTGACAAACATTATTTTGATAAAATAAACCATGGCATTGAAATATTTTATGTATAAATGGAGTCATTAATCGTTCGAAATTTGATATAATTTATTACATATTTATTCATTGATTGGAAAAAATAAATAAATAATTATTCTTAAATTAAAATATATAATTAAAAATTTACTCTATTTTTATTTTTTTTAAAATAAATAAAAATTAATTTCACTAAAATAAAATTCTTTATACATATACAAAATTGCAGACATTTTTTAATTGGTAAATTAATTTTTTGTCAAATAATCGATTCGTGTTTGGTGCAATTAAAGAATTGCGACTTAAGATTAATAGTTTTTAATTAAATTTTATTTATTTTGAATACAATTTAGAATTAATTAGAAAATTTTTATTGATTTTTTTTGAAGGCTATAAATTTGTTAAATGCATTTAAAAATTACGAAATTTAAATAACAATGTTTTAATTAAAAATTTCTATATGATAATTAAATTATTGTGGTTTTAAATGGAAAATATAAATTGTATTTATTAACAATATTTATTAAAATACAAAGTTATTTAAAGAGACTACAAAATGGATTTTCTTGACAGGTAGAAATTTTGATTTTTACATACTTTTTATTTCAATGGTTTGCCGCATAGGCGGCGCCACTGTGAATAGCATTCATTGCATCTCCAAATTATAAGAAATTAATGAATACTTTCTCACAAGTCACAAAGATGCGACCGTTTGGTATACAGAATAAATAACATTTAAATATAGTTTAAAAATTAGACTAGAGATCGTTTCTGTACGACTTTATGTCCTATCGACGCCGTAAAAGTAGAAATCAATTCAACTTTAGCAAAGTACAGGTTACAGTATTACTATTTCCATATAATTTCATATATTTAATTTTTTTTTGACAGTTTACAAAAATGACAATGATGAAACTAACGCATTTTGTGAGCTGAAGTATAATGCTACAAATAAGAGTTAAACGGACAACGGACCATACGGTCTAGGTACGTGGTTTGGCCGCTTCCATTCACCCCTTCTAAATATAATTTCATAATTATATTTAACGAAACAGGAAATATTTTTTTGAAATTACCCTGTAATCTTATTAATATTCGATAATAAATTTTAAATTACTACAATTAATATTTTGATTTAAACATTTTTATTACAAACGAGAAATTTGTCATAAAACTTCATTTTATTTCTGTAATCTTAGGTTAAATTGTTACTAAGTAAATATCTAAAATTTTGTTAAGTTGAAAATATTTTGCATTGAAGAAATATTTGTAATTAATTCAAAAAGTTCAATAATTTTTTTGTTAGCAGCTATTAAAATTTGTTATAAATTCTAAATTTAGACTTGAAATTTGTCTACCATTTCATTTAGTGACATTTTATCGATAAATCTCTTGTATTACAAATAGAAATAACCTTGATTTAATTGTGTAAATGTGATCTATTCTATGGTATTTAATATTAACTTTAGACATGCTAATTTTAATTATATAAATAAATAAAAAAAAACAAATTCAAACTATAATCATTTTATTTATAAGTAAGTTATAAATAAAAATTTGTATATAATCGGTAAGAATCTAAAATTGGAAATTATAATTGATAACACAAGATACAGAAATATGAATACCAATCATTATTTTGACATAATGATTGGAATTCATATTATTCGTACGAATTCAAAGTAATTTATTCATACTAATAACTAAACCTAAAGTTTATGGTACATATAATGAAATTTAGAGTAAGAATTTTCTTCGGAGAACGCTAATAATAAGCATTTTTCCAGAAATTAATTTTTTAATAATATTTTCCAGAAATTTTGGGAAAGCTTTGTGGAAATATTATTATTAGCTGTTCAGACTTTTTTATTTCTCAATTAAATTTAATATCTTATTTCTCAATTCATATTAATTCAGTTTAATTAAAAGCCGCCCACATGCTTTTTCAGCTTTTCTATTATGAACTGTTCTAAACCAAATTCTTGGTATAAAATGTAATATTACTGACACTCAGTTTCGATTATATCTAAATATAAAATACTTGTACATTGATTATGAAAGCTATAGCGAAGGTTAAATGTCAGGGAATACAGAATGCAAATGTTAATATTATGAATTGTCACCATCACTCAATTGTAATGAATAACTAATTAATGCATTACAAAATTAAATTTGCAAAATTAGCATTTATTTATTATACTGACTTCCTCTGTAAATAAATATGTAAATACAGTAAAATCGCTTTAACTCAAAGTGTCAAGACACTGAAGTTATGGAGGGAAAAGTATTAAAAATGTTAATAAACTTTTGTAACTTCGTGACAAAAACGAGTAAATTCTCACTTCTGGCTTGCAGTATGTAGAGCTAAAGTTTGATTGCTTTATTTAAGGATTGATTCTATTTTTTTAAAAAAAATTTTGTAGTTTAAATTTAAATTATTGTAGCTTTAAATTTCTTTGAAAAAAAAATATTGTTCAGCGAATTTTGGTAATGGTACACGAAAGTGTTAGTTGGTTAGTTATATTAATTCTGAATCTAATAGGAAAATAATTTTTTACTACCTTAGTTTAATGACATTTCAGTTAAAACGGTATTGACTGAATAAAGAATTTTGAATTAAAGGCAACATATTATAATTCCTGTTTAAGTTAGAAGGATTTTACTGTATACTTCATTTTTCAATTAATAATTTTCATATTTTTGATTGACTTTTCTTTCTAATATTTATCTTTATTAATAGAATTAAATTCTAATATCAAAAGTGTGTCAAACATAGATTTCCATTTTCATAAATTTAATATTACCATTTTTACTAAATTTCTAATTTTATATATTTTTCTGATTAATTTTATATTTATTGAACAACCACGCAAAATTTTTCTTATTATATAATAATTTTTTTTCTAAATTTACATAAAATGTCAATCAATAATCAAATTCCCATAATAATAAAGAAAAATTTTGTATTGCCAAAGAAAAATTTCTGTAGATTTTATATTCAAATTGAATATATTTTTGATGTTGTCACAATGTCACACTGAAAGAATTGGGTATAAATTGCAAATGTCATTTTTGTAAATCATTATAGAATAATTATTGATATTTGAAATATTTCCATCTCTCCGACCCATTGAATTATTTCCTATTTTGAAACGTTTTCAATGCCAAATTGATGATATATTAAGCGAAAGGGTGTTCCGGTACAAAGTATCGCCTTTTCACCATAATTAGTGGAAGTGTATTGATAATAAAAAATATATTGTTGCGAGCTATAAAATGACAAAAACCGACTTAATACGTTTAGCATAATTTTGAAATTATGGATCAACAGGAAAATCAGCTGTTGCTTGAAGTAGGGATTTCATTCAAGATAATGTCCTCAAACCAATATCGGGATAATTTGTTCCGGAACACCCTGTTTATTAATTGAATAATATTTTTCTTATTTTGTAAAAAAAATTTCTTATTCATATATTTTTTGTAGAAATTTTCTTTTTATATATTTCAAAGGATAAATTTATGGTTTTTTGATTTTCTTTTGAACAATTTTTAAATTGTTTTTCTTTGTATAATAATGAAAAGTATGAAAAATTGTTTAAGCAAAATTTCTTCTACTATATTCAATGAGAACATGTTTGTGAATGCACTATTAATAATAATTATATTTTCTTGATTCTATTTGAAATTTTTAAAAACCACTAAAAACTGTTTTTGAATAAAATTTTATGATTTTTGTTTTCATTTTGGCATATAATTAATTTTTTTGTGGAAAATACCCAAGAAAAAAAAAATTATTTGATTATTCATATTTCAATATTTTTCAATAGTTTTTTTTATATGAAAAGAATTTGGAAAATTTAATGAAAAATTATACAAATACACAAAAATTCAGTTTATTCTAAAAATTGAATTTTGAAGATTGTGAAATAGATGACTAAAATAATAAAAATTTGGTTGTTAAATTTATTTAGAATTAGGTCATTTTCAATAAAAACAAATTAGTATATTTTCCTTTAAGGTTAAAATCAATAAAAATATATTTTTCAGACTTCAATGTGAGACAGTAATTTTGTAATTCCGCTAATTGTTTTCTTATAGTCCGAAAATATTAAGTTATATGTATATCAAAAAATTGATTATTAGTTAAAGTTAAAGTAAAAGGTCAAGTGACACTTGTAGTTACACTAATTAAATTTGATAAAATTCATTTGTAGTAAAATTTTAATTTCGTTATTGTTCTCAAGGTTAAAATTAGGAAATATTGTAGTCTCAATTACTTACAATTGTATGTCACGAGTGATAAGACAAGGTCATATGATTTCCGTATCCAAATGAAAATAACTTTAAAATTCAAAGCCTTTGTATAGTAACTGGTACAGTTGTCAGTAATACAAGGATACCAATGCAGTCATTTCGTGGACTAGTGTTAAGTGACACCTGAGGCATCAACGTTTGACACCAATTTCTAAACTAAACTAAAATAAAGAAACTTATTTTATTTAAGATTCATTTAATCAAAAAATAAGTGAATATTTAAGCATGGCATTACTAAATAAATTGTAAGAAGAGTACACTGATAGAAAAAAAACGTTTGTCAGAAATGAAAATTAAGCAAACGAACTTTATTTGTGATTGAAATTTGTCCCAAATAAATTATTTTTGAGGTAAATAAATTTTATTTGTGACAAAAAAAATAAAAATTTTGTATCAAATTGTTTAAGTATTTATCAGGAAAGAAATTTTTTTATATAAATTTTATCGAAAAAAAAACAATATTTGGGATAAATAAATATGCGTTTATGACAAATATTGTATTTTTTTTGCTACAAAAAGTCATATTTTTTTGATAAAATTTTATAATATCTGATATAAATAAAGAAGTGTTTAGCTCAAATAGTATGTGTTTTTGCTGTAAGGGATCATAGTTTTAGGATAAATTTATCTGAAATTTATTCCAAATCTTAAAACCATTTATGAGAAAAGAAAATTTTTATTATAAATATGTGTTAATTTTGTTGCAAACAAGTATAATCATTTATTTAAAAAAAAGCATTATTTGTAAGAAACAAACAAATATGATATTCTTTTGCAACAAAAACTTATATTTTCATACTTACCTAAAAAGAACCTATGCCAAATTTTAAAACTATTCATGATAAAAGAAACAAATTGACATTTAAATTTACGATTAATAGTTGTTTATTACATATTAATACATTAATTACATTTAATACATATTTAATTTCGAAATATCTTTAGATAAATAATGTATTTAGTTAGTTGATTCAATACATATTCTATTTAAATTATAAGAAGTAGTATCCACAATATAATTAATTTGCTTTAAATTTGTAGACAAAATATTATGTCCATATTTTTATTTATATTACATTAATTACATTTGATATTAATTAAATTCTTCAATTTTTATTTTATTAACATTAATCACTCTTACATTATTTACTACGTTCATGTTAGTTATACATGAAAAATTAAGAGAATCTATTAGTTTACAAATGTAATTGTAGTTTTTTTCCACTAGATATACATATACATGTGGATCGAAACATGTAATTTCATAAATTGTAAGTAATACATAAAATTTATTATTACATTGAAAAACAAAATCAACTTCAGCAAATTCATTTTTGGAATATATAAATACAACACCTTTTTTAATTTTAATACTTTCATAATTTAAAAATTTAATAAATTTTATATCATCTCTTGCCTTTACTTTATAACGATCAAGTATGGTTCTATCTACTTTTATTAATGGACCTGGAGATATACAAGGTTTACCAAGATCTTCGTACCTTATTAAAAAATTTGCCATTTGTATGGAATATTTAATACTTATAGTCTCTGCAATATTAATTTTGCAATTAGAATTATAAGCAGTTTGTTTAAAATTTTGATGAAATGCTTCAAAGCGTAAAGAATTCACATGTTTTAGTGGGCCTATTTTGGACATTATTTCTGGGTAATGAAGCAATAGGTGGAATTTAGGTGTTAAGTTTTTATGTGATATTTGTAGATATAGTTCATTATGACTTTCCACCAAATATTGCATATATAAATGAAGATCTACATGAATCTTATCAAGAAAACAAATGTCAATTATTTCACGAAGATATAAATATAAACGCCACGCTTCACAGTCATTAGGAACAAGATCACCAACATATAATGCAAACATCTTTGTAAAAATTAACATTTCACTTGCACTCATTTTAATTTTATTTTTACTAAGCTGATCAGAATTCAACAAAGGTGGCTTATTTCTAACATCGGAACCGTAGTTTGCATGTAACATTCTATAATTAAGTTCTTCAATCGAAAAATATTTTTTTTCCACAATAAAAATATTTAATAATACCAACATATCGTAATGGCATATGCCCTCTAGAATATCATGCATGAAATCAACTACAAAATTTGATGTTACATTAAAATTTATTAATGAATTCCAAACAGAATTTTCTTTTATACTAGAATTAGGAAAAATATTATTTTCAGATACACATTTAGTATAAAAATCCAAATCAATTTTTTCTACATTTTCAATAAGTTTGGACGCTTTAATGGAAGTACTCTTATGAACGTTACAAAACCGACAACAATAATTTGAATTAAACGATTCACTAAACCCAAGAGCAGAATTAATGCCAAGATTATCACCCATGAAAAGTGAAGGAATGAGCCGTACTTTTTTGTAAGATCAAAAAGTCCCAGAAATTGGATTATGAAATAAATTATTAAGTTCTTTAATGAAAGGTGAAAAAATTCTGTTGTTTCCGAATGATTTTCTATCTTCGGTATAAAATAACATTCCTAAAAAAATGGATTGCAATTTTGACTGTAATTTTGGTGGAATACTTGGGATTTTAACATAAACTGCTCCTATTTTATTTATATTTGCATGCGATCCTAAAGGATTGTTTATTTCAAAGTCATCAAAATATATAAATAGCGGAAGGTTTAGTACGTCTTCATCCTCTGTTGTGGGTAGTTTTTGTTTAAATGAGATTGACTGACTGTAATCTGAAATAAATTGTGGATTTTCACAATTAATTTTACAAAGATATTTAACAATATCTTCTATAATTGTTGTTTCTACAAAAAACTTTTGAAAAAAGTTGGCAAGAGGAAAAATTTTTAAATTATGAAGTATTGTTTTTGAAGATATATTATTTGTTATAGTCATTGATTCTTCAAATGTTTTATGAATAACATTAGTTTTACATTTAAAAAAACAATTAACCTTTTTTAAATATTTTATAAATTTATAATCAGTGGTTGGTATTTCAATATTAAGAAATTTTTTAAAAATAGTAGATTCGGTTTCATTTGCTGTATCTAAATGACTTTGTAAAAACTCATTAATAAAATTAGAAAAATCTTTGATACATTCTAATGAATATTTTCTTGGTATTTTACTATGAGAATAGTATTTTAGCATAAACTTAATTAAATTAGACGAATAATTAATAGAATTATTTTTAGAACAATTGGAAACTGTTTGTTCATAATTAGAATTTTCGAATATAAATATATCATTTGAATCTACTTTTTTCGCTATATCTTTTTTAATTATTATATTATTTTTTGGTGTTTTCTTTAAATGAGCTCTTATATGAGCTTTGTAAGTATATATATAATCAAAAATTTTATTACAAAATGAACACATATATCGATTAGTTTTAAATGTTTTTAAATGTATATTAAATTTTGTTAAAGTAAAATTATTCTTACAATGAAAACATTTAATTTGATCCATTTTTTTGCGGGAAATTTAAATCATTAGCCAGTGTTTTTATTGTTGCATCAACTGCATCATAAGGTGTTGAAATATCAAATATATATTTTTGAAGAAAAAGCCAGATTTTTTCTGATATTTTAGGATAATTAATATTTAATCCTAAATAAGCAGCTATACATGATTTAATAGCTTCCACAGGGTCATCAAAAATATATTTGATATGTGCAACTATTACCCAGCACAATTCCACTGGTGAACCAATAAAAACGATTACAGGTTGAACTTCTTGCTTGCGTTCTTCGGACTTCTTAATTAATTGTCGTAAACCGGAATCAGCTTTTGCACAATCCTAATGATTAAAAAAAATTACATTAGATTCATATTTTTATAACAAAATTTAATGTAAAATTTACCATATAGTGTAAGATAAATGTATCGGCGACTTCTGCCTTACTCGCTTTTTGAGTTCCTTTTTTAGTCCTTCTTATCGCAGTGGGTATTGCATATGGAAGAAGCATCAACGATAAACTAAGTTTCTTAGATTCTGAAATTTAAAATAGTAAAATATTATATATTCAAATACATATATATATTATAGAATCGTACCATCAGTTTCTGTATTTATTAGTTTAATTACTAACGGAATGCTCTCACTTTTTGAATTTTTTGTTTTCTCTAATAAAATTGTCAAAAAATTTTCTGGATAAAATGCTTTCAATTGTTTTTCATATTTCATAAAAACATCAATGTGCAACTAAAATAAAATATGAAATATGATATAAATGATATGAATATAGTATACTAATGTATATTAGTACCGATCAATTTGAAAATTGACTAAGTCATATTTGAATTTTTGAAATGAAAAAGAAAATAATAAAACATTTAATTTTATCATTGTATATATACATATCATGTATATATAATTTTCATAATGATCGGTACAAATATAAATATAAATATATCTATTATGCATTATATATATTTTATATGATAAATTTACCAGTTTAAATCCTTCCTGTTGTTCCAATCCTGGAAATCTTTTGATATAATTTGAAGTACTAATATCTGTAAATAATAATTGGCTGCGATTGTGAAAACAGAGTTTCCACTTTGGCGTAATTAAATTAATATCGATTTCAGTACTTAATTGTATTAAAATTTCTTCTATTTCAGGATTATCTAAATTATACAAAAAAATAAAATAATAATTATAAACGTTTATTTCAATAATACAAATTTCATTATAAATTCAAATATTAGAATTTCTTCTAACAGAATTTTAATTTCTACTAACAAAAATGTATTAGCAAATTGTAAAGAAAATGTTAAATTATATATATTAAAATTGTGAATTTTATTGGAAATAAATAATAAGATTTTAAATATATTTGTTTTAAATTTTTCTAATTATAAATTCAACTAACTTTTATCCTAATCCTCTAAATACAAAAATTAGCAAAAAAAAAACTGAATATTTTAACAAATTTTTAATAAAATACTGAAAAAAATAATGCAGAATACATAAACACTTACTTATATCTAGTTCTTTGAATGTTTCTGATGGAGTTTTTGATTTGGATTTGGACCGTCTTGTAATGATACCCGCCTTTGCTAACCTATTTCTATAGTTATTATAGGCGTCGTGCAGTTTTCCACTAGCGTGACGTCCTTGACAATATTTTTGATAGTATGTATTTGGAAGTTCCCCAATAAAGATTTCACACAATAAAATGCTGATATTTTCCAGTTCTGATGGTAATAAACTAAATAAAGTAAAACATTAAAAATTATTTGTAATTTCTTTAATAATAATAATAAAACTTACATTCGATTAGGATCTTTAAGTAGATGATGAATAATAGATTTACTTAGTATAATACGATCTTGATTTTGTAATTTTTTAGTTTTAAAAAATTTTTTAAAAATAATTTGATGATTGTTTTCAATATATTTTTGTAAGTCCTATAATAATAAATTAACTACATTAAAGGATACTTTAAATTTTATATAAATATTTACCTCTTTATTTTCAAAATTATTGAAAATGGAAAAATTGAATGCTGATGGAACGAATTCAATATCTTGAATATCAATAATACTACTATCACGTAATTCTATACAATTTAAATCAGAAGTACATGAATTATTTTTTTCTATCAAAGTTTCTGTTGTTGAGTCTAAATGAATAAAAACATAAATTATATACAATTAAATATAATTTTGGTTATGAATATCAAACT